>JAQQSE010000031.1:6603633-7924360 GCA_035772565.1 Antheraea assamensis | reverse complement strand
AAAAAAGTTGTATCACCTATTATTAAATTATAATAAAAAACTAATTAAAATGATTTTTTACAATGTTATAGTTTAAGTTTTACAAATATACTATTAGTATTGTAATTTATAGAAAAACCACGTGTAAGTTTTATGGCGAAACCATATTGTTTTTTTTTTCATTGTAGTTAAAAGACAATATTACACTTAAAATATTTTTTTACACCTAGTGTCAAGGTCACGTCGAAAGTATCTTCACAAACTCAAAAACCGCATGCCGGAACGATATTTATTTATACTCACCATCACATGCAGGTTTTAATCAACACATGTGTAGAAACCGTTGATGTTAGTCTCATGAAATTATTTTAAGGTAATTACGTAATACTAACAATACGACCAATAATGCCGCGAACGTAGGGACGAGATTATTTGGTACTTTAAACCAATTAAACTTGAAGTTCGTTATAAATGACTAATTTTGAAAATGTTTGCATCGTTTCTCAATACAATTTGAACAAAGCCAATGTATGGGTAGTCTATTTATACTAACCACTGTGATATTTTTGATATTTCCTAAAGAGAAAGTTTGCAATGTATACCTGCATACGGTATATAAGTACCTCACAGAACCTCAAAACATGCTAATCAAAAAATTTTACCCGCGTAAATATGACAAGGTGACGTAACGTTGCTCGATGACGCAATCGCGGAGTTATGGATAAAACACAGTTATATTAAGTTTTTACTCTTTTAAATATTGTATAGATGAAACACTAAAACGAAACTAGATATTAATATTTATAAATGTTTTGTGTTACATTTACATCACATTACATTGTTACAAAATTGAAATAAAATAATGTTGTCTTTCATCGTTGTATACCAATATCAATGTCATATATATTAAAATTGACGTCGTTCTGATTGAGATAAACTCTTATCAAAATATGTAAATGCATCAATATGTCTAAGCTTAGTCGTGTGTTCGGACTTGATTACCAATACAATAGTCACTTCATAAAAAAAAGATGTCTGGTAATGTTAATCAACGAAATATTTCATAATAGTTTGTAACCGTCATTCGCGCCTAAACAGAACAAGCGCATTTTTTGTCCTGCCCACCTCCGCCGCTTTCATACCCCCTTGTGCCTAGTAATTCAACGGTGAAACAGTTGCGTTTATGACGTCATAATATAACCGAACAAATTCTTAACATTTGAGTTTTAAATTACCTAGACGTACATTACGTTAAATAATAGAATACTATTTTTTAGAACATTAACATAATCAGTAATGGTTTTAAAAACTTTTCAAAGTATTGAATTTAAATAACATGAGGTATAATTCAGCAAGCAACTCCCGCCAAAACATTACCGCTGTGAAGCGGCCCGGCTCCGCCCCCCCTTGCCCTTGCCAGTGAGCGCTAAGGACAAGCCAACGGTTTTGTAACGGTCAAAGTTTATTCACCTCACATTCAGCTGTGCCTATTATTACGTAATGATATGACCGATCTATGCAATAGAATCTTGGACTTAGACAATCATATGTTGAAATGATGTAACAACGTTTTTTTGTTTCATGAGAACTACTCGTCTTATATGGATAATTCATGCTGTGTCCACACAGATATCATGAATACTTATTCAAAGTTTTTATTTCACGTCTTATCGAAATCTTTTCAGCAGATTCGAAAATTAGGGTGGACACATAACAGACACTTTTATTTATACGAGTATCTACACCGACATCTTATAGGTAAAATATATTAATATGTGTATCACAAGTGTGAGACCGATTTAGATTTGTTTTTTACGCTTTGATAATTATAGCTCAACGAGTTTAAAGAAGCTTCTTAACTATTTTTACACACATAACTTTTTTTGTGTTTTCGTAATTTTAAATCTCTGTAATGGTCGAAATTCAGAGTTTACAATTCATTTATTTGGAAACTTATTTCGTAGATACCTGTTATAAAGGCCACTGATAAAATATAACGTAAAAAATATAATTAACTATCTGTTAGTATTCCCGGAGTTAAAAATACGGCTAAATCAATTCCAATGAAATCACATGAGAATCTAATATCATTTTTTAATAATAACGAAGAAGAATTATAAATGAATACAGAAATCGGTAAAGCAATATTCTAAATCTATTTAATAAACTTTTGTACAATGATATCACATCTGCATATAAGCAAACCGATGCAAGGTCATAAGCCTCTATCCAAAGGATGGTATACACGTGAGCACCCTACCAACCCACGACGTAGAGTTGTGTTAAGCATAGAGAAATTCACATTTCTTATTCATTCCATTATTCCTTTTCCTCAACATTCCTTACGTACCGATTTCCTCGCAATGTTTTTTTTAACGGCAGCCAATAATGTTACGCCTGTTAAATTAAAAAGTAGTATAATCTGTACAAACATGAATAATAGTAATTCTATTTTTTTAACTATTTTTATAATGATGATCATAAATAAAAATGCAATTTCATTCACTGTACAGATTTTAAATTAATTTTGTACACTGGAATTATATGTCATTTCAAAAATGATAATCTATAAACTGAGTACTAATATCTCGGAAATAATTGAATGAACCCATATTTTAATGAGATAAAACAACGAGTCAAAAATATTTTTTGCATAAAAAAGCGCGCAAAGCCATGGGCTAATTCTAGTATATTCATATATCAAATCTAAAGAAACATTACTGAAAATATTATGAACACGCACTAAGCTCTTCGGTCAATTATTGTACTAGGAATGTTTCTTACGGCAAGACGTAATGAAAACAGTTGTGCTATTTTGTACGAATCAATTACTTAAAATTTAATTATAACATTGCCTATTTAGTACGTAAAACTATACAAATATACTGAAATCTCAGTGCTTAGCTGTATCATACAAGATGCAGAAGTAATATTGTAATCGTCAGTTAAAAGTGTATTAAAATTTGGTACGTACTATACAAATAAAGGTACAACAAAGATACGAAAAATGACTTTGTTTTAAATGTTGTATTTATAGATTAAAGAAGGCCTCAAAATATTAATATATAATTATCACCTGTGGAATCCAGAATTTACTAAATTAAGTAATTCAATATCATGTATATGTACATATTTCGAATTATTCTAAAGTAACTGATAAGCTGACAACAGAACCGTAGTGCATAGTTCGGCCATATTATTATGTCATTGGTATAACGGAATGTATTCGGGTCATTGAACACTCGTCTCGGTAAACGCTTTTGATATAATACCAACACCAACTGAAAATAACGATCGTTCATGTTGCGGGTGGCGACAATGGCCGAGGGGGGCGGGAGGTATTGCGCGGGAGCAGAGCAACGGACATGATATAACGTGTTGGCGGGAAATACGTTCTTGTGCAAGGTGTTCCTTGTCGTTATGCGCTAGACATTAATACTATTCAGTTTACTTCATGTTGTTAAGATATATGTGTACTTAATTATCTCTAGGAAAGTTACTGATAATTGTAACGAAATGGTAATGAATATAATGATAATTAAATGTATGGTATAACTGTTATAAAACCAATAAATAGATTTATATATATATTGGCAAGTAGGTGGTAAGTAGATAATGGTTCTTTGTCTTTGTTACTTTTTTCGTTGCTGGATAGATTGTGAATGGTTTTTATAATTTTATTAATTGTATTTTTGTCTTGTACAATTCAGAGAAGTTAAAAAAGGTTAAGTATTTTTACGTTTATTGTTTTTGAAGTTCATTACAAATAACTAATTTAAAAAATATTTGCATTGTTTATCAATACAATTTGAACAAAACCTACGCCTGTAGTATATACTAACAGCTGAGATATTCTCGACATTTTCCAGAGAGAAAGTTTGCAATATGTATGCCGGTATATAAGTAACTCAAAGAACCTCAAACCATGCCGATCAAAAAATTTTACCCGCGTAAACATGAGAGGGTGATGTAATGATGCTCGTTGAAGCAATCGCGGAGCTATCGATAAACACGATACCAGGCAGACGTAAATTTCTAAATCATTCAGTATCTCACAACGACATATCAGCACATTTCATATATGTAATTAGAGCCGGATATAGAGAAACATTTGATACTAATTAATTATTACATCGTAATTTAACGCTAATGCTAGTAAGGGTTATATGTTAATTACACCGTAGTATCATTATTTAATAACAATTATTGTAAACACTTCCCAATTATCCCGTCATTGGATCACGTAGTTAATTTTATATTGTACGTTAAATTGTAACGATAGACGAATAGACAATGAGATTGATAAGACGTAATTTGTTAACATTCCCTTTAATTTTGTACAGGCTTAGGTCTGTTACAATTAATGATTAATTAGTAATTGTGAAAAAAATAAAAATAAGCAATTATAATATATTTCAAACTTCATTGGTCTATGAATAGTTTGATTATTATCGATAGTTATATTAAGTTTTTACTGTTTTAAATATTGTATAGACAAAAAACTAAAACGAAACTAGATATTAATATTTAAAAATGCCTTGTGTTACAAAGCGTAATCGAAATTAGCGAAAACACACTGAAGAAAATATTTCCAAAAATATTTTTTTTTAAATAATGTTGTCTTTCATTATTGTATACCAATATCAATGTCATGAATATTAAAATTGACGTCGTTCTGATTGAGATCAACTCTTATCAAAATATGTTACATGCATCAATATGTCTAAGCTTAGACGTGTGTTCGGACTTGATTACCAATACAATAGTCACTTCATAAAAGATGTCTGGTAATGTTAATCAACGAAATATTTCATAATAGTTTGTAACCGTCGTTCGCGCCTAAACAGAACAAGCGCATCTTTTGTCCTTCCCGCCTCTGCCGCTTTCATGCCCCTTGTGCCGAGTAATTCGACGGTTAATCAGTATGACGTCATAATGTAACTGAACAAATTCTTAACATTTTGAGTTTTAAGTTACCTAGACGTACGTTGCGTTAAATAATAGAATACAATTTTTTAGAACATGAACATCATCAGTAATGGTTTTAAAAACTATTCAACATATTGAGTTTTAATAAAATGAGGTATAATTCAGCAAGCAACTCCCGCCAAAACATTACCGCTGTGAAGCGGCCCGGCTCCGCCCCCCCTTGCCCTTGCCAGTGAGCGCTAAGGACAAGCCAACGGTTTTGTAACGGTCAAAGTTTATTCACCTCACATTCAGCTGTGCCTATTATTACGTAATGATATGACCGATCTATGCAATAGAATCTTGGACTTAGACAATCATATGTTGAAATGATGTAACAACGTTTTTTTGTTTCATGAGAACTACTCGTCTTATATGGATAATTGTTGCTGTGCCAACACAGATATCATGAATACTTTTTCAGTTTTCATTTCAGGTCTTATCGAAATCAGTTCAGCCGATTCGAATATTAGAATGGACACATAATAGACACTTTTATTTATACGAGTATCTACAACGACATCTTACCGGTGAAATATATTAATATCTCCATCACTAGTGTATGACCGATTTAGATTTATTTTTTACGCTTTGATAATTATGGCTCAACGAGTTGAAAGAAGCTTCTTAACTATTTTTACACACATAACTTTTTTTGTGTTTTCGTAATTTTAAATCTCTGGAATGGCAATATCACAAGAAATTATGAAAAATTCCTAATCTTTACTTCCTTATCCTTACTAACATTAAAAATGCGAAGGTGAGTTTGTTTGTATGTTATGTTTTCAAGCTTTAACGGCTCAATCGATTACCAGGAAATTTTGCACACACATTTTTAGGGTACAGAAAAGGGCATATGGTAAATTTCGTCCCGAAAAAAGTATTGTTGAAGCTGGAAGCAAAACCTAGTCGTATATCAGTTTGAAAGCAAACGCTGTTGTTTTATTTCCAATATAATTAAAATAATTATTAAGCTTCAAATAACCTTTTGAATCTGATATTTGTAGACATCTCTTTTTTCTGAAAATACTATAGCGCATATCCGTCACAATGTTTATTTGTACTGATCATCACGTACAGCAGCTCTATTCAACACATCGTGTAGACATCGTTCACACTACCAAAGTTAAATTCTTTTAACGTTATTACGTCACCAACAAGATACATCGGTGATAAGCCATGCCTTCACGTCCGTTACCTAACTAGACCCTTTGCGCGAAATTTTATTTCAAAAATGTTCTTCTTTGTAACATATTCAAGACTTACTAAATGCCCCAGTTTTGCACAGGCTTAATGCACTAACGTCGCATTATAAGTAAACAACATTTATAAATTACCAAAGTCGTACAAGTTACGTAGCTACCTTCACGCAATAACTTATTTAGTAAGTTCTAATCTACTAAAAAAACACAGATAAACACGAAATACGACTTTATTCTATAATAGTTATTTATATACTATATGCTTCATTAAAAGCAAAATTTTAGACTTAAATTTATTGAAGTAATTTCTAAATGAACTTCATTATAACGTTTACAACTTTGCTTATATGTTTGAGGACAAATTTGTAAGTAGCGTCAAATATCTAAAAAATATTGTAGACGTTATTTCAAACTGTGAACCCTAAAAATTGAAAAAGAAACGATGTACGTAATTAATTATTTGCATAAAACTAAACTTAGAAAAAGTCATCTCAGAAAGTCACTCATACATTTCAGATTCTTATCCAATTACTATCCACTTACTTTGTTTATATAAGCCGAAAAAAATACATTCTCTTGACTTTTAAAGGATTTACCTTGTAACCACAATATTGCCTCATAATAAATATTAATGTGTTCAAAAGCATAAATACTTTAAACATATAGTGCGTCTGCCACACTACACTCATTCAGACTTAGTAAAATATTTTCAAACTGTCTTTGTAAAGCCGTGAAGGCCTATAAGTTTAATAGGTTAGTTAGCTGGAAAAATAAAATATATTCAAACTGAAACAAGAAACTAACCAGGCGAACTTATAAAATGAACTCCCATATTACTATAGTTTCATAAGGACATTTTTCTTCGAGTTGCTCACAGACGTGGTATTTGAATACGCGAGTGATGAGTCAGCTCCGCGTGTTTGATTATAATGACCGTTATAATTTGTTATTTCGTAAGTACCTACGGTGACGTTGTAAGCTTACTCAAATATAATGATTAAATGTATTTGCACAAAGTCTACTCTCTAACCTATTTATTGTTAGATAAAGACTTTTACTTAATATTCCCTAAACTAAAACCTTACTGTGTGTATTAATATTGATAGTGTTGTGAAACAAAACAAGTTGTGAATCAAATAAAACTTATAAATTATGTATTAATTTTTTTTTTTATTAAATATTATGTTTTTGTCGAATAAATTTTAAAGTCAACGACAACATCTAACCTTCATATGGAAGACATTATTGCTAAAAAAGTGAATCAATCATACATTTATATTTTGTACTGAATTTAAAATACACATTTTATGTTTTATCTAATTTTTATCAAAATAATTTCGTATATCACTTTTTGTCTTCAAAGAAAATAATTTTGACTTTTGTATGGTTACATGCATTTCGAAATCAACCCGTGTATTTGTAATTAATGAAAAGCTTACCAGCTGCAATTGTTGAGTGATTCTGAATATATTATTAAATTCGAAATTCAGATTGTACAATTTATTTATTTCGAAACTTATTTTGTAGATACCTGTAATAAAGGCCACTGGTCAACTACGG
This sequence comes from Antheraea assamensis, assembly GCA_035772565.1. Lineage (NCBI taxonomy): Eukaryota > Metazoa > Arthropoda > Insecta > Lepidoptera > Saturniidae > Antheraea > Antheraea assamensis. Next base: position 7,916,651 of record JAQQSE010000031.1, on the reverse strand, counting down.
CGTAAAAAAATAAATTTAACTATCTGTTAGTATTCCCGGAGTTAAAATACGAATAAATCAATTCCAATGAAGTCACATGAGAAACTAATATCATTTCTTAATAATAACGAAGAAGAATTGTAAATGAATACAGAAATAGGTAAAGCATCTACTCAATCTATTTAATAAAATTTTGTACAATGATATCACATCTGCATATAAGCGACCCGTTGCAAGGTCAAAGGCCTCTTTCCAAAGGAAGGTATGTGCGTAAGCACCCTACCAACCCACGACGTAGAGTTGTGTTAAGTATAAAGAATTTCACATTTCTTATTCGTTCCATTATTCCTTTTCCTCAACATTCCCTACGTACCGATTTTCTCACGACGTTTTTCTTCAACAGCAGTCAATAATGTTACCCCTGTTAAATTAAAAAGTACTATAATCTGTATAAATATCAATAATAACAATTCTATTTTTTTAACTATTTTTATAATGATGATCATAAATAAAAATGCAATTTCATTCACTGTACAGATTTTAAATTAATTTTGTACACTGGAATTATATGTCATTTCAAAAATGATAATCTATAAACTGAGTACTAATATCTCGGAAATAATTGAATGAACCCATATTTTAATGAGATAAAACAACGAGTCAAAAATATTTTTTGCATAAAAAAGCGCGCAAAGCCATGGGCTAATTCTAGTATATTCATATATCAAATCTAAAGAAACATTACTGAAAATATTATGAACACGCACTAAACTTTTCGGTCAATTATTGTACTAGGAATGTTTCTTACGACAAGACGTAATGAAAACAGTTGTGCTATTTTGTACGAATCAATTACTTAAAATTTAATTATAACATTGCCTATTTAGTACGTAAAACTATACAAATATACTGAAATCTCAGTGCTTAGCTGTATCATACAAGATGCAGGAGTAATATTGTAATCTTCAGTTAAAAGTGTATTAAAATTCGGTACGTACTTTACAAATAAAGGTACAACAAAGATACGAACTATGACTTTGTTTTATTTTAAATATTGTATTTATAGAGTGAAGAAGGCCTTAAATTATTATTATATAATTGGCTACTGTGGAATCTAGAATTTACTAAATTAAGTAATTTAATATCATGTATATGTACATATTTCGAATTATTCTAAAGTAACTGATAAACTGACATCAGAAACGTAGTGCACAGTTCGGCTATATTATTATGTCATTTGTTAAATGGAATGTATTCGGGTCATTGAACACTCGACTCGGTAAACGCTTATGATGTAATGCCGATATCAACTGAAAATAACGATCGTTCATGTTGCGGGTGGCGACAAAGGCCGAGGGGAGCGGAGGGCGGGAGGCATTGCGCGGGAGCAGGGCAACGGACATGGTATAACGTGTTGGCGGGAAATACGTTCTTGTGCAGGGTGTTCCTTGTCGTTATGCGCTAGACATTAATACTACTCAGTTTACTTCATGTTGTTAAGATATATGTGTACTTAATTATCTCTAGGAAAGTTACTGATAATTGGTACGAAATGGTAATGAATATAACGATAATGAAATGTATGGTATAACTGTTATAAAACCAATAAATAGATTTATATACATATTGGCTACTACCCGTGAGTTGCTATGCGTGAAAAAGTTTCTTTCTCTTTGTTACCTTCTTCGTTGCTGGATAGATTGTGAACGGTTTTTCTAATTTGTTTAATTGCATTTTTGTCTTGTACAGTTATATCTTTACGAAACATTTTTTTTGTATCCTGTAATACTAAACCTGTCATATCTTATAAGATAATCATAGAAAATTATGCGATGCAATTGACAATAATTGGATTATTCAATAAGAATTAATTACTATGTTCAAAATATTGTTGTACTAATAACCTTAATATTTTTTTATAAGTATTAAGGTTATCTTTGGGTGATAGACATATACCTTCGCAAACTTTCTGTAAGCGTTTCAAGATAAACATTTTTGTTCTATGTTATTTAGATATAACTCAAGAAGCTTAATAATTAAAAGATAGCGTTAGAGATATGCCTATATTTTAATGCAAGAAAAATATAACACAGATATAAAATTTACATAAGTAAACATATTTATAAGGTAGCAGTTACGATTAACTACAACAATTCGCTATGATCGGTTTATCAACATTTGCATATTGGTCGCGACTCCAGTCAAATATTTATATCTATAGCTCTGCTTGATTACAACAAACACTGCAGCTGATACCAAAATGCGATAATCATGACGTAACTATACAATGAGTTTTTATATGTGAGAATTATTAAAATTATAATAAAAAACTGATTAAAATTCAGTTTTGTATATTTAATAGTATGAGCTTTACAAATATACTATTAGTATTGAAATTTATGAAAAAAAAACATATATAAGTTTTATGGTAAAACCATATTTTTTTTTCTTTCATTGTAATTAAAAGATAATATTAAGCTTAAAATAATTTTTTAAATCCAGTGTCAAGGTCACGTCAAAAGTTTCTGAACAAACTCAAAAACGTATGCCGGAACGATATTTATTTGTACTCACCATGACATGCAAGTTTTAATCAACACGTGTGTAGAAACCGTTGATATTAGTCTCGTGAAATTATTTCACGCGCACAATACGATCAATAATGGCGCTAACCTAGGGATGAGATTATTTTGTACATAAAACTGATTAAGCTTGAAGTTCATTATAAATAACTAATTTTAATAATATTTGCAATGTTTATCAATACAATTGAAATAAAACCTGCCCCTGTAGTATATTTATACTAACCGCTGAGATATTCTAGACATTTTCCAGAGAGAAACTTCGCAATATATATGCGGGTATATAAGTACCCCAGAGAACCTCACAACATGCTAATCAAAAAATTTTACCCGCGTAAATATGACAGGGTGATGTAACGTTGCTCGATGACGCAATCGCGGAGTTATGGATAAAACACTATAACTGGTAGATTATTACATCGTAATTTAACCGTAATGCTAATAAGAGCTATGTGTTAATTACACCGTAGAATCATTATTTTATAACAATTAATGTAAACACTTCTCAATTATTCCGTCATGGGATCACGTAGTTAATTTTATATTGTACGTTAAATTGTAACGATAGATAAATAGACATTGAGATTGATAAGATGTAATGTGTTGCTTAACATTACGTAATTCATTTGATAACATTCTCTTTAATTTTGTACAGGCTTAGGTTTGTTAGAATTAATGTTTAATTAGTAATTATAAAAGAAATAAAAATGAGCAATTATAACGTATTTCAAACTTCATTGGTCTATGAATAGTGTGATTATTAACGATAGTTATATTAAGTTTTTACTGTTTTAAACATTGTATAGACAAAAAAACTAAAACGAAACTAGATACTGATATTTAAAAAAGCTTTGTTTGAACGCATGACGCATTGAATAAACTGTTTTCATAAATAAAATTGTACTACAATAATGTTATATTTCTTCATTGCACCCAAGTAGCAATGTAATAAATATTAAAACTGACATCATTCTGATTGAGATACTCTTATAAAAATATGTTACATGCATCAATATGTCTAAGCTTAGACGTCTATTCGGACCCGATTACCAATAACAATAAACACTTTATAAAAGTAAAGATATTTGGTAGTGAGTAATCAACCGAATATTTCATAATATCTCTAAACAGTCTTTCGCGCCTAAACAGAACAAGCGCATCTTTTGTCCTTCCCGCCTCTGCCGCTTTCATGCCCCTTGTGCCGAGTAATTCGACGGTTAATCGGTATGACGTCATAATGTAACTGAACAAATTCTTAACATTTTGAGTTTTAAATTACCTAGACGTACGTTACGTTTAATAATAGAATATTATTTTTTAGAACATGAACATAACCAGTAATGGTTTTAAAAACTTTTCAAAGTATTGAATTTTAATAACATGAGGTATAATTCAGCAAGCAATTCCCGCCAAAACATTATCGCTGTGGTGCGGCCAGGGGCGGGCCTTCCCTTGCCAGTGAGCGCCAAAGACAAGCCAACGGTTTTGTAATGGTCGAAGTTTATTCACCTCACTTTCAGCTGTGCCTATTATTACGTAACGATATGACCGATATATGCAAAACATTCTTAGACTTAGACTTTATTGTTTGAAGCAACAAAGATAATTTCTATTTATAGCGGATAGTAATTAAATATTTCTTTAGTAATATTTACTTATAGCTGATAGGAAATTACTTTTTTAGTAAATTTTGAATTCTACTATTTTTTCGTAATAAACAAGTCAATAAATGCGCTTCAAATGTACACGTAATGGGCTACAGAAAAATATCAAATTGATATAGAGTCAGTGTGTCTAATTGAAAAAATATTATTTTTGAACGCATTGCGATCTAAAATAAATATTACAGAATAAAGACGTTTCTCGAGTCGTCTCTGTGTCTGTGAGTGCTAATAAACTATGTATTGGATTTTAATACATTATTCCCGTAGTCCGGTGAAACTGTAGCGGCCTTAACAAACGAACAGTGCAGCCAGTTCCAAAACAAAAAAAAAATTATATCTATAAATAATATTGAAATATTATAAAACAATGTCACTTTTCGATACGGTTTTCAGTATCTTTTTAATAATTTATTTCAAATAGTTTAATGTATTATATATGTATATTATATTTATATAAAATATATATTTATATTCATAGAAATAGATAGTAATTTATAATTACTATGTTGAAATGTTGCAACAATGTCTTTTGTTTCATGAGTGTTATATGGATTCATGAGCGGACTTCTTTTTCTGATTGAAATTTTACCTTACTATTTAAGTCTTCTGATTCTGATACAGATTATAAACTTTCTTTCCTTAATTTTATCGTTGTTGCTTTACCCACACATATATCACTACTTTAAAGTTTTCATTTTAGGTCTCATCGCAATCAATTCAGCCGATTCGAAAATTAGTATGGACACATAATAGAAGACTTTCATTTATACGGGTATCTACACCAACATCTTTTCGATAAAATATACTAACATGTGCATCACAGGTGTATAACAGATTTTTTATGCTTTGATAATTACAGCTCATCGAGTTTAAAGAAGCTTCTTAATTATTTTTGCACACATAATTTTATTTGTGTTTTCGTAATTTTAAATCTCTGGAATCGTAGTATCACAATAAATTATGAAAAATTCCTAATATTTACTTCCTTATTTTTACTAGCATTATAAATGTGACGGTGAGTTTGTTCGTTCGTTATGTTTTCACGCCTAAACGGCTCAATCGATTACCAGGATATTTTGCATACTCATTAACAGGAGTACAGAAAAGGACATATGGTAAATTTTGTCCCGAAAAAAGTATTGTTGCTGAAGGATAAATCAAATCTACTTTAAGATTGACGAAGCCGGAATCAAAACCTAGTTGTATATTATTTTGATAACAAACTGGTGTTGTTTTATTTTCATTATAATTAAAAAATATATTAAACATCAAATAACTTTTTGAATCTAATCTAGTCTAATCTAATCTAATCTAGACGTCAATGATTTCTGAAAAAACTATAGTGCGTATCCGTCACAATGTTTATTTTAACTGATACATCACGTATAGCTGCTTTAGTCAACACAACGTGTAGACTTCATTCATACTATCAAAGTAAAATTCTTTTAACGTAATTACGTCACCAACAAGATATAGCCGCGATAAGCCATGCCTTCGCGACCGTTAGCTAACTAGACGGTTGGCGCGAAATTTAATTTAACAAGCCGCGGGAAATTCTACCTTAATAATTCGATTATTTTCTTGTTTGTAACATATTTAAGACTTAATAAATACCCCAGTTTTGCACAGGCATAATGTACTAACGATGAATTATAAGTACGCAATATTTATAGATTACCAAAGACATACAAGTTTTGTAGTAACCTTCACCCAATACTAATTTAGTTATGCATAATTTTACAAATATCATATCTTCTAAGTCATTCATGCAAACAATATGCCAAGATGGACAATTTAAACATTCTATACCAATATATACCAGTTATATTTAGTTACCTAGATATACATAATTGGATAAGGATTCATTTATTTAATTATCAAATACAACATACACAAAAAAAAGTATAAAATGCGTTGTGGTGGTCGAGTGGTTTGACCAGTGGAATACCAATCCGATGTCCGGCAAATCCGGCATATACCAATGAATTTTTCTGAATTCACGAACAATTACTCATTCAAATTGGTGACACTATCGGTTAACTGTGAAGGAAAACATCGTGGGGATATCTGAATCTGAGAAATGTTCTTTTAGTACCTCTGTATGTGGAAAACATAGAACTATGGATTTCTCAGAGTTTAATTAAAATCACCAATACATCGTGGGCTGGCGTAGTGATTGTGGCCATGCCTTCAATCAGAATGAAGCCATTCGCCTTGTAGTGTGTCTCTTACAGGCTGATGATAACAAATTACTTTATAATAATTTGTAAAAGATAAAAATGTTCACTTTTTGGTTACCTTTATGAAATAGATCATTGATTTATATGAATATAATATACATATAATATTTCAAATATTAGTGAAAACCGTATCACAATCTTTTGCTTTGATAATTCAGAGGAGCTAAAAAAACACAGATAAACGCTTTGTTCTTTAATAGTTGTTTATATGCTATATGTTTCATTAAAAACAAAATTTTAGACTTAAATTTATTGAAGTAATTTTTAAATAAACTTCATTTTTACTTTTACAACTTTTCTTATATGTTTGAGGACAAATTTGTAAGTAGCGTCAAATATCTAAAAAATATTGTAGACGTTATTTCAAACTGTGAACCCTAAACATTGAAAAATATACGATGTACGTAATTAATTATTTGCATAAAACTAAACTTAGAAAAAATCATTTCAGAAAGTCACTCAGACATTTCAGATTCTTATCTAATTACTATCCACTTACTTTGATTATATATGCCAAAAAAAAAATTAATACATTCTCTTGACTTTTAAAGGATTTACCTTGTAACCACAATATTGACTGATAATAAATATTAATGTGTTCAAAAGCATAAATACTTTAAATATATAGTGCGTCTGCCACACCACACTCATAGAGACTTGGTAAAAGATTTTGAAACTGTTTTAGTAAAGCCGTGAAGGCCTATGAGGCTAATAAATTAGTTAGCTTCGAAAAAAATATTTTCAAACTGAAACGAGAAGCTAACCTGGCGAACTTATAAAATGAGCTGCCACATTGCTATAGTTTCAGCAGGACATTTTCCTTCGAATTACTCACTGACGTGGTATTTGAATACGCGAGTGATGAGAGTGATGAGTCAGCTCCGCGTGTTTTATTATAATTTGTTATTTAGTAAGTACCTATGACTACGTTGTTTACTAAAATGTAATGATTATATGTGATTGCACAAAGTCTATTCCCAAATCTATTTACTGTTAGATAAAACTTTTACTTAATATTCCCTAAATTTAAACGTTACTATGTGTATTGATATTGATAGTGTTGTGAAACAAAACAAGTTGTGCAGCAAAGCAAATAAAACTTATAAATTATGTATCATAAATTTCAATAATATATAAGTAGTCCGATTTTTTTTTACTTACATCAATTTAACATTTGTTTGTTTCAGTATACTAAAATCTCAGAGCGTAGCTGTATCATATAAGATGTAGGAAAAATATTATAATCGTCAATGAAAAGTGTTGTTTCTTTTCGAACTGACTACACTGTTGGTCTGGCAAGGCCTCTACAGTTTTATCGGACAACTAAAGGGAGCGCTAAAGGCACTCACCTGATTTTATATAGGCAACCATCACAGGGGCGCACGGTGCGCCTGGTCTTGAATTGTCACCGAATATCCCAAGTCGAACTAAGCTAACTGTTATTTCATATAAATATGAATTTGTGAAATATAGACGTGTACCATGCTCTATATCTGACTATTAAAACTGACTAGTAAATTAATGTAAACTAACTCCGTTCGAAAAAGGGATAAAAACAAATCCAAGCAATATGTGTACCTACATGTGTGTATGTGCACGTGTGTGGGGTGATCTGTGTTGTGTTGTAATAACTAGTGTTTGAAAATTTATTCAGTGTCACTATATTTGCGCAAGCAACGTGCTCGAGGGCACCATTCCGGAGAATCAGACCTCGGCTTGAGGCAGCTGCTGAGGGAGGCCTAGGTATGTGTGCTGGGGCAAAATTCACTATATGTGATTACTTGGACATGAGCACGCACACGCTCTGTTTCGAGGGACGTAAGGGTACTGAAAATTAGCTAACGAAATTTTTTCAGGAGGATCAGTGAAAATAAATCGCGGACGTCTTTTGCACCGCGACGCGTCGGGTACGGTGTTATAAGTTGCGGCGGATACCACCTAACGAACTGGGATGATACATAGCGCTATCGAAAAAACTAGTTGTGAGTGTTTTGACGTACTCCCAAATAGACGGCATCTCCAGGTCCCTATGGAGGTTGACTCTCCGGATGTATTACGGGGTACCCACCGCTTTACGTAGAAAACAGTTCTATAGCTTTTGTAATATTTCAAAGTTATACCTTGACATATGCGCGAGAACAGGACAGCTATATGTCAGAATAGGATGAATACACATCTTATACAAGGTAGTCTTATGCCTGAGGGATATTTTACTTTTTGAGCATATTAACGGATGTAAACGACCCAAAACCATTGCGGTTTTGTTTCGCACTCTTTCTACATATGCTTTAAAAGATAGGTGCCTATCTAATGTAACTCCGAGATATATGACCTTAAGGGCCCAAGAAGTCTCGGTTTCGTATTGCCTGAGGAGCTTTAGATTCTTAGGTCCCGGACGATTTACGGGGTCGAAAAATATCGCGATGCTTTTTTCAGGATTGAACTCTATTCTCCATTGACGATACCATTCACGGAGTGTGACGATGGCCCGATTGATTCAATTTCTAAGAAAGTCCGGCCACCAACTGGCAGCGTATATAACTGTATCATCAGAATAGCAACCTAATTCGATCCCCGGGGACCGGTGTGCCAGACCTTATCGAAGGCCTTGGCGACATCGAAAAAGACTGCTATATTGCGTTTCGGTATAGGTTTATGCGGGGTGACATTTTTTCGTGGATTTTCGTTAAATTTAGAAAAAATGTACTCCGTGAGGTGGTGTACTTGATTCGTATATGAGTGCTTAGCGAGAAATTGCCGTATTGAAGATACAGACCAGGGGAACTATGATGTGGTCAAGAAGGACCCCATCAGGACCTGGGGATTATCTAAGCTTGAAACGCTTGATGGCGGCCGACACTTCATCGAAACTAACCGGGGTTACGGTATCCGCTCAAAGAGACGTGAGAGAACGTTCTAACGGGTGTTCGTTCGATCCGATATGGACAGGGTCGGTGTTAGCAGTGTTCGGAGAACATTACTCCTCTAAATTCGCGGTAAGATATTCCGCTTTGTCGATACTTTCGAACGTGGGAGGAAATCCAGGACTTATTTCTAACGGGAGCATGGGTGCATTAAGATCTGATTTGAATCTACGTACTATTATCCAATACGTCACGTGGGACGGCTGGATCTCCTCCAGAAGTTTGTCCCACCTGGCGGCTCAGATTTCTGAAATACGAGATCTAACTAGTTTACGTAACGAACGTAACCGATCACGATAATTTACAGACGGGTAAGTGTCATAGGCTTGAGTCATGGCATTCTTTTCCATGATCAACGCTCACACGTTGTCGAGGAGTATAGAGCGACGATCGTTCACCGCTTGTACCTCTTTCGAGGTTTCCCTAACGGCGGTCTGAACAAAGTCAACCAGGGAATCGATAGTCTGTTCCGCGTCGGCTTTAGACACCAACGCGCCCAAGATTCTATGTAAGCTATCCGAGGAGGGATTATCTTTTAAATATCTACTGAGCTTCGCGTAATCAGCTACGCACGCGGGCTGGCACTCGAAATGGGAATTCGAACCTAGCTGTTATATCACGGGGTGGTGGTCTGAATTCAAATCATGTACAACTTGTATGAGCAGTATCGGAAGCGTGACATTCTTTAAAAGTGCTACATCTTTTAGTGTCGGACGACAGTGATTCGAATATTGAGTGGGTTCCAGCGAGGCTACGATGTCAAAAACGAGATCGCTACCTTGCTCGTCGAGAATTTGCCCGTTGCGAGAAGTACTCGGACTGTTCCAGAAAACGTTTCCACTGTTGAGGTCCCCGACTATGATGACCGAGTTTCCTCGCGCGAACATCGCCTCTAAGTGGGACTTGAGAAGCTCTCTATTCGGTGAAAGATATGCTATAGATACCCTTCACACTGACACTTCCATATTAGAAAGAACGGGCGTCTCTATCGGCATACAGTACAACGAACATTTATAATAAAATAAAGTGCCGCCCCCGCGGGTGATACGATCGTTTCTGACTATATTATAATTCGCGATCCGGGGATTGCCCATTTTCGGTTTTGTAGGTAGTGTTTCCTAAACTATAAAGAAATATCTATTTGTCTATCGCGTAAAAAATCGGTTACTAAGTCGCGTTGTGTATGGAGACTTCTCGCGTTAAGAAACAAAATACAAAGACCGCGTGGTTTTATTCTATTTAACGAAGCGAGTTTTATTTATTACTATTTACGGAGGCGCGGGCGAGGCGTCGTGTCATCACGACAACGCCTGGGAATGAAGAGAGCACGTTAAGGAAGCCAATGTCCCTATTACTATTAATTATTTTATTGAACGCGACGATCTCCTCAATATCGTGTTCAAGCAGGACCTGTGTCAGCCAATCGATGCGTGACTGAGATTGAGAAAACGTGGACAGCCAGGGTAGGCATCGCTCTCTGTGGCTGGGGCTGCGTCTGAGGCTTGAGAACCTGAGGTTATGCCTTAAAGCCCAGTGGGCTACGGAGGCCCGCCAGGACTGGAGGGCGAGCGGCACAGAGGGTGCCTCGCGTGGCGTGGGAACCGGCGCTACCGGGATACAGGAGGTACCCGGCAAGTCAGGGAAGGCCTCCACGGATTTGAGAGCTTCGGCTTGTCTCGCTTGGTGGGGACGTTGTGTGCGCAGCGCGTGGGGGACTCGCCATAGGTCGCAAGGTGACCCACGTTACCTCAGAGGACGTGGCTCGTGGGCTCGAGAGTGTCGGGAGTGCGTGTGCACTCCTTCGTAGGGTGGTCTAAGCACTTAACTCTAAGCACTTAACGCACCTGGGACGAAGATGGTAGTTTGCATGCTGAGTGACTATAACTGTGACAGTTATGGCACTGCGACGGAGTATGGGACTTGCAAGGGGTTTCAACGGTGATGCCGGTGACGCCACAGACAGAGGTGAGGCCAAAAATGGCCTTACCCTCTTGTGATCGGTCAAGGACGACCAGGATATAAGGTATCCTATGTACCTCTCGGAAAGGAAAGTCTTGCTCCTTAAGGGAGCCTGAGAAGTCATCGGTCGATATCTCGACCGGAACACGTCTAACTACGGCGCGAAGGAGGCGCCCTTCCTCGAGCGCGAAAGTGAAATAAGCGAGCTTCCTCTCTGGGAGAAGAGAAGTAAGCTTACACGGTGGTCAGTGGTGGACGAGACTTTTACTTGAATACCTGTGGGAGTATTCAAGGTGGATGTGTACCGGATATTCTTTTCGTTTAAACAAGTAGATATTGTGGATGACTTGTCTTGTATAGTAACGGGGGCGGGGTGCGGGGCTTCTTAGCCTCAGCTACAAAATGCGTAGCATGGGCTTGGAAGCTACCTAAGCCAGCACGCATGTGAGATGAGACGGATGCAATTACTCCCTCTACTAGTAGTATCATAGTTATCGGGACTTCCGTACCCGATTCTGAATCGGAGGCGTGTGACGTGACGGTAACGGGCAGTTGCCGCTTTCGGCTTAAGTTTGTAAAATCATCGTTCGTGATTGCGGGGGTCACGCTGGTATCAAGCTCCATGTCAGAATCAGGGCTAGAGCTCGACATGGGAACTTCAAATACTCCTGTATCTACCGGTATCTCCTGGAATAAAGGTGGCGCCAATGACGCGAAAGAAATCGTGGTTGCTAGACGGGGAACGCACATAATATTATCCGATGACGTTAACGAATTCCGTGAATAACGATGGGGCGCGAGTAGCGACAAGATATCGCAGCCTATCGAACTGTTCCTGTAGTGACGCCATGCCGTGGTTTAACGGAAAAACGACGACAAAACAAAAGAGGGTGCGCAAAAACGAATTCTCGGAACGCTCCACGCACTTGTTGTCACAGTTAACGTTAACACGCGGGTCGCACTAAAAAGTGCGGTTTACGATCACACAAACAATCGCACAAAACACTTTAAACAGGTGCGTTTCTCGGAAGTAATTGAAGTTCAAAAACACAATAGTATTAAGCGATGAATCACTCGATAGTACTGCTCACCTAAACGACAATTTATTAGTTCACGAAACAACATCTGGTGCGCATCGGACACGTCCTTACGTGATGGCTACTGGATCGGAACTCCATGAAAAGTGTATTAAAATTCATTACTTACTTTACAAATAAAGGTACAGCAAAGATACGAAAAATTACTTTGTTTTATATATTGTATTTATAGATTCCAGCGGGCCTCAAAACATAATTATTTTATTATCACCTGCATAACTTTCAAGTATTAAGAGTGACAGTGGAATTCAGAATTTATTAAATGAAGTAATTTAATATCATGTATATGTAAATATTTTGAATTATTCTAAAGTAACTGATAAACTGACAGCGGAAACGTAGTACATAGTTCGGTCATATTGTTATGTCATAGACACAACGGAATATGTTAGGGTCATTGAACATTCGCCTCGGTAAACGGTTTTGATGTAATGCCGATACCAACCAAAAATAACCATCGTTCGTGTTGCGGGTGGCGGCAATGACCGAGAGGGGGAGGCATTGCTCGGGAGCAGGGCAACGGACATTGCATAATGTGTTAGTAGAAAATACGTTCTTGTGCTGGGTGTCCCTTGTTGTTATGCGCTAGACATTAATTCTTCTCATTTTACTTTATGTTATTAAGATATATGTGTACTTAATTACCTCTGGGAATATTACGAATAATTGGTATGAAATGGTAATAAATATAATGAAATGTATGTTATGACTATTATGAAATCAATAAATAGATTTATATACATATTGTCCAGTATCCGTGAATTGCTTTGCGTGAAAATGTTTCTTTCTCTCTGTTATCTTCTTCGTTTCTGGATAGATTGTGAACGGTTTTTTAAATTATTTATTGTATATTTCTCTTTTACTGTTCAGGAAAGTAAAAAAAGGTTAAGTATATCTACACAAACATTTTTTTTATATCGTGTAATACTAAACCTGTCATATCTTATAAGACAATCATAGAAAATTGTGCGATGCACAATATTATCGTTATTAAATACCCAACATAACCATAACGTTGAATTATGTGATGCTTACACCGATAATAATTGGATTATTCAATAACAATTAATTATTATATTGATCTAAATACCGTTGCAAATAACCCGTTTTTGTTTGATAATATTTTGAAGATAAAACAGATACTGGGGCTAAACTTTCCTGAATCAGAGAAATATAAAAAAGTGTCTTAACGTTTGTCATATTGTATACAGAGAGAGTATTTTATTTTAAATTCGTGGCTTATATGAATAATAGTTTTCGGAACAATTAAGTGTACTCATATTATAATAACAAATCTATCAAAGTTTATTGAAATAACGTCAAAGATTACCCCCGCGTTTCTCAAAAACGACACTGACATGCTTTTTGGCGATTTTCGCGGGGTTTAGACATGAATTTTGACGCCTACTTCAAAGGCACGGTCGTTGAACATACTGTATTTAGCCGTGCCTAATACATCATAATGTGGTGTAATTATGCAATGTGGTCCTATATTTTGTCTATATTGCTTAAATAATAGAGATACATTTTGAATGTTTCGAATCGTTATATAATTAAATCTCTTTCAATATATATAGACATCGGTGATAGAAAACTACTCCTTTTAAAGAACTTTGTATTCCATTGTAAAGATATCTACACTTAACAGTTTGGCAAATGTTATAACTATTGGCGATTGGTCCCGGGAAGATATTTAATTGATACTTGGGTATGCAGGTGGATACTAAAGTAATAATATTCTGAAGCCTGCTACTATTTATAAATATTACAGAACAAAGTTATTTCTCAGCTATCTGTATTTTCCAAGTTCTTCTACACTACGTAACAAATTTAGATACAGCTTTCACCATCGTTTAGAGATTGTCTTCTGCTAATATAACATGGCTAAATGTAGCTTTTAGTATATTATGAATTGTTTTTTACTGGCTGAGTAGCAGTAAATATTACATTTTGATAAAAAAAATTGTTTAAATTGGTATAGAATCAGTGAATAGATTTATTCAAACACTCGCGACTAGGGCATGCAATATTCATCTGATTATATTATTCGAGTTTTACGAATACCACTATCAGTACTATTAGACTTTTAAGAGTTTTTCGAATACCTTTGTATTATTGAATATCTAAAACGATGAATATGCTGTAAGTCTTGTTTCATAACAATCATACCTATAATTGCCTTAACACGATTACCTAGATACATATTGACAACATAATAATTGACTAAAATTTTTTTTGAGAACTGGCTTTACGCTGTTGGCATGAGAGGCCTTCACAGCTTTACCGGACTAAAAATTAACTAACATGTAAAGATTGCCAAATACATGTTAGTCAACTAGCATTTCCTTTTAAAATGTGTAGCTTAAACCTGTGCTTTATGCTCAAACATAAAGCACATTAATGAGTATTGCAGCAAGAACAACACAGAAGTCATAGTTTTAAATATTTAATAAGTACTCTCATCAATGATTTCCTTTGCGTGACATACTAGAAAATAAATCAAATTTGAAGGCAATAATCATGACAAAGAAATATAACAAAATTACAAATTTAATTATTAATAAGAACACATGCTTCGTAGTTTAAAAACATATTGTGTCGATATTAGTACAAATTGATACATACAATATTTATTGACTAAAATTATTGCATTATCTTTCTTTGTAAGGGCGATTGATGTTAGGAAGTTGTATATTGTTTTACTTGAGACTCACATGTGATTTATTATTTTACAAGTTAAGAGTGCCGGTGATAGTAAAATGTTCGTTCTTGTCCTCTCCAGCTATATTGAATGACAAAGTTCCTCAGGGTTATGTAGGTGTATAGTTCTTTTACATTAGGATTGCTCAACTATTCGAAGATCTCGAATACTTTGGCCAGCATTATTCGAATAGTAAATATGGGCGAATACCCGAATAAAATGAATACTCAAATAGTATGCCTTACCCGCGACTTCCTTCTAATGAAATTGTTTTCTTTTTTTGTATTTATGGAAAATACGCGTCTGAATTTTATTAAAAGCGATTTTTTTTCGTAATTGTAGTTAGTGTTTAACATGTTTACTTATTTCGAATTACCTCTGTTTAATTTTATTATGGTTGCTTTGATCCTATGGAAAAACGTAATAATTAATAGTTTATATACAATTTTTAAAATACATATTTTCTAAGTCAATTCGAAAACACTTCAGTAGTTTATGAGGTTAGAACAAACAAACAATAAACATTTTAATTTTATTCATACTATCACCCCGTCACAACTACCTACGCGTGCATCACAAGTATCTAAAGGATTTGGATTCATTATATAGACTTTCATATTTACAGTTCAATGAAGCTGTGTTAATATCTTTCAACATTTTTTTTTTTGTGGCGTGTAATATTAAATCACGATATCGACTTACGATATAAATATAATAATAAATTTTATTCAATGTCCCGATTTTAAGTTTATTTTGCAACATTAACAACGATAAAATTACTAGTAATACGTTTAAAAACAATAAAATAGATCTATGTTTTAGTAACATAAAACAAAGAAACAAAAATAATTAGTATATAAAAAGCGAGCGGACAAGCTACGGACAAATTCTAGTATATTTATGTATCAAAATAAAAAAAAACCATCGAAATATTTCGAATACGCACTAAGCTTTTCAGATAATTATTGTACTAGTAATATTTATTGTCACAAAACGTAATAAAAACAAACGAATATTGATTGAATGAGAAAACTTCTAAAACCATAATAAAATTGGACATTATTGGTACAATTTACTAGTATTGCATTAAATTTTAAAATCATTATTATTAGGAGCGATATAAATCACAAATTATAAGACGACGTATCAATAAGGCCCCAATAAAGGGTCCCGATTGAAAATAGTAAAATAAAAGTGTACTTTATGTTTGCTTTTTCGTACGCCGCCATAACTTCAGTTGAATACTTTTTTGTTATATGCTTTAAATATGCTAGTATTTGAATATAATTTCACCTAATATTAAGTGACGACGTGGCTTAAGATGGTAAGCTAGTAAAAACGTTGAAATGGATTGGCTCTCAACTGCAGCTGCTGGACACATCTGTAGGTCTTTGATGGCAAATTTCTAATTCGAGGTTGACCACAGCATGATCAGATGGGCATTATAATATACCTGACTTTTATCCTACAAAAAATCCGGTATGTTGCTGGAGTTTGAATCTACACCGAGCAACGCGGTATCTAAGCACGTCTACCATTAAGTCATCATCGTTTTAAAATAAATAATATCGGCCAACAAGTAATGTACAGCAACTTCTATAAGTTGTAATGAATTGCGTAAAAATAGTGATAAATTACTATAAAAAAATCATTATTCCGGCTATAAAATTGCCTGAACCAAATTTGTCTACTTTGAAATTAGATTTATTGAGTGAAGAGTACGGATATAATATACCGCACTGCTCTGCGTAGGAAGTTTGGCAACATCGCATTGTTTTAGGAGTTACCAGAATCCGTTAAATAAAAGATAATAATTAGTATATCCAGACGCTATAGGATTTGAAGTGCGGGTGGGAGTGCCGAGAGTTTGCCATGTCGTCAGTGATATACGTATAATTATATATTAACAGGTTATAATATTTTGGAATAAAAAGTCGTTTTCATACGATTAAATTAATTAATTAACCGACATTCGCAGAGATTTTTCTTCTACCTAAAGTAGAAGTGCCAGACGTCAGTATGTTAGCATATATAAGGACGGAAATTCATTCCCGGGATGTATATATATATATATATATATATATATATATATATATATATATATATATCACTAGCTTTTGCTCGTGACTAAGTCCGCGTAGAATAAATAAATGTCCACCTTCCATTCCACGCCGCTTTTTTATTGTTATATATTAGTTAAAAAATAGATTCTCAGTGTGTTTCGCCGTTACAAAAAGAAACTACTGTCCAAATTCCTTGTTTCTAGTTTCAGTAGTTTCGGTTCTGATGAATTAGCCTACCGGCTTCATTATTTCTATAGATTTGTTATCATGAGATTCCTTGAAATACTTAAATATACATAATTTTAACGCAAACTTTTCCATAAATTTCAGCTGTTAATAAAAAAACAATCGCACTCGACTACTACACTGATAAAGAATCCGTTAACAAGTAGAGTTATAAACAAGTAAAAATGAAAAACCCGACAGTAAAAATACTGAAACTTTTGTAATTATACTAATGAAAGGGTTGTTCCGTTGAATTTTAAAACTTATTTCTACACATTCCCTCTTTTTAATTTACATGCTTCATATTTAAATATTACGTGACATAATATGTTACGCCCTCAATTATGATAAATGTAAAGATGCCTCAAATGTATGTGAGTGAAACCGTATAGTCTACAGATCGTGGCACAGAAATAAATATACGAGTATACATTTGCATGGAAACATATGAGAAGCATTACCCTTTTTCTGGGCAGTCCGGTAAAAAATTGAAATAATAATATATTACAAATATTTTAATAATTTCCTATTTATAATTTTCTATAACTAAACTAAATTAGATTTAACAATAGATGGCGATATGAGAATACCATTCATTCAAGTGATACGCCCATATATGTCAGTATATACTTATATTAAAATGACAATGAGCTACTACTACCTGCACTTGACATTTTTCAATTTACCACAATTCAAATTCAGCAACTGCTGAATATGTAAGCGATGAATTGCGGACGGCGTGTTTACATTAATCAAGAAGTATCCCAATTCTACTAATTAACAAGATACGAAACGCAATTAAAACATTTTCTGTAGGTTATGTAATACGTTTGTAGTCGTTTTTAACAGAGATAATGTCATTTTCTACATACTCGTAATTGACTGATGAAAATTTCCGTTGTTCCTAGTGGTTCGTTTACGCATGTCGCGTTCCGACCCCATCGCCCATATCTATCTAGTAACCAAGCGAGAGTAAAGTGTCTATACCCAATAAGTTCGCTAACATTATATACACGGTGATAAACTCATACATAATTGTGACTCTCTTTAAGGTTGTCACTTTTTGAAATATGATTCTGAGAAGCTTGGAGGCTGGCATGACAGTGACAACTGCCTTTTAATGATAGTCAATATTTCCGTTAACAGCATTGTATTTAACATCAAGCATGTGGCATATACTCGGAACTAAATAAGGTAACATCTTTAGGTGAACTTTATTTTTTGATGTGATAACGTATTATAAATTGATGAACGCCACCTGCATGCACGAAAAAACATGACTCATTGTCACGTTCCGACTGAGCCGAGCGTGCAAGCGAAAGCGTGGAACAAGTGATAGAGAGGCGCATAGTGCCTAAGCGTTCAGCTGTGACGCATCTAACTGTCTTCCACTCTATCGGTAATTCAGTGATGATAGTTCAAATAAATTCATAAAAGTATGCTATTGTTCAACAATAATTTCTTATGACGTTATGACATAAAATTATTGTCCGTAAACCGACTTCACAGATTACCAATATTGTTTAAAAAAAAAACCTTTGAGCAACCTATCTATAACGTCATATCCCACCATCTTACTTATATTCTCCTGTGTTCCTTGAACACTCGTGCCTTTAACTGTCTTACTACGTATCGTTTCTCAGATTCACATTATTTTTCCCACTGGCATTACAAAGTTTAAGCTCGACAAAATTAAATAGCTAAACCATAGACAATCCTATAAAGATTTTGACTAAGAAAATTGTAGATAACTTATTATTCTAGAAATATTTTAACAGTAACATTTCTATGTAAATAAGCTTTAAATAGTAACCATTTAAAGTTTAGTAAAAGAATTACTACGGCACATTAAGAGGTTTTTAACTCCAACGAAATAAACAGCACATTATTTTATTGACTCTGACTTTCGAGTGAAATATAAGTTTTTCAAGAACAACTAATTTTATTTTCAGTAAACATCCGATGTGTGTAATTCAATGTCACAATTTGTTTTCTTACGTAAAACTGACTTTTCATGGCCTAAACATATTAATATTTAATCAATCTAGCCACTACTTCGAATGGTTGTCATCACTTACATACATACCCCTACTATAGCTTAACATTTATTGATGTATATCGAACCACAAATAACTCATATAAAGTGTTATCGAATAAAATGAGGAACTCATTCGATACCTAAAATGATAATTGGAACAGCGCACAAATATACTGTTACTTCGTTCTTGTTCCGTTTGAATAAAAAAAAAACTACTTTAGTTCCGTTTTATTACCGTAGTGGTTTAAGATTCCAGAGTTTTACGGGTTCGAATCCCACACGGGATAATTATTTATATAATCCACGAGTAATTGTTGTCAACCTGGATGTAAATTTGGTCGGTGAATTAAATGTTTATAATTGCCAACGACAATAAGGCTTAATCCCTAGTGCAGGAACTGTCTTTAATATAAAAATAACACTAAAAACATATCAAATAAATATTATGTTATCATAAAAAAGTCGAGGTAGAGAATAAATACTTATTTCTTATTCTAGATGAAGTTTATAAAATATATGTAGAAATTTTTAATTATTATTTCTATTTAAAATGTTATTTAGTTTTGCATAATTGATTACCATTTTATAATAGATAATAAAGATGATATATTCAAACGCCAAGATTAAACCGAAGTTTTTTAATTTAGGTTTCATCTGCAACGGTCTGAGGCGTTAATAATAAACTTTTATAATATCTTCTGCTTCTTTAATATCATATGTTATTTCTTACCTTCGCATTTTCATTATTTTCATATGATCAAAACAAGATTGAAAGCGACCAGCTTTGAAATATACTATTTGAAGAAACAAAGTATAAATTCGATGCAAATAATACACGGATCAAACAAGTCTGACGTAAGCGATAAATAAAAAATAAAGCATAATTTAACATTAAATAAAACTGCTTCGTAAAAATATTATAAGAGAGAAAAAATTACTGGAGTCTGCTCTATTATAATACTTGCCTCGTGACCAATTTTCTGTAGTAATTTAAAAAATATTTTATATAGCCGTATCGTATATTTATTTCTATATCGCTTAATTATTACGTTGTTATAACTTCCAACCACTAGACTAAGAAAATTGAACTAAGGATGTCGAAATTGTCGTCTCAAATATTACAACAAAATACAAGTTCGCAATATTCATTAAGATCCGTCAGTTTATGTAATAGCATCCTTGCGCTCCCAACATCCGATAAAGCAAGAATGCTTTACAAATTGGTTATGCCTAGTATTAAAAACTGTTAAATTTGTTAGTATTTATTATGAAAAGTATATATTTCATATTGGTGGTAATCACTGAGGTGATAGTCAATTTGTGACCAAACCCCAATTACAAATAAAGAAAAAAAAATTGCATTAATATATAAAAAGTATTTACCATTTTGTATTTCACAATAAATAATTTTTATACATTTAATACCAAGGTACTTTTAAATCGAGAAAAAGATTTAAATTTTTCTTCAATTATCTTCATATCAATTAATTTAATTCATACATTACTTCGTTCACGTGGAAATACTTTTGATAGTTCACGAATAAGTTTTTATTAGAGGTATTATCTGAATTAGAAGTCGGTTCACTTTGTTTTGCAATTTTATTATTACCGCTTATCCATTATAGAAAAGCGTAATGATATGAAACCTAAATCCTTCCTCGAATTCATTACTATATCAATCTCAAATACTAGTCATACGCGTGCTAACACGGAAGATATGCTATTCTATTATATAAATACGAGTATATATAATTACCGTTAATAAGTTCAAAGTATAATAACGTATATTAACAAAATAGTTTCGTTCAATTTATACATCCCACTTAAAAGTTTTACACGGATGTTTAGAATTTATGTGGCTTAATTAACAGACCAAATTGCACTCGTCAAAGCACAGTAACTTCATTACAAGCGCGACTCTAATTTCTATGAATAAATTTAGACGACAGTGGTTCACCAAGGACACTTTACGTATATGCATAGTTAACAAAAAAATAGCTTGATAAGCTATTTAAAACTGTGAAATGACTGTTTAAAATAATGAAATAACTATTTAAAATAATGAAATATAGACAAAGAACACACACGTAAATAATATTGTTATTATTTCATCATTAGCATTACTAATATTGTAAATAATTACTGGTATTTATATTATACATATGTTATTATTGTTATGGTGGTCCAAATGTCGAAATTCGATAATTATTCATATTTTTTTTAAGCTTAACATTAGAAATGCTTTTTTTGCAATGTATATACATTTTGTAGATTAATAGACGTAGGACTGATGACGTATAACGAATAGAGATTTACGGGCAGAAGCTTCGATTCGTCGATGATGAAGAAAAAATAATGTTTACATTTATTTTCATCATAACACGAAAGCTCATTATAAACACTAAACAAAGGAAATTATAAATAAGTAATGTCTACTAAAAAGAGTTCAGTGTCTATTTCTTCTCTGTTTGTCAACCAATTTTCTCGTCATAAACAGTAAACATAGAAAATTGATTGATCAAAAAAATGAAAAAAAAAGGTACTGAACTATCAGTAGATATAACTTTTTTATAATAATATTTTTTTATAATATTAAATAACACTTTAATAAATAGAATACCTTTTTGTATTACGTATTTCTCTATCTAGGTATTTTATATAAAGACTGCGAGGATCTGTAGCAAATATTATCAGCCGACCCTCAGTAATGTTTTGTACAAAACAGTGTAAGGTAAACATTTTCTGCTCTAGACACAGTGCTCCAGAAACGCGAGGTCCGTAACATGCGCTACTCATACTGTATGTTTTATCCGACCCTGATTTTATACCATCGAAATAAACCTGACGTGAAATGCGTCACGAACAATTAGCCCTTCGTGCCTGACGGATAGTTAAATTTGCTAGAGCACAAAATCTGGTATTATGCCGTGCGTATCGCGCCGTTCATTCGACCACAGGACAAAACAAGATAAGTAAAAATCATGTTTAAATAATACGAATAGATCTATAGAAAATAATATTGTTCAATTACATATGTTGTTTGCTATCGGAAAAGTATTATTTTAGTATGTAACTCTCGGATTTTGAAATTTTCCCGGACTTCCACTCAACACAAAATTAACACAAAGGGAATATAGAACAAAGTTTAGAACACTGTATTTATTTCGACAGCGCAGTGTGGTACAAAAAGTTAACATCGTGGTTTTAGGCATTCACGTGTTTGGATTTTTTTTATATTAGAACTTATAATGATATGTTGCTAAAAATACACTTATTCATAAAGCTTTGACAATTTACACATTAAACTCATCCCAGGCGGATTCATGAAACAATCAAAATTCGGCCGAATTCTTCTGACACACTGCTCCCTGGTCCGTACATTTCCCCAATGATTTGGCAACTCGCCCCCTCCTATATTTAAATCGTAATCTCACTGAGTCAACGCTCTCGTCGCTCTAACACCCAAAATAAACGATCCCGTGAATACGACAATATTCGACCGAATTCTTAATAGTGACAACAATTAAATAAACTCGTCTGAAATTATTCACAACAAAAATCTATCATAACATTACGATATAAATCTGTCAACATGTTCCTACAGTAGATGACGCCAAAGTGAATTTCTGACATACTTTTATAACTATTTTTGAAAAAATTATACTTTCACATTCAAAACCTGATTCCATATTGCTAACGTTATTACTGTAGGTATTAGAATATTAGAGACTAGTTTTGCTCGCGGTTTCGCTCGCGTGAATGTTACAATTGACCTCTCCCTCGGAAATATTAGTCATTTTCCTAGACTTTTTTTTATGCAATTGGAGGCAAACGAAGAGACGGGTTACCTGATGGTAAGTAATCACCGCGGCCCATGGACACCTGCGACACGAGAGACATCATAAATGCGTTGCCAGTCAAAAAACTAAATGTACCATGTCCTTTACTATACCAATGACAATATTTATACAAAATTTGACAATAATCGGTTGAGTAGTTCCTACGTGAAAGCGTTACAAACAAACTCACATTTTCATTTGTAAATATTACTTAGGATATGTACGTTACAGGGTAAACTGGTCATTTCACTCCAATTCAAAAGCTTTAAAGCTATTTAGAGTATTATAATTTTTTCATACATTAACTTAATATCCACTATTGTAACTGCATAAACAAAATTACTCTCTTATTAGGAATCGGCAATTCCTTATTACTATACAGTTTAATATATACATAAATTAAACTAAACTGTGTGTTTTTTGTACGAATTAATCTCCGAATCCGCAAAACCAATTTTAGCGAGACTTTTACAGCAAATAGAGGAGCCTTCAAATTATATCTAGGCTACAAATTATAACAAAATACCTAAGAAGTAATGTTAAAAGTGAACAGAGGTACATTAAAGTCGGTAATTTTTTTTGTGAGGATTAAATAGTAATCGGAAATCACAATTAAAAAAAAGTGGGTGTTTCCTTGTGATCGCACGATAGAAGTGAAAATGTATAAACAAATACATTATTAAAGTTCATACAGATTTATCATTGTTTATATGTTAATAATATTTAAATATGCACAATATATACAATATTACAGTGATTATATACAAAACATGCATAATATCATTTTATTATTCGACTACGTAATTATTGGAACGACACACCCTTGTCAGACAGTAAACGTGGCTGGAGCCGAGTATACAGGATTCAGTCTGTCACTAAACCAAGCGCGCTTGATGTAGAGTGGAGCCGAGTTAGTCCGATTCAGCAGCATCAGCGACCCGATCGTAACAGCTCACTTTTGTTTACCGTTAAATACGCCTTCGTAAATTTACATTTCAAAAACAGTCCACCTCAATTCAGTTAAAATACGCGGTCACCATGAACACCTAAAAACCATTTACACAAAATCTACAGACACCAGCTAGCTATAAATAATATCAGTTCATTAATATAGTACAATTTAGCCACTAACACAATTCGCTCAGATTCATCACACTGCATTATTTAAAAACCCGTTACGCGAGTATAAAAATAAATTCAGACAGTTTAAAATGGCTAGCGCGCTATCGTCATCACGATATATTCAGAAATGTTGGTAAATAAATAATCTTCATTAATGCATGTCTATTTAAACAGTAAAGGACATAATTTTAAAATACGTTAGTATACTAAGCGTATGGATACTGATGGTTTCAAAAATAAATGAAGATCGGTTTTATAGACACCAAAACCTGTAATTTTAGCTTTTTTTTAAACTCCATCCATTTTCAACTATTAGATATAGGTCTCCCGAGTGATCGCCTGAATGACTCCTATTACGCTGCTTGTATCGAGTGGGTGACGGCAACCTTCTTTAGATCGTCGGTCCAGTCTGAAGCACATACAATCATTCGGTGCGCGGTCGCGTCTCGCAAATTCTTCGATTTCACTGGTCATTCCTTATATGAACAACGTACCTTACAACTGTCACCAAAGCTTAACAATTCTCAGGGATATATCGATCACTTAGTTTTTCTACGGATAACTTCATATCTAATTAAATGAGGCAAAAAAAACCGAACGTAGCCTTTAAATTGCCCATGGAATTACTTTGTTTTTTTTTTAATATTTCCTCGAAACGCTAAAAATATAATTAATTATATAAATTAGTATGTGCTTTGATTTTTTTTTAATATTTTCTCCAAACGCTAAAAATATGATTAAGTATATAAATTAGTATTGAAATATCGTTTTGTTAGGGACGCGTCAACTGGTATTTTTACTGTCTTTTAAATATCAAGAAATATATGTTTCGACGTTTATAGAGACGCTTTTACCTAATTATATATGAATATGTGGTCGAGTACAAATAATTTGTTGGATATCATCACCATACAACTAATAATTACACGCATGCAAAATCATTTATCTAATAGCAATATGCAAACATACATAATATTATAATTATAACATGTTAGTGAGTATGTTTATTTATTTGCCCTTCACGGATATACTAATAATTACCGTACCGATTTAGATAAAATTTGATAAGGCGACGACAACTCGACGCCCAGAAAAGAAAATGATCTTAATTATTCAATCCGACTAATGCCTTTCGCAATTATATGTCAATAATATCACGATTAGGTTGATATCAAATTAATGTTTTAAAATATATAGTTAGAATTGTATTTGTACTAAGTCAATTAGCAATTAACCATTTTCAAATTACATTACTTTAAATGTTAAATACTTTCAGGTGTTTTAAAACTCCAACGAGCTATTACCGACAAGCATTAAACAAACTGTCTCGGTAATGAGAATAACTTTTCTGTTCAACTACTCTTGCCCTATTTTCCTAATGCTCTTTGCCGTAGGTCGGGAACGTTGGTTGAGTAATCTTAGAAATAAATGAGAACTTTGTTGATGACTTCACACCAAATGACGTAAATGGTTTTATCAAACAACGTTATTATCAGTAAAAACACTAAACTCTTAAGCATTTAATAGTAACAAAGTATTAAAATACAATTATATGTGAAGACGTAAATAGTTCTATATTATTTTAAAATAATTGTGTTTGTTTTATGAAACCACGATGCACGTGAAATTTGATGTCGTTCGCGCTGCGATGTTGTCATTGGCTGTTCTACCGAGCGCCTTTCACTTTACCCCTACTCCGCGGCCGGCTGTAATGCGACATGTGATAGATAGAAGAAAAAAATTGATGCGGTGTAAAAAAGTTTCACTTTGAAAGCAGTTGCAATGTTACTTTTTGTTTTTTTTTTTAATCAAATGTATATTTAAAACAGGTTGAAACAAAATAATTAAAAGGAAACGAATGTCAATGTTCTATCATTTTACAAGGTGGTAGGGCTCTTTCTAATCCCGTCTGTTTAGCTACTACACGAAAGTTGTATATCTGTCGACAAGCACCCATAGGGGTGTGTTCCGTCAGCTGTACTTAAGAGGCAGTCTCCTCTAGGTTTAATGTTACCATCTTAAACCACATCGTTATATAACATCAGGTAAGATTGCGGTTCAAAGCTAAATAAAGTAGTAACAAAATATAACTTATTAATATAACTAGCTTATGATATAATTTTCGCTCAACTACTTCAAGATTATAATTCCAAGAAAAATGGCATAGAACAAGAATAATGTATTTAGATAATAAGTGTTATTACCGCTACAATCATTACAATTTTTTTAATATGTTCTCAGTATTTTACCATTGCTATATTTCAATTTATATATATTTTATTTCTATATATTATTAGGTTTTCTGTTATTATATAACGGCTTATAATAACAATTATGATGTCGACATTCAATAAATCCATGAAATATTTTCTGTTCATACCACATACAAAATACATAGCATCCAAATCCAGTCTAGCACTAAAGTGCCTATATGCAATAAATGCCAAATTCACACTTAGTATTCTTCTTAAATAAATAGACATATAAAACTATTTAAATGGCACTTTGTTTGCGATTGTGTATTTATTAACGGATCAGTGAAAACAAGGGCTAAGCCAATTTAAAAGACAGCTGCCTCCCGCACAGACAAAACAATGAGAAGTAATTAAATGCAAACTCTGGAATGAATTGATTGGGCGTTTTAAAACGGTCTAATGTACCTACCTACCCGGGGTACGGGCTTAACTGAGAACACTGGTAGATAATTGCATTTACTTCGTATTTAAATATACCCTTTCGTAAATTATCAACCACTCAGCAGAGAACAATCACTGATCCCAAGTGATATTATAAATATGAATGTTTTTGTTTGTTTGTTACGCTTTCACACCTTAATCACCTAACTGATCATCATGCATACACGTTGGCAGGTGTACAGAACAGGACATAGGGTATAATTATCCAGGAAAAAGTACCGTTCCCGAGGGATAAGACAAATCTACATTAACACGAATGAAGCCGCGCGCTAAAGCATGCGGCAGGATAATGGTAGCTTTAACTAAAGCATTTACCGGTTCGTGTCATAAACACAAATCTTAGTAGGTATTCATGTCTCAGTACTTTTATCTTTTTACGATTTTACAAGTTTTATTGTACTTGTCTTCAGCCCTGAAGAAGTCATTTTACTAAATTCGAATCTGTATGATATGTGTAATGGTACTATTAAACATTTACATCTAAGTAGATTAAAATAAATGATTCTGAGGTATACATAACCTAATATAAAAAAATGATGTCAAAGAAAATATTACTGGTCTCTAACAAATGGTTTTGCCTGGAAAAATAGTTATCAACTTCTGAAATATTTATTTAAACTTTTTGTACATAACAAGGGGTCGGCTAGTACAAGTGTAAAATATTGACTCTAAAATTATTGTATTTTTACAGTACGGTTAGCAAAATTAACTAACTTATTTCTTGCTTGGTTCTTATATAAAACACCTCAAAGCAGAGACATCTCCAAAACACGTAACAATATATATGCGTTCAGGCAAAGTTTTCAATAGTATATAAAAGGCCTATTAAGTTATATCTACCGTGATAATAATACAGGACTGGATTACTACCATACTCATAATATACATTATTATTATTCTAAATATTTAATTTTTGAAGTGAAACATCATTAGCCGGGTTGAGCGACTAAAAAAAAATTTGGTAAGAGAAAAACTTATGGGTTCGCGTCACCAATAACCTCGACATGCTAGTAAAGCGTCACCGGTGAATTAAAATAATCAAACATATGATGGGCTGCACAAGCTCAATACGTCACAAGCATGTCGAATTCACCGGTGACGCTTTACTAGCATGTCGAGGTTATGTGGTTACGAGGTTACGAGGTTGTGTGCCAATAGATGTGAAAACCAGACTAATGTTAAAAAATTAAATGTGCAAATTATGAAATTAAAATAATTCAGACTATAATTGATTTAAAAATTCAAACAACAACACAATTATTTCATTGTTTTGATTATTACACTTCTGTCAGCAGTCCTTATGACTGCCTCGACTTTTTTTTTTAGTGTAATTCTACTTATCCTGTAACGTACAGCTAACACATGACGTCATAACAGTATACAAATTGGACGGGTTTTATCGGACAGCTTTCATTCAAAATCCCCAATCAGTTAATGTACAATGTTGATCAAAATCATTGGTGAACAGCTGCGTAGGTGTAGTTATGTATAAGGAAAATAGTTTCTATCAATAACGGATTAATTGTTCAAAGTTTTGGCACCTCATCAAAATTATTAAAGCGAGCTCATGTGTCAAGTTACATATAATAAGTATGTATTATTATGTATCTAGGCATTACTTGTGAATTGACTATGATCTCTTCAGGTAATCTATTCAGGTAACTTAGAAATAATTTCCTGGTACATTTATGCTACGACCTAACAAGCAGGCATGCAGCTCATCTGACATTAAATGGTAACTGCAACCTGTGTAAAACGAAAGAACGACAACCGTGAAGCTAATCATATTAGGTACAGTCGACTGAGTTAGAACGTCTCTTCTCGTGCCTATTATCAATGACACCCTGCAGAAAAGAATGTTTCTTTTTTCAAACGGACTATCTGCTATTATCATGACGGCAATTCACATCTTCGTCAGGCTTTTAGACGAGCGTTTAAGGCATTCACTCGTATGGCAAGAAGCTTCAGGTTGCAAAAGTGGCCGAGTAGTGCATATCACACGACTCAAAGTGAACTAACCAAGCGAACTAATCTAATTATACACGTATACGTAAGTGAGACACATATGAGTATCTTCATTATGTACCACATGAACGCGTACATATATTTAGAGTTTGACAATTTTGACTAAGGCTAACTAATAAATAGTAAGGGATAAAGAAAACGCTTTTAACTTGAGTACCTACCGTAAATGTACACGTATGTGGAGTGCAGTATTGTGTATATGATGAACAAGTGAATGCAGTGTCGCTTTACCTTTTTGTGTCGCTTTTTACGCTTTTTGTGTCGCTGTACCGCGCTAAAAGCGTGCTCGAGGGCTCCACTCCGACGAATCCAACCTAGCAGGTCGAAACGCAGTAGGGCCAACATTACATCCGAAGGTAAACCTTGCGGAAGAAACTTGACTATGAAAGTTTGATTAATGATTCTTTATATTATTTAGTCCAGTGAAACTGTGTAGGCCCAACAGGCCAATTTCGTTAGTCAGTTCGAAAAACAAATTCTTTATATTATATCACGTTTTTAAACACGAGGTAAATGAGATATCGTTGTTACTGTGGTATATTATATCTGACGATAAATAAAAATCGAAAATATTATTAAATCAAAAATAATTGTACATTACAATTGTAATTTCCCCAAAATAAACGTAAAAAATATATTCGAAAATCCTATTCAGATATTATAATAATTTTGCGGAGATTGGAAGTAAAAGGAAAAGCTTCGTCGCAGTCCAACACGACGTGATTTACGTAGATAAATTACAGATTAATAATTCTCTCTCCCATTACCTAGTTATCAGACCAGATGACAAATCGATATTAATGTACGCATCGCACATTACAAGCGTCGGTGTATAATATATCGTACTAGTACTAGTGCTATTTAGTCTCACTGTTTTTATAATCAATCTACGAGTATGTTGTCACATATGGAATTGTATTTTATATACCAATCTATATATGTGTATCAAATAGATAGCATATTTTTGAAATACTTTGATTTAAAATAAATAAGGTCTCATTTTTCCTAGTCATAATATTAAATACATTTTACGAAAACCTTGATATTAATCAAACAATCTATACTTTTCAACGTAATTACTTCACGGAAAAGTACGTACATACGATTTGTGGAAAAACTCATTAGAAAATTGAAATTCATTATACTAATGCTTTCTATTGAGTATTAAAGGTGGTAAACTGAACTCATTCGCCGAAACATGTCTATTTATATCATCGTGAATTGAAACCCGTGCAACTGACAGCAAATTAGACAATATAACCGTTATATATTCGAGGAAGTGAAATTCGAATTATACCGTACATTTGAATTTGCGAATCGTGTATTAGACAAATCCTTTAACCATAGTTTCCGTCACAGATTTAGTTCAATAGACAATAATATGTCATTTGAGGCAACTTTTATGCTAGTCCCATACCTGCGCCACGAAGCTTCAGTCCCACTAAAAAGTAACCTCAAAATTAACT
Source organism: Antheraea assamensis (assembly GCA_035772565.1). Taxonomy (NCBI): domain Eukaryota; kingdom Metazoa; phylum Arthropoda; class Insecta; order Lepidoptera; family Saturniidae; genus Antheraea; species Antheraea assamensis. The sequence goes on along the minus strand of JAQQSE010000031.1, from coordinate 7,886,031 downwards.
CCGATAAAGGCGTAAAATAACCTTTGCACACCATTGTCATTTCAATAGTAACTCGAAATTAGCGTCTGCAAGTTCCTTTAATGAGTGTAGAAACCGCGGCCCCAGTTATCGTGCTGCGTGTAACGTCACGCAATCCGATAGTTCGTAACGCATAACGATAATATCTTCCCACATCTACATTTAGTCTGACCATAGACAAAACTTCGTGCTGATACACGCAAGTATGGGAGTAGCATTATATTTTATAATTAGAAACAGACGTTACAGTTTATATCGCAAAAAGTTTCTATTATATTATTTCGTCAAAATATTATAATTTCTCATACTGTCGGTACCCAAAACGATTCAATAAATAACAACGAGGAAAAAAAAACTAAAACGCAAATGTTATATACTAACTCTATTTAATGAAATACACCTAAACAAACGTATTTTTTTTAGTTGTACATTTGCAATATTTTACATTCTTAAGCAAATAAAGTATCTCGTAATAACTTTTCGTCGCGTTATTGTGATATAATCTAACTCTGTAGGGAAACGGATACCGGGTGAAAATGTCAAAAGTAATCTAATAAAGTTGATGTAAGGGCGGCACAATCATGGCCTTCCAGTGGCGACAGTGAGACACTTACGTGGGTGTGACAGATTTGTAAAACCGAACATGACAGTTTCCTCTTGTCGATTTTCCTTTCCTCTTGGTTTCCCTTTCAAACTTCGGTACGAATCGACTATTATTTTACCATTCATTATCGTTCTTCTCCCGTTTTCACCTTGGCAACTTTTCCTAAACGTATACTGAGATACGGGATAAGAAATCAGGTGTCGGTTTGACTGTAATTGATTACCCGACGTGACGGATGACGCAACTATTGTTCTTTTTATTGTATTTTAAAGCAGAAACGGCCGCGATCGGGAGAGAGCTGACCTATTTCATGATTAACGCTTTGGTTAAAATAAAAATCCAATTTCTTTATATCAAATATATCTTAGAGTAATATTTTCTAAATGTATATTACAATAGAATCATACTTCATCTTGGTAGTTGACATTAGAATGTATAAAACTAAGGAAGAGAGTAAATCATAGGAAGTGTGAAAAAGGACACCTGTGACATGACAATGGATGACAGTCGTATAACTACAAAAGTGGACGGATATAGGCGTAGAGGATATGCGAAGAATGCTTAATGTATCATGTGAAGTGTGTCTATATAAAAGATGTAAATGCTGAGTTGAAAACTGATATAGTAAAACATGGTGTGCCGACCCTACTTAAACGGATAAAGAAAAACAGACGAGATCATGAAGATATTATATGTTAACAAATAGCTGTGCCTTAAAAGCTTGGGGGTGTAAGAACCAGTTCTTTATAACTTACGAGCTTATGCTTGTAACGAACATCTATTCAAGCTACATATTTACCATTAGATACACCAAATAGGCTTCATTTTGAGAAATGAGACGACTACCCAGCAATACTATAAATAATTATTGGTTGTCTGTAAAGTCAGTATACGGACGATAATTTTACATGATAACGTCATAAGAAAACATTGATGAAAAATTGCATACTTCTATGAACTGAATTATTATCACTGAATTATCATTGTTTTGTATAAGAAATTGGAAGAGATGTAGATGTGTCACAGACCGAACGTTTAGGTGTTGTATATCAAATATGAAAATAATATTTATTTTAACTATAACAGATACATTACATTATTGACACAATAGTATCACAATATTAAAAAAAAAACAATATGAAATAGATTGAACGTACATAATTTAAAAATGACTTTCTTTGTTGCCATTCATGATTTACTACAACATTAGGACGATCGCGCCTGTCTATCGCTTGTTCCGCGCTCTCGCTTGCACGCTCGGCTCAGGCGGAACGTAACAATGAACCATGCTTTTTCGTGTGTGCAGCCGGCGTTCGTAGATTTATAAGACTTTATCACGTCCAAAAAATAATTTATAATGTAAGTATGATAAATGTTTGTAAAAGTTTACACCCTAACCTAACTACTAAATGCAAACGGGAATATGTTTGCTTATTGGTTTGTTTGTTACACTTTCACGCCTTAACGATTCAACCGATCATTATTAAATTTTCCATACACATTGTCAGGGGTACAGAAAAGGACATAGAGTACCTTTTATCACGAACGAAGGTACTGGCAAAAGTTAGTTACTACTAACGTTTAACCACCAATATGGAATGAACTCAAAAAACGGGCAGTGCACGAATGCTACCTGCGTATTCTTAGGTAATTAAAGACAATTAATGTAAAAAGGTAATTAGTTAATTGGAAGCCAAATGCGTGTGAATGATAACGTGACACGGCGCCTTCGAATATAACTGTGCGAAATGTTTACAAGTCGTTACAATTTCTAAATGTCATGTTACGCGTGACAATAACTTATTTTTACGTTTAGACAGACGGCACGTGCTTGTTCTCAGAATTATGCTGAAAGCCTTTCGTCGTGATATTTGTAAGCAGTTATGACGGCGATGAGTATTGTGTTTTACATAAAATCAACTGAAATACCTACATTCCACAGAGTATATATAAAAAGTTTAAGAAGTTAATTATGCAAACACACTTTAACGATGTACAATAACAGAGATAAAGCGTACATGAATCAACAATTACCCTAATAAGGATTTATTTATAGAGAAAAACATTATATATAACATTATTTGTAGGTTATATCCTCATGTTGATAAGAATTAAACTATTATTATTACTTATTATAGATCACTTTTAAAATATTTTCTCGGAAATCGGGTTATGATTTTTTCGAATTGTTTCACCCAAGTTTGTGAGAAAGTCAGAAAGCACTCAGCCGAAAGGACAACAATCGCAAGAATGCCGCAGCAAACGAACTTCGGCCGCAGCAAACGAACCTCGGCTTGAGCAGTTAACCTAGTATAATTACTTGAATTAAATGTAGATATCTAAAAAAAAAATATGTAAAATGTGCGTATATGTATTTAGCTCCTGGTTATGACGAAATTTCTTGTTCTATTTTCAGAAACATCAAGACGGGCATTTATATCGTGTATGCGGCTGAGTCTAGACTGAAATAATAAATAATAGCGCTGTGAATGTGTCTCGCTATTTTTTACTATTGTACGTTTGAAAGTTCGCAGTAATTACTCTATTTAGTGAAAGTTCCGTGAAAAATGGTTCAAACGTTTTGGAGATAGTACTGCAAACAAAGCCATGGGTAAAAGGTAGTCCAAAATAAAAAAGCTTTAATTACTTTTTATAACATTAGCTATCTGTCAGTGAAAGTCCCATGAAAATGGCTCCAATCGTTTTGGAGATAGCACTAAAGACGAAGCCACGGATGACAGCTAGTCTAAAATAAAGTAGCCTATGTCACCCGCTGTAATTTTAACTATCCATCAGTGAAATTTCTGTCAAAATCGGTCCAGCCGTTTCGGAGATTATCCGGAACATAGTGACAGACAGACCGACAAAATTTAAAAAAATTGTATTTTTGTTATCAGTATCGTGTATACGTTTATATCCAATCAGTAAAAAGTCATTATTTTGATATTACATACAGACACTTCATTTTTATTATATGTATCGGTAAAAGCTTTAATATTCTCTCAGATAAGTATAACGCCTTGTTTAATTGAGTCTCGATAGTAAAACGATCGCCGCATATCCGATGTGCGAATCCACATCAGATCTCACTATATGCCTCATCAAACTCGCTAACTGGATTTTCACTCTCGCAAACATATATATACCTATGATGGTGGACATGAACGTTTATTCTCTCACAGTTGTTGATAAATATACTTTGAAAACTATACAACGGATCTGTGGACTGATTTTCAATTTTTACAAAATATTTTAGAATATCTACAATAATAAATCTGTAGTTTTTGATAATTATCTATCATGAATTGCTACCTACTTGAATAAATACATATTTATTCAATAAGGAAGGGAACACGAAGTTTGCTCTTTTAAAATCGTTTACTCAGAACGGTTTGTGCGATTTGCATGCAACTGTAAATACATGAATATATGCCATCAGGTGTCATTCTCAATTTATATACTATAAAAACGATTAAAAATAATTACACAAATCATGGAAAAATAAATATTTATTATCTACAGAGGTTATTGAAATGTTGTGTTCAGAACGTATCATTCCAGAATGTATAAAAAAAGGATATAACACTTTAACAAATCTCAAAAATATCATTCAAAACAAAATTGCTAAACTACGTAAGTGCTCACATATGTCATATTGATCACCGGCCACTCTAGGGGCGAGTAACACGGACATATTATATCCGGGGCTCTAAAACTTGGGGACAGCCAGTATTTTGGCTGTCAGAGCGTAAAAAGTTATATGGTTGATAAATTTTATGTTATAGTATGTTTATTTCTAAACGTATTAAGTTAAATGAAAAGGTTTTTTTTTTGTAAGCTAGCTGCCCGTACCGGTTTCATCCGGGCGTACTACACAAATGAAAAAAAAGAAACAGGCATATAGGTGCAACATACATACATTTCACAATTGATTTTTTATTTATGTATATATTAGTAGATACATTATTTGTGATAATTTATTTTGTGCAAATAACTAAAACTTAAAACTATAAAACTATATAATTATATAAAACTATTTTTTTACTAACAAGTTCCGCCATTACTACAGGACAAAAAGATCCCTTTCTCGTGCAAAGTATATGCATATATACGGTCACGCCAACTTACGAAGTATTGATGACTCTTAACGGGTGCGATCGAGTGCCACCGGGGCTAGAGTAATTGAAGTCCCAGGGTCTCTGGCCCCGGAACAAGCCGATAAACTCGCGGCGGGCGTGAGGACGGCGTTGGCAGGATTGGCCACGGTGGTGCGGCCGATAAAGCGAACGGATATACGAGTCGTCGGAATCGACGACTCGGTATCATGGGAGGAGGCTGTGGAAGCGGTAGCAGCGGCAGGTGGTTGCGAGGTCGCACAGATGAGGGCTGGCCAACTCCGCACTCGAGAGGGAGGAACCAGCTCCATCTTTGTCTCCCTCCCTCTGGACGCAGCGCGGAAGCTGGTAGGAGCAGGCCGCCTCCTGATCGGATGGAGTGCGGCCCGTGTCCAGTTGCTGGAGGGTAGACCCCTACGGTGCTACCGGTGTATGGGCTTGGGCCACACCCGGCCGATGTGTCCATCAACGGTCATCAGGGAGGCGACCTGCTTCCGTTGCGGGAAGGAGGGCCACCGCGCGGATGCCTGCACTGTGGATAAATCACGGTGCGGTGTCTGCGCGGACGCCGGAAAACCGGCTGAACATCTAATGGGAGGGAAGGAGTGCCGGCCGCCCATTGTGAAAGGGAAAGTCCCCCTTCTTAGGGAGGCACTTACGGAGGTAGCTGCTATGGATCAGTAATGGACTACATCCATAGCAGCTACCTTCAAGGGAATTTGAACCACTCCGCCGCTGCGCAAGATCTTCTCCTGCAATCAGCGGTGGAGTGGAACATAGATCTTGCAGTGGTTGCGGAGCCATATCGCGTCCCGGACCAGCCGCACTGGGCCGGAGACGTGAATGGCTCCGTAGCTGTCTTTTCCGGAGGGGGATTGCCCCTCTCTGTCAGAGAGAGAGGCGCTGGGTTCGTGGCGGTCGTCTCACGGGGTCTTGCGACCCTTGGGGTGTATTTCTCCCCAAATCGGACCCTGGCAGAGTTCGAGTCCTTTCTGGACTCCCTAGGTCCGGTCGTGAGGCGGTTGTCGCCGCTTCCTATCGTTGTGCTTGGCGACTTTAACGCCAAGTCCAGGGCATGGGGAGCGGCTGTCACGGACCCGAGGGGCGAGGCGCTTGGGGAGTGGGCAGCTGAACATGAGCTGTCCCTTCTCAACCGGGGGAGCGCCCTTACGTGCGTGCGGCAAGGCGGGGGGTCAGTTGTTGATGTTACATTTGCCTCCCCGTCGGTCGCGCGTCGTGTCCGGGGGTGGAGAGTTGAAGAGGAGGTGGAGACCTTATCGGACCACCGATATATTAGATTCGGGGTCTCCACCTCCTACCATGAGTCATATACCCGCTCCCGGAGGCGTGCGACGTTCCCCTGCTGGGCGATGGCCCGCCACGACCGCGAAATGGCGGAAGAGGCGGCCATCGTCCAGGCTTGGGCCATGCCCTCCCCAACTGGGCAGGATGTCGACGCGTCCGCTGCCCGCCTCCGTGTTGCTCTCACGGAGGTATGCGACGCGTCGATGCCGCGGAGCGTACACCGCCCAAACAGGAGGGCGGTGTACTGGTGGTCGCCGGAAATAGCTGATCTCCGAGCGGCCTGCTCCGCGGCCCGGCGGCTGTTCGGGCGCAGCCGCCGGAGGAGTCATCGGGACCCAGAGGAGGAAGCCCGACTGTATGGTGACTACAGGACCAAGAAGAAGGTCCTGCAAGTTGCCATTAGTCGGGCGAAGGAGGAGGCATGGGAGGAGATGCTCCAGTCGCTGGAGAGGGACCCGTGGGGGCGCCCATACCGCATGATGCGGGCAAAACTTCGCGGCCGGGTGCCCCCCACTACGGAAACTCTCCAGCCGGAGGTGGTTGAGAGGGTCGTGGGAACTTTGTTTCCCGACCCTCCGAGTATTTTGTCTCCACCCATGCCTCCACTTCAGGCAGCAGTTGCGGAGGGGCTTGTCGACCCTCCTCCTCCAGTAACGGAGGAGGAGATGGGGAGGGCGATTAAGCGCCTCCGCAACAAGCGAAGAGCGCCCGGCCCCGATGGGGTCCCGGGCCGGGTGCTCGCCCTTTCGCTGGGCCATATAGGGGGGTGGTTTCGGGAGCTGCTCAGCCAGTGCTTGTTGGCTGGGCAGTTCCCGAAGCCCTGGAAGCAGGGGCGGCTATGTTTGCTTCAGAAGGAGGGCCGCCCCCCGGACTGCGCGTCCGCGTATCGGCCCCTCGTGCTGCTGGACGACACCGGTAAGGTGCTGGAGAGGGTAATTGCCTTCCGGGTCGTTCAGCACCTAGAGGGGGTGGGGCCGAACTTAGCGGACGCGCAGTACGGCTTCCGGGCAGGGCGATCTACTATAGACGCCCTGACCCTCCTCAAGTCGCTGTCCGCAGAGGCGACCTCCCACGGGGAGAGGGTTTTGGCGGTGTCCTTGGACATCGCCAACGCCTTCAACAGCCTGCCGCACGTAGTTATAAGGGAGGCACTCCAGTATTTTGGAGTGCCCCCTTACTTGCGGCGGCTGTTGGAGGCGTACTTGGAGGATAGGGAGGTCGCCTATGTGGACGGCGACGGAAGAATGGTCCGGCGGGAGACGAGGTGTGGGGTTCCACAGGGGTCGGCCTTGGGCCCACTCCTGTGGAACCTGGGCTACGACTGGGTGCTCCGCGGTGCGCTCCCTGTCGGGGCGCACCTGATATGTTACGCGGACGACACCCTAGTCGTAGCCCGGGGGGGGGGATTGGGAAAATGTTGTGCGCCTGGCCACGACGGCCACAACCCTCGTGGTTGGGCGCATACGACGGTTGGGCCTCAGGGTGGCCCTAGAGAAGACCGAGGCCCTTCTATTTCATGGGCCTCGGCGGGGGCCACCACCTGGGGCCCACATAATTGTTGAGGGCGCCCGTATCAGGGTGGGGACCCAGATGAAGTACCTGGGCCTCACCCTGGACGGGCGCTGGCGATTCGAGCCCCATTTCAAGGGGCTCGGTCCTCGAATTGCTGGGACGGCAGGGGCGCTCGGCCGATTACTACCCAATATAGGGGGGCCGAGCGCCGGCTGCCGCAGACTATACATGGGGGTCGTGCGGGCGATGGCCCTCTACGGGGTACCGGTGTGGGCCGACGCCCTCGGTGCCGCCAACATGCGCGCGCTGCGGGCAGCGCAGCGCATTGTGGCACTGAGGGTGATACGGGGATACCGCACCGTGTCCTCGTCGGCGGCCTTCGCGCTCGCCGGCTCCCTGCCCTGGGAGCTGCAAGCAAGCTGCGGCAAGAAAACGTTTAGGGGAGCCTCCGGCTCTCAGGGAGATTATAGTAAAAAGACGGGCAGAAAGGGAGGAGGCCCTGGAGAGGTGGAGGCAGGACCTGGCGGACGCGCGGTATGGAAGATATACCGTCGACGCCGTCCGCCCGGTCCTGCCGGAATGGTGTAATAGGGAGTGGGGCTCCCTGACGTTTCGGCTGGTGCAGGTACTCAGCGGCCATGGCTGTTTTGGCTGGTACCTGCACCAGATCGCTCGCAGGGAGCCCACCGCCGCATGTCACGAGTGCGGCGCTGAGGAAGATACCGCGCAGCACACTCTATCTGAGTGTGCTGCGTGGGGAGAACAGCGCCGCGCTCTGACTGCGGCGGTAGGTGGTGACTTGTCGCTGCCGAGCGTGGTTGTGGCCATGCTCGGCAGCGAAGAAGCATGGATGGCCATGGCCTCCTTCTGCGAGGAAGTTATCTCGCAGAAGGAGGCGGCGGAGAGGGTCCGAGAGCTGGACCCTCTTAGCGGCCCTCTCCGCCAAAGGAGGGTCGGTGGAAGGAGGCGGCGCTTTGTCCGCCTCCTTCCACCTCCGTAGCCGGACCTGAGGAGGTGGGCCGGGGGGCCCATCTCCTCCTTGCACAGATCCGGCTGACGAGGGGAGGTAGCTGGTTGTGTACCCAGTCTACCTCCCTATTAGGACGGAGCCCGGTGGCCTTTCGCCGGGCTGACCGATGGGGCGACATGGTGATAGCCCAGCACGATCCCATGTCGCCCCAACCAAAATCGGCGGCCGGTACACCGTGGGGTTTTAGTCCGTGCGAGTCGGACATAACCCACTCTCTCCCCCGGGAGGGTGGGTATCCATAAAGGATTTCCCCACGTAAATAAAAAAAAAAAAAAAAAAAAAAACTCTTAACGCGGAGAAATGTATAAATATTTATCGCTTGATGAGAATAAAATAAGGACATTTCTCATGTTTCACTTCGCTTGAATTATATTCCTTCATCACAAACTGATAGTTCTACTGACCGCCAAAATTTTTAAGTAGACTTTTAACTTGTAAAACAATAATAATCATCAAAATAAATTATTGCATTGTTGAAATACAATGTTGTTCCTATTTATAAAAAAAAACCGACTGCGAAAGCCGCAGGCAACGCTAGTCAACTATAAATTTATTTGTCGTATTACAAATGTTCAGAAATAAGAGTATGCTAAATACCTATACTTAGAAAATTTTAAATATAATACATTACAAATTAACTTTTAAATATATTTAAGTGAGAACTCGGAAGAAGTTGGTGCCAGAAGTTAATCAAAAATTAGATCTTATTTTTATTGCAACTTAATACCGTTGTTGTCTCGGAGAGTGCGGTTTATTGTTCTAACTAAAATAATTTTTAAACATGAAGAGCATTATATCGACGAGAATCGAACGAGTCACGAATTTCATTCAGCAGCGTAAATTAATACTTAAACAATGGAATATCCGATGTCGAATCTGAATTGATTTACAGGGTCCTAATTATATATAATAAAGTCCTCCACCAAGTCTGTCTGAACTTATAAATTGGACTTTATTTTTTCGTTTTCATTTTAATGATATTGTATACACTTATCATTACTTACAGGACTTGTCAATGTATAGAAAAATCAATGGCTCTGAAATAGTATTAGATATTAGTATGCGTTCACGATTACATAAATAAGAAAACAAAATGAAGCAATACAAGAAGGGCTCCCGAGGGATAGTAAAACTATTCCCACGTACATGAAGATGTATGTTCCACGGTTCAGTTAGTATATTCAACAATAGCTTTTGACTTCGATTTCACTCGCGTTAATGTGAATTTAACTTATCCTTCGGGAACTGTATTTTTTATGTACACTATGCCCTTTTCTGTACCCCTAAGAGTAGCGTAAAAAACAAACAAACGCACATTCCCATTTATAATATTAGTTAGGAAGTTTGAATAATACAAGATATTATATGTAGGCAATTTGTGAGGTGATAAAAAACTCGCGAAACAATCTCCAGTAATATATTGGTACATGACGAGAACTCTTCAGGTAGGAACTTAAAACCCTTTAATACTGAGGATAGTCCAAATTCTTTTTTTTTTAAGTGACTACACTGTTGACGTGGCAAGGCCTCTACAGTTTCACCGGACTACTGATTGTCCAATGATCATCGTTTCTCTATAGTCAACATTGTTCTCAGACTATAACACCATTTTACTGACCTTGTGTATGAAAAAAATGTAATACTATTTGGTAAAAATCTCCTCTCAACTATCACGCTGACAAACGATTGGTTTATAATAGCTGAAGCTGAAGAATTGAAATTCTATTGTTAAGGTTAAAGGTTACGATACCTTTTTTTAAGTATTCAGCTTGTATCAATCAGGGTTACCAAACGTATAACATTATTGTTGACCTAAACCAGGATAACAATAAACCGACATTGTTATAACTGATAATATTCGATATTCTGCATTTTTGCTACTAACATTTCTTTATTAAAAAATCGGGAAACATAATAAAATTTTATTGTATGCGAAACACGACGTTAAGCATTTTAGGAAATACATATGAATTTCCAATTTTAACACCACGCATAAATTTAATTACACTTCTTCAAACAATGTCATTACTAATGTATAAATGAAACGTACCTAATAATAATTATTACATAAAATCACAAAAACGTATTCTGATTTTTTTTCAATGTGAAAAAAACGTATAATCGTCGTTTGTTTTTACAAAAAACACCTAATGCAGTATTTAATTATTAAAAGTCCCCAATCATCAAGTAACAATCGAATATTAAAAAATACACACGCATTTTTCTAACATTAATATGATTTATAGCTTTAACATAATTTTACAGATATTACAAGGAAATAAATTAATAGACATGTTTAAAATAAAATAAACAAGATTAAATACTTACTATTTACAAATAGATGGTTCTGTTGATCTAATTAATGCAAAGAAACCACAATTAAAACTAAAAATAAATATACTTCACATATTTTAGAAGCAAAATAAAAAGTTCAGTTAAACACACTGTCACAAAGTTGTTGGTTATCGTTGACTACATTACGCTTACAGCGCACTCTGAAAAGCGCTGAAACCACCAACCCCGGCGGCAGACCGCTAACGACTGTCCTATAGAACTAAAATATTCCAACTCTCTTATCCTACACAGTACACATTATACGATACACTTGTCGGTATATTTTCTGCGCTAGCTTTTAATTAAACTTTAGATATTACACAAAAAAAGTCCAATTATATATTTTAATTAATTTTAAATGGCATATTTGAAAGTTATAGGATTTGGTATGTGTATCAAACATTATTTCAATTTTCCCCGTTTCATTGTACCTGTAGGTAAATATAAAAATAGTAATAACTATAAGAATAAAAATACTAAAGCAACTCACAAGTTTATATTTAATTTGGATCAGAATTACATATTTCAAATTCAATCCAATGCCTCCACTTGTAAGACATGGGATACTTTTTTAATCCTGGTTTATTTTTCTTTTCTTAATTTGTAAACTAACTCTCTTGATAGAAAATTATATATTACCTATTATCAAGACACTATATAATTGTTTTGTATTCTACAGCTAGCGAGTTCGGACTATTTCCACTTGCTCTAATAAAATCGTGGCGCCGTTATTAACGTTTTGCAGAGTTTGCATAAAATCACGTAATTCATCTCCCACATTATTAATGTATAAACTAAAAACTATTAGATACATATACACACTAAGATGCTGTCGAAAAGTCTCCTACTTTTGTGGTATGAACACGTACAAAGTACAAGGTACACGTTTTCAAATAAACTTTTTTGTTTCATTTTAGACTTTAGCAATTTAGACTAATCAACTAGATATAACACCGTAATAACCTTATTATATACTAATTACAATGTATAAAAAATTAGACAATAAATGTATTTTACTACAGCTTTTATATGAATAATATGTAGATAACTACATAATTACATACTGTGTGAAATATTTAGGTACGTCACTATCTGTAATATAATTACTTCTACGCGATTTTTTTTTTATTATAGGGGGCAAACGAACATGTGGGTCACCTGATGGTAAGTGATCACCGCCGTCCATAGACACTAGCAACACCAGGGGAGTCGCAAGTGCGTTGCCGGCCTTTTAATATATGTGGGCCTCCGGCGCTCTCACTGACTGAACGAAAGGCAACAGTGCAAGCACTGTTACTTCACGTCGGCTTTCTGTGAGAGGATGGTACTACCCCGGGCGAGCCAATCCATTCATTCTGAAACCAGTAATAGTTTCAGCGTAACTCTACCACCTACAGTCGTAATCAGACACATCGATTAATAAAATACTGTATATGTGATATTCACAGAGTTTTTCCCTAACAAATCCCCAAGACTATTAATTTCATGATGGCATTGAATCAATAATTGATGTATATTGATTGGGTTTGAGAAAACATTAGTTACATTGTTATCACTTTATTTATTTGACCGTCAATTTAAAATATTTTTTGTATAAAATTTCAATATAATTTCACACAATTACGTAGAAAAGACGCATCAATTAATTTTAATTATAACCGTTAAAATTCTAAAGAGTAAAAAAGTGGCAACACTACGACATCCGTTTGAAGCCATGTTACCATGGATTGTAATTACCAATGTAAAATGGGCATAGTCAAAAATAGACAATTGTTCAAATTAATCGCATCAATTTCAGTTAGTGGCGTAAAAGCTTATCCTTGCAAGTATTCATTATTTATTATTGCAAAAAAACTCCTAATATTATATAATAATGGGTAAATTCGAATAGCTAAAAATACTTACCGCAATGGATAAAAAGGCTAGGTATATGATATAGCTTAGATACTGGATGTCGTGACATTGTATTTAAGATAAACCCGTTGTGCTTGTAAAAGATACTTATCGCCCTTTTTGACATTATACCTGGGATTAAAACCGGGTTAAGTGAGATCATGCTGGGCGTCTTTTGTTCATATACACGAATTATAACCTATCTGTATATTATAATTAATAGGGTGGGCCAAAAAAATACTTTGTGTTTTTCTTTAAATTATTATAAAATTCAGGTTCGGGATGACGAAAAAAGGCTTATAGCAACTTCCTATCTATACAAACGGCGTGAGTGAAAAAAAAATCTGTTTCATTTGGGATTTTACGACTAATTTTAATGGATCGTATATAATAGATTGAAAAATAAATATTATTGTAGAAGATTGGACAACCTATTAAGAAGTTTCTAATAAAAAAATTATCGATATACTAGTTCGAAAGTTATTTAAAGTAAATGTTTGGTTGATAGTCAGAGTCAGGATTTTTCAGTCTTACTCGAAATAAATATGCCCAAATATTTTATCGATACATGACTTAAGCCTTAATTTAACATTACCCGTAATTTTCATACGTCACAATTTTTTTTTTATGAAAACACTCCTACTTTTTTCACACCTTTACCATTAAAACATACATTTTTTAAGAGCTCTTAAAAGTTAAAAGGGTCACCCGTGGTATACTTCAAATTTGTAAGCTATAAAGAATTCTGATAAATTGGTTTATAAATCGGTTGCCGTTTATTTCAATTTTATTTCATTAAAATACTGATTACACTAAGAAAATCTGTATTTCATATTTATTTTTTTCATTTCATTTTTTTTCTGACATTCTTATTGAAAGTGTGGATGATGGAAGACGTAATAGATCAATTGGCCAAAGCGTAACCAAAGCGTACCAAGTACAAATTTAAGTGGTCATAATGGAATCGTATCCATGGAAAAAAAACTATTATATATTTGTACACACAGCAGTTACGCACATGACAAAGACACAAATAAATAATTATACAAACAATAACTAACAAAAATAGAAAGATAATACATAGCATTGTATTTGTATTTGTAGCAATTAGGAATTATTCTACTTTCAGAGAAAATATGGTTCGAATTATTATACCAAATATTTTACATAAGATAAAACGTTAATAAGCCCCGCCTTGGATTTAGCTGTTTAACATTGATAGTAGATAATATAATATCTTAGTCATACGAAGAACCTATGTCCCGTGAAATATGTGAACCCAACGGTCCCGGCTTAGGGACCATTTCTATGATACGATCTGATATTGAAGCCGAAATGACAGATACCATGGAATAACTTTATTGCTCTCGATTTATTTATCCGTTTATAGCTTTTATGAATAATAAAATCTCAAGATGTTGAAATCAGTTTATCGCACGTACCTCTAACGGCTGTTTTAATGACACTCGGATGAAAATATGCAATAAAGATATTCCAGAGCGTGAGTTTCGGCACGCTTTGCTTTTTATTATTTTCTGAAATACATTAGGTAGTATGCATTATAATATTCATAAAAATAAAATAAATTACTAACTAGTCTAACAGCAGGTAATGAGAATGAATGTAATTAAATAAAAATAAATAATATATACATTAAAATGATATCGCAAATAATTCATACAATTCCAAAGTTAGTTACTGTGGGTTATCCCTGGGATGTATGGCTTTATCCTTAGGAGATAGACACCGACAACATAACATCGCGGACATTTTTGTGGGCCTTTTAAAGGTATAAAACTCTGTAGTAGAATATTTTTCTATGCATTTACTTTTCTCTAGCCTCTATGAATATAATATACATGTATTATATAATACTTAGGTATAAATAACCGTCGAAAATAATTTTTGACAAATGACAATAAAAACTTTATCAATATTCATTGCGTAGTTTAGAAGAATCAAGTACATACTCGTACATAGCCAGCCACGGATGGTGACTTGTTTTATATAGTACTAACTTTTGCTCGCGTCTTATCAGTGTGAATGTAGATTTGATTTATTACAGTTCATTTTTCATTTATAAATGCAAAAAATAAAGAAAAAATTCAAAAAATATAAATGTAATTCTCAAATGCACCAAAAGAAGTATAACTTCAAAAATATTTTGTCTCTCTGGTTGTTGTTTGTATGTTCGGGTTTAACAGAAAAATGGTTTGACCGATTTCTATTTTGCACAGAACTCACATAATTCCTCAATTTATATGGTACACTTTTAGATTTCTCAAACAAAAAAAAATATTTTGTATATCATTTTCCTAATAGATACGTCATTGTTAACAGTCGCAGTTGTAGTTATCAGAATGGTTGAATTGTTATTTTTAATATTTCATAGATTTTAGCGTTTTACCACAATTTCACCTGATGTTAAATGACGATATGGTCCATAATGGTAAACACTCTTAACCTACGCAGATTGCTTCTCAAGTGCAGCTGCCGGAACAGTCCTACAGGTGCTTGGTGTCAGATTTTCAAATTGAGAATGTAGCTAACCAGTTGGGCTTAGAAAAAATCATATCGAATCTACGTCGATTGACGCGGTGTCTCGACACGCTAACCATTTAGTCATCACCATCTCCTAAACACCACTAATTCTAGTCGCTTACTATTAATTCAATAGGTTGTCTACACACCATAAGTATTACTCTTGGTGTGCCTATATCATACCTTCAGAACATAGTATATATAGAAATTTAATAACGTGATTTTGTAATCCCAACCCAATATACGATATCAAATTAAGGTCATATAGATATTTACTGGATGTTTTCCAAACTTTAAATTTTCGTATTTTAAAGTAGAATGTTACTTCTAATGTTTTCTTTGGTACATTATGTAAATTTTTTCAATACACTATTTCATTATAAACATTTTGTGATGATGCATAAAATATAATTTCTGTGTTTGTAAAAAAAGACGTTATTGCATTTTTCAATATATCACGCTTAATGCCAGATAAAATAGCGACGTTCTATTTTATTAATATTAACTAATTTAATATACAAAGAAAAAATTATTTACTACAATAACGTCGGAACTTATAACAAATTAAATCTTTCTAAATAATGACTATATCTCAGTCAACGTGTGACTAAAAATGTACAAGCAGTTTAAATTTTTTTATGAAATAAATATATCATAATTAACCAATGAATACAATAATTTCATGTTTATATGCATGGTGGGACGTAGGTAAGCATAACCGACTTGTACCTACAAAGCTTTGGTAGAAATTGAAAAAATGTACTGGCAACATATGCACAGTAATGTCAATGCCACTTGAATTTACGTCCTTGTTACCTTTGCGTTTGCATTTTCTTTATTCAGCATTAGTTTGTAAACTTGTGAATATTTCTGTTATTAATTTGAAATAAATTGTTGAATTCCAAAGGAAAGTTTGTTCTCAGCATAATATAATTAACGATTCTTATAATACACCACTAAAAACACCAAGTAACTCGCAAAGCAACAAGTATTTTGATTTTGAAGCGCTGGCGCTCATTTCCTTGGAGTTGAGTAAAATAAAACAAAAAACACGGCGTCGAAAAAAACTGAAGAGTCTGCCCATTCAGGAGCAGAGAGTCGATATAAGGTATAATTATGTTTTAGCGAAGACTTAAAACACATAAAATGTTTGCCTATGCTCATATTTGTGATAGGTTATGTAGAATAAACAACATATATTCAATCCTTATTGTTTACTGTGGGTTCATGAGTACAAACTGCAAAGAATTTCTACTACAACCGACAAGAACTAGTATTTTATTTTGTTCATTATTCCTCTATCAAACTTTGTAGTAGGTTAAATTAAATACTGCTATTAATTAATCAGCATTTTTTTTTCGAATTGATATACTCTGCTGGCACTTTGGCCTCTACATGTTCAATGGACTACTTTAATCAGCATTTATTGTAAGTAAAATAAATAGTTTTATCTGAAGTGATAGGTTATAAAACTACAAAACATTTAAGAATGTACCATTAAATTTTTGTCAATATAATCATTTTAATATGTTTTAGATGCCTGCAGCCAGTTTCAGTTCAATATCACAGTTACCAGGAGGCAGTGATTGTGGGATAAAAGATGTTTGGAATCACAACCTACATGAAGAGTTTCAAATAATTAGACAGGTATGATGTCTATATCCCCATTGACCACATGTGTGTTCACACTGTATTAACAATATGTTTATCCAAATACACACATGGTTATGTTATGTTATTTTCATAACAGTACCTAATCTCTTTTGCTATATAATTATCTGGTAATTGGGTTAGTTACCCTTACCATTCTAAATTGATTGACATTCTGCCTTCATACACGAATGGCATTTAAAAAGTTTTGCTCATTTTGATGCTTATCCTCCTAACAGAATTTTAAGTTTAAACTTAAAGATGATCTATCGAAAATACATAATATTTAATTTATGTAAACACCTTTATTATTTTTATTTATTTTTGTGATTCATTGATATAACAATACTACAAATACTAAACTATTATCTGTATTAACAATATTATTATTGAAGAAGCCATAAATCGAATGCCATTTCTTATCAGTAACATCTTAGACATCATTCTCGTTTAGAAAATAAATAAAAAAGAAACTTTAGTACTCAATTACGTAATAGAAAAAATTCAGGTACATTATTTTATATTCCTTATTCCACCCAATTTATGCTGTACATTGAATATAAACATTTACACAATGATTATGAAGAATTTTGACAAATAGAATAATTTATAGAGTTATGATACAGGTAGTGCAAAAATATCATTGGGTCGCAATGGATACTGAATTTCCTGGAGTTGTTGCACGCCCTATTGGAGAGTTCAGGTCAACAGCGGACTATCAGTATCAGTTGCTTCGGTAATTAAAAATACATGCATTCGTAAAATATATATACATTTTTATTGTATATGTAGTAATAATCCCTTATCGATTTTTAGGTGTAATGTAGATCTTTTACGAATAATACAGTTGGGTCTGACATTTATGGATGAAAACGGCAAAACTCCACCAGGTTATACCACATGGCAATTTAATTTCAAGTTTAATTTACAGTAAGTATTTTTTTTAATTCACACCCATTATTGGTAGAGGTATGATGAGGAAATGGTACCCAGATTTAATAAACATTGTCAGTATTTATAAATGAAATAATTCATTGAGCATAATCAAAACCTCTTATAAATGTATAGAACTGAATAATAATACTAAGTATTACTACCTTTCTTATTATATTTTGTGTTTAGCCATTATGAAAAGGAGTTATTTGGATAATAATAATAACAATTATATTTAATTTATATGTGTTTTAGGGAAGATATGTACGCCCAAGATTCTATTGATTTGCTTCAAAACTCTGGCTTACAGTTTAGAAAGCATGAGGAAAATGGTATAGAGCCCTTGGAGTTTGCTGAACTACTTATGTCATCAGGTGAATAAAATTTGTTTAGGCTCATTATAATTATCAAAGTCTTGACATAATAATATTAATGTTATATAAAGTAATAACTAAATTCATTATGTAAGAAATATCACAGTTGATGAATGTGAACAATTTAAATAATTATGTATTTCTGTTCTAGATTTATTTTCATCAATATTGTTGTTTTTTTTCTATACACATAAAATCTATGTAACCTTCATAGTACAATAATAATTATACATTGCAGGATTGGTTTTAATGGACAACATAAAATGGTTAAGTTTTCATTCCGGCTATGACTTTGGCTATTTGCTAAAATTACTAACAGATCAAAATCTACCTCAAGACGAGAATGACTTCTTTGAAAGCTTAAGGTTATATTTTCCAACTGTGTATGATGTAAAGGTAGATCATTATTTTATTTTTGCTTAGTTTCTTTTGTGTTAATTTTTTATTTATTAATTATTATGAATTTGTATTATTTAACCACAAGCACACTTGTGATATAGATTGAATTTTATAAAAGTTTGTGGAACATAAATTGAAGTACAAATTCATGCCGTTATGTTTTTATTTTGCTTAGACATATAAACAGTAAGGCATCTAATGCACTGCATGGTCAGAGGAAATAGAATAGGTTCCAATAACAATATATCTCTCTTTTCAGTACTTAATGAAACTGTGCAAGAACCTAAAGGGGGGATTACAAGAAGTAGCAGATCAACTAGAATTAAGACGTGTAGGACCACAGCATCAAGCTGGATCTGACTCACTCCTTACAGGAATGGCTTTCTTTAAAATTAAAGAGGTATCCATTATAACATACTACACAGTATCATAACTTATATGGCTTAAATGTTTATATTCCATGTAAGAGTATG
This sequence comes from Antheraea assamensis, assembly GCA_035772565.1. Classification (NCBI taxonomy): domain Eukaryota; kingdom Metazoa; phylum Arthropoda; class Insecta; order Lepidoptera; family Saturniidae; genus Antheraea; species Antheraea assamensis. The sequence goes on along the minus strand of JAQQSE010000031.1, from coordinate 7,866,850 downwards.
TCCTATAGACTTGCAATAAATAACCATTCTAATACAACAATATATAGCAAATGGTGACTTGTTATACTTATAATTCTTATGCCTATTATTATTATTTATCTCTATATTGTGTATGTATATGAGTACATTTATGTTGTGTATGTATTCGTGCACTTTTAGTTGGTCCAATGTTAAGTTGATTTTATTTTTATTATGTCTTTTAGTATATTAATTTTCTTTTGCTTCTTTTATACTTTTTAATACCTACAATAATTTTTATTCTTGATAACAATACTGCTGGTTAGCTGAAAAAAAATTAATTGTGATGTTAAAAGCTCGCCAGTGTACAAACTAAAAAAGTGCAATGAATTATTCATTCATTAACACCTCTATGCAGACTAAAATATTAATTTAGATAATTTATAGGTTGATTTTTAATATTTGGTTTTTTGTTCACAAACTAAAATTGATAGGTAATGTTAATAAATATAGTGTATTTTATAAAAATATCATTGCTATCAATTTTTTTTTTATTGCTTTATCATTATTGAATGCCCTTAAAGTCAGAACTTTTAAAATTGTAATCCTACAGATCTTCTATGCCACAATTCATTTTTCTAACATCTTATACTTTGTTTGTGATTTAATTGATAACCGAGGGCCTATGGGATCAAAAAAATTTGAATGATTTATTGTATTCTTTAACTTATTATATAGATAAATTATTTAAATTAGTAGTAATATTTTTAAGTAATAATGTTATTTCACAGATTTTCTTTGATGACAACATTGAAAGCTCTAGTGGCCACTTGTATGGTTTGGGTGCACCATTTTCAGTTAACGTCAACAACTTTCAAGACAACGGAGAGAATGGTAACTCATCCTGATCCTCAGACTCTGTGTGTGTGACGTCAAGTCACTCACCACAGCCTCGATTATTTCATCTTAAGGAGTGAATGATTATTTTTATGTGTTGTGTACATATGTTAAAATGAAAATTAAGGACAACATAAATCATCTTGAAATTATAAATCTAAAGTTTGTTAAACAAATCTTCAGTATTGCTTACGACTTATTGATTTACAGTGCTGAGAAATGAAAATTATGACAAAATATTACTTGTGTATTTCTAAATTAGAATAAACAATAATGAATAAGACAATTTAATTTAGCAACCGAAAGTCAGTGCGAAACTATTAATTGACATCATCAAATTAGATTTTTCTAAATGATTTTATACATTTTAGTTTTAAGATATGATTTTACTAAGATTTCATTCATTTTATTTTACAAAGAATTACGTCATAAGAATTTTATATATTTTATTTTATACTATACAATATAAACAACTTTTATAGTATGCATGCTTATTATTTATAAATGAAACTAAAATCCATTAGTAAGCGTGTAATATTAACAAGTACCTTTGTAGATTTGCATTCCTCGTTAATCTTTTTGACCTCTCTGAATGTAGCCGTAAGTTCGGGCTTCCGCATAATATAGTTAAAATTCAATAAAAAAACAAAGTTGAAATGTTATTATAGGAATCAAAAATTACCATTTAATTGGTAGTTGCTTATTCTTAAGTTGCCTCGGTATTACACATATAATATAATACGTATTGATACCTACATTTCTATTCTGCGCTTCTATATTCAGAGCGGTCTAAAAGTTTGGCGAGCACTGTACCTTATTTTTTTACATTAGTGATTTACTACCTAATATATTACCAAATCGATAATGTTCATAATTGACAAGATTTTAGTATATATTGAATGGTTCTCGTAGGATTCAATAAAATAACTATTATAAGTAAAAATATAGAATAAGGTCCTTTATTTTTCGCTACGTATGTTTTTTACCTGACCTCATCGATTCTACGCATGCTGTTTTAGCGAAAGTGGTAGAATGATTACCACTTTGCTACTTTCAGAAGGTATTGGAATGAATAAATGACTCCGTTTGTGTAGACTAGTAATCGCTTTGGCAGCTGGATTACGAATCCCCTTTATTTTTTTATTTTTTTTCGAACTGACTAAACGCTGTCGGCGTAATGGGCCTTCACAGCTTCACCAGACTTTTAGGGCGAGCGCTTAGGGCACTCAGCCGAGAGGCAACAAGCTCAAGGGTGCCAGAATGGCCGAACCTCGGCTTGGGCAGTTGCCTTGGGATAAACGTGAATCGAACTAAAATATCTACATAAAATAAAATATCTATATGCCATACATGTACACTTTAGTGAGACACATATGCATACCTTCATATGTGTCACACTAAAGCGCACATGCATATAGTGCCTGATATTTTTGGCTAAGTTTAACTAGCCAAAAAGGTAAAACGGTCCCTTACAGAACCAGTGTACGTACCGTGTGAATGTGCACGTGTGTGGAGTGCAGTGTCGTGTGTGCAAGGAGCTAGTGAATGTGGTGTCAGTGTATCGCGCTAGCAGCATGCACGAGGGCTCCCGTCCGAGGGATCGAACCTAGGCTTAAGCTGCTGCCGAAGGAGGACGTGGCGGGTGTGCGGGAGCGAAGTTGACCGCCCGACCGTGTCGGCGTGATCGCTGGTTTCGGGGGCGTGGGCGCGAGCACGCTCTATTTAAAGAGTCGTCGGTATGCAGATCATTCGCAGCCGTTATGTCATCCGGGAGATCGCTGAAAATGTGTCGCGGTCGTCTTTTAGGATACTTTGCGACGGGCTTGGGGGTGTAGTTTGCAGCAGATACCACTAACGGGTTGGGATGATTTGTGGCCTTGTCGAAATAATTAGCTGTGACGGACTTGATGTACGCTTGAATCGAAATAATATCCAAATCCTTATGAAGATCGTCGTTCCGAACATAGTAGGGGGCGCCAACACATTTTCGTAAGAAGCGATTTTGTATGACCTGCAACTTTTCAAAATTATCTTTCGATGTATGTGCAAACACGGGGCAACTATACGTAAGAATAGGGCGGACACACTTCTTATAGAGAGTGAGCTTATGTCTGAGTGACATTTTGCTCTGTGAGCATAATAGCATATGTAATCGGCTCAAGACCATAGCAGCCTTGTTCCGCACTCTCTGGATGTGAGTTTTAAAGGTAAGTTTGTTGTCTAATGTGACACCGAGATATTTAACCTCGGTAGCCCAAGGGATGTCAGTATCGAATAGCCTGAGAGGTTTTAATGTGTTCTGTTTATTAGAGGAATCAAAAAGTATTGCGGAGCTCTTATCTGGATTAACTTCTATACGCCATCTTCGATACCATTCGCCGAGATTACAAACAGCACGTTGGATGCGTGCTCTGAGATGCACTCTCTGCCTGCCTGAAGCAAATATCACTGTATCATCGGCATAACAACCTACTTCGACTCCCGGAGATCGTGGTAGGTCGCTAATGTACAAGTTAAACAGGGATGGTGCAAGAATAGATCCTTGGGGAACACCTGAGTGTATTGGGTGTGGTCGGGAGAGTTCACCTTCCACTCTGAAGCGGAAAGTTCTGTTCGAGAGGTAGTCGCGAATGATATGAACTAATCTATCGGGGATTCGAAACTGAAGAAGCTTATAAACGAGTCCGGCGTGCCACGCCTTATCGAAAGCTTTAGCTACATCGAAAAAGATCGCGAGAGTACGATATGATATTCTAGGTTCAGTAAAGTTATGCAGGATGTGCTCCGTGAGGCGGTGCACTTGTTGTGTACAAGAGTGTCCAGCTCGAAAGCCGAACTGTTCATGTGGTAGCAGGTCTAAAACGGACATAGTGGTCTGGAGACGGTTCAGAAGGAGCCGCTCATAGAGTTTACCGAGTGTGTCGAGAAGACTAATCGGGCGGTAACTATCAGGAAGAGTGGCTTTTTTACCAGGTTTGTGAATACCTATCACTATAGCCTTTTTCCAGACGGCTGGAAAATAACCCTGGGCCATGGCCGCATTGAAGATGCAGACCAAGAGGGCTATGAGATGATCGGGAAGTAGTTTGAGAACTTCATTTTTGATACCATCAGGACCAGGAGATTTCCTGGGCTTCAGAAGTTTTATAGCGGCACAGACTTCATCCCGGGTTACCGGGGTTAGAGTATCCGTGGGGGGGAACAGGATTGCATTCTCCACCGAGGTTTCAATCGATCGGATATGGACTGGGTCAGTGTTCACTGTATTTGGAGAACATTGTTTTTCTAAGCTTGCTGCTAGGCATTCCGCTTTGTCTATACTATCGAATGCAGGTGACATACCTGGACCTCTATCGAGGGGAGGCATCGAAGTGGTGTTGTCTGCTTTTAGGGATCGTGCTAGCTTCCAGTACGCCACATGAGACGGTTTGATGTCTTCTAAGAGCCTATCCCATCTTTCGCCACGGATCTCGGAAATGCGGGCTTTCACCGCTTTCCGCAACGTGCGTAAGCGGGCACGATTTTCTTCGGATGGATAGGTGTCGTGAGCTCGCGTCGCGGCGTTCTTTTCCGTGATCAAAGCTCTCACGTCATCAGGAAGTATAAAACGGCGTTCGTTCGCCGTTTGTACCTCTCTTGAGGTCACCCTGATGGCAGTCTGAAGGTGGTCGACCAGGGAATCGATAGCCAGGTCGGCATCAGTTTTGGACACTAGCATGTCCGGGATCTTATCAAGACTGGACGAGGAGGGGTTATCACTAAGGTACCTATTGAGCTTCGCGTAGTCAGGCACTCTGACGAAAGGAGGGCTGGTGTCATCCAAATGACCTAACTGTATTATAACTGGACGGTGATCAGAGTCAAGCTCGTGTATAACTTGAACGTGTCGTATCGAAAGCGAGACATTCTTTAGGAGAGCTACGTCTAACACTGTCGGTCGACAGTGATCCTGATAATGAGTAGGTTCAAGAGGAGCTACGACGTCAAATTCAAGCTCGTCTACTAGATCCTCAAGCAACTCTCCATTGCGAGAGGTACTCGAACTGTTCCAGATGACGTTCCCGCAGTTGAGGTCGCCCGCTATTATAACGGAATCGCCGAGCGAAAACAGAGCCTCGAGGTCAGATCTAAGTATTCTTTTGCTCGGGCGGAGGTACGCGGAAACTATTGTGACAGGTGGATGACCCGTCATACCTATTCTACATACTGACACTTCCATATGTAAAAGATCAAGAGGAGGGTCCATTGGCATGCAATATAGCGATCGTTTATAGTAAATGAGGGTGCCACCGCCTCGAGTTATGCGATCGTTTCTAACTATATTGTAATTCGCAATCGCGGGGTTACGATTACCGGGCTTTAGAAGTGTTTCTTGAACTAGAAGCACATCTATTTGATGTTCACGTAGAAAGGCAGCTACTTGATCGCGCTGGGGTTTAAGGCTTCGAGCATTAAAAAAGGAAAGACAAATACTACGTGGTTTTATTCTATCCATTGTAAAAGGAACTTACTTGTGGGAAGCACGGGCGAGGCGTTGGATGGTAGTCGCAACGTCAGGAAACTGCGATATTGCATTTAGGAGACCGAGGTCCTTATTACTGTTTATCATCGCGTTGAAAGCAATGATCTCCTGTACGTCATGCACGAGGAGAAGCTGGCCCACCCACTCGATACCGGTGATGGAGAAAGAAGAGACCGGGGTTATCTGTGTGGCCTTCGGTGACTGGGGCATGGGAGCCCAAGGGGCCGAGGGAGCCGTTACAGACTGTTGTGGGGCTTTTGATGCCGATGCGGGTGTTGCCGAAGTCCTGAAATTACTTGGTAGAGCGGGAAAAGCCTCTAAGGACATTAGAGGTGAGAGTTGAGGATGAGTGGCAGTAGCAGGCACCCTAACCTGGTTAGCCTGTCTCGGCTGTCGTGGCCGCTTTGTGTGAGGCGCACGAGAACACCCGCGATAATTCGCAGGGTGACCCGCTTGACTACACAGCACGCAGCTGGGAGGTTCGGCAGAAGCTGGGGTACGTGTGCACTCTTTGGTAGAGTGGTCCTCGAGGCACTTCACGCACCTAGGGCGGAGATGGCAATTTCTTGCCGAGTGACCATACGCCTGGCAGTTGTGACACTGCGAGGGTGCGTAGGTTTTGTTCGGAGCCTCGACGGTCACACCTGTAAGACCGCATACGGAAGAAAGATTAAAAATGGCTTTTCCTTCTTTAGTTCGGTCAAGAATAACCAAAACCAGACTGAAGGGGACTTTGGTGCGGGGATGGTACATTCGGTCCCCTTTATTCGACGAAGCAACCATATTTAAATAAGATGGAACACGTGCAAGAATTACAGAGAAAATACAAATAATTTTACAGCCGTAAATATACAAACAATAGTGAAATCATAAAACAAAAGTAAAACTAGGAATTAACAATAAACATCTGTGCAATAAAATAATAAAGATTAAAAGTCGGGATTATAACAATTCGCCGCATTGTGTGTTGAGTTTGTCGGTAATATTATAGTTGATCCCAGGTAACATGTGGCCGCCACCTGGGCGGCAAGTCTTAATTAACCGCGTTCTTAAGCCAACTAATTTCGGACTTTGTAGTGCCGCTGATTTTTCGCCTGCGTTGTGTAGTACACACATACCACGTTTGCTGTAGGTATGTGTGTCGCTATACTGTTATTATTATCGTTATCGCTTCGGTTAAACTAAGACTACATTATGAGGCGAACCTTCGTGTCAGGGTGTGGTGACAAAAGTTCGTGGGCGAAGTTCGGTGAGTATGTGACGGATTCTGTGACCACATATTTTATACTTCGGGGTTTAAATAATTCATTCGGAATTCATGAAACACGAAGGAATAAATGGAATCTTAATATCTTAACTCTGTTAAAAATACATGATAACGCCCGCGTACCCGCCGAAGGTTCTGCAGCGGCCTGCCGGAGGGATAACCCACTCCAGCACATATGACACCGCCCCTGCGGCAGCATCTCCCTCGAGGTTCGCTCCTACTCCTCCTAATACAGTAACTCATCGCATTCACTAGCTTATAACACAAGTGTTAAGGCATTCTACAGACGTGCACATACAAACCTTGGTGTGTTATGCTAAGGGTTTTCCCTTTTTAGTTATTTAGTATTAGCCAAGTTGTTATATACGAAATACATGTGCATGTTGGTGAGGAACACATGTATGCATGTGTACATCACAAACGCATATATGTATGGTTGGTTAGCTAGCTGGGTTAGTTCAGCCAGTAGCGTGTTTGTTGCAATTTACGACAATAGCCCAAGGGCCATTGTGGTAGTTGCCCATCGGCTGAGTGTCTTAAGCGCGCTCGCCTTAGTAGTGCGGTGATGCTGTAGGTCAGTTAGAAAAACAAAAAGAATTACATCGAAATACACTAAAGTTGCTTGCAAGGAGGCGTAATTCGAGTTACAAGCTTACAAAATAATAACGAATTGAGGAACGTTTGCCTAGTTGTTTATTAGCCTGTCCTGCGGTAGTATTTATTTTACAGTAATAAACTGGAGATTTTCAATATATATATAATATAAGACTATTTTATCCTAGATTCCTTATACCTATATCCTCCTGGATTGGTTGCCACTGTGGAACAGAAAAAAGAGCAGTCAGATGGGTACCTATATAAATCAAAATTGAAATCATAGGCATAAATTAAAAGGATGTTTAGGAATAACTTTAGTGTATAATAGCCATCTAAACAGCAGTATACATTTCCGATGCATTAAACTATTTTACTTTTATATTATGATTTTATTTGCAAATAAACTAAAACTTTTGTTTTTCCCCGCATGATAAAATAAAATAGCTGAATAACAAACATGCTAAAGTAATATAATAAAACATGATTTTAAAATGTCTCCTAACAATACTATAAAGACGTTCATACCAGGGACTAAGTGAGGATAAAAAGACTTGTATCCAATAGCCTTAATATATATATTTTTAAATCAAACCACTTCTAGGGATGCAAAGAATCATAAACTATTAAAATAAAGTTAATTTTTAAAGTATTATATTGCCTTATAATATCGAGGTATCATTTAGATTTTGATAGTATATGGTGGTTGCAAAAGTCGTGTTATTTACTAGTGCAATATCAATAATACCAAATTACAAATATTACTTCGATTAATCAAGTGCTAATGACGCACAATTGAAATATCGACATTTAATGTTATCCGCACGCAATACATATATTATACAGATCTACTATCTATACATATAATAAAAATGAAGTGTCTGTATGAAATATGAAAATAATGATTTTTTACTGATTGGATATGAACGTATACACGATACTGACAACAAAAATACAATTTTTTAAATTTTTGTCTGTCTGTCTGTTTGTTCCGGGTAATCTCCTAAACGGCTGTACCGATTTTGACAGAAATTTCACTGACGGATAGTTAAAATTGCAGCGGGTGACATAGGCTACTTTATTTTAGACTTGCTGTCATTCGTGGCTTCGTCTTTAGTACTATCTCCAAAACGATTGGACCTATTTTCACGGGACTTTCACTGCCAGATAGCTAACGTTATAAGAAGTAATTAAAGTTTTTTTTTTATTTTGGAGAACCTTTTACCCGTGACTTCGTTTGCAGTACTATCTCCAAAACGTTTGAACCATTTTTCACGGAACTTTCACTAACAGATAGCTGATCTTATAAGAAGTAATTTAAGCTTTTTTATTTTAGAGTAGCTAACTTCATTTGTAGTGCTATCTCCAAAACGATTAGACCAATTTTGATGGGACTTTCACTAGCAGATAACTAATGTAATGAGAACTATCTTAAGCCATTTTATACTCTACTAGCTGTTACTTGTGGCTTTATCCGTATAGAATATCCGAAACGATTGGACCGATTTTTCACAGGCAGATAAATGACGTTATGTAAACTAATTTTATACTAGCTGTCACCCGAGATTTCATGCGCATCAAATTTAGCAAAAATATGTTGTCCACTGTTAACATGTTTGTGAGGCGTGCGTTGTACTGGGCTCCAAGAATTAATATAATCGAAATTCATATATTTGTATGTATGTACGTCATTTGAATTATATTATCTTTTTAGTAAATTTGGCGGCCATTTTATTTTATTAACCTTACTCTCGTCTATATAAGTTAGCAATCATAGCCACTTATAAGAATATTGGGTCGAATTTAATGAGCACTATTTAATAGTTAAATATTAAAATAGATAAAAAACAGATAGATATAGAGTTTTATATCTTCATTGATATACAATGCAAAATTTTAAGCCTTCAACTCTTTTTATATTTTAATTATAAAAATCATTATGAACTCATTATTCACAATTCAACATTATAATTAAAAGTAATTTCGAAGATAGAAGTTGTCTTTCTAATAAGATATTAGACCAGAAATGTAGTATTACCATCAGAGTTCCATAAAACATTTTTTTACGAAATGGACAAGCGGTCACTTTTTGTATAGTCGCAAGAACTTAACTATATTGACAATATGAACATATTATATCTATATAATAACAGTTTTGAGAGATATGATATGGTATATAGATTTTCATTAATTTCTTATATATGGTAGTATTTATTTATTTAATATAAACGTTACATGTTACAATAGGTGGCATATAAATAAATATTTTTAATTTCTGTAATTCTACTTCTCCTTACAATGTTAAATTCCTTTAATATAATTATAAAAAAACGCATGCGGAGCTGGGGACAACAGCTAGTTCTATAGGAGACTGAACGGCTATGCTTTCACCAAATTTGGTTGCAAGTTGTTTTCAACTATTACTCTACATTTCATGGTGTCGGTTTAATGCCTGTTTCCAAAGCATTATGATTTTTCAGTGCAGTTTACACGAAATATGGGAATATACAAAGTTTACTTTCATAATTTTATTAATCATTAAAAAAGAGTTTGCTTTCCCATTTATGGTCTTTTTACAACGTCAGATTGTTTGCCATTTTACAGTAGAGTTTACCACTGAATTAGTAACAAGTGTTGAATTTCTCTTCTTTGCAGTCAAACTGGCGTCAATTCATAAGAAATATGAAGACACCAAATGTTATTGAATAAATTAGCATTATTATGGTAGCGTTGCGGTTTAGTTCTTTAATAAGAACGATGTTACTGTTGAAATAAAAAATGTGTGTAGTCACACGCGGTAGAAGTGAATCCTACAGAAAATTATAAAATATTCATATAAACGATACACGTGAACAACATACCACGCTGGTTGTGACGCCTTTTCCTAGGCGTCGTAAATATGAAGACGCACAAACATGTACTTATAACGTTTATACTAAAGAAATTGTTAGATAGTACAGTATACAATAAAGTAACCGCTAATATAAGAAACACTGTACAATATATTCTATTTCATTCTCTCGCACGTTCATTTCCGTAGATGTATTGATATATATTTGTCACTTTTTAATGTCGCCTTTACGATTCATCAAGTTTGAAATCACATCGGCGCTAAAAAAGTTTTGACTTCAACATGTCGTTTTTGATATGAATACGGACGACATTTTTATATCGATTATAATTATTGTTATATTATATATCGCTCTATCAACAACGAATTGATGAAATATTCAACACACAAATACTAGGTACCGAGGTCATTTTGTTAGAACGAGCAAATATTTGTTCTGTGGTTCATATTTCAAAATATATGTTTGTATAGTTATAAAAACAAACAATAAAATAGTTTATTTTTGTACATAACGAGTGTTCTGTAATATTTAAAAACGGCTCTAAATAAGAAGATAGAACTTATTAATCCTCAAGATAGCCGATGCAAGGTAAATTGGATCTATTTTACGATGTAACTATTATATATTTCAAAACATAATAGTGTAATTTATACTGCAGATGCCATCGGCTAGTTTTGTTGCTTTATTAACATCTACAAGTAAGGAAGAATGTGCTATTAAAAATGTTTGGAATCACAATCTTTACGAAGAATTTCAGGTCTTGAGACAGGTATGTATTAAAAAAGCAAGCAATGAAAAATATGTATATTATGGCACTAATTTAAAATGTTATACATTTACATGCTTTTACAGTCGTCACTTTATATTATCATGATTTATAACTTACCACTTAATTAATAGAAACTATAAATCACTGATTAATCTGTACTACTATATTTACTATATCTACATAAGCAAAACAACATTTCTTTCTTATAATGTTATTACACATTGAATTGTATAGAAAATAATACAGGGGTAATAATAAAATATTTTAGATAGTAAGAAAGTACCACTGGGTTGCAATGGATACAGAATTTCCAGGAGTGGTGGCAAGACCTATTGGTGAATTCAGATCTACAGCTGATTATCAGTATCAATTGTTGAGGTGATAACATTTCTTAGATTATTAAGTTTTGTATTAACATAATAGATATATTTTTAATTTTGTAAATTAGTTAGCTAGAGAATTACAAATAAACCAAATAGGATTACACTAGAGCCTTGATAATCTGAACACTCAACATTTTCACCTTCTTCGGATTTTAATATGTATATATATATATATATATAAAAGTGAATGCAAACTTCAAACATTACACTTTAAAAAAATCTAGAATAGTACTTTATCAAGTGTTGTTTACTGACAAAGAAAATGCTTTATATGATATTGTCAATGTTACATGTTTTCTTTCATGTTGAAGCCATGATTCAAATGCACAAAATTGCAGAACAATGCATAGTGAACGAGCTGACACGTAAGTGTAGCATGCAAATGATTGCATACTGAGTGGCACTGCGATACTCTATGAGACAGAAGCATGCGCAAGTGGTTCCATTTACTGTACGTTCAGATTATCGAGGCCCTACTGTATTATGATTCTGCAAAAGACAATATAATTATAAGTTTGACAACAAATAAGTTTCTTTCTAGATGCAATGTGGATCTTTTGCGCATAATACAGTTAGGATTGACATTTATGGATGAGAATGGTAAAACTCCTCCGGGATGCACAACTTGGCAATTTAACTTCAAATTTAACTTGCAGTGAGTCTTAATGAATGTTTTCAATATCTTTTTTATTAAAATCACTATATTTTTATGAGGTTTATTCATAACTTCATATTATACTGGCAACAAGCTGTGACTTTGTATGCATTATTTATAATTTAAAACTAAATCATAAATAATATTTTATGAAATCAAATAAGTACAACTAGACATTATAAATGTCCAAATTCACATATTTTAGCTGTTCATAATAGAGTTGATTAACTCCTAGACTGTCCAAAACCACAAAGGTTTGAAGAGTAACAAATGATGTATTGTAAAATTGTAATTTTTATGTAAAATGTATTATTAAATATTTTTTTACATTAAAATAATAATTAAAAACATAAGCCGCCATTTTGAGATCTGGCTCTTAAAAAATTAGCCGAGGGGTTAAGCCTATATTTTCAATATCCAATGTAATCTTTAATTTACTAATGGTAACTTATATATTATATAAAGTGTATTTTGGTATTATCAGGGAAGACATGTATGCTCAAGACTCAATTGATTTACTACAAAACTCTGGTCTTCAATTCAGGGAACATGAAGAACATGGCATAGAGCCTTTAGAATTTGCTGAACTTTTAATTTCTTCAGGTACTGGATTGTATATTATAAATTAAGCTCAGTGTAGGCGTGTTTGGACACCATGCCAGCGGACATATTTTGGAATCCTTATAAATGGGACGAAGCATTTTCTGAAATAATGAAGTATGTTTTATATTGTAATAACTCAATAAATAGAACTTGAATATTAGCGCCACATCCAGAATTTTAGACTTCTAGTTCTTGATGGAAGGATATCGGGAATTCCCCTACCAGAGAAATAAAAATTGACTTAGGATGCGTTCTAAAGCAAATTAGCAATCGTGAGTACAATACACTGCATGTGTACTAGGTATTTTCAAAGGTATTGTTAAGACGCTTACATAAATTATCACCTGCAACAAGTACCCTAGTTTGCCCTTCTAAATCCGGGACTGTATTCCGAGTCTGTTCGAGATTTGATTATCTGTTTGAATATAAAATAATTGTGTATTTTAGGTATTGTTCTTATGGATAACATTAATTGGCTCAGCTTCCATTCTGGTTATGACTTTGGTTACTTGTTAAAGCTTCTCACTGACCAGAACTTACCTCAGGAGGAAAATGACTTCTTTGATAATCTCCGATTGTACTTTCCGACTGTTTATGACGTAAAAGTGAGTACTTAATGTAATTGTTTAAAGTAAATTGCTGAGTAATCTCGTATAGTGTTAATTTATAATAAGTAGTGGTTATCCAGTGGTCGAATTTCGGCCATATTAAGGGCTACAAACTTTTTTCGCTTGTTAATCTACAGATATTATTATATGTATTATGAAATATGAGTAATAAAGAAGAATACCTATATCCAAGTTTTGATAATTTCTTAATAACATTAAAACCTGTCAAAAGTGGATGGTGGGAACCCTATGGGACACATAGATCTCAAAGTTTAACCATTATAAAGGATACAAACTTTTTCTTCATGTGTATTATTTTACCTGTATTGCACAAATTTTGTGTCTACACAATATATGTCATGAAGTATAAGGAATGGAGAAATAAAGGTAAAAAGCTATTACCATATATTTTTTTACACCATCGGTTTACGGACGATAATTTTACGTGATAACGTCATAAGAAAACATTGATGAAATATGCATACTTTTATGGATTGAATTGAATAATTATCACTGAATTACCGATGGAGTGGAAGAGACATAGATGCGTCACAAACCGAACACTTAGGCTGATCGCGCCTCTCTATCGCTTGCACGCTCGGCTCAGGCGGAACATGACAATGAGTCGTGCTTTTTCGTGCTTGCAGCCGGCGTTCATCGATTTATAAGACGTTGTCACGTCAATAAACAAAAAAAAATCGATTGAGAAACATGGGAGGAAGATGTAATTAACGAGTCCATATATGCCTATTTTTATACAAGTATATACCATTTACAGTATTTAATGAAGCTGTGTAAGAATCTGAAAGGTGGACTGCAAGAAGTCGCTGATCAATTAGAGCTTAGACGAGTCGGACCACAACACCAAGCTGGTTCCGACTCGCACCTCACCGGGATGGCGTTTTTCAAGATAAAGGAAGTGAGTAGATAATAAATACCGTGTGTACTTTATTTACAAGAGAACAGTGGTTAAAAGGCCTATTATGAGTAGCTGTTATTAAGAAGATTGAACAAAAATACTAATAGTAAGCTTTTTACTGAAGTAACCTGTTGCCGTTTGAAAAATGTTCAACCTTTACCACTGCCACTGATACAATAGACTATGCTAAATTAGACTACTATTTTTTTTCTTAGGCACCATGTGAAACATTTCTAAATCTCTTTAACTTAATTTTTCAGTTAACGGTCGCGAAAATTCGAATTATTCTAAAGCAAAAAAGGTTCACTTAACTTTTTGCCTTATTATTCATTAAATATAATCAATCAAGATTTTTTTTTATAAAATTCCTTATTCAAAATTTATAAACGATTATGTACTTATAAATTTCATTGTTTGGGGAAAATTAATGATCTAAAAAATCTTTACTCTACGGTATGGTGACCTCTTTTCTTAATTTTTCATTGGTCCTAAGAAAAAAGTAGTGTGTTGTTGGCTTATGACCACACGAAAGAAGTGAAAACTTCTTTATAAAAAGCCATCGTCACGCGGTGTTCCCAGGCGGTCATCCAATCAACTACTGACCGCACTCGATGTTGCTTAACTTCGGTGATCGGACGAAAACCGGTGTTTTCAACATTCTACCCGACACAGGGTTTTTCCCAACCACTTTTCGTCGCAGAAAATGGTTGTGGATCAGAGTTTAACTTAAAAAATAATCATCCAATTTGGCATAGTGTACAGATACTTAATTATTCATTTTTTTATTAGATGATAAGTAAGTGCGGTTCTTCTACTGATCTGCAGGTCGCAGGAGGGGAATGGCAATGTCATCTAATAAGATAGTTTGTTTCTTTTGTCAGCCGTCATGACATAAGAATTTACGCGATTTTTGATTTTGTATGTATACATACGGCGACATATGCGGTTATTCGAATATTATCAATAAAGATGACCTTCAATTTAACACATATCTACCATATCACTACACGCAAACTGTGGGTAGACGACCGCGCTTACAGTGGTAATAATATTGAAATTAATCCTAACTCAAACT
Source organism: Antheraea assamensis (assembly GCA_035772565.1). Taxonomy (NCBI): domain Eukaryota; kingdom Metazoa; phylum Arthropoda; class Insecta; order Lepidoptera; family Saturniidae; genus Antheraea; species Antheraea assamensis. The sequence continues at coordinate 7,851,748 of JAQQSE010000031.1, read as the reverse complement.
GATTATACAATACAATTAAGTCTATTTTTGCTAATTCTCATTTGCGAATATCCAAAATTTTACATTCGTTACATCCCTTATACATATATGTATTTGGGGTTTCGATTGAAAACACCGTTTAAATATATAATGTATAAAGTTTATTATGACTGCACAAGTTAATCGTTATAAACACACACAGAGTAATATATTATCACATGAATTATATATAATGTAGTTTACTCAGTCGCGCACACAGAATGAATAATATCTAAATATGGTTCTCCTAACGGAGATCGTTCAGGTAGTTGTCCTTTGTCTCTCCCCAAGCGACGCCTCTTTTGTGGCGTCCCTTTTCGGGGTTGCGGACGTACAAAAATGTTTCGTCAAGAAACGCTACACCACCCCCCTACGGAGAAGGAAAAACCACATAGCGAGAAAAAAAGGAATTAAAGGTCGAAAGGTTTCGAAAAATGAACTCGACGACCGGACCTGGTTGTATAGTTAGCTTCGTGTGCAGGTGCAGTAGGCGATGAAGGTACAGAAGGAACAGGTGGGATGACTTTGTTGAGATGCGATGGACAGTCCTCGATAAAGGCAGGCTTGAGTCTGTCTACACTGACCGTCATCCGTTTACCTTTTACATCTAGTACGTATGTCTTCCCATCTTCAGCCCTAGAAATAACTTTATAAGGACCAGAATAAGGTGGTTGTAAGGATCGTCGGATGGCATCGTCTCTAAGCATAACGTGTGACGTTTCGCTTAACTTTTTAAATATAAAAACAGACGGCTTGCTGTGTTGAGAAGCCGGAACGGGACGCAAATTCGACATTTGCTGTTTTAATTTTAGTATGTATTCCGACGGTTCCTTACATCCAGATAATGTACTAGATGACAAAAATTCCCCTGGAAGAGTTAATGTTTCTCCATAGAGTAACTCTGCAACTGTAGCTTGCAAATCTTCCTTGAAGGCAGAGCGCATCCCTAAAAGAACCCACGGTAGTGCACTCAACCAAGGGCATTCGTGGCACATGAGAGAGGCTTTTAATTGCCTGTGCATGCGCTCTACGAGTCCGTTGGAGCAAGGATGATAGCTCGTAGTTCGAATGCGCTTGGTACCGCACATGTCTGTAAGGCGTCTGAACAGGTCAGATTCAAACTGCCGTCCCTGGTCTGTTGTAATAACGGCAGGCACCCCATAACGAGAAATCCAGCCAGCCACAAAGGTACTCGCTACTTCTTCTGCGGTTATTCCACTCATAGGCCACGCTTCGGGCCACCGAGTGTAGCGATCCACAGCAGTTAAGCAGTATTGGTAACCAGAACAGACTGGCAAAGGACCAATAATGTCAATGTGAACATGCTTGAGCCGAGCTGTGGGGCTAGAGATGTGTCCAGGCGGTGACTGCGTATGCCGAGACACCTTGCTTCGCTGGCAAGCTAAGCAAGTTTGGCACCAACGGCGGCAGTCTTTGGCCATTCCCGGCCAAATAAAACGATCGGAAAGAAGCCTGATGGTAGATTTAGCACTAGGGTGACTTAGGTTATGCAATTGATTAAAAAACTTTCTGCGCATTGGTTCTGGAACAAATGGTCGTGGTCGACCTGAAGAGGTATCACAAACCAACGTGGTGTTTGTGCCAGGAACTGCAACGTTCTCTAATTTAAGAGAAGAATTTGCATCATTACAAAGCATTTTCAACTCGTCGTCAAGTTCTTGGCAAGAAGCAAGAGCAGAATGGTCAGACTGAGAACTAACCGCTTCTATTCGGGACATGGTATCCGCTACTGCATTGTCTATGCCTTTTATGAAAACAATGTCTGTTGTAAATTGCGATATAAAAGAAAGTTGATTTAACTGAACCGGTGGAAGCTTCTCACGACGTTGTGAGAAAGCGTAAATCAATGGTTTATGATCAGTATAAATTGTTACGTGTTGTGCAACCAGGACATGCCGGTAATGTTGCACACTCTCATATACTGCAAACAGTTCTCTGTAGTAAGCTGGCCATTGGGACTGGCGAGAGTTCAGCTTTTTACTGAAGAAACCCAGAGGTTCCCAAGCATCGCCAACTTTCTGTTGAAGACAGGCACCGACGTGGAAAGTGGAAGCGTCGGTAAAAAGCCCTAATTCAGCATTAGGCACAGGATGAGCCAAAAGAGTTGCAGATGACAAGCTTTCTTTACAGGTCTTAAAACATTCCTCAAGTTCAGGTGTCCAATGGACCGGTGTGGAGCCCTTTCCTGGAGTAGCAACAATTGCTTCAATTAGCGGTGCTTGCAACATTGCAGCATTCCGCAAAAATCGGCGATAATAATTAATCATTCCAAGAAAACGGCGGAGACCCTGTACGGTTTTTGGAAGGGGAAAATCTTGCAGAGCTTGAATGCGTTCAGGTGGCGGTTGAGTTCCAGTTGCTGAAATTCGATTTCCGAGGAAAGTTACCTCAGGAACACCAAACACACATTTTGCTGGATTTATGATTATTCCGTATTCTTCAAATCGTCTGAAAACAACACGGAGATGCTCAGCATGTAGGTTAGCATCACGAGAATAGATTAAAATGTCATCGACATAGGCAAAACAGAAATCTAACCCTCGGACAACTTCGTCTATAAAACGTTGAAAAGTTTGACCTGCGTTACGCAGACCAAACGTCATATAGTTAAACTCATAAAGTCCGAACGGTGTTATGATTGCCGTTTTACAAATATCCTCAGGTGCAACTGGTATCTGTTGGTACGCCTTGACGAGGTCAATTGTGCTGAATATGGTACAGCCAGCTATGTTGTGACCGACGTCACTGATATGACGAACCGGATATCTATCAGGTATTGTGCGCGAATTTAATGCGCGGTAGTCCCCACAAGGTCGCCAAGTGCCATCACGTTTAGGGACCATATGAAGAGGTGAAGACCAAGAGCTTTGCGATGGTCTAGCTGTTCCACATTTCACCATGTCGTCAAAAACTTTTTTAGCTTCTTGAAGCTTTTGAGGTGCTAAACGCCTAGGACGACAAGAAATGGGGGCGCCCTCAGTGGTCAATATGTGATGCACTGTATTGTGTTTATGTTCACGAAACAAACCGGATGGCTTAGTAATTGATGGAAATTCTGCGAGAATGGCCCCAAATCCTGATGATGGAGTAGAAATAACTTTGACGCTGGATTCAGCCAAAGTTGTAACAGACGCGATGCATCTTAAACCAGTATTACTATCAACTAGCCTCTTATTGGCACAATCGGGCATTAGTCGATAGTGTGCCAAGAAGTCAGAGCCTAAAATGGCAACGTTAACATCAGCGACAATGAATTGCCATTGAAAGTCGCGTCGCAACCCTAAATTGAGTGTTAATTGAATATGACCAAAGGTACGAATTTCACTACCATTAGCAGCAACTAATGTATAGTTCGACCGTGTTGGCTTATTTGCTAACCACTGGTATGGGTAACAGGAGAGATCTGAGCCTGTGTCAATTAGGAACCGACGCTTTGATACGCCTTCGGTGACAAATAATCGGCGACTCTCCGTTAAGCAGTCAGTCGTCGCCGCTAAAGACTGCTGTCCGCATTTCCCGCCGGCAGGGACGGTGTCCAGGTGCAAGGTTTTATGCACTTTGCTGCTTTAACACCAAATTTTTTACGATAAAAACACATTTTTGGATTACTGGGTGTCCGTGAACGTTCGCGCTGATGTGAACAACCTCGAGATCTTTCCCTATATCGTTCAGCCTTAAGTGAATTAACCTCATGAGTGAGCTCGTCAAGGCGTCGCATGATATCGTCAAGAGATGAAGGCGATACTTTAGAAGAACTGGCTGAAAATACAGCCGCTGGATGAGAAATATTCATGCCTGGTGAAACTTCTAAAATTTTATCCGCTAGCTCAGCAACTTTGTCCAAAGAAAGTTCGGACTGAGCAGCCAATATCGCTTGAATATGTTGAGGTAGACGACGCATCCACAGCTGACGGAGCAAATTTACATCTGTAAGAGCATTCCCTGCAAGTGATTTCAGATGACGTAAAAACTGCGAGGGACGACGGTCACCTAACTCTTCATCACTGACGAGTTGCCGGACTCGTTGCTCCTCAGATGTGGACAATCTGCGAATGAGCTCATACTTAAGTTTAATATATTTATCCTCCAGTGGAGGTCGAAGAATGATATCTTCGACTTCACCTATTACACGAGTATCCAGTTGAGCAACAACATAATTAAATTTGGTCAAATCAGCAGATATACCTGATATAGAGAATTGTGCCTCCACCTGTGCAAACCATATAGCAGGACGGTCAGCCCAGAATGGTGGGAGTTTGACCGCCACCTTGCATACCGAAGGAGATTGAGGAATAGGAACTGAGTCAGCAGGGGGTGTGTTTGTGTATTCAGGATTTTGACTTTTGCATTTTTGTATTTCCGCAAGTAAAGCTGCATTTTGCTGATGCAACAAAGTATTCTCCTCTATTAAATTCTTATTGGTCTCCATTTGTCTAACTGGACAAACCAGAATAGAATAGCAGGTTGTAAAGTTTGCTAAAACTAATTAGATTATATTAGTTACAAAAAATTCCAATAAGACAAAACACGCTAATACAATGATAAATACAGAACACCAAAAAAAATGATATTGTTAAATTACAAAATTTATACTATAAAATAAATCAGTATTAGTAAAATTTTATACTAATGAAATTAGTCTCACAACCATGAACCATAAATCTAATGATAGTTAGAACAATGATAATATACGCAACAAAATGAGAACAATAGGTTAAAATGTATGCAGGAATTCCTTAATACCACAGTAATATACAAAAATATATAAAAAGTAAGGTGAACCACATAGACCCCTTAATACTAGACCATTAAATTTTGTAACACTATATATGATTATGTAATTGTACAGCTGATTTAACAAAAATATTACCAATTAAGTGCGATGCAACATTTGAGACATGTAATAAATTGTCAACACAATGATTAATTAAAACATGGATCACAGAGTTAGTAATACTTAGAAATATGTTGTTAATAATTAATAAAATTAAAATACCAGGTACAGTGTATAAGTTTGTTAGACGTGAAAAAAAATCTTGTGTGTGTCCCGGTGTAGCTGCTTCTATGGACCTTCAGAACAAGCCGAAGCAGATTCACACCACTTGATGTACTAAAGTTGCGATGGTGAAAAACTTTTATATCGCCAAAACGCTATCACCCAACAATGTCGTGGTGATTAGCTTCCAGGTAGCGCAGTCGTCGGAGTCACCAGTTTGGGGTTTCGATTGAAAACACCGTTTAAATATATAATGTATAAAGTTTATTATGACTGCACAAGTTAATCGTTATAAACACACACAGAGTAATATATTATCACATGAATTATATATAATGTAGTTTACTCAGTCGCGCACACAGAATGAATAATATCTAAATATGGTTCTCCTAACGGAGATCGTTCAGGTAGTTGTCCTTTGTCTCTCCCCAAGCGACGCCTCTTTTGTGGCGTCCCTTTTCGGGGTTGCGGACGTACAAAAATGTTTCGTCAAGAAACGCTACATGTATATGAAATTAAAGAATGTATTCCTTTTTCACTTACAGATATTCTTTGATGGAAATATAGAAAGTACAAGCGGTCACCTGTATGGACTAGGAGCCCCGTTTCCAACAAGTGTTAATAACTTCCAGGATAGTGTTGAGAATAACAATTCGTAGTTATTCTAATAAATGGAAATTAGTCACACGTCTGTTAATATTTGATCTCATACTCAAACCGTGTGTTCTCATTGACGAAACATTTACATAAAAACATGTCTTAAACTGTGTTTTCTTATCACCGTGATAAGAATAAAAATAAAACATCAAATCTACTGTTGTACTGTACAGGTCTGCTATTGTGCACGCATCACACTAAAACCACGTTGTAAATATCAATATTTCTTTTTAGTTTTACTTCAGAGACACTTGATCCATCATATCTAAACAAGACAAATATTATATTCGTTTTTAAAGTTTGAAAAAAAAAACATGATTTTTATTAGCATTTCTATTTTTATCGCGTTCAGCGATGTGGTTTTTACCGTGGTGAATTGGGGGCAAGCGGTGTGGTACGCATGCGCTAAAGAGGAGAAATAAATGGATAAGATTGTTTAAAACAAAATTGTAAGCAATGTATATTTTTGCTTTTAATTTTATTTTATGTTTTTCCTCTATACATACACTATATTTTTTAAAGATAATAAGTAACGCAGACAATGCCGCGGGTGTCAGCTTGTTCACGATTATAACGAACTCAATGGAATACGAATCGAACACAATACCACCAGAAATCGGTTAAAAATATGTCGTTTGTAAATGATTCGTCATTGTAAATATGCGGTTAATAGGACCCTAGTCAACTAATTGCAAATAATCTAAGCATTATGAAACTGTGATAAATATCTATTTTATTGGTTTGGTAATATTTAGTTGTAGATATTAAGTTTCTTTTTTTTTTCAATTTGATTTGCATACTCATACGATAATGTTTTAATTGCAGTAGATACCTTTTTAGTGTTTAGGTCTTGAAATAAAGTTATAAAATGTGTACCGCGTCACTAACTTGTTAACATTCAATGAATAATAATATGTATAAATAAATGAAATTGAAATGTCTGTCTATAATTTCGAAATAAAACCTTTTTCTTAAGCTCATGTGGTCATTTACACACTATATAAAATAACACTTTTTTTTTCAACCTTGGTGTTATTTTGTCTAATTTATGAAATAACTAAATTTATTTTAGGGAACTTTCATAGACAGGGAGAGATAACTATTCAAAGAATAATCTAGCACACATATTACACTTTTCCATAGGAATTAAGTATTGATGTTGGAATAAAATATAAATTAAGCAATAATTGTGGAGTTAGAGTCTTAAAACGTAAAACAGTCCATTTTCATATTTAGTAATATATTATATCTTTGTGAACTTTGTAGGCATCAACTAGGTGGTAATATAAACAATAGCAGATAATATAAGCTTCTGTATATGTTCATATGATAATAAGTACAGCTGTGTTTACAGATGCCTCACCGACACTGATTATATAGTTCTAACACCTATCTCATATTAGATTAGATTTCTCCTCAGATTAGAAATAAAAATGAACAGACAGTCTAAATTAAACGATTACTGAAGTAATAAAAGTAAAAACTAGAAATAAACAATAGTAGCTGGGCAATAAAATAATAGACAAAGTAATAATAATAACCATTTGTCATTTATGATTATCTCAAAATAATTGTTAATCGCCACCTGGTTGGTTCTTTTTTCGAATTGACTACACTGTTAGTTACCAGCCAGCTACAGTTCCACCGGACTACACCTGGTCGGTAAGTTTTGTGTAATCGCATACTTTAATTGAGTGATCCGCCTTATAAAGTATGTTTCTGTTTCTTGGTTATATCTTGTAGCATATACTGTGTAGGTATATTGGTACAATAGTGTTATTGTAAATGGAATACATTCCTAGTAAATAAACAATCTTTAACATAAAAACGTATATTTTAGAAGTTGATGGGCGCTGTAATAATAACAAATATCAATAAGTAATAATAAAGAGATAAATGTCGAAAATAACAAATATCAGCAAACCAAAAAAAAAATGAAAATAGCAGTAACATGTAATTGACGACCACGAAAATATTCTGAATGTGATTGTACTACAATCAAGGAATTTATAAATAAACAACGTGTTTTCCTTATCGACTCTCCCTTATCAGATGTCATTTCAGCATTCACACCTTTTATACACAGTTTAAAATTACAGCGGGTGACATAAGCTATTTTTAAGCTTTAAACTAACTGTCACCCGTGGCTTCGTCTGTAGTACTATCTCCAAAACGGTTGAACTTATTTTTACGGGTCTTTTACTGACAGATAGCTGCCGTATAATAAGTAATTAAAGCTTTTTTTTATTTTAGACTAGCTCTCACCCTTTTAACACAGTATTTCTGGAATTTTACCGCCTCTCACAATTTTAAATTGCTTTAATACAATTTAAAAAACGCATGTGGATTTGCGCGCAACAGCTAGTTGATAATAAATAAGCTTACTGAAAAACTTTAAGTTAGTTGGTTAGAAAAGCATTAAATCGGTAATGTAGTATTTAAATAACTAAATACACAATTATTTATAACCTCGTGTCTCGTAAACCTAGTGTCATAAAACTATAGTGCTTATATCGGCAAAATGCGGACCATAGATTTAGCATTCATGTGCGAATCATATCCAATTTATAATCTTATGTATGTGGGCATATAAAAATGTAGAGTTTACCAATAGTAACAAGGAGTAAGGTTTAGTGAAAAAAAAAATACTGACGTGGCATTCTATTCTAAGTCGTGGTGGTCTGGTGGTATATCAATCCGAAGTCCGCAGGTTCGAACCTCGGCAAACACCAACGAATTTTTCGGAATTTACTAATTTCAATTGGTGGCACTATCGGCTGACGGTGAAGGAATATACTCGTATAGTGAGAAAACCTGAACCTGAGAAATGTTCTTGTAGTGCCACTGTATATGGCAAAATATAGAACTGTAGATTTCTCAGACTTTTAAATAACAATTACGTCGTGTGCTGGCATAATGGTTATGCTCGTACCTTCCTTCGGGAAGAGGTCTATGGCCCTACATTGGGTCCCTTACAGGCTGACGATCGTGATCATGATTCTTTTTGTAATGGTGAAACATTTTCTAGTACTCTCCCTCAAGTTGCCTATTGTCATATAAATTTTGCGGTAATAAGTGATCTATATAGAATATTCATCATATCAAAATTCTAGGTACAAACGGCTTAACATTAGACGTCATGTTACACTTGTGGATATTGAAACGACAACTAACAACAGATTCTATTCAAATTTTATGGCCTATAGAATGATAGCTGTAAGTGAAGTTCGATTTTTTAATTATAATTATGACTACATAATTTGAACGATTTATAATTTTTATTCTCCTGTAATATGTGGACAAAATATCAGAGAAAGACTAGCCTTATATACTCGGTAGCACAGATACTGAAGTCCATTGGAAATCATGAGACTAGTAAAATACAGCGTATTTGCATTGTATCAATTTCGGGGTTTGCAATTTTTTTCCAGAAAGTAGCTAATCACGAAAGTAAAACATCGATTGCACTATTTTCCGCGTGTTATAACAACTCTATTGTTGGATTTTCGCCTTTAGTATGCAGAAAATCACTCTCCAAATGTTAAATACTAAATTCACATTAGCGCAGTAGCTTATTATGAATTGTAAAACACTCTTAAATTACTGTGGAGTCACTTGATAAGCTCTAAACTTTCAACTGATAAATAAAACCCAACAATGATTTCAAACTTCACTTTATTACATATTAAAATTGCTTGCAAAAACTTTAAAAAATCGTTAATTGTATTTATAGTCTGTCAAATTCACAATATTATTTTATAATTATATTAGTTATTATATGCATTCTAATTTGTATTTTGCGACATGGAAAGGGAATGTTAAGTTTTTAATCATCCTTAATGATAATAAAATACACAAGAATACGAATAAAATAAATAAACGTACGTTTACATTAACGCAAGGCTCTTACATGATCAATCACTCAACGACGCAGAACCCATATTTATATTTCTTAATTGTGTGTCGGGATGTCTAAATTGACACAATCTAAAATCACACATTAATTTAATCAACACTTACTCTCGTCTCTCTATATCTAACTGATACTATACTCCGCTTTTCAATTCCAAAGATTGACTGACAGTCACAAATGTCAAACTTGAAAATAGTGTTGCCATATTATTTTTTCTAAACTGTGTTTTGCACCGTTTATTAATAGTTACTACTATTATTTGAATTGTAGTATTTCAAATATTGAATAACCCTTTATTTATTCATTTATTAGTTTAAATATGTATTCGAAAACTTAACTGTCATCATTACATCAATTAAAAAACTAAAAATGCTGATAAGTCATATTTATAAAAAAGAACGAATCATTTGGCCAGTGGCAATCAAGACCTTATTTAACATTCGATGATTATCCAGTACAACTGAATAATAGTAATAACACTCCAAAACGGTTCCACGCTTACTTCTGATTAGTGGCCATCCTTATATGATTACACAATGAATCAAATTACCTGGCAACATCTCAAACGACATTTCACGCTATGGAATTAAAAGGCGGACTATAATAATTAAAATCACCTCCTCGTAAACATAAGCAAGTCAGTGGTTAATACAAGTCTTAAAATAATGAGTAGTCGTTTTCATAACGTTGGTTTGCGGAAAGCCGGCCGTTTGACCGCGTTTCATTTCTTCTTTTTCTTGTGTTTCTGCGCCGTGTCCGGGGCGTTGTCCGCCTTGCGCTTGCCCGCGGCTGCTCCCTTCCCTGTCACATTATTACCCGGTGTGTTCTGATTCGCATTACCGCTCTTCTTTTTCTTTTCTGCGCGCTCCTTCTCTTCTAACTCTTGATTTTCTCGTTCAATTAATGTGATAAGGGTGTTACATCTGAAAGTTCAGTTACAATCCGTCAAATTTATTCACATCATGATACCGTGTCAAAACTTTAACCGATTACGCAGAAGAAGGGTATATGTTTTCAACTATATGTAGCACGTATAGGTTTTGTACATATTTTCTAGCCTCAATCACCAGGCTGATTTTAACATATAAGTGGCCCATTACAATATGCCTAGCCCATGGAAGAAACACAGACTGTTATAATATTTAAATATAATGTCTGTGGACCAAACAAGAGACGGGGATAAAAACAAGTTTATTAAGTATCAATACTCAACATGTTCAAATGAGTTTTAGTGCCTTCGCATTCAAGTTTTTGGGTTTTCCTTATTAATAACTAGCTTTTGCTTGCGACTTCGCTTGCGTTAATGTACATTTGGGCTATCACGCGGAAAATATTTTTTTTTATGTATGCAAGGTACTGCTGACAAGTGCAAAATAACAAACAAACAAACTCATATTAGTATGTAATATTAGTAAAGATTTCACTTGTTTTAACTTTACTATTCCTATTTAACAACCCTTGAATGAGTGTATGCATAACAAATACCACTCTGATCAGGTAATTTGGGGGACGTTATGTTTTCGAAGACCCCAGTGATAGAGTTACCATCGAGAACATTCTACAAGTCTTATAGATTCATGCGAAGAGAGAATTTGTTTGGTTCATACAAATCAAGCATATATATCTGACGGAATACCAATATTAATAAGCAATGTGTCGTCCAGTGAAGAAAACACATTATTCATTGAATATAACATAAAAAAAAATATATTATGTGTAACTAACCTGCGTTGTAATTCAACAGCTGTTCGAGATTTCAGAAACCAATCAAAACGGAACTGCGGAGCGGCGTGTACTGAAGCACGTAATTCTTCATAGACATTCTCCTTGTCAAAACCTAATTTATGCAACATGCATACTAAAAACCTGTAGGGAGTTAAAATTCATGTTTTTATATCATAATCCATACAACATTCGGATTTTTGTACATAAGTCCACATGAAACAGATTACATCAAACAAAAATCAGTATAAATCAAACTTTAATAGTTATTAATTATGTGTATCATTAAGTCAGATCAGTTCGTACTAACGGGTGAGTGCCTTAAGCACTCCCCTTAGTAGTCCGGTGAAACTGTAGAGGCCTTGCCAGGTCAACAGTGTAGTCAGGTAATGTTTGTACACCAGATCGCATCACACACTAGGACTATTATTTTATTGTTACAACCTGTATGAGACCTCAATACAAATAATCAAAGGACGATTCATCGACCGTGGAAAAGTAACAATGGGAAACTAAAAATAGCCCATCTCGAACTTTGTCGAATCGTTCGATTAATGACGTCAGCCTTCTACAGTTTTCCGCTCTCCTTCAAAGGTATATAAAGCGCGCCGCGGTCTATTCTAAGCAACGGTACGAAAAACAAGAAAATCCTTAAGTGGGCTGCAACTACTGAATTATAAAGTGTAATTGTATAACAGGAATCGGAATCTATTTTCGGTTTTTCTCCGTACGAGTACAAATTAAATTTCTTCTGATGTAAACGGTATTTAATTTTTAAAATCTACCAAACATGTATTTATTTATATAATTAGCTGGTACCCGTGACTCGGTTCTCCTGAAATTGTTTTTGTTTTTTTTTTTGGTTCATAGAGTTATGTGTTTTATATTATTTAATATTAGCCTATCTTTTATTTTTCAATTAACAATATTGACACTACAAATTTTATATACATGCATAAAATTTGTTGTTTTTGTAAACACAAACAATTACCTGTCTTCCTCTTCTACATAATTTTTGCCCTTATTAGTTCCATAAGATATCCTGAGTTGATGGAATGGCGCTCGGTAACGTGCCATCTTAGCGTCTAGCGCTTTCTTAATCGAAGCTCGTCGTTGAATTTTAGCTTCACCTCTTTCAATTTGTCCCATAATTCTGTCTATGTCCTGAAGCTCGTGACATCGCTCCCAGAAAACTGCCGAATACTCCATAACCTGAAAAAAAATCATATAAATATTTATCCCAGTTTTATTGTGTCTAATTTCGTTGTCAAGAACCATATTCCGTATATGTATCAGTATTTGTCATCTACAATATTTATATTGTTTTAATTTGTATTTGTATAGGATAATTTGAGGATACATTAACATGTGGATAATGTACTAGTTGTAAGGACAAACAAGTTGGAGTCTCATTGACACTGAAAACTTAACAATTTTTATAGAGCTTTTATGTTAAATAAATAATAATGCCCATTTCTATAAAATATCGGAAAATAACAAATTCATGACTTACTTCCTCGGGTGTCTTCCCTTCAACGTCTTTTGCAATATTCTCAATATCATCCCTTCCATACTTTTCGTTAGCCTTGATAAACTGATTGAAATCACGTTTTGTCCAATTTGTAAATCCTAAAAATGTTTCAATAATTAGAATAACAAGAGAAAAAGAATTAAAGTGAAGATTGAAAGAAGAATTTTATCAATCCGTTTATTTGAACTGATCTTCGGAACTGACAAACTAATTTTGATGATGTTTTTTTATATTCGCTATAGCTAATTTATACAATATATTTAAAGTCTATAACTTATATATTATTCTTATGTATAAGCTGTAAAATTTCATCAAAATCCATTAACTAGTTTTTGGGTGTAATCTATATATATAAAAGAAAGTCGTGTTAGTTACACTATTTATAACTCAAGAACGGCTGTACCGATTTGGCTGAAAATTGGTGGGGAGGTAGCTTGGAACCAGGACACGGACATAGGATACTGTTTATCCCGTTTGACCGCGTCCCCATGTGACGTGACATAAAACGTCATAGAGAATACAGGTCACTATGAAATGTGGTATAACAAAAACGCATTTGTCATGGAATAACTAAAAGTAAATGACAGCGAAACATAATTTTGTCTATGGTAAAGTATGGTTGAAAATTTGATTATTACAAATTTTGCCAGAAATCAATAATCAGTAACTTGTATTCCCTTTGAATCGTCATTAACAATGCCGCGACCAGGACGATCGAATATTTCCCGACAAAGCCGTAATGCAAGAAGGATACGAAACATTGCGAATGAAAGAACTGAAGGAGAACAAGAAATTGCCAGTGAAGTGCGCAGCGTTAATATGGCTCGACTTCTAATAAAATATTGAACTTAATAAAATCCAAAATCTACTTATTTATTGCTTCTAAGGCAGAACATAGTTTGCCGGGTCAGCTTGTAGGTAATAAATATCCATCCATTCTCACAAACGTTCTCGCGATATCAATGCAATAAATAATACTTTTGAAATAACTTTCCTGTTAACAAATTACACAAGGAAACTAAACCCCTTAATAAGCTAATATATTAATTAGATAATTGCTCATTTCAAATAATATATCAAACCTTGAGTCAATAGCTGTTCTTTCTCCTGCGTTTCCTCCTCAGTGAGCGATTCCGCATCATCTATCTTTCTTTGTTCCTCTCTCTGAATTTTAGCTGCATCTTGTCCCAACTCAGGATTCCGGGGCACTTTGTATCTACATTATATATTTAATAATAACACTCAACTAAGATATGGCCATTAAATATAATCGTCAGTTAACATTATATCTAGTTAAATAATGTAAAAAAGTTTGTAATAAGCAATTGGTCAATATATTTCAGTCATGTACCAATAATTAATACTTATAATAAGAGATTGATCATATCCCATTGCAGGGAAAAAAATGTTTTTTTCTATAAATAAAAAAAATAATATGCTAAACGTACCCAAGTGTTTTACGATAATGATAAATCTCTTGATCCAATAGTTCGAAGAGTCGCGGTGGAAAGAACTGGAAATCTTGTACAATAGGCTGCTTAGGTGGTCGAGGTGCCTGTTTATAATGAGAACATACTTTAACGTTTTTTATTTCACTTTATCTAGCATAAATATATCCACGTCTATGTCCTTACATATATATATTTTGTGCTATTATTATGATTAAGTTCGTGAATTAATTCATAAACAACAATCTCTGGAACTAAACATCGGATACTAAAGACCCTTTCATAGGTAGACCACGCGTACGACGTCGCTGGTTATCCCTACATGTTATAAAAACAATATCAAATATCACAAATTAATGTATGTGTTTCCTTAAGGGAAAAAGAAAGAAAGAAAATAATATAGGAAGATAGATTACTTAAAATCATCCCACATATTTTGTTTCACATGTATTGATAATTATATGGCAATACTGAAGAATAATAACTATATTTACAATGCCTGGTATGCTAAAGTTTGTTAAAAGGTAAGTGCGATTTTAACTGTTTAGTAAAAATACGCCATACGAGATTCTATTTCATCTTATAAAGTTTTTGTTATACCGATTTGAATACTTTAAGAACACAATGAGCTGGAGAATGTAAATGATTGGCTCGTTTGCGTCGATGTCATGAACCAGATGTTGCAATGCTGATTTTGAACGTGTACAGTATGTATTATTCCCCTTGAATTAAATTTCCCATTTGATCCTTAGGTAAAATCTATTACTATGGAGAGTTAAAGTATGTTTGTTTGCAGAAACTAATCTTTGAAACTACTTTGTTTTTGAACTGACTACACTGTTAGCCTGGCAAGGCCTTGTCAGTTTCACCAGACTACTAATGGGAGCGCTTAAGGCACTCACCGGAGAAAACTACTTATGCAAAATATCAGCCCTTATTTTACAGTAGTCCGGTGAAACTGTAGAGGCCTTGCCACGTTAACAGTGTAGTCAGTTCGAAAAAAAAAATTCCTTATTTTACACAATTAGGGAAAGAAATTTGGAAAATGCTAAAATAGGTATTTATGTATTCTCATTAAAAATTCTTGTGGTAAATTTCAAATCAATAGGTAAAGTTTTTTTTTATCTCCCATACAAACTTTTCACGCCCATTTTATGACCTTAATGGTTAAATTAAAAAAAGTACTTCTTCGTGAGTTTCTACGCTATAAAAAGAAATTATTGCCTAAATTGAATATTTCTAGTTTCAGTACTTTCGCCTGTAGTTTGATGGATCAGTCACTCAACCGACTTCTCTATATCTTCTATATATAAATAGACAGAGACAAAACAGATAAATATATCTTTCTCATTATCTTTTTTTTTGTTTAGTATTGACGAACTTTAGTGTTACAATGAATTAAAAAAACATTTGAAACATTTTCTTTTTCTTTAATATTCACGAATCGAAAAACCTAATACGTTATATAGATATATGTCATACTGTACGTTCCTTAAGTTTCCTAATTCATTATATTTGGACACTTTTTGGGCAAATAACTCAATCATATTGAATTAGTACACATAAAGAAACGAAGTGATGCAAAGCGCGAAATAATTAAAATAATTAAAACTAATATATAAATGGTTGGATGACGATATTAATAAAATGATTATACAGTATAAACACTTATTCACCTGAACCTTCGGCGCCTTCGGTTCGGAAACACGTAGAGCCTCCCTGAAGTAAGCGTCGACGGCATAATTAGCCTTACGTTCACGTTTGGGTGGTTCAATCCAGCTGCCGATGGGTATCACTTTTTGTTTTTCTCTATAATCCTCACCTAAATACAACAATTAATTACAATCATTATATATATATACGTAAATAAAAAAGGTAATTTTGTTTAGAAGGTTTAATATTATTGCAAATTAGACCACAGAGTACGATATATAATAGAGATACTTTTTTTTTTTCAAAACAGCGTCTCTAACGATACGGGTCGGAACTAATGCCTACGATCTACAGATGTATATACTGGGTGACTGGTTGAACACTCGCAATATTGGTAGAGGGTATTCAATACTCGATTCTCGCTTTAGAATTAAGTTTTACATAATAATGACAATGACATAACACCGTTTAGTACGTCGTACCATGGTACTTTTGCCTGTCCTAAGGCCAGGTAAAGTATGAAGGGAAAAACGGATGATACCTTCTATCCTTATCAAAGGTCATTAACCCCGGATCGCGTCCCGTGGACGTTTCGCTTGCGCCGCCCTGCGACATGAGTTACGCTCGGTAGGTATGTTAGTGTGTGTGAGGGCTGCGCGGTGTCCATACTTTCAAAAGTCTTAGAACAAACTTTAACTAAGGTTCTCTTTGTTGTTTATTAGTATTTGTTTTGATTTTATTATTTTATATGTTAAATAGGACCATGAAGTATCATGTTCTTGAATATTGCGAGTGTTCAACCAGTCACCTAGTATATGTGAGAGTAATCGCATAGTTCTTATAATTTTAACTCTCTAAAAGCTATCAAAGTAAAGTTTTTTCCCACGCGGACCTCTATAACTGAGAGTGCTATGGATCTGTACCACTATAAACGGCAGTAGTGTGTTTAGAACCTACTATTTATGAGTAATTCTTCTACTCCATGGAACTAACTACTTAACATTGTTTTTATCATATTCTATTGGAGAGGGTTGTCAATAAAAGAATATTGAATAGTATTAAGAAACTAGAAGAATACATACAAAATGTAAAAACAGAAATATAGAAGAAATTAACAGATTTTGATTAAGTTAATATTTGTGTAAGATTTTTTTTATAAGCATCTATGTTTGATTTTAATGATTTAATACCTATACAATACATATTTATCGCTGCATATTTGCTGTTTTTTTAAAACCTCTGTACCGCTATAAGGAAAAAACTTGGTTTAGTGACGCACCTCATTTCACTTCACCTCACCTGGTAAAGTTACTCATGAAAAGAAAAGATATCACAGTAAATAGTACTCACCTTTTGCCCAGAAAATATATACTGTTCCCAAGGAATAGATCTTATCTACGTTCGTAAGTAAAAACTAGTTTATAATATTAGTAAGAATTATTATGAAACCTTCAAATTGATAGACCGAGTCCGTTGTAGCGCCCGGAGTGTCCATAGAGAACGCGCGTAGAGAAGATTCACCAAGACTCTCCAGCTTCTGCTTCAGTTCTTCAGTCTACAAATTTAACAAAAAAAAGGTTGTGAAAATAAACATTTTATTGTACATCATTCAATTTTCTAACATATTATAAACTTCATCAGATACAATACGCGACGAAACCGCTGACGCGTATGTAGAATACAAGCTATAACTGCGCAGACACGAGCCGGTGCTAGCTAATTGGCTGACTTTAAACCAATTAACGCACATAAAGGATCGTGACGAAAAAATCTTACACTATTTTGCAGCTAGCCCCCACTCGTACCGTGTGTGATAAGAAACCTCGCTCCAAAAACAAACTAACATTTTTAGTATTCTTAAGAGTTAATAATAAATATAATGAAAATAAAGATACCTTGAGGTTCCATCAAGTCAAAACTACTACGGTGGTGGTACACGTAGCATGGATCATGTTAAATAAAATTTTCAATACTGAAAATAATATATACCTTTACTTCTCCCTTTGCAAGAATTGTATCAATATCCTCATCGGTAATTTCAGAGTCCTTTGATGAGAAAACATGGTTGGCTCCATGTCGGATCATATTAAGCATCTCGTCCTTATTTAATTGGTGCTTGCTGTCAACCAATCTGCCTGACTGGATAACGAGTTTGTCCAACCGAAGCTTGACTTCAGCTCGTTCCACTATCTTCTCTTCCACTGTATTATCAGTTATTAGCCGGAATACACGCACCTATATAAAATTAAAACAGTAAAGTATTATTTGTTAGTTTAACGTTACATATATGTGTAATATGTATATTACTATACTTTGGTTTATTTTATATTTATCTGTTATTATTATGTAGTCTTATGAACCCGTGCAAAGGCGAGCTATTCGCATTATTGACGATCCCGAATTAACATGCGGTATATGTTCCCTTTACAGCACGTATTATGGAGAGTGTTCTGAACAACTTTTTAATATGGTGCCCTCATCACCGTTCCAAGCTCGCACCACCCGCCGCTGGCTGGTTGCTCATCCACATACCCTAAAGACTAGCAGAATGGCGATAACTGTACGGTTTTCTAGAAGCTTTATTATGCGTCGTACGCTAGCGTCGTGGAATGGGTTACTCAGCACATTATTTCCTCAGGGTTATGACTTGGGGCTCTTCAAAAAGGGGTCGAAATACGCTCTTCAAGGTCGGCAACACAATAGTGGTCCCCTGGTATTACAGTTGTCCATAGGCGACGGTAACCTACCCATTTAACATCAGATGGGCTGTGTGCATGTTTGCTGTCATTGACATAAAAAAATACACAGGGTGATCCACACCAAATAGGACAGTTTGAAATTTTTCCTTTTTATTTCCTCAATTTTGTGAATGTTTTAGTGCCCCTCAAATTAGCCCTACTGGTCAATTTTGATAATTTTTTTGATTACTCATTCAAAAGATAACTTTTTTTAAAATGGTCCACATTTTTATTTAATATTTAATTTTCACAAGGCCTTTGTAGAAAAATCTAAACAAAATTATTTAAATTTTTTTAATAAAGATTTTTAAACTTTAAATCATGTTTAAAAAAATGTTTGTAGGGTACAAATTTAATTTGTTTTATTTTAAAGTTCTATCCTTTTCTTAACTTTTAAGCCGTGTCTGGAAGTGGTTTGTTTTAATTTATTACGTCGTATTTATTAGTTTTGTTTACCACTTACACCCTAAATACCCCAATCCAAAGGTCGGCTGGAAGAGATCGCTATTATCAATAAGGCTGCCCTTTGTACTAACCACATAATTTGTAATATCTAATAGTATATAATATGTGTAATGGTATATAGTAAAGTTTAAACAAATATCTACACGTAAATAGGCAGAAATAAAACATGTAAGTAAATCATTCTCTTCTGTTTTCAACTGATTTTCATTATACTTTTTCTTCTAGTAATAGCTACACTAACTTAAATGTTATTAACAAAGAAAAGGAAAAAGTGCGTTATTTTTTCTTGTAAAATGTATGATACTATAATCGAATTTCGACCGCTAGACGATCGCTACTATTCAGTTAAAGCATTACTACATTATTAAGAGCACTTGAAAGTGATAAAAAATATTTTTTACTTGTTTCAGCTGCCCAATACGATGCGCTCTGTCCATAGCTTGCAGATCCATCTGGGGGTTCCAATCAGAATCATAAATGATGACCACATCAGCTGAGGTTAAGTTGATTCCGAGACCACCTGCTCGGGTAGACAACATAAAAATAAACTTTTCACTGCCCTCCATGTTGTACTCTTCAATTTGCCTATTTCTGTCTTCATGAGGTGTTTGACCGTCCAAACGACAATACTGAAATGTAACAAACAGACATCGTATTGTGATGATTATGACTCCATAGTAATTTAGGCATCTGAAGTTTTTGTATGAAGACATTTAAATATATTTTTAATATTGTGAAGTTAACAGCTACTTATGTTAGATTTAATTTTACTAGAGTTCTAGACAATTTTTGTATTGTAATGTCTGATGACTTAACAAAATAGTACTGGATGAATGTAAAGAATGCAATAAATATTATGGTGAAGCCATTGACAAACTATCAGTGCATAAATAATATAACTAAAGTATGGATGACCCACGGCTGGTTTAGGCAGAGAGAAGGTTCAGAAGAATTCTTTACATGCTTATCGAGTTTAAACACTACAATATCTTACCTTATACTGCCGCCATAGACAGTAATCCTCTAAAATATCCAACATCCTAGTCATTTGTGAAAATATAAGCACGCGAGAGTCCTGCTCACGTAATTTAGGCAGTAACTTGTCTAGTATAGTGAGTTTCCCACAGTTATAGACTAGATGCTCATCAGTTGTATAAGGTGGGCCGGGTTCAGCGCCATCGAACAAATACGGGTGGTTACAACACTTCCTCAACTGCATGAGAATGTTCTGGAGACGCATTTTTTCTACTTTGCCAGCACCATTCACTGTGACATTAAAAATAAATTCAAGTCAAAATGTTTTCTGTCAACAATTTCTTTCGGATCACTATATCAGTGGTCAGGAGTTACTATTAACAAGTAAACAATGCCTGCCGCATTTTACTAAAGGAGTAAATTATATTGATTGTTAAAGATATAAAAAAACCTGTGTGGTCAGGGGACACTGGTCAAGAAAGATGTAAGGTGTAGAATCAATTCAAAATTTTTCATTCAATATTTTAGAAAAATATTAATGTATCAAAAATTAGATATAAAATTGTGAATTATTAATTATATAAAAAATGCTAAATAAAAATAATATTTAATTAAATTTCTATGTGTTCGGTACTGAGGTTATACAACCCGCAGTGCGCGATGTTTGTCTGCTTGAAATTTGATACGCATATACAATAGAAAGAGACAGAGAGAAATAAAAAGTCACAGAGAGGACACAACACTTTATCCTTACGTGATAATTTCTACATAATAATAATAATAATTTCTATCATAAGCCGCGTTAAGGGACTTCATTCAAGACATATCAAAACATAATGCGTCGTAAAATTAATATAAAGATAGGTGTGTGAATAAGTGTTACCTCAAATTAGAATCAAGTGGGTCTTAATGATTTACATAAAATAAATCCTAGACAAATCAAATTAAAAGAAATATAATATTTTCACCTATTTTATTAATCACCTAAAGTGTAGAGTTTAATTGTATGAATTATAGTATAATAATTTATTGTAGAGCACAGGTGGCAACCCTAGTTAAAATTGGTCAAAACTCTACCTGAGACAATCAGACTAATTAATACATATTAGAACTCAAACCAGCTTTGATGACTACCATATCAGAGAATATAGTATGATTGAACAAGAATAACTGTGGAAGAGCTATTTGACTTCTTAGATAATTAATGCTAATATAATGGAGACATCTACCACAGGAATCCCTTTTGTGTAGAAATTATAAGTATTTATGTATAACAGCAATTTCTTTTTACATACCTATATCAATGTCTTTCATTAGAACTTTCGTGTACCAATCTCTCTGCATTTTACTTAAACCAACATACACTTTAACCTCTTTCTTGGGTTTCAATTTCTTTTCTACCTCCGACTTGAGACGCCTAAGCAAAAACGGCCTCAAAACAGCATGTAAACGTGACACTAATTGATTGTCGCCAAGAGCTGCATTTGTGTTGAACCAGGAATCAAAGTCCTAAAAAATGGGTAATATTTAGTTTACTTTATTGATTGACTAATTTTTTGTAATTTATTCTCAAAATATGATATAATTTTTTCACATTAACAGAACTGATTACTATTACAACAACTAATAATATAATGCATTTTTTCCATTATTATTATTGAAGATGTCTATCTAACTATAACTATTTGACTGTTGATTATTCCTTGCAGTAGCATTACACAACAAGCCATAAATATGAAAGAAAGAACACTGAACATTCCTCATAACCAAAGACGCAATACAAACAATCAATAATTATTTTTAATATCATGTTCGTATTACAAATTGCAATATGGAACAAAACAGCAAATATTCCAATAGCAGAATAATCAACAACAATTTCAGACAATAATTGCTGTGAAAAAATACAACAGTGTTTATTATTACAAGCGATGCAAATTATCTTATTGTACATTTTAATGGCTAGCTCCTATCGAAGTGTATATACAATCATCATCAGCCTGTAAGAAACCCACTGCAGGGCCGTAAGCCTCTTCCCGAAAGAAGGTATAAGCATAATCACTACACCAGCTCACGACGTATTGACGATTGCAAACGCTGAAAAATTGACAATTCTATATTTTACCCACATACGTTGGTACTACAAGAACATTTCTCAGATTCAGGTTTCCTCACGATGTTTTCCTTCACCATCAGCTAATAATGTTACCTATTTAAATTCGTAAATGTACGCGAATTCCGAAAAATTCGTTGGTACATGCTGGGGTTAAAACCTGCAGACATCGAATTAATACTCCACCGGTCAAACCACTAGACCACCACGACTTATATATTTTAAAATACCATATTTATATCAATATTTTTAAGATACTTACATCAGAACTATTGAATACATCTGGTAAAAGGAAGTTAAGCAGAGCCCATAACTCATGGAGATTATTCTGTAGTGGAGTACCAGTCAGAAGTAGTCTATTCATGCTCTTGAACTCACGAAGCAGTTCTGATAATTTTGATTTTTCATTTTTAATTCGATGTGCCTCATCAATCACCATGTATCTCCAAGTAAACTTCTTGAATACTGACTTTTCGCGAATTATCATTTCATATGATGTGATGCAGACATCCCAGTTACCAGGCATAAGAGTTTCACGGATAAATGTATTCTAAATTATAAAACCGATATTAGTTTAAAATTATAATACAAATATGGAAAACAAAATAAATTATTTTCTTATAAAAACTTATTGATTTTTTGCCAAAGGTAATGAAATATCCCACCATTTTATCCATAGTATATAGATTAAATTCCTGATAATTCCCAATAAGATTCAGACCACAACAGTCAAACAACATTCCAAGGGAGATTGATGATATACATAAAGTTGTGGGCAGAGGATGAGATAGATTTAGCACAGAACAGAAATGAACATAGACATTTGGAGGAGATCTGGATCTAGAGATAAGTGGCCATAACTTAATTTTAATATCATAAATTTATACTATATGTTATTTGTAAGTTGATGTTGAGGAATAAATGAGGTTTATAAATAACATAGACGAAATGATTTCAATTTTAATTATTTCACTTAACAAAAGAAATCAAAATACTTCATATTTAAATCAAAACTACATAGTATAAACAAAATAAACTATTTATAGTAAATAAAGTTGGTACACCAAATTATGGTTACACAATTTTTTTTATAATTTATTATAAAATTTCCTATTACTTGCTGTACATAGTTACAACAATCCTAATAATTCATCAGTTTTAATCTGTTAGTGATATTGCTTATCATTTCTAAACTATTCAGAAACTTATGAAAAGGTGTTTTTTTTATTCAAGAGTAGAAAACATAAGGAAACGTAAAAAATTAAAAATTATGGTGAAGTTCTTTAATTTGTTTTTGATCACATACTATATCATGTTATTAAGTATGATATAGTTTGATATCAGCAAAATATTTTGACATCCCTAAAACTGGAGAGACATTAACTTTTTAATCCAGATTATATAAAGATCAATTTTACCTTTCAATCCTCTTTAGTACAATAAGTTAAAGATAAGTCACATATGTAACACAAACACATACTATATAGAACAATATTATTTATAAATTATTTTAAAGAAATGGGCATACAACTTACCCTTGTTTCTTGGTCTCCAATAAGACATACAGCTTTTAAAGAGGGACACCATTTCTTGAATTCATTCATCCAATTTGTAAGAGTTGATTTTGGCACAATGACAATATGTGGTCCAGGCACATTTCTAAGAATATTTCAGAGTTAATTCTTATTCTTTTAATATTAATATTAGAAATTCTATTACAATACCTTTATACTTACTTGAAGTTTTTCATATACCCAAGAAGTGATATAGTTTGCAGTGTTTTTCCAAGGCCCATTTCATCAGCTAAAATACCATTGATTCCGTTTTCATATAAAGATATCATCCAGTTCAGACCTCGCACTTGATAATCTCTCATCTCTCCATTTTTTATATAGGGTGGTGATGATTCAAAACGGAATATGTTCTTCTGTTTGATATT
This sequence comes from Antheraea assamensis, assembly GCA_035772565.1. NCBI lineage: Eukaryota > Metazoa > Arthropoda > Insecta > Lepidoptera > Saturniidae > Antheraea > Antheraea assamensis. Next base: position 7,827,559 of record JAQQSE010000031.1, on the reverse strand, counting down.
TGTTTCAGCCAGCAGTTCTTCATCTTCCTCTTGTTCTGTTTTTCGATGACGATGACTAATAAGGAGTAAGTAATTTTATTCACAATATTATCAAAATATTACCACCAATCCTCCTTTCATATTCGTTAGTATTATTCATGCTTCAAAAAATTATACATTATATTTGATGAAACAAGATCAACTATTTAATATAACAAACAAACCTATTATATGTATGGATATATATACATTCTAACACTGAAATATGACACAATAAAACTAGTAGTTTAGTTTAATGGTCTGATGCAGTTGGACAAAAGTGTCTAAATAACCTGCAACACTGATGAAAGAACTACTAGCATCACATATGCGATTAGGTTGAGATTTAATACCCTACAATGTACATTACCTTATGGAAGATAAATTACTTTACTGCAATCACATAAGATTATCACAAAATCTAAACATGAACAACATTTGTAAAAAAAGTGAGACAGATTGTTTATCTTGTATGATAATAATACAATTTTGTTAAATAGTATCTGTCATTGCATGACCAAGAAAGATTTATTGAAGTCTTAAAACCAATCTTGGTTTACATTATTGGAGTTTCCATTAGAATTAAAAAGTCAAGTATTTTTTTTAATATAGACAATTTAGTATAATTTTTTAGCTTATAACATACTATTTATACATAACAAATTCTTTGGTTATTATGATAATATACTTCATTTGTTAGTTATATTAATAGTATCAAAGGATGTCAATATTGGTATAAGAAAATAAAGAAAACATATTGATGAGCATATTGAGTTATATTCCACTAATATAAATGGTTATTTTGGATCATTTGAATCAAACTTGGTTATATGATACATTTCCATTACTAGTACTTACTCTCCAGCACTGGAAGAATCAGGGTCTTTAATTTTTTTAGGCCTTCCCGCCTTTGGTTTTGGAGGACTGCTCCCAGATTTAGGAGTGTTTGTCATAAAATGAGAGAAAATTTCAGTTTGTTTCAGTAGGAAATCAAATCTCTTGGAACGATCGGTTTCAATCTTACTCTCGAAGTCCCCTTCTTTTCCCCTTGATGAAGTACTGTCGCATGAAGACCCATTCTGTTAAAAATAATTGGATTTTAATTCAATGCCTAAAGTAAATGACTTTTATGAGTTGAAATCGAAGAAAGCTTTGGTAACCACATTCTGCACGTACTTACAGAATTATCACCTTCGTCTGCGACATCCATTGCTTCTTCACTCTGAGACATTTATGAAAAAATTATAACAATATTTAGTAAAAAACAATCGTAAAGCTTTCACAGGAAAAACAACGAAGCGTTCCCTAACGCCTGACACCAGCCGGGCGCGAAAAGTAAAAAAAACACTAGTGATGGGTAATGTTGAATTCGAAAAAGCTGACACTATCTGATACATTTGTGCCGTATTTGATAAAAAATTTAAGAACTACTAAATATTATCAGACCTACTACTTCAAATTTTTTATCGTGTTAATCTTTACTCTTCAGATGATATGAACTGTACGGTGTATGTAAAAGAAGATGAGGATGAGTTAGTCAGATCACTTTAGACGTGCTGTCTTTGTAACTCTAACAGATATTTACATGATCAATAGGGCAACATAAGTTTTTATTCACTTCATTGTCGATTTTTTTAAAGTTGAAGTTAAGTACGAAATTTTCATTCCGAATTATAATTTTTGTATTTCTATTCCGGTGAAGTAAGACATTCAAGTATACAAAATTTCGCATAGAAGTTAGAACTGATTATCGGTACGAGTATTGGAAACACCATTATAAATGACTTGTGAAAAGTCCCCATCGTTCCCACATCTTCAAAAAGTTAAGTTCGAAAAAATGTTTTTTTTTTTAGCTAAATGGTAAGTTGTATTATAAAAATTGTATATCATGCAATTATCTATTAAAATTGTCTTTACATTTTTTTTCCTAAGGATCAACAATTCTGAGACATAGCCATTTAAAATATTGAAAAAGTTGCTTTCTTCATAATTCAGTCAATTCCTTTTATATACCACTGAGCCGTAATATAAGTAAAAATATCAGTCTGTGTGACTCATACGTAGAAATTGTACAATTAATCACTTTCTCAGTATTTACCAATTGCTACTTGTTACTGAACGACAAATATTACGTCACTCATACAATCAATCACATCACTCAACTAGTGATACTTCAAATGTACCGTTAAACTTCGCAGCGCCTCACCTCGTTTAATGCGGGGCATGTAAAAATTGTAGAATAACGTAATACAAACACAGTAACACCATTCATTGTACGTGTTACTTCAAATATACTGCCAGCCTTCAAATGCGCATAGTTTTACTTTGCACTTAACTCTCATATCGGAGGACACAGTAACATTATTTATTATACGTATTACTTCAAATATAAGATTAAGCTTCATGTCGCCTTGCTTCAATTGAGATGGGACATTATTAAAGTTCCGTATAAAGAAAACCATTCTTACAACGTTTCAAAATTGTATCCTACTCAACATTAGTGATGGCTCTCTTTCTTCCGTGTGGCTATCAATAGGTATTACCGGAAAACCAGTTTTAGAAATTGTGTTTTCTGCTAGAACAATTTCGGTCTAATCCTAGATATTAATTGAAACGAGTAGACTTTCAACATCGTGGAGCAATATTGAGCACGCTAACGAATTTCAAGCTGAATTGAACGGGTTTCCGTTGAATGCAAGTAAATAATAATATTTATTTATTGCAAATTCATAAAATATGTAATCATTTTATTTCTAAATAGGTACTCCCAAAAAGAAGTAACAAACTTTTTGGTTTAATTAGTATTTTAGACTTTTGTAGTATTCCTTTTAATAAAGTTTTACATTCATCTATATTATATTATTTTAATGTTGTACGAAACACCAAATTGTAATAAAACGAAGTTAGGATTTTAATTAAACTAAAAGAGTTACGTCACGATGCTGTGCGAAATAACGGAGGAAATGTGGAACCTGTTTAAATTATACCCTTTGTGCTCTAATCATAGGAACATGAACTTAAAAGAACATGTGAATTAGCTAAACAAGATATTTTAGTGAATATATTTTTTGAACATGATAGCTTTCATACAAAGGTCTATTTCCATATTACACGAACCCCAGAAAACATTTTCGCATGACTAGTTATGAGCGAAGCGAGAAGAATGAAATCATAATTACCATAAAAAGTGAACATAGTATTTAAATATTGTGTATAAAAATATGTTCATTAGTTTAAACAGGCCTAGATTGTTAAAACGACTGTGAGGTCTGTGAAACAGCGATTAAAATATATATATATATAATATATATAGCTTTCATTAGAGGTCACTCATTAGTCAAAATTCAACTATAATTCGGGTACAAACTTTTTTCTTCGCGTGTTAATACGTGAATATTATTATCTGTATTGAGTATCTATATATAGATCGATAGATACAAAAGCGCATCTTCCTCTTTTGTTTCTCAATCAATAATCTCTTCAATCAACAAGTTACTATTGTTGCTTGAAGGTCATCTGCCATTAGAATATTAAATAACTATTAAACATTTCTGAGAGAGTTACAATTCATTAGTAATTTAGGTACTGAAAATCTCTCCTAATTATCTAGAAAAATACCAAAGAATTTCTGAAATATGTACATTTTATTTTCAGTCAAGTCACATCACACTAATATTTCTTGCTGAACTGTTGTTTTATTTAATATTGTTTTTTAATGATTTATTGATTAAACTGCACAAATAGTCCTCTTTTTCTTCAGCAGTGTCAAACCTAGAATAAGTAGTCCATGGTACCTGTAACATTAGTTCTTTGTTAATGAATGAAATTCTGTAGGAAATACTTACTACAATTATAATGAATATGAAATAACTACCAAAACAGCATGATATCCAAGAGCCAGTAATTCTTTAATTTTTATTTGAAAATGTCCTGTAGGTTTATCTGATCCATAAATTATTGCATTCCTACCAGCAATTACCAATACTATCCAATTATTATTGTCAGGTGGCCTTCGAAGAAGTCCAAAACTTTCTTTTGAAAATGCATCTTTAACCATAACTGGATTTCCATTAAGATCATTACAAATAATAATATCTGAAAAATACAAGCAAAAGATATAAAATTTAATAAAAGAATTACAATACATTTTTTTAAATAACCATTTAAGGAATTAGAGTTATTTATATTCAGTGTTATAACTTTTGGTAACTGACCCCCTCTTTGGTGATGGCATAAGATATGATCACCAATAACATAGTCATCACCACCACGACAATCTTTAAGCACTTTCATTACATCTAACATCATTCTTTCAGTTATATTGTAATGTTTAGGATAATTTAGTCTTGGTACATAATCTGTATACTTTTTTGCTAATACTTTAATAGCTTTTTCACTAAGATGATTGAATTCAGATGAGCCACAAAATAAATCTGCAGTATTATTAATTGCTAGAATTTCTTTTCCATAATGGTACACTTGATCCCCATAAGTTTTTTCCAAAAATTCTGGACTTAAAGCTTTTCTTATTAAATCTGCCGGATATATCCCCGAGATGCTTAAATATGATATACAACAAGCAAATGTTCTTCCATGAAGCAAAATTTCCTCTTCTCTTTCAGGTTTTCTTAACTCATCCACTACTTTTGTGAAAAAACATTCTTCTGTCTGTGGTACTAAATTAAATGTACTATAAGTTAATACCACTCTTTCTAAATCTTTTATTCTAGTTTTTGAAATATTTTTTATTACATTTTCAGCTATTTTACTCAAACAGTCTTTGTGTAATGTCAGTGTGGAAGTCCCTAACAAAGCCAAATGCACATTACACATAACAGATAATCTTGAAACCTCATGTTGTAATTTATCTAATAAGTGGTATATACTATCATCTATGGTTATTTTTACAGAATACCTTATGATTTTGAGTAACGCAGCTAAAGAAACTTCATGGATATTCTCAGCATTTTTCTTCAACAAATTCATTATTTGTGACACAAGCTCCATACTCCTAATTGGAGTTTTGCTTTTAAAGAAGCCCATAGACATTATAGCCAAATCATCTAGAGTGAACTTTGAAAAATTGTTTATTAAATGCAATTCTAAATTATGCATATCAAATGGTTGTTTTCTTAATACTCCAATGAAAAATAATGTTTGCACAGTCTGGCTTGGTGTTAATTGTTTAGCTTTTGATACAAGCTTTTGTAAGCTTTTAATAGAAAAGTCACTTACTCTTGTAACATTTAATAAATAAAATAAAGCAGTAAAAGATAACATCTGATCATATGACCAGTTTTTGAGGCGGTTTAAACACTCATCATCTAAAGCAGTCCAAACCTCAATATAATTTCGTATTCTAATGGACAGGGGATTAGGCCATTTATTTAGTGCATAAAACAAAGATTCCAGCTCTTGATCAGTAGCAAGTTTAATATTATCTGTAAGGCAATCAATATAATTGTCAAAAATAGTGTTTGATATACATAAATTATTTTGACTGCAATATTCGCCCAACTGAGGGAAGACGGCGTATAATTCCTGTGCAGACTTTCGCGACCAATTATCTTGCATTATTTCATCAAAACTTTTCTTAGTTAATGATGAGATTTCTATCTCGGGATTTAAATTAATTGCATATCCTTTGTTTAATAATACATTGTAAGCATAGTTATTTTCGTGTTCTTTAATCATTTTAAGATATAAACGTTGAGAATTATGGAAATATCTACATTTCTGTATCGATGCTATGGAACCAAATAATATAAACTGTTTATGAATCCGTGGATAAGTTAAATAATGCATTATTTTCATTATCGTTGACATTGTTGTTGTTTACGTAGGAACGTTAGAACAATTGAAATCCTAATTTGGAGGTAACAGTTCTAGAATATGCGAAATATATATTGTACCACATTTCTTACATGTAAGTTACCATTGTTAGGAACCACAATTAGGAACTAACCTATCAGTAATGACATGCGTATTTGACATTACCTCTACTCCTGTGATTGTTATCACAGACTATTAGGTGTCCAGATAGATTATTGTTATGTTCTGTGTCGCTACTGATCTCTGTTCTATACTCTACTAATATTTGCTTTTGGTCTACTAATTATTTTATTTTATTGTAATATAAATAAATATTTAAAAAGATTAACAATACAATCCGTATACTCTGTAATTTGCGAAAAGATATACTTCTCGTGCACAAAATATATAACAATCGTTTTATAATAAATTATTGTTTTACGATTCCTAAGAGTATTATTTCCAATGTATCAATTACAATGTAACATATACTTCCCGTGAACAACATTTTAATTTTGTACGTAATATTTTAACGGTTTGTAATTATTTTTTTTGTAGATTATCAATTTTGGAATAACGTGTACTTTCTTATAATTAAAAAAATATATATATTTCCTGTGTATGAATTTTCATTCAAATTAGTTAAAAATGAAATATGTACTTTTTTATTTTACTTCTGTTATACAAATATAGTAATAAGTTTCCCGTGCCAATTTCATAAAATCGAGCATACCGTTTCATACCACGGAAGAAAGAGAAGATTCATACAATCAGTTACTACTTAGGTAACATATTAGATAAAAAATAAATGTTGGTACTGACAGAACTATAGATTTATTAATATAGGTACTATTTTATATAGAGGGCAGTGTCTCCATTAGAGATAAATAAAATTTGCCTGTACACCCTTCCTATATTCCATTTTTATTTGTCTGTATGTATATAGTACTAATATTAATAAAATAATGTACTAAACATGCCTACCCTTCAAATCTAATACCTATTTTAATAATTACGAATGTGTTTACATTAAAATCAAATTAAATAAAGAAAATCACAGATTATATAAATAAGATTTCGGGAATTGGCAAGATGTTCGTCTCTAAGATTTATATGCGTGTAATATTTTTTTTTATTAAACATAACATGCTCACTTCGATTTTTGCAACTTGGTATAAAATAAAAAACAATTTCAGGTATAACATAACTACGCTATGATATTATTTGTGACATACAAAGTTTTAGTTACATTGAACCCAGTGTTCAGCTTGATCCCAACAACCGAAATATTGTGGCTTTAAGTATAACAATTTAATATCTTCGGTTAGTCCTAGCCCTGGAACTGGTATCGGGCGATTTGTATCTTCATGTTCCCTTATTGAGCCTAAATACAAACGTTTGTCAATCCATCGTGAATGCTGCGCCTGTAGAAAATTCATAAGCAAAATTTTTTTACACGCTAAGTTTTCACATTAAGTAAATATTTACAATTTGGATCCAGCTATTGTTTTCCTATATATTTATATCTATCGTTTATATCTATTTGTGAATGTGTGTACTTCTAAATATATAATTACTTAGATATAGGCTCTTATGACGTCCGTTTGAAATGATCAAATACACATTTTCCAGACTAACTAAAACTTATGTAATATTAATAAATGGAATGCTTTGTATTTCGTATTTTATCTTTGATGCATACACTAACATGTTTCACTTATTTCAACTACTCGTCCTTTATTTTCTAAGACTAGTGTAACCACTAATATTATTTCCCAGTAGAATTGATAAACCCTTGTTTCCTTAAAAATGCGTTTGTGGCACTGGTGTGGTACATACTGATAAGCAAGTAAAGTAAGTTTAAGAAATATCTAAGTAACTATGTCAAGAGTAAAATATTGAATAGTTACACATAACTTACATTATTTTGTTCTAATGCACTAGCCATTTTTTTGAGTTGTATATATTTGTTAGCTGCTTTCTTAAAGGGCCAAGTTCTCTTCTCACAACTCAGTTCCAACACATACAAACACCACATATTCCAAAATATCTTAAAAGTAAAATGACTCAAACTCTTTTTAAAATAAAATAAAAAAATTGAGGTCCTTTATGTTGCATTAGTTTGAACTTAAGTGAACCTATCATAATAATTTTATTACGTTAGTATTTACAATCATCATTTTAAAAACAGACTAATTAGTAACAGTAACTAGAACTTCAATGATTATGTCCACAGCCTGCGGTTACCAGACTATTACGGTTCGGTGGCACATCGCATTGTGGCGATTATCAAATCATTAATTTTTATAAGTATGTCTGGTTGTACTTTTTAATACTACATTTACAGAGATTTAGATGCTTTAACAATACTAATATTGTTACGCTCTGTATGCAAGCTCGTTGCAAATAAACGAAGAATTAGTCATCGTGTTCCAAAACATTTCGAACTTTGTCGATTCGTTCGAATGATGACGTCAACCTTCCAGAGTTTTCCATCCTCCTTTAGTGAAAGGTATATAAAGCATGCCACGATGCATCCGAGAAAGTTCTATTCAGAATATCAGAGTGAATAAAAAGAGAAACAAAAAGAAAGAAATTTTCAAGCACATTGCGACTACTGTATAATAAGGTGTAAATGTAATTGTGAGATAGTGAGTCTCTTTGTTTTTTGTCTGTACGAGTACAAACTTTTTTTTTCCAGGACAAATGGCATTTAATTTACCTACGGTCGTAACAATAATACATGAAATAAATATTATTATATTATTACTTGGTAATTAATACTTTAAATTGATTCACTACCATTACCTTTTTTTTGTCATTTGCCTCTAATTCAAAATATTTGGTAGCTACGTTGTGAAAACATATTTTCAACGATTTTCTTGTGGTCTTCTTAAATATCGTTAATTGTAGATTTTCCAAAGGGTAAAATGATATCAGGGTTAATAATTTGTTGTCATTTAATTGGTGATTTACATTTGAACGATAGGCGTTAACTGCATTTATAGGGGTTACAATCATTAGGTTGGGGGTAAGTGCTGAAACAATAAGTTTTTAAACAATATTAAAATGTTCACGATAGGTTTCTTTATCACTTATGATGTAAAACTATGACAAAATAAATAATTATGAAGATATTTTAAAGTATTAATGCCTATTTGTTTAACTTTATTAAAGTAAAGTGACTTTATTACAATACGGATATATTTGATCTGTAGAAGATATTTTTGGTTAATATCAGCTTATTAGTACTTAATGTTTAGCATTTTTTAATTGTAACCTCACGAAACTCCTATAGATCATTCTACCTCGTATTTTAATATGATCCATATTTTTTGTCTAATGTATGGAATATTTTTCAGAAGGTAGAAAATGTCTAAAAAATTTCGATTATTACAGAATCTGTTGATGGCTTTTCCCAAACGGTAGAAGTCGTATGCACACATCTCTCAATAATCTAGAATCTACTTACTTTTACCTTCGCTTCCATAGTTAATTTTTATAGTAATAAATGTAAACAAACACTAAAACCTTAGTTCTCAGAGGGCATTACACTAACAACCCAATGAATAATGACATAAACACATTTTGACAGCCAATTTTTTCATTAGTTACTTCATTAAAAGATTTTCGTCATATTTTATGATATTTTCATAAATTGATAATACTTCTAACTACATAACCTAGTAATTACTTACGAATGATCACAAACTAACCGATTTTGACTAATCGCAGAACAAGTCTACCACTTCTCGTTGTTTCTTTAAAAAGGCTTTCAATGAGAACGTTGTCCTGAAAATTGCCGGCGCAAAGAATTCCTCTAAGTGTAGCGTGTGGCATAATAGATTCTACATAAGTTCTATTTACAAGAATACAATTTCAAATTATGAATATAAAAATCAAATACAATATATATTTTACTTCAGATATTTGATTTACAATAGGCCATCTACTTTTGTAAAATTGAAAGTATACATAACATTATAAATTAATCAATACATATTTTAGAAAAAAGCTGATTTATAACAGTTCGAGAAATATGTCGTGATATGACTTAACTGTTATTATATAGTAATAAATGTACTCTGTGGTCAAATGTCATATAACAATAAGGTTTGTATAAAGTATTTACTACATAGATCATGTACTAGTACAGCTATTTCAAAGAAAGATTATACTAATTGTACTAGTAGGTATTGATTGACATGAGGTATTAGGTAACGTAGAAAGAATACCATCGTATATAAGCTTTCATGAATATTTGCGGATGATTATGCAAAATATGATTTGTTCCTTTGATTGATGAAGGCGTTACTTTACGTTTCGTAACTTGTAGTGCAATGTGTAAAGTAACGTCCACGCTAATATTTATGATTTTTCAGCCAATCAAATATGAAATATTTATTGTATTAATCATATATGAATTATTATTTGTCTATCTATTAGAAGCGACATATTGTTGTTCTGCCTATCAGTTGTGGCGTGTGGATCAGAAAATATGTTGTAAAATTAAAGATTTGGTCTGTCTCCAATATTATAACTTAAAATCTATAATGAACACAAATAATTATGGACAATAGTCGGCTTGCCTTTTTGTTACTCTATGATATCAACTCATGGTTTTAATTTTACATTTACTGAAACTTAACTTTTAATAAGTTAGTAGACATAAAATTCATAAGTATTTTGTAACTAACGAAATTACCTCAAATTAGAATAAAAATTTAACTCTTATATTACCTATAAAATTGACATGATATCGTGATATTTTTTTGACTGTATTGAGAATAAAATAAAAGCAAAATTAAATACACACCAGCACTTTATTATGACTTAGGCATTTGATAAGATGTATTTACAATAATTTAATAATTAATATAATATGAATAAATCCAAAATAATGAAGCATCGAATAAAAAAAATGTAGATAAACTAGAAAAAAAAAAACATTTGAAAGATGTAATCAAATTCGAGACCTCGTTACTCTCTCATTACCTAACTTTGGTTGAAGAAAATATTGTTAGTTTAATGCATTATTAATATTACTTGCTTCGGTTTAAGAAATTGAAATGATAGGTAATAGATACAATAAATTATATTCGTTGTTCAAACTTGAATTTCTCCTATCGTCCGGTATCGGCCTGTAACAAAAATTAAAATCAATTCAACAAATGCTACTTTATTATGAAACAACATTCAATTGTGAACTGTGACGTGGTAATTGTATTTATATTAGATACATTTGAAAATTTTATTATTATAAATCCATCACCAACCCACACTACACGGCACGCGTTCATGCATAAAATTCATTTTTAAAGGTGCTTATCAACATCGTGTATAACAATTAAGTTCATACTTTAAAGTATTAACATATGACATCGAATTATTATTTTAACTTGTAACAACGTTATTATTTTATTTTCTTATTTATAACTTTGGGTATTGTTATGCTAGGTGGTAAAGGCAAAAGGTTATTCCCGTATCTTAAATGAAATTTTTTATCGAAAGACGTTTCATCATCGACTCCACTAGTAATAAATGTCCCACTTATTATTCGATCCTGAAAGAGATTTAATATTTTATATATCAGTAACTATATATAAAATTACAGAAATAATATTCTACCGCTTGGTGTTAGTTGTATTTGAATATTGAAATTTAAAAAATGTAATGTTATATAGAATCTGTTTGGAATAATAAATGTTTTTTTTTTTTTTTTGAACTGACTTACACTGCTAGCCAATAAGACCTTTACAGTTCCACCGGTCTACTAAGGGGAGCACTTAGGGCACTCACCCGATTTGTTTTAGGCGATCACCTCAAGGGCACTCGGTGCACCTCGGCTTGAGCTGTCGCCGACTTTCCCGATCTGTCTAAGCTAGTATAAATGTTAACTTACCAAAGCTTCAGTCTTTTTACGTAAATTGGATCTAGATAGCGTTAAAGCTAATTCTGATTGTAGTCTATTTGTAATCGGTACATTATTTCCTGCGTCCAACAAATCTTCGGATTTATCTCCGTTCAGAAATTCCAGTTTCGTTGGTTCTCGTCTGCTATTCCCGTTATGTGAATATTCACCTATTGTGACAGACACAGGTCTTACGTGTTTCTTCATCGTCGCAGTGCCATTTGCTGCTTTTACAAAATAATTCGACGGCGGTTTCGGTTGGACGTTTGCGGGATTCTTGAGCTTATAAGATTCTAATGATTCTAATTCAGCTTTCTCGTCTTTTTTATTTCTTAACTGAACGATATTATTTTTATCGTAATCTGGAGTTGGTATTCGTGTCAGTGTACCGTTTTTTCGACAGTTTGGAGCTTTAAGTTCGGCGATTAATTTTGAAATTGGTTTCTGATGTTCAGTCTCTATTTTTGCATGATTTCCATTTTGATGACCGTTAAGGGTTGGCATCTGAAAATGTTATTAATAAAGTGAATAGTATTATATACAATTACTAATTAAAGTTAACTGAATGATGACGATACTATAATATCAATTTGTAGTAGTCCCGGAATATTATAACTTGCAAAATCTTTCTGATTAAACTGCTTAAATTTACATATACGTTTTCTAGGTCCTATTTTAATAAATACATTACTTGAGTATCTATATATAAATTGCTAGTGACAAAATACTGTGTGTCACTACATTATTCGATCACTTTTTTGAAAATACATATGAAGACACAATTGCACACACTGCCATTTAATGACAAACTAAGTATAGGTTGTATTATGGTCAATGAATATTTGTTACATCCGTTACATAATATTGAACAGACGATTATGATCCTCGCACAAAAGTCAGTCTTATGCGGAGATCTAATCTACGACTTCTCGGATAAATAGTAGGGTTTATTATCACGGTGCCTATGTGTGATTTATGACACTTGTTGTAACATATGTATAAATACAAATCAATTGTCAAAATTCGTGTTAAACAATCTTCGTACCAAAATTGAGTGGGTGACTGAGACAGACGATAGTAGAGAGAACGAGAAACAGAGATTTTTAAAATATTGACATACTGACCTCCATTTGTTCAGTCACCGAGTAGAATTGTTTTTTTTTATTGAACTGACTACACTGTTGCCCATGACATGGGCTCTACAGTTTTACCGGACTACTAAGGGGCTCGCACCCGACTATACAAGGCAACCAACACAAGATCACACGGCGCGCCTCGGTTACATTAATTGTTCAAATACCCTTGTATTTCTCTTTCTTTTTCTAACTGACTAACGCTATGGGTCTGACAGGCCTAAACAGCATCACCGTAGTAAACTTTTATTTTATTTTATTTATTTATTGGTCGTAGTTTGCGTTAGTATACCCGAGGAAAGCCGGGGCGGGCAGCTAGTTCAAATATGATAAATACTTGTTTCTATCGAATGCTGTTAACTTTATTTCCTTATTAAAACGATTTGTACATTTTACACGTATGGCACATACTAATAATAGTTATTGTTACTACTTAGTCTTTATAATGGACCACGTTATAATATACATGTTTATAAACACTCGTCATACACTGTTAAGCCCTGAATGGTATTTATATTCAAAGAAAAAAAAACAAACAATAACTAATTGTACTGTTAATATTCCCTTCGTGCTTCCGTCTCCACGTGATTGTTTATGCAAGTAAATATACAGACAAATTTTAAGATAGCTTTAGAGGGTAACGGATCTGTGAGGTTGTTAATATAGCTTATTACTATTTTTAGGCTTAACAAATAAAAAATAATCATTAGATAATTTATTTGGATATTGAGACTGATTGTAATAGTATATTACACAATATATTGTTATATTGTATTGTGGCTGTCCAAGTATTACGTACACAGATTTTTTGTAATTACTGACCACCGCCTCCCTTTCCTAAACATAAGTAATACTCTTACCCGTTCCCCCTCTCTCTTCCATGCTTACGTAAACATGAATATAAGTTTTTTTTTTAAGCTGTTCTGGTTTTCTTATTGATTCATGGTCAGCAGATAACAAATATAGAAACAAGGAATGTATAGTCTAAAGAGAAATTAACTTTTAATGTTTCGCTACTAAGGCGATGGTAGCTCAGTTAATAAAACCGCGCGCCTGACATATCAGACCTACACATCCAGATCCTCCCATTCCTTATGTCGTTAAAATAAGTAAATCAAAGACGCTTCCGTCTTCTTTTAGTGCTTACGTAATACTTAAATGGCCCGATTGATAAATGTAATTCAAATTATAAAACACTGGGCGATTTCATCATCGTTGCAAAGATACGTTCACTAAAGTAAACAAAACCTTTAATCCAGAAGTTGCTGAATAGTTAGTTATCCAGTAATATTGCCAACCAACGCATATCAATTAGTAGTGTAACGGCGTGGAACGAAATGCTAATTTATTGTCGAAATAATTGCAACTGAAATTTCTTAAACATAGGAAATATTTTTAGAGTTGAACTCCGTAATCCAAGTAACAAGGCATTTTAATGATGAACATTCAAAGATTTCTCACGAGCGGTTTAAGTCTATAATATTTATTAGTAATTAAACAAGTACATGTCGCTAAAGGACACGTTGACTTATATTGAAACGTATGTAATTGGTATTGGACAATTATTGTGATGTAATTTCATACGGAAGATACGTACGCGACTAATTTTTTTATAAATTGGTTACTAGGCTTCCAATTATTGTATTTGCTATAAACTAGCTAAAAGCATGGTTTTATGTAGATTCGAGAAGCTTCTTTAGTTATTAAGTGTACATATAAAAACAGATCACAATATATAAATTATCACATAATTAATTTAAATTAATCAGTATTGCGAATTTAATTAATTCTACCATAAATTAAGGTCACATCTTCCAGTATGAAGTAAAATAGGAAACGCTCTAACATTGACTATTTTAGACAGATATTTATTTGGTTTGTTTATAAAAATGTAGTATAATTAGTTTTGGACGAAATTGACAGTATTTACTATAAAATTTTTCACGAAATATCTAGTTGGCCTTGTTATATAATACACAGTAATAATATGTAATCTAGAGTCTCAATTATTTTCTATTTATCAAAAAGTTAAGAAGACATAAATAATTGTGACCTGATTTTAGAACTTCCTTCCCTCGTCTTAACTATAAAATAGATAGTAAAGTTCGTATGTTTGTTGGAGGTAAATTCTTCTTCTAATTTATTTAACTAGTATATCTAGATACTAAAATTGTATTAACAGTTACAGGTTTATGAAATCTCAGAAACATCACTACATATTATAAAACAAAGACGTCCGCCGCGTCTGTCTGTCTGTCTGGATGTTCGCGGTAAACTCAAAAACTACTGAACGGATTGTAATGCTGTCTTCACCAATATATAGAGTAATTCAAAGAAGCTTTAGGTATATAATTTGTCGTATTTTTTTGTAAATTCGTGGAAATATAATAATAATTGTTGATAGAACCGGAAAAAATCAAGCCGCCTTAAACGTTTCATGCACATAAGTATATATTTTTTTATTATCAGGGCAGGACAACGTCCACCGGGCCTGCTTGTATTATTATAATATGAACTATTTGGTACGTTTTTCCTCATAGAAACATAAATTTAACGCTATAAAAAATATCAAGTTGACGATGGTCTAAAGGAAAATCAGTTTCAGCTAAGCCACTGACAAAATTCATTTGATATATAAGTCAATCATAGTTTGTGAGGTTGGATTAATCATAAACTTAAATAAAAAATAAGTTATTTATGAATAACAGTCTTAAATACTACGAAATGTAAGTAGTTCGGTGAAACTGTAGCGGCCCTTACAAGCCAATAATAGTGTAGTCAGTTCGAAAAAAAATACTACAAAATGTCTACTTAGATGATATAATCGTTCAGTCTGAAAGAGTGTATTTTAAAATCTCTGCAAACTTTCAACTGCAATAAGTTTTATACTCATTTTGTCACTTTAAAACTTAATTTTTATGTAACTAATTCTAGTAAATGTTATATAATTTTTATATTACCGGTGGTGGAGGAGGAGGATTGTCGGTAGCTTCTCGTTTCTGTTGAGGATGATCATTATTTGCTATGTTGTGAGATGGGGCGTGATCCAACTTCTTCACTGGTAGTGTTTGCTTACGATCCTGTTTGAGACAGAATAATCATTTATTTAAAAGGTTATAAAATATAACATTCGCATTTAGTTTCATCAATTAGCAATGACTGTTGGACTTATTACAAAAAAAAAAAAAAAAAACAAATTATAAGTTTTATAGTAACACAATTACAATATCAGATATATTTCCTGTTCTAGCGGATCAGGTATCTAATAATACTGAAGTCATTACTGTAGTTCAAAATAGTTCAAACATAGGAACGTTTTACATAGCCTAGCTTATGCTTGACTATAATGTCTCAGATAAATCGAAATAAAATGAACCATGCTTTAGGATGTGCCCATTACGGATATAGTCTCGTATTTTCTTCCTATTAAAAAGAAGGTCAATTTCCATTAATGGGACATACTAGTAGAGAGACAGAAAATACATGATCATTGTGATTCACACTTGTTTCGTTCGATATCGATTAGTCTTTTGAATTCACCTTTAAGTATAATCGTAAAGACTTTTTAAAGCGAAGATATAAAGTACTCGACTTTTTTATATTTTAGAGGTAATGTTTATTATTTATTTTCAATATTTATGTCCACTGGTGATTTTTTTACTGGTCGAAATTGGGTAATTGTTCATTCATTTTCCAAGTTTCAAGTTCAAATATTTACGAAAAAAAACCTTTATCAATTTTATTGTGTGAAAACACTAAAGCTCATCAATTGTTACTAAAAAAATCCGTTGATGTACAGAGGAGGAAGGTGTTTGTAACTATCTTGCCTCTGCTCATTTATATATAGAAGATATAAGGTACTTTAAATCCCTGGCTGAAACTCTAAGCGCTCGCCCAAAAAACATCAGGTGAAACTGTGAAGGCACGTCGATCAACAATGGATAGTCAGTTCGAAAAAAACGAACGCTTAAGCCATTTAATCCTATCGTATTATTATAAAGAAATGAGAAACAGATAATATACGGTAAAGCGTGATCATAGAAATCTGTATCCAATGATGGTTTCAAGGAAAAAACGTAGGAGACACCCATATGTCAAATAGGTATTAATGTTGTACCTATTAACTGATGTTAACCTATCATTATATATCTTTATGCATTATGTCAGAACACATAGTAAGTAATAAAATAAGTACCATTACTTATGAGTTAACCTTTAGCAATGTCACGGAATAATGTATCTACTTATTTTAAGGCATTAACTTGAAGGCCAAATACAATTTCTGTATACGATTTAAGTATATAATTACGTATAACAACTGCTATGTATAAAAGAATTATGCTGTGAATGACGTAACTGATGACTGAGTCTATTAGTTGATTAGTCAAGACAAATTAACTGATACTTATCGTTTTCGCTTTATTCTCAAATAGACGTCATTAGGAGATTAACGTAAGAATTTAGGCTACGAACAGTTTATGTAGTAATTTCCTTAATAATTTTCTAGGTGAGAGAGAATCTGCGACTACGATTTGTATCATGTATATATATAGTCTTCCTCATCGATTTCAATGACAGCGAATCCAAAACGTTTCATTTCTTTTGAGCGTGGACCCTACTATGACTTTTAAAGACCCGATCGCACGAAAAGCAATAGAGCTTGTAAGTGGTAGAGCTACGCTGAAGCTATTACTGGTTTCAGTATGAATGGGTCGGCTCGCCCGGGGTTAGTACCACCCTCTCACAGAAAACCGACGTGAAGTAACAGTGCTTGCACTGTTGCGTTTTGTTGGTCAGTGAGAGCTCCGCAGGCCCACATATTTAAAAGGCCGGCAACGCACTTGCGACTCGCTGGTATGCATCTTCAATGCTGCCATGTCCCAGGGTCACTTTCCAGCCGTCTGGAAAAAGGCCATAGTGATAGGCATACACAAACCCGGCAAAAAAGCTACGCTTCCCGCTAGCTATCGCCCTATTAGTTTATTAGATACACTAGGCAAGCTATACGAGCGGCTCCTTTTGAACCGCCTACAGACCACGATAACAAGGTTGAATCTGCTGCCGCCTGAGCAGTTCGGTTTCCGTGCACAACACTCGTGCACGAACCAAGTACACCGCCTCACGGAGTACATATTCTCGAAATTTAATGAAGACCCCCAGCGCCAGGTCAGTCCGGCCAAGCCTAAACCGAAACGTACAATAGCGGTCTTCTTTGACGTCGCCAAGGCCTTCGACAAGGTCTGGCACGACGGGCTAGTCTATAAACTGTTTAAGTCTAGTATTCCTATTAGTTTAGTACACATCATCCGCGAATTTCTCACAGATAGGACCTTCCGCTATAGAGTGGAAGGTGAGTTATCCCAGCCCCACCCGATACGTTCAGGAGTGCCCCAGGGGTCCATCCTCGCGCCCTCCCTCTTCAACCTGTTCATCAGTGACCTACCTCGGTCCCCGGGGTTCGAGGTAGGTTGTTACGCTGACGATACAGTAATCTACGCTTCCGATTGGCGGCCGTCGCATTTAGCTATCCGTATGAATAGGGCCATCGAGGAACTCGGCGAATGGTTTCTTCGATGGCGTATAGAGGTTAATCCCGAGAAAAGCGCTGCGATCTTTTTCGACCCGGTTCAGCGTCCGCGTCCGAGAAATATAAAGTCCCTTAAATTGTATGACACCGAGATTCCTTGGGCCCTTACGGTCAAATATCTCGGTGTCACGTTAGATAGACGCCTCACGTTTAAGCAGCATGCAGTGAGAGTACGAAACAAAGCCGCTATGGTTTTGGGTCGTCTGCATCCGTTGTTATGTGCTAAGAGCAAAATGTCCGTCAGACATAAGCTCACACTTTACAAAATGTGTATTCGTCCGATTTTGACGTATAGCTGTCCCGTTTTCGCGCATATGTCAAAAGCGAACTTCAAGATTTTACAAAAAATACAGAACCGTTTTCTACGAAAGGCGATCGGTGCCCCGTGGTACATCCGGAGAGTCGACCTCCATAGGGACCTGGAGATGCCGTCTATCTGGGAGTACGTAAAAACTCTCACGACTAGTTATTTCGACAGAGCCATGAATCATCCCAATCCGTTAGTGGTATCCGCCGCGACTTACGATACCGTGCCAGGCGCGCCGCGTTACAAAAGACGTCCGCGTTACATTTTCACCGACCCTCCCGAAGAAATTTCGCTAGGTAATCGAGACTACCCTTCCGTCCCTCGAAACACAGCGTGTGCGCGCCCACGCCCGCGTAATCACAGATCACGCCGCCGCGGTTTGGCTGTGAATTTTGCCCCAGCACACATTCTTAGGCCTCCCTCGGCAACTGCTCTAGCCGAGGTCCGATCCCCCGGAATGGAGCCCTCGAGCAGCTTGCATGCGCGAACAGAGTACCACTGATTCGATCAAACACTCGTCTACAACACAACACCGATCACCCCACACACGTGCACACACACTCACTCGTAGGTACACATAGTGGTGGGCTGTTTTTGTTTGTTTTTTTGCCCTTCGAACTGTAATAGTTTAGAACACAGATAGATAGATACAAAATACATGTACGGGATCGTAAAACATACATGCTTGGTAACCATGTATATTTCACGAACCCATACAGGTATGATACGGATAGGCTTAGCTTAGCTAGTTAGATTCGGGTTTTCGACGACAGCCCAAGCCGAGGCGTGCCGTGCGCCCTTGTGCTAGTCGTCCATATAAAATCGGGTGAGTGCCTTAAGCGTTCCCCTTAGTAGTCCGGTGGAACTGTAGAGCCTTGCCAGGCTAACAGTGTAGGTCAGTTCGAAAAAAAAAAAAAAAAAAAAAAAAAAAAAAAACTTGCGACTCCCCTGGTGTTGCTAGTGTCTATGGACGGCGGTGATCACTTATCATCAGGTGACCCACCTGTTCGTTTGCCCCTATAATATAAAAAAAAGTTGGCCATTCTGATTGTATGTGTATGTGTAAGAAGGCTTCGGTCTATCTTTTAATGCTTGGCGTTTTTCGTCAATTATTTGCAATCTGTCATCCTCAAGCCTTGCAACACTTTTAAAGATGGTAGAGCGCCAAGTCGACCGTTTTAGAGCGACATCCTCCCAACACGTATAATCAATATTACAAGCGTTCAAATGCCTTTTGAACACATCTTTATAACGCAGATACTGACCACCGTGCTTCCGTTTACCCTTTACCAACTCGGAGTAAAAAACTGCTTTTGGCAAACGATGGTCATCCATGCGAAGTATGTGTCCACACCATCTCAGTAATATTAAACGTTCATATCATTATTGTTCAAAGTTTAACTAAATATGGACAAAAATAAACAATTAGGAACTCAAACAAATGTAGAACTTCATGTAATATGATCTAAAAAAAACACTGAAGCGTCAAAACACGTAAGAAGAAAAAATATATATATTTTAATTCTTATTAACATTGAACTTTGGACAAGTGTAATTGTAAGAAGTGGAATCATGTAAAAACTATTGGTATTCAATTAATAATTGTAAGAATAAAACCTCGGGATACAATTTGAAGTAAATACTTAATACAATAATGATACCATTTTATTTTTAATATAGATTCGCACGGTAATTCACGTATAATATCCGCCATGTTAATTATTTTGTGAGGAAATCCCTTTATGAGTGATTCAAGGTAATTTACGTTTAGTTACCTACTATATGACGTAGTACATGCGTTAGTTCATTTTCCTTTGAGGATAATAAAAATCATATGAAACAAGCATACAGTAAATTCATCTATATACGTATAAAAATGGATTTTGGTATAACTAAGTTCTATAAACTCCACCATTTTGTCCGATAATCGTGAAAGTTAGTAAATGTTTTTTTTGTATTATTATTGAGATTGTAATAGAAGGGGTAAGGACTAGAATTCTTGTTTATTTTATTACTATCCTTTGCTCGTGACATCCATATCCACTTGTCCCTCGGGAACAGTATTTTTTTCTGGATTAAAGTACCCTATGTCCTTTTCTGTATCCTTGCCAATGTTAAGGCGTGAAAGCGTACTAAACAAACAAACTGTTTTCGCATTTTTAATATTAGTTAGAATAACTCGACACTGGATATTGTTGCAATAATTACAATAAAAAATATGAAATGTATGCGAAACCGTTGGCACAACTAGTATGTTACTTGAGAATAGATTTTATTGATTTAATCTTGATATCTGACTCATATAGCATACATGAAAATACTTTTAGGCAACAGTATGTTGTATTGTCTACATATAACTATATAATAAGTAAATGATATCTATCAGCTGGTATAAAAACAACCTGTACAAATAATTATAATCTCTACCTCAAGGGTAATAAGTGACAATGTAGCTATTCCATCAAAACAGGTGCAGAAGAATGCATCTGCAATAATATTTATTTTTATAATGTTGAAAAAATAAAACCAAAAGACGTAACGGTAAACGGTTGCCTTAGAAAAAATTAATCGAGGTTTTATAGAGTCAACGAATTTTAAGATCCTGCGAAGATGAGTATGTTTACTATGCTTTAACGGCTTAATTACCGATTATGATAAATTTGATTTTGTCACGAGAACCGAAAAGAATATAAGTTACATCTCCACCCGGAATAAAATGTACTGTTCCACAGAAATCAATTAAATGTACATTAACGCGAGCAAACCCGCGAGTAAAAGCTAGT
Organism: Antheraea assamensis; assembly: GCA_035772565.1. NCBI lineage: Eukaryota > Metazoa > Arthropoda > Insecta > Lepidoptera > Saturniidae > Antheraea > Antheraea assamensis. The sequence continues at coordinate 7,806,009 of JAQQSE010000031.1, read as the reverse complement.
AATAAACAATTATATACGTTTAGTACCTCGTGAACTAGAATGATGATAGTAAATGCACAAAAAAAGAATAATATCCAGAAAATATTAATATTTCCGAAACTTAATACTATGCTAAATTAAAGGGAAATCAATTTAGGACATAACAGGCAATAATCGGTGACAATAAATTAATTTACAACTAGGTAAATGACATATACAAACCGGAATCTATGATACTGTATCTAGACCGGTGACTCATTAAAGCAGATAGAGCTAAGTTGGAAAAAAGACGAATGTTTAGTTCATTACACTTTGAGTTGAAATTACAGTTTATAAACTACTTCGCCTATATAAATGACTGGCTTTTGACCGCGGTTTCCCTCGCGCTAATGTAAATTCGATCACGGGAATAGTATTTTTTTTCCGGAGCAAAGAAACCATATAGACTTTATTTTTCCTTAGTCCATTTTGCATACTTCATAGTTAGTTTTAGCGTTTAAACACTATCTCATCTGGTGTAGTCCGTGATAAGCACGCTAAATCTAAAGCAGAACTGGCTGTCAAGTGTAGCGGTCAAAACTGGTGCTTGGCGGCAGATTTTCAACTTAAGGGTAGTAGCTAGAAAAAACTCTATCACCGTGAAAATATCTCATCATAACGCTTGAAAAGTCTCTCGGTACGGTACTTATAATGATTTCCTTCTATAAACAGATTCACAGATATTATCTCCCTATATTATATTGGCTTAGATTACTTGAGACTATTTCGACAAACATCACAAGCAATTGTCAACTTATTTCTATTCCTAAGTGAAACCGGTATCAACAAAAATGTTTATCGTATTTTCTATTTAACATTAATATGCAAGATTATGTGGGTAGACGAAAATAACGTGGGATTCGAGAAAGAACGTTGATAGTTATAATTTATACACCCCACTTCAAAGGGTGAGTTCACAAATACATAGATAATAACCAATGATACGAGGTGTTTAAAACCGCCATAACTGGACAAGCGTTTTTTTCTTAAACAGTACCTAATTTCATGTGTATTTCAAATTATTGAGAAGGTCTTGTGGCTATTGATATTATTGTTTTAATAGATAAAGTAACCATATTTGTCTGTAGTCCGGTGAATCTGTAGAAGCCAAAGTGTCGACAGAGTATGTCAGTTCGAAAAAAAATAAATTGTCTGAGTACATAGGTGTAGAAATTACAATGCTGAATCACGATCATCACTTCCCATCATGGCACCGCATTTTCTCTAAATAAACATAATGATAGAGGGCTGTCGTTGTTTCCGCATGACGCTATAAGTACTGGATAGATTTCGATAATTTCTTTTAGTTTTACTATATAGACACTAGGCCTTTATCTAGAAAAAAGTATACCATCTTATATATGTTATATATATTGTCATATTTAATATACACAGTATATTAAAGATGAAAGAAACTGCGATTTTTGTAAGCACTACAAAAGACTAAAGAAATTTTATAAGCAAAGTTTATTTTGTTTTCAATTTTTTTTATGTTTAATCTTTTTTACATAAAATATAATGTTGAGATAATAAGCAACGCAGACGAAATCGCGGGTATCAACTAATTTATAATAGTAAAGTTTGTTTGTTTATAGGAGATACCCGTAGTACTGATTCGATTTTGAAAATTCATTTACTAATAGAAAGCCACGTTCTCCCCGAATATATTTTATTATTAAGGAAATTTATATTGTAATTAATACGAACACAGTCGAAGGCGTTTCCTAGCCCAAAAAAATATGATATGATATGATCCAAAATTGCTGTCAAGTTATTCCAAAATTTACTTATATGTATATACAATTGGTTCAGCTTGTATTCGCTTTGATAAAAATATATCGAAAAGTATAGTTTTGTTTTGTTAACATTTCGTATGGCTCATAATCGAAAGTGGATGTTATCAGTCGGAAACATTAGTTAATATCAATAGATAACTTTAGTCGTACACGCAGATATGAATTATTTCTCGATGGTCGATATTTATAATTTACAGCTACATAATATATTAATATGTAAAAACAATATCAATAATACATATTTATAACTTAATTAACAATAATTTAAGTATATTATAAATTCACTCTCTCATCGCGTTTGTAAATGAGCTGTATTTAAGTAAGGTCAGTGGGAAAAAATAATTTATACTTAGATACTTATTTTGTTTCGCTCCGTTAAATAATAAATACCTACGTACAATTAACTCATACAAACACAACTAACTTCATAGCACTGGATGATGACCAACGGCTTGGATTTTTTGTTAACCTTATTCATATTAGACATGGTCGATGGTTATTTGCTGGCGGACACTAAATAAAATTTATAATACATTAACGGCACACACTTTTAAATGTTTCGACACTTATTTATTTAATTATTAGGAATAAAAACGTTTATGATATTGAAAACCCCATAATATAACATAATAAACAAATATTAAGGAGCGTCAAGGTCACCGATAACTTTTCTTGAAGTGCGAAAAATCGCGGCGATAACTCAGTAAGGCGATATCGCATACGATCGCCGAAGTGCAACGAGAGCGAACAACTGAGCGACTAAGCGAATAGTACGGCGCGATGGCGCCCGGCACACGGCGCACGATTATTGTTTATTCATTGCCGTTATCAGTGCAAAGCAAAATGTAGCGGAATCACAGCGTTTATTCAGGTATATTCCGCGGTTAATAAAAAAATAAAGAAGATTGACACAGATTTTTTTTATTGGATAGATACTCTAGATATATTTCTTTATAGAACATAATTTATTTTCCGATAACCTACTTATCTAATTTGTCTTTTATTTAATATTAAAATATTGATATGAATATCAAGTTTCAAGTTCTGTTACTATCTGTAGGATACTTGTACGTCCTGACTGACTAATGGTTGCACAACAAAAATTACCATCATCATCTTACCCTTATCCCACCTAAGCAGGGTCGGCACAACATGTTTTCCTTTTCCACTCTCCTCTGTCAGATGTCATCTCAGTATTCACACTTTTTATACACATATCATTTTTCACACAATCCATCCACACCTTTTTCGGTCTTTCTCTACTCCTATATCCGTCCACTTTCAAACTCAAAACTTTTCTTATTACATGACTTTCATCTCTTCTCATAATATGCCCGTACCATGCTAACATATTACTCCTCAACTTCTCTGTCACTGGTCAATTAACAACAAAAATTAACAAGAACAGAAATTTATGACCAGGAAAGACTTAATATTATTATAGGCATTATTTTAAAAGGATTTTTTACATAAATAATCTGTAGGGGTGTGAAATGCAATTCTTTTGTTTTAAAAGTTTATATTCAAAATAATATTCTTCGAATCAGATTTATTTTAAACTTAGTTTAAATTATCTTCGTCACAATTAACGAAACACATGTTTCGATGTTGTAAACATTTAATCCTTATTTGGAGATATAGGCTATCAAATTTATACGTGAAACAATATTTTTTTTCGTCCAATTTATGACGCGTAGTCCGCTCCAAGGTCAGTTTGAAAAGCAGTTAAATTTTAGCATGGGTTAGTTTAACAACCAAAGTAGTACATAAAAAAGTATACTTTATTAAATCCTCATTTCTGTTCGCAGTTTTGTTCATATAAACTAACGAACACAAATTATACAAATTATTGACTTATATGTGAACAACAGACATAATCATATACAACAAATAAATATTAAAATAAAAAGTAAAAAATTTATAAATGTTAATTTCTACGAGAATGAATCCGCGAAAGAAAAGCTATTACTTTATAACGAGACCCGCATACAACTTCGTCTATGTTTGTATCATTATAAACGACTAGCTTTGGCCCACACGTCTTTGTTCGTATTAAAGTGGATTTATTCTTATACCTCGGGAACAATCGGTACATTTTTTCTGGGTAAAAAGTGCCTCAGTGCCTCATGTACTTTGCTATACCTACTTACTCCTGACAACGTGTATGTAAAATGTCATTGATTGGTCGAATAATTAAAGCGTGAAAGCATAATAAATAAACAAACGTACTCACTTTCGTATTTATAGTATTAGTTAGGATTAGGATAACATCATACATTATGTTCTTGCAACTATAGCGATTTATGGCGCGCACGCCGAGATAGCTCTTCGACAGAATTAATCCAATTTACTTGACATTTATCGTTACATTTTGCCCAATTACAATAATCACTACATAGTATAAAACAAAGTCGCTTTCTCTGTCCCTATATCCCTATGTATGCTTAAATCTTTAAAACTACGAAACTGATTTTGATGCGGTTTTTTTAATAGATAGAGTGATTGAAGAGGAAGGTTTACATGTATAATAACATAAATTAAATAGTGGAGAAATACTGTTATTTTTGAGGTTACTCCAAATTTAACGCGTGCGGGCCACGGGCAGTAATGAATAAATCAAAACTACTGGATCGATTTTAATCCTTTTTTCAGTGACTGACATAGGCCATTTATTTTATACCCGTGTGAAGCCGGAGCGGGCCGCTAGTATCTTTATAAATTATAGCCTATACCTCATTCTGAATTATAACCTAGATTATTGTAAATTTTCATCAAAATCTGTTCCTAAGTTTTCCTGTGAACAAAATAACAAATACCCATCCATCTGCACAAATCTTCTCGTTTATAATAATAACAAGGTAATAAGCTTTTCCATTTATTTATTTTTTATTATATCGTTATTCAATAGTTCAGTAATTCTTCCAACTATCTCTGGGATCGGTCACATGGTTCCAAGATTCCAATATGAGAAGGAACATGATCGTCTTAGCGTTGAGAATTCGTTCCGGACATATTCCATTGAATAAGTTTAACTTTCTAATGAAAAGGAGCGAAAGCAGTAAATGTATGTAACAACCGGAAGTGACGCCAAAGCCAAGCCAAGTCATGCAACTACCCCACCCGCCAGTAGCGCCATCTAGCCACGCCTTCACCCGCCAGTAGCGCCATCTAACGCCATTAGTCAATAGCCATGCCTTACGGTGGGGTAGGGGCAGCCAGCCAGCCAGCCATAAAAGCACGTGCGTGCTTCGACTCGGGGCAGTCTTGCACGACTATTATAGAGCGAAACTCTTGCCGTTCGATATATCGTAAAGTTATTAAATTAATTAAGAGCACTATAATCGACGTTTGATTTACTTCGTCTTTACAAGTCAGAAGTGGGATTATCATAAAATAAAATGAAGACCCGTCTTGCATCAGCCTACAAGCGACCCCGGCCTCCTAACTGGGACATGGAATCATCCACCAGCGGACCGGACCCTGTTGACGTCGGTTGTGAATCCGATGGCACGACTACGCCACCTGCTAGAAAAATATTAAAGACTCTTCTAACTCGGGAAGTACATAAAGCCATACAAGATCTGGATGACATGCCTCCAAGAAAACACCAAGCTGCATCTTTGATCCCTGAATTTGACCCAGATAATGAAGATTACACTGTAACAACTTGGCTAAAGAAGATTGATCAACTCGGCGAGATCCACGGCTGGGACGAAAACACAAAATCCTTCCACCTACAAGACAAGTTGAGAGGTCAAGCACGTAAATGGTATAATCGCCTTGAAGAATATGATTATTCATGGGGAGAATGGAAGGAATTGCTAACCCGCACTTTTCCTAAGCACCGCGATTATGCTACCATTCTGGAAGAAATGCTCAATAGGAAGAAACTACCCACCGAAAGCATGACTAAGTATTTTCAAGATAAAACCGCCATGTGTTTCCGATGTAAGCTTTCAAATGCCGCTACAGTGTCCTGCATCATCCGGGGTCTACCTCCTGCCCTACAATCTAATGCGAGGGCGTTCCAGTGCAATCGACCCGAAGAACTATACGAAGGATTTCTATCTGCTTTAGAAGACTATCGTTCTCCACATCAAGCCCCTGAGTATAATTCCCGCACGATTAAGGAAAATACCCGCCAGATAGAAAAAAAGGGGGTAGTCGACGTAGAGATGCATCCTTGTCCGCGTTGTAAGAAAACTGGTCATTTATTACGGAATTGCCATATGCCTGACCAACGTGTCTGTTTTAAATGTGGTGCCCAAGGTCACATAGCTCCACGGTGTCCCAATAACAAGACTTGCGATACTACTACCAATTTTAAGGAGATAAAACTTGTTCAAAACTACAATAACATCTACAAGAAGTCCTCAAGGGTCAACGGAGTCTACGTTAAGTCTTATTTGGATACAGGTAGTCAAGTTAACTTGCTCGATAGAGATGTCTCGAATCTTCTTAACTTGGAGGTTAAGCCAGCATACATTTCGCTCAAAGGATTTAATGGAGATATCATAACTAGCAAAGGCGAAGTTCAATTTCGACTTCAACTCGACGATATTGACGTGCTTTGCAAAGCCCATCTAACAGATGTCAATATGAACGGTATAAATTTGTTGATCGGCCAGCCCGTTATAAATAGCGATGGGGTATCATTAACTATCAAAAACGGTACAGCCACACTTGAAACCGTAGAATCAGAATTTTTAGTGTCCGTGGATGCGGCTGAAAGAAACTGCCACTTCAAAGTGACCACAACCTGCCAGGAACGATTGCCACCAGGAATCTCGATCATCAAAGTGCAGATACTTGGAAACTACGACAACAACGAGGTGGTTTCGCCAGCTCGCCATTATGACCTGCAGGGCGTCTCCTACTCCTTGCCAGCTACCCTACTGCGCGGCCGTGAAGGATACCTCAAGGTCGTGAATACCGGTAGTAAGGATGTCGAGTGGGAGGCGGGTACAGTCTTATCAAGAGCCGAAAGCTGCGAGCAAGCGCCGAGTCGCGAGGTCAGTCGTAATATGAACTCTTGCCTAAAGTCTAGCCAAAGCTCTTGCCTATCTTGTACTACAAAATGCATTATGAGTGTAGGTAATAGCCATTCTTCTATACTAGGGGGTAATCGCACAAATGCTTTAGATATCGGTCCTATAAGTCAAAATGAGCGCACGGAACTAATCTCGTTGTTGACGAGATATAGTAATTGTTTTGCAAATGATACGAAAGACTTGGGGTGTTCACACTTGGTTCAAATGCAAATAAAATTAAAAAACGATCAACCTATTTTCTATAGACCCTATAGAATGTCTTTCAGTGAACAACAAGTCGTAAAGTCAAAAATTTCTGAATTATTAGAGGCGGGTATCATTAAAGAATCTGAATCGAGTTACGCGTCTCCAATCGTGTTAGTTAGGAAGAAAGACGGTGGAAATAGGTTATGTATTGATTATCGGGCATTAAATGCAATTACAATACGCGATAGATATCCTTTACCGAATATCGACGACCAGATCGCTCATTTGGCAGGTAAAAACTACTTCACTTCGTTAGATATGGCCCAAAGTTACCACCAGGTCGGTATATGCCCCGAAGATACTCACAAAACTGGGTTTGTAACTCCCCATGGTCATTATGAATATACACGTGTACCGTTCGGTTTAGCAAACGCACCGTCAGTTTTTATGCGTCTAGTAAATAAAGTAGTAGAATCGTTGGGTAGCTCTGAAAAATGCACAAGTGTAGACGCGCACAAAACCGAAGTACTAGCATTCTTAGATGACTTATTACTACCATCCATAGACGTAAAGTCGGGTATCCGGTTACTTGAGAAGGTTCTGAATAAATTTCAATCTGAGAACCTAAAATTAAATCTAAAAAAGTGTGCATTTTTACAAAAGGAGATCACTTATCTAGGCCATAAGATATCTCCTAATAGTATTCAACCAGGTGAATTAAAATTAACAGCTGTATCTCGGTTTCCAGAGCCTGTTAATGTACATGGTGTGAGACAATTTATCGGTTTGTGTAGTTACTTCCGAAAGTTCATTTTTAATTTTGCGGTCATAGCACGCCCCCTCACTGAATTGACTAAAAAGAATGTCTCGTGGGTTTGGGGTTACGAACAAATGCAAAGCTTCATTGAACTTAAAAATAAATTATGTAGTAAGCCAGTGTTAGCCATTTATGACCCCTCGTTATCATTGGAAGTTCACACGGACGCTTGTAAGTTGGGTATCGCCGCGATTTTGATGCAGAAACAAACTGAGGGTACATTACGTCCTGTCATTTATTTTAGTCGCGTTACGACCCGCGAAGAGTACGTTTATCATAGCTACGAACTCGAGACGTTAGCGGTTGTCGAATCATTACGCAGATTTCGTGTTTATGTCTTCGGGAAACATATACGAATAGTAACAGATTGTACCGCGGTACGTGCAACGTTAACAAAACGTGATTTAATTCCCCGAATCGCTCGATGGTGGCTCTTGATACAAGATTATGATTTTGAGATTGACTATAGACCCGGAGAACGAATGAGACATGTAGACGCGTTAAGTAGGAACCCAGTTGAGACATGGTTGACTCCAGTAGGGTTCAAACTTTCATCTGAGGGTTCGAAACAGGTTATAGATAGTGTCGACATCAATCGTTTGGAGGTAACGGATTGGTTCTACACGTTACAGCGCCAAGACGAAAAATTGAATAATATTATAGAACTAATAAATAGTGGGTGCACCGATCTCGACATAGTCAACAATTACGCTCTAATTAATGATAGGCTCTATCGTAAAACACTTAATGGTAATCGCTTAATAGTTCCACAGTCCGCTCGTTGGAAAATCTTACAAATGCACCACGATGATATCGGTCACATAGGGCTAAAACGTTGTACCGAGATAATTAAGGCGGATTTCTGGTTTCCAAAAATGTCGAGATTTATTAGGAAATATGTTACAAGCTGTCTTCACTGTTCATATGGGAAAGGCGATTACGGAAAGAAGGAAGGTACTTTACATCCCATACCAAAACCTACTGAACCCATGAAAATGGTACACATTGACCACCTTGGTCCCTTTTGTAAAACCAAAAAGGGGTATCAATACATGTTAGTACTAACAGATTCGTTTTCTAAATTTGTTATTGCCGAGCCCACCCGCACAATAAATTCCATTGAAACTATACGCATACTAAAAAAGATTTTCTGCTTATTTGGATTCCCTGCGCGTGTAGTCTCGGATCACGGTAAGGCTTTTACAAGTAGGCACTTCAAGAGGTTCTCACTTGAAAAACAGTTCAGGCACACCCTGTGCACAATTGCTTGCCCGCGAGCAAATGGTCAGGTAGAAAGAACAAACCGTACTATCTTAGATGCTTTACGAGCCACTGAACCTAGTGAGGCAGGCAATAATTGGGATAGCAGTTTGCCTAACATCATATGGGGTATCAATAATACTACAAATGTTTCAACAGGGTATAAACCATATGATCTAATGTTTGCTCAAGCAGGTAGATCTGTATGCGACGTATCTATTCCTGACCAGGAATGTGAGTCGGTACATGTTAGGCGGACCAAGGCCGCAGCAAGCAATAAATTGGCTAGTGCTAGGATGAAGAGACAGTATGATAAGAAACGTAAGAGTAGTATAATCTATAAGTTAGGAGACTTTGTGCTTTGGAAGCAGGCTCCAGTCTGTAGTGCTGGCAAAGTCAATTCTAAATTGGATGATATTTATTCGGGGCCGTATGTAGTTATTAAGGTTATAGGTAAAGACAGGTATAAAATTAGAAGCATAAAGGGGCTTAGGGGATATAAGAAATTCACAGGGCTCGTCTCTGCAGATGCAATTAGGCCTTATAACAGTGTTGCCCCTATGTCTGATAGTGGAAGTAGTACAGATGAACAATGTGAAACTGAAGACCTCATAGACCTTTTGGAAAGTTAGTTTTACTAATGTTTATCAGTAACTAAGCCTCTATTATTTCGATTGCGGGAGCAATCTTTGCAGGACGGCCGAGTGTAACAACCGGAAGTGACGCCAAAGCCAAGCCAAGTCATGCAACTACCCCACCCGCCAGTAGCGCCATCTAGCCACGCCTTCACCCGCCAGTAGCGCCATCTAACGCCATTAGTCAATAGCCATGCCTTACGGTGGGGTAGGGGCAGCCAGCCAGCCAGCCATAAAAGCACGTGCGTGCTTCGACTCGGGGCAGTCTTGCACGACTATTATAGAGCGAAACTCTTGCCGTTCGATATATCGTAAAGTTATTAAATTAATTAAGAGCACTATAATCGACGTTTGATTTACTTCGTCTTTACATGTACAATTTGTCACCAAGAAGAAGATGTGTATAATATTTTAATGGAATGTGTCCGGAACGATTTTCAAAGAAGACAAATATTTAAGGAGAACTATGATATAGGTTTGTGTGTAATGAAATATTATCACGCCCAGCATCGGAAGAAGCCAAATTAATTTATCATTTGGTAGACGTCGGTATAAGGGCAAGAAAGTAATTGCAAGTTTCTGTTTTTCTTTTGTAATTTCTTTACTGCTATTCTTTTCGTTTGTAATATGTTTTGTTTTAAATTGTCGTTTGTTGTATGGATGAGGGTGGCATGTTCTTTTTGAACAAACCCTCAACAAAAATAAAGAAAAACAAAAAGTAAACTAACAAAAAATAAAACAACTAAACTTTTAAGTTTTAAGTAAACAGATTGTTTACAATTGGGCAATTTTGTGTGTAATTATTAGAACGATCGTGAAATAGATATATTTTATCAGATCAACTCCATAACAAAAGCTATTGTTACTTTTATCAAGATTAATACGAATATCGTGAGTAGCTATGCCTCGCTGGTGAATGCACTGTTTCTATTTAATTGAACAACTTTTAATATACGAGTATTAGTGTATTATTTTAGTACAAACTAATAGAACGGAAACCAAAATGGCGGTGAGAAGACGGTGGAATCAGCAAAGAGTTTTAATTACTATAAAAAAAAATGTACGTTTTCTTTAGTTATAACGATGAAAAATTTATAAAGATCGTCTGAGAACCTGCGGAAAGTAGTTATGGTTCAGAATTGAGTCTATATTAATAATTAATAATTATTAGTACTGAGTTATAACTTTTATATTATTATTTAAAACAAATTGCTGTTACGCAAATATAACCTACAGACATAAACTACATTGATGACAGTTATCAACAAATTTATAAATATACAGTTTTTGAAAATATACAGTTATTCAACAGTAAAACTTCCATTTCGCATATTACGTATCTATTGAACTTTTGTTACCAAACAAATATCCAGTACCCCGAATAAAATCACTCCTGCACATCGGTGAAAAAAGAAATTGTATAAAATATCCGGTTTGAAATGTTTTTGGGCTTATACTAATTCCTTTACCGTGTGCAAATATACTTCACAATAATAGCAACGCTCCAATAAACAGTTACGTAAGCATGCAGTAAAGATTCGTGTCGAAATGGTATTATTATTTTTATGAGATAGTTATTGTTTCGAACTGTAATATTATGTAAGAAATGTAAGAAGTAAAAACATTTAATCGGTAAAAACATAAGACTCGAATCTTTCGAAAAACTGCAAGTAGGTACGTTTTTTTAAAAACGTAACATTTTTGTTTTTTTTTTATATCGAATTCAGCAACGCAAACCACCTGATGTTTTCATTCATTTCAGAGTAATTTGTAAATCGCTCCGAGGCCTAGGAAATACTATCCTGTAATTAAAAATTGCTGTATCAATTAAGCTGAGAACTAAATTTTATTCAACATTTCATGTACCGGTATATCTTGCCAAACACACTACTTCTTTCGCAGTGTAATTTAGGAAAAATCCTACTATTTTCACAAGAGGTCATACATACTATAATATGAAATTGTGGAAATTTTTCGGTGAGAATTTCCTAGTATACATACCAAAGGTCCTTTGTCGTTTCCATCTTCTCCACTATCTGGTACCATGTCGTCACTGGTATTACTTGAAAACATTTTTCTATGGACTTTCTTGAACTCATTCATAAGCGCGTCATGTTGCTTCTTTTGATCATTGTCAATTGTTTTTGGCATATTTTTCTTTACCGGATTTGGTGGTGTGGAATTTTCAAAACTTGGATTCTTTTTGTTCTGAGAAAAAATACCTGTTTAGTAATGTCTATGTGATGTGTATTGTCCTTGCATATTATTAAAATTAATATTGTTTTGTTTTTTCGTCAGGTTATAACAATATAAATATATAAAGCAATAAAAGGAATAAACAATCTAAAAGGAAAGTAATACGATATAATCTAGCCCTTTTGTGTTTAATTTTAGGCTAAAATAAAAAATATTGTATTAATGATCTCCATCCATCATCCTATGAATAAATATATTAATGTAATTTTTTTATAAAAGAAAACATGTGTATGTTTACTCCTCTAAACCATTACGCAATTAACATCATAAATGAGAAATCATGGCGACTTCCAATATTAAAGTTATTTTAATGTGTTAAAAATTCTTCACCTGAAGAAACATTACCAAGTTACTTCTAAAAGTTTCACAGAATTAAATACATCATAACTTCAAGCAACAAGAAAACCCTAGATAATAATGACTTACATGTTTTCTTCTAAGTATTTCATCAGCAATGGCACTTGAGAGTGTAGCAGAGCTCGACAGGCTTGAGGTATCTGAATTAATATCTTTCTTCATCGGCGGCTCAATGTTACTACAAGTCGATTTTCCACAAGACGTTGTAGCCGTGTGATGGACTTCTACTACTACAGTTTTTTTCTCGTTTCCTCTGTTTCCATTATTCGTAGTAAAAGTGCTTTTCTTCGGTGATTGATTATTATAACTACATTCTATAGTAGCACCATCCTCGGTTAAATTAATTATAGTTTTATTCGAAGGGCTCGTTATGATGTCTTTGTTGTTTCTTACATTAGTCATGCTCTCAAATGAATGTGGATTGTTGGGTATACTGGGACTATCGTAATCTGGTTCTATATCAGATGGAGCATCGAAATTATGGATATCATGATTTTTCCAGTCAAAGTCTAAGCTATCCCACGTTCGTCGCTTCAATCGATTCATTGTTAATCTAAAACAAAAAAAAAAACAATTAATATGATTGTTAATAAATAGTGTAAACCTTGACCATTAACAATGAATGGTAAATTGAGATTGACAAACATGTATACAATTAAATAAATATTTCTAAATAATGTTATTCGTAAAGCGCTGGTTCCATCACAATCATTGATTTTACTCGGTGTCAAAAGAATCATCAATTTGATACGGTAGCAATATAATTGGTATGGTGTTTTTATTACCGGGATTATTTTTAACTTGCCAATACAAGAAACTATCAGTTGTAATAAAATGGCTACCGATGTCATGCGAGAATTTAGAGCAGACATAATTCGATTTTCTACTGAGCTTTATTTAAAATGTCACATTTCATCTTCATCAGAATTACAGATCTTAACTCATAGTAAATTAATATTCGCATTAAATAAACTCAATCTAATATAAGAACTGTTCTAATTTATGCATATTAGCCAGTAGTCCAGCGAATATGTAGAGAACCCAGAGTCAACAGAGTAGGTCAGTTAAAAAAATGCATATTAGTGATCAACGCATGTTACCTATAATTATGTAGGTAATTCTAATGTGAAAAATAAAATCTGTAAAAGTAACAAATTCATATAATACATTTTTAGGATCACACTTATACTTCACAAAGAAGATACCAAATGTACCGATATATCACTCTTAACTTACCGATCGGCACGATCAGCTGCTTCCTCAGCTACACTGGCAAGTCTACGCCTTAGGGCAGCTGGAGGTGCCAGAGGTACGTGCGGTGCAGTAGGAGCCGGACTACGCTCCCCTGCTGCTGATGATGCGGAGCTATTATAACCTGAACTCTCAGGTGAAACAAGCTCCGTACCAGCACCTTCGCGCACCATTAATTCTAGACGACCACTAGCTTTCATTGCCGATATAGCCTGATGACAATCGTAAACCCGATGAGATATATTCATGATTTCTCTTAACGATTTCTCGATGTGTTTAAATTAAAATGTGAAAGCTGTATCGCTAGGTTTTCTAAATTACTTTATTATTAATGATACCTTATCAGGTACAGGAAGATGAGTTAAATTCAGCTACGTTATAGTAGTCTAGGTCTGAGATTAGTACATAAAATGGGGTACCTTCAACTTTTTACATTTGCAAATTACTTAACGACGAAAATTTTTTTTGAAAACTCTAATTATCTTTAAAATTCAGTTTTAATCAGTGTTAACTGTTTATTTTTTTAGTTTAAGCACTAGTCTGTCAGACTAAAAGCTTAAAAGTGTAAAAGTGTTGTTCACGTTATATCATTTTATTACCTGTACCTGTACCAACTAATAATATTTTTCAAATAAATTCACATAACATAACATCCAATGGACAGAGGATTACATTTCAGTTGTCAGTAATCTAACACTATACTTATAAAGGAATGTATTTCATATATATTACAAAAAAAATATATACGTTAGAAATATAACTCGCCTCATTAAAGGATACGTTGCCAAAATTCAAACCATTGCATGATAAAATCTGATCGCCTGGTCGAAGACCCGCTTCTCTAGCAATACCTCCTTCGCGTACGAATTGCACAAATATTCCAGGTTTCCATTCCGGACCTTTACATATTCTGTAACAAAAATTACAGAACAATTTTAAAAAAATCTTTTTATTTTGAATAGCGAAGGATCTCTAAAATACAACTGTTTTTATAAAAAAAAACGTTTGAAAACTTCTCTGTGAAAAGTATGAAAAAATTATATGCACGATCGAAATAGTTTGAAGTTACTTCATATATCGATATAAGAATTTGGCTATCACGGACAATATTGATTAATATCTCTGTAAGTATATCAGTATAGTAAGTGTCAATCAAATATCGTAAAAGTATAACAAATGCTTACCCACAACCAAGTTTAGCGCCTGATGGAACCAATATAGACATACGCATATCAATAAGTCTATCTACGTCGTGGCAAAGTGTTGGCGACGACGATACATCTGATTCTAGGGATGCACGCTCTGATACAAATTGCCAAGTCATCGATTCGTGTGCTTTCCTGTAAATTAAGTGTTTAAATATATTAACGTCCAACTGTAGCACAGCTTTTATAAACTGTACAAGAATACGCAATTTTTTGTATTGACCATGTACAAAACACATTGTATCAACAAATATGCGTCCAAAAGCACTTCAAATAAGTGTTAGAAAACAAATGAAGGATTTTTAAAAACAATATATTTTCTAAATCTTTTAACGTTTAGAGGTGTACCATGTATAAACTTTATAAGATGTATTTATGCCAATATATAATTACATTTTGCTTTGGGTGAAAATACAGTTACAATTATTATACAAATTAGATTAAAAGTAAACGAGTTAGTGAATAGCAATCTTTAACAGTTAATAATGAGTATTATTATACAATTAACTTACTCTTTAACCGGCAGCATTCCCACGTCTGCAAAGAGAAAACAATTTTTTTTCGACTTTATTTTTTTTTGTAAGCAAAATATATTCTGAAGTTAATTCCATTATTGTGGAAACAATAATTATCGGCGAAATCTGCTCACCAATTACGTATTCCGCAAGAGTGAATGAAACTATATCAGAAATGACTAAATATCGGCTTCAAATTATATAAAAAATTATAAAATTTATATTGTTGTGAAAACTAATGCACTATTACATTAGTCGTCCATAATAAAGAAATATATAAAATTGCAAGTTCAGATCATATACCGGTCATAACATAAAATAAGATGTAAACTTTTCTCTTTCAGGGTAACTTTTCTCTAATACTTTTTTTATTTTTTTAAGAGCTTTGGCAAATCATAACTATGACACTCCGTAAAGATATCAGACACATATTAAATCCCAGAATACAAAGTTTCAAATCACAAAAGTCACAATTGTGATTTTATAGAATACTTTCGCACCAGGTCTACTTGTTATACGATTTTGATATTGCGTAAACAGAGGCAGCTGATGTTCGATTATGACTGCTAGATAATCTGAATTTGCGGTTTTGAAATCTATATTTAACCATTTTCTGCTATCGCTTTGCTTTTGCGAAATACATAATTAAGTAACCGGCAAATGCACTTAACACCGATGATGACGTAGTTGACAGCTTGTTCGGACACCGCGTCAATCGACATAGTTTTGAATCCTTGCTACTAAGTCTGTGTTTTCGGTGAAGGAATACATCGTGATTAAATTATAGCATAGTGGTCGGGCTTTTTCTAAGTCCGTCTTTTTTTTATAGTATAGGGGGCAAACGAACAGGTGGGTCACTTGATGGTAAGTGATCACCGCCGTCCATAGACACTAGCAACACGAGGGGAGTCGCAAGTGCGTTGCCGGTCTTTTAAATATGTGGGCCTCCGGCGCTCTCACTGGCCGAACGAAACGCAACAGTGCAAGCACTGTTACTTCACGTCGGTTTCCTGTGAGAGGGTGGTACTACCCTGGGCGAGCCGACCCATTCATACTGAAACCAGTAATAGCTTCAGCGTAGCTCTACCACCTACAGAATGGTTAGCTACCAACCTCAAATTGAAAATCTATCACCAAGCACCTGTTGGTGTGTTCCGGTAGTTGCGCTTTAGAACCAGCCCACCTCTAGGTTTATCGTAGTCCACATCATCATTTAACATCAGATGAAATTGTGATAAATAAACACAGCATAAAAAGAAAAACCAAGGTTCTTTGTGCCTTAAAATCAAAAGAAGTGTGTTTTCATAATTTTATTAAAAAAAAATTAATATATATTTGTGAGTAAACACCTTAATGGCTAATAACGTGGCTAAATAATCGAAAAGCAAACAGTGCGTCATTCGGACGAACGATAAACAGGCAAAAATCCATGATTCATACGTTCAAATTATAACCGTGTATAAAAATCTGTATCAACAACTCTGCGTTCATTGAAAAAAAAATGTTTTATTATACTTTCTATTATTCGTTATCAATAATGATTCATATTCGTTTAATATATTAATATTAAACTAATAATATAATTACCATTCTAAAAGCGTACAAAAACTATTCTAGAAAGTGTATTTTATTATAGCTTATATTATAGTTTCACCACCAACCAATGTGTACTAACTGTGGATACACTAATACTGATACTACCAATGATTCCGATAATAGTCATAAATAAAACCACTATAAAAGTATAAGAAACCGATTTAAAAACATTATAGGTAACAGATATACGTGATGTAAATGACTCTTTCATCTTGACATTCGCTGTTGCTCGTACTCTTTATTCCGTCATTCTGTATGAGATAGGCTTAAGTACTTAAGTGTCATATATTCTTATCAATTTTCACCCTAACATATATAGGTATATATACTAAATGAAATTTTGAATAGAAAAATATTTATATATTTGACGGATTGCTCGTTATTATACTGGTTGCAATAAGAACAATTTTCCCAACATCCTCAGAAAATGCCCTGATGTCTGAGAAGTTAGAGTATATATCATTATAATATTTATTATAACGACTGACAAATAACTTTCATAAGAAGTTAAATAATTTTTCAAGGTAAGTAGGGAAATAAGAATAGGTGGTTACAACGCTAGCGATGTTGCTAGCGGAGACTTATTTCAAAATACATAAACGTTGTACAGTTAAAATCATTGCTTCATTCCATATTTTGGTATTAAGTCATAAAAAATCGATTATCACGTTTTTGTTACACAAATATTTTATTAAAGAATATTGTAGTTTTCTTTTAAGAATAAAACGATCTTTTTAGAATACATGTAAGTATACATAAAAGTAAATAACTAACTAGCTGTTTGACATCAACATACGGCCCAAACTACTGGGGCTAGGGCAGTGAAAATTTTCATGTGGGTTCCTTTTATATATACTGTAGATAAGCACTAGGATTTATGATAATATATTTCGTAAAGTGCTGAAAAAGGGGATGATATCTTGTATGAAAACCCATCGTCTTTCCGTCAATTATTTATTATTTTATATATATAGATATAAAGTATAGAGTTGAAAATAATCACTGCATAGAAAACGCGTGCAAATCCGCGATAAATTTATTTTCATTTATATGCTAAATGGCTATTCGTTGAACAGCAGCCTTGCCGAGTTCTTATATTATAAAACTATACACGTTTTTAAAACCAAAGTGCCGCTACTAGAAATTTTGATTAATTAGCATGCCATTATTCACCGCTGATTGATTAGAAGGTTCGCCCACATGATATAACACTCTGGAGATGGGAACCTGCTTGCGTAACCGTTCCGGTTTTGACGTTGACCGGACGTTTATACGAGAACCTGTGAGTTTCATGGTGTAAGTTAACAGATTAAAAATGTCTACGTAACATCAAAATTTCTATTAATCTCTCTAAAACAAGTTTATTTTATTTCGAAAGACGTTTCGATAATATCGAATATTTTATTTATATATACGAGTATATATTTTTTAATTTCAGTGGTATAATCCATTTGTGACGGAACTGCTCAGTTTCTTTAAGATTATAGAAAAATACGAACATAGAAGGGATTCATAATTGTTTAACATTGTGAAATCAAAAGTTGTGGTAAATTGTGACTGTATCGATATTAATATGTTTATTTCAAGGCAAAAAATATACATTTGATTTTTTTTTTATTGTAGCTATTAAGGAATTAATCTCAAGATGAGAATCTCTAAAATATGTGTTTTTTTTTAAGATATACAAATTAGTACGAAGTTTTTCAATAAAAAAATATAAAGAAATTTAATTTATTTTTCTATTATAAAAAAATGGTGTCTATATTTTTAGCAACGAACCCTTGGAGTTTCATAGTTGTAATCAGAGCGCCAGTTCTTCGTAGAGTTTCAATCGTATATGGGTGAATTTTTTTTTATCAAGCCTCATTCCAAATATATGTATAAAATTTTCTCGAACAACTCTGTTACTTTTCTGTTTATTTACTTTATGCCCATCGGACAACAACCAGAATGTTACAAAAGGTTGATATAATTTTACAGAAGTCTATATTAACTTATTGCCTTATAAAAATATGAATTCGGTAGTCATTTAATATTTTGGTAAGGCAAACCTGCTCTTAGCGAAGATTTAATTCAAAAATTTGGGATAATCTTTGAACAAAAAATAAATAAATGGGCTCATGTATGACGTACAAAAACAACTGACAAATAAACGACACCTAAAAACCTAAATAAAGCATAAAATCTATTTTATGAAAATTATTAAAAAAATGAGAAGATTTTACAAGCTCAATCGCATATAATTTGAGTAGTAACAGAAAACTTACGTCTGACTTTAATTTTTAATCTGGACTGCGAGGTCAAATAGTGAACCAATTCTGCATGCACAGCATCGTCCACTCGATACCCATTGATAGTCACCAACTGATCACCAGCCTGTAAACAAAATAAAAACTCATTATTTTATTTTAAAGCAACTATAACTCAGAAAATATCTAGCCTAAAAAATATATTATAATCAATTTGAATAATGTTATTCTCACCATATTAGTAATTTTCATTTACGTCTATTTTACAGAGCTACTATATTTTAACGGAGGCACTTCAGTTCATTAACGATGCACGGTTAGACGTGGTGCTGTTGCGCATATAGAGCAAGATAAATTGAGGTATAAAAGAAAGACAAGACGGAATGCAGGAAAGTGGCGAGAAAAGGAGACAAGGGCCTGACGCTGTTTTAGAGTGATTGGAATAGATTTACTACAGCTTTATTGAAATATACCTATGTTAAGTGTGAAAATTATTTGTTATCTTATTTTTATGATCCTGCATTATACAAACATACATACAAATCATATTTTTCTAAATTAATAATCTGATAGCTGACATGACATAAGTGAGACCTAGTACACTCATTGATACGAAATGAATTTAGTTCAATAGCCATTTTATATTCGATCCTCAATTTGGAATTATCTTCTATACATATATAGAATAGAATGTAAATCCAACGTGTCTGTACTTTTTTGATTTTAGAAAAAAAATTGTTGCAGGTGTCTAGGAATAAATAATAGAATCCATTTCGATCATTATTAGAAAAGTCTGTCTGTCTGTCTGTTTGTTTGAACAGGCATCACTGGTAAAGTACTAGGTTTTTGATAAAACTCCAGCAAGAAAATAATCAAGCATATTTCGGAGCAATATATATTTTTTTGTTTCATTAAAATCGGTTAACTCTATCAAAAGTTATTGTAATTTTAATGACGACGGGAGTTAAGTACGAGAGAAAAACAGATAAGTAAATGAACTTTATCCTTATCAAAAAACCAGGGTATTTTACAACATAAATAAACATTACCACAGTATTACAAAAAACTAAATTAATGATACATTTTACATGAAAATTATTATTTAACAATTCATCATTTGTTATTTTTCAAAGCTTTGTAATAAATCAGGTATTTTTTAAGTGTTTGCTGCCAACAGTCTATTGACCTATGCCTCAGGTCTACATTCGTTTGTATAGAACTTAAATATTTATGGTTTTGTACAGTCCAGGGGTTAATATTGTTTTTACAGTTGTTAAATTAGAATATTAGTGTTATGTTACTCCTATACCTGCGTGTATCGTCATGAAGTTTTGTCCACGTTCGCAATAACTTTAGGTGTGGGCACACATTACCATCGTGTGTTACGAGCTATCTGACTCTATGACGATAGATGCAGCACGATAGCATGGCCCAAGGTTTTTACACACATCAAAGTAACTTGGAAGCCCTAATTTTGAGTTATTATTGAAGTGACAAAGGGGTGTGACCATTATTAGTTTTTAGCCTGACACTTTACATTACAAATATACAAGATATACAGATATAGATTGTTTCATTAATCACTGTGATTTGAATTCCGTTCCACGCGGACGAAGTCGGGAGCAGAGCTATATTATATAAAATACCAAACAGATTATAAGATCGCTAAATACTGTTTAACGACAAGCCATATCAACAGAAATAGAATCAGAACATAATAAGAATATCTTATGATAATTATGAGCATTCTGGAACTAAACATGTCATAGTGTTTGCGAGACTAATTACTACCCCCAACATTAAAATCCAACGTAAAAGCATCATTTGGCATCTTTGATAGCTGTACTCCAGAGCCAATATCGCTTCCAAGCTTGGCATGTTATCATTTTTGACAACACCGCCATTTAATACCAGATGTGATTGTACCTAAAGTGTTAGTTCAAACGCAACATTTTCTACACCTATACTTTTCATCTTTTGTAATAACAACACCATACTTAACTGTGTAAATCGCGTTATGAAAGACTACGGTGTCAAATTGTCATAATAGACTAGGTACCTGATGCAATTGATCAAAATATCAAAAGTATTTCATAAATTCGTAACTACACTTAACGTTTAATAAATTTCAACACGTATTCTGGTAATAAAAAAGTAGTTATTTATTTAGAGTACACACTAGTTATATAGTAAATGCATATTAATAAATCTATAGGTCGGTCTATATATAGGCTAAATCATACTTTTATAACATTTTGTATTGATGAAGACACGGGTGGTCTCTAGTATCAAATAAGTCAGGATATTAAATTTGTTTTTACATTGATGATATCTAATATACATGTTGAAATCAAACGAACACTATATTCAATCAAATAATATATTATCTGTTATATAATACTATAAATCTGTGGTAAAGTTTCCATTGTAACAAACCAACATTTATTGGACTAAAAAATAAAGCTTGTCTTGTTTGTGTTGTTTTCTTCTTTGAGCATGGTGGTTTCAATTGTAGGCAAGTTATGCAAATCACCGTGGGTTACAAATTCATCTAAACAGGGTCAAACTATAACCTACTTTCTTTAGTCGTTGATTATTAATAATTTTTGAATTATCATGCATCAGAATAGATTGTTTACAGTTTCTTATAAAACAAATCTATAACAGTTGTATATAATATTATGGCTTAGGTAATCATTCTTAAAGAGATATACATCAGAGTTCAATCTCTTTACGTGCAAATATTCTGAGATGAAAATGTTTTGCATTGGTTCTGACGTAGAACAGTACGCTTAACATAAATTTTTTTTTTTTTTTTTTTTTTTTCGAACTGACCTACACTGCCGGCTTATTCCGCCTTCACAGTTCCACCGGACTACTAAGGGGAGCGCTTAGGGCACTCACCCGATTGTTTTTTAGGCGAAACATCTCAAGGGCACTCGGTGCACCTCGGCTTGAGCTGTCGCCGGATTCCCGAACTAACTAAGCTAGCTAAGCTATCTATCCATACAATACTCATATATGAATTCGTGAAAAATGCATGTGTGACCATGCATGTTTCACGAATGTATATGTGTATTTGGTATCTGACTACTGTGTTACGTGACCTATTTCAGTCCGAAAAGGGCAAAAAAACAGCCCACCACTGAGTGCCTAGATGTGCAAGAGTGTGGGGTGATCGTGTAAGTGTAGAACATGTGTAAATCACTGTATTCGCGCGAGTAACATACTCGAGGGCTCCACACCGAGGGACTACCTAGGCTCGAGCTGTTACAAGAAAAATCGCGACGAGTGTGCGGGATCGAATCTTCACCCCCCGCTCACGGAGGCGTGAGCAGAGAGAGTCGCGGGCGTGGGCGCAAACACGCATCTTTTGAGAGGGAATCGAGCTAAAAATAAAGTACAACGGCACGGTGCCGATTTAACTAAATAATTACGTAACAAATCCTAATATATCGGTCTATTATGTATGAACACGCGGGTTCGATCTGATATTTTGATTTACGCGAATTTATTTATGCGCGGCGCGGGTTAATTGCTGTACCGTGGTCGCGACGGCCGGGAAAGCGGAGATAGCGTTTAAGAGCCCGAGCTCAGACGTACTATTAACTAACGCGTTAAATGCGATTATCTCTTGTACATCGTGTACCAAGAGTAAGCGAGCTATCCAGTCTATACCGGAGGTCGATGCTGAAACCGCGATAGGTGGCGCAGGAGTGGACAGAGCCTTTGGGGGCTGGGGCTTGGCTTTAGGAGCCGAGGGAGCTGGCGGGGAAGGCCTTACGCGCCAGGAGAGCGCGCTCGGCGGAGTAGCGGATGCTGCCGGCGCACTGGAGGTGCCCGGCAGTTCGGGGAAAGCCTTCTGGCTTTGCATGGGCGGAGGCGGAGGCCGATTCGTCCGAGTCGGCGGGCCGTGCGCCCTGGACCGGGTCGCACGACCGCCGCGACGGTGATAGGTCGAGCGAGGCGCACGGGGACACCCGCGATAGTTCGCGGTATGACCCGTTTGCTCGCAGAGGACGCAGCTCGGAGGCTCGACGGATTCGGGAGTGCGGGGGCACTCCTTAATGGAATGATCCCCGAGACACTTGACACACCTGGGACGCAGGTGGCAGTGTCGGGCGGAATGACCGTACACCTGGCAGTTGTGACACTGCGAGGGTACCTGGGACTTGCGAGGAAGCTCGACGTAGACAGGGGACAGGCCGCAAACTGAGTTGAGGCTGAAAATAGCCTTGCCTTCCAAGGAGCGGTCCAGAGTGACCAACACCAAGTTGAAGGGGGCCTTCGTACGGGGGTGGCGCATGCGCTGCACGCTCCGGACTGGGAAGTCCTGACCGTTCAGGCAATCGCAGATGTCGTATTCGGTGAGCTCAGAGGGAACTCCCCGAATGACGACACGGAGGCGGCGCTCTTCCTCGAGCGCGTGGGTGAAGAAAGGGAGCTTACGCTCCCTGAAGTATTTGGTGAGCTCGCGATGCTCATCGGGGGTCGAGACACGAATAGAAATGCCGGCAACAGTGTTGACGGCAGACTTGTAGACGATTTCCTTCGACTTAAGGTCTTCAGAAATCTCTACCCATCGAGCTTTGTCACGGAAGGTGACGGGAGGCGGTAGGCGTGGCTTCTTGGCCGCGACCGCGGGTTCCGCAGCCGAGGCTCGAGCCGAATTCGCGGCAGAGGGCGTGGGAGAGGCTCGGGGCACCCGAGCGCCACCTGTATTGGGCTGCTTTGGGGTCGGACGTCCCGCAGCAGAGTCGCTATCGGTCTGAATCGCGGCGCGTGGGCGTTTACCGCGGCGCGTGACGGTTGTGAAACCGTCGTCATCGGCGGGCGTGGTCGCGGGCGCAGGCACGGTCGCGGGCGCAGGCACGGTCGCGGGCGCAGGCACGGTCGCGGGCGCGGTCGCGGGGACTGTATCGTAGTCCATGTCCGAGTCGTCATCGGAATCGAATTCCGAGAGCCTCGTGAACGGGTCGTCCGGGAGATTCGCGAAAGGGTTCGCGGAGAAACAACGCGGTATCTTACCGGGAGGGTTGCGCGCATAGACTTTCCGGAGTCTGTTATATTCCGTGACGAGATTCGGATCTTCCTTTTCGACGAACATGTGGAAGCGCAACAGTTCTTCGAGGTGGACGGTATCATCAACGGCCGGAAGGGCCGGATGGGCACGCGGGGTCGCGGGGGTAGACATGACTAACCTCCCTGCCTGAGGGGCAGGGGGGTGCGCCTAATTTGAATCTAACGGACAATCCGTGTCCGGGCCAAAGGGAAAACGCGACGCGACGCGAACGCGAATCTTCTCTTCAAACTGCACACGGCGCGGCGCGAAGAACGACGCTCTGCACGGCACACGACGCGCTGCACGACTCTCGAAGCGCAGCACGAGGCACGACGCGTAGCACGGCGACTCGACGCACTGCAAACAGTGTGCACGGCTTCGCACCGAAAAGTGCGGTTTAAATGGTGCACTAATGGAGGTGCACCGTCGCTCTGAAAAGAGCGTACGATCGACAGTAGCCGCTCGAACACACTAAACTTCCGGACACACACGAAAATATCCGACAACTGCGCGCGAGTTGCCGAACTTAACGGACCGTCAGAGCTGCGAGCGGGCGCGTGCGCACTCCCACCCTCCTTTCCGCTTAACACAAACCGTTTTTAGTTATTTTTATAGTCATATTAGCTTCCCGGTCCGGCTTTGCACAGACGTTAATCTAGTCAACGAATCACCTTATACCGCCATCTGTTAGAATGGTATCGAACTAATAGAGATAATCATGACTCTTTGTTAATAAACAAACAATTCGCAATAAAATAATATTACGATTATAAATTGTTTTTTTTTTTATATTATAGGGGGCAAACGAACAGGTGGGTCACCTAATGGTAAGTGATCACCGCCATTCATAGACACTAGAAACACCAGTGTGCAAGTGCGTTGCCGGCCTTTTAAATATGTGGGCCTCCGGCGCTCTCACTGACCGAACGAAACGCAACAGTGCAAGCACTGTTACTTCACGTCGGTTTTCTATGAGAGGGTGGTACTACCCCGGGCGAGCCGACCCATTCATGCTGAAACCAGTAATAGCTTCAGCGTAGCTCTACCACCTACAAACTATCCTATCTTTCAAATTGAATGAAACTGCACACAGTGTGCAAAATTGTATTAAAATCAGTTCAGTAGTTTAGGAGTCCATTACGGACAAACAACGCGACACGTAATTTATATATATTAAGATAAATATGCTTAAGATAGCGAAATGTTAGGAATGATAAATCGTAAAGATGTTTAAATGCTTATTATATGTAATGTTATATCTATAAACGTTCTTAAAGCTTACAATCTGCAATAGATATTCGTAATAACTACAGTACGTATCATCCTATATACCTTGACAAACACTAGGATTCAATTATGACTAAGTATATAAATCGCATAAAAAATAGTCGTAGAATAAATACTCGTGTTGGTCGAGTGGTTTGACCTATAGAATATCAATATTATTTTCGTAGGTTCAAACACCAATATGAAGCAGCGATTTGTTGGAATTCGCGTAAATTTACTCATTTATATTGGTAACACTAACTGCTGACTGTGAAAGAAAACTATCATGAGGAAACCTGAACCTGAGAAATATTCTTGTAGTGCCACTGTATGTGGCAATATATAGAACTGTGGATTTCTCGGACTTTTAAATCACAAATACGTCGCGGGATAACGTAATGTTTACGCTAATACCTTCCTTCGGGAAAAGGTTATATGGCCCTGCTGTGGGTCTCTTACAGTGTTGATGATATAAATCGAGCATATATATTGACTAATCACCAAAATCGCGGTACTAATTTTGACCAAGATTTTTCACAAACAAATAAAGGTATTTTCAAATTATTGTGTAGAATATACATCAGCCTTTCTTAAGTTAAAATCTTTAAATTAGTTAAGCGGGGTTATGTAATAATATCCAACATTACAATTAAAAAACCATTATTAATGCAACTAAAACATATAGGTTTCTATAAATCAAAACTATTTTCTCAAGAACGAAATCGCAGGTGGTGGTAGTATGTTAAGGATGTAAAATGAAAACCACACACGTGTGTAAAATTTGAACAACGAATCTACTAGCCCGAAATCAATTACGTCTGTTGCATTCGTTGACAAGCACTTTCGGCAAAATCGTCACAAACGGGCAAAGCGAAGCCGGACAAGTCGTTCCGTGGCCCACATATCAAACAACTTTCGATTGGACTTTCGTTATATACGATTCGTCTTTTCACCAACGAACGAAAATAATGCCAGACTATAAGACGCCCGGCCCTTTAAAAATTCACTTTCCTTATAGAAACTTATATAATGTCATAGACCAATGTAATAATCTTATAAGCATGACTCATTATTAAATATCAGCACACCTGTAACTCAAGCCAATCGCTGTAACAATACCGACAACAATAACGAGCATACTTTTGACATGAAAAATAAAAGAAATGTATCAATAGGTATTGAAACGATACAAGCTCATAGATTAGAAATACTTTTTATACTGTTCATTGACTAATGTATTGTTACTGACATATACGTACTTGTAAACACGTCTTACTATGTAAGTAATTACGTGGTAGGTTCTCACAGGTAAAATGAACTTAGATGCGTATACATTTTGTTTATATATTTAAAAGTCAACCAAGCGTAGAAGTGAAAACTTGTGGAAGAATCTGTTTTTGGTGCAAAGGATCCAGAACACACGTGGTAACAAGTACTAGCACACAAGGTATTCCAAGTCATTCCTTAGGAATATAGCAACTAATTAGTATTTACCAAAAGACAGCGGTCTTCTTATGATTATTTGTTTATAGCCACAGGTCACAGTTACTATTTAATATCAGATACTGTTTTCCACTTTATGACATAAAAAAAAAACTTTAATTAAGGTAAGAAGCCCATGATAAAACTCTAAATAAGAATGTCAAATAAGGATTTATATATCAATCAATACATAATATAAACAAAGTCGTCCACCGCGTCTGTCTTTCTGGATGTTCGCGATAAACTCAAAAACTACAGAACGGATTGTAATGCGGTCTTCATCAATAGATAGAGTAATTCACGGGAAATGTTTAGGTATATAATTTGTCAAGATTTATTTGTAAATTGGTTGAAATATATTGTTGAAAGAATCGGAAAAAGTCAAGCCGCCTTAAGCGTTTCATGCACATAAGTATATATTTTTTTATTATCAGGGCAGGATAACGTCCGCTGGGCCTGCTAGTATTAGATAAGTATAATACCTATATTATAATGTAAGATTCTCATTTTGACTCTTTTTTCAACGTGCATCTTCATAATTAGCCTCTATCAAATATTCTCATGGCAAAAATCCGATTCATCCATTGAAGAATATTCTTTAGAATTGGTTATTAAAAATTACAATATATTAATATATTGTAATCTATATATCGCTAATGTAGTATAGTATAAAATTATGAAAGTTATTATTATGCATCGTCTTTTTCCTTTAAAAATATACTCCTTTGAGTGGAATATGTCAAAGTGCAACTAACACACACAAACGCTTAATGATGGGTAATTGAAGCAGCCTGAGAATGTCGTCAAGTAACTCTTTGATTTCTATATTATTACAAGATTATACTTTACACTTATATTTACCTTTTTCGTGTGAATTGCATATTTGGCTAGGATCTAAGTAAACCAAAAGAACGACAAAATTGTAAGGCCGGAGATTAAAAAATACGTTGATATTTATTTATATAGGCAAGCATTCACCGAGTTACATCCTAATTCAAACAGTTAATAAAATTATATTTATATTATTCGTATCAGGTGTAAAGATAAAGATTGTTAGTTATTGTTCTTTTAAAAATATTGTATTAATTTTTAAATTAGACTCTGATGACCTTCGAAATAAATAAAAAAAAGAGTATTCTCTTGGTATTCAATTTTTACCGTAATCTTAATCCGTGCCGATATTTTACTAAGACCAAGGTAACAGTTAACAGGTTTGAAACCTTGCTGATTTCAAGCTTGAAGCTAATCGATACTCTCCTATATTTTTGAGTATTACTAGTACTAAAAGTTCTTGATCTCGCAAAAGTCAATACATATGGCAAGGCATTGAGAGGAATGCGGGCAGAGTTGATGAACATTGATACTCATTGGTAGAGCCTTTTTTAATCTACGCTTTGGTCTCACGTAGCAAGTACTGCCTCAGGTTCCCCGCCCTGCGACAAGATGACGCCGACACCAGCACAGTGAATTCAAAGAATGCTAAGTAATTGGATTTTCTCTTGTCTATACTTAGATCTTAGACGTTACGAGAAATTTTATAGTTGAAGAAAGGAATTAACGAGACTGAGACCTAATGGGAATTTCGTTTTGGTAATATTAACCATAACAAAATTGGTAACGTTTTAACAGATGTTAACTAGTGATTTATAATGTGATATATATTTTTTAATAATTACAAATAACAGATGAGTTGGATAATGAAAGTCTTAATTAATTGTCAACTTGTATTATAATGAAAAAAAAACTCATAATAAGCTTTATAATTAAAAAAAAAAATTGTAATGACGTAAAAGCACAAGAAAAGGTTCAGATTTGCAGAAATCCTCATGGCTACGATAGACCTGGAACGAGAGCCTGTGGAGGTGCAATTCACGGATACGTCGTACACAAGCGCGTCATTTGAATCATTACCACCTGTTATCGAAGAGTAAAATATCCGCGTTTGACATCCGTACGAATTTAGGAAGTTGAAGTAATAATGATACTACAACATCATCCCAAAGAGGGTTCATGTCAGGCAGCCTAGGCGGCCGATCGTAAAAATTATGTCAAATCATATAACACAACATGATAAACATGTTGTGCCGACCATAGTTAGGTGAGATAAGGGTAATGCATGTGTACTAAGCATGTATGTTTCACGAACTTATACATGTATCTTGAATATAACTACTTTTTTTTTTTCGTGGGTAAATCCTTATGGACACGCCACCATCCCGGGGGAGAGGGTGGGTAGTGTGAGACTCCTACTCATTAAAACCCCACGGTTACATCCGCCGCTTTTTTTGGGGCGGTACGAGTTCTCTTGAGCACTCATCGTATCGGCCCTTCTTGTCAGGAGACGACCGTGTACATAACTTCTCGCAGAAGGAGGCTACTGTGTTTCAAATACACTCGCTGCCGAGCATGGCTCTTACCACGCTCGGCAGCGAGAGGTCCGCACCTACCGCCGCAACCAGAATGCAGCGTTGCTCCTCCCACGCAGCACACTCTATCTGAGTGTGCTGCGCGGTGTCCGGCTCAACGCCGCACGCGTGGCATACGGCGGTTCGCACCCTGCGTGCAATCCGGTGCAGGTACCAACCGAAGCGCCCGTGCCCAGTCAGCACCTGCACCAGATGAAACGTCAGGGAGCCCCATCTTCTCGATCACCATTCCGCCAAGACCGGACGGACAGCGTCGATAGTGTATCTACCGTAACGCGCGTACGCCAGGTCTTGCCTCCACCTATCTACCATCTCCTCGCGGAGTCTCCCGCGCACAACCTCTACTTCCCTGGGAGCTGAAGGCTCCCTCATTCGTTTCTTGACTGCCATTATTTCGTCGGGAGGATCTGTAAAAATATATCGGATCGGCTATGGCATCGGCTATGGTGTTGTACGTCGCGACGGATACCACTGACGGACTGGGATGATTCGCGGCTTTCTCAACATAGCTACTAGTGAGTGTCCTAACGTACTCCCACATAGACGGCATCTTAAGGTCCCTATGGAGGTCGACTCTCCGGAACTGTTATGCTTCGGTATGTATTTAGTACTTTATATTTATAATACAAACAATGTGTGTACATAAAAGTTATAGGTACTTATTGTACATGAGAAGAGGAAATTTTCGCATACCATGGTTTGGAGAGAAAGAGGTAGTATAAAATAAACGAGGAATTTAAAGAATGTACTAATGTACAGTCCTCGTCAAAATTTTTGGCCGCTCTGAATTTAGTCGGAAGTTCGGACTTACACGTAAATATAGTCGAAAGTTTAATACAAAACAAAGGTAACATATTATTATAGGAATGTAAAATTGACACTCATTTATCTTTAATATTTTATGCATATAAAATAATATGTATACATACCTAAGTTTATATTCAGAGCAGTAAAAAATGTTAGCGAGTATTGTAAGTGATAATTTTTAATACAACATTTTCAATGAGCAGCAACTTGTTCCGAGTTTCATGTTATTGACCTCTATGTATTGAAACTCTGATAGGAATTGAATTTGACACTTTCAGTGATCATTTGGTCAACGGCCATGGCAGACTTTAATAATTTTCTGCTAACATCAGCTATGATGATAATTATTATTATTCATTTATTCAAGAGACAACGAAGGTCCATAACATAAAAATATACAAAACTACCTAATTAATTAAAATAAGAAATTAAATATAATTAAACGATATATAATAGAATATTTGAAGATATTTCATCTGGATAGTATTCACTGACTTTCATCGTGTGTAATAAATATTTTCCTTTTATTGTCTTGTCAAATTTGAATATTAAAAACAAACAGCATACACACAAATTCACGCAGACACATTTTTTTTTTTTGCGGAACACAATATGTTGCTCTGGAGGTGGGCGCTATTGGCTGCGACACAGTTTCACTAATGTAGCTGATAACGGTCATTTTTGTTTTTCTGATTCCAATAAAAAAATTTAATTAAAAAAAAAATAATAATAATAATTAAACTAAATCGACGTTGATACAAAACTAAAATGCAACATTGTGTCCCAGCGTTACATAACCACCGATATGCAGTGTTTCAGATAAGGACTATCATATGTATATCTACTAATGTTTTCATTATTCTGTTGCGACTGTCGCGAAGTCTACCTAGGATGGATGCTGCTCTGTTACGCGTGATTGCATAAAAATCATCAACCCGAGCATATGCAAACATCCCAGATGGCCTACAGAATTACGGCAGTCCCAAGAATAATCGAAATATATTATTATATTGCACACGCAAAGCATTAGTACCTAGTCCTTTGACTAAGCTAAGACTAAGCTAACCCATAGACAGCTCATGTAGAAACATTGGCAAAATGTTTTGAATAAATAAATTTTTACTTCATCACTACAACGAGCAAACCTACGGATCAACATATTGCCTCTTACTGTGAGCGCTCTACGTTCTCTTTTAATGTCATTATCATCTCCCGTTTTGGGTGTTACAATAAAAAATAAAAATAATATAAAAATGAATCGCTAAATGTGTTGCTAAGCGCAAAACTCGAGAGCAGCTGAACCAATTTTGCTAATTCTTTTTTTAGAATATTCCTTGAAGTATGAGGATGGTTCTTACGGAGAGAAAAATTTTAAAAAATGCCTAACAAACTCTAAAAACAACACTTTTCTATACTCCCATACAAACTATTCGTAATAATACTTAAAAGCCAATTTGAACTTTAAATTCATAACTATAAAGTTTAAATGTTAGTGGTGAGGTTCCGGGAATGCAAAACAATTGAGTGACGTTAGTATCGTATAAATATTAATGTCAATATTTATACGATGGTATCATTTAACATTATATAGCGTCCCGAATAGGAGAATAAGTATTAAAAAAAATAATTAAAGAATCGACTATTAGGTGGTACGAAGTTCGCCGGGTCAGCTAGTAATAAATAGAAATCTTTGTTTGTTGCTAACACAACGTAAAAATTATCACGATTGAATGCGCGAACATTGGGCATGTAATGTATTAATTACATGAGTCTTTAATAAGGTATTTATTTATTGACTGTACATGATCATAGGTTGAATATAACGAAACATATCTGGCGGACGACGACTTTAGTCATGATGGATGGCATTAGCGCTTTTCTATTTTAGCAAATGTTACACAAGAAACTTTAACTCAGAGAGGCTCACGCGCACGCGAGCCTGTACGGTAGAAAGTTGCATACACAGTGAGCTGGGTAAATTGAATGACTCACGCACCGAACACGTATGAACGGACGTTCGAGGCCTCATCATAGGCACATGGACTATTTGAAAATTGTCATATAATTACACCGTTTATTATAAGTTTCCTCTGTTTATACGCAAGAATACAGGTTGTAAGGCTTTTTTATTCCAATGCTATACATATTTATCACTTTTCACTTCCGGTTAACATTTATTAAAAGAAACGGTTTGTGCTCTTGGGATTTTTTCTATGACCATGTGAACTAGAGAAGATCAATTGAAATCTATACATCTATACAAATAAATAAAATTGGAGTGTCTGTTTGTAATATCAAAATAACGACTATTTACTGATTGGATATGAACGTATACACGATACTGATAACAAAAATACAATTTTTACAATTTTTGTCTGTCTTTATGTTCCGGGTAATCTCCGAAACGGCTGGACCGATTTTGCCAGAAACTTTTTACTGACGGCTAATTAAAATTACAGCGGGTGACATAGGCTACTTTATTTTAGACTAGCTGTCATCAGTGGCTTCGTTTGTAGTACTATCTCCAAAACGATTAGACCTATTTTCGTGAGACTTTCACTGACAGATAACTAACATTATAAAAAGTAATTAAAGCTTTTTTATTTTTGACTAGTTTTTACCCATGGCTTTGTTTGCAGTACTATCTCCAAAACTTTTGAAGCATTTTTCACGGAACTTTCACTAACAGATAGCTGATCTTATAAGAAGTAATTTACAATTATAAAAAAAACGCATGCGGAGCTAGTAATTAATAATCCTTACGATGTATTAAGCTTATTCAATCAGGTCATTATACATTTTTATTTATACTAACTTTTGCTAGCGGCTTTGCTCGCCTTACTATAGATTTCATTTATCCATCGAGATCAGTACATTTTGTCTGGATAAAAATCCTTTTCTGCACCCATGATAACGTGTACCTATGCATAATTCCATGATGATCGGTTGAATACCTATGGCGTGAAAGCGTAATAAACACACTCATATTTGTCTATATAGTATTAGTAAGGACTAACAGCTACCGCGGCTCCGTATGCGTTTGTTATTATTTTATTACATTACTATCTATTGTAACAAATAGTTGAGGTATAGTATAATAAACCTATTATAAATATTATCAGTGCATTTTCAGTGCTATTTAGTAAGGGATTATTTAGTAAGGGGAGTAAATAAGGAGCATTTGTTGAATTGTAAGTTATTGGTGAGGTTGAATATTACAGATTCCCAGAACTCTTGAGAATCGGGTGCTTTGTGGCTTTTGAATAACTGCGGATGTTAATCTTCAGTAAGGTTTTTCGTAACTTCTTTGTTAAAGGAAGTAATCGTGTGAAACAGAGTACTTGTTGTGCATTCTTATGTTTAACTATCTCATTATTATGACCGACAACTATTATGTGAGGCTGTGTGTGAGGCACAGATTAAGCCAACATTTTTTTGTGACTCCGTAGAAAGTCGACTTTCCTATTCTCACTGTGGTAAAATAATCTATTATTTAAAAAAAAAAAACAATAAATTAAAATTGTTTAATATATAGAAAATATCCAAAAAGTTTTAAAATTTTAGTGAAAAACAGTTTCGGCATCATTAGTAAAGCAATCTTACAATGAACTTTATTTTTCTTATACTAATTTAAATTAGGAACGTAAGGAATCATGTCAGGATTCTTCTAATAACATGCCAATACATGGTCAAATGAATTCTGTCTCTTTCTTGTAATATTCATTGAAGTAGAGAAAATATGCAAAGTGCCCCTTTTTTTCATAATGTTTTAGTTTTTAAAAGTTCAGTAATTTGAACTGGTGAAAACGTAACTAAGATATATATTTATGTCTGTTTTATAGGATGAAGTGAAACGGACAAATTATGCGTGGATGGTACTATAGTGGATACCGAGTTCCAAAATAAATGTGTCATTTTTAATTGTATTGAAGTTATCCAGGTGAACACTTAAGAAAAACACACACACATTTAAAAGGATTACAAAAAGTAAAAACTAATGAGGAGAAGGAAGTAGGTAGGTCAGCAAACGTCAGCTAGCTTTGCACTGAACTTAATTTAAAACAATCAGAAGACTGATGAATTGCAATTTAGTTTTTAAACAATATGAATGCCGGGTATAACTATCACCTAATTTATTACCACATAACTATATTTCTTACAGTTTAATAAATGGTTATGGCAATCGTTACGTGAACATTAGAATAGAACGCCTCTTACGACAATAACTCGTTTGCATTTGTAGCCACAGAAGCAAATAACGACCACGGTTAATTATTGTACGTAGGGTTGTTCACAGAAGCTCAGTCATTGAGGAATTCGTAAAACCGTGGGAAAGCACACAGCGACCTGACTCCCAAAGGGATCCCAAAGATTTTAATTTCCTTTGTAGACATTCATATAATAAAACAAACACGAGTACGGTTAACAATAAGATAATAGTATAGTACAAAAAAACAACGACACCGGAACGTATCGTGGTCGGTAGCGGTATAGACAGACATTTAAAAAAAGTATAATTGGCCATAAAACTTCTATATCTTTGTTAATCAAAGTTTTGTGATAACTATGTCTATAAGTTTGTGGTTAGGATATAAGCAATTCTTTGGAATGTCTCTCACAAACTAGAAGTTTGAACGACAAACCGTAAAAACATATTTATTCTATTTTCAATAAAAGGAATATAAATAAACGAGTGAGATTCATAAAGGTTTTATAAGAAAGCCAAAAATGATGATATTTCTTTTATATATTGTGAAATAGCAAATAAACATATGATTAATGTCTTGTTTAGTGGTCATTGTTGTTTAAAATTATTGATAACCTCAAAGTAGAGGCAATCTTATCTGAAATGATAGGTTACTATTTCTAAGGCCATAAGTTAGAAAATACCCTTCGAAGTGAAACGTCCTACTTTACTACAGAAATCGGCAGGCATAACAGTGGTACTTTCATAGTCGAATATACTTTCTACTTTTAAAATAATAATTTGTAAAGAATGGTCGACTAAAGTTCTAAATTATAATTAAGTTTTATATACAATATGATAAAACAATTACTCACCCTTAATCCCTGAAGGTGTGCTTCAGAATTGAATTCAACTTTCGATATAAAAAAACCAGAGCCGTGTTCCTTGCCTCCTCGCAAGGAGAATCCGAAAGCTGGCGTGGATCTACGAGGGCGAAGCAGCCTAACAACGCGTATACGACGCTTGCCCATCATCACACCGCCGGCAGCAGTCCCTCCTGAACCGGAAGTTGTTGTCGACGCGGTTGATGTTGCGTACATTTTTATACTGTAACACAAAAACTAATTTAGTTTAGATATACCTTGAAAATAGATATGAGATAGAAGATAGATAGATAGAATAGTCGCCTATGGACAACTGCAACACCAGGGGCATCACCTTTATTTTGCCTACCTTGAAGAGCGTGTTTCAATCCTTTTTTGAAGAGCCCTATGTCATAACCCTGGGGGAACACCGTGCTTGGTAACTTATTCTACAACGTTAGCATGCGCATTATGAACCTTTTAGAGAACCTTGCGGTTGTCGCCATTCTACTGGGCTTTAGGGTATGTGGATGAGGAACAAGCAAACGGCGGGTGGTGCAAGCTTGGAACGGTGATGAGCACACCATACCAAAAATTGGCCTTGTTTTCCAAATGAGACCAAAATTGCACATCGCTGGAAATATTGACACCAAGGATCCCGATATCGTTAGAAATATTCAGAGAAGTGCCCTGAAACTTAGGCCCTTTGTAGTATGCAGGATTAATGTAAAGGAGAATTAAAATGAATCGTAATACTTTTTATATTTTATTACTGTAGAAAACAATATACGTGAATATACAATAAATACTATAGAAGAATGATAGAATACGAGTAGGTACTATATGACATTGTGGCTTTGTTATTGGGCACCGCGATCGAGGTCCATCGATAATATTACTTGTAATAATTTTTGCATATTTTTCTAATTCCTATCGTTACATAGCTATTACTTTAAATATGAACTAATTAATTAATTAGAAAAGATGATCAAAAATATCCACCTTATTTAAATATACAATTATATCTATTGTCCTTATAGTTGGATGTACAAAGGATGTGTAAGGTCGCAAAGTCACGGGACGAAGAGAGGGGCGCAGTCTAGAGTGCAGCCTCCTCGAGCGAGCAGTGCAATGACCTCGTTCATTGCCTGCACATTACAGAGACTCCAGGCCAATTGCTTCGCTGCAAATGTTCTCCGTACTCAAACACATTGCACGAACTAAGATAGCCCTTAGCTGTTCTCTTTTACAATTCTAATAAAATACCTACCCATAACATCAATATTCAGACTTTATCAGCTCATACAGCAATTATTTAATATTTCAAATAAAATTAAAGAGCATAAAAATATTTACTTGAACTTATTAGCGGGATAAACTTGCGTTATTTGCCCGTATATTTTGTAATATTAATGGCATCTTACGTAATCTAGCTTGGTCATTGTGCACAAGTGAAATAGATTGTAAGTAAAAACATGGAACATGAATTCTGAGATGTCACAAAAACTGCCGGAGTGGTTTTCGTCATTTTCTTAAAACACTGCCATAAAGTCTTCATAAAACATTCTGTAAAACGGAACATTTGCCCAATTGATAATGGAAATAATTATATTCAATAGCATAGATCCATTGCCAATGTAAGATTAAAAAGGAAAAAAGACATTTTTTTCATACTATGTACTAATAGTACATTAATGTAATCTACAGAATTCGTATATTTGTTAGATTAATTGTAAAGTATTATAAACAAAAACTTACACCCTCATGCTTTACATAAGTGATTGAGTTTCATTTTAATAATACCAATTTTTGAAAGTGAAAGTTTCATAGAACTATGCACTTGCCACAAAGTGCTATAGAATTTTGACCACATTATATTCAATACGGATCTCGATTATAAGTTTTTCAAAACTGAAATCGAAATATGTAGATATTTTATATTATTTTATTTATTGTTTTGGTATCTTAATTACCTTTGAAACATCTGGAAGTGACTCACTTTAGTATTTCCTAGATGTATGCCGCACGCTTTGGATCACAAAAAATGGCAAAAGGTCAATTAAATCTAAAACGTAAGTAGCCTAGAACCATCTACATCAAATTTCATATCGCATGGTCATAGTTGTATGCTAGTGCGTTGAATAGTTTTAACATAATTGTGTTTCAAACTGTTTTTTAAAGTAATCATTGATTAATTTTTTGAATTCTAACGTATTTGCAAAGTAGCTGGTACTAAATTTTGAAGGCACATTTTGTGTATACCATTAAGAAAAGTTTCCTCTATCCTTCTACAGGTCCTAGACTACCTCTGCGTCAAATTTTATTAAGTGATTCAGAGATTTAGCCGTGAAAAGGTAACAAACATACATTATTATAA
Organism: Antheraea assamensis; assembly: GCA_035772565.1. NCBI lineage: Eukaryota > Metazoa > Arthropoda > Insecta > Lepidoptera > Saturniidae > Antheraea > Antheraea assamensis. Next base: position 7,768,348 of record JAQQSE010000031.1, on the reverse strand, counting down.
GTTCGATAACATTAATACGAGTATAATTAATTTTTAATGTATCAATTATAATTCGTTATGTGGTCTTTTAGTGTATTTCCCTACTATCATTTTTTATTTCTACTAGTAAACTTTATCATAGGTATCTGTTTTAACTTATCAGCATGAGGGTAATAGTATTTCTCTACACAGGTGCAGTGGCGAGGGCGCGGCGCTCAACCGTGAATCCCCGCCGCGGCCGCTTCGATGGGCAACTGTTACCCGTTTTTTTTCTTTGTCATACTGAGAGCAACGGCCTCGTCCAAATCACTTACTAATACCTAAGAATACAGCAATCTTTTGTCTCAACTTAGCACGTTGTGAACGTAAATAAAACACGGCTCACGTTTTCCAGAACTAGATTTAATCTCGATAATCTTCAAGATTGCCTTCTCGTACATTATTTTTACATTAAATAAACAAATTACGATTTTCGCATCACTCACGCAACGCACTCAACCCCTATTTAATTTAGAACTTACAAAAGTATTGGATCAATGTTGCTATGATACAACACTAAAAAGTTTTACTAGGGGTTCTTAATTTCCGGCATGCGCCGGGGAAGCCGTAGTTTACGCACGAATTAAGTTACACTACGACTTTATCACTTAATATGATGCGTCATTACAAATGGTCTTTGAACTTTACAAATAAATAACTCAAAGAGTTGCCAGCGTGAGTCTGCATCTTTACAATATAACCAACTTAGAGTCTAGGAATGCCGTAAAACAACGACAGCCTGGACAAACCGGCTGTAGCATTGACGACTCTTCGCAAATAATTAACCGCCTTCGACCTATGGACTGCTTGCTTTGCCAATGGCTGTGTCCAATATTACTAGTAGATATATGTATATGTGTTTATTGAATTAAATAGGCTGAATTGATTTCATTTTTGTAAAAACAATGTAACTATGTCCAGTACACAATTCATGTAATTACAATCGTACAACCTTCGCTTTATTGTCATCATTAGGAGAGGGAAACAATATTAAAAATTATCTAATTTGTTTAAATAATTAACTAAAACGAAAATTCCGATTTAGTCATTGTTATTGCATAGTATGAACTCGAACATAGCATTAATGATAATGTATAGGGGTCAATCGAATCCAAAAAGTAAATAGCTAAGAACCATCTACGAAAAATTCCGCAGTGAATAGAATGTATATTGACAAATAAAAAAGAATTTTGGGATTACGTGGGTTAAACCAAACGCTCTATTGTTGAAATAATAAAAAATGTAAATGTGATTCAACTTTTTTTTAATGAACCCTTGTGAGAGAGGATTAAGTGCCTAATCTATATATATATATATATATTACGTTATTTCTAAAAAACTGGAGCACGACCGGTTGTTTTTAATCTTTAACTTACCCATGTTACAATGTTATTTGAGAATTAAAACGTAATACGACGGCTTAGTGAATATACCGTGCTTATTTTATAAAAGACAGAGAAATAAAATTGGTATTTTTGATCATAGTGGTTATAAATGGTTTTTTTAGTATTGTTTAGAAATTCGAAACCTCGGATCTAAAAGATTTAAAAATATGTGTTTTAACTCTATATTAGAATTTTTATTCATTTATTTTTTTATTAACTTGACTTCTGAAACATTTCAAAGAAAGCTATTACAAAACGGTACTTCAAGCGTACAAATCTAGTAACGCCAATGTTAGTAACGAAATAAAGACCACAAAACGAAACTTAAATCGAAACAAGCATAATATATTTTTGTTGGATAACATCTGTCAAGAAATTTTTATCGTTGTTATTATGTAAGTATATTTATTACGGAGATGTAGAAATCTGAAAAGATTAACAAAATTATGTGATAGAGATAAGAATAGAAATGAAGTTTTTAAGCTAACATTTTAGAACAGATTAGTTTTCGAATTCTAATTATAAAATGTTGTAATTAATAGTTCGATGGAAAAAAGCATTTTAAGCTATTGATGAACAATGGCTTAATAAAGCTGTATTTTGGTACTTCTTGATATAACAACTATTTGTCACTAGTTGTCCGCCTCGGCTTCGCACCAACAAAAAAACGGAGACCAAGTCTTTCCTTTACAATACGCCTATATAATTAAATAAAATAGCAACTGAACGTAATATAGCAAGATCTCCTTTTTGTCTTCTGTCTGACTCACTCACTTACTTTTTGTATGGAGTTTTTCCACATTTCCTTTCATACAAACCTGACAATTACAAGTACATCAAAAAACAATTAGCCCAATTGCTGTAGCCTTTTTTTGAGTGGTGCGCTTACATACATTCAGAAATTGATTTTTATTAACATAGATAGATTACAATATCACTAAACACAACGCTAGAGTGAAAATATTCTTTGTTCTTCTTCTTCTTCTTTATTTTTTGGCTCCGTTACGGTTTGTGCCCTAGCCAGCGTCAAATAATAAGATTTTGCCATGTAAGTGTCTTGTGATAATTATAATGTTCTAACAAGATCGTGGTTCCCTTGTTAGAACTTTTCATGGAGTTTTGGTGGCATCTCAGAATGCATGCTCCGTGGTATTATTTCCCATCCACTTCATTTGTGCATAATAACCGAATTATATTACGTAAAACACCACCAATATTACAGAATATAGAGTCTAATAACACAAGATTATGAACAAAATATAAAAGCCACTACATGACAGACTAAGATCCCGCCAAAAACTTCATATTCTTTGTTTAACTCCTGGACTGTCCAAAACCATAAAGGTTTAAGTTCTATACAAACGAATGTAAGCTTCACGAGGCACAGGGCAACAGGCTGTCGGCAGCATAAGCCTAAAATTGATTTATTATCAACCTTTGGGAAATAACAAATTATGTATTGTTAAATTATAATTTTTATGTAAAACGGTATTTTTTAAATATTTTTTTAATTTGTACAGAGTTTTTTTAGTAAACCATGAAATGTACAATGTACGATGTCGTTAAAAAAAAAAAATAATAACATAATTCGCCATTTCGAGATCTGGGTGTTAAAAAAACAGCCGAGGAGTTAATATTTTAATTGTAATATTGTTTGATTCACCCATTAGCTATCTCTCATGTGATGTGTTATATTTAGCTATATAAAAAGTTTTGGTGAGAAATCATTATAAATTACAAGTAAACAAAGATGAAAGCTTCGGAGAGAGGACAAAATGAAATCTTTGGAAAAAAGTTGGATTCTCCGTGAATGGATGGAAAGTGAGCTGACAGACGAGACGCGGCGGTATGCCGTGGCCGTAGCTTATGTTCACACGTTCCCATATACGAGTATCAGCCAGCTAGTTTTATTTTCTAAATAAATATTTATAAATTATCTTCAGATAGTTACAAAGTCAGTTAAGTTTGTATTAGTTCATTTTTTGCGTTCTATCTATAGCTCACCTCATGAATAACTTCATTTCTTCTTACATGTTGTAGGTAATAAGATAATCGGGTAAAAATATTGAATTGCATAGGTTGTTATAACTTAATATGTTATTTATATGTCTTGCAATGATAAATCTAGTTTTTTCAAATATTAGACACTTTCAAATTTGTATTGTTTGTATAGATGAATTTAATTCAATATCGCAATATAAATTTATAAACAAAAGTTGATATATTCACATATAATATTTCTAAAAATCACAAAAAGTAAATGTTGCACTTATTCTTAGAAGAATTATAACCAAATTTTGTATAAAAGGACCAAATACCATTCCAAAAATTATGAGTTATAAAAATAAATGATAATTCTACTTCAAATAATAGCAAAAATATTAAAGAAAATCAATGTATATTTAATCTCAACCTTATTAAACGATTTTTTTATACATGAAATATGTTATGTCATTCGTATTTAATTGATAGGCTAAAAAATCATCGGTAATACTATACTATTAAAAATCATAGAAATAAAATTACGAGACTAGATATGTAGATCGGAAGACTTACTACATTTATTTAGGTGACGCATGTTCGAAAGAACAAAGTACCTTCCACGAACAACTAACAAGTCCCCCGCGGATACTACTAAGTAAGTTGGTACTATCACCAGCACAGAAAGAAATTTATAATAGGTACTGCAGTTTTGTGCTTTATGAAAGCAAAATGGAAACATTTCTCAATATTTTACTTTCCTTTACCAACGTTTTTTTTTCGAACTGACCTACACTGTTAGCCTGGCAGGGCCCACTACAGTTGCACCGGACTACAACCCTTTACCAACGTACCAAATCGGCAAAAGTAAAGAACGGGTTTAAAAATCACTCTATTTTATAAATTCGTGATACAGTTCTTTATGCCACTGCATGATGACAGGACAAATTATCTCAAGTATTCCTTCAAAAGATGATTCCCAATGACGTTATGATTGAGGCAATAATGTTTTAAATGAAATCTAGTGAATTCAATTAATTATAAGTGTGAACAAACGGATATCACACATACATATAATCTATCGGTCTTATCCGATCACTAGTGTCAGTTTTCTAATGATTTATACGCAAAATAATTTTATTTCGAAATAAAATTCTCATGTGGAAAATGTATATAGGAATTTATGGAATTATCAAGAACTAGGTTTTGCCCACGGCGTGGCTCATATTCATGTATATTTTATCCTCTTCCAGTACTTTTTTTCTGAAAGAACGGTACCCTATGTCGTTTTCTGTACCCCTGACAACATGTATGTAAAATGTCATAATGATCAGTTCTGTAGTAAATAAGTGAAAACGTAACAAACTCCTTTGTCATTTGTAATATTAGTTAGGATTTCCAACGTATAAATACTTATAATATCATTTTAATTATTTCACAATTTATATTATAATTTAATATCCTCCTTTCTTCGCCTTTACATTCTTGCATATTTTTAAACGCGATGTCTCTTTGTTTCTAGTTATGTAAGTATGCTTATAATAGGATAATTACTTATTCGAATTGAATTAAATAATAAGATAAATATTTCTATAAAATCGTGTGTGAAATAACTTTATAATTGCGATTCAAAGAAAGCTCTTATAAATTACTGGTTGTTGTGTATTCCGCGGTTTCACGCGGGTTACGTTTCTGCCCTGCTCCTTAGGGTTATATAGCTTAATACGATAGATCCTTGCCCATTTACTTGTATAAATGTTATTTTAAATACTATATAGTTACAATTAAGAAATCCTCTTAGGTTTGTACAATGTAAAACATGTACACAGCTGGATGTCCTAATCCTAATTCCTAATGAAACATATGAAAAATAGTTCCCTGTACATCCTAGCTAATATAAAAAATGCCACCGGAAGTTTGTTTGTTACGCCTTAACATTTTAAATACTTAACCATTCATCAAAACTTAAATTTGCATACACGTCAGAGGAAAAGGAGATAGAATAGCTTTCGCCCAGAAACAAGTGCTGTTCCCGAATGATAGACAAATATCTTTTACTACATTAAACCCTCGGCTGATTTTTTAAGACCCAGAACTCAAAATGGCCGATTATGTTTTTATTGTTTTTTTTTATTCCGGGACACCGTACTTGTAAATTTATTCGTGGCTTAGTAAAAAAAATTTCGTACCAGTGAAAAAATAATTTATAAATACATTTTACATACAAATTATAATTTGTTATTTTTCTAAATTTTATAATCAATCAAGTATTTTTTTTTACTTATGCTGCCAATAGTCTGTTGGCCAGTGCCTCATGAGGTCTACACTCGTTTGTATGGAACTTAAACCATTATGGATTTCGACAGTCGAGGGATTAACTCGAGCGAAGACGCGGACGAAAGTTAGTAACATATATATATTTTTTAAGCGTTGTATATCACATATATATATAGGCGATTACATTACTTTAAAATGAAATTTTCAAATTTAGTTACCAATTTTTTATTAAGTCGACACCATAGCTATTATCAACGTTTAAAAATAATTGCTTTAAAACTATACTGTCATTATAATCCAGGACTACTGTCATTATAATCCGCACTTCTAACGTGACCATAATTACGAAATAACAGTGGAACATCTTATTGGGAAAGAGAAGGTACACCGGGCAGGATATGATACCGGTTTTCGTTTAGTATACTTACAATAGTAGATGACACTTAACTATGCCCGAGTACTTTAAACTCTCGAGTTATAGGAATATTTTAATTGTTAGTTAAAAGTTATAAAAATTGAAAATCATGAAAGCCCTCTTATCATACATCTAATACACGTACAAGCCAATACTTATATGTGTACAGATGGTTTGAAATACGTAATCTTTTCTTTGACATTATCAAGAATGTATTGATACATAAATGAAATTGATAATATTATTTGAAAAACAATGGCATATTTATCTCGATTTTCATATTTTATCTTCATCTTGTATTTTTTATAGGTGTACTATAAAATTACAATTTTATTTCACTATAAAAGAAATACAATGAAAAAAAATTCTATAGTTTATGTAAAGAAATTATTGAAACGACTAAAACAAATAAAATCTGACCTGTCAGTCGAAGTTAACCGCTGGAAAGTTTACACCGTTTTATCTCACCACCAGTAGAATTAAAAAAATCAACATCGTAACGCTTGAACAAAATGTCATGTCACTTTAAAGTACCGAAATCGAATGCATTTCCTTACACTGCTTCACTCAAACTCTTTTAATACGTAGAAACGCTTAAGCGTCGTTATTCGAATATTTTTATTGTTTCAAATTCTTATTCGTGTGTCGCGCTCCGACACAATGAGCACACGCGCTGGTGATGGCGGAGCGACAGGCCGAATGGCTGACTTGGAAATGTACCCGGTCGCGATGGCCGTATAATTATCAAACGTGCGTTCACGGCTGAGAACCGACACAAATGCAACTAGAAATAAAAGCAACATAAGAAAGTTGACGTCACAACGATAGAAGCCTTCACGTGCCTGAGTGAGTATTCAATTCGGAACTAATAATTCATGTTGGGCGTGTAATAATGCCTAACTGTGAGTCCCAGTTGAAAGTTAAGGCATAGTTGTAAACTTGTAACGTTTTGTACATGCCAAATTATTGTAATAAATTGGTAACTTAAATTTTGACGTTTCATTTAATGTTTTCAAGTAAATACCCACCACAGGTTATAAAATATATAACTAGGACTTTGCTAAAAGGCTTTGACTATATAACCTACAATGAAATCAAGAAATAATAATTAAAAAATGGAATAATACACCAAGGTTTTAAAACGAAATAAAAGGATACACTTTCTACTATTTCTACTTCTGCGTGGAAAATTTTGTGGTGGTGATTTTCTTTCGGTTTCATAAATCCAATCATATCTAAAAAATATCTATTTAGCTCTGTTCAAAATTTTAAGACTGTTAGTTATTAGAGAGTTCATCATCAGTTCATCCGAACAGACACTGTAGTAAGCAAGTTGATAAATCCGTGTTGATATACGACAGATCGTATTAAATGTATGAATGTACATTATTATATTATTCATAAAAAAGAAACAACCTAATATAATATAATAAATTATACGACAAATGATATCAATTGAATATGATAAATTTTGGTAAGAAAAAAGTTTTAATGAACATGAAGGTTTCCTCAACATATTTACCTTCACCGTCAGCCGATAATATTACTACTTTACATTAGTAAACATACGCTAATTGCGAAAAATTCGTTAGTAAATACCGGGGCTTGAACCTGCAGATATCGGATTGATATTCCACCGGTCAAATCACTAGACCACCACGACTTTCAATGTATAAATATTATACATTAATACCTATAGAGATGTAATTGCAGAGTTCTGCCGTTGTACCTGCATCACTTAAAAACTAATTATTAGATTTTAATCAATTTTGTTTAGTTTTATTTCTTCAATATTGCGTCCTTATCTAGAAAAGTGAGGTTATTAATGTTTTAATATACTACAATTGTTTTAAGTAATACGCGTTCAACGATGTGTGTCTTCTTGCCGTGAATAATGGCGGCAAGTGGTGTGTTGCTTATGTTTTTTCATTTTTATATAAAATATATTGTTAAGATCATACACGGCGTAGATAAAGTCGCAGGTAGGTATCAAATTAGCATTTTAATACATTTTCTTAAGTTAATCTTACGATTCTATTAAATAATAACGTAACTCTGAACGCGTTGTTATTATTTGGTGTAATTACTTTTTGTAATTTATATTAATCAATAATACAGTATTAATATTGTATAAATATTCCGTAGAATATTAGATCATGTCAATATAGTTCTCATGACCATGAGTTAAACGGTACAGAAGTTATTGTACTGCAACACCACCTAGGGACATTTTAGAGTAAAATAGATAACGTGAAACACTTCCCCATTACAAAAAGAGGTACCTGTGTCTTTTGACATTTCAGTATCTTTCGATATAGTAATTGTTTTAGTGCTATGATTATTAGATATGGATACTTCGATGCAACTTCTTGAAGTAAAAAAATCTCAGCATAAAATGCACTTGTGAAAAAACAATAATAAAATGATATTATGTCAACACACTTATAAAAACATATTGAGGTGCTTATTGTCAATATTGTATCTAACATTAAATAAAAAACATAGTAACCACATTTGAACATATTTAATTAATAGCACAACAACACTAAAACTAAAATCCTTCACAGTTTTAATATCGTTATCGTTCGTTCCCCCATTTATCATTATTGTTGTAATTTATATAATATTATGAAAGATATGCTGTCTTCCCTTCTAATATATCACCCGAAAATACAGCCTTCTATAACGCTCTAGAACATTTCACAATTCTTTTACTTCGTTTAAATCTAATATTTACAATAAACATCTATATAACATCAATAATATCTCTAAAATACACCAAGTTTAACAACAATATTCAATTAGGCGTGTCCAATTTTCTTATAGAATCGTACGTACGTATCTCGGAAATTATCTATACAACATCGGCATGGCCTTTATTGGTGAAGGTAAATTGTATCGATTTTTCTCACCAAATCGTACGCATTATTCCGTATAGATTGAATTGATAATATAATTGAAGTCACTAATAACTTTACTATGCGCCTACGTACCTATACGTATCACGCGCCATACGACTTTCTACATTGTAATAATGTAAATAATCGATTAGTCAAACGAACGTTATCACATCTTATGAACTGAACGGGTTCTATAAAAGTAAATAGGTGGTTTACGTTATTTATATTAATAATTGTAATCTAAACGATAGTAACGTTTTATAAAATAATTCTAAAGGATAAAACATGCGTATTATCAAAATAAACTCATCTAAATAACTGTTATCACTTTAGATTGGATATAATAATGTCCTTAACCGCTAATAATCTACAATTTGAATTAAATATGTAAACGACAAGACTAAACTTCTAATTTGATACAAAGACCTACAGTGTTTTAAGGTGCCTACATACTATAATATGCAATTTTCCAATTCGATTAATTGAGTTTAATTATATTTTAGTGCAAATAACTGTAGATAATCTTAAAGCTTCTACTAATAAATTGCATCTCAATTCTTCTGATCTAACGTTTTATTAAGTTTAGTACTCATTTTATGTTAGAAGCTAGTAAGCAGATTTATTTAGGTACGTGAGACTACGATCTAACTCACTAATGAAGAAGTATTAATATATTTTTTATCTAATTTAAGGAGCCAACTGAAACATAGTAATCTAAATTTTCTATGCAAGATAGATATGATTAATTTCATTAAATATGGTATATCGACGCAGAGTCAGATGCAAGACGCCTTATTAGTAGATAAAGTCTCTTAAAGAAATGAATAATCAAACAAAAGTATTATATCTACGCCTATGCAGAAAGGAGTAATGAATCAAGTGAGCGATCCACACGTCTAATGTTGAAGCGTTACGGTGAACGGTGCTATGCGTTACCATTTACCAAAATTAATTCAGTTTGGCAAACAAATTGTATCAATTATAAAGAATCTTATCAGAAGATAATTTAAAACCAGCGAACTGTATTAGAATTCGCTGTCTAAATTAAAAAAAGTTAAATATGTATGGAATTTTATATGGCCAGTATTGGTAGTAAATAATACTACATTTTATTCTATTAATTTTTTTGAGAAACAACATAACGGCACGTGCTTAAATTTTTTATACACTTATTATGTATCTTTGTATGCACAGTAGATCAAGATCACCAAAGACTGGAATGCGCCAACAAGGATGGCGACTTTGAGCCCAAACATCACAATAAGTGCTTTTAGCATTTTTGACTGTATAAAAACAAGTAACCACTGCTCCTTTAAACATTAATCGTATTTGATACAGAAGTTCAAAATTTTTCTTACTTATTAATTTACATGCTGCTGCTTTTGATTTGTTATACTTAACAGCTATAATGTTTGTTTGTGGCTTTTAGCCGATATATTTGTTTTAAATTTACGGCACAACATTCCTATTAATATCGGACGTTCCAAATATTTTATTTAATATAATATTTGTGTCTTAATGCGTTTATTGGAAACACATTCGGACATAAATACAAAAGCATCAAATCTAATTGAATACGTACGTAAAGTGCATATATATATATCGCTGATAGAGTTGAAGTTAATATACGTAACAAACCGCAAATAATTGTTTCAAGGTTTATCTATAAAAAACTATAATACACAAAAAAAATTATAATATCAACGCTTTTATAGCAACTTTATAATTTTTTGCGTTTATTTTAATCTCACAATTATTATTTTTTATTCTTTTGTATTATAGGCGATTTTCAAGTGCGGACGTTTCGGTTTACGTCAATCAACATTTTGATATAATTCTTCAAACAAATATTACTTTTTTCAATTTATGTCATAGGCGAATATACTTCTCTTGCAGTCAACCTATGGACTGAAATTGAATTGATAAGTTCTTCAACCATTAGGTTAATTTTATTTCTTTTCTTATAAATTTTCATCCCAATAAGATCAAATAAAATATAGTAAGCCATAAATATGAACTCATCTTATAAATAAAAGTTTTAACAACTTGCACTGAGTAATAAATCATATGTTTTATATAATAAATGTAATTTAAAATATTTGTAGAATCTAACTCCCGATTTTTTTATGGAACCGTGGGAAAAGGAAAATCCAGACTTACGTCGTGCCGATTCGTTTTAGAGTACATAAGTTTGGAACGTAACGTGACGTAGGTATGAACTGCCTATATGTACAACTTACGATTATTCAAACTAAGCATAATTTAACAGAAAAACACAACTATAGTGATGTGAAACATATTGTCAAATGTTGCTTTTCGTGTTTTCATGATAAAATCCATGGATTTTTTTTTCGAGAAAATGTCGCTATTTTCCTAAAGCACAAAAAAACCCATTTGACATTGGCGATAATAACATTACTAAGATCAGGAACTAATATCAGAGTATAAATTCAGAATAGTAACAAAATATAAAATGATAAACTATACTAATGCACCTGTCATAAATTTAAAGTTATGACACTAATAACAATTTTATTCAAACGATATCCATAAAATTCAACATTTAGATTTTTTTTCTGCAAAAGTGGCATATGAATGAGTCAAACCAAACGAAGTTCGAAATATATTGTCAATACATATTTATAAAAAAGTATTGGCATTCAAAATATAATGACATAGAAATAACAACACGACATAATATAACATCTGTAACTTAAATACATCTTAAGCTTAACATAGAGACATAAATTGAATTTTGTAAAATAATAATGAAAATAAGCTTTAACTGAAATTGTCTCTTCTTTAAGAAGTTATTGAATAATTTGTTAAAAAGAATTATTGCACAATTTGTTAAAAAATATTACTGAATAATTTGATAAAAAGAGCCCGGTTTAAAACAATACAAAGTCTTTTAAATTTATAACAAACCTTATCTTAGAACTAATTGCTTCAGATATCATTAAATCTATGGAACTCAATAATTTAACATACTTTTCTAATCACATTCCTAAAACTAATAACTTTTTGTTGAGCATCACTATTTATAGTGAAGCTATTCCGTTTAAATCGAACAGCTTATTTATTCAACGTTCTTAACGTTGATTTACAATTTTAATCAATTAAATCCGTTAGACAAATGTATCGTCCTTACAAAGAGTATTTTTTTGCAATTATGCGTATATAATATTATATCTGTTCAATTCATGTTACATGAATTTCTGTTTTTAAATAATCTTCATTTTATAAATTCTTTATATTTTACTGTCTCAAGTAATTTCTTACATCTTTGATTCTGTATTCTTATTTGTCCTCAATGCATGATGGTACTCATAATAAATATTTAATTATATAAATTGACTCTATGAGATGGACCATACCATCTCTAAATTGTATCGAAAATATTATCTATGAATTATATTGTTTTAGCACCACTAACCTACCACAAATTAAAAAGAAAACGTAATTAACTTCCAATTATATTAAAAGTTCTTATTAATACCTACGTATATTAAATATTGCTGAATTTAACAATTTTGGTTTTCATTTCCAAATTCATTTGTAATTGATAAGTTTGCTTTTTTCATTATTATTATTAATATTATTACCTTTATTTCAATTCCTTTATTTTTAATGAGCAACTGTGTTAATATATCAAACAAGATTTCTACAATGTATAGATATTCCAAAACGCAGCATACACCCTCAACTAAATAATACGGTGTAACATAAATCTGCTAAAACTAAATACGTGACACATTTATTACCAATTCATTTCTTAGTACCTATTTAACAGATATTTACAATTATTTATAATAGTCACTTTCATGGAAACAAATTACATTGGCTTAAAGTGAGTTTGAATACAGAAACAACTTATAAGATAATAATATTATTATGTATAACACGGTTGTTAACTGAAAAAAAAATACGCGGTACGATTACTTATAACAAACTTTACATAACATAAAATATAACTTCGGATTGAGCTTTACGTTTATTAACATTTTTTTTTGTTACGAAGACTACAAATGTTAAGATTTGACGACTTTACCGTCTTTTTTGATGTCCTTTGATTTTATTCCAGTTTTCACTGATGATTTACTTTGGCCTTGGACGATGTTATTTTCCGTAGTTTTCATTACTGTATTGTTTATTTGCCCCGGTTGCTTCTCAGAATTGGTTGAAGAACTTGAAGACTTTGAGTTCGATAATTTTGAAGTACTCAATGGAGTTGCTGATGATGTAGATGGTCTATCTGCTGTAGATGACAAAGATATTGTTTTAACTGTATTTGATGAAGGACCCGGTTTCACAGTAGGGGCGTGTTGCGATATACTGGATATCACCGGTGAAACATTGACAGAGCTTAAAGATGTAGTTGTAACAGAAGAAGGCTTCGTTATCTTCGGTTTATTGGTATCTATAGTTTCTGCAGGAGGTGTATATAAAATGTTCACGGAAGGTTTTGTCATTAAAGATTTTTTCACATTTTGGTTACTAGATGTGCTATTTGCAGTTGTTGTCATTTTTGTTGTAGTAGTAGTTTGAGTTGTTGTAGGCGTATGTAATGGTACAGTCGATGTTGAAGATTTTGTACATAAGGCAATATTAGCCGAATGTTCGGCAATTGTGGTAACGGCAGTAGATTTAGGAAGTTTACTTGTATTAGAAACTACATTATTAGTATTCCCTTTTGGCAACATTTTATCACTTATACTACTTGAATCACGTTCGAAACTTTTTGGCTGCATCGGAGAGTTTGTTGTTACAGAGCAATCTTTTGAATTTTTATCGCCAATACCAGAGTCAGACATTTCATCTCCAACATACTTCGGTTTCAAAACTAACTCATTTAAACTCTCCGTTATCGTATTTTTTTGTCGTGGCAAAATTTTGTGTGTCATTAAATTATTGACATCTTCTTTTTTATTATTATTACTTATAACTATTGGATTAGTCGCAGCATTGCTCATTCCTTGGTTATTCTTTAGTTGAGATGGTATGGAACTAACAAGATCCATATTTTTTAATTTCGTGGGCTTCATAATTTCAGATTGTTTACTGGTTTCCTTTAAAGTACTTGACAGTTTTGTACCGGTTGGAACAGTTTCAGTAACAGTAGAGTGCACTATCGGAGATTTTATTACGTTCCCATTATTCTCATTTTTCAGTGTTGTATTACTCTTAACAACGCGTTCTTGGCTGGTGGTTGGTAGTAAAATACTTTCCATATTATTTACCGTATTTACCGATTTAGATAAATCTGACTGTGTTGTTTTCGTTGCTTTTATTGAATCCTCTGTTCTGTTATTATGATTTGTAACAATAATTTTATTACTGATATTTTCTTGTGTTGTTACACTAATAATACTTTTATTTGTTGCATCCTTTAGTTGTATAGACGTATTATGACTAGTAAAGGGAACAGTATTTTTTAATTCTCGGTCAAAGTTAATGTCACTTATACTAGTAATTGTTTGTAAGATATTTGAGCTTGCTTCGCTACATTTTCCTGCCTTTGAAACAGATACTTCAACAGTAGATAAAATTGGCACTGGTGTTACTTGAACTGGTTCCATGTGTTTATTTTTTCCATCAGAATGTATTTTGGCCGTTGTAAAAATTAATGGATTAGAACTATAACTAACTTGCTTACATCCATCAATATCCACAAGTATTTGATTTTTAGATATTAAGGTATTTTTAGATGACTCCAGGCTATTGAAAATATTTGTATTCATATGATTATGCAGGGTTGCTATCGTATTCGGTTGACATTTATAAATAATATTTTCATTTATAGTCTGAACGGAGCTTTGAACATCAAAAGCACTGGAATTATTTTCAAGCATTATTATATCATCCCTTTCATTTTTATTGTTGGTTTCAGTCTTTACTTGTGAAATAATTTCATTGGCACTTTGATCAGTATAATCTATACCTTCCTTGTCCGTCTGCAAAAGAGGTTCTGTAACTGTAATATCAGATTCCTGACTGAATACTGGAACTTTTTTCTTCATAGAATTTCTTTTAGATTTAGCTGCTGTTCCAGATTTTTTTATTTCATTTTCAACTCCGCTTGTCACAGAAGTTGAATCCCCACCTTCATGAGATGTCTGTCAACAAAATATAATACAAACATATTATGTATGTATTTTTAATATTTGGAATTAATATCCATAACTTACTATCACATAGTTGTTGAACGTAAAAGCTGCCTTTTGATTTATAACGTTCGACTTGAAAAAGGAAGAGGTGCTCAATTTGGTTGTATTTTTTTGTAATGTTTGTTCGACATTTATATAAATTATTATTGGAAAAGACATAAGAACATCCATATGAGTCTAGTTTCAATTTCATTAGCATTGGAATATGTTTGTTATAATCCAAATCTAGGTAGGTTTCCAAAAGACCTTCTTCTAAATGTTTTGTAGTACTTTTTTTTTTAAGTCGGTTTTATTTATGATATAATAAAATAATTATATTTAATGAAAACCCAACTATTTCCACAAGCTACTCTACGTTTTCATTTAGGAAATTCACATACCAAAAAATATACTTTCTGCACATCAATGTTCAACATTTATTATATCTTCTAACAACTTATCAATAAGGTGCAAATGTAATACCTACTCTTATTATAAGTTTTCTAATAGGATCAGTATAGAATGTACATAAATAAAATAATAAAACCTTTCTCATTGTGACGAGCGGATGCGCGTGTGGAGGTCAAGCACCACGTTCCCGTAATACAGGTCGGCCGTGCAGCAGTAAAACTGGTGGAGACAATTCAGTTTCGGTACGTAGTGTTGTTAAAACTGCTTTTCCCGCGGGACCCCACTCCTCCGTTGGTCGGGCCAATACTCGAGCTTTCTATGAATAAAATTTGATGTGCATTCTTTGCATGTTTACATTCTAAAAGTAATCTAATATTATAAACAAGGAATATTTCAACACGTTATGAAACGTACAAAGTAGAGAAAGCCAAAGAATTAATTAGCATAGAAATAATATATTCAATATTTGAATCAAATCATAAATTCTATCTAAATTATATACAAACGTCAACTTAATTAACAAAATATACAAATGAGCATTGTTTTTTTAGTTGTTTATTTTTAATTCGGAGATATACGGTTTTAATTTAATTGTTATATAATATAGTAAACTGCAAATTATGTTTCACTAGATTTGTAAAACTATACATTTTTTTTTCTATTTCTCTTTAAAGCGTCGAAATAAGAATAACAAACAATACATTTATATATTATTATTTAGATTTTGATATAGCGGTACCTTTATCAAGGATATCTTAAACTATGGGAGCACAAAGTCCTTCGATTGGTTATTTAACTACGAAGTGTAGCTTGTACAAAGACTGATAAGAAATTTTCTTGTTAAGAACTTTGATCGTTAATAGAACAAAATGAAGTAATAAGGAAAAAGAAAAAACCCGACTACAAAACCTTCCTTTTTTACCACCGATGTTATTTATATGTTGATCATTAATATATATACAAGTGCCCTAGCACAAATAGAACGATTTCATACTAAATACCCACCAATCCAATTAACTATACATGTGTATGCACTCGACAAACTCTATTCTCCTTTAACGCCTTCGTATAAAAATATAAAACAATAAAGACTAATTACAAAGTTCTACATAATCGGAAATAAATTCGTATTATATCAAATTCACTTACTTCCATAATAGTAAGATCATCAGGACCGCTGCATATTTGGTCGACAGCCATCAAAACCACGACGACAACAGGCAGGACGCCAATCGACCATCCCACAGCATCGGCCCACATCGGGTACACGTAATGCCCATACGAAGCTGGTTTATACTCAATCCAATTGAATACAAGAATAAACTGAAAATATAGGTTTCGAATTATTAATTAAAAACATTTTTCATTTTCATCGTAACTAATAGTCCCCAGATATTTAAAGTTTTTCTAAATGTAATTTTGTATTCTATATATATTGTTTCTGTAATTAATTAGAAAATATAAAGATAGTCATAAAGTACAGATGATTGAACCTCGTAAGACTTCTTCGAATTCATATATGTATGAGATAGATAGCTTAGCTAAGATTAGGATATTAGAAGGATTATATAGGTTAGGAAATCGGGATATTCGCCGACAGTTCAAGCCGAAGCACACCGTGCGCCCTTGTGCTGATTGCCTATAAAATCGGGTGAGTGCCATAAGCGCTTAGCAGTCCGGTGAAACTGTAGCGGCCTTAACAAGCCAACAGTGTAGTCAGTTCGAAACAAAAAAAAGCAAGACTTCTTTTACCAAATACATTTTGAACATATATTCGTAGAACGTCGGGACAGAGAGAGATGACTGCGAACTAGTACGAGTCACTCCTTTCCAGTATACACGACGCATAAAAAGTTTTAATAATCTCTCATAATATGATTCAAAAAATGTTTTATAAATGTATATGTAATATACATTTACCGGTATAAAAGAACGTCGCAGTAATTTTTAAGCTCTACTTAATGCCTTGAGATTTAGCACTATATTTTGCAACATCACCAAAGAACTACAGACCAGTATGTTTCTCGTTAAGAACGATTAATTTATTACTGGGTTTGATCAAAATTCGACCATTAGTAATAACATAATTCGCCGGCATTGTGATTTATAACCTCTCAGAAAGAGAAATTCGTTCTCAAAACTTAAAGGCAAATAAATATGTGAAGAATATTGATCGATAGCTCAATGATAATGTTTTAGTAAAGGAATAATACATCGTAAAATCCTGATAAAGCCATAGTATGCTTGTAAGACATTTTCTAATGCTCGCCTGGAGGACTACAACCGTCAACGTTAATTATCTGTGACCATACACCAATAGGTGTATTCTAGCAGTTGCATTTGAAAATCTTAGGGTGCATCACTTAATATCTAGATTAAGATTGTGATCAAACGCTCTAAATGTATATGTTTAGCATAATTGTTTTTTTTTTTCGAACTCACTACACTCTTGGCTTGACAGGCCTCTAGAGTTTCATCCAACTACATGTAAAGCATAAAAAAGTCGTTTCTTAATCAACGTGTTCCCTCGTTCTTTCGATAATGGGACGCTGAAACGACGCTTGTCTATAGGATCAGTCATCAACGTACACCATTACTTTCAACTATAAAGCGTTTCCGATACATTTTACCTTAAAGAACAATACAAACCACTAAAGCAGCTGGTGTCACAAGCCGCCACATAGCACTCCAAAATAACACCCATAGCCTGGACTGACGACCAATCATTCTCTGTATATCGCCACAGAACTTTTCTGCACCGTAAAGCCATGCGATGAGTATGCATTCTCCGATGGCTATTATGAGCACAGACCAATTTGCTGCATACTTGTCCATTAATTGTAACCAATACATTCCACTCTGAAATACGTATATGATTATGCATACATATTGTGTCATCACTATTATGTATTTTTATTTATAGTGTTGTTACGTTGCCGGTCCGCGATAAATCAATAAAAACCATTCTCTAAATTACTCGACACCTATAATTAGGAATGTTATTTTACTTTTGTATTTGTATACGATTAAATAATTTTACTGGAAATGGAACTTTATTACCAATGGGCGGAACAATATATAGATTAATATCAAAGCCTTCTATGATATTAAAGCTTGACTGTAGTTATATGAAAACATGGTCCGTAGTCCGGTGAAACTGTAGAGGCCTTGCCAGGAGAACAGTGAAGTCAGTTCGAAAAAAAAAATAGAAATCATAGTCCTTAATAAATATTACATATCTATATTACATAAGCACTATAAACCACTCAAACGTCATAACGTTTCGCTCGTTCATTCATTCACAGTGAATGAATGACATGTAAAGTGTAGGAACCTCACAGCACGCCCATACCGTGCATACAAGTTAACGTACTAGCATTATCAACATAACGTACTCAAAATTTTGTAGAATAAACTTCTCCAAACTAGTAGTATAAATAAAAATGTTCAAATACACACGATATATTCTATCGGAGGCAACTAAAAAACAACGTGAAAATAACTGAATATTTATTTAAAGAAAAAACAGTTGTCCTCGGCGCGGCACAAAAACTCACTAACATACACATAATATACAATATTTTATTACTCAATATCATCTATAAGAAATCTTAGAACAAGAAAGCTATAAAACTCATTACGATTATATAAACTTACGTTGGTAGTAAAGATGAGACCACCCATGTAACCAAACACGGCAACGATTAATACTACCCAAACTTTTTTATGGCGGTAGTTTGGAAATCTGTCCAAAATAGCCGTAGTCACGGTCTCCATTAATGCAAACTAAAACATAAATACATTGCAATATGTATGTTTATATATGTAATAAACCTTAAGCACAGCAAAAGAGGTAGCGACCGTCCGCCATCGTTAATGAGTGACAGCTAAAGGGTTTCGTCTCATACTCTAAATTACAGAAAACAAGTATGCCGTCAAGTTATTAAATAAGGCTAGCTACAGATAGAAAATAAGGGGTTGAGATATAATAGTATCTACACAGCATAATTATATATCAACATACCTGTGAGTCAAGTCCGAGTGTCAAAAGCATTACAAAAAATAAAATAGACCAAAGTGGCGAGACAGGCAATCTAGTTACCACTTCAGGATACACAATAAAGGCAAGTCCAGCCCCTTGATCAACAACACGGTCCACACCAACGTTTAGCTCGTGTGCCAAAAAACCAATTACAGAGAATATCACTAATCCAGCAAAGAATGAAGTTGCTATGTTCGAAACGGCAACTATCAAGGAATCACTGCAAAATAAATTAAATAATATAAATATTCCTAAGTTGACGCATTAATAGTTCTCTTTGATATACCACTTACATGTAACAATTGTTAGTAAACTGATTATAAGAAGAAAGTGTTATAAGACCGCCCCAAGCTGGACTCAATGCAAAAAATATCTGCACTGCTGCGTCACCCCAAACCTGAAGAAAGAAAAAGTTCATAATTAGATTAGATTAGATATTTGAAAAAAGAAAGTCGAAGGTGCTATGCAACACAGTACCTGAGCGTTAGCAAGCTGACTAAAATCTGGAGTCAGGTAGAAAACAATTCCAGTAGACGCACCGGGTAAAGTGACACCACGAAAGAAGAGAATCACCAGTACCACATAGGGAAAGAGTGCAGTAAAGTATACAACCTGAAAATAAAGGTTCGATATTATTAATATCATAAGAAATTGGGGGACTTACGAGTAATTGTAAAATTCGATCAAATTTTTGAAAAATTGAACTTTGATCTTGAATAACTTTTGAACGCGTGGACAAATCAAAAAATGTTATCAGACCTTTTTTGTAGAGCGTTAAATTTTCTATGAAGATTGAAACAGCGATTTATTAGTCAACCAGTCGTTTGAACGGTACAATAGCAAAAGAAGCAAAAAAAAATTTTCCCATGTTATTCTTATGGGAATTAAAAAAATGCGATGAGGACAATATTAATATTAAGGGCTCATTTTTTCACAGAATTTTTTTTACATTCTAAAGAAACTTTTGAGCCTGTTTGGAAAAAATTTTTTTTTTTTTGATCACCCTGGTATATTATTCCATATAGACATAAATCCATTTCAGGCCGAACATTAGGTAACGGCAACAATGCTGATTCTGATTCTCATAGAGCGTTTTAGAAAATTTCTGACGTTACGACTTAAAAAATAAGAAGGTTCTCAATTCGGTTGTATTTCTTTTATGTTTGTTACCTTAGAACTTCGTCATTTGTAAACTGATAATGAAAAATCTTTTTGAAAATAAAATTCTTATGCGAGGGCTTTGAAATTCTAATCCGCGACCTTTTTATGTGACGAAAAGTGGTGGGAGTAAATACCGTGTCGGGTAGAGTCTTGGAAGCACCGGTTCTACTCCGTCCGGTCCGAAGTTTAGCAACGTCAGGTACAGTCAGTACTTGGATGGGTGACCACATGAGAATATCGCGTGACGTTGGCTTTTTGTTGTACTTTTTATAATGAAGTTTTCACTTCTTTTGTATGGTTGTAAGCACACACACACACTTTTTTTACTTTTTTATTGTTAAGGCGGTTTTTAAAAGAGGACCAATTTTAATTGCATTAGCAACTTTGGACTTTGAAGATACACCAGGAAAGTCATCAAAATCGAATAGGAAATGTATAGTGATTAAAAAATTGTTTAATAAGTTCTATTTTTCTAAGCCAGTTTTATTTTTTGTTAAAACTGTTCTTATAAACTCAATAATTATATGATGATCAGGTAATACCGTGGGCGACAAGTATATAAGACAAATCTGTCAACATATCTTTGCTCTTTGTTAAATAGAATGTCTCATAATATACATAAAACATTTAATATATATGTACAAACCTTTCCCGAAGACTGAACGCCTTTGCAAAGGCAAAGGAATACGATGACCCAAGCAGCCAATAAACATGCGGCCATACCCCATCGCACCTGTCCCGTGTCTTCGATTCCAGATGACAACCCTAGTACTTGGTTTCTGGAAAAAAAAATGTTGAAGTGAGCGTTATAATTTATTTATTACAAATATTTATACATTCAGACGCAAGAGTACAACATTTAAGAAGGTATAAAACAACTTAAAAAATACTTTCTGAATGAAAACCACATAAAACAGTATTACTGAACTGAGTCAAATTAAATTTTGATAGAACTTATGTTAAATATAAGTGTGTATATACTAAGGAAGGGTTTTTAATAAGAAACTGTAGGAAATACCCAAAAATTTGATATTTAAATACAATAAATAGGGATATAAAGTATAAAACACACCCCTACAATCTTTTTAATATTCTAATTTATTAATATTTTAATATTATATTTCAAGCTTTTAATTAGAGGGGAAATCAGCCTATTTTTGAATTACTTACGATTACGTTACTTACTATGATTTGAATAAATATCAATAAAAATGTTTAATAAGTAAACTAAGTCTGCCTTCATTAATTTGCTCGAACAAAGAAACTGACTTTCTAGGATCGATCCTAGTGAATAATAATATAAAACATTAATTAAAAGCATAACAAAAAAACCGAACAGTTACGTGAAATATTCCTCAGCAGGTGGACGTCTAATACTGTTATTGGCTAATAGCATTATATTGTGAATATTCGGATAAGTCTGATTGAAACATTGCCGCAAATAATAAGTTCCATTATTTGCCTCACATTCGTCCGCCTCTTCATAGGAATAGCAATCTGGAATATAGAAGCAAATTTTATAATTATAATTGTTGACATAGCTACTAGATACATTCACAAACTTGAAAATAATATGTTATATCTTATAAAAAATTACACTAAGTATGCAGCTAAGAGGTAAAATTACATGAATTTAACATTGTTGCATAAATAATAACAATAACATTTTTAGTTATGTTTAAGTAATGGTTTTTTAACCCATAATCTTTGTTACAATAAGAAAGGTGCTTTGTAATTTATGGATCGCTAGAAACCTAATAATAAAATTAAGAATTGTGCTCCTAACCTTTATAGTATGGTTACCTCTACGGTAAGGAAAACCATCTTTGTGTATGTAATGTGTCCGTCAAAATATGCTAAATTAGGATGGCACTACAGTATCAACATGGTTCCTTATTGTTCAATTATTTAAAACACTTTATTACAATAAATACTCAAAAATGACTACACATATTATTTAAAGTTCGTAAATATCCCATCATACTTCATGTGTTCTAGATAGTAGATATTTTAGGTTACATTCTCCAAATTACTACGAATTAACCATATTCTTGCCTGTGCTAGCGCCATTTTGAAAAGTTTCCGAACTTTTATTTAGTGTTTGGAGCTGGACAATTTTTCAACATATATCGCATATGATATGGTTCTCTTACCTACACTCCTTACTTTATACGTTATAAAGCGTATATACGACATCAACCTCTATATTAAACTAATTTGTTAACCTTTACATATTAATAAATCAGAAATGTAAGCACCGTCGTTTGTAATATATAAAAGTAGAGAAAATAACAATAAAAGGCTCCTTACTTTGGGTACTCCATTCTGCATCGCAATTTTGCCATGGTAACTGATAGAAGATACTGGCAAAAGACACGACCATATAGTAAATAGTCCAAGCGATTATAAGGTTATAGTAGAGCATCACAATCGTGGAGACTATTACCATTCCATAGCCTAAACCACGGAATAGTGGACAAAATTTGGTGTACACAGCAACTGGACCAAGAGATCCATATTGACCAAACGAAAGTTCCATGAACATAAGCGGCAGACCTGCTATTACCAGCATTACAGTGAACGGTATAAGAAATGCACCTGTGAAAATAAAAAAAGGTTTCTTACTCCTAGCAAGGTGTACAATTTTTCATACATCAATTTAAAAATTATTAAATTATGTTGAAATATTTTTTTTATAATGAATGCATAAATATAGAGCCTACTTTAGACTATGTAATTTTTTGGTTCCTTCTCTATATCCACAATCAGTAGCATTACAAAAAGATTAATTGAATGAGGAGCTGAGTCAGGCAGAGTGTGTCATTCATTGAGGACATGTACTTCCTAGGTATAATCTTTTAATTGTCATTTAGTTGATTATTCAAAGGAGAGTGAGATTGCAAAGTTGATTTTTTTACTCCCTAGAGCAATATGAGACTATCTTGGACCTTGCACAAAATTATACTCTGTGATGAAACTCATTATATTAATCTCAACAGCTTTTGTTATTGATGAATATTTTCCTATCTGTTCATCATATTCAAATCAATATGGATGTACATTACCTCTATATGCGTGACTTAACATTTTGTGGATAACCTATTCATAGTCCAGAGAAATGTATGAATAAAGTAAGTTTAATACAAATTAAAAAGAGTTGTTATAAACCCACCTCCTCCATTATTATAGCAGAGGTAGGGAAATCGCCAGACGTTTCCGAGTCCTACGCTGTACCCCAGCAAAGACAAGAGAAAATCAAAGCGTCCTGTCCAGTTACCGCGCTCTGGTTCCGAGTCATCGGACAATTGACTAATCGGTAATGTCTTCAATTCATCATCGCACTGTAAATGTACATATAAGATATTAGGCGATTCCCTCCCGCTTCGATGGGCATGAAAAAAATAGGAATAGTATCAATCGAATTAAAAAATAAAAAGCTTAAGATTTCATATCGAATAGTCATAGCCCTATTCCGATAGATTTCAGTATTTTTGATGTAACTGAGCCTCAAAGAACTATATTTTCATTGTATATATTGTATACATCAATACATATTATAAAACAAAGTCAGCCACCGCATCTGTCTGTCCGTCTGTATGTTCACGACAAACTCGAAAACTACTGAACGGATTGTAATGCGGTCTTCACCAATAGATAGAGTAATACATGAGGAAGGTTTAAGTATATAATTTGTCAAGGTTTTGTGTAAATTAGTTGAAATATAACGATAATTGTTGGAAGTGTTGGAAAAATTCAAGTCGCTTAGGAGCTTTCTTCGAATACGCTGCCTAATTCTTTTGACATATCACAAAACAATGCATAGTGAGATAGTAGTGCTTTTATAGATCTATACAAAAAGTCTACGATGGTATATACCTATCTTTTAAGGATACCTTACTATACCCATTTATTTGTAAAAGCATGGTCACATACAATGAGGTAATTGGGAGGCTATTTAGACGGATACAGTATTCATCCTTATCAAATTGAATACATTAGTTACCCTAAGCATTTCATGCACATAAGTATATATTTATTATTATCAGGGCAGGACAACATCCGCCGGGCCTGCTAGTATAATATAATAAGTATGAATAAACTTATTACTATTAATGTACTATAAAATAAGCACGTATATTTGATCTATTTATGTTATATTAAAAAAGATGTAGATGTATAAAGACCATATATTAATTAATACTTACATTCTATTTATCATTTAGACATGAATGAATAATATCCAGTAAATACATATATAATTTGTATTACATTTACCTTTTGTAAATGGAACAAAGTTTCATTAAAATTATTCGAGTATAGTCTACCTAGACTCTATTTGCCCTATATTATAAACACTGAACTATAAATAGTCAACACAATATGTATATTGTTTATCGTATTAGGTTCTTGTCTACATAAATAAAACTGTTGCATAGCTTTTTAATATGTTTTTTTGTTTTACTTCTCACACACTTGGTCCTCATCTAAATCAAATATTACGAAGACTTCATTTAATATAAAGTTAGTAAAGTTTAAA
Source organism: Antheraea assamensis (assembly GCA_035772565.1). Taxonomy (NCBI): domain Eukaryota; kingdom Metazoa; phylum Arthropoda; class Insecta; order Lepidoptera; family Saturniidae; genus Antheraea; species Antheraea assamensis. Next base: position 7,743,076 of record JAQQSE010000031.1, on the reverse strand, counting down.
CTACGATTTTATAAGCACTACGCGTTCAGCGATGGTGTTGTCTTGCAGTAGACAAGTGGGGCAAGCGGTGTGATGCATATGTTTTTTCCGCTGTATATAAAATATATTGTTAAGATAATAAATGTAGCTGACGAAGTCGTGGGTGTCAGCAAGTTAGTTAATAAGAAGAGTTGTAAAGAATAAGCTGGCTGCTTCCGCTGGAGATTTTGATCATTTCATATTATTAGGTACTTGCGTATAAAATTGCGTATTAATAAAAGTTAGACGAAAAAATATAATAATATAAACTCAAAGCAGACTTTATTAGTCTCTATAGTAAGTATTAAATTATACGAGTAAACACCATTTGACCCACAACCCTATGACGATACTGAAAACAACAATTTTTTTTTATTTCTACGACAATAAGACGTTTTCCAATGCTCATTTGACAAACCATATAGTTAATCACCTCCTACCTCAAATCGGTTAATTGATGTATTCTGATAATTACTCCCGACGTCCTTTGATTCTAACGTGCCATGCTAACGATTCAATAGAAGCCGATTCGGTGATTCTAATTGAGTTAAATACTTTTAAATTAAAGAATATTGTTTACATAGCAAGTAGGACTTTTCATGAAATATTTATTGGTATGACGTTTAGAAATATGCTCCATCGGTTCTTCTACAACATCGTACCAGAGTAAGTAGGGTGCATTACCGATTTTTCGGACACCAACCAAATAATGTCGGTTTTACTATAAAATCTTACATACTGCATGGATCCAATGATAATACAGATGTCTGGTAATTAAATTTCTGCTTGACTGTATTATCATATAAATTTAATATCAAGCGGTGAATTTAGTAAAGTAAATGAATTGAATAGACATTTTAAATTTATCTTATTTATCTACCCTTTTCAAACAAACTTTATCTAGAAAGATAATTTAAAAATTATTGGTTCCTCATACAAACTTTCATCCCTTATTTCACCACATTCAAGTTTTATTTTTGTGAATAATAAAATAGCCTATGTCATTCTATCAAGTCCAATCAAGCTTTATACATATTCTATCTATCTATATACATTTGTAGTATCTATACGATATTTTAAAATAGTAAATGTATATATAATCACTTAAACAATACGTAATGTCTTTGCCTTTTAATATTTTTACAATAATATTCTGAATAGTGTAAAACTAACGTGATTATATCACGTTATTATAAAAATAAGTTATGGTTAATGTTATTATTTTATTGCGTATAATATTTCCATATCGAGAACTATATAATGTAGCTATTATAAAATAATATTATATTTAGAAAATAGCTTCAGGAATAGTTAAAGGTTAATTCCCGATACGACTTTATAATTCAATGAAAAGAAATAGGTCATCTTAAATATGAAAGATCCATGATTTATGGTTTGATACATATATATGCTATTAAAAAAAACACGCAAATGACGTAAACAATTCTATCAAATCATTTTGCTACTATGTATTAATGATAAATTAATATTTGTAAGTTAAACCTGCTTTTAAGTACGTACATATTCAATTTTAAAAACTTCGCAATTGTAAAAGAATCCCAGTAAATAATATTCGCTACGATGAGTATCGAAGTATGTGTGTGTGTGTTGCACCTACAACTCTTTTTACCTACATGACATAATTATCATCCACATACCTAGCCGGGTCATTATATGTGTAAGTGACCTATTTAAAAAAAATAAGGTCATGTTATATAAAAACATTTTAATTATTTAAAAAAATACCTAGTAATTTCAATGTATAAAAAGATGCCTCTCTGTTAAAGTATCCTTTCAATAGTCCTATTTACTATAATAGGTACTCACGTCTGAAGATTTCGTATCCGCTGCAGGAATATCAGATGTTACTGATGAAATTTGAGTCTCCGACGATTTCTCCATGTTTTATTCCTGATCGATCTGAACTATTTGAATACGGACTGGTTTTGGATCATTATGACGATGAGCACTGTAACGACGAACTCACGGCGACCACCGACCATTGCGCGATACATATCACTCCCAGCCGTTCGTTAATAATCATCTATAAAGCAAGTGGACTCACTCGACACGTTACAATATATTGGCACATCTGGAGATAAAACGTTTTGAATAGGAAATTAATTAGAGAGAAGAGACGAGTTAAATGTATAATAAAACGTAAAATCTAAAACGCAGGAACGCGCAGATGTCAAGTTTCGCATCGACCGAACTCTGAATGAACATCTAGGTCAATATCAAGCCCCAGCCTCCGCGCCCCTCACCCTCCGTTCACCCTTGTTTGAATTTTTCTTTACAATATAATAAAATCACTGCTTAAGAGCTTTATTATACAGGATTAAATACACTCGAATATTGACATGATTTAATAATTTATTTAATAAGATGAATAAACTACAGTTTTATGATATGTAACAAAAAACAAAATGCACTGATTTCTCGTAACATTTTTCTGTGGAATCTCTGATAATTACAAGTAGGTAAACAATACATTTAACATTTTCTTGTACTACCCTTACGTTACTAATATTATAAATGCAAGGTCGTTTGTTTGTTACGCTTTCGTGCCGTAACTGCCCAACCGATTATCACGAAATTTTGCATACTAGTTATCAGGGTTACATAGAAGGGCATAGGAAGAAAATACTGCTCTCCGTGGATACTTTAAATCTCCATGAATGCAGGCAAAACCGCGGAGAAAATCTAGTTAAGTTAAAAAAGTATTTAAGTAAAGCTATTTATATCCTTTCAATTTTACGTAGAGGAGAATAAATATACAGTATAAATTTGATTAAGTATTGATATATAATTTCCCAGTAACCAAAAATAAATAGATACGCCTCCAAAAGAAATACCCACGTGGTAGATTGTAGATTAAGTACATAAAAGGAAAAAAAGATGCCAAAGGCTATATATAAATAATGTACACATAACCACAAGTTCTATAGTTAAACCTGTAACTTCTAAAAAGTCATGTTGGTTGAAGAATTCAAACCCGGGTACATGTTGGGCCAATTAAGTGGGCGTGCCGTAGCAGTGCGTTGCCTACATTTTCAAATGGCAAAATGTTGGTATTTGTGGTTGGCGCTTTGATAATAATGAACGTTAAAGCGGTCGCGACGGCAGCGATTTATTAGCATAATTCCATTTTAGGCGTAGCGTGTGGCCATCTTCCTCTACATCGTCAATAAACATAAATTATGGTCAAACGCTAATGTACATAGAAAAAAAAACCTTCCAGTTTCGGAAAAGAATCCACGACTTCCAAACTCAATTGTACAACTCGCTACTATTGAGCTACGATGATTCACAAATATTGATAGTAGATAAACATTGAGAGACTCATAAGCACCTCCCTGCTTATATTCCCCGTCCTACTAACCTCATTAGACCATTGAAATGTTATAATTTAAGAACCGAATGTTGCATTTTTTAGAGGACGTAATTTTATTTTTGGGACATGTGTGGGGCGTCAATAGAAGCTTAACCCCAAGTTTGTGGGGTTGTCGCCCTTGTCCCCCGGCCCCCATCTTGGAAAAAGGGGTGCAAACACCTTTTTCGCGATATCTCGGAACCTATGCGGCCTACAAAAAAATCATGAAGACATAATTTGTAGCAAATTCTCACAAATATATTCATATAACTTTTTGCGCTAAATTTAAAATTAAAGAAGTTATAAGCAAAAAAGTGAGAAAATTTCTATAAAAATTTTCTTTTTTGCTCTATAACTTTTTAATACATTTTACAAAAAAATTACCTCAGACCAATCTTGTAGATGATGGTATTTTGAGGGAATTTTTTTCTCTATAATTTTTTTTTTATTTCATTCATTTAAAACGCTGTTTGCACCCCTTTTCCAAGATGACGGCCGGCGGACAAGGGCGGCAATCCCATGAACTTGGGGTTAAGCTTCTATTGACACCCTCCCCACACATGTCCTAAAAAAAAATTGCGTCCTCTAAAAAATATAAAACTCATGTAACATTTCAATGGACATGTGCCTCTTAGCTTTAGTGAATAATAGCCCTTTAATTTTACATGCCTTGTCCTTATTTATTAAAATTAACAAAATCAAACTTTAATCTGATTATCGATATCTTCATCGTTATATATCTAATTTTGGTTGTATATTTTTTTTTGCGGAAGATACAATAACTCGGTCTGAATACAAATTATAGTAAATAATTATTTTCTTTTCACGAATTACATTTTTTAATTGCTCTCCTTCGTTTATGACACTATCTGCCTAAGACAGCGCTCACTCTGTATCTACATAACATTGGCGGAATTGTGTATTACCTACACACGGCGCCATAAATTAATGAAGAAGATTGATAAGCATTAATTTATACAATTTACATTGCATTCCTACCAGAAAGGCCAATTTAAATGTTAGAACTGGATGTTTATTTATTTTAATATACCTTTTTCGTTTTAAATTCTACTGCAAAACAAGTTTCCGTATTTTACAGCGAATAATATAACATAATTGCAGAGACGAAAGGAACCAAGATTAAAATTGTGTTATCAATGAATTAACTGTATAAGATACCACAACGTATAAAGACCTACGGCAATTTGATGCGAATGTCATTTGAGATTCGAACGAAATAAAAAAAAAATCGGATACTCGCCGGATAACTTGCATACCCAAGTGGCCAAGAGCCAAGCCACGTAATACGATAAGCCAATGTTTACAGCATTAGACGAAATGGGTATAATTTTCTTAATTATTGCTTTAACATAACAGATACACTTTATTGTCGGTTACACGTTTGAAGTTAACTTTATGAAAAATCTTCAATACCGAAATAACTGTTTAGAGTAAATATACTCGTACATATCACTGGGCTACGAAATCTGTGTTGCGTGATTAACATACCGGGTGCCCGTGAAAGATAGATCGATAACTTGCAAATATTGGATGACAGTTACTGGATGCGTAAAACAAGAGAGAAAGTCCAACAGAGAAGTTATCGGGAAGGCTACACTCAGCAGTGGGCTACTACGAGTTTTAAAAGCAATACTAAAACACAAGACCGCAGGAGTGAACAAGAAAACTACGCTTTAATAAAAACAGTTTTATTTAAACCTCATCAACCATTAAAAAATATAACAGGAATGATATTTTTCATATATTATGGTCCCAATGTGTATCAAGGAGATATATAATTAATCCTAATAAATGGATTTAAAGACATCAAAAACGAACTGAAAAAATATAAGCACCCTCCCATATCCCAATTGCAATCTGTTTTAAGGCCATTCCCTATATCTCTTAATAAGTTTATTTTGTAGCCAGAAGTGTCTTGATAAGCGACTCCAGTTTCCTTGTATCGGCGGCGAACTTTCTGATGCCATCGGATAGTTTGTCAGTTGCCATTTGATCTTCATTAAGATGCCAACGGAATTGTGACTCTGACAACGATATCTTTTCGATGTCGCTTTGTTCTGACAATTTAGGATCTAGTACCTGAAAATAAAAAAAATAAATATTTTGCCAATTATAAAGAAAAGATTGAAAACGGAACACATTATGCCCCTGTATTTGGAAAGATATCTGGCGTCTACAAATAAAGTGTCCTTGGGTAAATAATAACTTGGGTTATATGCGGGTCAAGATTTTTTTATTACAAGAAAAAAAAACAACAGAAAAATAAAAAGAAGTCATTCTTAGCCAGAATGTTTACAAACTGCCTTTGGATCTTTTGAATCAAGAAGCTTACAAGACCCCTTTAAATGATTCAATGAACGAATTAGCGCAAAGGGATTATGTAATAGAAGACGAAGGATACTGTGCAGTTTAAAACACACTACAAGCTCTGTATTAAAACCGAATATACATTGTTACAATAATATTATAGTTACATTTAAAAAAAAATCTTTGGCGACATTCACGAACGATCCTATTCGATAGAACGGTTCCTATTTACGTTAATTCAAGAAAGTTGGCGAACAAATCAACGATAAAGGTTCATGAAAGTTGGGAGGTTAACCCATTCGGGCACTACGTCATTAGACGTAGGTTTGAATCTTAGACCACATTGTCATTTAACATCAGGTAAGATTGTTGTAAAACGCTAAAACTTATACAGCAAAATCGATCAACGGGTCTAATAAATTCCGGCTCCTATTCAAATAGGTCAATATTGAACAGGTTTTGTATATCAAAATATAACAAATCTACAATCCTCGACAATCTTTTCAAATGCTATATATATATATATATATGTATATATATATATACATACACACATAAATGAGCAGAGCACAAATTTAGGTATAAATACATGTTATATTAAATGAATAAAACATCAAGACAACTTAAAGATAAATAAATGCCAATTTTAGTTTCCCATAATAATATTTTAACGAGGACTGTGCTTCCGATATTTTTATATGCCAAAGGACAACAAACAGGCAGACGACCCATCTGATGTTAAATTGTTCCCGTCACCTATGGACAGTTGCAACACCAAGGGCATCACTGTTATATTGCCGATTTTGAAAAGCGCATTTCCATTCTTTTTGTAAAGCCCCATGTCATAACCCAGAGGGAACACCGTGATGGGTAACCCATTCCACTACGCTAGAGCGTGCGCATAATAAAGCTTCTAGAGAACCGTAAGGTTTTCGCAATTCTGCTGGGCTTTAGGGTATGTGGATGAGCAGCCAGTCAGCGGCGGGTGGTGCGAGTTTGGAACGGTGATGAGGGCACCATATCAAAAAGTTGTTAGGAACACTCTCCGTTTTACATACGGTAAAGCACACATAAAGACCCACAATGTCTCAATGAAACAGTATATTAGCTACAATCTACAACAGTATATTAGATTAAAACTATTAGAAGTTCCTTTTACCCGTTTTAACGGTCGGTCACTGCCAGCCAACTCTTGCAACAACTTGGGACTAATAGTGAGCAGATCACATCCGGCCAACTCACGAATTTCTCCAGTGTTACGGAAGGAAGCGCCCATTACTTGAGTTTTGTAACCGAATTTCTTATAATAATTATAAACGCGAGTTACTGACAAAACACCTGGATCTTCCTTAGCCTCGTACGTCTTCTTTGTATGTTCTACAAACCTGAAATTGACAAGAATATCTATATTATACTACCCAAGTTCCGCGACTTTATCTGTGTTGTTTATTATCTTAACAAAATATATTTTATACAAAGAGAAAAAAAAACTGAAAATCAAAATATATTTTGCTTACAAAATGTATTTGTAAACACTGTGTTATCGGTTTACTTCACCTCTCCTACGCATGCGCACCATACCGCTTACCCCACTTCGCCACGGCAAGAAAATAAACAAACAACAATAAACCTGATATTAAGTGAAGATATAGTGATATTTTTTTAAGTAAAGGCTAAAAATTTACGAATATAAAAAATATCAAATTCTATCCAGTAATTTGCACATGATGCGCACACAACGGCAGACCACTAGCATGTAGCAATTGATATCATGTTATATAGTGGCAGTTAATTTTTCTTAATACACAATTAACCTACTAAACACATGACCTTAAAGTAATATCACATGCAGATCATAATAAGTCGTACAAACAAACACTATATAAAAAGAATAAAAACATATAATTCATACTTACCAATCCAAAATACGTCCAACAAATGGTGAAATAAGAGTCACGTTCGCCTCGGCGCACGCGATCGCTTGGTACAATGAGAACAGTAGTGTCAAGTTACAGTGGATGCCATGTTTCTTTTCCAATTCCCTGATTAAAAGAATATGTATTTTAATGACAAACTAAATAACATATGCGAAAAATGTACAGCCCTCTACGAACTTTATGGTCACTGTGAATGTAGACGTCGGTTCGGGTTTGCGTGTAATATAGTCAAGAGCTTAATACAATACAAAGTTAAAGTATTATTATAGGAATCTAGAATTGCCATTTATTTATGGAGGCACAATGTTATACATATAATATAACATATATTTATACCTACATTTGTGTTCTACACATCTATATTCAGAACGGTCAAAAATATTGCCGAAAACTGTACAATATTTTATGAAAAACACACTAATCATGAATGTAAATATTTTTACTCAAATGGCAAATGTACACTAATACTTGAAATTACAGATTATTCTTCGACGATTCGAATCAAATAAAGCAATTCAAAGGTTGAATCCAATTTCTGAACAATCCAATTATTTAAAAAATAATAATAATTACATCCTTATTCGAAGTGCAAAGTATGGGTCGCGACCCATATTAGAGGGTTATAGAGGGAATGTTAGGTGAACTCGGAAAAATGGAATAACCAGCTCTACCTACCAACGAAAATGTTAACAAAAGCAAGTAAAAGTTCACGTATTTAGCAGAAGAAACGTCACTAAAAATAACTGTCAAGCGGAAGCATTTCATGAAAATCAAGAGGTGGGAATCCCGAATTTGAAGTTTTTGTATAGTGATCAGCGCAACTTAGTCAACTTCGGGAACCACTGGTTTAAATTATGCGAATGGTAACAATGAATCAGACCGAGTACATACTACATTAGAATTAAACACCACTATTCGATTCGAACATTATTAGTAGCACATGTTCTACACAATGGAAATTACATTAGCTCATAACTGGTGTACAAAAACGACTAGGTACTACAAAACTATATTTCTACATAAGACAAAATTTAATTTTCTACTTAACCCTTTCATAGTTTGATATAAACTACTACACATTTAAAAAACAGAAAGTCAAACCATAAATTGTAGGACTCTTGTTTAAGTACCATCGCATTTTTATTCAAATAACACAAGTAAATACGCTGAGCATCTGCAACAATGAAGAGTTGAATGAACTAGAACAGCATTGACCTTTTTACCAATTTACACAAGTTTTAAATTCAAATATTGCAAATATAATTAGAGTTTATTTAAAATACTTATAACACACAATAGCTAAGTGAATTGCATGAATGAATTCTCAATGAAAATATGAATTATTTGGAAGAAAAGTAAATAAGTAAAAGTTGCGAAACCGCTAAATATATTATTGCAGGGTTGAATGACATGTTACATTTTCATTATCTAAGAAACTGTTGACTAACAAGTGACGTGCAACTTGTATGGAATTTAAATTCATGGATTTTAACTACAGTAACTAATATCTGACGTTATTTGAGAACTAATAACAAAAGGGGAATCTTTAATTTATCCCTTTATTTTGTGGGTAGGTTTACAAAAATACATAATAGAATCTCGCGAATATAATTGAAAATATCTTTTAAATGACTAAATGTAAAAAGTTGTAGTTTGTTAAATGTAATTGAGATAATCGTGCTTACTTCGCAGCTTGAATTCCTTCCCAGGTGGATGCCAATTTGATTAAAATTCTATCCTTTTTAATACCATATTCAGCAAACATATTAATCAACTTCATTGCTTTTGATATACTTGCATCCTTATCAAAAGATAATCTGAAAGAACAAATCATAATTTTAAATATTATTTCACACGTTAATCCACTTTGTTCATATTTTTTTAAATGATAGGTATACAAGGGTGAAGCGAAATTATGTTTAAAAAGAAAACTTAGCAGTTACCCCTTGTAATTGCAAAGAAAATTATAATTAACAGTAAACCATAAAATATTATTGACGCAGTGGTTTAAGCAGTTGCCACAGCGCTGAGGGTTGTGGGTTCGATGATGATATACAGAACAAAAATAAAGAAAATCGAATGATAAACAGGGGAGAAAAAAATACCAAAAGGTTTCATCTTCGCCTATTAATATACAGATGTTTGTAAAGTCCCCCACAACGCAGTAATTGATTCATAGTGCGGGAGATGTCTTAAGAAAAATATGTTATTGTTTTAAATTAGTATCTGGTACTTCTGCATCGCCGTTGTATATTTCATTTGTAGCCATAAAAAATTAATCAATTTAATATAGTTATTTAGAGAAATAAACGTTCTAAAATGTATCATTGATTCAAATATACTGCATACTTTACAGTAACGTTATTTTCCTTTAAAACCACAACTTAAACTGCTTATTGCCTTTCATTTTACCACATCAATCGTTTCTTCGGAAAACTTTAACACATAATTATGTGTTATCATTCTTAAATATTATACATAAAAAACCGACGAAATACTGAATAATATATACTTATATAATTGTAAAAATTACCAAAATACACTTTTAAAATATCGTTTTTCTACAATGCTGATCACCTTGTAGAGGTAAATGCATTAGTATGGTCGTACCTGGTCGTGTTTAAACAAAAAAGGCATTTATCATACTATTAGAATAGTGTTTCTCATAGAGGTTAATTTCGCTCCACCCTCTCGTAAAATACATTATAGATATTGTATGTCACCTTGCGTCAACTTCGACAGAGACTCTGCCCGGAATAATTTTTAAAATTTCACAACCAAACAGAACACTGAGCATATCCAGAGTTTCGGAAACTTGCTCCTCAATGGTGCTGAAAAACCAAAAAAAATCAACTTCAACCAATTTTGATTGAATTCTGTACACGCTAAGAGTACATAATTACGAAATTGATAGACTATTAAATGATCAAAAATATTTTTGAAAATCCTAAATATAATTATTTTTATAAAATTGAACACATCCGATTTTGATAATATTGTATACCCTTATTAATAGTAATAATCTTAAAGAATAAAATATGCCCATATTTTAATATTACTCTTTTAATAAAATTCACAATTAAAAAAAAAAAATTATTGCTTAAAGTTGCCCCGAAAGGCACAGGCATTCAAAATAGAATGAAATGTTTTATCTGGTGGATGTGCGGTACTTAAAAATTTTTGTAAAAATTCTCACGAACACTATCAGAAATCATAAGTTATAATAATATTAAATAACACTATCAGAAATCATAAATTATAAAAATATTAAATATCGAGTCTTTTTTTCGAACTGTCAACACTGTTGGCCTGGCAAGTCCTCCACAGTTTCACCGGACTACTTAAATAACGAGTCGAAAATAATGATTGCATAGAAAACACACGCGGAGCCGTCAACAGTTGCTAATTTTTTATTTCAATTTTCTTGTTTTCGCAAAACTATATACAAAATGAACAAAATATTGGGAGAGAGCGATGACCGCATTTTGGTACGAGTTACTTCCCTTCCCTTTGCTAGTTATTTATTAGGTCCTTACATTAGCATTTTATATAGCAAAAGTAAAACGAAAAAAAAAATGAAATTATATATTTAATCAATCGAAGTATGTACCATTATTATCTAAGCATTGTCGTCATTTTATAGGTAGTTCATTCAATCCATTTTTGCTAAAACTATGGGTACGAGAATCACAAAAATCTATGAAAGCGGCTTGGACTGCCTAATCGGAATTGAATTTGTTTCATTTCAAGAAATTGTCCAGATTCCGCAAAAAGTGGTAATATGCTGGAATAAGGGCCGGGGAGTATGTATGGTGGGTGTCGGCGATATTCCAACCGAAATTTCTCTAATTTAGCAACCGTCTATCGTGAAGTATTAGGTCTAACGTTGTCCAAACTTACTACTAGCGAGATTTGCCAGTCTCGGTTCTCCGACGGCTAGGTTTTTATTTTCAAGATGTGGACAATACAGATTTGCCGTAACCATCAAACCAGATCTTAGGAAGCTGTAGTTTATGCAACCAGCACTAGTCCTTTTTTGAGTCAACTTTCGCTTTGGGCAGAATTTGGCCAGTTCTCCTGAGTTGTCAAACTGTGATGAGCATTTCCGATTCTCGTAAAAGATCCGTTTTTCGTCACAAGTACTGGTACGATTCAAAATTCCCACGCTATTGTGACGGTTGGGCAATGTAACGCAGTACTCAATGCGTGTTTGTTGATGTACTTCAATCAATGCATGCGGTACCTGTTTCTCGTGATTTTTTACTTTCCAATTCAAAAAAATTAAAATTGTTTTATCACTCACACCGAAGCCTGCCGTTAACTATGACGTAGTTTGCGATGGACCTGCTTTCACAATCACCTTTAATTCTTCATTGTCAATTAAGATCTCCGGATTTCCGCAAAGTTTGTTCCGTAGGTTAAAATTTCGAAAACGAAAACGTTTGAACCAAAACAGTACTGTACTTTCTTTTACAATAGCTTCCCCGTACACATCATTAATCCTTCGAGCTGTTTCTGCAGCGCTGATGTGACTGTGAATTCATATTCGTAAAAAACGCGACATTTTGAGTTTTCTATTTTGCGAAAAGAACGATGCCAATGAATTATGAAATGGCGCGAAAACAAATGAATCACTAAGCTCGAAACACAAATACACAAGCCTACAACACTATCACTACATATTATAAAACAAAGTTGTCCGTCAAGTTTGTCTGTCTGTCTCGATGTTCGCGATAAGCTCAAAAACTACTGAACGGATTGTAATGCGGTCTTCACAAATAGATAGAGTAATTCACGTGAAAGGTTTAGGTATATAATTTGTCAAGGTATTTTTTGTGAATTAGTTGAAATATAATGATAATTGTAGAAAGAATCGGAAAAGTCAATTCGCCTGGGAACTTCCGTTGAAAACGCTGCCAAATCCCTCTGAGATTAGCAAAACAAAGCATACTGAAATATTCCTGTTTTATAGATATACAAAAATGTCTACGATGGCATATGCCTATCTTTTTAGGATAGTTTACAAAACACATCTATCTTCTAAAAATGGTCACATATAATGAGGTAATTGGAAGGCTATTTAGACGGATATAGTATTAATCCTTATCAAATAAAATACATTTGTTACTTTAAGCATTTCATGCACATAAGTACATTTTTTTATAATCAGGACAAGACAACATCCGCCGGGCCTGCTAGTTTGAAATAAATTTCAATTTGGAATTCCTAATCAAACCCCAATTTCATAGGTAAGGACTAACTAATAAGGAGGATAACTAGCACAACGGGTTAAGACCAGTGTTGCCAGAACTACCTAATTTTCAATAATATTTTAAATCTATAACTGAAAATTTAGTAGATTTAATAATTTCAACAATTTAATTCAGTAAATCCTCATTGCGAGTCTGTATTTTAACTACATACACAGTTAAATACTGAAGAAATTACTTAAAATTCGTAAAGTAAAATTTTACGGTTATTTGGTATTAGAATTATTTAAATCATACATTATATCTAAAATAAATTTCGGCAAATTAAAAAGTTTTTAAAGTACAAAAAAACAAGCTACATAAATTAGACAATAATTGGGGACTGTCATGTAATAATGATACCGACCAACCTGCAGCAACCTGTTAACAATCTTTCGGTATTATTTCAAATATTAAAAATATATTTGTACAGAACTGAATATGCTTATCGCATGTAAGTGCAATCGTGTAATGTATATTTACTCAATATGTAAACATTACTGATAAAAGGTTGAAGAACATACAAAAAAAATGTTATTATGTACAAATTTAACAGCTTCATACTCGCTACTTTTATTAGTAACACAAATTTCTAATTAACTACAATAAGTGTAGTATTCAATTTAGCAGTACAATCCATATTACTATATTCCCATATATTCAATAACGAATTTCCTTAAGATTGGTAAGTAATTGATTTACAAAATTAATTGATTTTTATTAACTATCATATGTCAACATTGGTCGGATTATTTGAAAATCAGATATGTGTAACCGCTTGGTTACAAACAACATATAATATACAAGGCTTCAGAAAAAACAATAAGGATTAGAGGCAACAGTCCAAGCCGAGGCGCATCGTGCGCCCATGAGCTAGATACTAATATAACATCGGGTGAGCGCATTAAGCGCTCCTCTTAGTAGTCCGGTGAAACTTTAGAGACCTTGCCAGGTTAACAGTCGAAAGAACGAAGATGATTCTATATTATAAAGCCCTACAAGTTAAAAAAACTGAATTATTTACCTTCCAGATTCCTTTCCATATTTGATAGCTTTATCGAGAATATGCTGGTACTGTTCCATTCCCGCAGCTGACAATATCAAGCTGGGATTTGTAGTTGCATCAGTTGGCTTGTACTCCTTCATGGCTGAAAATGAACACTTAAGTAGTTACGTACGTCTCTTAACTCCCGACCATTTCAACCGAAAATGTTTTCGCTTTTTTAAAAGAACTACGTTTAGAAGCCCAAAGTGATTCAGGTAGCATAATATTAAAAAACTCAGAATGCTTTATATAGACTGAAGTATATTTCAATAAATGGTTGCTTTAAATATATTAGTAAAAAGTTTTTTCGATCATCTGATTGACATCCCCGCCACAAATAAAGTTATCGGTATATACATATATATTATGTATACCGGTACATACCGCTATACATATGTATACGGTACGATTTATTATCAAATATCAATTCATAACAGTTCACTTCTTTAATCAATTCCTTGGAAAAATATAGACCAAAGTGCTACAAATATGTCTATGTTATAAAGTTCATGATTTATTGAAATATTTGTTTTTCGTTGTCATAACTGTTATTTTATAATTATAATATATTATAAACTACATCTTTATCGCAACTTTAAAATTAAATCTACAATTTAATTAAGTACAGAATATATTGCTACTTGGATTTCACAAGCATTGTGCAATACTTAAATGTTCAAACAATTCTATCTATGTTAACAACGCCCGCTGCGGTATATTTCCGTACGGTTTTTTTCCGTAAAATATATGATCTATAGCAGCGGTGGAGGACCGTTTTCAAAGGAAGTGCGAAATGAAATTTTTTTACAGCGCGGTAGCCGCATTTTTTTAGGTGGATAAGAGAGATATTACAAAAACATATATTAGCGTTACAATAATATAATAAAATGATTATAGTGCACGGTATATTTTAATAATAATAATACATAAATGGTAAATAAGAACTGAACATAAACATAAAAAGGTATTATCTTCTTTAATGAGGAGGTTGATACTCTATTTCTTCGCACAATTTTTCATAACCGGGACTGTAAGTTGATACTACTATTTTTTAAGTAATTATTCCAATTTTCATCCATAAGACTTGATCTATCAATCATATGTTATTATTACTTTGCAAATTGCAATTCTTGATCGGTGGACTGAAACATTCTTTTTTGTAGATTTGCAATAAACTCAAACCACTAAAACAGATGAAAATAAGATGATTATTACTTTAAAATTATTTTCATATGGTTAAGAAAAGTTTAAAAACGGTATTTTTAAATTAGTATTCTGGAAATCTTACAGCGGACACATTACAAATCAATCGTGAGCGCACTTACGCGCCCGCGGGCGCAAATTTGGCCACCTCTGGATGTATAGAAAGCGACCTACCGATATAAATTCATACCGGATTTAAATTCTGTGAATTATTATAGATTCGCTATGTTCCGTCGTCCGCACGAACTAATACGAAACTCCACGTACTACCGAAAAGAAAGTTCTGTAGTGCTGGAACAACAGTGAAAGAATCTTGTCGCTACGTTTCCGATAACGATGAGGCGGATTAAATTTCATAACCTATATCTCTTATTAAATGGTTTATGCTGATTATATAATAATCAATATACTTTTTTTACCGACGTATTCTTTTTTTTTTACTTTTAATAAGATTCAGTGCTCTTAATACACATCCAATATACTTGCGTATATTTTACAAGCATTTTAATAATAAATAATATATTTTAGTATTTTTAATAGATGTACTCAATACTGCTTGCGAATATATTTCTAATGAATTTTCAAAACAAAAAATAAATAAACATATTCGGACTTTCATTATGTAGTAAATGGCGGTACATCTACTACGAAGGTTACGATACGAATAGCGCGTGAATTCTATTCTCTTGAAATTACCGTATAAAATCTATAGCGCTAATTTTTCGTTGCGAATTCAAAAACGCGCTGTAACTCGTTGCACCGCAGTGCGCGCTAACACTTATTGAGTGATGTGATCTACATACATAAAATAATACAGTGATAACTTTAGGATATTTATTTTTATTGTGCCACTTGCGCCACCACTTATCATATTCCGTAACTAATAAACACATCTTTAATATTACTATACATACTGTATTACGTCATAAATATTTACAAAAACTATTCTAATCAATGCTTCTGTTAATTAATCAAGATCAATTACAATGAGAAAAATACGATTTTATATGTAAATCTATATAAATATTTTTCTTCTATCTGATATATATATATAATATTTTATTTTTATTATTTGATATAATGACACATCAAAATCACAAACAATAGCACCATTACTGGCGCTAAACCCTATATAATAATTAGTGTAAGTAATTACTTCTGTGCCACTTATAAAGTAAAATAGAATCTTAATATTATTATTATTATATTATTTTTTAGGTTGTGATAGCCTCAATGAACAAAAAAGTTTAAGGCATTTCACGGCTAGATAAGCTGTTCTAACTCAGAGGTGCGATGAGTGGTATGCATCTAAATGCAAGGTCTTAAAGGTGTCAAGTCAGTAAGAACATGTGAAGGGTTAAGCATTCGTTCAAATTATATCATACTCAGGAGTTAATATCCTAAAGCACTCCTGATTGGTGCACACATTTTTTGTTACTAGATTTGAATAGTAAATCGCGATTATATAAACAATAAACTACAGAATGATTTCCATAGTTTCCTGCAATGCATTCTAAAGTCATAGACTCATAAAAGTAATTTACACTGTTCATGAGATCAAGCAAAGATAGAGCCTCAAATAAAAATATAAATTATATAATTAGGCAAGATTATGCCATATAATATACCAAAATACCTCCTACCCTATGATGGTAAAAATGCAATTATTAACATGTTGAGTATACACCTGAGAATATATATTTAAAAGCTACAAGGAAATTTTAAAAACATGTTTACTAGAACTATAATATGTCCCTACACTCTGTGGTATCAAGAATTCCTTTTTCTTAAACAGTTAATTGAAAACCTAAACCCCATTTCACAAGATGATAATATTTCGACAATAATTTCCGAGCATGATAATATGATAGAAATTTGCTAAGTCATTTCTAAGCCTCTTTCACAAGATTATAATATTTCGACAATAATTTCCGATCATGTATGTTAGTATGACAGAAATCTGCTAAGTCATTTAGTCAACACTTTCATTTCCAATCTTCACATGTGCAATTAAATTGCCAACATTTATTTCATTATGTTCTATTAGATTGAATGAGTAAGGATGGCTCATATATTAAAAAGAAAAATTAGGATGAGTTTTGGGTCTGATCACGAATTTTGAATACAAAGAAATAATAAAATGTCCACAAAGAATGTTTATTAAAAAAAAAAAACAATTTAGTTTTTTAATTAGAGTTGTATTAGATTATTAATGAGTGTAATGCAATCACAGAAAATAACAAGTTAGATAATGTTGGAGATAGTGTGGGTAAAATATTTATTGTACTATCTTAAGATTTATCAATCTGATACTAAATTAAGTAAGACTTAATACCTGTTGATAGGCATTAAAATATATTATTATTCATATATAACTTCTTTTTTGGGTAGTATTATTATTAAAAGCTTTTATTTAAATTAGTTCCGCATTGCATCATGTGACTACAAAAAAAATTAAAGGCAATATTTACGAAATCACATTCTAAATTTGTACATATATGATACTAACAACCATCTGTGACATATTCCACATTAATCATAACTAATATTATAAATAGGAATGCGAGTGTATCTGTTTATTTGAGTTTGTTACCTTTCACATTTCAAGTACCTAATCAATCATCATACAATTTTAAGCTCACATTGCCAGCAGTACAGAAAAAAAAATATAGAGTACCTGTCATCCAGAAAAAAATATCTGTTCCCTAGAAATAGATCAAATCTACATTCACCTGAAAGAAGCTCACAACGAAACTGCATAAACTAGTTAGAATATATAAATTAATTTCAATAAGTCATAGCTTTAGTTATTAGATATAATACAATGTATTAATGAACTAATAATAAAAAAAGTACCTTTTGCATTCAAAGTAACAAGCTTTAGATCTTAAAAACAATAGTATCTATAAAAATACAAATAATACTTTATTGAAAAATAGCATATAAAATTTTGTATACACATATTTTATCAATATAATAGAAACCAATAATTGTAATTCTATTTAAAACATTAAATGAGTATTCCGTTTTTTATATACCTCAAATAATACATATGAAGCAAAGTATAACAAAAAAAATCCCAACATACTAACATATCCCACTTCAGCCTTTTTAAATCCAATATCATAGACCTCTAGTTTATTTTGAGCCAATGTATAGCTAGTAAACAATTTTTTTTATTGAACTAACTAAACGCTTCACAACTTCACTGGATCAAATAGTAAACAATTGTTTTCTAAGCCAAGCACCACGATAAAACATTCCCAAGGACTTCCTTTTACACTAGCATCACTAATTCAAAAGCACCCCCTCCCCACAAACTAGATGTATTTTAATCCAACAATGTATTCGAGATTATATAGAATGGTAATTAGTGAAGAGTAGCACTATTCAGCATCTATTTAATACGTAAAACATACAATATAAATACATAACTTTACTCTAACCTTCAAAATCGCCGGTGTCAGCCACCACGATGGAATGTTCTTTCAACTGGTCGAGAGCACTCATTTTCGTGCGCTTCGCTTGAGGTTCACTACTCATACTGACTATTTACAGCTGTAGGAAAAATGAATGGTAACTGTTCAAGCGTGAAGCGCAACGTCACTTCGCTACTTGAAGGTGACCTCTTACAAAAAAATTAGGTATTGATAGTTGAAAATTATGTACTATTCGGGAAACGATAACCTCTTGATTATGTAACAGAGATATTAAAGACTACATCAATTTTCTTTCTTCAATATTATGTACTTGTGCGACAAACCGGAATAGAAAAACAAAAAATTATATACCATACATAAGAACCATCCACAAACTAATAAGAAGATACTACGTATCAGACAGGAAACTTCATACAACCAATATAGAACGAGTAACTTAGATTTTGACGTTTGTTTTTTTTTTAATTTTGTCTCTTCACTTTTGCCAAACGCGGTACAAAATTTACCATAGGCTACTTATAGGCTTTTTGTTATTGTATTCTTAATTTTGACCTAAGCCATAACAAAATGTTCCTACTGTCAATTTAAATTATCACTGGATTAACAAAAACATATTGTGACAGTTGCGTGCTCTTTTTTATGTAGATTTGCACTAAAAGTGTTGTTCACTGATAAAATTCCACACGATTAATAAATATTGGGGATATTTTACAAATGAAACAAAACAAAATTTTTCTTAATTCGACATTTATTATTCAGTTCTTATTACATTGATTAATTACATAATTATTATATTGGACCCCAAAGAAGAGACTGATGACAAAAAATTAGTTTTCACTCTAGCCCTTATGCACTTCTAATCTAAGAAACATTAACTTTCTACATTCAACAGCGCAGACATAAAGGTTATTTAAAAAGCATAAGAAATCTGTTAAATATATTTTACATGGTTTAATGCTTTTCGAGGTGATATTTCTTATCGTCGTAAATTAATCGATCTTTCAGCTGTAACAAGCCATCGTGGACGAGAAAATATCTCAAATAAAATATATATTATAACTACAGATGTAGAATATGAGAATAAGATTTATTACTTTCTTTGTTATGTTTATCGGGAAGTGGCTCATGTGAGAAGAAATGCTATAGTCCTAAGTAATCGGCTTTTCTAATTTGATGATTTCAATTGTAAATGACTCTTATATATTATATGCAATTACCTTGTATATAGTTTGAGAATAGAAGAGTTCGTATGTAGAAAGAAAAGAATAATAATTTTCTTTATTAATATCATTATTCTTTAATTTTTTCTGAAATTTCTATAACGCCTTTGAATAATTATAATTCTTTGACAATATATTCGTTTACAGCTTACACAGCTACTGTTTAGACCGTTTAAAAAGTACCTAAATAAGAAAAGTGGTCATCGTCATCTTACCCTTATCCCACCTAAGTAGGGTCGGCACAACATGTTGTCCTTGTCCACTCTCCCCTGTCAATAGCTATCTCAGTATTCACACCTTTTATACACATATCATTTTCCACACTATCCATCCACACCTTTTTCGGTCATCCTCTACCTCTATATCCGTCCACTTTCAAACTCAAAACTTTTCTTGTTATACGACTTTCATCTCTTCTCATAATATGCCCGTACCATGCTAACTTATTACTCCTCAATTCATCCACCCTGCATTTATCCTGTCCTTCACGTCCCTGTCTATGCCACCGTCGTTTTGGATCAATAAACCGTAGTACCGAAAACTGCAACAAGCTGGTAAGGATACACCGTTTAAAGTAATATGACAAAAACTGAATGGACCGCCGAAATCGCAGAATAAATGTTCAGTTTTTATCCTACTAATCCTTAAACCAACATTCTCCAGTTTTTCTCGACATTTCTCTAGCCTACTTTGGACCTCAGCAGCATTTTCTCCAATAAGAACAATGTCATTAGCAAACAGCATACACCAAGGTGCCTCCTTAGACATTTCTTACAATCTGAACAATTAAATTTTATTATACATTTTCTTACAACTCATCCTGCAGAGTATGAACGCGAATGAATATCCAGCCTCTCTTTACGAGCTTCTGCTTGAATATTATCAGAGTCTGCAGTTGTCAGATCAATTTCACAGGAGCATATAATGGTACTCCTCTTCCTTGTTTCCTGATTCTGTTGAAATAAATTTTTCAATTTAAATATTTGTTGACGCGTACTATCCTCGCAATTATAGCTATCTCAGTGGAAGTGCATAAACCTTGTTATTAAGGGAGAACGGAATATATTTTTAAATGCTTGGCAATTTGTATTATTATTGCTAAAACTGTACGCAAGAATTTGTCCAAAAATGTTTTCTATGGGGTCTGAAGTAAAATAAAGAAGGCTCATTATATTAAATCCTCTGTCTTTGAAAATTTTTCATAAATTTAACATACTCTTGAGTGTTTGTAATTTTTTTTTGTGGTGGTACTATTATTTCTTACCTTCTGTATTTAGGAATCGTATATTTTCCAATATTTTTATACCATTTCTCCAAAATATTTCGTGCTTTGAGGAACGTGTAACGGTTGGTCGTAAAGGCTTGCCCTTGTCTCTAATTAACATTGTCGATCCGTTACAGGAGTCAAAAAGACTATCAAAAAAGGAAACGTGTCTACTGTATTTTTCAAAGTTGTACTTACTTGCCTTCCATCCGCATAATGAGCTGTAAAAAAAATCCAGTATTAAACATTAATCTTTGTCATAGGATGCAAGTTCTAAATCAATAAATAATAAAGACGTTCCAATTATATTTTATTACTTTTTTGTAACCAAGCTACATTTATAATGAAGAGTAGCACAAAACAATAATTAAATAAATAAATTACGTAACTATCATATTTAATATGCAATGTACTTACAAAATTGCGATGTATATGATAAAGCACTTGCAACTGTGTTGATCAAGATGGCGGTGCAGTTTTTCACCTTAAAAAGTTTAGGAATATTAATTATGACTGACAAAACTATATTTGAAAACTATAAAACTAATAAAAATTTAGGCACTATATACTGCTGCACGTGTGGCATTACTTCTCAGGATTAACAAATCTATGAATTATTGGGCCCATTTAGTATGTTAGCTTGTCTAATATTAGGTATAAACTGCTCTAAAGTCCATAATGAATACTTAACATAAGTTAGACTGCATGCTTGTTTGTTACTTAATTATATAAAAACTCCATATTGCTTATATTATAGAAAGTATATAGAAAATATTTCATATATACAATATTCATATCAATCGGTGCATATTATACAGATATAATAATAATATCAAATGACATGAACATATTTTCAAAATAATATTTTATTTCTTCGAGCCATGAATTTTATTCAAACAAATTATATTTGAAATGATTATGAACTGTGCTAGAAATATTTCACATTATGTCTGGATTAATTAAACTGTTTTTTCTTATCCCCTAATACTTAAAATAAAGCATAGATGTTATTCTTTTTTATAGAATGTATATTCTTGAACTGATTTGAAGACCAAATTGATTTGTATTTTAGCTGCTTTTGGAAATTAAAACAAAAACAAGAACAACTTTTTACTTAAAATATGATTTCACTGATATCCTAGAAATACCCTATTACGAAATAATTAATGATATTATATATATTTAATTGACATATAGCTAACCTTCATCTTTATTTTTTATTTGGTAACACATATTCATCATTTAACTTGTGAAGCGGCCGCATTTCAGCATGCTTGCAGTCTGTTAAATGTGCATCAACAATATCTGACCATTTTGAAAATTTTCTTTCAAATTATATGTTTTTAGTAATAAAAACCATCGTAAACATCCTTGACAAGAGTATAATAAGTATTAGGGAAACCCTAGTCTAGACATAGATTAGGGAACGCGATTTGAGATCAATTACTGACATACAATTTTTAAACAGAAATCTTATTACTATAATCGATACTAAGCAACGAAGTGATTCAGTGAATTGATCTCCAACACTACAAAATTATGATTCCATTTTTTACTATTTAGATAAAAATAAACCTATAAAATAATTTACAATATTTAAATGTACTCAAAAGAGGGAGAAATTTGAACTTATAGCGGCACACAGCTGACAGACAATATTAGTGTGTGCACTACAATAATAAAGTGAAAAACCAAATCGGCACTATGAACGACAAAGCGTTCTAGGAATACAAGTTGCGCGCAAATCAGCCGGATTAGGAATGCACCCGCAACGCACAAATGACGCGTCTCACCAAACAACAACCACTGATCCGGGCTCATTATTGTTCCCACATTTATTTATTATTCTCCTTTATTGTGCACTGCTTATTTCTTAATTATATTTTAAAATTCAGGTGTTAATAGTTATTTTTAATTTTCACTTTTATTTATGACTCCAATATTATTTCTATTTTTATGGTTGTATATTTTAGTTTATAATCTTTGCACGTATTCCGTCTCATTTAAATATACCTCCTCAGCTCAATAAAAAAGATTCGTAAACCTGCTGTCAAAGTCAACACAATCGGGGTTAGTTATATTATTTCATTACAACCTTCTCATACGAACAATGTGGTTATCACGCTACGACTATCGCTAAAAACTTAATTAAACACAAACACGATAGATGCCTGTATCAACTCATTTCTTTTATTTATACTTAACAAATAAACAGTTTATATATAAATATAGATTTATATATATTTGAATTTTTCTAAGTTCCTATTTTGGACTTCCAAATTCACATTTTTTAATAACACCATAATTATGGACATTTGCTTCAATGCTCTGGGAAGTTGGTCCCCAATTTTTTGCGTAATAATTTGGAAATTCGAAAAATTCAAAATCTATGTTAAAAAGGATTTAAATTACGCCGGCCAACAAAATAAATTCAAATGCATCATTCCGAAATTCTCTTTCCCCCCGTTTTCCACCTCTTAGAAATTAATTTTTCAAAAAATAAAAGACAGCAAACGTGGGCAAAAGAAGTAGTTTTAAATGCATAATCCCAAAATTCTCTATTCCATAATTTTTCATTTCCCTCCCTTTTCTGCCCATTATATACTGACTTATTATAAACGTAAAAGATGGGGAAATTTTGGGCAAACGGCATAATTCAAGAATCCACCTTGATAATTTCGATTTTCATATTTTTGACTCTGACCCGTGCAATTAAAATCTTCATAACTTATTTGTAGGGGTGGACAAAATGGTATTACATGATGGGGCCAACTTTCCGAGGTTATTAAACAGTAGAAATAGGTTTATGTTATCTTATTTATATTTTCTAGTTCTCTTCTTTATAATATTTTATAGATTTCTATATGATACTAAAGTACGCAGGTAGTTCTTTAAATATTTGGCATTTGCCGGATTGGCAGTGTCTACATAATAAATTGGAAATTTTGAATTTAAACTTCTTGTGGGAGAGCTTTGAAATTCTAATCTGCAACCTTTTTGTGTGACAAAAGGTGGTAAGGGTAAACACGGTGTCTCCACCACCACCACCACCACTGAAGTTAAGCAACGTCGCATCGGGCGCGGTCAGTACTTGGATGGGTAACCGCTTGGGAAACCGACGGACATTGTTTTTTTTTTTTGAAAAAATAAACTTTTTATCGCCTAATTTTATTAAAAGTAAAGACAACAAAACGGTACGTAGGCTTATGATGTTTAATTCAATAGTCAAATGAAAATAAGTATAAGTAGAGTATTTAGGAAAAAACAAGTGATTAAATCAGCTGTTTATTTCTATATTTCTGAATAACAGAAAAAGGTGAAAAAGAAACAAAATTCACAGATATATAAAAGTGTTCGGATAGAACTACGTGTAATACTCACGGAAGAGAATTCTTTATTCCGTGTGTAATACTAACAACATTATTGATAAAAGTAATAAATATATACGGTATTATATGGACAAAATGAATTAAAAGTAGTCGTTCTCCAAATGTTTCGGTTCGTTTTAGAATTTTTGGACGCCAGAAGCTTTTCATAGCTGAAGAACAAATCAATTATTATCTCTGGAAAAGCACTCATAAAAAATTCTCATAAAAAAAAAAAAAAAAAAAAAATCAAGACATATTTTGTGAATGTAAGGCATTGAATAACAATTATTTTTATGGTTACTAAGAGACAATAATCAAACATTTTTTATTATTTTTAAACATTTTTAGAACTGTCGTATATTTCATTACAATATTTTTTTTTGGTTGATTACTGGCAATACTGTGTATTGCGATATTGCCAATAGGATAAGTATGTACTACATGATATTTCGTGTAATTAATTAAAAGTATTATAGTACAACAAAAAAAACATTTTACCTCGTCTGTATAATTAGTTTTTCACTCTTGTCCATATAATATTAATTTAGTTTATTGATATTATCTTATATTTCATCGTCGTACTTCGAGAATTCTCTCATAATATATATCTACAATAACGTAAACGTTGGCTAATAAAATCTAACGTTTAGAATTTCAATACTATACAATAGAATAAAATAATGTACCTCATGCATGCAATTATTCTTATTTATCTTTGACTTATAGTTTTTATTGATAATGTTGCTAAAATTTGAAACAGCCCAACCTACTAAGGTTTGGTGAAAAATATATATTTATTTAACAGGTTTATTTTCTTAATGCTTGAAATTGTTAATTAGTTTTTAGATGGAGTCGTAATTAAAGCCTGTGCCTTCCCTCTTTGTCCAGTAATTGAATATTTACAGGCTGGTAGTAGGAATTACTACTGGATACAACGAAGTATCACTTCAAAGTCTTGTGAAGTGTCTGTATAATTAAGAGTTAAAATCGTGCAATTTGACAATAGTTGCTTGCAACTCTGGCACATTCGATATTTCTAGAAGATTCAGGTAGAAACGAAGCAGTTATGCGGCAATGAACCGGCGTTTATACGCGAACGTTTGTGATAGATCAATCGACCAATTGTCAATCTAAGCAACGTGTTTCTTGAAATTCAAGATTTAGAAGTAATACATACGTTTTAAAGTAAATTTTAAGTGTGAAAAAAAAACATTTTCTTTCACGATGGCTGCAATGTCCGTCATAGGTATTGATTTCGGCAATGAATCATGTTATATTGCTGTGGCAAAAGCGGGTGGTATTGAAACTATAGCCAATGATTACAGTCTACGAGGTACCCCGTAAGTTATATAAATTTTGTATTTTTTTATGAATCTGATGTTTCAGTAACCTTAAAATTTAAGCTTTACATTCACTCGTACTGTTTTAGTAATAGTTGCATGTCATGTTCGGAACCTTATTTGGTACTACCGTGATTTATAAGGTTTGTAGTATTTGATTTTAATATATACCGATCGATGTCTATTAATATCTATCTATACATTTGGCATTTTTGTTATTCGTAAAAGTTTTTACTTATAAAAACACTCTTTCGTTTTGTCGCCTGCATTTATTATACCCTACTTTTGTATTTTTTATATAAAGGCACCATCTGGTAGAGTTAATATCATATAACTTAACATTCGTTTTATACATTTTTGAAATTGCAGGGTTGTGGTTAACCATGTAGTGTAATGATATATCATTTATTAGATTACTTTATATGTGTTTTCATTCAGGATTGTTACTATGAAGTTGTTGGAATTTTTTACACAATTTATTACATAAGCTTTATTAATGATTACTACTGAGATATCACACATTGATTGGTGGGTGTTGTCACCTTGTGAGCTTATAATCCTATCACATAGTCACTAGTTATAGATGAACATACCATGGCTTATCCTAAAACTTCACATACTAAGCCAAAGCACAATTACATTTTGTTTGCTATGATTGTCATAATCCAACACATAATTCAAATAATAAAACATAATTCAAACAAATATTCAATTACTTTTCAATGTACAGTAGATAGTTTTTTTGCAATTTTTTACTATATTTACCTATAAAATAAAATCTAACCTAAAAAGATTAAATATGAAAAGCCATTTTATAGTGGATTAGTAACTGCCTTTGACATCTTTTGTCTTAAATTGGAATGATAATGGCTTAACTGATAGAGTATTCTGATACTGTGTCGATTCATGTGGATTTGAATCCTTACAATTGACTTTGAACTATTGGTGAAAGAAAACATTGTGATTAAACCTTATAATGATTGTAGATCCTTTCCGAGTATGTCTGGCTGCTAGCTATCACTCTTAAGTTGAAAATTGGTCACCAAGCACCTGTTGTTGTGTTCCATTAACTGCACTTGAGACCCTTTTAGCATGTGTACCATCTTAGATCAGATTGTCATTTAATATCAGTTGAGATTGTGGTCAAACACTAAAACCCTTTTAAGCATAAAAAAATATAATAATACAATAGTAACATTATTAACTTATATTGTATAATTGATATTAACAATAAAATACTGTTTAACCTGCTAGTGAATTGTAAGAAAATTAGTAAAATAAGAAGTTTCTCCATGATAAAACAACTTGTATGATGATTCGTCAAATTATTTTGTAGTTTATTAATCTCCAAAATATGCCAAAATCCATTTTGGTATTGGTAAATACATTTTCGAAATCTAATCAATGGATCAAACAAATGTTCATGCTTTTGTTTTTGGTTTAACACTATATTATATCATGATTTAATCACCTGAACAGAATTTATTTTAGGTAAATGGGAGTAGCTTAGTACATAGATAAGATATATATAGCATGCATAGTTTCAATGCAAGGTTAAAATAAACTTGGCAAGATTTTACTGGAAGATTGAGTCTTTCCTTGTGAGTTATAATTCATGCTGTGATTTAATTATGGACATGTAATAAGCATTTTTCATTATTATCATGTAATCTATTTGTAACAAACTGTAAAATATGATCAATAAATTGCAATCAGATATGCAGTCCCTTTGGTGTTATTAAACTTAATGTACTTAGTATGCAACCTCAAAGATGGCTGTTCAATTCAGACAAATTAGTAGCTACCCCTGAAAATGATGTTAGAATAATTCATATGGCAGTGTTTAATATAACTACTGTTTTATAACTGTAGTTATTTACCTTACCTTAATTTACAGATCATGTGTGGCTTTCTCTTCAAAGAATCGAATATTGGGCGTCGCCGCAAAAAATCAAATGGTGACAAACATGAAAAATACGGTTTTTGGCTTCAAGAGACTCTTGGGGAGAAAATTTTCTGACCCTCACGTCCAGAAGGAACTAAAGTATTTTCCATTTAAAGTTGAACAGAGGCCTGATGGTGGGATCGGAGTCAGAGTAAATTATCTTGGTGAAGATAATGTTTTTACACCAGAGCAGGTAATTAAAGTTCCACATAAAATTTTACTAACTTCGTTGAGCATTAAAAAAAGCAAAAGGTCAATGAAATCCAAAAAATTGTCTAGAACCGTCTACTAAACATTCTATATTGAATGGTCACAGTTCTATAAGTTCTTATATGATTTATAGAATGCTGGAAGAATTACCTATCTGATTTTGGTTAAAGCAATAGGTCAACAAATTTCACTTTTCCAATATTTATTTATCATTTTCAGAGGGATCAAAACTCACTGTGTTTTTTATGTGTGTGTGTATGTACGTTTAAATATATTTTAAGAATTCTAAACAGATGTCTTAATACTTTTATAACTTTAATAATTAGATACTATTCTGCAAAATAAATCTTTAAACATGTCTTCAATCTTTATGAATAGGACATAAGTTTAATAAGTAAAGAAATAAACAAAAAAATTGTGATTTATGATTTGTTTTTACAATAATTTCCAGATCACGGCAATGTTATTCACAAAGCTGAAGGAAATAGCTGCAAGTGCACTACAGACTCAGATTAATGATTGTGTTATATCAGTTCCTAGTTACTTTACTAATTCGGAAAGAAATGCTCTTTTGAAGTCTGCTGCTATTGCTGGTAAATAATAGTTATTATTAATATCCATCAATATAAAACCATAATAGTTAACATTTCAAATCAGAATTCTTTTATTACATCTATTTTAATTTGATTTGGTTACACTCAATTCTATGTCTCTGTGTACTAACTGACAAACCTGTTTACAACAGGCTTGAATGTGCTGCGACTTATGAATGAAACAACTGCAACAGCTTTAACTTACGGGATTTATAAACAAGACCTGCCTGCTCCTGAAGATAAACCTAGAAATGTTGTGTTTGTTGATTTTGGCCATGGCTCATTGCAGGTAATCTCCTACATAATTTATGTCTGCAATCAATGAGTACTTTAGTAAACATTCTCTTCAAATAACAAAATAATATATCATGTGCTTTGGAGTTTCTCATTTTTCATTTACAGTTTCATAGCTAAATTAACTAAATGTGGTTAGAATTTTTGTTATTATTTGGTAGCTAATTGTTATTGACTATTTTATACAAAATTTTGTGAAGTAATATTTAGTCCTTATATTGTTTTATTTTATGCTGTAGGTTGCAGCATGTGCCTTTAATAAGGGGAAGTTGCGTGTACTGGCTACAGCAACGGATTCCGACTGCGGCGGCAGGGACATCGACATGGCGTTAGCTGAATACTTTTGTCAAGATTTCCAGACAAGATTTAAACTAGATCCCCATAAAAATCAAAGGTAGAAATAATGCAAGTCTAAAATTTGTAATGAACAAAAATGTTTTTCACAACAAAAAAAACGGAACATTTTAAAACAGTTTTTCAGTATAAATTGTATGATAAGCTGATAAGTAGGTCTCCCAAAAGTATTTATCTAATATCAATATTTTTTACATACATTTTCTCAAACCACAATGTTTTAGGTGTACATTCCAATAAACCTGCATTACAAAATTGGTCACAGAATCCAGTAACGAATATTTTATTTCGACATTATGAAATATTTTTCATACTTTGTACGCATTTGACCACAATTTCACATGATGTTAAATGACAATGTGCACCGAGATGGTAAACACTTACTGGGTCCTGGAAGGATTAGCTCTCAAGTGCAACTGCTGAAACACTTATATACGCTTGTCGACGGATTTTCAACTTGAGGGTGGTACCTATGCAAGCAAACTTAGAATAAAATATACAAAAACTTGCATTCATTCATAAGCAATTTGGATTTACAAGCATTGACTCTGTGTCAGATCAATACGAACCACTGAAATATGGTTGCTTCGTAATTATGAAGTTTAATTATGTCGCTAGTGGCAAGACTATATTGGTTATGCCTTCAAAATATTTCCAGAGCTTTTCTTCGCCTCCTGCAAGAAGTAGAGAAATTAAAGAAGCAAATGTCAGCGAATAGTACAAGATTACCACTCAATATTGAGTGTTTCATGGAGGAAAGAGATGTGTCTGGTGATTTACAACGTGCACAGATGGAACAGCTATGTGCTGATACGTTCAACCGTGTAGATAGGACTTTGAGAGCAATTCTTCATAACGCAAGTAAGTCCATTTGGTATTAGAGCTTTATCACTTCAATTCAGAACACAATATTTATGAGACAGTTTTGTACTTGTGGATGGTGATGAAAATAACTTGTGATATATACTATAATTGATTATAATGAATAAATTAATATAGATTTCTAGAAGTGTAAATGGCTGCTTATCTATGAAAAAATAATGGCAATAGAAAATTTGACTACTAAGCCATATATCAGCTAATACATTCAAATACAAAATTTTAGGAAGATGATATTCATATAATTACTATTACATGTTAGAAGCTTATAATAACATTTTTAGAAATCAATTCCTATCTTTCACAAGTACCTGTGAAAAGTCAAACTCGAGTTCATCATTCACAATACTAATTGCCTTATTGCAATGTTTAGAAAATTGTACAAATATTACATAGGTGAAAGGTTAAACATCTAGGATTATTCACAATCCCTAACATTTTTGATGCAATTTTTAAGAATTGATAGCTGTGTCCCTAACAGTCGTAGTTAGGCCGCTAAATCCTCAAGGTCGTTCGTATATTAATTATCACACATGTTTTCTGTTACATCAATATTAAGAAATTATTTTTCATGTGGAAAACAAGACCTATATATGAAAAATATTTTTATGTCTAGTAATGGACTTTGGCAAAGACGAAATTTTTTCGTATTAATAACGTTATAAATAATAACAGTGCCACACTAAACTTAATATAATACACTTATTTCCAGAGCTACGTCCAGATGACATTCATTCTGTCGAGATTGTAGGTGGTTCTAGTAGAATACCAGCAGTAAAAGGGTTGATTGAGCATGTTTTCGGAAAACAAGCTTCCACCACTCTTAATCAGGTATGCTTCATTTAAATGATATCTAATAAAATAAATCTTTCTTTTCTGGGAGAAAAACTGAGAGATGAAAAATAAGTTTTGGCTATTTTTTTATACATATAAAGTATAAATTGA
This sequence comes from Antheraea assamensis, assembly GCA_035772565.1. Taxonomy (NCBI): domain Eukaryota; kingdom Metazoa; phylum Arthropoda; class Insecta; order Lepidoptera; family Saturniidae; genus Antheraea; species Antheraea assamensis. The sequence continues at coordinate 7,712,071 of JAQQSE010000031.1, read as the reverse complement.
TCACAATTTCAATCTGATGTTAATGACAGTGTGGTCTAAAATGGCAAACACACTAACCCTAGAGGCGATTGGCTCTTAAGTGCAACATTCCGAACATACTATTAGGAACTTGGCGACAGATTCTCAACTTTACAAATTCCGTAGCACATGTCGGTCTATGGCCTGAAGATCAACTTTTACGTATAGGTGGTTCATGTGGCACGGAACATGTTATAGTGGTAGCTAGCAGACGGCAAACTTAGAAAACGACGACGATATGAACCTAAATATATTGAAGAATGTGCTGTAAATTAAGCCATAATCGCTTTAAAATGACTAAATTAACTAATAAAATTAATTATACAGGATGAAGCTGTTGCCCGTGGATGTGCATTACAGTGCGCTATGCTGAGTCCAGCTATGCGCGTTAGAGAATTTAGTATCACTGATGTCCAACCCTATGCAGTTCGACTCGCTTGGGACGCTACTCGTGGTGAAGATGGTGATATGGAGGTAACAATTTTGGATGCAATTATCCCGTCAATCAATCAATAATTCTGCCTATTTGGTTTTAGATCATAGAAAATAATGTAGGTAGTAATAATTGCATTTTATTATAGGTATTTCCAGCATTCCATGCTGCCCCATTCTCGAAGATGTTGACTTTCTATAGAAAGGAACCATTTTCCGTCAGTGCTTACTATTCAGACCAAGTGCCCTACCCAGATTCGTTTATTGGTAAGTATCTTAAATATTGTTTTATTAATTGGGGTGTACTTATGTTGTTTAATTTAACAAATTTTTGTAACCATAGGTCAGTGGCATATCAAAGATGTGCTGCCCACCGCAGAAGGAGAGTCACAAAAAGTGAAACTTAAAGTGAGAGTGAACATTAACGGCTTAATAACAGTTGCATCCGCTTCACTAGTTGAAAAGAAACAAGATGCCTCGCAGAACGAGAGTATTGAAATGGAGAACGGTAGTGAGAGTGCTCAGAGTCAGGATGCTGCGATGGACACGAGCGGTGGTACACAAGAGCAGCAGCAAAACGGTCCAGAAGCCCAAGAGGTGAGAGACGAGCATATGAAGGGGGAGCCGCAACAAAAACAGTCGTGGACACAGAGAGTAGGACAGTGGTTCAGTGGGGTACGTGTCGGTAGCGCGTGTGTCCAGACGATTTTGAGGTGTTTGTTGTCTCTATGGTTAAAAAAAAAAAACAAAAAATAAAGAAGTTTTAAAAATCATATTAAAGTTCGATAACCTCAAGTCGACAAACACCACAAATTTGCACCCTCCCCGCCCTCCTTACGAGGCCCCATTTGCACAAAATGTTGATTAATTTCTTCAGAGGAGTGGTTTTTATTTTGTGTTGTTTTATTATTGCCGTTTTGTCTCTGTGTCCACGCATGTTCTTGTCTCACCCGGATTTATTGGTTGGTTGCTATTAATATAATAATTGTCGAGGACAATGAAGTAAGCTAACATATGGTGAGTTGTGAGGTGCAAATGGGTCACCACACCGCTTGGATATGTCTATACTCTATCCGTTTATAATGTATGAACATGATAAATTATATTTTCCAAGCAGTGGAGGTGGCGGGGAAACGGTATGTTTTAAAAGGTGTGAACTTTTCGCCCTTATTTACAGGACAATAATGATGATAAAAAGGACAAATCAAAGGATAAATCTAAGAAGGTTGTGGTGAAGACCATTGAATTGCCTATTCATGCCCAGACCAATGAATATAGTCCCCATGAAGTGAATAGCTATATGGAACAAGAGGTATTTTTTTTCTTACACTTGAACAGCTCGTTTTTGTGATTATGTCCAGATAGATCATGGTTTTTCTTCTACATATTGAGTCACTCATACCACATTTTATTGAAATTCATAGATTAATATTATAAATAAACATCTAAGGTCTTCTAAACTAGAGTCTCACGAGAGTTGTCAACATTTTAAATGATTAGACTATGCAATGTGACTCTCCATATATAAATATTAGTTTGTAGAATATCTGAGTTTCTTTGACCCAAAATTAATTGAATACAGTGTCTTTAATACTAAGTTGAATACATTGCAGTGTGATTTCATCTTGATATATTCTAGCATCCATTTTATACTCTTTTATATAAGTAGTGCAAATTTGATTTATGTGTTCTAAATTATTCACCAATTGAAATCCAATATGGTTAAAACCCAGGACACAGTTGCTTCCATAGTAATTCTACTGCACAGATGTTTTTGTTAACAAATGATTTTAGAGTTTAAAATGAACATGCATTACTAATGAATATAGTTATTTTAATAACCAGAAATTACTGTCCAATCACAAAATTTGACTGCAAATGTAGAAAATACAAATTTTGTTATGATTTTTTCTTGAAACTGTATAATAAATTGACGCAATTGTCACAAATCGATGTCAAATTTAACCCACAACTTTGAGATCAAAGTATTTTTATGATTAAGTCAATAATAATGAAGAAACAATCGGTTTATTTGTTCTTTACTATGAATCTACTTGATGGAATGCAAGTGCCAGTACTACGGCGACTACCAGTATTCCCATTTACTTGACTTACTACAACTTCCAGATTCAGGTTCGAATCCCGGCATGTACCAACGAATTTTCGAAGTTTCGCGTATATTTACTAACTCTTAAATTGGTAACACTATCGGCTGACGGTGAAGGAAAACATCGTGAGGAAACATGACCTAGCAAAATGTTCTTGTATTATCACCATATGTGGGAAAAATATCGAACTGTGAATTTCTCAGAGTTTGAAATCGCCAATACGTCGTGGGCTGGCGTGGTGATTATGCCCATACGTTCCTTCAAGAAGAGACCTGTCGCCCATACGGGCTGATGATGATGATCATTACAACTTCAATTTTTAATGCGTAGTTTTTATTATCGAATGATTGTAAGATTTTCGTGTATTTTTTATTCAGGGAAAAATGCAAGCCCAGGACCGGCAAGAGAAAGAGCGCGCAGACGCTCGTAACGCTCTAGAAGAATATGTGTACGAATTACGCGGCAAGCTGTCCGAGGGCGAGGCGTTACATGACTTCGTCGCCAACGATCAGCGCAACCGACTCGTCAATCAACTGGATTCTCTCGAACAATGGATCTATGATGAAGGAGAAGATCAAATCAGACAGGTTAACTTTTATTTCCTACTAACTGATACCCGCTACATCGTCTGCATTGTTTATAATCCTAACAGTAACATATTAAATAATTATTACATATTAAAATTCCTCGTTCTGTTTACTTCTCCTCTTTTACGTATGCGCAGCACACCGCGTGCCCTACTTCACAGATCGATGAACACATAGTGCTTATGCTTATAAAGAGATGCAGTTTCTTCAAACAAACTCCTTTATATTCATTGAATTTATCTTAATATATTTTTTAGATACGGACCAAGTGTCGTCCATGAAGTAAAACTATAAAATAAATCACCTAAATCTATGCAATATCTTTCGCGTGATGCGAGCACAATGGCAGACCTCTATAAATTTATTTATATAGATATGATGAAGTAATTAATGTATTTTTAATGTCTTGTATATAAATACATGGAATATTTATATGAAGTATTAGTTTTTGCTCACGGTTCGCTTCTATTAATGTAGATTTTGAAAATAAAATACAGCCCATATTACTCTGGTAATGTAGCTTTCTATAGGTTAAAGAATTTTTAAAATTTGTTAAGTATTTTTTGAGGTTATTCATTACAAATAAAAAATTAAACCTTTTATCTTTATGATAGTAGTATAAAGAAAAGTCGAGCAGTTGTAGTTAAGTATTCATTATTTGTTTTAAACATTTCTATTACTAATGCTGGCCAAAATTTATTACATACATCAAAAACATGTATATAATGGTTTTTGCAGATTTACAGTGACAAATTAACTGAATTGAAAAAAGAGGGCGAACCTATCAAGCAACGGCGCCTCGAATTTGAACTGCGACCTGGAGCATTAGATGACTTCGCTCTTTCAATTCAATTAACTAACAAGGCTGTCGATCAATATAAGTAAGTTATCTATATGTACTTCGTAGCGTTATCTCATCAGGTGACTTCCCTCATGTGAACTTAGAAATGATAGGGTATAAATAAAGCTGATATATTTGTAAGAATGAAAGTATCTAAAATTAAAGTAACAATTATGTATGTAAATATTACAAGGAGACCTTATCTTTTCCGTTCGAATTTTCTTCTTTACTATGCTCGAAAACTTCTTCAAAAATATCATTTTTCTAATAGAAGACAAAATATAGTGTTCACCAAACTTTTTGACCGCTCTGAATATAAATGCGAACGCAGAACTCAAAAATAACATTGATACAACTTAAGGATAAATAAATGGTAACTTTAAATTTCATATTTTTACTTTGTTTTATATTAAACTCTTGACTATATTACGTTCAAGCCACAGTCTACAGATACATTTAGAGTGACCAAAAAGATTGATGAGGACTGTAGAGATAAAATATTTGTAACAATAAATTTATTGTAGTTGTGGAGATATATTTATTGTTTTGTTTCAAATTTTAAAACGGATGTTGTAAATTAATAAAAAATGTTGTAAATTTTATTTGCTCATTGTGCGATTCTTTCAGATCTGGTGACGCGAAATTCTGTCACCTGGCAGAGCCTGATATACAGAAAGTTATTGATGCGTCGAAAAATGCCTTAAATTGGTTGGAAACCGCGCGGCAATCTCTCGCACACACTCCGCGTCATCAACAACCAACTTATACGATTCATCAAATTCGTCAAGAGCGACAGGTAAAAATTAATTCTTGAAGTGGAACTTCTTATGGGAAGGCATTGAAATTTAGATCGGCTACCTTTTTGTGTGTCGAATAGTGGGGTGGAGTTCTGTGAAAACACCAGTTCTCGTTCGATCATCGAAGTTAAGCAACATCGGGCGCGGTCAGGGCACCATGTTGTAGTTTTTAATTAAATAATTTCCCTATTGTAGCAATGTTTCACTTCTGTTGTGTTTCTTTAGGCCTCTCTGTTTTCTTTTAATTCATATATGAGAACGTATCTCTCTTGGCAAATAGATCCCACTCTTATTTTTTTTATCTATATATCTAATAAATGCATGCAACAATCTGCAAATTCATTCACATCAATTATAACTGTGTTAACATAACAGACTTTGGCAATAATGGCTCAATGGCTCATTGGACAACTAATCTCTATATATAAATACAAAGAAACAAAACAATAAAGAATATATTCCTTCTGTTTCTCAACCGATTTCTTTTATTTTATTTTTATTGAGTAGATATTGACGAACTTTAGTGTATTCACCAAATTGTTAGGAAAAAGTTCGTTTGTTTTCCTTCATATTGAATACTTGAAAAATTATGAATTATGGTCGAATTTCTATGAATAGTACATAAAAAAAAGATTTACTTATCGATAAATTTGTTTTTTTTTTCTCTTTAATTTTCAGAGTTTCGAGAATATTGTAAATCCGATTCTGAACAAACCGAAGCCTAAAGAGAAGAGCCCCCCTCCGGCGAGCCCGAACCCGACGGCGGGCGACGGCCACCACGACTCGGCCGCTCCACCCACATCCAACGACAACGCCCAAACTCAAGAACAAATGGACGTCGAATAATACAAACAGTCCATTCATACACCTCACAGATAAATTCAATTACATTTTTTTAGTCTCGACACTTATTTTTCAGATATACTTAATTTCGGTTTTCCGCTTCTAAATTATATTTACTACATCAGTTAATATTTTGTTAGTGCGTCGTTATTTAGATATGTGATAGAATTGTCACTGTGTTCTCTGTGTCACACATTACAAAAAAAAAAAAAAAAGGTAAAATTGTAGTCAATGTATTAATTAATATACAAATATGTTTATTTATTTTTGATGTAATAATTCAAAACAATCATATTCTATGTTTGTATTATTCATGTGAACACTTAGTTTGAATCATGCTTAATGGCGCATTTATAATTTAATTATAACCAATATGCCTAGTATTAACACAATATAATTAATATGCAATACACGATGTATTATCTTAAAGTAATGCAAGCTCTATAGTAAAAAGCCTTTTACTTACGAGCCACTATGTTCGATTTAGTATAATTTTGTTCTATTTTTTATTATTATTATTAGTTAATAATAATATTACTTTTTAGTTTAGAGATGAAAATCTGTTCAATCCGAATAAATAATACCACGTAAACTGTTTCCACAATGTTGATCTAAGCAAATTGCTGGCAATTAATATTAGTTTATCATAGAAGTGTGATGTTTCATTTTTAGCCGTGGGTCAGTTAACATATACATAGTTATTACTAAAAAATGTATAATTCCAAATTTTAAATTCAACAATTATTGTTCTTCTATTTAGCAGGGTTCGCATAAATATGTTATATTTATTATATATACCAAAATACTTAATACTTTATAATTATATGATTTATATGTACCCGAATAAAGATGTGATTTCATTCCATAAGTGGTTTTAGTGTTTAAAAATTGTAAACTAAAAGATAAAATTATTTAATTGTTTAAAAGATAAGGAAGTTTACGGAATGTTTGAGATGAATATCAATAAAAAATGTACAACTAATTATAGAAGACATCATTATTGACAATGACAGTCGGCCAGTGTTATTGCAACGTGCGAACAAACCAACGATGATACAGCACCCAATATGTGTAAAAGAGAGACCATTTCACGTTCTTTACACTCAAAGTCGCGATACGAACAACGAATATTCATTTTATTATTTCAAATTGCATTGCAATACATAATAGCGAATTAGGCAATAGCAGCATGACTGACAACAGTTTCTTATAACATATTATCTAGCTCAGTTCTAGCACTACGGACACGTATATCAATGTTATATATATTTAGTATAAAGAAATATCAAATATTATATTGTTATATATATAATTATATATATTGTAAACCCTGCTATATAGAATGTTATAGTAAAGTATGCTTTAGTAGCAAGTGATTACTTAGACATTAATTGAACACACAGTTTATTAATATATTCTATTAAAGTGTATACATTTTTCACATTTATCATACATTTTCTGAGTAAGTAAAAAAAAAATAATTATTCGAATGTGTACATTAGTTAACTGACGGTTTGTGAATAGTAGGTTAGTCAGAGATTGAACGATTAACTGTGATTCTAATCCACTATTATATGAATTTAAGTAATATTTCGTATATTACGATTTTCCGTTTTGCATAGATAATTCGTTTTTCACACGTGTTTTAATAGAAAAAAAAAATATACGTATGTAGATGCCTGAGTAATTAAACCATTTTTTTTTATATCACACTTGCAATGTACTCGATATGATAGACATATGATTTATTCAAGATGTAATAAATTAAGGTTGATTCTCAATAGTTTTATCAATGATCAAATCCTTCAGTAACGTAGAGAATTTGGGGTTTAAAGAACTGGATGGAGTATTTGAGCCTTTATTAAACAGCCTTAAAGCTATGTTTACAATATTAACAACACACATACATCATACAACATACATAATCAACATACATAACAACATACATCCTATACTAAAATAGTGAGGAGAATAACAACAAATGTTAAATTGATTAAATGCAAACTTTAGATGCCGTTTTCTGTTGTCTTATTTTCAAGATGGTCCTGGTTTTTTTTTAAATAATATAGACATTTTTGAAACAAATTCTAAAGTCAGTTATGTATTAATTTCTGAGAAAACTAATACAAAGTTTATGCAAAAGTACTATATATTCTTTACCTCACTAAAATACATATTCATACCAAATCTAGTAAACCTTCTTAATAGTCTCAAGGTTTTTAATGTTTTTTGGTTTTCATATTTGTGAGGTTAAAAATATGCAATTGTAGGAGAAAAAAAACCTGTATATATCTTTGTATATGGCATATAGTTATGGTTTTGGATGGGACCCTTAAAACAATAAAAATTCCATTGTTGTATCAAATGCATAATATAATACTTATTAAGAACAAAGTCTAATAATACAATTACTCTCTTAAGTTTAAATTAATTATTTTCTAATTGGCTAGATTTTTGCTTACAGAATTAATGTCTTATGATGAAGTTTAAATCCATAGATACTGAGAACAGGGTTGTTCAAACTATTTAAAGATCGCTAATAACATAAATAAAAAAATGTATTTTTAATAGACGATTATTGTTTATGAGTATTCATGCAATAAATCGATTTACTTCATAAATAACTAAAATGTTGCCTTGTGAACCGCCTGTAAAAATTCTCTACAAAATGATAGTTTTTCTTAAACTGTGACCTTTACACATAAAAACGAAAACCGTTTAAAACATTCCATCTGTAAAACTACTTGTTAAAATCAACCTAAATTGATTACACGTAGAATATTAAAATATCTGTATTCGAATTTTCAATAGTTAACATGCACTGCGAATTTCAAATTCTTCGTGCTTTATAATTTTCACGTGAAGCTCAGACCCGCCAACTTTTAATATCAGTAAAAAGAACGCACTACACTGAATGTGTTTCAAGGCTTAAAAGAAAAATTACTAGCAAAAAGTTATTGTCAAATACTCTACACCACAAGGTGTAATCTCCCAAGTTACCATAAATTCGTGTCTGTTAGTGAATTATATGGTCCCTGCTCTTACAAAATTTGCTATGTCCACTATTTACTGTTTAGAATGTTTACATAGATTTTCATTAAAGTCTACGATATGCTCACAATCTACAACAAATATTAATAAAAAGGTACGACCTGCAGGCGACAAGATAGTACTGACAATTTGAATTATAATTGTTACTGTAATTTAAATATTTTCACGCAGAATTTATTTCGCAGTGCAGTATAGGATTAATCAATATTTTGATTATAATATGCATGAACTCAAAAATTGATATTCAATATATTTTACACTCGACAATGAGTATGATTTTTGGCCTACCTACAATATAATATACATTGGTTTAACTAATGTTTGTGCATTTTTGATGTTAAAAGCTTAGTAAAAGATAATTTAACATTATTTGTTTCATTAATATTACCTACTAGATTGTACCTATGGTTTAAATTTCACGGAACAAAGAAATGAGTGGAGTGCTACATATCAACGTACGGGACCGATGTCGCCAAAATCACAAACAAAATGTACAACTAATAAGAAAACACCAATCACGTTTCAAAAATAGTATTCATCTAAAAAAAATCGCTTTTTTTTCATCCAATTCTTGAGCAAGCAAAAAACGCATCTGTTTACTGCTAGATGTCGCCTTTAAACATTCAAAGCATTTTAGATTAAATTTCGTTACGAGTTTTTGGCGGGATCTTAGCCTGTCATGTAGTGGTTTTTATATTTTATTCATAATCTTGTGTTATTAGACTCTATATTTTGTAATATTGGTGGTGTTTTACGTAATATAGGTTAGTTATTATGCACAAGTGAAGTGGATGGGAAATAATACCACGAAGCATGCATTCTGAGATGCCACCAAAACTCCATGGAAAATTCTAACAAGGAAACCACCATCTTGTTAGAACATTATAATTATCACAAGACACTTACTTGAAACAAAACATTGACACTGGCAAGTGCTTCTGCGGTGCCAAAACAAGAAGAAGAAGAAGAAGTTTGATACCGTTACGGTTGTTAAGAAAACTAATTATCTATAATTTATTTTAGTATTAATACTAATTTTGTTGTCTTAATTGGCTACGAAAATGTAAAACTGGTTCAGTTAAGAAATATATATATTTATAAAACAACTACGCTTTCTATAAGTATGTTATTGGTAATATTAAGAGACTATTAATTTCTTAATACTTGTGGTGAATATAATATGAATATCGATTAAATATGAAAACAGTTCTTTTGAATTCATTAACATTTCTTAAAAGTATATTTGACCATGCCAATAAATTATGGGTTGAGAATATGAAACCTTTCCATATACAACATTTCAAAACAACAGATGGCAGGACGAAAACATTTTTAACGATATATTTACCATCAGCGACCTCTATAATAGACATTGGTTGGGAAAAAATTAAATATACACAAAACTATAAATAATTTTCAAATCTATATGAATTATATCAAAGTTTTACATTTATACTCAAAAACTTTTCTTCAATAAACTCTTATTGAATGATTCATTCATCGCGACAAGCTGTTTATGAAGTTGTGCATATGAACATTAAAGATCGTAAGTAGAATTTTTACCAACTGTATGTTATTTGGCGGCGCTTGTTCTAGGGATTGATTCGTTTAACCTTATAAAAAATTATATAACTGATCGCCATCAGCCTATAATACTTTTCATTAAAACGTTCCGCAATCTTTTTGTCCACGTAGTCAGAATTATCAAGGTTTCCTCAATTGTAATATAATTAATATCATCTATATACGTTGCAATTTACTGTGATAAAAATAAGTTTTGCCGATTAAAATCCCTTTCCACTTTAAGTCCTACCTCCAAACCTTTAGTTTGCCTTGTAGAAGTGATAACGCACTATCTACCCAAATAAATTTTGCATAGTATATTTGTCGCCGATAGATTTTTATTTAGATTGACTTAACATTAATTAAACCTAATTTACGTATGGAAGCGTAGACGTCGCGTCGTCCAAAATGTAGCTGACACTATAAATGCTAAATTAGCTGAATCTGCCTTTTTATGGTAATGTTTGAAGGTCAGAACAAGGTGTTTTCTATTTTTAGTCGATATCGATAAAACTAGCAAATATCTGGGTTTTTTTTCGAACTGACTACACTGTTGACCTGGCAAGGCCTCTACAGTTTCACCGGACTACGTTATGTAGATGGTATAATAAAGTACATGCAAGTACTTCTGTTATGTAGTGGTGTTAAAACACTACAAGGGTAAGCACGAATGAATATGACTAAGCACCAACAGAGTGCGAATTTCAAAAACTAAGACACAAAATTATGGGTGACGCGCCTCGCTTACTTAGCATTTCCACTATTCTCTTTCTTTCGTAATTAAATTTAAAGACGTTTTAGCGTAATTATATACTACAGCTAAATTGAATTGCAAATTAACACTATTCGTTTCATATGAACAGTTACTGAAATACATTAATGTGAAAACTCACGTGAATGTATGACTACTTCAGCGATAGAATGAATTAAATTTTCTATAGAAACGTTCCTTTTATCAATTGCATCACTCCGAACAAAAGACAAAATGCTGTTGAGAACAAAATTTTATATGTGAACAAGAAAACTATCAAATGCAAAGAGAATCTTGATTCCGATACATCTTTGAAATACAACATATACGTAACATATTTATTTATTGAGTAAAAATTAATGCCTGTTATTTAAAATAATCAGCTATAAATTGTTAACTACAGAAGTTTTTAAGGCGTAATCAAAAATATTTCACCAAATTTTAGTGCCGGACCTCGTGCAAATATCTGAATCTAAAGCAGGCATTGCCTATTGTACTTAATACCATTGTGAACTAAGTTAAAGGCAATGTAAAACCCTATGTCCTGGACAATTTAACTGAATCTTAAAAAGTACAGTACACTATAGAGGCCTTTATTAAAGGCTGTCGGTGATGGTTTGTATTATCACGACAAATGTAAGCAGAACGTTTCTGTTTCATTTTAATATGGTTGGATCCGCGTAAAGTGAAATAATGCTTGTACATTACGTATCCGGCATTTTGGATGTATGTAGCAGATGTGATAAATAATGTGTGATATCATACCTAGTGATGTATAAAATCACTGATCATGTCTAATTATTTCAGTATTTTATTTACTTTTGCAACAAATAGTATTTTCTGAAGCTTACCATTATCAAGTTATTAGTACATAGTGTTTTTTTTTATAATTTCAGTACTCCCAAAAAGATAGCAGACCCCTTGCTAGAACTTTCCGAGCATTTTTTGTGACATCTTAATATTCATATACCGATTTATTATTTCCCTTTTATTTTACTTGTACATAATAACGAAGCTATATTGTGCAAATCACTATACGGTTAAATAATGCAAGATTATGAATAATATTCGTTTCTTACATCAATATAATTATAGCAACGTTTATCATGCGAGAAATAAAATTAACATTTTGTGCTTAATATGCTAAATAAAAATCGCATAATTCTCACATTTAGCACACTTAATGCTATGATGGCTTAGTTAATAGTATGTTTGGACACCGCGTCGATTGACGGAATTTCGAATCCTTGGGACCTAAGTCCGGAGCTTTCAGTGAAGGAAAACATCGCCATGAAACCTTAGCATGGTGGTAGGGCTTTTTATAAGGCTACCTGGCTAACTACCACCCTCAAGATGAAAATCTGTCGCCATTCACTAGTTAGTGTGTTCCGGCAGCTGGACTTGAAAGCCAGACCCATCTAGGCTTAGCGTATTTACCATATTAGGCCGCCATATTGTCATTTCATATTCTGTTGTCAGACTTTCAAAAACAGTAGTTTGAGTAATTGCTTTTCTCATAAGTAACTTTTTATATTCTTAGCATGAAACATTAAAGGCAACAACAAACAAATATCGTTCACAGGAAAGATAAATGATATAGGTTTCACTTTATCATCTGTATAATAGCAATAATGAGATACTGAGTTACTGTGATGTATGTGATACACTAAAAGCTATAATCACATGCCTAGCTGTACGCACTGCACTACGAATTTTATTATGATCTCTTATGAATTTGACAGCAAGCAAATAGTAATAAAATGATAATATTGCAAATTAGTACAATATATATATCGCAAGATATATAGAGACTTGAAAAATTACGAATCAATGTTGTACAAGAAATTAGCTTACTCGTATAGAAGATTCATCTAATTCCCGCGCCATACTAATAAAAATGACATCAATTTGTCTTCCAGATGGCGAATTATATGTTCCAATTAATATAAAGGAAAGTAATATTAATGAAGGAGTTATTAAGCTTTTAAAAACTTTAAGACCTACGTGGCCTCAAGAAAACATAAATCTGAAGGTATTTAGACTTCACTAATCAATAAAATAATAAATAGAATACATTAACTTAGAAATACAATGATTTTTATCAATTATTGTTAATTTATTGCATTAAAAACATTTAATTATATTAACATAAATCCTGAAGACATTGATCAATTATAGATTATATATTTCGAATACTGTAAAAAAAGAATAAATAAAATATATTTAAAACAGTTATTTACAGATGGTATTAATTATAGTTTATATATTTCGAATACTATAATAAAAGAATAAATAAAATATGTTTAAAACAGTTATTTACAGATGGTATTACAAACAAATTAGTAGCATGCCAATTAAGCACGTCAGATGATGATAAAGAAATAGTCCTAGTGCGTATTTATGGACATAAAACAGATTTGCTTATTGACAGAAGAGCTGAGCTCAGGTAGGCTTTTTACTTTCAAAATATAATTATGAATACTGTCACTATGTAGATAAAAATCACATAAATGATTTTAGAATGTGTCATTTTACAGAAATATAAAAACATTAAACACCCTCGGACTGGCACCCAAAGTATATGGTGTTTTTAACAATGGGTTAGCATACCAATACTATCCGGGAGTTATTTTGAATGTTGAAACTGTATGTGAACCTAAGATTTGCTCATTAGTTTCAAAACAGATGGCTAAAATGCACAAAGTTGAACTTGGAGAAGAAGTATGTATATTTCTAGAATTATGTTCTTTTCATCAAACATTTATTACTCTTAAAAGTAAACGGCATCATCCAAGTTGAATATTTGAATAACTAAGGATAAAAAGGCACACTCACTGTTCATCTATTATTATTAGTACTCATAAACAAAAGCCATATTTTTTATGCTATCACACTTTTTTTGACATTACGTTTCCTCAAACTATATGTACAATATATATACATTATTCATGAGGTAAACTTATCTATCTATATTATCATTACAAAGAGGTAAAACTTGTTTATTTATAGGAGATAATCTTATCTGAAATACAATCCAATTTTTTTGAAAGTTCTTTAGTTTATAGAAAGCTATGTAATCCCTAAATGACAGGCTATATTTTATTTTTGTTACATAAAACATGTACATACACATTGTGATATAAATAAAATTGTAGGCAGTTGCTGCTACTTGATAAAATTAATAAGTATGGAATTTACAACATTTTGAACAGACAGACCTATCCATGCTTACATACATTTGAATAAAGTGTATTATTTTTTTTTTTCTTAATGTTTGTATAACTAGAAACAATAGTACAATTCCAAATTTTCTTTATGCGACTGGTAGCAAATAAAATGTGGGTCACCTGATGGCAAGATATCATTGCCACCCATGGACACATGTGACAAAAGGGAAATCATATATAAATTGCCTTGAGAAACTAGTACAAATATAACTAATCCATGCTATATATGATTATAGATTTAGGTATAGTAGTACACTTGAAAATTTGACTCTCCAATATTAATAATCATTTTATATTGTCTACTTATTATGAATTTATTCTAGAGTGTACTGAATTATGATATATGGAATGTATTTCTAACATTATCTTATCTTCTAAGGTCAAAGTAACTTTATTTACTGATGTTATCTTTATTCACTCAATAAAATATGCTTTTAAGATATCCAAATATACACTTGAAATGTAAAAACTGTATGCTTATGAGTATTATAGCGATTATTACATATCTAAATATTTTTCTAATATAGGAATATTTTAGAATTTTTCACTAGAGTATGGAATATTAAAAGATTTATACAATAGATTGTAGGGTTCCATATACAGAAAATGAACATATTCCTACATTATTGATTTTACCTTTAACAGGTTGTAGCTTTTAAATCATAAGAGTAGCATTGGAATATTTACAAAATATGTGTTGCATAACAAATATAACCATACATATAGATATATATGTGTAGAGCAGTACTGTGTAGGTTGTAGACAAGTTTTAATCATTTATGTTTATAATGAAAATATGTTCATTACTATATATGTAATATAGAATTAAATGTACATGTATTTAAAAGAAAGATGGGGGTTAAACAAATTGTGTAACCTTTAAAATAAGGTATATATTGATGTAATGAAATAGTACTAAAGCTCAGTTTTGATGTCTAGACCGCCTAAAAGTTGTTGGTAGAAGAGAAAATAAAGAACACAAAATGATATAACCGCGCCATCTAGTGATAAATTATATAGCAACTTAAAAATGGCTTCATCGACTATCTTGAAACTTTGTACACGGGGAGCTTGTATATGTTTCACCTATAATTACCAAAAATACTTTTAGACAGATGAAAAAATTGTACGATTTTTTACCGATTTTCATGAAACGAGGTATTGAAAAAAAAAATCTCAACACCGATTTTTTTACATTAAATTTTGATAACGAATTAAGACAACAAAATTAATATTACAGCCAAAATAAATTATAGGTAGTTATTTTTATTTTTCATACAAATAAAATACTAGCATTATCAATACATCCGCTTTGCTAATGACAACCGTGATTGTAACGAAACTAAATCAATAATGCTTTGCATGTTTTAGGCTGTTGTACGAGATTCTATGGAATTTTAACTTATGTACCTGTCTTTACGATGCAACTTTGGAAAAAATTCGTGATTTTTTAACTCCGCTCATTAAAGTAGGTTGAAGAATGTATTTTATTCGAATATTTATATGACATTATGTGCCTAGTTAACAATATTTATACAAACATTCGTCAATTGTAGATTCCAATTTTATTGACTACCTGTACCTACTAGCTAGAATTTTGTAATAAAGTATGAAGAAAATACATTTATCAACTACTTTAATGAGCATAGATGAAAAACGCGTTTTTTTTATAACAACGAAATTAAAGATACCGTGATCGTCGAAATATTTTTTCGAACCGATAAGTTAAGTGAAAATGATAAGTAAATAAAGAAGAAAATAATAAGAGCTTCTTTTTAGAGCCTTTAATTTCCTGTAAAAACATATGTTTTGTAACTGTACGTATTTATGTAAGCAACTTACAAGATTACACCATTAAAACTTAAGATCCCGTGATGCTTGTGTTGTAATTAAAATTAAGAGCTGTAACTTGGTGTTTTTTTAAGATATAGAATTTATAAAAGATTTCGTCGAAAAAAAATCAGAATACCCAAAATAAGGACCACCCTTATGTACATGGAACGGAACTCTTAGGTTTTGACTTTGGGTTGTGAGTTCGACTGTGACAGTTGTGTGTGACAAATAGAACTTTATAACGTGTCAGGGTACTGTCGGCTGTATCAATTTCTAAACGCAGTTTTTATATTCTAACAGGTTCAGAAAGACCCAATGGTGTGGGATAAAACGGAACAATTTTTAAATTTATTACCTGAAACATTTTCATCAGAAATTAAACAAAAGAGGTAGGTACGTAAATACTGCTAATATTTTAGGACTTATATTTGGTTAACCTCTCGGCTGATGTTTTAAGACCCAGATCTGGAAATGGCGGGTTATGTTCTTAATTTTTTTTTTATTTCACGCCATCGTACGTTGTAAATTTCATGGTCTAGTAAAAAAATTCGTACAAATGAAAAAATACATTTTATATAAAGATTAAAATTTTACAATACATAAATCGTTATTTTTTTAATTTTGTAATAAATGAGGCATTTTTTTAACCTTATGGTGCCAACAGTCTGCTGACCTGTGACTCATAAGGTCTACATTCGTGTGTCTTAACTTAATCCTTTACGGTTTTGGACATACGTCGGAAGTGTAAAGAAAGAAGTGTGGAGCGCTCGGATTACAAATTTTCTATATATATTTCTGGTATCAATTAGGTTAAATGTCACTTACGACTGTGATGCTCTTGTGTATTCAAAATCTATAGTAGCGATGGTAAATGGGAGTACTTCAAGGTTTCTCAACGTATATATTTTTTCAATAAAGTGTACGGAATTACGTTTTTTTTTAATACTACTAATTATAATGAAGCGGCTTGTTATCTAGAGCTACTAATTAAGCGTGCGAAAATGCTCCCAGCGTGTGAGACAATAGATGTACTCTTCGGTACGTGTCGGTGGCAATGTTTGCGATTTTAAACGAAAGAGCTTATTGTACGTTACGTTACATTTTATTATAGAAATTTAAAATTGTCATTTATTAATCCTTAAGCTGTATCGATGTTATGCGTATAATATAATAATATGTGTACCTAAATTCAGAAGCGATCAAAAATATTGGTGTGCACATTAGAATGTAAATTATCATAAATCTTTCCACGAATGTACTGAACTTATTATTGTGACGTCATAAGTGCTGAAACGATTTGGACATATCAATTTAGAATTTATTGGCGCATTTACTGTTATCAGAGAAAGAAAAGAAGCCTCATAAGTTAGAAGTGTAGTTTTACATTTGCGACAAAAATATAAAGTTGTACAAGTATAAAATTTGTAAAATATGAAATGGGTACAAATATATCTTATAAAATTCCATATATATATCTTCTTCATCTTTGTTATAGATTTGTCGATAGCTTTGGGTCGGTAACGAAACTAAGGATAGAATTTGAGCGGCTTAAATCACACCTTGTCAAAACAAAGAGCCCAATCGTGTTTGCACATAATGACTTACTTCTAGGAAATGTAATCTACAATAAAGAGGAAGAAACTATATCATTCATTGACTATGAATATGCCAGTTATAATTACCAAGCGTATGACATAGCAAATCATTTTAATGAGTTCGTTGGTGAGTTCTACATATTTCCTACATTACTAGCTATGCTTTGCTTGGATTTTGCCTCATTCAAAAGTGGAATATATAATTAGAAGTCACATTTTCTTAATAACGACATATCATTCAGGTGCTGCGTTTGTGTCATACTTCTAACAATAATGTCTAGATAATTATTACTAACACATCTTTATCCAGTTAACATGTCACAAAGAAACTGGTTGTCAAGAGATGTGACTTCATGTGCTTTATGGACAGAATGTGGTGGGTCTATCTCTTTTAATCGGGGTGGATTCCCATCATAGTAAAAACTAACCTTGTGATTTCTAATGGTCGGAGCTCGTATATCTTAAGCCTGAACCCACTCTCCGCCTGGTAGGATGTTGTCTAGCTTGCTAGCTAGAGCTCTCTGCGCTAAATAACCAGCCGCAGTGTCCGATAAGATATTCCTCTTGTGGTTCAGCGATGAGCGTATAACGTTGTTGTACGATGCTTGGCTAGCTGACTCACCACTATGGGTATCAAAGTTCACAGTTGCTCTATTTTTTGCCGATATTAACAGGCCATTCGAGAGTTACATATGACACCTAGGCTTGCATAGTAGTCGCCAGTCGAAAAACCTCACGATCTAGATATTTCTATGTAGAATTCTTTGTCTAAGGTTTAGGTGGAAAGCTTCTTCCTACCTTTACGAATACTCGAACAAAGCGCCATGTGAGGTTGGGAAAGGGTTAGTGAAAGGAAGGACCTGTACTGAATCGCCACCCTGTCGCTCGCATAACCTCTAATAAGGACGAGAGAGTTCATTTTTGCTTACATCTCAAATCGAGCTGTAGCTTCGTTGTGAACTCCGAGTTGTAAATTTCGAGTTGAAATTCCCAAGCACAAAAACTAGGTGCTTGTCCCCACATCTCTCTCCCTCGGTCAAAATCCCGCCTACATCCATGGTACTATCGGTTTCATTTTGTGTAATCTAGATTATTAATTATGCACAAGTAAAGTTAATTAGAAATACAGGGTCGCATGATTTCTGAGATGCCACAAAAAGTATTGTTTTAATTCTAAGGATTCAAGGATGTCACCATTTTCTTAGAACACTAAAAGTTACCAACGGATACCATATAATACAAAATAATTACCCACCCCACAAGACGCTAATAAACTTTAAAAACAAAGGCTAGTTGGTAAATTAAAATATTAGTGGAAATCGTAATTTGTTATAAATATTGTTTTACAGGACTATCCATTGAAGATATTGATTATAATAAATATCCATCCAAAGAATTCCAATTGTCTTGGATAAAAGCGTATTTGTCCGAATATTTGGATATATTAGAACCTTCGTGCAACGATGTGGAGAGAGTTTATGAAGAAGTTCAACAGCTCGCTTTAGCGTCTCATTTTCTTTGGGGAATATGGTCACTCGTGCAATATGAATTATCTGACATAGATTTTGATTTCGGAGCGTGAGTATATTTTTAATAACTTTCTCACTGAATGAATTCTGTGTACAAACCTGAATTAGATATTTGGTTTTTCATATCCTATGAGCTTCAAATAGTTCTATACTTTTTTAATATAGCATATTTAATTTGGACGATAAATGAATATCAATATAACAAAGTACCTACTTTTGATGTAAATGAAAAATGAACTGTTCCTTTTATATTCTCTTGTTTTCTTTCAGATATGCTGAAATACGACTAAATCAATACTATCATTTGAAAAACAAAGTTCTAAAAGGATTTTGTTAGAATTATAAAATATGACATTTGTAGGCATAAATCATTAAATAAACTGATGTACTGAATGGCTGTTTCGTTTAATTTTGAAATCGATGTTTCTAACAGTAATTTTTTCTTTTGCCAGCTGACTATACTGTTGACTTGTTAAGGCTGTTATAGTTTCACCGGACTACCATAATAAATTGTCAAAAGATTCGTAATAGTTATATTTCGAAGTGACAAGTTACGAAATAGGTGGCCACAGAAATAAAGATAGCTAGATGTAGTCTTACTAAAAATATGCCTTAGTATATATTTTTTTCACTTTCTAATATATTTGTGATTCTACAAATGATCCCAAAAATGATTAAGCTGATGAGTATAGGCTATCGAATACAGGATTTGACATTTTTTCAGAAACAGAAACATATATATATATATATATATATATATGGACTGAGAAATATACGTACCAATAGATTACTCTATGACATGACCTAAAATCCAAGTCAAAAATACATCCAAGACGCAGCCTGTGACGCGATGTTAATTACACTACAAAAGACAAGTTTGCATAAAAATTAATAATGATAAAAAACTAAAGCAAGTAAATTTTTATAACTAACTATGCTTACAGCTCTACTCGTGTTTGTGTAGTACTTATAATAAATACTTAAGGTATAGGTAAATTTATATTAAAAATTAACTATGTTCAAATATTTGGCATACCAGTTCTCATCACGATTAGTTGACTAATATGAATGTGCTGAAGCGCCACCTAGTAGCAGCTTATAATAAAATGTATGACATGAAATCCTACAATGAAAAAACACTATGTTAACTGTCATGTTCAGTCAGACGGTGTTGTAGTTTATAAATCTCGAACAAACGACTAACATTCTTTTATATATATATAGATAATATCAAAACTGCTTGCTTTCGGTTTTTCAACAAGCCTAATAGCATTTTTTGCAAATTATTTCTGTGGCAGACGTCAGTGTGCAACACGGCTCCTTTATGTTAAAACAGTACCATGTCCGTTCTGGAGTCAGTTAGGGTTCCGGGCTGGGTCCATTATTATTTTTAATTATGATTAATGATTTAGAGAAGGTTATAAATCATTCGACCGGCCTTCCCTTGATATGACGATGATCTAAAAATTTGTCACGTGATACATAAAGCAAGCGATTGCGATTTACTGCAAAGGGATATTAATGCAACATATGAACGGGCTACCAAAAACAAGCTCGAACTTAATATCAATAAATATTCGATTATGACTCATTCACGCTCCTTACAACCCATATACAATGCGTATTCATTGGGGCCAGATACTATAGCACGAGTTACTAAGATGAAAGAAATGTCAGTTGTGTTTGATATCAAACTTACTTTTAACGAACACATTAAGACCCTTGCAGTGGAATGCTATCGCAGGCTTGGTTTCGTACTTCGGAATGCAAAGGATTCTCATGAACCAAAAACTTTGCAGTTATTATGTACAGCTCTCGTTCGTAGTAAACTAAAATATCGTCAATCATTTGGAATACGCACGAGGATAAATAATAGAAAAAATAAAAATAAATTTAAAGCGATGATGGCTCATTTGGTAGTGTGTTCGGATACAGCATCGAAGGACATAGGTTCGAATCCTAGTAACTGAGTCGGAGCTTTCCCTGAAAGAAACCATCGTGATGAAACCAGAGAGAGAGAGAGAGAGAGAGATGGTAGAGCTTTTTCCAAGTCTGCCTGGCTTGCTACCACCCTCGAGGTGAAAATCTGTCGCCAAGCATCTGTTGGTGTGTTCCCGCAACTGCACTTGAGAGTCAGTCTCCCTTTAGGTTTACTACCATCTTAGACCACATCGTCATTGAATATCATATGAGATTGTGGTCAAACGTAACCTATAAAGTAAAAAAAAACACAAAAGGCCTTCTTACGCATTCTTTATAAGCAAAAATACGGTTACTACCCATTCCTATACACAACAAAGTTTTTACTGGGTATGTTAGAATGTAACTCTCTTACTTGCTGGCGTGATTATCAGAGTATAATTAGAGGTGCTATGATCATAGCACTTGTATCTAGATTAGTCCGACTATATTTACCAAATAATTATGTAGCTGCACATCGGTATGAATTACTTAGTATACCGGCATGTCGTATTGTAGCACATCTCAACTCGCCCCTCATTCGAGTACTTCGACATCTTAATGATCTCTTACTGCAGTTTCCACTAATCGACTTATTTGCCAACAATTACAAAGAATTGTGTGCCACTTTTAAAATATTTTGTGAGAAGTTGGAATGAAGACTCTACATCTGATTGTTCAGTAACATTTTGTATTGTTATTATTAAAGTGAAACTTCTTTAGAATCGTTGTGATTTCAAACCGGATGCAACGGAAAAAACAACAGGTAGGAGACACAAATACGGCAAAGAATGAGACAGAAATATACATACTATTTTATATTATCGGTCTCTCCTCTTTGTGCCTTGCTTCGTAGTATCCCCACTCCCGCCTTCTAAGCACAGTCGCCTGTAATTAGTGAGCCAGAGCGAAAGAGCAAATGTCGGTGTGTATGTATATTGCACACTGTTTAATACTTGCTTGTATTTGAGCATTTAACGTGTGTTAGTATATGTGAAAAGTACGTGTACTACTGTACACTGTATGCGGCTGCGTATTACAGCTTTTTAGTAAGAAATCAGCGTGGTGTGTTATTATTTAACAGTGTTTGTGAGTATTTTTATATTTTGTTTGTTGAAACTGAAAATATGAAACTTGAGCAATAAATTGTGTAACATATGTCACATAAAATATCTTTTAAAATTAATCAAAATACTTTCATTTTTAAACAAATAAACTTTGTAATTATCCTACCCTTGTTATATATATTCATCTCATTCTTTTGTTGATTTACTGAAGTTTCACTTCTATCGTGTTTGAATCGCAAAAACACACCTTTTTTTTGTAATCATTAGTTTATATATTACTTTCTTGTTTTTATTTTATGTTTAAAACATGTGATTTACATAGCTGTAGGTGCAACTGTTCAACTGTGTAAATAAATAAATTAGTTGTACTCGTGGCTCCACTTGTTTTTCTTATGCATTATACTTTATTTATTTATGAAATCATTTAATCCTAAGAGGACTTTTATTACCGGTGAGATTAGCAGTGTTATAAGATTTAATTAATGCATACCTGTAAAAGGATACTTGACTTTCAGGTACAGCCATGGTGATCTCAATAAATTATTAGTTGTTATTCAGATATGTCTAGCCTTTAGGCCAATATTTACAGAGTATGTGGTTCGTCCTAATAGTTAAATGGATCGTAATGAAATTTAGCATAGAACTCGATTAAGACATTTATATATGATCATGATGAAGACCCTTACAAAAGTGACGTTCGTTTAGCCTTGAATGCTTCAGGAGAGACGACAAAATTCTATCAAAATCTCATAATCTAGTCATTTGTGAACATAATGTAGACTGTCCCTTCCAGAAAATAATCGAAGTCGGTAGACTACAATATTGAATGGTGCTCTTAAACCAAAGGTAACTATGGTTTGAAAGCGTCTTCCCCTCTGGAGGACTCCAGTCCTAAACAAAATGCACTATACTCGAGGTATCGACTGAGTCTCCCTATTATCACAAACAAATCTGATCTATCGGATCTCGCGTTAGGAAGGTTATTGGTTTAATAGCTTAACTTTGACACCTGTAACCTAACCACCAGTTCGAAATCCTAACTATGTCCATATTCCTCAGAATACTTTAATTATCTACGTATTTCTTAAAAGTAGTAAATTTAAGTGGAAATGGTCTGGTCATGTGTTGAAGAACCGAGTCATAGTGAACCAAAGTCATAGCAATAAGCGAGTTCTAACTAGAGTGGTGACCACGTTTAGGTCAATGGTATAATTGCATGCATTTGGTAATCTACGGAAAATAGCTAAATACTATTGGTTGTATGTATATTTAATTAGAAAACTATTTGTATAGGATGATAGCTGGAAACATGGATTTTAAAACAAATTTGACCCATATTCGCCGAATCAATTGTTGAGTAATAAAGATAAAACATATAACCAATAAAAAAAATGAAAAGTTACAAATAAATTACAATGACTCCCTGCATCGAGATTTAGACTAAATTGTTTTTTATGTTCCCGACGTTCTCTTTAAAATTCGCATTAATAACTAAGACAGACAGTAATTCTTTTTTAGATTATATGGCTAGTAAATATTTTAAATTGTTTGTTGATGTTAAAATATAACTAATTAAAATAGTGTGGTTGTTTGCCATGTCAGCAAATAAAATATTGAAATATTATCTGTTATCAACTACATAAATAAAAAAATAAAATCCTTTATTTTTTCGTGAATCACATTAGGTCAATCAGCAGCAACCAGCGTCGAAATACAAAAGGTGACGCGACGAATCATTTCGAAAATTAATATATTTGCAGTTTGTATGTTTAGAGTTTGAGAATGAACTCGAGAAAATCTAAGCTGCATATTATTACATTGCCCCCTACGGCCTACAGGAAGTGGTGAAGAAGTTAAAAATTACATTTAAAAAAACATATGACACGTAGTTTACACGCAATATGCATAGTGGAGAATAAGGGCGCACGCACCAACTTAGAATTATTAGAAAAAGAAACTAATCAATCGAAAACTACTGAAGCACTGTAAATGTACTCTTTCGGTTAATATATCATTGAACCTGTGAACGGATCGAACTATGTAGTTAACTTATCATTGCGGTTTTACAAAGGTACTAAGCAGTAATTATAAAATTACAATAAAAAAATAAGGCAGGCAACATTTAATCAGGATAAGACACTATTATTACCATGGAACAAGATAGCATGATTATATTCTGTACATTATATTTTTTATTTCTTAAGCAGCTTTGCTTTGAAAGAGCTGTAAAGTCAAATAGCCCAAAATTAGATCATAAAAAACAGAATCAAAAATAACATTTTTAAAATAATTTTTGCAAATGTGAATCTATTAAGGAGATTTTTAATTAATTTTTTATCTTGGAAGGAGCTTGATTTATTTATATATTATATATTTAGATGCTATTTTTAAATAGAGTGATCTTTGAAATGATTAATTCTGGTTATTATGTATAAACGCAGTAAGGTAGCCATTACTCACTGCATAGGTACTACAATATAGTGACAGAAATATGAAAGACAATAAAACGGGTATAGAACTAAAATAGAATTATTGCTTATAATGATACTAATACACGCTGTTCTGAGGTCTAGTGAAGAAAGAAACACTCCAATTTATTACTATTTAACACAAACTTATAACTATTTTCTTCATATAAAATTTATAAAAGGCTTCTTACTGATATCTGATACTATAAATATATTGACGAATATTAAAATGATGAATGACTTATACATTTGAATATACTACTCTCAGGAACTACTAGTATGAATAGATTTTTTTTCTCCATTAGCTACCTCATTTATGGAGGTATGTATTAAGCTATATAATATCAAACTACAATTTTAATTAATCAATAATTGAACTCAGTGAAACAAATAGTGAATTATAAATACCTATTCTATAGTACTCCTTAAATAATATTTATTGGCTACATTTGTCATTTTATATATACATAAATAATAAAATTAGATAATTTTTTACAGAGTTATTTTCCTATAGCATCATTACAATTGTCACTGTAATCAAAATTAACCACTCGGCTGACTTTTTAAGACCCAGATCACAAAATGGCGGATTATGTTTTTAATTTTTTTTCTATTTCACAACATAATATATTGTAAATTTCATGGTTACGTACAAATGACAAGATTTTTAAATTATTTAAAAACCTATTGTACAAAAAAATTACAATTTTACAAGACATACTTTGTAATTTTTTTTACTTTTGTCAGGTATTTCAATCAGTATAATCAATCAATATAAATCAGGTATTTTTTTAAGCTTATGCTACCAACAGCCTGTTGACCTGTGCCTCATAAAGTTGATATTCGTTGGTACAGAGCTTGAACCTTAATGGTTTTGGACAGTTCAGGGGTTCTTTACAATTAGCCTATCAGTAACAGGAGTACCAAAATTAAGAAATATGCTAACATATTTTGACAATTTTGTTAGTTACTCTTATTGGTCATTTTATTCGTGATGGTATGGTTTTATAAATAGCTGAAATCAGATTTAAAGAAATAAACTCCAATTAAGAGCTAATGTTTTCATATAGTTTGTGCCAAAAATCACAGTTGAAAATGTATCAAAAAAGTCAACTTTTTATAATACATTCTATACAAGAGTGTCACAAAGTCAAATTAATCCAATATCAATAAAACATAATACAGTTCAGTATAGGTCTGTGACATTTCGCTTCAAACTCATGGAGTAATTCATCTATATCATTGTCCAAATCATCACTTTGGGCCATTTTAGTGACCATATCACTGATTAAGAATGCACCGATAGTGGCTTCTTCATGGTTATCTTGTATATCAATGTTAACCACATGCACAGGCTGATTGTATATAGATCTCCGTGAACCAAACCACTCAATAACCTGGTCGTACACTCTCTCTTCACAGGTTATTATGACGTCGAACTTCTCAGTGGACACTTGAAATTTCTCAGGGTATGGTTTTATTCTTCTGTTCCTGTCTAGCATATGTAATAAGCCGTTTTGAGTATAAAATGATTTGTCTTTTTCCATCAAGTCATTATAAATATCATCATAAGGAACGCCAAATTCATAACAGTTGGGTCGATCTGCAGAAACTCCTGGTAACTTTACTTTGTCTCCCGTGCCGAAGGACTTTACTTTAAAACCCTTTTTAACAAGAAACGCATGGGCTTCCATACTACGGTTCATATTAGATGAACAAACTACAGCAATATACAAGTCACTCGTCATCGTAAAGTAAAAATGACGATATATATAATGCAGAATGAATATTACTTAATACACTAATAATTAAATTTGTTATTCCATTATAATTGTTTCCTGCGATACTTTCCCCACCTACCTATTATTGAAATATGTCTTTATTACTTTCAACATTCAAAATACCAATAAAAAGAAAATCCTAAATAGGTACTCCTTTCTACTCTACCAAAACCACAGATATAATTCATATATAATATATGCCAGTGCAGTGTTGCCAACTCCTATAAATGCAAGTCCTTAGAGTCAATAACAAAAGTCGACAAAACTGATGCTACGGACCCAAAATTTTGATCGTAGAGGAGCATAACACGCTAGTGACTCGGCGCAAACCGCGGCAAGACAGTGAGAAAACATATTTAAAACATATTTGTGTCGACTACACACAGTTTTCAATATTTCTCTGCAGTGGCTTGTCCTCACAATGCAGTCTCGCAGTAAATTAATTATAGTGGAAATACATATCAAATACTAATGTTTAATTAAATCTATTACCATAATTGTAACTATTACATAAATTTCTGCTTCAATCACAATTTGCCATAGATTCTAGAATCATTTATTACTGTTACTATAAATAATAAAAGAAATTGATATAAAAAGAACTCTAATTAGATTAGAAAATATATCTCGGATATGTATTGTCTTTGTCATTTAATAATTTAAACAATTGGTGGTAACTTTGACGTTCATAAACGCCTTCTCAGGGCCTAAACTGAATAAAGTAATTTTGATTTTGAATTCACAGTCTCATACAATAGAAGATGATGTGTTATTTCAACGGTTTTTATTATAAAAGAATAACATTTGCATTTTCGATATATTTCTCTTGGTATTGTACCATTCTATAAGCTATAAGGTGAACGGAAATATGTTTAAGAACTTCATTTCTGATACCGTCAGGACCAAAGGTAGCCTAAGTTTCAGACATTTTAGAGCAGCAGAGACCTCATTGCGGGACATTGGGGTAAGGGCCTCTGCGGAAGGGGAAAGGGAACGCGATTGCATGCTCCACTGAGGATTCAATCGATCTAATATGAGCTGGGTCAGTTTTCACAGTGCTCGAAGATTATTATTTTTCTAAACTAGTGGAAAGGCGTTTCGCTTTATCTTTATTATCGAAGACGGGAAGCAAGCCGAGGGTTCTGTCGAGGAAGCATCGGAGTTATCCGATTTTGGAGATCGTGCTAGCTTTTTGTACACTAGATGGGACGGTTGGAAGTCCACCAAAAACCTATCCCACCTGTCACCATGGATCTTGGAAATATGGGTTTAGACCGTATTCCGTAGATTGTGTAACCAGGCACAATTTTCTTCGAACGGATAAATGTCGTGGGCATGATTTGCAGCGCTTTTGTCCGTGACCGTCGCTCACACGGCATCAAGGCATATAGAGTGGTGATAGTTCGCCGCTTGTAATTCTCTCAAAGTTTACCTCATGGCGGTCTCAAAATGGTCGACCAGGGAATCAACAGCCAAATCGGCATTGGCTTTGGATTTTAACACGTCTGGGATGGTATAGAGACAGAGTTAGGAGTGGTTAGCTCTAAGACACCGAAGTTTATATATTCATACTAGCTGTTGTCCGCAACTCCGCATGCGTTTTTTTATAATAATAAATGACTTATTATAAGATCAGCTATCTGTTAGTGAAAGTTCCGTAAAAAATGGTTCAAACGTTTTGGAGATTGTACTGCAAACGAAGCCATGGGTAAAAGCTAGTCTAAAATAAAAATGCTTTAATGACTTTTTTAACGTTAGCTATCTGTCAGTGAAAGTTCCATGAAAGTAGGTCAATCGTTTTGGAGATAGTACTACAGACGAAGCCATGGATGACAACTAGTCTAAAATAAAGTAGCCTATGTCACCTGCTGTAATCTTAACTATCCGTCAGTGAAATTTCTGTCAAAATCGATCCAGCCGTTTCAGAAATTACCTGGAACAAACAGACAGAGAAACAAAAATATTAAAAATTGTGTTTTTGTTATCAATATCGTGTATACGTCCATATCCAATCAGTAACCAGTCGTTATATTGATATTACATACAGACAATTCATTTTTATTATATGTATAGATATAGTAGATGAATTTTAATGAATTTATAAGAAGGGATTTTCGAGAGCTTACATTAGTAACGCTGGTTGAATCTTATAAGGTACATAATAATAAAGGTAACAGAGAATATGGTACATCTGGAAAATGCTTACTTGTAGATTTGATCTATTCCTGGGGAACATATATTTTCTCTGGATGAAATATTTTCTATAACGTGCAAAGTTGAGTAGTTAAGACATAAAGCAGAACAAACAAACTCACGTCCACAGTTATTGAAGTTATACTTCTTTTGCCGCGTTAGGGAAAAATGACGAGAGTAAATTTTTACGATGCGCGCGCAGACCGTCACGAAAAACCGACACCCGGAAATTAGCTATAGTCAACATTTTATGCAAAAAAGTATGTATGTGTTAAATACCCTTTTTCTATTGTGTCGTTTTCTCTACAAACGTAAGGTGAAAGATAAAATTTTTGAAAATATTTTTATCTTGTTACACCAAAGAAGTATAACTTTTAACGCGTGTACCAAAGTACACACACACTTTTTTATATTATAAAGATGCAGGATATTAGTAAGGATTCTATGATTCAGTAATTCCTAAGAATTGTCTTGTAAAATAACTAAATGAAATCAACATTGTTGATAAATACGTCATCTTTTGTATTATTATTTCCCAATTTCTTATTCTTAAAAAAGGTTTCTTCGATTTGCCTTAATGCAGCTAATATTTTCGTAGACATTAGGTAAAGAAGTTTCTAGTTAGTAGAATTTGGTAAATTTTTACTGTTTTCTTTAGAACATTCATCGAACAAATTCTTTTTTTTTTTTCCTTATGGCCTCTGCCTATGTAGGCAATTTCGCCAAGGTCAAGTGTGACAAATACACGGTTTAAGCTTAATTGCCAAATATTCAGTATAAAGTAGAATAATCCAAAATGGCACGACACAGAAGAACAATAGAACAGTAGAACAATCGCAGAAGAGTAATTTTGAGATATGGGTACCACTGAGATAATATATAGTATGTTGGAAGTATAGATACAAATACATAGCATACTTATATATAGCATATAAAAACAGATGACATAAAGGTTATAACTACATGTGACAATGTCAGTAGACAGGTCTAGGGATGTTCATGTTAAACGTCGATGTTTTTATTAAACAATATATTGAATCGCTACATTGTTAATAAGGAGAAATCGATTTAGCAACTTTGTCGGATACAGTGTTGACAATACCAGGTCTCGTTTCATCACCGAAGTAAGCAACTTCGGGAGCTGTTGGTACTTGGATGGGTGACCGCTTGGGTACATCGCGTGATTTTCGCTTTTTGTTGTACTTGTTTAAATAGGTTTTAATTTCTTTCATGTCATCATAATCAAACCACATTTTTTTTAGTAATAACTTCTTATAGGAGGGTAAACCACTTCGTTGCGTAACGCGTTACGACGCCAGTCTATCTAGCTTCCCTTTCTCTTACTCATATGGCAGCGGTAGGCAGGTTAAGTTATCACTTCTGCCGGGCGTCCCGAGACACACTGGTTTTTAAACATATTTAAACTAGATTGTGTTATATTCCATGCTTCTTTCCAAATTAATAGATTTATTATGACTAAAATAAATAATTTAAAGTTATTGAGAATTAGCTTTTAGCCGTGGCTTCAGTCCCCTACCCTTGGAAACAGTACTTTTTTGTTTCAAAATTATCCTGTGTTCTTTTCTGTACCCCTGACATAGTGTATAAACATTTTCAGGGAAATTGGTTACGTAGTTAAGACGTGAAAACGTAACAAACTCACATTTTCATTTATAGTAATAGTTGTACATACATAATTTAAAATATATCTTAAGAAGAAACAGAAATTTTCTTCTTAGTATGCGGCAATATAATTGACAATGTTCAATATCATAATTTGTTTTTCACACTGAAATAACTTGCGTTATTCAGTGCAGAGATGAAGGGCTGAATAGAAAAGTCTTGTTTGAATTAATGACAAACACAAAATTGTACCATAGTTTATAATTTTCTGAACTCTGGTCAACTGGTTTGTTCCTATAAGTAAAATAATAAGTTTAGGGTGACATCGTCGAGTAAATGTCCGAAGTTTAATTTATCTTACCAAGTACATTGATATTGAATGATATGATTATCTAAATAAATTGTTAAACAGAATGCAATTGTCGATTATTTTCTTATCGAACACCTCTAGATAGGACATGAGTGCATTTCATAACCATGAATAATTTAAGAAAATTTTCTTTTAATTTTATGAATACAAATGTATATGGTTTGCATACAACTGTTTCAGACTTAGCATGGAATAAATCCACAGTTCCGAGAAAATTTATACAAAACAATAGAACAGTGTTTCCTCCTCAAGAAACCGGCGAAGAGCCTCGTCCTGCCGTTAGCATTTTTCTGTTAATCTTAATTACCTTTTTAGATTTTACTAATTATGTCGTTGTGTTTAAAAAAAGGTGCAAATATAAATTAATTGCAGACATAATAAATCAAGATGAAGGCACTCGATATATACAACAAGAACTATTGGAATTTTGTAGTGCAAACATAATCAGATCTACGTAAAAACTGGTTACAAGTGTTTCGTTATTCAAGCGTTGCATGAAAAGCAAATTATCCAATCAAATTACATTATTTTCAATACACATTTTTCTGTTGTCATAAATTTTACTAATACAAATATATTTCTTTCAGTATATATGTCACCAAAAAACAAACATAAAATATAGTCCAGATAAGCTATGGTATATTGCAAGTCTTGTCAGAGGAATGTCTGTAGATGAAGCGGTTAAACAACTGAGCTTTGTCCATAAGAAAGGTGCCATATTTGTCAAAGATGCTATCCTAGAAGCCCAAGATCTTGCTGTTAAGGAACATAATGTTGAATTTAAAAGTAATTTATGGATTGGTATGTCATATTTGTACATAAAAATTATAATTCTATAAAACTTTCTATCTATAGCGTAAGTATAAGGGTTGTATAAGAAAGTGTCATCTTAGTTCAAGTAAAATTTGTCATCTATTTTGTTTCTAATGTGAATGAATGTCTTGTATTTTCTATAAACATATTATATCCAGATGTATTAATATAGTGTATTTTATGATGAGTGGCTTAAAATATTTTTAGAAAGAACCATTACCACAATTTTTTCAATTGTTTCCAATAATTTCTTTAGATTAAATAAAAACATTTTTTTAGATTCTACTCAGAACTGACTTCTTATGAACATAACCTTCTGATTGCGAGTGTGAAAAGTATGCAGTTTCTGTTGCTGAGTTAATTAAGGATGTAGTATGTTCAATTTACATTTTTAAATTGGATATTGAGTGGATGTTGCTTGGCAATTTTGCCTGAAATACTACTGTACTCCTCATTATTCAAAGTAGGTCCCTACTTTTATAAGTATAAATAGTGTCACACAAAGCACCGCATACTGGCTAGCATCTGAAGAGTTGCTATCAATCGGAAGATGCTCTGTGATGGAGCGAAACACATGTAATAGATTGTGGTCATTACAGGTTAATCTGTTACATATTTTAGCTAATTTTTAATTTTACAGCTATATACCAAGTGTAAACACATAATAGATTTAACCATCCACTAATGTCAGGTTCAACCATCCTCCATCAGGTTCAACCATCAACTATTGATGTGTGTAATTGTTTTCTGCTGTTACCTTTTGCTCTTCATTTTCATTTTTATATTTAACTATTCAAATGCACATCTCAAAAAGTTTCAGGTAGATGATTTGTTCACTCTAATATTTAATCATGTATTTTTGCAAAGTAACATCTTCATCAAAGAAAAATTATTAAATTGTTTTTATTTCAATTCAATGAACTTATTACTTCTATTCTATTGATATACATTTCATGTAAATTGAGCCTTATACTTAAGAAAAAGAAAGAGTTTTCTCTGACATGTCTTTTCAGACTAAAGTAATCTAGATTATCACAGCAGATATATTAAGCATGTTTGTCTATTTGCATGACTTATGCCCTCTATTATAATTACATTTCAATTACAAACAGTAGTAATGTACAGAATTAAACCTAAAATTTTTATGGTTGATTCTACTTTGTCTCTCATATTAAATTAGGATTACATTTACATATCTTATATGAATACAATGCAAAAAAAATGTATCTACGTCTTGAAATTGGGTGCAAGTCTAATTTATATTTTATGTAATTTTTTATAAGTATTTAACCTAACTGCTTTATTTCAGCGGAATCCTTTTCAGGCAAAGGCATGGTAATAAAAGGTATAAGAAGGCATGCAAGAGGAAGGTTGGGTGAAGTCCGTTATCAATATGCGCATTACTTTGTTCGGCTAGAGGAGGGAAAGCCACCAAAAGATTTTTACAAACACAATGTAATGACGCCTCAGCAACAACTTGATTCCTGGCTTGAACAAATGAGAAAGAGAAAGATCATAAATTCTTATTAAGTTTATATTTCTTTAATTTTAATTGATTAAAATATTAGATTCGTTATCGTCATTTTATTGTTTAATATAATAACTTATTTTACTAATCCTGATATTTAGAACTCTATGTATGTAAAACTACAAAATATATTATGTAACATACAGAGAGGAACTTTTATGTATACAAAAATATATAAAATACTTATTTATAATATTTTGTCAAGAATATTATTTATTTTGAATATTCATTAATGCATTACAATAATTATTGTTGTTTATAAAAACTTTTCACAATCAAAATGTCATATGGGTTATATATATGTTTCAAATTGGAAGTTTTTCCGTATAATATTTTGGTTCTATACGGCCTATTTTCCCGTAACATAAACATTGGTGCTTATATAGAATGGAGCGTAGTTTGGTACGTAATGTTGACAAATGCTTACCGGTTAAAAATAGGCTTTCTAAAATCTAAAATCTAGAACACAACAATTCAGTAAATATAACAGAGTACAAATAGTACCAATTAAATTTTCACCTTGCTTCATTTTATATATATATATATATAATATTTTTTTTCATGTAAACTATGCTATCTATACAGATCACATATTTGACTCCAAAAATCTTACGGCTAAGTGTAGAGCTCGTTTTGACGGAAATTCCACACCTTTATGGGCAGTTGACGGTTTTTATAACTGAAATACATAGTTTTTTATTTTTCCTTTATATCGTGGAATAAATGTAACAATCATCAGAGAAGTCATTGGAATACATTACTTTAGGTAAATACTACAAAAAATATAAATCACCTCTTAAACTATAGTTATACAAAAATATTTATACAACAGTTTGTAAAATATCACTAAAACGGTATTGCAAGCCAACTATAACATAATATTTCATTTAGGTATTATTAATTACTCAATAGAGGCAGTTTCAATTATTGACATTTTCTAAGAACGAACTAACATAAAAAAAATTCCATAATTTTCCATTGATATAAAAAAATTACTCATGGGACGGAAAAGTAATGTAATACTGTTTTTTAACAAATTAAATGAAATATTTTTTGCCAAAGCTGCATAAGCAAGTTAACTGGTGCATAAGCGAGGAGAAAATATTTGTAAATGCTATTTCGAACAAACAATCATATCGTTGTTCCCGGTAAGTGAAAACATATAGAATTTGAAAATTTAATTTCGCATTGTTTCCATTTTTTAAAATTGTAAATGCATCTTTTTTATCTATCATATTATTTTAAATATTAATTTATTCGATCACATACTACACGATATAGATTAAATTTATTGTACTATGAATTAATTTTAATTCACCTCGAATATTTTCAATTTAATACAAAATACCGGCTAAGAACTTGAGAATTATAATTCATTTCAGTAGTGGATTGATTAATTAATTGAATTGAAGACTGGCGAACTATATAGCAAAAGCTACGGGCCCCCTAACTTAAGCCGCTTCCGCAACTACAAAATACAATTCCATATAATTTGATTGATGAAGGTGTTACTTTGCGGAAATCCATAATTAAAAATTAGGGTGGACGTTACTTCGCACTTCCGCTAAGAATAGTTTGGTCGCTGTCACGTCTTACTGTAACAAAACACGGTTGCGAAAGAACTAAAAATACAAAAGTTCAACCACCTGCCAACACCAACTTTAATTGCCGACCAACCACGCCTTTTTATTATTTTTAGTTCTTCCACAACCGTTCTTAGCGGAAGTGCGAAGTAACGTCCAATCTAATTTTTAATTCTAAATAACGCCAATTTACACAAAGTTTTTCTATTATTCAGAGAATTGTGATACGGAATTGTACGGCTTGAGAGACCAAAACCTGCAATATTTAGGAGGTAATTCAAAGTAAAATTCTTTAACTTCTCTATGATTTAACGATATCGTGTATTTCGCCATCAAATCAGTGCCCCAACATATTTTATAATGAAAACAATAAAATAAAATCGGTCGCATTATAAAAGACAAACTCTAAAATATTCGTATAAAACCAAATATTTGTAACAAACAAAAAAAAAGTTATCGTTGAATAAAAACCTATTTTGTTTTCCAAATTTTGTTTTATTAGAATCCCAGTAACATTGGAGCATTGTTACTCTATACTGTTGTAATTAAAAAAAAAACTGTATAATTATGACTCCCTATACCTATCAGTGCTTGACTTTTGGGCACGTTCTTGTTTTCACTGGTCATTTTAAATGAGTAAATATGATTTTGATTTTTTTTCCTAGGGTCTTATTCGATAAGTTAGTAATAGCGTTAAACGTTATATACCAGCAATAAAACGGGTCCGACACCGGCTAGTATGGTTAGGTAAATAAAAAAATTGACATTAAACCATGACACAGTAAAACGTAATCATTAAATCAAAACATTATTACATACCGTGTATCTGAAATCCATAATTTACTTACGAGATAAGACATTCACTATCATTACAAATGTTTAAATCGTGACTTTCGGACTCGGTTGTAAATAACTGTGCATTCATACTTATTTCTTATTCCTATACTTGTACTGCCCTGCAAGATTATAGTATTTAAACAATTGTATATAAATAAAAAAAAATCGTACAAATCCATTGAACAATTTAAATCTGTTTTTATTGACTCACGCTGCTCTACCCCCGCATATGCAGAGTTAAGCTGATAAAATGCAGAATTCTATGAAAACTTCCTATGACCAGTAAGAAAGTAGAAACATGTGTGTAGGATCTTGAGAAAAACCATTTCTATACATACTTCTTAGACATAAAAAGGTCCAGCACTTATCTTGAATTTAATATTAATCGCGGGTCTTAGTTTTTAATTGTAACTATCTTAAGATAAAATATAATCTTATCATCAAACTGAGCCTAACATTTTTC
This sequence comes from Antheraea assamensis, assembly GCA_035772565.1. Classification (NCBI taxonomy): domain Eukaryota; kingdom Metazoa; phylum Arthropoda; class Insecta; order Lepidoptera; family Saturniidae; genus Antheraea; species Antheraea assamensis. The sequence continues at coordinate 7,676,211 of JAQQSE010000031.1, read as the reverse complement.
AGAGAGAATATACTTGTAGTCCTTGATGTCAAGTACTGTAGATTCGTGAAACATACATGCTTCGTACACGTGTATGTTTCACGAATTCATATATGTATGAAATAATAGTTAGCTTAGTTTAGCTTAGCTTAGACTGTCCAAGGCGAGGAGCGCCGTGCGCCCTTGTGCTGCTTGCCTACATAAAATCGGGTGAGTGCCTCAGGCGCTCCCCTTAGTAATCCGGTAAAACTGTAGAGGTATTGCCATGTCAACGACAGTGTAGTCAGTTCGAAAAAAAAAAAGTACTATAACCCCAAAACCACATCAATGTTATTATAGTCATAATTATTCTCTATCATTTATATTTTATTCACATTTACATTGTGCACATTTTATAAAAATAATAATGCATTTTAAGACCCTGTTATTATGATACGTATTTAAATAATTGAAAAATTCATACACTTAAAGATGTCCGGGGCTCTGGTTTCTTTGGAACATATCCATATAAAAATATGGAACCTATTACCATTAGTGTTCCAAAAGCGAATTGCACAGTTAAATTGAAATCGAATATGTAAATTGACGCTATACAGGATATTATTATCGCGACGGATGTTGCGAATCCCTTGAGTATGTTATCTGCGTATTTTACTACAACCGCAACTATGAGTCCACCTGCCGCTTGTAATATTACTAAGTACCACACGAAACCATCAAAGCCTTTAAGCAAGTTCTCTGACGTTCCTTCTTTAATAAAATATGTACCCGCGCCAAAGGGCAAAGAGAGTAAGCTTAGCTGTACATTCCTCATCCATACCTGAAATCAATATTGAAAATGTATATACATAAAACAGAAGTCATATGACCAAACACCATGAATGTTGGTACAACTAAGAATTTTTCTATGGAGAAGATTTGCATGCAATATTCGTTATGACTATGTATTTGTATACTACTAGCTTTTGCTCGCAGCTTCGGTCGCATTAATATAAATTTATATTCCTTGGTAACAGTAGTTTTTTCTGAATAAAACATTTCCTATATACTTTTCTGTTCCGCTGAAAATGTGTATGCAAAAGTTCATGATAACTGGTTGAATAGTTAAAGTGTAACAAATAAACAAACTCGCTTTCGTATTTATAATATTAGTTAGGTTTAAGAGATATATTATGGACTATTAGCGTGCTCGGCGGACGTTGTCGTGCCGGATGATACAAAAAATCCTAAAATTAGCCACAGAGCCACCTACTGGGTCCAGTTGCGAATTTAAACCTATCTTGAATCCACCTAAGCACGCAAAAAATAAATCATCACAATCTGTCCAGTCGTTTAGGAGAAGTTCAGTCACATACACATGTAGAAGAATTATATATAAAAAAGATATATTTTACTATAACACGCCACTGTCATTTTCCATTGTTATTCAGTTTTATATGCTAATTTTACGTAAACAAAGACAATTATGATTACTAAACTGTTCCTAAAGGTTCAGTACATTCTGACAACCCCTGACAAAGCTTCCTTTTGATGAAAGAGACATGAGAAAGAAATTTATTTTTTCTGTTAAAAACAATACTAAGTTAACTTTTTGGTAAAATCATGTTTTTGAGGAAATTTCAATTTTATTATATCTACAATCGGTAGAATTTTCTGCATTTTATTAATTTATTTTACGAAATTTTTTATATTTCGAGGAATATAATATTTGACATGAAAATTTTTCGAAACTCAACAACATGATTTCCAGAACAGATTTCTTTTTTAAGTTCTTATTTTACCATTCAAAGGAACGTTCATGGGTGTCACAAAAAAAATATTTATCATCAGTTTGTCTGACTACTGACAAATAGTATTTTATATAATCACTAAAATGTTCAGACACCTATTAATTAAGAAATGTGTATGTTTTTGAATCCATATTCACATATACCTAATCCAATGAAATAGAATTATTATATTATATATAATTTACGATCTTCTCAAATACAATAACAATTTTAAGCACCTGCATATCTAGTCTGGAATTGCTAATAGACACTCAATCAAATTATACTTACAGATATATCAGATTCCTTGAGTACTTTCTCAAAATAAATTCCAGCAAATCCAGATATAAAACATGCTGCCAATGCTGCACTAAAACCTAATAGTTTTGACTGTTCAGAACCATTTATTGTCTTCGTAGAAACAGTTTTTTCAGTTGAAGATAGCTGAACTAAAGCTACACCTGCTGCTAATAATCCCAATGCACCCCATTGCCACTTCTTAAGTTGTCTTTTTAAAACCAACACAGCAAAAAAAGCAGTTGTCAGTATTTTTAATTGATATGTAACCTAAAAAATTTGACATCATGAAAATCTTAATACATATAAAAGTGTCAGTAAGTATTTAACATTAAGATAGAATTCATTAATTTAATGACAAACAAACATTTACATACCTGATAGGTAGCTGCGTCCAAATTAGATGCGGAGACATATAGCAGATTGTTTTGTACTATGTAAAGAAATGATGGCACACAAACACGTAAAGTGTCCTTAATATTTAAAATAACTATATTATACATTGACCTAGCTCCTTTGTGAACACCGCCAGACTCTTGCATCACAAGGCCAATGCAAATAATTAATTTTACAACTTCTGCCATAAGGACAGCTGGAAAATAAAATATGCTAAGAATTATTATTTAATTAGCTAACTCCTGAATAGAATTATGATATTTGATGATGGAGAATGGATAGAGGATTATGATGTTAGAAATAGTGTTTTATCTGGTTTAATTTTACGCTTGATTTTATTTTTGAAATTTTAATTTTGTCATTAGTATTTATTCTCTACAACACTTTTATCAATTTTAAGATACTTATGTTAAATGTTCTCATTGCTTATCTTTCTTAGCATCTATGGAGAAGCAATAATATATAAGAAGACATAAAAACAATACTTTGAAAATTGAAAATTGAACCAAAATCAATTCAACTATTTTAGAGGTTGAACGCTCAGTAAAGCATAGGGTTATAATTAAACTTCATAGCACTCAAAGTTACTAGATATTTAAAAACTTAAAAGTATATCATTTTAATATATAAATGTTATTAACTAACTGCAACTTTGCTGTGTCATACTGTTTCTTCTACTTCTCCATGGCAAGAAAACACATTATTGAACATATAATGCCTAATAGAGTAGTACTTACTCAAAACTTTAATATTTTTATATTAAATGAAGCAATAGTGCTAATTTCATTTTTAAATACAGACTACAAAATACTTCAAAAAATAAAGATCTATATCAGTCAAGTAGTTTTTGTGTTATCTACACACATCTGCAGATTTTTATGTCTTTATTTGTATAAATATACAAAAAAGACAACTCACCAGCTGGAGAAGAAAACATCTCATCCACTGGTCTAGTCCTAGCATAGCGCATACTTAGTCCAAGTGCGGCATTTTGAACTGTGAGTATAACCAAACTTACATACTTGATATAACCTGAAAATAACATTCGAAATTAATTAGACTGTTATAAATCTACCACATTTATAAACTTCAAATAACATAATATATGATTACCAAATTTTGTCCTCCTATTATGACTATATGACTGAGATTTCTTAGCATCACCATCCATTTCTTCCGTATTAAGTACTGTCTCGGCAGTTACTACTTCAGAGTCAACAACTTCACCGTGGCCTTGTGTTTCAAGTTCTATATCATGTACTGACTTCATAGGAACTCGGCTGATTATTCCCACTGATAAAGTGATTATCAAATCCATTAAGTTGAAAATAACATCACACTAATTGTAAATAATCAAGATTAGATCTGAGGATATCATTGATATCCTCTACATAATTTTTATAGTTTAGTTTAAAACAAATACACTAGAGGTTTTGTGTTAAAGAAAATTATAGATATATATTTACGTTCCCATCACGTCGGGATTATAGGTAAAAATGTTATAAATAATCAAATTTTCTTTTGCAGTTCATCCGCATGAAAAAAAAACAATTCCTCAAATATTAGGTCCAATAAAAATATATTATATTACCTTAGTTATTGTACGTATACCGCAGAGGGAGTGTATTCCTCTCTCTACGATTTATAAGAAAGATCTAATTCATGTATTTCAATTCAATTCTAAAAATTTGTTGACGTCGGCAAAATACAAATTACTATATGCATATTTGTTTAGAACCACAGAATAACAATACTCCTAGCGGTGATCTAGAGATACTATCCCTGTAATGCTTATTGTAATGCTCTTTGATATACTAGCTCATAACTCTAGATTTAAATATAAAGTACTCTGTGTCTCCCACATCAATCTATGGTGGCTTTTTTGGTCTTTTGATTTGAGCCTAAATGTCTTTCTTCAATCCAACCATACTGACTGTTAAATTATCTAAATTCAGTAAATCTAGGATTACTGCACATTCAATCAGTAGATGTTATGTTACTAAATCTGATAAGTTTACTAATAATTACAACTAGTAATAATTTTTATATTAAACTGGAATTCATTTCAAATTTTCAGCTTCCGTTGCCTTTTTTATTCTTTAAAACCAATTAACATCGTTAGCTGTGATTATCAATTATGTTTATTTCAACAATCGATGTAGTATTTGTTTCTTCTCACCATTTTATGGAAAAATTAGTACACTAAGATATTTTTTAGTTAAAAAAATACTTATGGTATTTATTTTTGGTGGCTCCTGCAAAAGCAGCTACATTTATTAAAATTGTAATTGTGATGTCAGTGTTAGATATGCCATAAAACATCTGTATAGGTTTTTTCCCCAAATATTTAGATATATATTGTTAATAGTTATTAGACTTTTTCACTAACATTTACATTCAAATATATCGCTTTGATACAAAAACCGACACTTGAAAGCGAAATATAAAAGTTTATTTTATTTTAAACTCTTAGGAAAACTTACAGCGAAATAAAACAAGTAAATTATATATTTAGAGACGAACAAAGGCCATTTATAAGTTTCCGCATGTAGCTATAAGGAAACATAGAGTACAAAGAATTAAATAAAAAATAAAAAAACTGGGATGTGGAAGACATTTAGCTTCTTAAACCTTGTGTTGAATAGATCTACATCCAGATCGCTAACCAATTTCTTAGTACTGTAATCTACCTAATAAGGTAGGAAATTTGCCTGTAGGTCACCTTAACAACCGGGTTATAAAGTACGCCAAAGCTTCTTCTAGGTACGACTGGTATGTGCAGGGTAACTTTACCTAGTAAAATATTTGCGCATATGCTAAATACCGACATCACTTTATGACTTTGTAAGTATTTTTTGATCTATCACCTGAAGAGACTTAACAACTTCAACATCAAAGAAAAAGGCAAATCCTCCTACAACAATACAAAGATAGAGAGCGTTGAAATGCCGCAATAGATTATGTAAACAATTAAATGTTTGTATGAATATAATTCATTCTAAAGAAAAAAATTAGTTGTCTGCAAAGTCGGTTTACGGACGATAATTTTACGTGATAACGTCATAAGAAAACATTGATGAAAAATTACATACTTTTATGAATTGAATTATTATCACTGAATTACCGATAGATTGGAAGAAAGATAGATCCGTCGCAAGCCGATCACTTGGAATGATCGCGCCTCCATATCGCTTGTTCCACGCTCTCGCTTGCACGCTCGGCTCAGAAGGAACATGACAATGAATCATGCTTTTTCGTGCGTGCCGCCGCCGTTTATTGGTATATAAAAGGTTATCACGTCGAAATATCGTCTGTGGGACTTCAAAGATAAATTGAAATTACAAGTTTTCTATAGGCATTCTTATTTTATAAATCATCTCAATTGTTTTATATTGTTTATGTATACGTTTCACAGTGTACCTGTCGCCTGATGATAAGGTTTTCGTAAATTCAGGAACTTTAATGTTCAAGGAGAAAATCGAAGAAAATACGTTAAAGAAATCTTAGACATATAGTAAAATTAATTAAATAGATATCATGTAATTACACTTTTTATTTACTCTTTGAGTTTTAATATAAACGATTGTATATAATATAGAAATTTATTAATAGGTATTATTTTATTCTGCTTTGATAAATTACAACCTTTGTAATAAATATACTTAAGTATTAAAAAATGGTTAAAATAAAATTAATAAAGTTTTATTTATTTCTGATGACTACTTTATACAATATAATATACAGCATACATAATGCACTTTCTTAGAATGTACTCTGTGGAGTGTAGTAATCTCCACTAGGAGTATTATTAATCTATGCTACTAATATATTTGTATTACCTGTACCGTTTACCTACTCTGTGCTTTGAGTATTCCTTTGGACTCTATTCGTAAATTATTCGTGTCCTGGTTATATAATATTTTAGTTATATATTTCGCATACGAGTGCCACAATGGGAAAGCATTTTGGTGAACTCGCTAAAATTCGGGGACTTATAACATACAAACTGTCTCCACACGAACAGCGGGCGTACGCTGGAGCCGTTTCTAATGGTATCCCAAATATGTTTCGCAGATTCCGTGAGAATGTGTTTAGGGTTGCACCACGTAAGTCTACTTCAATTTTTGTGTAGTTTATTGTCATTAATTTCTCGTCAGGATTAATATATAGGTGATTATTTGGCTCAGTTTTCCATTAGCGTCCGTCGAGTTGGGAGTTGCTATTTTTTTATAGATAGATTACATTAGTATAAGAACACACAAAGTTTCACCATGCGGAGACGCGTAGTTTTTGAGAAAAAAATTATTGAAAATCAATTATTTTTGCAATATTTACGTAATTTTTACCACAGATTATAGCGAAATATCGCCATTGAACGTTTCGTTTTACGGCTCAGTTTTCCATTAGCGTCCATCGAGTTGGCAGTTGATATTTTTTTTATAGATAGATTACATTAATATAAGAACACACACAAAGTTTCACCATGCGGAGACGCGTAGTTTTTAAGAAAAAAAATATTGAAAATCAATTATTTTTCCAATGTTTACGTAATTTTCACCACAGATTATAGCGAAATATCGCCATTGAACGTTTCGTTTTACTTACGGTTATGTTGTCATAAGTTACGTGAAATTTAATTTTTTATAAATTATCATAAATATTTATTTTTTATACATGTTTCAATAGTTTACATACACACATATATTTTACAGTTTATGTATATTAAATTACAGCATTATTTTCATTACGAACTATTACAATTAAAATGTGTAGAGTTCATGACTCGTAAAGACGTTTAACCGGCTTGTGAAACGAAACGTAAAACTGACGCCATTTTTGTTGTTATTGAGATAACAAATAAAATAGGTTAGGTTCGACTTATGTTAAAGAACCTGTTTGAATGACCCCGACTCCACCTGGGACGAGTTTGTCCTACCCCTAGAGTGTTTTTAAAAAGCCGGAGGCGCGTAGGGAGAGCAGCCTCCGCCCGCTGTAACAAATCGTAGGCATTGGACGAGCCGTAGCGGCCGAGGCTGGTCGCCGAAGGCGACCAACAAGCCGAGGCTGCTGAGGCGAGGATCGATGCCTGGGATATGTTACGCAAGGGCGTCGAGGCTGCTCTTCCCGCAGCGCCGGAGACGTTGCAGAGTCAAAATAGATACAGAAATTCGGAATTTTTCCTCGGAATTAAAAGTTTAAAAACTCGAAAAGTTGGGGGCTCCGCAACTTTTCCTTTTAAGGGGTGTTAGTACTGATCATCCCCTTCCCTCCCATCCCCCTCCCCACCGTCAATTCGACGGACGCTAATGGAAAGTCGTACCCGTTTTACTTACGGTTATGTTGTCATAAGTTACGTGAAATTTAATTTTTTATAAATTTTCATAAATATTTATTTTTTATACTTGTTTCAATAGTTTGCATACACACATATATTTTACAGTTTATGTATATTATAAATTACATCATTATTTTCATTACGAACTATTAAAATTAAAATGTGTAGGTTATGACTCGTAAAGATGTTCAACCGGCTTGTGAAATGAAACGTAAAACTGACGCCATTTTTGTTGTTATTGAGATAACAAATAAAATAGGTTAGGTTCGACTTATGTTAAAGAACCTGTTTCAATGACCCCGACTCCACCTGGGACGAGTTTGTCCTACCCCTAGAGTGTTTTTAAAGAGCCGGAGGCGCGTAGGGAGAGCAGCCTCCGCCCGCTGTAACAAATCGTAGGCATTGGACGAGCCGGAGCGGCCGAGGCTGGTCGCCAAAGGCGACCAACAAGCCGAGGCTGCTGAGGCGAGGATAGATGCCTGGGATATGTTACGCAAGGGCGTCGAGGCTGCTCTTCCCCCAGCGCCGGAGACGTTGCAGAGTCAAAATAGATACAGAAATTCGGAATTTTTCCTCGGAATTTAAAAGTTTAAAAACTCGAAAAGGTGGGGGCTCCGCAACTTTTCCTTTTAAGGGGTGTTAGTACTGATGATTCCCTTCCCTCCCATCCCCCTCCCCACCGTCAATTCGACGGACGCTAATGGAAAGTCGTACCAAAATCCTCTAACATAATAATTCAAAATATTTTAAAATTTTTAATCTCACACAAAACTTCAAATCTATAACAGTAATTTGGGCTGGCAGGATTGGAGTCAGCTACCATAATTTAACATTGGAACATAAAAATATTAATTGTAGAAACCAAGCCACTAAATAGCTGATTCTAAACCATTTCAGCATTCATTGTTGGTTACCTGATCTATGAAGGAGTTGAAAGGGAACATCACAGGCTGTCTCGCAAGAATCCTGCTGATTTTGAAAATGATCAATAAGAAAATTGTCATGTAATAAATTTATTGTAGTTGTTTATTTAATTAAATGTTATTCAGTTTTTACTTCTTTTTTATGTATGAAATAAGTATCTAAAGTTTTGAATTTTTACCTACTCTACACAATTTAAATCAAGCTATGAATGACTGCAATGACAATATTGCCAATGAGAAATCAAATTTGTTTTTTTTTAGAAAAGAAACCGTTTTCTTCAATTTGTAACTCCAATAACTTACATATCAGTAAGATTAGAAAAATGAAATGTATTAAATGCAACAAAGTTCATCGCCCAGCTACATTTCATCAATTGTGTTTATTAGAATGATGTTAAGCATACAACACATGTAATTATTATGGGAACAAGAGAAGACTGATTTATTATGTGTAATGGGATGATGTTAAAGCATTTGACACATGTAGTTGTGATGGAAACAAAAGAAGACTAATAGACTGATTTATTTGTGATTCTATAAGCTCCACTAGCAAAAAGCTAACCTTTTAAAATATTGTAATTTATTCCCTTTTGACAGTTGATTATTATTTCAATTAAGAGTTTTGAATACTCCCTCTCATTTTGTGCAAGCTGCGTTTATCCAAAGTAGGGTCTGATATAAACCAACGTCTATATAGTCTTATAAATATATGATGTTGAAGCAGTTTTACAAAATCTCGATAAGCCTAATGACAAAAATAGTTAACATTTAGCAACTCTTTTTTTTTTTGACGTGATAACGTCTTATAAATCGATGAACGCCGACTGCACGCAACAAACAGCATCACTCATATTTACATCCCGCGTGAGCCCAGCGCGAAACAAGCAATAGAGAGGCGATTGCCCTAAACGTTCGGCTTGTGTCGCATAATTATTATATTTTTTGATTTTTATATCATATTTTTTATAACGTTATCACGTAAAATCATCGTCCGTAAACTAACTTTATAGACAACCAGTTTTTTGTTAATAATAAATGAATAAGTGGGTGTTTGCTTATGATCACGCGATAGAAGTGAAAAAACCCCAGTAAAGCCGTTTTGGTTACATAGACCTGAGCGTGACGGTTCACTTTCCTTAGTCTGGTGCAGCTATGAAGGCCCATCAGGCCAACAGCCTACAGTCAAATCGAAAAAAAAAGATTCACCTTCACTGTTCGGAAAGAAACGGAATAAATAAGGCAGTGGAAGTGCCACACGAGTTTCATCGCACGGGACCGGGCTCGCCAAAATCACACAAACAAATTGTACAACTACTAATGAAACACCAATCACGTTTCAAAATCAATATTAATCTAAAACCAATTTTAGTTTACTAATACTTGCATCTAAATTGAACTCTCTTGTTTGGACATAATACTTCAGTTTTATTTTGCGTAAAATCAGTATAAGACGCTTTTTTTTTAAAGTTCTGAATACAAATACGCAACAATTACCGCAAAGCATTACCGATCGAGTGTGTCTGTGTTTACGGTTGTCATTAGCACGGCGGATTTGTGTAGGGATGTAGTTAACTCTTTATTTCAAGAATTAGTTATCGATAATTTATTTTGGTCCCAAATTTTCATTACATTTAAATTGGTTAAGATTAAGCCAAATAGTAATTTTGTTAAAACACTTTTACGGTTTCTAAATGTATTGCGTATTGCTATTTTTTATAACCCACGAATTTCTTAATGCCATATTCTTCCCTTGTATAATGTTCATCGAAATTGGTTTAAAATAATAAAAAAAAATGCATTTAATTTTTTCTAAATATTTCTAAAAGTGTTTCGACAGTTCTAATACTCTTTATAGAGAAATTATACGTGTTTCCTATGTATAAATTATATAAATGTCAGAAATGAGATTTTTTAATGCTGATATACAAATGTCATGTTCGTGATCAGCTGCTTTTATAATAGACATTTATTACAAAATATTGAAAGAAAAAATTAATATTTAACATGATACTAATTAATTTGTATACATTTTTAAACATGTAAATGTTTGAATTATAGTTTTATAATCTACACTAAACAGCTGTTACTTTATTAAACTTTTTTCTTTAATGTTTCACTCATCATTAGCCTTCGAACAGGAGATATTTATTCAAAAGTAATCGTTCAGATAATTTTAATAGAGAACGTATACGTACATCCATAAATTTTTCTACTATTGATTTAATTGGATTTGTTAGATGATTACAAGTAAGAAATCCACCTAATTGATAACATTTTATATTATCAAATCAATTTACCGAAAAAATATTATAACTCATAGGCGTTTCTTAGCACCATTTAAGTTTCTTGAAATGTGGTGTATTAATAACATAATAATTATAAAAATGGTTATCATTGACGGTATGTAATGATGACACCAAAGTTTCTATTCATATATAGTCACAAGGTTTGTCAGCTGCTTCGTCGAAGTCTAAAGAAACAATAAGACACTAAAATCAAAAAATAATTTAACTATTAAATTTATAAAATAAAAAGTATATATGCGCTATCTAATAATCTATTTGAAGTCGGTGCCATCATTTGTTATTTATTTTTACTAAAATTTTCTTATTTATATTTAATGAATTTATAGTTTAAATAAAAAGTCTTCAAAGATATTATACACTATCATTTCAGGGAACAATGCGAAAATATAAAGATACACAGCATTTTTCAACTTTCTAGCTTACTGAATAAATGCTAATTATCGTTTTTTCTCTTAACAAAATATAATGACTAATCTAAATTTTAATAAATATCGCATTTAATAGTGTAATAAAATATATTTACTATAGCTATAAAGCTATTTTGCAGTAATCGCTGAAATTCGAGAATCGAGATATTTTAACTTTAACCAATGAAATAGATTCGATGTAGTTAGTTATCGTTTAGGAATTTGACAAATAATAACTTTCAACCAATTAGAGCACATCATTTGTTTTTATTTCCACAGCAGTGAAAATATTATTTAGTTTACAAACTTAAAACTTGACATCTATGTTAACGTGTTGGTAACTTATTCCATCTAGATTAGTTTTATCTTTGTCGGATAGATAACGCTTATTAGATCTATTTATTTTTATAAAATCAATATTTTTATCATTTTGATTATAATGTGTTATATTTATTGCAGATTTATCGTTTATAACGAATAAAGTTATTTCTGAAATTAACGTTAATTGTTCATTAATACATTAACCTCCATTAGCACAACTATCATTTCCGGCATACTTGCGTCAATGCGCAATGAAAAGAAAGCAGCATTTGATTCCATTTTTGTCGAAAATGAAACGACATCACGATCACTTTTGCAATATGTCAAAACCGCCATCATAGCGTGCTTTTTTATCGAATTACGCTATTAGCCTAACAGTCCTCTACAGTGTCACCGGACTATGAATCATGATACCGTTCATTTGTTATAAGGTTTATATAACCTAGAACCCGCACTGGTTATTGTTATTTATCCTGCTTACTGAAACAGTTTCTCTTGGTCACTCCGAAGTTCATATTCCGAATAAATTTTTAATGTCGAACAAAAAATTATAACCATAGTTTATAATTTTTTAAACTGATAAACTACTTTGTTTCTGCAAATAAGACTAGGGTGAAATCGTTGAGTAAAGTTCCAATAATTGATCTGATATATTGAATAAATACAATATTTTTTATGTCAATTTGAATGGTGGATATATCGGTTTAGTTGCATACAACGAAGCCAAGCATAGAGTTTTTTGAATATCGATGTATATCGAACACCCCTAAACGTTATAGGTACTTTGTGGCTAAGGTTATTTTATAAAGAAATATCAAAAACATCAAATTATTATGACAAATCAACAGATTTTTTATGTACTTATTCTGTTCTGTGCTTTTGCTTTAGTCATTTAGTCTATGTTGTTATTGATATGTAATGTATATGTAGTCTTTTATTATAAGTTTCTGGACTTGAAATCTTTGGAATAAAAATAATAATAATTTTCGCAGAAGACTCCTATATATAAATGTGGAATGTAGGTAAAAGATCAAAATTTCATCCAAATCGTTGGAACCATTTAGGAGGAACCGAATTCGATCATATATCTTATATTATACAAAAGTTTCTTGCTTAGCTGTATTATAAGTAGGTATGGAAGAAGTCGACTCAATTATTTTACATTTTCTTCGTCAGTTAAATATGTAAGTATCTTTTTGATTTAATATTTTTTAATTGGAAAACACTTGTGATCCAATGCATAATTGATAGACTTGGTGCTTGTTGGAATGGAATGCTTGGTAGCAGAGCTGGGAGTGCAGTATTGAAAATCAGCTTAGAAACAAGATTTGAGTTAATTCAAATCTCATGCTCAAAAGTCGACTAATACAGACTATTAGGAATGTATTTTTTAAGGTTTTGCCACATTAGTAACTATGTAAGTGAAGTAAGTAATGAAATAATATGGATTCAGCGATTAAATAATAAAATGTTGGATTCTTTCAGAAATTTCGATGATGATGTTAAAAATGTATGTGATATACCAGTAGCAAAAATTATAGAGGCAGCTTCAACTTGTTTAAACACAATAAATACAAATTTAAATGTGCCAAGAAAATTGCCATCTAATATATCACATAGGATAGAAGTGGCTGCCCAAATTGCAACTTTTTGTAAGGTAATCAGATTTTTATCAATTTTTGTCAATCCACTTAGCATAATAACCATAGACTTTGACAAACATTGTTTTTTGTTGTTTTTGTACTAATTGTCATATTCTGTTCAGAGAAACTGTACACTCAGTATTTTGAAATAGCTGTGTTTCTACATATTAGAAATGTTTATTTGTGATATGCAATAGCACCTTTAATTTTTAATTTATCACTATTGAATGAAATAAATTAAATGGAGAAACTAAGTAATTCTCTCACTTTTTAACACTCTGTTTTCCAGACAATTAGCTTTCTATGTTCTTATACAGCTTTTATAATATTACTTTACCACATCCACCTGGAAAGAATGATGTTACATTTTTCTGTAACAAATTAGATTTTATAATATTTAGTAAAAGTTGAAGTATTGAGTGCAGTTAGCAATCAATTACAGGCTAAAGTGGTAAATGAATATTGAATAAACTATTTATAATTGGAAAATCTGCATAGTAACAACAACTTAATTAATAAACTACTAATTTTACATTTGAATATATCCATATATTAATTTTTAGGATTTAGGCTATAAAAATGATGTTGGATATCAAACTTTCTTATATTCTAATGAAGCTGAATTAAGGCAGGTGTTTATGTTTTTGATCGAAAGACTACCAAATGAAGGAAAACAAGAGACCGGTGTCAGTACAAAAAATTTAAACAAGAAATCATTGTTACTAAGAGACATTGGTAACAAAATTGGTGATGAAATGAAATCTATATGGATTCCACCATGTTGTAAACCAATGACAAATAAAATAGGAGATTTCTATAACCAAGGTACACAGTCAATATGTTAAAGTTGAAAAATATTTTTTTTCACAAGATAATCTAGATACAATTTTGTTAGGTCAGATATATTTTTCTGGTTTTCCATTATTTCAAGTCAAATTAAAGTATGATATATTTCAAATCATGTCTGTAGTATTAATCTGTCATTATGCCTCATCTTTGTTATTTTTGTGTTTTTTTTTATATATATATATTTTTTTATATCATAGGGGGCAAACGAACAGGTGGGTCACCTGATGGTAAGTGATCAGCGCCGTCCATAGACACTAGCAACACCAGAGGAGTCGCTAGTGCGTTGCCGGCCTTTTAAATATGTGGGCCTCCGGAGCTCTCACTGACTGAACGAAACGTAACAGTGCAAGCACTGTTAATTCACATTGTCTTTCCGTGAGAGGGTGGTACTACCCCGGGTGAGCCGACCCATTCATTCTGAAACCAGTAATAGTTTCAGCGTAGCTCTACCACCTACAAAATTATATAACTAAATTATAAAACATAATTATATAACTAATTATTAACAAGTGTTTTCTAAACAAAAAATATTTTCAATGGAAATGTTATGATCTGCTCAGTTATGGTTAAAGTGTTAACTAAATCTAAAAAATATATAATTTTTGGATATACTTCATTATTATTTCAGAATTAGAATACTTATTTTTACATTACACAACATTGACACAATATATATATTTTTGTAACATTTATTATTCTAATTTTCTTGTATTTAGCAGATAGATCACCTCTTACTAACTCTATTCCTTATACTGATGAAGAAATAGTTCAAAAATTGCTCAGAATTAAAAATTTGAGTGCACAAAGACTAGGAAGAGTTGAAGGTTCCATTCAAGATACAACTACAGACCTTAAAAAACAAAATACAGAAAGTATGAACATTAATTATGAGCTCAATAAGAATTTAAAAGAACTTAAAGAGATGGCTATTGTTTTGAGACAAAAATTAGATACACTTGAAAGTGATAGAAATGTCATGGAAGTTGAATATTCACAGGTAATAGAAATTACATTTGAAACACAGACATGATTATTTTTTTTAATCTTTTGTTTTAAGTTCAGCTTCTATACATATAGATCTATAAAATTAAGAGGGAGTAACTATGCACAAAGTATAATCTTTAGAGTGCAGTTGTAAAGCTTTTCAATCAACATATTACATATGATCTTTATTTTTAACCCTGAATTCAAATATAAAATATCAAATTTCATGGTTTCTAAAATACCTGGACATATATAGAGACTCGTCTTTACCTTAATTTATTTCATTTTCTCATGATTGAAAACAAAATAGAACTAAAGGTTAAAACTAAAAAGTAAAAGAAGTAAATTTTTCTTTTTGTAGAAATAGTAACAAACCATTTGAAATCTTTCGAGAGTTTAGACTCAGTGGTAGATTTGACATTCACGAGTTCCTAAATTGAATAAAGTATGTTTAGTTTTAATATTGAGTGGTCATAGTTGTGCAGGAAACTGAACTATAATCAAGAAGTTACTTTGTACAACAGTAGGTTTTAACGTTTTGTGTAAAACTGTTGTATAGAATCAGAATTGCTTAATGTGACTTGAGAAATCACTATAAACTAATTAAATGTTTTAGGCTAAACGAGCTTGTGATAGGGTTAATGCAGATTTTAAAAATGTAGAAAATATTTTGAGGGGTATTGGTATATCTGAAGATGACCCTAAAGGAGAAAGTTTACTGGACAAAGTACAAAAAAATATAAATATGTTACATAAAAAAAGTGAAGAGTTAACTTCAAGAAATTTATCTCTGAAGGTAGAGATTGATAAATCAAACACCATGAACTCTGAGGTATGTATCAAAGTATGTTTCTAAGTAGTAGTGATATATAGTTAAACTAAAATATATTTTTTAAACAAATGTGTCTCAACAGTCTGAAAGAATGAAGTATAAGAAAATTTTGAGTGACTTAAAAGAAACGGCAAAAAACATGAAAGATGAATGTGACAAAAAGGAAGTCTTCAGAAATAGACTAAAAGTTAATTATGAAAAGTTAAGAGGTGGAAATAAAAGGTTTGTAATTTCTTTTTTCTATGATTAATTTATTTATTACTAATGACCCACGCTGGTTTCGCATGAGTGAAATGGGCTCAGGTGGCGTCATATATATTTAACCAATATGGATCAATTTTTTGGGGCTGTGTTATCAAATTATTCATCAAATTATAGAAACTACGTAAGAATATTTGCAAAGACAATTTGTTTTTTTGTTGCGCGTTATTTTATAACTATGAAATATATTCTAAGGTATATTCATTGCAATGATATGATGTAAACGGTAATTTTTGTCTACACTAAAATGTAAATCTAAATGCTCAACGTAACTAACGTAGACATGGTTTTGTTAGGGATGTATAGTAAGAAATGATTTTTTATGTGTTTGAAATATAATTTTGTCTAAACTAATATGTTAATAACTATGTATGTAAAACAGAATTTAAAACTGTTGATTTATTGAAATAAATAAAATAAAATATTAAAGCGATTTATGGAGAAAATTTCTTGTTTTTTTTTTAATGAAATTAATGTGCAAAACCGAAAGTAAACAAAGTTTTAGTAGCTTTGACGACTTTCTTTGTTATTTCAAAACAACTTATATTACATGTTGAAAATAATGTAGGGATGTGTCCTATTAGTTAAGAGATAGGTCGATCATTCTATTTATATGTTGCATTTAGTTGATGACTAGCTGTTGCCTAAATGGGTTGGATTCTGAGATATGGCAATAAAAGGCCACGATATTTTAACTCATTATAAAAGTGAAACGTGTGGAAGTTGGAATACTCGTAGATGGATGAATCTTTAGGACAAATTGTGTTTTATTTACTTGTGGTTGATCGAAACTACTTACTGCTTCCTTTTGTAATGATTATAGAAGATTTAAGTTTTTGGGGCTTTTCAAATCGAAATGCCTTCTTGAAACTTAATTTTATTGCCTTCAGTAATAGAGGCTAGGAGCGGACCGCATCTAAGACCTTCAATAAATCGAATACTGATACATCTATAAATACTTATGGGCTTGAAATAAAAAGCAATAACTTATTGTTGTGCATTTAATCATTTAAGCATTTTCATATACCTATATACGACATATACGCTCATTGATATACGTAATTTAATGTTTTAGATCTATATACACTAAACGGATTATGGAAATCATTAATAATGTTGATAAACAAAATATGGAAATAAAAAAAATATTAGAAGATACACGGCAACTACAAAAGGAGATTAATTCTTTGGAAGGACAGCTGGATCGGTGTTTTTCTATTGCCGATGAAACACTATTTAGGGTAAAAATCACGTATTAGAACTATCTTGTATAACCTTTTCAGAAAAACGTCCTAAGCAATACAAAAAAAACGATTCAAATTATTTTTGTTCTAAATAACCAAATCTAATAGTAGACATATAATCAAAATATATGTATATGTTTGTTATCTTTTTGTACACATGTTTTACTAAAAAACTTATGATACAATTTAGCCTATTACTCAGTATTCCACTATTAAAATCACTTGCAACTTTATAGAACACTACTATCATTTTTTTTATACTATCTAGTTTACATTTATTAAAGCGGAAAATAATAACGCTTTCAAAATGAATAGGGCTTTTTCTAATCCCGTTGAATACAATCTTCAAGTTGAAAATCTGACTACAAACACCTGTTGGTGAGACCCGGCAACTGCACTTGGAGCCAGTTTCCCCTCTAGGTTTAGCGTGTACACAATCATAGACCACATGATCATTTAACATCAGATGAGATTGTGGTCAAAAACCTATAAAACTGATAATTTTTTTTACAATTTTGTTCATATTTATGTAATAGAATATGTTACATAAATACATGTATGCAAATATATTGAACGGAAGGATAATATAACGACTTATTGTTAACAATTGCTGTCGCTCCCCATTGAAGCACTTCAGGTTATATAGTATCAATACTTAGGTAGTCAATTCTAAAACACTCTTTCCTTAACATTGCGTAAGTATCACTATGCGCTATCTTAAAAGAGTAAATATCTGGAATTTATAATCAAAGTGCTAGATGTTATAATCATTAAAACATAATGGATCTCTTGTCATTTCAGGATGCCAAGAAGGATGATCAAGCTAAGAAAGCATATAAATTACTAGCTTTACTTCATTCAGAATGTAACACAATCGTTTCACTTGTGAACGATATGGGTTCTTTACAAAGAGACATTGTTGATTTAGAGGAAAATATCAAAACCGAGACTGCTAAGAGAACAGAAGATACACTCAGAAAAATTCAACTTGATCTTGCAAAACTGCAGCAAGAAAGTTAAAAACTCAAAATATTTTCTAATAAAAAACCAATAAATATCATTGCAATTTTAATGAATGCTTTTATTCTATACTTTGTCTTTTTTTTGGTACTATCTCTGGAGGTATATAGTTTTCATCAGTTGTCTTTGAAGTTTTTTTAGTAGCTGATGGCTTTTCACTCAGTTTCTCTTTTTCTTCAATATCAAGGTTAATTTTGTCTTCATTTTCGAAGAACCACAACTTTTGCTCTTGTTCTTGCAAATCCATTTGTTGCTGTTGCATATATTTAATACGATGTGCTCTATTTAGTCGTTTTGCCTGTTCTTCAAGTTTAATTTCTCTTATTTCTGCCCATGACTGATAAAGCTGAAAGAAAATTAGATTAATTATTTTTATGTAAACCTAAGAATTACTCGGAAATATAGATTCACGAAGGGAATAAAGATTTAAATAAGGAAAAATATGACTGAAATATTATTAGAATTGGCACATCACTTTTTCATCCATTCCAGTTGGAGGATATGGAGTGATAGTCATAAGTTGCCTAAATCACATTTTGATTTTAGGGCTTAGAATTTATTTTTTTCAGTGTGTCCTATTTAATTGTATTTGTTTATTTATTTCCTACGAAACTCAAGAAGTATGCGGTTTTTTTTTAATTTCTTTATTAGAGCAATACTGAGAATTAGCGTTTGTGTATTTCAAATAAGATTGGAATTTGTTTTATATCTCTAGATTTGAATTCAATAAACATCGAAAGATTTAGGATAATTGAAAAAAAACCTTCCTTTTTTACATTTTCCTGAACAGTAACAAAATATAAACTGTATTTTTTAATCATAATGAAACCAGTTTCTTAATACTTTTAAATTTCAAGTATTCGCTATATTCAAACTGTGTAGCTTTTATTGTTGAGTATGTTTTTTATAGTTTATTTTATTTATAGATCTCTTTGCATGAGTTAAAGGGCCATGAAACAGATGAAGTCTAGCTAGTAACAAAAATCCGTGACATCTCAATAAATTAATGATCACTGGTATAAGTAAGGTTACAAATGGTGACTGTGTGTATGTAAACAATGTGGGATGTCGCAAGATGAAATATTAATTTTCTTAAAATAGTTTGAAGTGATTTGGAGAACAATGTGCAGAATGAAAATAGTGATATTTACTATATATTGGAATAAACGAATTGACACACGACGATTTTCTTGCTAGCAAATGTATCTAACATGAACTGTGCCTGAATTAAATCTTCAATTAATTTTATGTGACATCGTTTTATTTTTTTATGCTACTGTTGAAGCTATTAACTTAGTAATATAGGTATAAATGCACATTATGAATGTAGCATATATATTGTACAGTGTTTACTCTCATAGACCACAAGTGCTGATGGAAGAATAAATATATTTTAAGAATTTAAAGACTACACTTATATGAATTACTTGATTAGGTAACTTCTCATAATTAACTTGTACAGTAGATATTACAGCAATAGGCATACAAGTTTAAAATATATTTTACCTTCTCTTGAGCCTGTATATCATTAGTTTGAGTTTTGTTTATTGCATTTTCAACTGCATTAAGTAAAGACTTTTCTAAAGTATCTGTATTTACTCTTTCAACTTGGTTTAGTATATCCACACACTGTTGTAGATGGTTCTCTTTTGATTCCGAGTTATTTTCCTTCTTTAGTGTATCAATCACCTCACCATACACTTGAAATGATTTTCTTTGACTTAGGTCTTTAGAGAGTGATAATAGTTTATCATATTTCTTGTATACCAACCAACCAAGTATTTGCAAATTGCTATTAAGAATGTCATCTTTTTGTTGTGAAATCCATGCTAACGTTTTACCAGACAACAAGTATGTATCTTTGATGTCAAAGTGATCATCGAAATATGGGTTACGTAGAAACTTTACTCTTATTTTTATTTCTTCAACTTTCTTTGGTTTATCTTCTGTTGGAGCTATTTGAGGAGGGCTGTATGACATAATATATCTATAACAACTATATTGACACAATGTGCAAGTTAGTTCATTTGTAAATTCTTCTTGAAGCAATATTGTTGTTGCAACATCTGCAGCTTGTTCAAATCTTTCTTCTTTTAATAATTCATTTAGTAATATGTTAGCACTGAAATCATCTAAAAAGACTCCATAATTTAAGGGATCTTTTAAAATTCCTACCAATTCATTCATATAACCAAATTTAATAAAATTTCTAATAGTTGCATGCGATGTTGATTCCAGCATGTTCCCAGTTTCTGCAGAAAGCCTTAGTTTATGCAGTAATTCTTTGAGCTCTTCCAAGTGAAGTGAATCTCGTATTGCGTTAGCAAATATATCGATGTCTATTGCACTAATAGTTCCTTTAGAATTGAAATTTTGTTCTAATTGTAGGTAAAAATCATTTAGGTTTACTTTGCCCAGAACAGGCGACGAAAGTGATTTATTCCATGCTTCGGTGCATTTATATTCATTTGTCAAAAATGTTCTTTCTTGAATTGATGTGAGAAAACCTCTCGTTTTGGAGTATACGCTACGTATATTCCTTATCATTATGGAATTAAAAAATAAATTAATGTTTTATATGTAACAATTACACTGTATACACCTCCGCTAGGAGTAATATTATTCTGTGGGTATACACTACACCATAGATAAGAATAGTATACTGAGGAACACTATATACTGCACTATAGTATAACAGTCTGTGCCGTATAGTACAGACCATAGGTACAGACTAAAAAGTATAGACATACAGTCTAACCGTGAATTTTGGTCTAAGCATTACTATTGAATAAAAGGTTGAACGCTATATCTATAACTACAGGGATTAATAGTCCTGTGAAACTGTAGCGGCCTTAACAAGCCAACAGTGTAGTTAGTTCAAAAAAATAAATAAAAAAGTTGCAGGGCTAGAATCACACTGTGAAGCCGTTTACGATTATTCTAGTGATGGAGATTTGAGAACAATTATTGAACGATCGATTTTTAAGCATAAATAAACTATTATTTTAGTCGTGATTAATGAAACAACGAATTGGTCCAGTGGATTGATCTCTGATACTATAAAATCGTGATATAATGCAACTTCGGAGGTTTAAATCCTTACTAGCTGTTCTAATATATGTACCTCGGTCCGTTGATACAAAACAACGGTGGCATAGACAAGTACGTGAAGAATATAATAAATGCAGAATGGATGAAATAGCGACAGATATCTCGGGTAGTTTGTGGCCCTCGAATGTTATTGAACTCAAGGGGAAGGTGTATGAAACTATAATAAGGCCAATCGTGTCAAATAGATTCGAGTGCTGGGCTACGAAAAGAGCGGATGAGAAATGATTACATGTGGCAGAGATGCGAGTGTTAAGATACATGTGTGGTGTAATTACAATGGATGAGATTAAGTATAAGAATGTTAGAGAAAGTTTAAAAATAGCACCATTAACACAGAAGTTGTGGAGTAATGGTTAGCATGGTACGGGCATATGAGAAGATATGAAATTTATGTAACTAGAAAAGTTTTGAGTATGAAAGTGGATGGATGTAGGAGCAGAGAAAGACCGAAAAAGGTATGGATGGATTGTGTGAAAAATGATATGTTTATAATAGGTGTGAGTACTGAGATGACATCTAACAGGGGAGAGTCGAAAATAAAAATATAGAGACCCTCCTTATGTGGAATAAGAGTAAGAGAAAGAAAAAAAACATAAAATAATTCACAATTAGTTCAATGTACTGGAAGAAGATAATCTTTAATTAAATTAAACAAAAACAATGAAAATTGTGTTATAATATTATAATGATTATTACCATTTCTACTTATCTCTGATAATAATTATATTTTATTTCTTAAACTGTATTTTTATTATTATTACTATGATTAAATAATAAAGAGTAAGCAAATGAAATAGGTTTTACGTTATCTTATTTATATTTTCTAGTTCTCTTCTTTATAATATTTTATATATTTCTACATGGTACTAAATACTTTTTTTGGATTGCCACCGGATTAATTATTTAAAAAATGAAATGACTCCTAAGATTTGCCTGTAAGAGATCGCTTTAAGCGATAAGGCCGCCTAAGTGTGTACCTATATTGCAAACTGTTGTTTAATTTTGTATATTTTTCAATTTATTGAATCGATGTTTTCAACACTCTACTGGACACAGTGCTTACCTCCATCATTTTTCCTCACACAAAAAGGAGTGGTTAAAAATTTCAAAGTCCTTCTATAAGCAGTTTAACTAAAAAAAAACAATTTTTTGAATACACCTATATTAGTAAATTATTAAAAATAAACTAATCATTTCTAGATGTCTGTTATAATTACCCATTCTTTTTTAGTTTAGAAGGTGGTTGATTATAGCTTTAGGGGTAAATATATATTACTTGAGAGGTAACATTGTTTATCTCTGGTGCATTCCATGGCCACAAGTGCATGTTGTCCATTCTGTCAATTGTACACAGAGTATTTTATATTATAGGGCTTTTGTATTGTGTTATCTATCTTCTGACCGCAACAACAGTGAACTTTTAGTAATTTGTTGATGTGTTTAATTTTTTTTTTGTTATTGTTATATTGAAAAAACATATATAATTCGATTTATTTTTACTTTATCTTGCGTAAGTAGCATTTATAGTTATTATGAAATAAAATGAGGTGACTGCATTTTTTTAAATCTATTTAGTCATGTACATAAAATTATAACCTAATTGTATTACTTTATTTCATCGTACTTATAATTTACTATTCCTCCTTTTCTCTTGTCTAAATGCATCTTATGGATATGAGGAAATAATTATTACGAAAAAATATACTACAAACATGAATCACTATTCACCGAAGCGTGTTAAATCTTTCTAATATATTCTTTATTTGAATATATCTGTATTAGGCCGAAATTTATTTTATTAACCGTCGAGTTGAGACTTCATTGTATTTTCACAGTTTGATCAACCTATAAGACCAGTAAATTTAAAATATCATGCCGCGGAAACAAATAGTTTAAGATCACAATTGTATATGTAGATTTGACAAGATAACAGAGTTTTTGAAACTTTCTTTATATTTTTTTGTTACTTTTGTACATTGTTTTGGAATTAATTTACTAAACAAAGATCAAACTATAATTTATAATAGATTATTTACATTTGTACTGAGAGTTACAGTTTTATGATAATCTTTATAAATATTTACTTTGCCAAATACTGTTTTACAACATTTTTCTGCATAAGGTGATACAAATTTAGTTTGTAATTTTTTTATGAGTTATTGATTTCAGATTAATCATTAGTCTTAACTAATTGTGCTCCTTTGATGAGTTACTTTAGAACTATATTTATAATGTATGAGCCAAACAAGTGTCAAAACAAAATGGTTTCACAGATCACGCCGCCGCGGCTTGATTGTGAATTTTGCTCCAGCACACTCGTCTAGGCCCCCCTCGGCAACGGCTCAAGCCGAGGTCCGATCCTCTGGAATGGAGCCCTCCAGCACGTTGCTTGCGCGACTACAGTGACACTGAATTAATTTTCAAACATTAGTTTTTACAACACAACACCGATCACCCCACACACGTGCACATACATACATGTAGGTACACATAGTGTTTGAGTTTATTTATCCCTTTTTCGAACGAAGTTAACTTAGATTAACTTAGTAGTCAGATTCAAGATACATGTATGAGTTCGTGAAATATACATGCTTGATACACGTGTATGTTTCACGAATTTATATATGTATGAAATAGTAGTTAGCCCAAGCTTAGTTAGACTCGGGATATTCGGTGACAGTCCAAGCTGAGGCGCGCCGTGCGCCCTTGTGCTGGTTGCCCATATAATATCGGGTGAGTGCTATAAGCGCTCCCCTTGGAAGTCCGGTAAAGCTGTGGAGGCCTTGCCAGTTCGACAGTGTAGTCAGTACGAAAAAAAAAACAAAATGGTCATAGAAATGCAGATGTTGTAGTTTTTCAACTTTGAAACTGCAAAATTGTATTTCTTAAAACTTTTTATACATTTTTTTCACAGTTATTCTGTAGAAACTATTAGATTAAAAATATAGTTTATAGGTGTAGTATTTTGCCTATAATATTCTAATTATTATTAACAATTAGCATTTATATTCTACATTTTAAATCTATAATATATTTTGTAGCAATGTATGTAATGCATAGAACACATACTGTCAGTACCATTTTTTTATAAAAGGACTAAAAAAAAAGTAATGTTATTGAATTATACATGATGTTAAAATACATTCTTTTCAAAATATTTTATCTTCTAGAAAACTGTTCTCTGATAATAACTTCAAACACAAGCAAGTACAAGCTTCATTTTACTATTGTCCTTATTTACTAAATTGATTTCTCTTCAAGAAAATGCTACTATTTTCTTGATATTTAATAATTGTTTTTTATGTTTATTTACAGGTCAAAATGTCTAAACAGTGGGGTCAAAAGGCTGAAGAATTAGAGATTTCTAACAAAGTTGCTGGTCTAGGCTTGGATAAAAAACCTCTTGACCAGAGTAATGATTCAGATGATAGTCCAGATAAGGCTAATCCTGCAGATACATCACTCTTGATGAAAATCATCAGACAAGGTTTAGTGGAGTCTAAATTAGATATTGAGATCCAAAGAAAAGATCCAAATTCTCCACTTTATTCTGTAAAGACATTTGAAGCTCTGCATTTAAAACCAAATTTGCTGAAAGGTGTTTATGCTATGGGATTCAATGCACCTTCTAAAATTCAAGAAACTGCTCTACCAACACTGTTAGCTGATCCTCCACAGAACATGATTGCACAATCTCAGTCAGGAACAGGGAAAACAGCTGCGTTTGTATTAGCTATGTTGAGTAGAGTTGATCACACTAAGAACAATCCACAAGTATTGTGTCTTAGTCCAACATATGAACTTGCTATTCAAACTGGTGAAGTTGCAGCAAAGATGGCAAAGTTTTGTCCTGAAATTAAACTAAAATATGCAGTAAGAGGGGAAGAAGTACCAAAAGGCACTAAAATTACTGACCATATATTGATTGGGACTCCAGGAAAAATGATGGATTGGGGTGTAAAGTTTGGAATGTTTGATTTGAATAAAATAAAGGTCTTCGTCTTGGATGAAGCTGATGTAATGATTGATAGACAAGGCCATCAAGATCAATGTATCCGTATACATAAATGTTTACCACCAACGTGTCAAATGATGTTTTTTTCGGCTACATACGATACTGCTGTTATGGAATTTGCTGAAATTATAGTACCTAATCCAATTATAATAAGGTTATTGCGTGAAGAAGAATCATTAGATAATATCAAACAATATTATGTGAAATGTAAAAGCCCTGAGGAGAAATATAAAGCTATCTGCAATATTTATGGTGTGATCACAATTGGACAAGCTATAATATTTTGTCACACTAGAAAGACAGCTAGTTGGTTATCAGAAAAAATGTCAAAGGATGGTCATTCAGTTGCTGTTTTGTCTGGTGAACTGACTGTTGAACAAAGAATAGCAGTACTTGACCGTTTCCGAGCAGGTCTTGAAAAAGTTTTGATTACAACAAATGTTCTATCACGAGGCATTGATGTAGAACAGGTGACACTTGTTGTCAACTTTGATATGCCAATGGATATGAACAGAAAGGCAGATTGTGAGACATACTTACATAGGATTGGACGTACAGGAAGATTTGGAAAGGCAGGTATTGCAATAAATTTAATTGATTCACCTCAAACAATGGAAATTTGTAATGAGATTGAAGCTCATTTTGGAAAGAAAATCCAGTTACTTGATATTGAAGATGCAGAAGAAATTGAAAAAATTGGGGCCTGATCTAA
The DNA here is from genome assembly GCA_035772565.1 of Antheraea assamensis. NCBI lineage: Eukaryota > Metazoa > Arthropoda > Insecta > Lepidoptera > Saturniidae > Antheraea > Antheraea assamensis. The sequence goes on along the minus strand of JAQQSE010000031.1, from coordinate 7,649,807 downwards.
AGTATTTGAAAACTCTTATGCGCCAAGTGTAGCATTGGCTCAGGCAGTGTCTTTGAGTTTGGGACACTAAGTTCAGTCCAAACGTATTTTTAAAGTTGATATGAATATTTCTATGCATAATAATATTATTAAGCTTCTAAATTCTTTCTGTTAATTCTATAAAGTACAATGTGAAGATAATATTGTTTAAGGGTACAGCATAGAAATAAAAAAGGCACAGAATTCACTCTATATTCCCAGCTGCCTTGCTACAAGGTCTCTTTATATTTTTATAAACAAGTCATAAATTGATATTGTTTTTAATAAGGAAAGACAAATAAAACAGCATGTAATAGTTTTTGATGTTTAATTTTTTTTTAGAATGTGATAATTTTACTACTACAACCCAAAATTTGTATTATTATCCTAATAAGGTATAATCAAGATGCATTAATTAATAGTCTCTCAGTTTTATAGTTTGTTTCGAAGTTTTAATAACAGCAATATTAATAAATCTGAATAAATAAATTTGAACTATCTAATACACTATAGCAAATAACAGCAGTGCACATCTTTTTATTTTAAAAATGAATTTCCTACCATATTTGGTTAAAAATTATAATATGCTATGATATTTTACCATCATAATATTTAACGTGCTCCTTGTCCAGCTGGTTCAGGATTTGTTGCTCCTGATATCATGACGAAGATTGCGACGGGTACGATGTACATCCACTATATAAAAAAAAAAAAAAGTAACCATGAAACCAACCAAACAGTACCGTAATATTAGGTGTTTTAATAACTCGGTTGACTGAAACTCTGTTCTGTCAGTGGGTTCACTATTTGTTTAATATATTTACAAATATTACTACTATATATTTATTAGGGTAACTTTTAAACCTTCACCCATAAACGGCATACTAGTTCTTTAATGGCGTCATAAAACTTACAAACAACAAGTAAGTATCGTTGGCCATAAAAATCTCTTGATCTTATGTCATAGAAGTGAATGAACGTACATATGGGGTGTCTTGTGACGCGTTATACAAGGGTCGAGAAGTTACGACCACCATGCACACGGTAAGAAACTCGTTAAAGTGACTCCTTATTTCAACCAGTTAATACCAAGGACTGGAATCTTGCAAGGCGGTATGTTAACGCCGACTGGAGATGGGTTGCCGATCCCTATGTGGGGACTTTGTTCTTGGGTAGCACTTAGAATCAGATTTAGCACCTTTACTTTCCTGTCTACATTAAAATAAAATAAAAAACTAAAAACAATATATATATATGTCTTCCAAGAATAGAGTTTCGATAAGCCAAATCACAAGTGTTAATATCCAGAAAAGCTTAATGAAAATATTTTATAGTAAATGTACATTGCGTTTATTCCTTCACTGCTGTTTGATGAACTCTGGACAAATTGGCGCGACAATGAAAATGTCGAAGTTTGTATCAAGTCGCCGAAGTTCAACAAGGAACTTTTGTGGCTACAATCCGAAACGAATATTCGCGTTTGTTTTTCAAACTGACCACTCGCAGTTGGTCTGATGGGCCTTCATAGCGTCACCGGACTAATGTGGCGAGCGCTAACGACGCCGAACGTCGGCTTTAGCTGTTGCCTTGGATGCAATTGCAATGTTTAACAATAATATATATACTTACATATTTAGCTAAGAAAGATCTATTATCTTTCAGTTCCCCCTTTTCTCTGGCTTCTCTTTCACGTTCCAGTTTTTGTATATATGATGCAGTATCTGGCCTATAATATTCGGATAAATTATACTTTCACAGTTTATTATAACATACAACCTATTAATAAAATACTACGGACAAGTCTCGCTACAGATGCGGCAATAAAACGTGTGATTAGAATGGAGTATACGATGCACCTTCTTGTGTTTACACGTCTTACGGCAACATGTAGAAGTAAATACCTTTTATCAATAATGTTATATTAACGCCTACAACTACAGTCATAATAGGAATGGTCAACATCGGAATTGTTCTTTAAATGTATTACAAATAAATGTAGGATTCAACTATGCGGTGCCAGGTTCAACGTTAGTGCCGCCTCTGGGCACAGTGAAAAACGCCGCGCCATTAATTAAATTTTGCATAAAATAGATAAAAGTGCGTATAAAATTTTTAATTGGAAGCCATTTGTTTTAAATATTTTACATCTTTATTTAAAATAAAATTAATACCTATAGTTTCTTAAACTACTCAATCAATAAAAAACTTTTTATTACACATTTTTGAAAAATTCAAACATATACGTGTTCTCAATTTGGCTAATGTATTATAGTTCATTAATGTATTTTTAATGTATAAATTAATTAATTTGAAGAAAACGACTGAACCCGAGAGTTAGAAACTGTACCATCTAATTTAGACATTGTACAGGAGATAAATGTGGATAAAAGGAAAAAAAACTCGGAGACCGGTATGAAAAACGGAAAAGCTGTAGGACTAGATGACATACCTATTGAGATATAGAAGTTTTTAAAAGAAGATGATTGGATGTGGTCAACTTTATTTTTAATACAAGATATCTCAAATGAATAGTGCAATAGCATAATAATGCCTTCCTTTAAGAATAAGAGTGATGTACAGGACTGTAACAATTATTGAGAAATAAAGCTCATGTCACATAGTATGAAGGTTTGGGAAAAAGTGACAGCGTGATGAATAAGAGATAAGACTAAAGTGACTCTGAATCAATTTGGTTTTATACTTGGACATGCGACAACAGATGCCGTTTTTTGGCAACTGTGTGAAAAATACAGACGTGTACATAAGAACTTGCATATGGTGTTTGTTGATCTAGAGAAGGCATACGATCGAGTAAATACGTAATTAATAAAATTATACATTGCCAGACTTTTAATCAAAGGAGTGCGTTTCATGAGAGTATACCGATTGCATATAAGTATGCAAAATGAATTATGGCCTTACTTGCAGTGAGAGCTTGTCCCTAGTATACATATTTAATTTGCTATTAATACCCAACATATTTATGTATATGTATATATATAATTTTTTTATTGAAAAACAATAATTAATTATTTATTATGTAAAATTATATAGGTAGTGACAATTCTTATTTTAATTGTTATTATTCCTCAAATAATAACTATTGATGCATAGTAATGTGTGAAAAATTAATTTGAGGTAAAGATCATTGAACTTTGTTATATAAAATTGTAATATCTATATATTTTAAAAAATAGCAATTTTTATACAATGATGCTACTAATACAGGCATATAAGTATACTTCAATACTAATATAGTTTATATACTTTTATATATTGACTAAATTTTATCAGGTCCTTATTAATATTAGAAATGTCAAAGTAAGTTTGGTTTGTTCATTACACTCTCACACCTTAACTACATAACCGATTAGCATATAATTTTGCATACAAGTTTTCACGAGTACTGAAAAGCGTATATGGTACTTTTCATCTAGAGAAAATGTATTGTTCCTAAGGTATAGATCAAATTTACATTAAGGCACAAACAAAAGCTAGTGCAATAAAATTTGATTAATTATTATACTGTAATTTAACATATTTAAGTGGATATATGTATTATACTTACACAGGAGCTTGATCAACTGAACGAAGATAGAAATTGGAGTTTAATTTGTATCCATTACCATCCCGCACTAAAGGCTGCGAGGAGTTAGTAACTTGGAAGCTAACAGCTGTGACTGCGCCATTTGGTAATACCCAAGTGTTAATAGTATCTGATAGACCACTGTCAAGAAATGCTCTTGCTTTCATTGATGATAGAAATTCAATTCCTTTACTATTCTCAGCAGATGTTACAGTTGTCTTCAAAGTATAGAATCCATCTACTTTTGATAATCTCTGAAACCATTTATATAATGTTATTGGAAAATAGAGGTCAAACAGTTTATATAATTACAGTGCAAACTCTATTTCACATTACTCAAATTAGTAACATACTCTCTAATATGTCAGAATTATCTGACTGGTTGATTTGCCCTGTCCATATGATGATATACTCTATGTACCACCCACACTCATTCGAAATAATACATCATTATTAAGCAATAAACTGTACTTTCTAAGTTGCCAAAATTTATAACTACTGTGTATGTTCTTTTCTCTATTTTTTGTTGCGTTATTATCTAGTACAGATTTTCCCAAACATTGTTCTGCCATGGCCTGGTAATTTTCACGCTATCTCTTCATGATCCACTTAATAATAATAATACTATTTTAATGTTTTAAGTAAATGTGTACATAATTTACAGTAATAATGGCATACTTTACTTTTAAACCCAACATGGTACCATTAGATGAAATAATACACATTTATTAATAGTAAAATAATTATATTAGTAAAACATACTTTGGTATCACCTATTTAGTTACTAAATTTTAGTGCACAGTATGGAGCTGCTGCTTATTTTTTACTAAAGAATCCAAGTATGTGAAAAATGACGAAAGTTTTATCCTAAGGTCTGGTTCCACTTGAAGTTGGTGTCTATATTTATTTTTCAGGTAAACTAGTGTTAAAAACACAGCTTCAGATTTATAAGTTGTGACAAAATGCATTAAAAAAGTTACTGCTTGGTGAGCTCATTTTGTGTAATTTTGACAGAACACAAGGTCGGGACCCGGCATTTTATTTTGATGGCCCGGTACCAGGTCACAACCCGGCAAATCGGAGAGGCTGATGTAGTACATATAGACTTCAACTATCAGTCTCATACCTACAGAATTTTTTACATTAGCTATATTCATTTCTGCACAGCAATAAGTGGTTTTAATTGGCATTATCTTACCTCTAATTCTTCTATATGTTCTTTAGAGAATTGTATTTGGTCAATAATAGAAGCACCAGCTCTCATACTCTTTAGTGAAATGTTTCCTCGATGACAATACTTCTCGCTATTGCAGTTTAATGTGTGTTCTACCTTTATATTAAGCCAACCATCATAGTCTATACAAATCTAAAATAAAATTAATTGCGGTTGTAATATTTTAAGAGATAACACATACTTCTATTTTCTAAGTAGATAGGCAACGCAATAAACTATTGATCGAAGTAAAATACAAAATATTCTCACAATGTCGATAAAACTAGTGGAAACATTCATTAGGACTAAATATTGATTGTAAGAAAAATAGAAGGCTATGTGTAAGTATTCAAGATATTACCGCATTGTGAAATAAACCACTGGTACATATTAAGATAGAAATATACCGATGCATTTTGAACTTTTACTCAAATCAAAATATAATTGTGGTTTACAGAGCATTCAATTCATTCAAAAAGAACACATGTCATAGCACAGAATAATATTACTCCTGCGGAGTGTCATAGTCACAATCACAGTATTGCCTGGGTATTAGGTACCTATAATATCAAAATTATACCTAACATGCCAGTACTGCCAGAAACCTAAATATTCTTATTAATATTATAAATGTGAATGTAAGATTGTTTGTTACACTTTCATGCCTAATTACTGAATCGATCATTATTAAATTTTGTATACACATTGCCAGAGGTACAAAAAAAGACGGCATCACGAAACTTTTGACCGCTCTGAATATAGCTTCACAGAACACAAATTTAGGTATAAAAACATATTATACGTATAACATCGAGACAAGTTAAGAATAAATGTTAATTTTAGATACCTGAATATTTTAACTTTATTTTGAATTAAACTTTTGATGATATTTATTTGTAAGCCAGAACTTACTGGACTTACTAACAGGACTGGATACAGGGTAAATTTCATCCAGACTTAAGTTTTACATCCAACGGATAAATCTAATGTACATTAATGACGCCGCAGCCAAAAATTAGTTCATAATCATTTCGAAAATGTGTACTAGCTTCTACTAGATATTGCTACAAATCACTGTAATAGGTTTCTACTCCGTGGGTTTCTACAGTTTATTTAGAAGTTTTTATTTCTACACTAAAAAAATTTGAGATTTTACAAAATCGGGTATATATATCAGTTAAATAGTATAAGTAGAAAATAATGTATTTTTATAATTCTTTTCTTTCTGAAGTGTTTGCCAGTATATCAGTATTTAATTTACCTACACATATTCCGTTTAAAATAAGGATTACAGGATTCGTACATTCCAGTTGAGTCATACAATTGTAGGCTATTTTTGGTAATAGTATATCATCAGACAAATCGAATTGAAATCAGTATCAGTTGGAAATACAATTTCTTGAATTTGTAAGGAAAATACACGGGAAAATAATAAGAAAACAGTAGAGCACTATTTATATAACAATAAAAATCTTTAGAAAAACCTACATATAACACAACGAATAAATATTACATAATACACTACGAATAAATATTTATAATAATGAATAATTGTCAAATTAAATAATTTTAGATTAGAACTTTTGTTTCGTTTCATATTTAATACATCTGTTTGTTCATTAAAAGTTATATTTTAGGTTAATTTGTAGCAGAAACAAAACGTAATTGACATTTTTGAGAAAGGTCGAAAGGAGCGAAGGGGACGGCTTAAACTGGATGAATTGAGTTTTAATTATAACAATAACCACTTAGACAATGGAAGTACATACTTTAATTATAATTAATTTCGCATATATGTGCCCAACTGCATACTTTTGTCATTGTATCTCGTACATTTCACAAGTTAGTTTGATTTTAGTTTTGCTAGAGTTTAGTTCTGTGAAAATGATATGTGCCAAACATTTATTAAAATTAAAAACTTATTTAACTTCTAAGACCTTATTAAAATTAAGATATTAATAATTAGTTATGTCTTAAAATAATAAAAATATTTTCTTTTCAATAAGAAGTGTACATAAATGTGTTTAAGAAACAGGTAAGTCTATTAATGCGCTTTTCTGGATATGGAGCAAAGATATAGTGCTTTTTGTTTAATTTTTCGTATAACTACTAGTATCATAAGGATATAACGTAAACATATTTTGTAAAAAGCAAATAGATTACTATAGCTAGATGTTTACAATGAAAAAGTAATTATTTGACATTTCAAATGCCTATCGACAATATAGAAATACATTTTCCGTCAATTGCATACTGACGCGACGACGCGCGCTTACAATCGACCATTGATAAGACATCTTGTAGATGTATAAAACGAATATATAGAACGAGTTATGCGCAGATTCTATATTAAAATATGAAATTTTACCAAATAAAAAGGTAATTATATGATTAGTATCGAAATCATTGCATCAAAAAATTGCCTTTATCTATATATTGTCAGATATAGATTTGCATTTGGCGTCATTTGCATATTGATGCCTACGAGCGACGAAGCCTCTCGTAGGTATCTAGGACGAATGGATAGAACGTGTTATCCGACGATATAGTAATAAATGCGAGAGCTTACTAATAAATAAGTATTTGTATCGTCAGTATAGAAATTAGTAGATGGATAATTGGAAACAGTCGTAAATATTTAGTTCAATATAGAAGTTGTAAATTTGGTACCTACGACACTGGTTGAAATTTTCTAACTTTCGGGTAGAATATGTCATACGTCTCGGCCAAGTAACATTGTTATTATAAATTACGTAAGGTCTAAGGAAGGAGAAGATACAAATTTTATTATTTGTTCTTGTCGTAGTATACACCCTAGTTTGGGTACCATTTTGGTTTTAAAAAAATAATTAAAATGATATGCAGATTGACTTGTTAAAAATAAACATTGCTTTTTATCAATGTGTGCACAATGGTAACTCGTGATATTTTAAATTCGTAAAAGGGCAACATACATAAAAAATGTTGCGTGTTTTTATGCAATTCTGTAGTACATTAAATCATATTAAGATAAAGATTATTTTGGTATCTCTGTCATAGCTGTGATTTGACCAAAAAAATTACAATATACGGGGGCCGTCCCAGACGCTTTAAATGGACTGAATTATACATCTGTAGTAAGTTATTGAAACTTACATCTCTCACTCATTTATCAGTTGTAAGTTTGTACTTTCCTGGGAATTGTCTAAATCCTAATATCTAATTATATCTGAAATAAAACTTGCGATATATTTTTGAATAAAGCGAATGCAAAGAGCAATATTGTTTGGTATATCAGTCTATTCTAGTAAAACACCGGCATGATTTAAATACTAGAAACTGTGACAAACTGGTCATCCCATGTTTCAGACTCCATAAAACCAATAACAGTTTTTTAAGAAATAGTGTTACGTTGTACAACAAATTGGCAAAACATATTACCGATTTGCCGGACTGTAAGTTTAAGCGCCATGCCAAGCGGGTTTTGGTGTCAAAAGGATATTATGTTGGATCAATATCTGAACAATGGTGATGTATGGAATTGACACCTCTCTCTGTGTATCACACTAAAAACGATTGTAACGTTAATGCATTATTTAAATATATATGTTAAAAAGATAAACCCGATCAAGTTTCATACCGGTTCTTCTCGGTTGTTTTCCGAACCGGTTGTAGTTTTTCACGTAAATCAGCTCCTTCTTAGGACCTAAATTGAATAAAGTATATTTTGTTTTATTTTCGCAGCATAATTTTAACTTGTTATTTTCTTTTAATTATTATCCATTTATTTATGTAGTTATTTGAACTTATTGTTTAATTATTTATGTTTGTTATGATAATGTTGTCGTAGTCATTTAAATTATTGAGTTGACTCAGACCACTCTATATAAATAGGGGAAGACAAAAGGGTTGAGTTATTTCTCTCCTCTGTTTGTCAACCGAATTTCTTTATTTATTTTTTGTAAGCACTAAATATATTTTGGACACAGTTTGTGTTTTTCGCATTTTTTAAATGAAGCCTGGTTTAGTATTAATATAACGATATATAAATCGGTATTTTTGATGAGAATTTTTTTTCCTTTTAAAATTTTTGCATGTTACAATAACTTTATTTATATTGGAATTATGTATTTTTAGGTTTCTATCTGATCTTGACTAAAGAAAAAAAAGAAAGGTGGCTTTCTCTTGTAAATATTATGAATTATTGTCTATACCAGATAATTGGATGTCAATAATTTTTGTCTAGATGTCGTGCGGCATGTATGGCTGTGGTGCATCACTTGTGCTAGATGCCATATATAATATCAGCCAAATAGAAGAACGCACAATTTCATTATTGTTCATTTCTCGACACATGTAATTTAACACTATGTAACTTAACATCACTAAAACGATTATAGGGGTAAAGCCATAACCCTAAAATTGAGTTAAAAAAAAACGCAGTGCACGATTCATCCTGATAAATGAAAAGATAAACCAGATCGAGTTTCTTGCCGGTTCTTCTCGATGACTGGGTTGTTTTCCGAACCGGTGGTAACTTTGACGTTCATAAGCGCCTTCTCAGGGCCTAAACTGAATAAAGTATTTTTGATTTTGATTTTTTGAAAAAACCTGACGAAACAACAAAACCATTGGTATGGTATCCAAGTTGCCGGCAACAGTTCGTCTATAATAATACAATTTACTCAAAACCCGTCTAAAGAAGTTTTTCTAGAAACTTTAAAAAGCGAATATAAAAGAAATGGAAAAACTGTCTTAGGTGCGCCACTATGACAGTCTACCTTACAATAACAGTTATTAATTTCCGAATTTAAAAAACATAATATCCATTACAACATTAAAACGAATAAATTAGAAATTTGTCGTCATTACATTAATTATAATAGTTTAATATAAAACTAGCTTTTTCGCTCGTGGCTTTTTGGGAACAACACATTTTATTTGGGATGATAGTTACCTTATGCCTTTTACTGTACCATTGTAAATGTGCAATTTGACGGTGATCCGTTGAGCAGTTAAGGCGCGAAAACGTAACAAACAAACAGACTAATAAGCTCATTCTCACATTTATAATACTAGTATGGTCTAACAATATAGACACTACGGATACTATTTTCAAAATAGTTAAGATAATATAATAAGTTTTAACTTTTCAAATTTTTATCTCCAAGCGCCGTTCGTTCACGATTGTATTTTCGCTGATCAATAATATAATTGTTGAATATTACGATTATAATTACTTTATTAAACAGATAAACAATAAGGAAAATAAATTTACCAATTTATTGATTTATCAATTTTCTTAGACTTATTATATTGTTGTGAGCTATTGTAAAATTCTAAATTTTAAGCGGGTTATATCCGAGTTCCATAACTAAAACTCAGTGATAAATTTTTGCGGTATCGTTGGTATCTTCCTCATGTCTGTAGCCGGAAATGGTGATGAGCGGATATGGATGGTATATCCGCTGCCCTTTTTGGTGTAGTTCCACCCTGGAGCCGCTTGGCCTCCTGAGCATTAGCTACCTCGGACGAATCACTGTAAGAATGCAGAAGAAATCTCTCATTTGATTATTGTTTCGCAAAAAAAAAACTTACATAACATGTATGTACGAGTAAGTAAAATTTGTTGGTAATAATCAAGGAAACAATATTGTTTTTAGAGATAAGGCTATGATAAACTTATCAATTATGTTTAAAAAAATACACTTGGTATGCTGTGTTTTGAGACCATTAATATATAGATAATATTTTTTTTACACTGAGTGTGTGATGTGTATGTTACTGCGGATGGCCAAAAGTTAGTTTATTTGCAAATAAACTGATATAAACATTCACTAAGCTAGCTTGTGAATGAATATCCATTATTCTTAGTTCGAGGTCATTTATTATTGTCTGACACTTACCAGTCACTGTCGCGGCCGGCTTCCACTATTTATTACCGTAAATCCAGTCTCTTATTATCTTGGGGAAAGATTCCTACTCATTACAACCCAACGGTGTACGATTTGCCGTCTATGACGTTATGACACGAGATCATACAAACATGCACTTAGATATGGAGACAATCAGGTGCAAACCCAACTACTTACCAGACAGCCGAGTTAGTACAATGGAAAGATGAGCGCTCTTGATTTAGTCTGGTTAGTGTCGAATAAGACGCTCCTGTACCTCCTTCCATTCGTCTACGTTGGACCTTTACAGGGGTACTGGTGTTGGTGGTGCTCTTCTTGTTGTGAGAGGTGGTTTACAGTTGGCACCAGCCTCATATGTTTGCTGGGCTACATAACGTTAGCACATTCGGCGGAATGCAATTTCTCATTTACGCACCCCCAACCTTGTGTCTGAACTATCCGAAATCGAACTCTTTCACATATTACGATTATACCGATACCAAAATGCCGATATACCTGGGTTTGGTTTATTTCCGCTTGTATCATCCCTACATACCTTTCCATTTCATTAATGGTCAAATGACGTTGCTCCATTGAATCTTCTATAATATAAAAATGAATTGCTGAATGTGTTGCTAAGCGCAAATCTCGACAGCACCTGAACCGATTTCGTTAATTTTTTTTTTAGAATATTCCTTGAAGTACGAGGATAGTTCTCACGGAGAAAAAATTGTCTGAAAAGGTCTAAAACAACACTTTTCTATACACCCATACAAACGATTCGTAATAATACTTAAAAGTTAATTTGAACTTTAATACCATACTATAAAGTTTAAGTGGTAGTGGAGAAGTTCCAGGAAGGCAAAACAATTATGTGACGTTAGTATCGTATAAGTATTAATGTCAATATTTGTCAATATTTACACGATGGTAACATTTAAAATTATATAGCGTCCCGAATAGCAGAAAAGTATTAAAAAAAGTAATTAAAGAATCGACTGTTAGGCGGTATGAAGTTCGCTGGGTCAACTAATATATAATAAAATCACATTTAAATTCGAATAAATTTGTTATTTTTCTAAAGAAAAAGTTGAGCATTTTTTTTTAATGAGCCAGTAGGTATTTTATATGCCACAAGATTTAGTTATAATATACGTACATATATATTTAATTTATTAATGTAACTTGTAGTTTTCGTAACATGAAGCGTGAAGCGTGTTATTTCTGTTTTATACATATATAAAAATGAATAAGAGAATAAAATATATAAAGGTATTGCTGGGAGTCGGCATGCATGCCAAATAGTTCGTCTTATTAGAGCTTGCAAGTTTCCGCGTACCAATCCAAGTTCTTAATTCCCTGCTACGGCACGCACCTGTGGGATTACAATTGACTGTTGTTCCTTGTTAGGGTAACGTATAGACTTTTGTACGGTTATTTCCTTCTGTAGTTTTCTCGGTGTGAGATGAAAAGTACGTGTTTGGAAAATGAACCCTTAAAAAGTTGACAGGAATATAGAATTTACATAAGAATATCGCCAGCTGTATTATTGTTCACGATTTACACCTTCATAAAAATATAAATACTACACGGGTAAATCCTTTGCCAGAAACTTGTGTTATGTTGATATACAAATATGGAGTTTGTTAGTGTGACATAATATTCGACCCCATGTTATCTATAATTTTAAACAATCGTAAGTTAAACAACTTGAAATTGATATGTATATTGTATTATTATTTTTATCTACATGGGGGTAACTTAATATATTTTTATAATTATAAATGTAGTATATACTACCTTTATGTATTCCCAATATTTTGTGTGATGCGTGAAAAAATCAGTTACTGTCGGAATCAAAATTCTTAAAATAGCTTGTTTGTTAAATATATAATATACAAGCATAAAATGCTTTAAAAACATTCTAAGAAACGAAACTTGGATAGCAGTATAAAGTTGTATTGCAAATTCTGAACGAGTCGATAAAATGCTTTGGTAAGTGCAGATCGGGCGTATAATGCTGGAGCCCGTATGTATGTTTGAGGAGTTAAAAAGTTCTTCCGCGTGCGTGTAGCGTCTTCCGTTGATGATAAAAAGGCAATGAATAGTTGTGAAGAAATATTATACGATATTAGCTCTGCTCAGTGGTTTCCCTTATATTTAATTGTCATCATAATTGGCTCAAAATACTGAACGCCGCGTCATATGACCCCCCGAGTTATAACCTCATTCGTGCTTAGCGTACTCTCTAAGATATACTCTGTGTGGTAATTATTTTGCTCATAAGGGTCGTTACGTGATGGACACTCTATAAAGTAATTAATAGATTATGGAATATATTCAATTAATAGGCTATAAAATACAAAAACATTTTTTCAAATCCGACCGGTAATTCCAGAGATTAGCTCTTTCAAACAAAATCTTTTGTTTGTTTGTATATGTAATCTTTTGATGTCAACAATATTAGTATAGTTGAATGCATTATTGAAGTGAAACTTCTTTTGACACGATAGGGAAAAAAATTCGATACGCGTTACGCTATATTAACCATTATTAAGTTAACCGTTACGACGGGAACATAGTAACTTTGCATTATAAATTGTTTTCACATATTCAATGCCTATGTGTATACTATAAACGTTGAAAGTGCAAGTTATTAGTTATTAGATGATATTGAGTGCAAAACTTACATTACTTATTTTAGTTGATAACAACAGTATGTACTGTAACACCTATAAGCATAACTGAAATAGACCAATATTTTTTTTATATACAAGATTAATTGAAAATAAAACTTTATTATAGAATTGAATACATATAAACCAAAGTAGTTTCTGCATGTACACACAGGCACACGCAAAGTTATTTTTTTATTTTCATCCGTATTTTATCAGTATGAAATCGTACTGAAATTAACATTGTCAACGCAAGGACCTATTTTATAATGTGTTATCTATATATGGTAACCCTTTGAAAGAATGCTGCCAGCTTTCTTATGTACGAAAATAAAAATACCAAACAGTGTGGGGTGAAAAGACCAAAGAAGAAAAGAATAGTTTGGTTTTCAAATATTTGTTCTTTCGTAGGCGCAAATATTTTTATTTATCTCATCGTTTCCTTGTTCAAGAATAACAACAACAGCCAATAAAGATTATATAATATGATATCGGAAATTTTAATGAAATGAATCAACAAAGTATTAATATTTTTTTAGTTATTATCTTCCTACTGCCTAGTAACAGTTTACATTCGTTTTAAGCTAACATTTTTTATTCAAAAAGTATTCAGGTGTTGGGACATAGACATAAGTAGGTAAATATAGTGCATACTGTAATTACCATAAATATTATAGAATAAAATCGAATTTTGCATCTGTTGTTTGTTCCCGTAGTTCTTGTAAACTAAGTAACGGGAGTTTTTAGCGAAATCTTAATCTGCCATGTATTGTATGTTTTATTCGTAATTTTCTGTTATTTTATGCTATATTTTTTAATATTGGTGGTGTTTTACGTAATATAATTCGGTTATTTAGTACAAGCAAAGTGGATGAGAAGTAATACTATGAAGCGTACATTCTAAAATGCCACAAAACATCTATGGAAAGTTCTAACAAAGTGACCCCCATCGCGTTAGAACATTGAAATTATCACAAGACCCTTTAATATTATTTACCTACTCGACAACGGCAGTAATAATCTGAAAGATTGGGTGCCAAAAATAAAATGAAAAAAGAAGACTATGTAACGGATTTTGATACGGTTTTCACTATCGTTTAGAGAGTTCCTTCTAGAAGCTTTGCGTATATACATTCGAAGTATTCTAATGAGGTCCTACAATTTGCAATACTATAAACAACTTCATTAGTGGTTGGTCGCCTACAACTACAACGTTAACAACAAGTTGACTGACCACCAATGGAGTAACTCGATTTTATTTGCTTAATGTTTGAAGAAAGGAGTTAGTAAGGAGTTGTGCGAATTGAGAAAATCTTACTAGCGACATAGCAAATAAGCATAATTTCCTTTTCCTGGACTATAGATGGCGATAATGGCTATAAGTAATTAATAAATTAAGGTGTTGTGTAATTTTACATCAATTGTCCTTTTTAGATTATTGTTATTTATTCGGCTCTTGTGTAACTTGCCTATTACAATATGTAACAATGGCACTATAATTATATTATTATTCGATGTTCGTATTGTCGTTTTGAGTGTGAACAACGTGAAGTGCTCTCGCTTTCATATGTATTGGCTGTTGATAATGTTTGCTTGTACGCACATTGCGATAACATCGGCCGATTATTGTCATTATCATTAATAATAACGTATGACGGATAATCATCGTCAGAATATTGATGTCTTCAATAGTCTGTTATCTATTGCGTATGAATAATGCATTGCAACTAAAATTAATCACTGTTGCTACTTTTAAAGGCTCAGTGGATCGCTTTGTCTCGTGTGCCACGTTAAGTACCTGACTTCAGTTTTCAGACCGGAACACAACAGTTTGTTGTATTGTCATCGAATCTTTCTTCGGTCTTACCACGCTTCTGAGATAAAGTTAAACATCTAAAACGTTTATCAGTAATACACATTTGCAAAATTGTATTGCCCAATCTGCGGTTTTATTTTAAAATTGCCGCGTTCTATGTTATTACACTACCTACTGTCTGCAACTCCGTACGCTTTTTTCAGTAGTAACGATTTATGAATAATTAATTTACTTGATTAAAATGTTAGTATAGTTTATGATCTCTAAAATTGTTGTCGATAATATTGGTAGGCTATAAAATGCGAAATAACATACTTGCATGAAGTATATTGTGATACTTCCCTTGCGCAAAATGTTATGAAAATTGGTAGAATAAAAATGTTTTAAGACCGCCGGTGAACAACCTGTATACAAAATCTCAATAAAGCTGGTTGATAATAAAATTAAAAAAAAAACATTTTCGTCTTTTTTTTTACGAAATGTAAAAGTATAATATCAAATCAAACTTTTCAAAATAAATATGTAATAGGTATTATTTTAATTTTGTAATTGTATCTTAAATAATTTTTTGAAGCTAATACAAATTATTACATAAAATAAAGTGTACAAAATATTATTTAACACTTTGACTTCGCGTTCTTTGAAGGCGATTTGTTTTTTTTTTTGAAAAAAAAAAAATGAATTTATATGTTTAAGTTTGTGGTTTTCTGACGGAGGTTCTATATTCATAAAAAAGATATTTTGAATAAATTAAACAACAGGATAGATTTCGTTTTATTTGGTCGAAAAAAAAGGGGAGGCCCTGGCCGTTAGTTTGGATATCGCTAAGGCTTTTGATCGGGTCTGGCACAAAGCGCTTCTCTCGAAGCTTACTTCATATGGACTTCCCGAGAAACTACGCAATTGGGTATCCAGTTTCCTCACGGAGCGGAGCATAAAAATCGTTGTTGACGGTGCATGCTCGGATCTCAAGCCCGTGAACGCTGGAGTCTCACAAGGCTGTGTGCTATCCCCTACCTTATATCTTCTGCATATCAATGATATGTTAAACATCTGTAACATTCACTGCTATGCAGATGATAGTACTGTGGATGCTCTATATACCAGTCGTGCAGGTGTTTCTCAGGAACGCGTTAACGAGTGCCGGAATAAACTTGTGTCCGAGATAGAGACCTCATTGGGATGTGTCTAGGATTGGGGAAGACAAAATCTAGTCGATTTCAACCCCACAAAAACATAGGTATGCGCCTTCACCGCCAAAAAAACCCTTTTGACGCAGTCCCTAATTTTCAAGGAGTTCCTCTAGCTGCTGAGCCTAATTTTAGTATTCTCGGTATCGACATATCTAGCGACGTTCAGTTTGGTAGTCATTTGGAAGGTAGAGCAAAACTGGCCTCAAAAAAGTTAGGTATCCTTAACAGAGCGAGACGGTATTTCACACCGGTTCACCGCCTTCAGCTTTATAAGGCGCAAGTCCGTCCATACATGGAATACTGTTCTCATCTCTGGGCCGGAGCGCCCCAATGCCTTCTACTTCCTTTTGACCGAATCCAACGGAGAGCGGCTTGAATCGTTGACGACCGGGTGCTTTCCTTAGGGCTCGACACTTTGGAGCTTCGTAGGGATGTTGCGTCATTTTAGGTCCTTTACAAAATTATCATCGGTTCGGAAAATAGCCCAGTCATCAAGAAGAACAGGCAAGAAACTCGATTTTAACTTTTTAACGCACATATTTGTATAAAAATACTAGAGTTACAATCGCTTAAAGCGGATCCACTGACAGGGGTGCTAATTCCAGACATCACCATCGTTCGTATATTGGATCTACATTATAAAAGCCTTTTGATATCAAAATTCGTTGGGCATGATGCTTGAACTTACAATCCGGGAAATCGGTAATGTGATTTGGACTTTGTTAACTGTTACTAGTATCACTAAGCTGAAAATCCGTCGCCAAGCACCTGTTTTTATGTCCCGGCAGCTGCACTTGTGAGCCAGTCTCCCTCTAGGTTTAGCGTGACTACCATCTTAGACCACATCATCGTTTAACATCAGATGAGATTGTGGTCAAACGCTAACCTATGAAGTATAAGAAAAGACTAACATGAATAGACCAGTTTGTCACTATTTCAAATATATAAACCATACCGGTTTAAAGATTAGGCAAGACAAATCTCATACATTTTGTTTTATCTGCATTTAGTATTTATTTTTAAATGCAAACCAATCAGAAATTTTATTTAAAGTATTATATCTATATCTAACCCTTGAATCTATTCTTTTCATTTTGAATATAAGTGAAGTATCGTCTACACAAGGAGCCATGTCAATATAGTTGTCAACCATTAGTGGTAGATCATTTATTTAAGGAGTAAAGACTACCCTAAAATTGAGTATTGCGAGACATCAATTCTCACGCCACCTATCTCGTAGATGTTGCATGTGTATGTGAGGTTCACTAAAAATTTACGGAATCAATAAGAAAAAAATACTATGAATTTGTTTTTCAAAATAACTTAGCTCCGAAGCACTTTTTCATATGAATATACAAATTTTGAAAATGCTTTTTATATGCTTCAACAGACTGTTTCGGTAATGAAAATCGTTGACCGCATAAATAATCCTTGATTTTTGAAGTCGGGAAGAATTTACGTTTTTGCCTTTCAACAATTTGTTTGTCTATCTGGCCATGTAACAGCTGGCATTGTTATGGTGGAAGGTTGATACGGCATTTTTTGGTTATTTTTACAGAGTTCTCAATAGCTTCCCGCAAACAATTGGTTGTGTACCAATCGCTATTAATTTTGCGACAATCCTGGAAAGCGATAATAGCCACGTGCCCAATTTTATTAAAAAGAGTAGCAATCATCTTCTCTGATCTCTCATGCATAGGCCTAAGGATGCCCGAATCTCATGGCAGGTCACATGCTCATCTGTTTCAGTCCTACGGTGTACACGATGCTTTCGTTGCTCACAGAGGTACAAGGACGGCCATCACGAAATTCGACACTGAGATTAACACGACCGTGTTGGAATTCTGCAAAGCAGCTATAAACAGTTGGCTTGTATTACGTTTGATTGCCAAAAACAATTCGAAGGTGAGCGACACTGCTTAGTCGACAAACTGAGTTAAATAACGTTTATATTTAAAATGGCTTCAAAATGTGACAATAAGTGACAAATAGATGAAACAAACTAAATTCTAAAGCAAAATATTTCCATCTTTAAATGTCGAAAATAGTTTTACAATTCCTATTGTAAATTACCAGTTCCGGACACTTTTAATGCGGCCTATGATGCTAACTTTCTGACAGCGATCTTTAAGTAGGAGATTAGAAGGTCGAGAGCAATTTAGTATACCTATAGAGTTCTTCGAACAACATAGAATTATAAAAAAATAATTATAGTTGTATTTGTAGTTGCGTCTCTATTCACAACAAGATACTTTTTGTTTCAAAAGCAGTTATTGTAAGAAAAACATAACAATCAACTTAATCAATAACATGTATGATAAAAATAATGGCTGTTAAACAATAATATCATAATTGTATGGTTTTACATAACTGTGTTATCAATTTTTTAAGACCTTTAACACCATATCTTTTATCAACAAAAATTAGTTGGGAAATGGAGGGTTTACGTCGAAGATCCCCTGTATATAAAAGAATCCCAAGACATTGGAATTACATTCATCGTTTGCGATCGTCGAAACGGTCGCGTGGCAGCCAAATAAAATAGAGGTAAAAGAAAAATTTTATTTTTATTTATTAATTTTTTTATGGGTTATTATTTTATCATTTTGTGGACAAAAGCATAACACTCATCATCTGATTACAATAAATTTGACCATATTTATTAAGTGTTAAATATAAAATTTACTGTTTACAAAATAATACTTATCTAAAATAATAATAATAACATTTTCTTTAAATCTGGATAGTTACTTATCTAGGACTCTGGAAGAGGTACGGAGAAATGTACGTAGGGATCGTTAATTACTCCACACTCAAAATCAAAATCAAAAATACTTTATTCAGTTTAGGCCCTGAGAAGGCTCTTATGAACGTCAAAGTTACCACCGGTTCGGAAAACAACCCAGTCATCGAGAAGAACCGGCAAGAAACTCGATCTGGTTTATCTTTTCATTAACATATTATAACTCACATTTTTAAAACATAGTTATAAATCATTACATTCGGTTTTGGTGGATGCACAGAGAGGGCGTCTTTTTCAGACGTAACCGTCGTTCACACAACGTCGTTCAACTAGCACAGTTGTTCTAATAACTTAAGATTATCGTATCTTAATATATTTTTAATAATTCCACTATAGATAGTTTCTATCGCTGTTCCTTTAAAAAACAAAAAATATCAGATTTTATGTGTTTATTTATTTTTATTAATCTACAAGGAAATGTTACTTATTGTTACTTGAAAAATGTACTATATAGTTTGAATTTTATTTGTCATGTGTATTCATTACTATTCGGTTAAAAGAATTGAACGATATGTGGCTATTTAGTCTAAATTTTACTTCGACTGAAGTCATATATTTTACTATAAAAAATATTTTTTTTATGTATTTATTTATAGAAACAAATTTTACAAAGACAATGGCCACCAAAAAGTTCGCCGGAGCATCCCCTTACACTTATTTTAAGTATGACCATCCCCCAGAAGACTACGTGTTTGAAGAGTAAGTAGTATAAGTTAAAATTGCATTAACGTTCTTTTTAACTGTTTTTATTGTAAACATGATTTGGAGTAGCAAACTTTTGAAGCTACGGAATATTTTACAAATCTCTTTTATGAAAACCATTTATTTAATAGTTTTTCTAAAGTAAACTCTTATAATAATTATAATATTGAAATTATCTGACATCCCAAATGATACAATGTTTCAGGGGCAAATGTAATTGGTTCGCGGAATCCTCGTTATATTTTCACAGAACCAACATTCGGAATTCGTGCTTTATAGAACACTAGTTAATAATTTTATTTTCTAGTTATAATTTATACAAATGTCGTCATTTACTGAGATTTTTATCATATTCCCTCCTTACATTTCAGTGCTTTATAGTTTTTTAGACTAAATGGAAAATATTTCCATTCATAATAGACAATAAGGGACCTTAAATATAAGTTACATTAGTTTGCTGACTGTGCTTTTTCAGAAAGTTTTAACGAATTTTGTAAATAAAGGAATTAAAAAATCATTTAGACATTTTAAATTGTTTTTGTCAAAAGTTGTTATTAAATCACCAACATTTTGTGTTTCAGGTTTCTCAACAATTATTCTTTAAACCACAAGTCCAAATGCCAAGCACCTCCAGTAGTCGCTGCTGTATTTGGACTCGGTCGCGCTGGTTCTTTCCATATGCCTAATATGATCCAAAACCCCCGTATTAATTTGAAATACATAGTCGACGACCGTACCGAAATGTTTGATGAGATGAAAAAGTACTGGAACTTCAGTGACAAAATCACATTTTTACCTTCCAAGGACGCAGACCGTGTCTACAAAGATAAAGAGTAAGTAGCTCTGTAAAGCTTTAATAAATTTGTGTATTACATACCGACCTATACATAATTGGTTACTCTTATTATTACGAACGCACCGAGACTCGACTCGAGGGCCAAAACTACGGGCTTCGTATAGGTAGGATTCGGGACGCTGGCGGGAAGTGAAACCCCCACGTTCACACAAAACACTGCCTTTATTCCAGAAATCTTCAAGGTACAAAGTACACAATACACAATATACAATACAATAGGTTAGCTCAGACCAGAGATCACGATTGACACTACGATTGACATTCAAACGATTGACATTCAGATGATTGACATTCTGACGATGAGATGGTCTGAGTAACCAATCACAAACTATTCACAATACTTTCACTTATAACACTATTTTCACTTTTGTCGCACTTATTTCTTGCTTGTCGCTATACTGCTGCTGCTACACATGCCCCGGTAACGCCTCGTTCGAGCTTAGGTACTTCGAGGCTATACCGTAATGAGAGCCCCTATGAATTGTACAATTTCTTAACATCGCGGTTTACAATTTTCACTATCGATCGTGCAGTTTTTACGTTATATCTTATTAAATATGTAACTAATTACAAAGTATTATATATTATTATGTACGTCTTTAAGGGCTTTATATAATGCAATTTTCATATAAATTATACAATTAATAATGGCAAAGTTATTGGCGAAAAACATACAATTTTACAACGAAATTTTACTGTCTTACAACTTAATTTTCCATTTATGACGAACCTATATACCTAATACCTATTTATTTATGTTGTTCGTTAATTATGTATCATATTACACATAATTTAAGCATAAAATTATCCATTTTCTATAATTCGCGTATTTATGTTTTCTAATATACACTTTTACAATTAATAACATTTCTTTCCCATTCCTATTCCTAAATGTTCGTAAACAATAAAAAATTACTTCTATATAGCAATTATATGTTAAATACGTTGATTAATATAAAAAACATCAAAATTAAAATACAAAAATCCCGAAATTCGGTTCGTCCTTACAACATATGCGTGGCGTCAGATTACCGCGCCACGCGCCGCCAATGGTCGTGCTGCGTCGCTTACAGTCTCCCCCCGAGTGTACGCTCCGTCGTGCACTCCCTCTTGCGGTCGCGACGCTGCAGGCACGATGACGATGAGACGCGATGCTGGACGCCTCAGGATTCCGCCTTTCGATGTCCGGATGTCCGTCACTCGTGTTCTGCCGTCGGGTCCGGGGTGACACGCGATGACCTCTCCTCTGGGCCAAGTGTTGCGGGGTAGCGACGAATCGGCGATGATTACTATATCGCCCCGCTGTGGTTGACGAGCTTCTTTCCGGTCGATTTTTCTGGGCATGAGAGTGGGTAAGTACTCTCTCAGCCATCGTTTCCAAAAGTGGTCTGCTAGACGTTGCGTTGTCTTCCAGTCGGCTTTCCCGATCAATGTATACTCGTCGAAACTTCCGATTATTGCTGAGCCACATGAACGGCCAATGAGGAAATGATTGGGCGTTAGGCTTTCTTCATCGTCGGGGTTCACGCTCAGATGTGTGAGTGGGCGTGAATTGACGGTGTGTTCGACTTCAGTTAGTAGGGTGTGCAGCACTTCCTCTGGAGGACTCTTTTCGTTCAATGTGGCTGATAGCGCTGTTTTTACGGTGCGTATCATTCGTTCCCAAGCACCTCCCATATTGGGTGCTCCGGGTGGTATAAATTTCCATTGTATTCCCTTTTGGTTTGCTGTGTCTATAAGCTCGTTTCTTTGCATTTTCTGGATTTCTTCGCGTAACTCGTGATTTGCACCGATGAAGTTTGTCCCGTTGTCACTATACAATATTTTTGGACTTCCTCTTCTTGCTGACATTCGGCGCAGCGCCATTATCATAGAGCTGGTACTTAATGATGGCACCAACTCCAGATGGACAGCGCGCGTCGTGAGGCATGTGAAGAGGGCTCCCCATCTCTTTTCTTTTCTTCGTCCGATGGTGACATACATGGGGCCGAAGTAGTCGACCGCTGTACACGTGAAAGGATAAGATCCGTAGCGAAGTCGTTCTTCGGGCAAGTCCCCTGTCGGCGGCATTTGAGGTTTGGTCTTCCTAGTGCGGCACCACTGGCATTGGTACAGCACTCGTTTTACTGCATCGCGTAGAGATAGGATCCAATATTTCTGCCGTAATTCATTAATTACTGTTGCGTGGTTTGCGTGACAGAAACGGCGATGGTAGCGATCGATCAGCAGACGTGCCACGTGATGCCGGCCGTCTAAGATCGCTAACTTTGCTGGAGAACCGTCTTGTTTAAGTTTGCTGGTTCTGGCGTTCAATCTCACTATATTGAGATCGTCGAGTTGGACATCGATCTTCTTTAATCGGCTGTTCGTTTTGAGCGGAAAACCTTTCTTCATGTTTTGGATTTCTTCGTTGAAGGAATCTTGTTGGCTATTTTGTATAATATGAAGTTCTGCCCTTTGCAGGATTTCTTCTGGGATTGGTAACCAGTTCTTTTGTTCGGTATGGATTCGATTAGTTCTTGCTTTCTTGTCTTGTTTCCCCTTTCGCTGAGGCTTCCAAGATTCGTCGGTTCTTCTTACGGAGTTGATTATATGCTTCTTTTTACAGATTTCAATAAATTGGAATACTCTTGCAGTAGTTCGTAGTAGGCGAATCCAGCTTGAAAAGCGTTCTGGGTTTGGTAGAACGGTTTCTATTTTTGTTGTCGTGGTCAGGACGGTTTCACTTTTCTTTTCTTCACCGGTCGCCTCGATCCGGTGGAAGGTTTTCTGAGGCCAGTCTGCGTCTGGCCGGCGGAGGAAGTCAGGCCCGACGAACCACTTGCTGTCTTCCTTGAAGTGTCGTGGCGCTTCCCTCGTTGCGATGTCGGCCGGATTTTCCTTTGTTGGCACCCACCTCCACTCGTGTGGCTTTGAGAGGTCTTCGATCTCGGCGAGACGGTGCGCGACGAAAGGTTTGAACCGCCGGGGATCTGCCTTCAGCCACTGGAGTACCGTGCTGGAATCAGACCAGAAATATCGGGCGGTTATTTCCATGTCCATTTCTTCCGTCACTGATCTCGCGAGTCTTGCCCCAAGTAACGCCGCCTGCAGTTCCAAGCGCGGTATTGTCACAGGTTTTGTTGGCGACACCCGCGCCTTCCCTGCTATGAGTGCGACGTGTATGCCGTTCGTCTCCACCCTCCAGTAGCACGCCGCTGCGTACGCTGTTTCACTGGCGTCGACGAAGGTGTGTAGCTGTCCCGCTCCTGCTGCCGGCATCAGGCATCGGGGTATCTTGAGTTCCTGTAGCGTAGACAAGCTGGTGATGTATTCGAGCCACTGGTGGTGCGCCTCCTCGGTGATAGGTTCATCCCATTTGGTGCCGGCCCGCCATATGTCCTGTAATACACGTTTACCTTTGATTAGTAAAGGTGCAATAAGACCTAAAGGATCGAACGTCGACATTACGGCGCTCGTCACTTCTCTTTTTGTAGGCATTCTGTTGCCTTCAATAACGTCGCTCGGGGTATTACGCAAGCTACTATTGAATGCTAATGCGTCTTGTTGAATCATCCAACGTAGTCCGAGCGTCTTTTCTTCGTTAGTCCCGATCGCTACTTCGGTCGGTGACGTTTCTTCTTTTTTCAATCCGTCCAGTACTCGTTGACTATTGCTGGCCCACTGTCTAAGTTCGAAACCAGCTTTCTTGTGAATTGTATCTACTGCCGCCGCGGTGTGGATTGCTTCTTCAACCGTTGAGAAGCTTTGTAGGTAATCATCCATATAATGATTCCTTATTATTGCTCGTACTGCCTCGGGATGTTCGTTACGGTGTTCCTCTGCGTTCCGGTTTTTTACGAAGATCGCTGTGGCCGGTGATGATGCTGCTCCGAAAATGACAGACGTCATCCGATACTCTTTGGGCCTTGATTCACGATCTTCGCCTCTCCACAAAAACCGGAGGCTGTCTCTATCTTCATTCCTTATTTTAATTTGGAGGAACATCTCCTTGATGTCGGCGACTACTGCCACCGGTCCCTGCCGAAATCGTAACAAGACCCCGAACAGAGACTGCAGCAGATCGGGTCCCGGGAGTAATGCGTCGTTCAAACTTTTCCCTTGATATTTTGAGGCTGCATCGAAAACAATACGAATCTTCTTCTTCATAGGGTGTACCACGGCGAAATGTGGCAAGTAGAACGTTCTTCCTGTTGTAGTACTGGCCGGTGCTTCTTCTGCATATCCGCTATCCAGAAGATGCTGTATTTGTTTCCCATATTCTTCTTTCAATGCGACGTCCCAGTCGAGCTTCTTTTCGATGCCCTTCAAACGGTGGTGAGCCAGTGCGTAGTTGTTCGGTAATCCCTCGTTCTCGGATTTCCATAGTAGCCCTGACTCGAACCTCCCATCGGGTAGCCGCTTTGTGGTGCTCTCTAAAACCTTGAGAGCTCTATCATCTGCGTCGTTGCTGGGGCGGCGCTGCTGTATTCCGATTAATTCCAAATCGAAGTGTTGTTTTATCATTTCTTCAATACTGTTGTCTTCATTCGGCTGTCGGCAATTGTTCACGAACTTGACCGGTGAAGCGTTGTTTGCGGAGCAGCAACCATGTAGTACCCAGCCAAGACTGGTGAGACTGGCAACTGGTTGATTGGATTTCCCTTTAATAATCTTCCTTGACACAATTAGCTCCCAGTTGTCCTGTCCTATAAGTAGAGCAGGCCTTTCCTTGCTGTAGACCAGCTCGTTCATTTTCTTCAAATGTTCACACTTCTCGATGACATCCAAGCTGACGCGCTGCGGTGCCAGCCTGAGGTTGCAGATGGTCCGGACTCCTTTCAATGTTCGTTTGTCCCGTCGGTGAGCTCCTTTTATTTTAATGTCGATTTGTTGCGAGTCTTTCTTTTCGATGAGCTTCCCTCCGACGGTCTCCAGGACGAGTAGGTCAGGCTTCCCTTCAGCTCCGATCCTACGAGCCACCTCTTCATCCAGCAAGGACACGGTGGATCCCTCATCCAGGAGTGCGAGAACGCGTGTGGAGCCGGTTGGTCCGTAGACATCTACCGGAATCATCTTCAGGTAGACCTCTTTTCCATCCGCGGCGGCGTAGACACTCTTGATCGCAATGTCTTCCGATTTCGTAGATGAGTCACGATGCGTGGGCTTTTCGGTCGATGACTCATGTGATGCGGGCTTTTCCCTCGGAGGTCGCGGCGCTGGACTCTTGCTCGATGGTCGCGACGCAGGCCCCTCCTGTGGCGTTCGGTTTGCCTCGGCGTGCAGCATGGTGTGATGCGGTCGTCCACACTTCCTGCACGATGGTCCTCTGCAGTTGTCTCGGGAGTGCCTCTGCCCTAGACACTTGAAGCAGAGCCTCTTCTGTTTAACCACCGCCCACTTCTTGTCGGTGGTTGTTTCCTTAAACCTACGGCACTCAATTATACGATGATCATTCTTATCACAGTATACACAAAATGATTTATTGTGAGAGGTGCTCACCTGAGATTGTGTGGTATGTACCTGCCTTGTATTGGTATACCTCCTATTCGTAGTTGCGGCTTCTATGGGTGCGAGCGATGACCACAGATCCGCTTCGTGTTCTAGAAACTTCCTTAGTTTCACGAGTTCCGGGTCTTCTTTGTTCCCGGCGGTGTAGTCTAGCCACCTGCCTCGTAGCATAGGTGACAGCTTTTGAATTATGTTCCTGCCGACTTCCGGTGAGTAGAGGTACTGTGGTAGTTCTAGAGCGCTGATTGTAGCTACGGCGTTGCTAACCCGAGTGGCGAACATGCAGATGTCCTTTGGTGAGTCCCCGATGCGAGGCAACTCCTTTATACTTTCCAATTCGGCTAGCACGAGTCGGTCTGGCTTACCGAACCTCCTTTCCAATGCAGCGATGACTTCCTCAGGGTTGGATGCGGCGAACATTAAACGACGAACGGTTTCCTTTGCCGTTCCATGTAGACAGTGTCTCAGACGAGCCATATTTTGTACGTCGGAGAATTGTGCTGCGGTATCCCGGTACGTCCTTATGAAAGGCAACCATTCTTCCGGCGCTCCAGTGAAGGTAGGCAGATCGGCGTACTTCGACGGTGCGGCCGGTGCAGCTGCTCTTGTGGCTTGTGTCGCGGCGATCAAAGCATCCGCGAGTTCCTTAATGTCGCTCTTCTTTGCGACTTCCTCCTGTGGTTTGTCATCCTTTAAGTACGTCGTACTTTGGTTGACCCATTGTTCGACGTGTGTGGACCGCTCTTGTTCCAACTCATCGTCGACTTCGTCTTCGGATTGGCACTGAACCATTTCAAGTTCTATTTGTGCCAAGGCAGCAGCAGATCGTGCGAGTTCCAATTTCTTCATTGCTTCGAGCTCCAATAGTTTTGACCTTGACGATTTGACTGACCTAGTGGCGCGTGGTACCGAAGGAACGCACGGTGGTACCTCTTCTGGTCCTCCAATGTTCCTTGGCTTCGTACACGTAGCTTTCGATGTTGTTGGTACCGAAGCAACGCACGGTGGAACCTCTTCTGGTCCTCCAATGTTCTTCGGTGCGGGCATCCTTGATGTGTCCTGTGATGCGGCTGCAGTAGCTGATCGAGTACGAATTGACGCCGTCGACGGTGCAGTCTTCTTTGTTGTAGCGGACGTAGTAGTGGCCGAGCTTGTCTCGGTCGGTGTATACAATGACCAATCAGTGGTCGAGGTTTCGTCCGACTCATCCTTGCGGCTTTGTCTCGGTGAACGTGTAGTGGGCATCTTCTTCGATGTGTGTGTCCCGATCCGGCAATCGAAGGACCAACAAAACTATTACGAACGCACCGAGACTCGACTCGAGGGCCAAAACTACGGGCTTCGTATAGGTAGGATTCGGGACGCTGGCGGGAAGTGAAACCCCCACGTTCACACAAAACACTGCCTTTATTCCAGAAATCTTCAAGGTACAAAGTACACAATACACAATATACAATACAATAGGTTAGCTCAGACCAGAGATCACGATTGACACTACGATTGACATTCAAACGATTGACATTCAGATGATTGACATTCTGACGATGAGATGGTCTGAGTAACCAATCACAAACTATTCACAATACTTTCACTTATAACACTATTTTCACTTTTGTCGCACTTATTTCTTGCTTGTCGCTATACTGCTGCTGCTACACATGCCCCGGTAACGCCTCGTTCGAGCTTAGGTACTTCGAGGCTATACCGTAATGAGAGCCCCTATGAATTGTACAATTTCTTAACATCGCGGTTTACAATTTTCACTATCGATCGTGCAGTTTTTACGTTATATCTTATTAAATATGTAACTAATTACAAAGTATTATATATTATTATGTACGTCTTTAAGGGCTTTATATAATGCAATTTTCATATAAATTATACAATTAATAATGGCAAAGTTATTGGCGAAAAACATACAATTTTACAACGAAATTTTACTGTCTTACAACTTAATTTTCCATTTATGACGAACCTATATACCTAATACCTATTTATTTATGTTGTTCGTTAATTATGTATCATATTACACATAATTTAAGCATAAAATTATCCATTTTCTATAATTCGCGTATTTATGTTTTCTAATATACACTTTTACAATTAATAACATTTCTTTCCCATTCCTATTCCTAAATGTTCGTAAACAATAAAAAATTACTTCTATATAGCAATTATATGTTAAATACGTTGATTAATATAAAAAACATCAAAATTAAAATACAAAAATCCCGAAATTCGGTTCGTCCTTACAACATATGCGTGGCGTCAGATTACCGCGCCACGCGCCGCCAATGGTCGTGCTGCGTCGCTTACACTTATAAACTACATCATTACAAACCTAATATAATAATTTAGTTGATGTCACGCTATCCAAAATTTCTTATCCATAGATCATTTTTTGCAAGTCTAACTTCATTTTTATAAATTACAGAGTCAACGTTGTATTCATTACCGCTCCGACTCCCACCCATCATAAAATTGTTGTTAACTCTATCGCTAACAACAAAGATGTGTTCTGTGAGAAGCCCATCGCTGAGAACGTGGAAGATACCAAAAAGTGCTACGAAGCCGCTAAAGCTAAGGGCCGTATTCTATACGCCGCATTTAACAGACGTTGGGATCCGTCCTACAGAAACTTCAAGAACAGAGTTCGCAGCGGAGAAGTCGGTCACGTTCAGATGTTGAAAGTTACAACTAAGGATTCTCCGCTTCCGCCCATTGAATACTTGAAGACTTCAGGTAATTTTCTATAAGGACTATTTGCTTTAGGCACATACTTATTACGTTTAATGGCATCTTGCGGGATCTTCCAGGATTATTGGCGTATGGATAAACAGTTATTTAGAAGCATTTATTATGATATTTGTAGGGTCGAGGTCGATATGACGATGACGTTAGATAGCTTCCTCTCGGTATTCATCAGTAGAAAGTATATTGTTCTACAACTAGCTCTCCAAAATGAGACCAAATCTTCTATTTACTGTATTACCATGTAATGAAATAACATAGCAAGTTAACGTCAATGCTATCAATACTTTTGAAGATCTCCATGCTATCTTCTGTTTCACTCACTTTTTATAGGGAGATTTTTTAACCCACATGTTTTATTCTTTTGTACGATTTCTCAAACGTTTTCTTTCATACAAACCTTGTCTTGACAATTACAATTATAAGCAATAAAAGAATTAGCCAAATAAATGCAGCTATTCTAAAATAATGTACGCACATACATTTGGCGAATGATTTTTATTTATACAGATTATCATGGATATTATACTTAGGTGTTAAATATTTTGTATATCCATTGTATAATTAATAATACAGGTGGTGTTTTCCACGATTGTTTGGTGCACGATTTCGACATGGCATGCTGGATCCTCGGTGAGGTACCTCACCGTGTGCAAGTAGCAGCATCCGCACTCATTCCTGAGATCAAGGCTATCAACGATTTTGACACTATTGCCTACCTGCTCTCTTTCCCATCCGGCGCTGTTGTTCTCGGTGACAACAGCCGCTTCTCTGCATTTGGATACGACCAGAGACTCGAGGCTTTCGGTAACAGAGGTAAATATATTTTGGTGAAATTTACTAATGTCTATTGTTTTTCAAATATATTCTCAGGACAAGACCACTGACCAGTGTTTCGTTTTCAGGCTTGCTGAACGTAGGAAACGAAAGGCCATACTATTCGACGGAGTCGACGATCTGTCATGAGGGAATTAGGAAGACGCCTATCTTCTACTCATTCCCGTCCCGTTACAAGTTCGCCTACAGAAATGAGTTGGAACACTTCTTGGATGTCGTGCAGAGTAAGTTAATTAAACATTTGTTACATATGTACAAAACAAAGAAGAAACTAAAAATGTTGCCATCTCCCATGTACTTATGATTCAGGATAGAGGTATGCGATGATCAGGGTTACGAACATTTATCTGATTTTTTAATTTGTTCAGTGGTCATTTCCTACATATTTAACTGTATTATAAACGTAGCGCACCTTTTCTCGCTCCTTTATTATTGTCTTTGGAAATATTTGCAGCTTTCTTAGTCAACGTCTCCAAAATTTTCATTAAAAACCCTTATGTTATGTTTATACGATACCTTATATTTTTGCGACTGGTTTGTCTTATACTAGCTTTAGCTTGCGATTTCCCTCGTGTAAATGTAGACTGGATATATTATTCGGGAACACTGGATTTTTCATGGATGAAAGATATTCTATGTCCTTTTCTATACTACCAATAACGTTTAAGCAAAAAATTGCACGATAACCAGTCGAGTAGTTAAGGCATGAAAGCGTATCAAACAAACTCACCTTCCCATTTATAATATTAGGATAGCGTTGCTAGAGAGTATTTTGCTTTCGCGTGATTCGAGTCATTCAGTACTCTAATGTGATAACTATATAAAACCACACCTTGTCAAACATTGCGTTGCCTGTAACACTCGTAGATACTAATAGGGATCGAGTTAAAATGTGTACGTCTATAAAAGTATGTTTTAATCGACATTCCAGTTTTTTAAAGACATTTTTTTTATTATCAGAGGGTATCCCTATGGATGTGACTAGCTGGCAAACATTGGCTGTGAGCAAGATCGCTACTGCTGCTGAACAGAGCGCGCGAACCGGGAAGGCTGTTGACCTCGACTGGTCAGGAGATGACATGCCAGCTGAATACTCATAAACGAATTTATAATCCTAACTCCATCGACGGTTTTACACTTATTATTGTTATAATTACGCCACCATGATTAATTATATTGTTTTGTACAGAGTATGTAATCATTTTTTGTCTAAATAAATGAGCATTAAATGAAATTTTGTCTTTTATGAGCGCATCACTTCAGAGTGGCTGCTGCACCTATTTGGGCTATTATATTTTTGGTGTGTGTGTGTGTGTGTGTGTGGGAGTAATTTTCAAGACAACGTTGACAAGAAAAAATTTTTTTTGAAAATTTTTTTAGGACAACTGATAAAATTAGATTTCAAATGCCCATACAAGAAGTGAGTGAGACAGAAGACAGTAGGAAGATCATCGAAAATATTAACTGATTGAGGTTTAGTTGTCATTTTAGTTCATTACGTGGTTGTACTGTAAAGGGAAGATCAGCTCCCATTTTCTTCGTTAGTACACTCAGTTGAAGTCGGGGCGGGTAGCTAGTTATCTGTAAAAATAAAACTGTATGTAAAAAAATAAAAACAAGCTTTTAAGAAAGAATGAACTAAAAAATTAAAATATAATAATAGTTACATATTTGCAGTTGTCTAATATTGTAAAAATGTAAAGAGCACTCTGCCCTTTTTACATCAAGGTTTTTGTTTGTTAGTTAGACTCTAATCTTATTTTAATTTTATAAAAAATATATGAATTAAAAAAAAATGATTAAGAATGAGTATATCACAGGAAGTTTGAAAATAGCAACAGTGACAGAGAAGTTGAGGAGTAATAGGTTAGCATGGTACGGGCATATTATGAGAAGAGATGAAAGTCATGTAACAAGAAAAGTTTTGAGTTTGAAAGTGGACAGATAGAGGTATAGGAACACCGAAACAGGTATAGTATAGTATAGTATATAGTGTGAAAAATGTACTGAGATGACGTCTGACAGAGAAGAGTGGAAAAGGAAACAAATAATCAAGGTGGGATAAGGGTAAGATGATGATGATACGAAATTAGCAACCCTTCTATTCTTTTTAAGCAACATTTTTGTATTTGAAAATTAACTTTTATCTTTTAGTGCGCATTGCCATAGAAGCATGTTTTACTTAAACTACATTTTTTTTAGTCTTCTATCGAAATTGAGTTTCGAAAAACGAAAAAGAAAATATTAAATGATTTTTTTATTCTACATTTATTGAAGTTCGACAATGTAAAATAACCAAAAATGTGTCGCGAACAATATCATAAATACGAAATACATGTATATTGCATTATTTATTAAAAAAAAGTGACTATCTAGAAAAACAGAGGACTGGTCAGGTCAATACTTGGGTCGGCAGAATTACACTCCTATACAATTCGGCTTACTTTCTGAAAACGTGTTTTTTTATCTCGAGCTGGAGAACATCGGTTACTATTGATTATTATTAGTATTAAGTTTGTTGGGATTTTGTTATAGCATAATCATTGTTAAAAAATGTCTTTACTGATACTATAAACACTGGATTGGGAGACACACTTTATTACCCTTGTGTACTATTTATCTGTATTTTATGGTTGATTAGATGTTACCTGCGACTTCGTATGCGTTGTTTATTATCCTAAAAATGTTTTGTGTATATGCAAAAAAAGCATAAAAAATTTAAAAGCAAAAATATACTTTGTCTACAAAAATAAAGTTATCTTTATAGTGCTTATTAAAATAGTAGTTTCTTATTAGATTATTATAAATATTAAATTAAATGAAAATATCATGATAATGTTTGTCTTAGTTAAGGGCCAAGTGATCATAAGTGATAAAGGTTCGAATCCTTGCAACAGAGCCGGAGTTTTAAGTGAAGAAAACATCGTGATGAATCAATAGCATGTTGGTAGGGCTTTTTCAAGTACACCTGGCTAGCTACCAACCTCAAGTTGAAAATCTGTCGCCAAGCATCTGTTGGTGTGTTCCGGCATCTGTGCTTGAGAGGCAGGCCCCCTCTAGGCTTACTGTGATTACTATCTTAGACCAAATCGTAATTTAACATGAGATAATATTGTAGTCAAACCCTAAAATCTATAAAGTATAAAAAAATGTGTACTTTTTCTGAAAATGAAGTGGTAAACGAGCTTAATGCTCATCTGACAATACATACTAACTGCAGTTGAAATTACTATTAACAGTTACCTTTAATACAATAGCATAAAATTATATTCTATGGTTACTCTCTATTTGTAAGTTTTTTTTTTCAGAGGATATCACTATGTATCTCGCAATCAGGCAAAATTTGTCTGTCAACAAGATTATCACTGTTACGAAGAAAGCGCGTGAAGGCGGTTGACAGGAGATCATTTGCCAGCTGAATCATAAGGCAATTTTTTGAACAGCTTAGCTGGAAATGAAATATTTTTCTGAAGATACAAGTAAATTATTTTTATACGAAAAATAGATATACATATCTATTGTAAATTAGGCGACGAATATTATAAAAGTAGCCAATTTAGGTGTTTCAAAAAAAGAACATTTTATTCAATTTTTTAAACTTCAGTGGGGGTATGCCGAATCTATTTTTGTGGATATTTTTATCGTTTAATCGAAACTTCAATAGCTTATTTCATATAAAAAATTTTACTTATATTCCAATGTCAATTTTTATATATGGAAATATTTTTATTGTCATGTTCAGAGTGCTATAATTAAATATATAGAATGCCAACAAGTTCTATTCGCGAAAATTTTAAAATTGTTGATTGCCGTTTGGGGTGTCCATTAATTAATTACATGAGGTGTTTTTGAGTATTTTTTGAGCTCCTCCCTACCCTAATCTCACGTGAGAACTTTCAAAATGTGTGTTTTGAGTATAAACGCGTTGGGTTTATTTATAAAAATACAATTTGTTTTATTAATTTTATTAAGACTAGTGAGGACTAGTATTTGAGATTGTTTAGTTCGTAATCTAAAATCGCAGTGTTAACATTAAATAGTACTTAAATGGAAACAACTAAAATGAATACTAAGGGATCATTATTGTTATTCGTATACAACGATGTTAATTATGTCGTTTCGTATAGTTTTTGCAATAAGATTTTCTCTAAAGAAATGAGTATTTAGATAAAATATTACCTTTTATAGCATAAATCATAAAGAATGTATTACAAAGTCAAGATCATGATTCCACAGTAAATAGTTAAAAGTCAATATCATTTTTTTCTTAGGACTTCGGATCCGGATGAAAGGTTTTTACATGTTCCCCATACGGAGTGAAATTAAACATGAATACTTGCTTTTACCTCTGACGTGGAACATTCCGCTTCAATACACTCACTTTGAACACAAGAGAAATTTCAAGAGGGTAATCGGGTCTAGAACATATCTCCTTGATCTTCTGCCGCAATGAGATAAATGAGTAAATACAGATATTGTACATTTAATACAATACTGTCAAGTGTATGACAACATTTTTGTAATCAACAAATCAAAGCTTTTAATTATTCCATTGCAAGTTATTATTACATACTTAACACTAACTTATATAAAAAATTTTTTCACCATAAGAGACAAGTTGTGAAAAAAAAGATATCAAAGAAAATGATGGGAATGATAAGAACCGCACGCGACTTCGTTTGTATTAATTATTATAGTGCGCAGAGATTAAATATTGGTGAGAGTGGGTCGATTCAGTACGTTGTGACATCGGATCTAAAACAATATTATTATACAATTTATAAAAATACATTATATTACTTTATAATTTTATAGAAAATTGACAACTGAGAAGATGCAATGTCTCTCCGGATAACCTGAACATTTTTACCAACGACGCTAATGTGATTTGGTATTCAACTCTTAGGAGATACTCCATTTAGCCTTACGTTAATTGTATATAAATTGCAAAACAAATAAAAAAAAAATACACCCATAGCACTCGGGGAGATCGTGGCTTTATAACAGTGAAATAATTTTCAGAAGTGGATCTCTAGTTCTAGATATTATTTTCTTATAAACAATTTGGCCTTTCTAATAATAAATAGTAAGTCTACACGCTGTGCAAACTTAAATTTAAAATCTATATTTATACACGATTAAATCTATATTTATGGCTGTAGTAGATATAAATACGTTATAAAGTCTAATGTACATATCTCCGTCTAGACAAGATGTCGCTTTCCATGAATATCGCCATTATTCTTTTTTTATTCACATTTATATAAAATCCTTCACGAAACTTTCATTTTATTTTATTTCTATGAAATATTTATTTGTTAAACATTTATCTTACGTTAACTGTTATTTTCAGTTCAAATTACCACAAATGTAGTTTAACACTAGCTGAAGTAGATAAGCGCGAGTGGAATTATTTATCCAATGACGGCGGCCCACTCACTGTCACGGAGACAGGGGTGATTCACTTGAACGCGTTAAAGGAGATCATTTATTGATGAGGAATAGCGATTTTCTCAGGGATCCAGAGAGAGTACACGATTTTTATTTAACTATTTTTACTTTCGTTCCATTCTATCATTTTGTTGACTAAAAAATATTAGAGTCCTAATGCCTAGGTTACCTACTTAATGTACTAGTTACTAGATAATTGGATGTTAGCATCCTTCAAAAGATGTTAGAGAAAATTTTTGTCATAATGTAGTCCGGTGATGCTGTGAACGCCTGTCAGGCTAATAATGTAAACAGTTCGAAAAAAAAAAGAAATGCTGTCGAGATGAAAAATACTTTTTTTTTACCAACGCAACCAAGATGATCGAATGACAAGACAACGAGTAGACGAGAGGACAATTATTTGTATGGGAGTACCTGGCCAATTGAATTAATTTCGGACCGGCAGCCTCATGTTACCCAAAGGCAACGCGCCATTTCTTAACGATAAACATAAACAGTTTTCTAACGAACAATAGGTTTGCCGAAAACATACTTGCAATAGATGTATGTAAAACATCAATTTGAGAAAAAATATTCTTTGGAGCTTGACAATCGTCAACAAAACGAATTTTATGATGATTTTTCGAGTTATTTTCAGTTTGTCTATCGATATCTTTGTACGATTATGATGCAGAAACTATGAGTAGCCGATTTTAAGGTTTGGCATGATAATAGTTTATATACTATATTAACAGGATACGCGCCTGCGCAAATTAAATCGATGTGCGAGTGGCATTTATAGTATTATTTTACTGATACACCTTTTCAATTAAACTTAGTTTGGCCATAAATACTGTTACATTTAAAAATAAAGAAAATATTACATTTAAGTTTAGAATCTGTCATTTTTATATGATTGTTCATTGCGTTTTCTCATTTTGGCGCCAATACATTGTACAATTATTTGCGATATTAAAATGGAGTGGGGTCATAAAGAGAACCGAATCACGGTGATTGCATTACAGAAAGTAGGTATGGAGCCAAATGCAATTTTTAAAACTCTCCATACGCTTGGTATTAGTAAAATGTTTGTGTACCAGACTATTACAATTGTGACAAAAAAAGATCTGGCCGTCCACGTAGTGTTCGTACGAAAAAGGTGATTATAGCAGTAAGGAAAAGAATTCGAAGAAATACTGTTCAAAAGCAAAAGATTTTATCTCGGGAGATGAAGATAGCACCTATAAGAGATGTAATGGTCATTTCTTAACTGATAATTTAGAAAAGAATAGGGTGGTAAAATCGAAACATTACTGAAGCGGTACGCAAAGGCAGCTCTCAGAAAATTTTTATTTACGGATGAGAAATTTTTTAAAATTGAGCAACATTTTAACAAACAAAATGACCGTATTTATGCTCAAAGCTCTAAGGAAGCTTCCTAATTAGTCGAAAGAGTGCAACGTGGACACTATCCGACTTCAGTAATGGTATGGTGAGGTATTAGCTATGAAGGAGTGACTGAACCATACTTTTGTGGAAAAGGTATCAAAACATCGGCACAAGTGTATCAAGATATCATTCTTGAGAAGGTAGTGAAGCTCCTTAACAACACCACGTTCAATAACCAAGAATGGTCCTTCTAGCAATACTCGGCGCCGAAGCATAAAGCTCGGTCTACACAGTCTTGGTTGGAAACGAACATTTATGACTTAATCAGACCTGAAGACTGGCCGTCGTCTAGTCCTGATCTTAATCTCCGCTGGATTATGATTTATGGTCAGTTTTAGAGAGTATAGCTTGCTGTAAACGCCATGATAATTTGGAGTCCCTAAAAAAACAATCCGTACGATTGGCAGTGAAGAATTTTCCCATGGAAAGAATGCGTGCTTTTATTGATAACTGGCCTCAACATTTAAAAGATTGTATTGCAGCCAATGGAGACCACTTCGAATAAGCTTTTTATATTTTTTTTCTTTGTTTCAGTATTTATGGCAAGACTAGGTAGTAGGTATATTAAAAAGCTCGCTGTTGTAAAGAGCTATTTCACTGCCAGAAATTATAAACAAGATAGGGTTAAGTCCTCAAATAATATTTTCAATCAGGATATATGAATATTTATAGAACCAATCACTATCATGTAGATTTTGAAATGAAAAGGCGGAATTAAGCCCAGCTGTATTTGTAAGTGTTATCAAATTTTTGTGCAAAAGCGATAGAGTTTGTATGAGGCCATTATTCATGATTGTAATATAGGTGATTGGTGAGCAGATGGTGATGACCTAAACGAAGCAAACGAGTTGCCTGACAACATGAGT
Organism: Antheraea assamensis; assembly: GCA_035772565.1. Classification (NCBI taxonomy): domain Eukaryota; kingdom Metazoa; phylum Arthropoda; class Insecta; order Lepidoptera; family Saturniidae; genus Antheraea; species Antheraea assamensis. The sequence continues at coordinate 7,612,249 of JAQQSE010000031.1, read as the reverse complement.
TTTACAATAGCTACATTGTATTTAAGGAAATAGAATATAAATTTGGCTCAGTTAATTGTAATAGTTGAGATTTTCCACATTTCTTCACTTGTTTTAAAAAATGGAACTTTAGAGCCGAGCGAGACGTTTGTTGTTAGTTGATTATCATCGTTTGACTAACTTTGTTTTACTTATTTGTTATATTAAGTTTAAAAAATAAAAAATTCTTGCATCCAAAGCTACAATTATTCATACCTATTATTTCAGAAATGTAATGACATATTTCATAAATAAGCTAAGGTCGGTTTTATAATATTGTGAGTTAATAAACACATTGATGTTAATATTGTCACATTGATATTAAATTACTTAGTAAAACAGCGTCTTCTGCAAATTTCCTATTTTGAGCGTGACTGAAATACGCTGGCCTAATGTTATTAGCTTCATGTCAAAGTACAAACTAATTAAAGTTTTTATAGTTTTGTTTGTTGGTTTTGGTAGGAATCCATCTTGAGTCAGTAAGAGATTAAGAGACAAAGATTTTATTAGAATGATATAAACCAAACAATTTATGTATGTCAGTAAAATTAGTACAATACGTCAGTTGGTGCCACTTTATACGTGGATTATAGCCTTTTCATTTGGTCGGCTTATATCTCCATCCTTGTTGTAATATAATTGAGTTTACTGCGTTTACTGTCTCTGATTAAATCTATTTGTACACGTTCAATCTTAATATGTTTTTGCCAAATCCCTTCTGTTCTAAACAAATTTTTATCGTGCAAAGGAAATCCTCTTGATATATACTCAGATTATGGCACCTTATTCGTTTGTGCATACAACGATATTCCCACCCCTTAAAAGGTAATTGCAATTTATTATGTGAGGAGAAGGTTTATGAGGGAATTGACTTTCATTTTACTTGCGTGTATTCACCTCATTTTGCTAGACTTCTCGAGGCTAGTAAGGCAACATCATTTAATTAAACTGCTGAATAATTCTAATTTAACTTTTGAAAAGCGTCAATATCATTTTAATTCAAATCAGGCTATGCAGAACTACAGGCCGTTGTTGACTCCACTATTTTCAAGCCCTTACGACATGATGCCTTCAACTTCTGAACATTATTTAATTGTACGTCTATTGGCATCTTTCCCACTATAAAATTACAAACGATATTTCACTTATTCCATTACTAGATTACATTGCATTTTAAAACTTCGCAGGCATTTCAGGGCTTAATTGGAAACAAGTAAATTAAATGATGCGATTATTGCAATATACTTCGGAGGAACCCCATTGCATTAGTGATGGAGGTCAAAACTAGGAGTGGTGTATACATCACAATTCTTTTAATAAAAGTCAAAAATAAATCAGTGCCTGTGCATATTAAATAGCTGAACGATTGATGTTCGTTTCGTTACAATAAGTTTTTTTTTTATGGTCAGCTGAATTTTTTCACGTAAATGTAAAACACCTGACACATATAAATAAACAGTGTAGTATTACCATACGTGCAGGTTGTAACATTTACAACTTTTACGAAATTATTTGGTAGGTAACTATAATAAAAGGTACTTATTACAAAGTAAGAAATTCTTGATTTTTTGAATTTATTGACTAAACTCAGTAGTTTAGTATAACTATAACAATGTAATATTAAGTTGCCAAAACGTCTTTAAAGTGACATTTTTGTGTGGGATTTTGATACACTGAAAAAAAAATGTGAAGGAAAACTGATAAAAAAATGGCGATTTTAAACTCTGAGAAATCCAGAGTTCTATAGTTTTCCCACATGTGGTGGTTCTACAATAACATTTCTCAGATATGCAGATTTCCTCAGAATATTTCCCTTCACCGTCAGCCGATCGTGTTACCAATTTAAACGAATAAATGCACGCGAATTCTTAAAAAATATGTTGATACAAACCGAGGCTTAAATCTGCGGACATCAGAATCCACCGATCAAACTGCGCAACCACCACCACTAGTAGGTACGTACAGACAAATAAATTTGGGCATTATAATAAATATAATACAATATTAAAAATATTTACTGAATCTGATAAGGTTTAATAATACTACAATACGTGAATACTATATACTCTATTAGTCAAAATAGTGTCGCAAATAGCCAATTATTTTTGATTGATAGATAAATTAAAATTTTGTGAGCTGTCCATCCCATCGTGGATTTTTCTGTTGATATCTTTTAGATGTACAATTTTGTAATAACTTTTTTGTATGTATCTCATGGTGTTGAGTAAACGCCGGAAGTCTACTTACGATTTCATTGAAATACGTCAACTTTTCTCTGCCTTGTATAAAAATAATATACATGTATTGTACTATATGTACATCTTCCGGATGAAATTGTCTAAACGATTGTGAAAACCGTATCAATGTCCATTACGAACGACGCTACGAAATTAATAAGTTATCCTAATTCTACTCTTCTTAAAGTGATTCACTATTGAATTTTCTTACTGTTAGTTCTGCTATAAATTATTTGTTAATATATATATTACTTGAATAAATAAGTAATGAAAATAATTTATAAAATACATTTTGTATTTAATTCCCAACCGATATTATTGAAATATTGTACACGAGAAATATTAGTAAGTTATTCTATAATTGATATTACTATAAAACTTGTCAAATTATTGACCGTTAGCTTTTAATTTTTTTTTTAAATGTGCATAAAATAACGACTCAAAAATGATTACTATATGAAAAACACGTGGGACGTAGAGGGCACAGCTAGTGTTTCTATCTGTCTAATTTAGTTAATGTAAGTATAATCTTTTCCTTGGGAACAATACATTTTTTTTGGACGAAAGGTTGTACTTGTGTGTACCGCTCAGACAATACAAATTCTTAATGATCAGTTAAGTAGCTTGGCGTGAAAGCATTGTAAGCAAACAATGTTAGTTAGGATGTTACAAATATTGAAGTAATAATATTAAAATAAAGAGTAATGATAAAATTACACGAAAATATGAACAAAATTTTTAAGTTAATTTTAACAGATGAACATTTTATAAGTATCTACGTGCAATTTAACCGCTACTCCTATGTAATGTGTGCGAGGTTTATGTGAGTTTCGACTTAACTCTTCGACGTGCTTCTAATTGAAAAATGCAGTTTCTGTTTTGTTCTTCAATTTGTAATGCTACTAAAACTATCCTTTCTTTAATTATAACATTTCCCGGAATACATACGAATGTTATAATGGAGAGTGTTTTTTTAAATAAAGCCATATATAAATAGGCAGACGCAAAACAGTTAAGTTCTTTAATAGTAAATTATCTTCCTTTGTTTCTCAACCGATTCTTCATGTTTTTGTTTTATTTGGTTGATATTGACGAGCTTTAGTATTATCGTGGATTGTTTTTGGAAGATAAACATATATCATTAGGGAATTTCTTGTATGCATTTTTAATATGTACAATTCTGTAGTACGTTACTTTGGTGTATCTCATATGTTTTGGTCAGCATTTTCAATGTAAGCGCACAAAACTTTTTTCTTACGACGTCGTTGGAATACGTCAACTTTTCTTTGCTTTATATAAACTGTTGTGGGGGTGGGCCGCTATATCGCTACCACCTTGAGATAAAGGAAAGGTGCGACGGCACCGCCTGCTCCAGGAGTGATCGGCTATACGTAGTACCACCTTCTATGAGCGCAATCCGACGAGTTCTTCATTGCAGATGCCACCCATACCGGCCAGTCCGCAAGACCTCCCGATGAGAAAGTGCTTGGGGGTGAGGGCTTCGTTGTTGCTGTCCCGCTTGCCTGCGTTGAGTGGTCTGGAATTCACAATATTTTCCGCTTCGAGGAGAAGTGTGTGTAACGTCTCCTCGTGCGGGCTTCTCTTATTTAATGTAACGGCTAAGACCGTCTTTATAGAACGCACCAAGCGTTCCCTGGCTCCTCCCATGATCGGTACCCCAGGTGGAATGGACTTCCACTTCAGATTGGTTCTGGCGGCGACTGCTTCCTTACTTATGAATTGGTCTTTAAAGTTTACTGCGTTTCTGTTCTTTTCAAAAATTGCAGCGCTCGGCGAACTCGTGGACCGGAATATGACTGATGTCATCCGATACTCTTTTGGGGTGTCCTCGCGTTGTTCTTATCTCCTTAAGAAGCGTAAGCTATCACGATTTTCATCTCTTATTCCTATTTGAAAAAACATCTCTTTAATGTCTGCCACCACGGCGACAGGTTTCTGATGGAATCGTAGCAGTACAACGAAAAGGGATTGTAGTAGATCTGGCATCGGCAGAAGCGCGTCGTTGAGACTTCTTGCTCCATATTTGGCAGCAGTGTCTAAAACCTATCTCTGCTTTTTCTTTGTTGGATGTGTGACGGCAAAGTGAGGCCGGTATCACTTCCGTCTTGATGATGATTCATGCTGGACCTGTTCTGTGTATCCATCCAGTTTTGGCCAATTTGTAATTGTCTGGCAGGACATCATCTTCTTTTTTCCAGAAAAGGCTGACTTCGAATATTTCGTTATCTTGCCTTTTGCTTTTTTCCTCCAAAATGCTGAAGGCTTTTACTTCTATATCAGTACTCGGCCGTTTCGGTGCGACTCCCAACGATTCTATTACGAAGTGTTCCTTCATGAGCGTGTCAAGAGCATCTTCTCGCTCTAATATGTGCGCGCATAGGAAGTCCATTCGTTTTGACGCGCATGCATCGACGCCATGAAACACCCAACCTAGGTTAGTGAAGGACAGCACCGGCTGGTTTCTTGAACCTTTACGCATCTTCCTTGTAATTATAAGCCTCAGTTGTCTTGACCGATCAGCAACCTGGAAGATTCTTCTTCGTAATATAGGTGACCCCCCAGACTTCTTAAATGCGCACAGCGCTCGATGACCTCCATTTCTAATCGCTGAGATATTAGCTGTAGTTTTTCCATAGTGCGTACCCCAATGACGGTCCTCTTCTTGTTTTGGTGGAGCCTCTTTATCTTTACGTCGATCTTCATTAGGTCTATCATCGTGACTGTCTTGCCACTCACGGTTTCCAGTTGAAGGGTTTCCTTGGGCCCCTTGTGCCCGACTTGTTCTGCCACCGTCGAATCCATTAATGATACGGTGGAACCTTCATCTAATAAAGCCAGGACTCTGCTTGTCCCTACCAGTCCATATATCTCCACTGGAACTATCTTCAGATATGCTTTTGTTGATCGTGCGCGATTTACTGGTAGCCGTACATTGTTGGCTATCTCCTTGTTGATATTCTTGATGTCTTTTATCTTCGCAGCTTCCGCCTTTTCTCCATCCGGTAGGTCGTGATGCCATCGTTTGTAGGGCCGGCACGGCACCCGTTGACATGATTCTTTGCGGTGCTACACTTATAGCACAAGCAGGATTGCTTGGCTATTCTCCATGTCTTTTGTACCTGAGGCAGCTGAAACTTCGGACATTCGTAGAGTCGATGACCCTCTTAACTCCTACTACTCGTACTCGTACTCGGACGCGGTATAGATAAATAGAAAAAAATTGTTAACCGCATGACTTGATAGGAACATCGCGGTTGGACAGGACTGGCATCAAAAACAAATTAATTCTAACATTTAACCCTCTCAAGCAATTTGTAAAATAATTCTTATTAAGTATAGGTATCTAATGCTAAATTAAAATGGTATATAGGTATTTTGAAGGGACCCTTGGTTCACTCAGCATATATAAAGTATTATTATTATTCCATATCATGTGTTACAGTTCAGATACAGTGTACGAGTGTATATGTGACTTTTGATTCTTCTATCAACAAACAAATAATAATAATTTCGTGCTGTGAGTGCAAGCATTTATATATATGTTCCTACTTAATATTGTAACTACAGTTTTTGTAGTTATAATCGTTGTGCTATTGGAATTAATAGCAATTTTAACTCACGTTGTAAATAAGTCTAATTTTCTTTAGTCTTCTGTGGTCCTCGGTGATAAGCGGTAAGTTTTTCTAAGTGAAACTTTTGAAAACCAGTTTCCCGCTAGATTTATCATTTTGAAAATTTTCTACCACATCGACATATTTTAGCATCAGGTGAGATTCTTTGTAGGCAAACGCCAAAACCAACAAGGTATAAAAAGAATTGACTTAAAATCCATAATATTTCAGCATCTCTGCTCAGATAATTTCGAAAAGACTCCCAGATCGAGTTATCACTTCGGTCTTTTGGTCCACGAGTAATATTATATTTCTCTACTATCCTTCAGCTGATAGTTGATCTGCTAACTGAGGACGCTAAGACTCTCTGACAGCATATTTATAGTCCTACCAGCTTTTGCTCGCGGCTTCGCTTTGGTTAATGGACATTTGACCTACCCCTCGACATCAGTGAAGTAGTTAAGGCGTGAAATTGTAATAAGCAAACAAGTTCGTTAAATTCTTGACAATAAAAACAACAGTAAGCTTAATTAATAAAATTAAGTATAAATGGCGATCAAATATAAATAACATTTAAACTATGTAACAATTTACATACTTATGTTATAAAATTGTTAAGACTTTTAACACCGTGACTTTTATCAACATAAATTACATTGAAACTGTATCGTCTACGTCATGGAATCATGTCTATAAGACGATATCGAGTCCTTGGAGTTACATATTTTAATATTTGCGGTGGTTGAAACGGGTCGTGTGAAAAGCCAAATAAGGCGAGGTAATTATATACTCGTATATATATATAAACATATATGTTTTTAATATATCGTTGTTGTGTATATAAAAGCCAAACGCTATCAACTATAGATTGATATCTTCGGTAATTATGACATGATTTAAATTATCCTTTATTTCTTTGAATTGGTTATCTTCTGGATGATTCCATTTGGTTTATGAAGAAAATATTATAATAACCTTAAGGGGAGAAAATACCGCTTATATGATTTTCATTCTTTCCTTGTTTACATGTATATTCACCGACATTTTCGTCGATGTTAAACAGATTTAAATTATTTTGATTGTAATTGTACTCGAGGATGCTCGCATTTGAAAAAAAAATTCAACCCTAAGGGTGGAAAATATAGAAATGGATGAACAGCGCTTATATGAATTTCACTTACGTCCCGTTAGCAAATTTTAATAAAAACTTGGCACAACTTCTATTGGAATAAAAATAAATATATGGTGCCTCAAATCTGATTTCAATATGGTAATATAAACAATAGAGTGGAACTCCGTAGTGTCCGTCGGGCCGTTATTATTCCAAACTAATGTAGTCCAGTGAAACTGTAGAGGCCTTTCCAGGTCAACAGTGTAGTCCGAACGTAAAAAAAAAAAATCCAAAGTAACACAATATTCTCAAATAGTTTGTACCTTTAAATTTCTTTTTTTTTTTTTATTAATGGTATGTTTAACGTTTAACCCGGTTAGCAATTGAATCAATAACTTCTCCTGAGTGTAAATTCTGAAACTTGCAACGTTAGTAGTAAGTGTAGATGCAGGCTAATTTTATATTCCATATTAATTTGAATTACTAGTAACGATTACCTATAAAACATTGGGGTGACTAGTAGCCGCAACTTTGTCCATGTAATGTTTGGAATTTAGTAGTGTTTTGTTTGAAAAATGTGGTTGGCAGCACACAGTAGCATACGACGTATCCACACCAAATCCTCAAGGATATTAGTAACTGGTTACAAAAATAATTTGAAATTGATTACTAGGCGTTACTGCTACAGCGACTCCTCGACATAGGGTGGACTGCTTGCGTCTTTTCTATTTATTTATAATAAACTATATGTGACAAATAAAATAAAAGAGGGTTATATAATGCCGGGAGAATATTATTTAACGTATAATTATCGAAACAAAAAAGATATAAAGAAATGAAACTAATAAAATATTATTACATTATATCATGATAGGAATGCCCCGGGGGTTAAATTATTTTGATAATATATACAAGTGTTTTTATCATCGTTAAGCTTCTGATATATAAGTTAACATAAACAATAAATATTTTTGTTTCAAATTAATTATAGTTATTCATTATAGTTTCGTTTATTTATCCCATTTCAACTCGTTGATTTATATACTATTTTAGTAAAATTCAAAATCATATGCTTATTATTTAAGAAAAGTGTAAAAACACATCTAAATTACGAAGGAATTTTAGAATGAATTTTCGCTCTCAAATTTAACTAATATGTTGCTTAATATTTTTTATAGAAATATATTAAATCATACCTACTTAACTACAATGTGTATAAATAAATATATATTTTTGAAGTTATACTTCTTTTGGCGCGTTAGGGAAAACTGATGAGAGTAAATTTTTACGATGCGCACGCACACCGTCACGAAAAACCGACACCCTGAAGTTAGCTATAGTCAACATTATATTCAAAAAAAGTATGTATGTATTAAATACCCTTTTTCTATTGTTAGTGTCGTTTTTTTCTACAAACGTAGAATAAGGCGAAAGATAAAATTTCTGAAAAGATTTTTGTCTTGTTATGCTAAAGAAGTATAACTTCTAACGCGTGTACATAAGTACACACTACTTTTTTTTTAGTTATAATTACCGACTTTTCAAAATTAAAATGGATAGGTGATGAGAGTAGGTCAATGTACAATTGTTTAAGAAATTCTAATCAATTTTATTGTTAATATGATATACCATTCTTCTACTGTGTTCTTTTAAATTATTTCTTTGTATATATTTGTTAACAGAATATTCAAAGGCGTTAATTGGCGTGTCTTGGAGATTATTATGAAACGGTTACTTTGTTAAGATTGTTGTGAAGAAGGTAATTTAAGATATTGATGAAATATATTTTTGAACGGTTTCATTACAAGTATTTTATAAGTATCATATATAATTTCAGATTTGTCACCAATGTTAATTTAAACGATAAAACTAAATGACAAGCACTTCTAGTATTATTTCCTTTCTTTGACCTTGGCCGCGCTCCCAGCCTTCCATCTGCCTAATATGATATACAACCCTTGTGTTATCTTGAAATATATAGTCGATGATGACACAGAGTTGTGGAAAAGAAACGCACAGAATATGTCCGGATTTTCAGTGATAGCGTCATATTATCCACTTCTAAGAATACGTCACGAAGAGAATATATTTTTTCTTTCTACCCATAGCTCATTAGTTTTATTTTGATTATTGATATTTTTAATTTGTTTGAATTTATAGACTGTCTACATATAGAACTTAGTGTAAACTATAGTAAGGTAGTGTTAGATCTAGAATTTTAAAATGAATTAAAAACTGTTATTGCATAATTAGTCAACAATTATATTATTATTGCGATAACAATAATAATGACTTCTAAATGGTACATAGTCAATCAATACATATTATAAAACAAAGTCGTCCGCCGCTTCTGTCTGTCTGTCTAGATGTTCGCGATAAACTCAAAAACTACTGAACGAATTGTAATGCGGTCTTCACCAATAGATAAAATAATTCACGGGGAAGGTTTGGGTATATAATTTGTCTAGGTTCTTTTGTAAATTGGTTGAAATATAATGATAATTGTTAAAAGAGTCGAAAAAAGTTAAACCGCCTGGGAGCGTTCATCGAAAACTCTACTTAATCCCTTTGAGATATAATAAAACAATGTATACTGAAATGTTCCTCTTTTATAGATCTACAAATAAGTCTACGATGGCATATACCTATCTTTTTAAGATAGCTTGCTATACCCATCATCGTCTAAAAATGGTCACATATAATGAGGTAATTGGAAGGCTATTTAGACGGATACAGTATTTATTAATTCTTATCAAATAAAATACATTAATCACCTTAAGCATTTCATGCACATAAGTATATATATATTATTATCAGGGCAGAACGTCCGCCGGGTATGCTAGTTTGTTATAAATTATTTATATTCAATGTCGTCTTACAAATGGTGGAAGTTTTCCAAATTATTTGCACTGCGTTCCTTTTTGACGGTTAATTAGTTTATGTAGAGATATTTGCCGTAATAGAGTCGACATGATTAGATGGTCGTACAAGATAGTTCTTAATAACTGTGTATATTAACTCTGAAACGCTCGGCAATGTAAAACAATGTATATGATAACGTAGGTGATGTTTTTACGACTGTTTGGTGCAAGCTACCTATTCGTGTATAAGTAAAAGCCTCTGGCCTCATATAACAGATCAAGCCTATTAACTAATTGACACTAACGACTTGAAATTTGACAGATGGTGTAACTAACTACTACATGGTGTTGCTTTTTGGTGACGGTGCGCGCGCGCATCTAAAAAACTTTACTCTTATTATTTATCCCAAACGTGCCCAAAAATTGGCTGTTAAACAATCATATGACTATGTTATTAAATTTGTAAGACCTTTAACACGGTCATGTTTATCAGCAAAACTTAGATTGTCACTGGCGAGCACGTCAGTGAGTCATGTATATATATATGACGAACTCGAGTCTATCGAATTTATATTTTATATTTGTAGTCGTTCACGGGGGTTCGTGTGATAGCCAGTTAAGGTAATAAATCTTATATTAGTTAATTTTTAAATTTTTGTTCTTAAAAAATGAATACGCTTTGATTGAAATAAATAAATTTTGATACTAGAAGTACTAATCTTTTAAAATATATATGGAATTAATGTCATCGTTTTTCTTTTATTATGGGAATTACCTCAGTGTGTTACACGCTCTAGTACTTGTTTCCTAGAATATATAACAATTTTGTAGTTTAAATTTTATTTCGTTTTGTACCTATGTAGATTAATAATTTGCTTCGTCTAAATCCTATTTCCAAAACTGGAACCCTCGGTTCTAATAAAGATAAAATAGATAGCGACTTACAATCCAGTGGACTAGAATATCTTTAAAAGGTTTGACTTATGTATCTGTAGGTGGTCGTTGGAGAGAGTAATTCGACAAAGTGAATTTGAATTTCTTTGTACATTACTCAAGTTAATAGCTTTTCCACCATCATATATGAAATTTGATGTTGGTGTATATACGTACCGCCTAACAGTCGATTCTTTAATTCTTTTTTTTAGTACTTATTCTGCTATTAGGGACGATATATAACGTTAAATGTTACCATCGTATAAATATTGACAAACATTGACATTAATATTTATACGATACTAACGTCTCTTGTTATGCCTTCCCGGAACCTCTCCACTAACACTGTAACTTTATATTATGGTATTAAAGTTCAAATTGACTTTTAAGTATTATTACGAATTGTTTGTATGGGAGTATAGAAAAGTGTTGTTTTTAGACTTTTTCAGGATTTTTTTGTTATTTTTCTCTTCGTAAGAACCATCCTCGTACTTCAAGGAATATTCTAAAAAATAATTAGCGACGTTGATAAAGTTTTACACCGTTTGACTAATCGAATCGACTGAATCAAGGTTCAATTTAAATAAGATATATGATTCCTGCGTTTTTAAATTATAAAGCATATTGTTGATGGATTGTTTTCCTTTTTAAAATAGTAGTGTTTGGGCTACTGTGTTTTCGATTGAAAGGTGCAAGTGTTGGCTGCTTGGTTTGACAGGCAATGTCATACTAGATGTTCACAGTCCCGAAATGTCCTTAATGAGGACTACAACTATGTTTTAAAACGGTGATAGGATGCAATATGCTCCATTTATATCCAGGTGGACTACATACTTATTTTCCATTTACCCTTTTACCAGTATTATATGGAAAATATTCTAAAAAAAATCTATAAAAATTAAATCCTGCTTAATACCTGGTAAAGGAACTATTTCCTGGGATATTATTCAGCGTATAAACGTTGACTAAATCAATAAAGGAAGACACCAGCAAATACATTAAGTAATTTCTTAATCTATTTTACAGTGGTTATATTGCCCCAGGGGTCTTATTATATTGATATTTTTTACAATTAATTGATATGTTGTTAAACTTATGATATCTCGTTTAATATAAATAATACATGTTTTTATCTCCAATGAATTGTATATTTTGTTTATTGAACACGTCTAACGACGCGAAGATTTATATACTATTTTAGAAATATATACAAAATTGTATGTGTTATTTCACAGTGGTTTAAAACCAACTTAGATTGTCGAGATGTTTAGCAGCATAAGAGACGTCACTAATATGCAAAATGTAGTTGTGCTTTAAGATATGAGTCGTGTGTGGCAAATATTTTAAATGTAATGTATTGAAACAGAGGATGTGTCTAAATGAAAATATTAGTTATTTTTAAATGTAAAAATAAATATACCACCATAACTATTTCTAGAATTGTTTTAATTATTATCTTCGATATTAATTTATTAACAGATTACTCAAAAGAGTTTTACAAACATAATGGCGACCAAGGACTTCGCTGGACCATCTCCTTACGATTTTAAGAACACTTATCCCGTTGACGACTACTTGCATACAGAGTAAGTTTTGTGACATGAAAATTTATACACTCTCTTTAAATATTTTTAAGTATGTTTTGAAGTCAACCAGTGAAATATTAAATTGTTTCTGAAAGTTTGGGTTTATTCAATTTGTTTTTTAATTCTATCTATCATTAACTTTTATTTCAGGTTTGTAAATAATGTTACTTTAAACCACAAGTCTAAAAGCGAAGCGCCACCAGTAGTCGGTGCTATTTTTGGCCTTGGCCGTGCGGGTTCCATACATTTATCTAATATCATTCATAACCCCCGTGTTCATTTGAAATATATCGTCGACGATCGCAGCGAAAATTTTGCTGATCTGAAGAAGTACTGGAACCTCAAAGACACCCCCATATTTTTAACTTCCAAGGATGCAGCACAAGTTTATAACGATAAGGAGTAAGTTTTTGTTTTGCATTCATAGTTTATGGGTCTAACTTCAATAATTGTTTATTTGCTTGACAATGTAATCCAAAGTACAATATTGTCTACATACTCACATTGTTGTGTAAATTACATTAATTTGGAATGATATAGGAAGTAGTTCTCAAGCAAAATTAACTAAAACTGGGTACGCTAAATTTTGAAAATTTTGCTATTATGATAATAAGTATTGGAATTATTTATAAGTTTTAAATTTACAGTAAACTAGCTTTTATTTGCGGTTTCCCTTGCGTTGATGTAAATTTAACCTATTCTTCGGGAATAGTCCTTTTTTCTAGACGAAACGTATTCTTTATCCTTTTCTTTATCTTGACATCATGTATAAAAACAAAGTCATGATGGTTGGTTGAGTTAAAGTGTAACAAATAAACAAATATACAAACTCACATTTATAATACTAGTTAGGATCTAATTATTATAGTGAAAGCTGCATACTTTCTTACTTAATTATAGGGTTATTACTATCTTTTGTAAATGCCTTTGTCCATAGCATGTTTCAAATAAACTGGAATTTTCCTCTGTAACATGAAACTTTTAAACCTGAATATGCCTTTTCTAATAAATTTACACAGTGGTCGAAAATAGTTGAAATTGAAAAAGAGCTTATCTGGCATCAATACTGTTGATCAAAATGACATGTTCATAAATTATGTTTTACATTGTAAATAGTGAAACTTAATTATTGTAAATTACAGAGTGAATGTCGTATTCGTCGCTTCTCCAACTTGGACCCATCATGACATAGTTGTTAGCTCTATAGCTAACAACAAAGATGTGTTCTGTGAGAAGCCTATCGCTGAGACCGTGGAAGATACCAAGAAGTGCTACGAAGCCGCTAAAGCTAAGGGCCGTGTTCTGTTCGCCGCTTTCAACAGACGTTTTGACCCTGCGTACAGAAACCTTAAGAACAAAGTACGCAACGGAGAAGTTGGTCATGTTCAGATCTTGAAAGTTACAGCTAGAGATTCTCCTATTCCTACTGTGGAATACTTGAAAGCTTCAGGTAATTTATGCACAGTACTCGCATAATTTGCTTTATTAAACTAGTTAGTTTCTATGGAACTTTACGAATAATGAAAATCTTACCAAATTATATGAGTCGGTGATCCTGTTTCAGTTTCAGTTGCTTACAAACACTTATTGCCATTTAATATTAATGTTTTGGTATTTATCAGTGTATATATTTATTAATAATTGATCATCTATGTATCAGTAGGTTATTTGTAATAATGTTACCGCGGCAGTGTAAAAAGAATAATACATGCTATAACGCAGGTGGTGTCTTCCATGATTGTTTGGTGCACGATTTCGACATGTCTTGCTGGGTTCTTGGTGAGTTACCTATCCGTGTGCAGGCATCAGCCTCTGCTCTTATCCCTGAGGTCAAGGCTATCGACGACTTCGATACTATTGCTTTCTTGCTCACTTTCCCATCTGGCGCAGTAGTTCTTGGTGACAACAGCCGTTATTCTGCATACGGTTACGATCAAAGACTTGAAGCTTTCGGAAGGAAAGGTAAATTTGTTAATATACTTTTTGTAGTTCCTAATTAAGTACATATATAATTATTTTTTGTAAATAATAGAATACTAAAACATTCTGCCAAAGATTCTTTGAACCCCTGCCCTGCCGTTACCAAGATCGCTACCTTTGCCTGAACTAGCAGGGCTGCCGGGGACTGGGGGCCATGTTTTCTTGTGCCCTACATTTTAGTATGGTGGAAATGGTTACTTAATACCCCATTGCTTGAAGACGAAAATCTTCAACTAATGCGTATTGCCAGTGATGAGTTACGGTACTGAGACGTGGCCGCTAACTACGCCTATGCCTAGGCCTCATAAGAAATCTCAAGGTTGCCCAGCGAGCGATGGAAAAAGCTAAGCTTGGAGTTTCTTTACGTGTTCGAATCAGAAATGAGGAGATCCGTAGGAGAACTAAAGTTGCCGAAATAGCTCACCGAATATCACAGCTGAAGTGGCAATGGGCAGGGCACATAGATCGAGGGACGGATTGCCGATTTGCCGATGGGGAAAAAAGTCCTAGAGTGGCGACCACGTACCGGAAAGCAGAGCGTGGGGTGGCCCCCCACCAGACGGACCGATGACATTATTAAGATTGTGAGGAGCCGTTGGTTACAGGCGATACAGAGCCGCACGTTGTGGAGAACGTGTGGTGAAACCTATGTCCAGCAGTGGATGTCTATAGGCTGAGATGATGAAAATATTATTAATGTATATTAACATATCGTTGTTTTGTGTAGTTGCCTTGCCTAGACAATATAAATTTTGCAATTCTAATGTTGACTCTTCTTATGGTTATATGCTTAGAAACAAATTACTGATTCGTTTTCCGTTTTCAGGCATGATTAAGGTAGAAAATGAAAGGCCTTGCCATTCCACGGAGGTAATGCTTGGACATGAGGGAGTTAAGTTGACTCCTATCTACTACTCTTTCCCGTCCCGTTTCAAGCTTGCCTATAAATATGAAATGGAACATTTCTTGGACGTTGTACAGAGTAAGTTATAATTAACTCTGTGATATATAACAAAAATAAAATACAAACTTTTAATATTTACCTAGCAATCTAATTTCAGTGGCTCTAAATTTCCAAGCAACACTTTAATACCTGCTTACCACGTCAAGGGACAAATTTCCAATTTCTTACGTACTTCCAGAGAAGGCACTTACTATCTAATTTTAGTAGTTAGTTTTCATGAAAAGAAAGTAATAAACGGGAATTTAAAAATATTAAAAATTCAGTGTACGTATAATATATCTATAAAGGCAAATTTTATCGTGACTTTAATCCTCTAATTATTATTTTTTCAATAGATGGCGTCCCTGTGGAAGTGACAAGCTGGCAAACTTTGGCTGTAAGCAAGATCGCCACTGCTGCTGAAGAGAGCGCACGAACTGGAAAAGCTATAGACATTGACTGGTCAGGAGATGATATCCCGGCTCAATACGCGTAAACGACTTCATACTCCTTGATCTTTCATAGTTATTATTGTTATAAATTCGTTATACGGTTAATTATATTGTTTTGTATATATTATAATGATTTGTTAAAATAAATGCGCATTTCAAAAAATTTGTCTTTCAAATCTATATTAATGTGTAGCCTCAAATCTTGTAATAGGCATTCATTATAAAATAGAATGTTGACGAATATGCTATTTTTAAAGGTTATGTCTAGTGTAGCCCAAATGCAAGACCAAGACGAGACTTGGCTTGGCATGGTATTGGTGTTGCAGCAAGAGTCTTGCAGGTCTTGCGAGTCTTGCAATTACCTAATAGCCTATTGCTTGCATAACATGTTTCATAGATTAAATACTTTAGGTTAAATATTGAACAATGCAAGAGATAGCTAACATGCATATACATATACGTTTGTATTGACATAGCCATATTGGTATAGTAAATTTCAAACAATATAATTGAATTAATAACGAATGGAAGAGTTGTAGAATAAAGACAATGTATACAATTAAACTTATTAATCTGAGCTCTTCTATAAAAGTAAAGCTCAACTGGAAATAAATGAAATTGAAAAAACTTCTACTTATATTCAATCGTCCAAAAGATGAATTAATTGAAGTTGAGCATTCTTTGATTCTTAATGATTCCTTGGAAGATTTAAAACATAAGTGTAACCAACTATTTTGGTCCTACTTAACTAACAATAAAATGTAACTACGAGTGTATATACAACGTTTCCCTTTTAATAGAATTAATTTATTGTAATTACTAGCCAATGGTTGTAGCTCTCGGCGCGTTTTTTAGATTCTATTAGAGGAATGTAAAATTGCGAGAAGATGTACAATTACAAAATGCTTTATTAAAAACATTTTCAAGTACGCCATGATTATATTTACTTACTAACTGTTGTCCGGTTTTTTCTTCTTCGAACTGACTACGCTGTTGACCCGGAGGCCGCTACAGTATTACCGGACTACTAATGGGAGCGAGGCTGTTGTCCGGGGCTCCGTACGCCTTTTTAAATTGTTTTAACATTGCGAGCAGATGTAAACTCACAGAATGCTATATCAAAAACATTTGCTTGTACGACACGCATGCCACCTACTGTAACATGTAACGTGTATATTAAATATGTAAATATTAACAGTGTCCCGGGTAGGATTTAGCATCAACGTCAGAACTCTAACCCACGATGTAGCCCCTTAGTGCTCACTTACACTATATAAGTAAGTAGTGAAAATTTCAAGCTAGACAATTGTCTTAAAAATGTTATTATATAGATATAATATGCCCATATTGTTAATATAATTATGTTGTTGCGACCATACAAAATGTAACCGCTTGTCTGTTTAGTAAAAAAATGTATTATGGAATTCTTAAGCTAATAATACTATTCGTTATAATATCTTATAAAGACCTCTTCGATCTTCAAAACTAATATTAATTGTAATGTTGAATTGTAAACAGTGAGTTGATAATAATTTTTCAAATTAAAAATACAGAGAAAGTTGAAGTCTTATAATTTTGCATTAATATAAATCAAGATATAAAACTCTATATCTTATCTGTGAGCAGTTTCTAATATTTAACAATTAAAACAGTGCTCATTGAACTCGACGCAATATTCTTATAACCAATTATTTTGTTATATTATTTAAAAGATAAAAATAATTATTGAGGTTACACACACAGGCATGAAAAGTGACTGTGTCTTATAATAACTTAATAATAATGTTAAGACTATATTCACACTAATAAAATGCTATCTTATCGTCAGTTTGTTAATATAAATAAGTAGCAGTGAGCCGCAGTTTCATTCTTGTATAGTTTTTAAAACGTCGAATTCCTGTCAGCGTTAAGTAAGGTTAAACAAACTCCGTAATAAACATGAATATTGCGTAGGGAGTCAATAACGCGACTGAGCAACAATGTATGTGGTAGCTCATTGGCATAGGCTTTCACAGTTCAGCCTTTCTACGTAATTATCGGTTCTTATCGGAAGGCCAAACCGCTCTTGACCACTGATACTGCTGGCCGCGTCAAAAAAAATCGCTTCAGAGATAGTCCGTTCTTGCTTAGCTTACTTTATGTCCTATACGTTTGTGGTAGTTGTTTTTTTCATAAAGCCAAATAAATAATAAAAATAAAAAGCCTAATAAATATTTATGCTTTAAAATACAAAAATCATTTTTCTAATCTGGTGTATTCAAGTCAATGTATTTGTTTCCATTTACGCAGGTCTCCAGTTTCTGTACAATACCTCCATCTATTTATTTCCTGATCTCATTATAAGCTTTTACTTAGTTACACATTTAAAAAAAATTAAATAATTCAGATCATGTAATGACAATAACGAGAAAGAAGACAATAAGTTGCATATCGCTATAACTATTTTTATTATTATTTATCTAATTTTAGCACATTATTAAAGTTTTACATTATAGTTTGAATAAAATTTAAAAAATTGCATTGTTTTAAGAAATAAATTAAAATTAGCTTCTATATTTTTATGAAACACGAGCAGCGTTCGAGATATTAAAAGTAAATATTAACATTTCTAAGTTGTTTCAAAGAAATATGTATATGAATTTTAGTATTTATTTTAATTTCATTATGCATTAAAATTGCTAACATTTAAATTACTTTAGTATATCTTATATACGTAATATGTGTAGAGGGTCTTTACTAACCTGTCGTCGTAATTGTTGCGTGGTATCAGTGCAGTGCAGTCAATAACTATCTGGTGTATTCTATCGTCCACTCGATAATTGAACATGTCCGTTGTAATAGCTTACCTCACTCACCAATATATCGATACTTCGATAGTTATTATATTAACACTAGGGCAGTTACGGTACGTATAGTCAACTATGGCATAATAGAAAATTTTGTACGAGAATAGATTTTCTTGCCTCGTATTAAATCACAACAGTTTGAGATAGGATTAGATAGATACGTTTGTAGGATCTTAGTACAAAAAGGGATATAATTAAAAACGAAATATGAAAGTTATGGGGCGTTTCATGCCAAATCGTATGGTTTAAAAAAAATATTTTTGTATCTCTATTTAACGTTTAAAATTCTATTTTTTTTTTCATACCGTTCAATGTGGCGTGTAACGCCCTCTATATATTCTTTACAACATTGAAAATATAGTTTTTTATTCTAGAATTAACAGCTACACGTTTGTCTGACGTGGAGACAGTTTTATATTACGGATATTGATGTAGAAACACTCGTAAAAATTCTGTAGACTTTCATTTTTCGATTTCGTCGAACATACTAATGACAAATAATTCCGAGCTCCGAGAAGAGCAATATTCGACAGGTGTAAAATGAACGTGTGGTTCCCTAAGAAACGTGCGCGATTGCTATCATTGTGAGCTTGTGCCATCACAATGAGCACTTTGATGAGCGCTTATTCAGTGTGTCTTCCATCCAGCGTCTCTTCAATTTGTAACTTTTATTACACAAATTACGTTCTACAAAAAGTCTATACAAAAAGTAAGCTCTGTTAGTAAAGAGAAAAGAAATTTCATTAACCGCATGATTTGACAAGGGCATCGTGATTGGATAGGATTTCCATCAAAAACAAATTAAGCCCGAAATGTAACCTTTTTAGTAATTTACAATACAGTTTGGATTACCTTTAATTAATGCTATTATATTACCCTTTTTTTTAAATAGCCGTTTGTTCTGTGTATAGCATTATTTGCATTCCTTCATGACTTCCAATTATTATTCAATGTAAAGCGAGTTTAGTTGATTGTTAAAGAATAATGATTTGGCGTGTAAACATGTACTAATGTACGTACTAATTATAATACCAACAGTATTTATAATAATTCATTATGTTGTATCCTTGAATTCAATAGCAATACTGTAAAGTGTATTGTATCAGTGAAATAAAATTTCAATAAAATTATGTAGAGTTAATATAATTAAAAAAAAATGATTAATTACAATAATTACGTTTTCTTATAGAAAGTAGGTTAGTCCGATATCTTCTTCATTAATGTTATTATTTTTCCAATATACCGTTTTTTGTGCAGTGTTATATAATATTAAAAATATAATGTTATGCTGACGCTCTAATTATTGCACAGCCATGGTTGTATATGACGTATATCGTCTTCTATATAATTTTTTTTAACCTTTATAGGTTAGTGTTTGACCACAATCTCATCTGATGTTAAATGATGATGTGGTCTAAGATAATAGTCACGCTAAACTTAGAGGGAGACTGGCTCTCAACTGCAGCTGCCGGAACACACCAACAGGTGCTTGGCAACAGATTTTCAAGTTGAGGATGGTAGTTAGCCAGGTGGACTTATAAAAAGCCCTACCACCATGCTATGGTTTCATCACGATGTTTTCCTTGATCGAAAGCTCCGACTTAGTTGTTAGGATTCGAACCTACGCCTTCGACGCTGTGTTCGAACACACTACCAACTGAGCCATCATCGCTTCAAAATAATCTGTTAGAATCATTGGGATATATTAGTACCATTCGTTCTTAATATAAGTAATAGAAATATCTCGAATCGAGAGAATTATTATTTAACTAGCTTTAGATCGCCGCTTCGCCCACTTTGTTATGTATTTGATCGATTACTGCGAAATATTACTTTTTTCTCGGTGAAAGTTACCCTATATTATTTTCTCTAACCTCGAAAAGGTGTATGCGACATCTTATTTTGGACAATTGAGTAGTTAAGGAATGAAAGCGTACCAAACAGATAAACAAACTCCCATACTCATCAAATCTCTAAATATATTCTAAAATAATAATTCATAGGTACACACCCGATTTCATTTATTATAAATACTCATGTATGTATGTGTTAATATCCAATAGCGCGGATTCAGCGTCCAGGCGTCCAGTCAACACTAAAAGGTTAATCGTTCACATAAAACACGGTACAATAAAGAACGTTTCGCTATTCATGAGGCATACCGAGCCAGACATCTTGCGTTATTATACTCGTAAAGTTCGCCGTTTCCTTGCATAATGACATGACGAATTACGTTCGCGATATTTCCGCTTCTTTATATGATAAAATCATTACAAGCCAGTTAGGGCGCAGACGAGTTAGGGTGAAAATGTATTTCAGGATACATTTTAACTAAATAAATACGCATTGAAAAAAGTAAACGCTGCATCGCGAACTTCTATCGGGTAAAAACGAAAAACACTGTTTGTGCCGCCTATAAAACTTTTGTTGCGCTGAAAACACTGGAAACGTGTTTTTTCGAGGAAATTTAAAACAAATTTGGTCATGGAGATAATGGAGAGCGCGAGTTTCCAGTAATAGAGAACGTGTGGCTGGCAAGCTCGGCAGGGGTGAAAAAGTACAAAAGTTATACACAGTTTACGCGCCCCAGCTTATAAATCGAGTTGTGAACATAATTATTTATACATTTTATTGTTTTCAATCTACACTAAACTTGTAAAACTTAATGACATTCTTATGTTTTGTTTGTTTTAAAGCGTTAATTTCTCGAATTTTCAGTTACATTTGAAATGCTATTATTACATTTTGTAGATTACCAGCTTTTTCCGGAGGCTTTGCACGCGTTTGACGTACCAGTCAGGAACAGTAGTCTTTTTCTAGTTGAAAAGTACCTTGTGTTCTTTTTTGTACTTCTTACAACGTGTATGAAAAATTCTAGATGATCGGTATAGCAGTTAAGGTGTGAAAGCGTAACAAATACACGAATTCATTTTTGCATTTATACTATTAGTAAGAATTTATTTATTTCATTATTTACGAAATATCAATCATTGTAGTTATGTCATGTGACGCGGCGCGAGGTATCGATGGCCGAAATGTGAATGCCTATGAACGAGGTATCATGAAGCTCAATCTAGTTTTCGGCTCGCAAGTATTATACTATTTTGCACACTAGGAGACGGACGGGCAAGATAGAGAGGTTGAGCAAAACGAATAATTGTCCTATATTGATACTCAGTCGATAGAAAGAGATATAGTTCGTATCATTTGAATTATCCACAGATGTTCACTTTACCACTGATTCGTCGGGTACTGGAAGACATATGCTCAGTGTGGTGTTCGCGAATATTCAAATTTCAAATAAGACTAAAAAAATTGCATTGTAAGTATACATCCTTATATGAGCGTATTAGAGGTTATCCAGTTTTAGCTATATTCACACGACTATGCTCTAAATAAAATTCAAAATAGCATATTTCATTTGAATTTATGAATCGCTGTTTTTAATCGATTTTAGTTTATTCTAATAAAGTACCTGTCCGACAATACGGAACCGGGTAAAACGGATACTATTCATTCAATCCTAAACGTCATTGTTCATTTAAAGATTAGGTTTAGTTTAGTTTATATTGTATTTGTTAATAATATTGTTATAGAAGTTGTTGTAAATCGACGTATGTAGTTCGAGTTCATACGCGTTTCATAGATAATTGAGTAATAGACTTTATTCCATGTACTGCGTCCAAAAATGGTATTCATCCCTGAAATAGAACCTGGATACACAGTGTGCAATTTGTAAGTAATTATTCATGAAACCTGTGTCTCATATTCGGGAGCGTGGTTTATTCTTCTGTGGTAATTGTTTTGATTTGTGTATCCTTACCTATTGGTTTCGCCCGCCACAGGTGGACAAAATAAATAATCGGTATTGTTTTAAAAACAATAACTATATAAAATAAGAATTTAATGTTTGTTTTTTTTTTAAATTGAAATAATGAAAGTTAAATATCCAAAGATTTATGTACAAAGATATAAATAAATGTGTTTAATGTATATAGTTTTAATTTATTTTTAAAATTAACCTGTCCTTCTTGTGCGTCCGTCCCTTAATACAATAATTGTGACTTTTAGTGAATTTGTATAAGTCATCAACGTGTGTTGAAAGTTAATTCAAAACGTATTAAAATTTCTTAAAACTATACTTAGATATACTTTTAATGCTCGTACAATTAATATTATATCCAATTAAAATATCTAATTACAACTTATATTAAAACTTAATTGTGTTTCACGATTCGCTTTCAAACTTAGAGTGCAAGTTAAAAGCTTAAAAAGTAATAAACAGTTTCTTCGACTCTTATTATTGAGAAGTTGAATTCTTGCAAGAATTTAAATCTTTTAGTATTTTTATGGCTTTACGTATACTTGCTTATTATATTTTGTTTGTATTTATTTAGTTGCAGAAACGAAGTATTGCAGACGAATATCGTAATAAATAGACTTTATAAAAGAAACTTACTGGCCATAATACTATACATATGAAAAAAATTGAAGTTTTTGTTGTTTGTTCGGACTGATTTTGGAAACAGCTGAACCTATTGCAGTGAGACTTTTACAAACAGATAGATGTATATTCAGAGTATCATCTAGGCTATATGTTAAATCGGTTAAAGATTTTTACTTTTTTATAGATATATATGAAAAATAGGCTGCACGTCACTGCATTTTTCTAAAGTAATAACGATAAAAAAATTGCCTATGTATACTATATTGTACAATGTATATATTTTTTACAAAATACAATTCAGGAAGTAAAAAAAAACAGCTCATAGTTAATCCAGCTAAAACAAGTATAACACTCATGGAAAGATAAAACCATCTTCACGGGAACAAAGTCGCGAGGATGTGCTATAGTATTTTAATAAAAAATAATTCATACGAACGTTCAAATCGAAATTGAGAACATTCAAGTGTGTGCGAGTATAACCAGACTCAGACAAGAATTGAGTGTTTCTTTAATAATTTCATAAAAATAAACGAGCAAATCTCCTCCTCAGCGAAGTGGGTGCAGTTCGTGCCTGGAATAAATTTCTACAAAGGGATCGTTTTCAATTTCATGGCTCAATCTTCGGGATCTCAACGAGAATATGTAAAAGAGCATTTGTCGGTGTCAACACAATATAATGAGCCCCTTTCGCATTAGATACCTGCTTATGATGATCTCAAATGTTACATGAATGAAGATTTATTTAAAATAAGGGTGTTAACGATCCTTAAACTGATCTGGATTTGAATGAATTAATAATGTATAAACGCTAATCATATGTTTAAAATATTGGATTTAAATGTTATTTAATAACGAAGGTTCTTTTTCTTATCCTTACTAGTCTTTAATAATTTTATAAATACGAAAGTGAGTTTATTTGTTTGTTTGTCACGCCGTAACTATTCAAAAAATTATCATGATAGTCTGTATACATGCTATCAAGGGTACAGAAAAGGATATAGGGTACCTTTCATCCCGATAAAACGTACTATTCCCTAGTGATAGGATAAATCTACATCTACGCAAGCGTAGCCGAGAGCAAAAGCTAGTGTATTCTAATAGTTTTTTATTATATAAAGGTTGCAACATTAATCTGTTTTGTAGAAGCAGTGATGAAGGTTAAGTTTATCAAATTTCAATACCCTAAAAAATATAAAAACATAGTATAAAATGACAGCAATACAAAAGAACGAGTGGCTTTGTCTTTATCTAA
This sequence comes from Antheraea assamensis, assembly GCA_035772565.1. Classification (NCBI taxonomy): domain Eukaryota; kingdom Metazoa; phylum Arthropoda; class Insecta; order Lepidoptera; family Saturniidae; genus Antheraea; species Antheraea assamensis. The sequence goes on along the minus strand of JAQQSE010000031.1, from coordinate 7,587,951 downwards.
AGATTTAACTCTCTGACATACGGGTACTTTGAATCATAATTATCGCCGACGGGTAAATGCAATGAGACCAATTACGTTGACTGTATTATAATAGGACTATTCCAGAAGGTTCTATAACAAGGGTGCCGTTGGGCGCTTTTGTTTTATTTTCTTTGGAAAACAAATGATTTTTTCCTCTATCGTAAAGGGGCTGGTACATACAAAATAATTATGTGTTAAGAGAGTCTAAGTGTAATTAACTATAAATTGTTTTGTCTGATAAGTGTCATTGTACAAAATTATAATTATGATTAGGGCGTGGTTATAGAACATTTAGGAGCACCATAAGCTTAAAGAATTTTGTAACCTCAAACTTTACAATAAATTATATTATTTTTGGTTATATGTTTTCTCTTATTTAAAATAAATTGAATGTCTTGTTACTTTATAAACATAAAAAATTGTGGGGGAGGGGGCGTTATTATTATTATCATACGTTTAACTAACCTAAACAAATAGCTACAAAATAATGTTGTCTAATTCTTTTTATTATTTTTATCTTTATTATTTGTATACCCTTGGAAATCATACTGTAAAATATATAGTACTACCATAATCACTTGATTTCCAGTTTGTGTACTTATACAGTGTCGAAGAAATGTATAGTGTATAAAATACTATATTTCAAAATTGAATGCGATAAAGTATATGAAATTGTTGCCAATAAGATACATACACTTCTTGTGTATAAAATATAGTTTTTTTTTTAATAAAAAAGAAGTAATAAACATATCTGTTCATTTTTACCTAAAGTGTTACTGGTGTTTTTAAGTTCATCTTTTTTATTATTATTTTGAAGAATAATTTTAATAGGTGAAACATTTTTTCGTAACCCTAACCCTACGTGTAAGTGTTAATATTGGGATGATATGATATATAGCATACGCTATAATATTATGTACTAGCTGTTACCCCCAGCTCCGCATGTGTTTTATTTTTATAATTGTAAATTACTTCTTATAAAATTAGCTATCTGTTAAAGTTCCGTGAAAAATTGTTCAAACGTTTTGGAGATAGTACTGCAAACGAAGCCATGGGTAAATGCTGGTCCTAAATAAAAAAGCTTTAATTACTTTTTATAACGTTAGCTATTTGTCAGTGAAAGTCCCATGAAAATAGGGCCAATCGTTTTGGAGACAGTACTACAGACGAAGCCAAGAATGGCAGCTAGTCTAAAATAAAGTAGCCTATGTCACCCGTTGTAATTTTAACTGTTCATCAGTGAAATTCTGTCAAAATCGATCCAGCCGTTTCGGAGATTACCTGGAACATACAGAAAGCCAGACAAACATTTTAAAAATTGTGTTTTCGTTATCAGTGTCGTGTATACGTTCATATCCAATCAGTAAAAAGTCGTTATTTTGATATTACATACAGACGCTTAATTTTTATTATATGTATATGTAGATTGTAAAGTAAAAAATGTAGTGAAAAAATGAATATTAAAAATGGCGGCCGAATAATACAAAGACTAAATCGGAACTATTTATTAATGAATGGGTGTGCTAGGGGAAATTGTAGGATAAACTAGAAATATTAATTAATTTAGTTCATAAGTAAATAGTCAAGATGGCGGCCATAACTTTAGTTATTTTAAAATTAGTATGTAGAGGATATGGAGGTACTTTATTTGAAACATAAAATTGGTTTTCGTATGTTAGATGGATCAACAACTATATATAGGAATTGTATATCTATTTAATAAACAATAGTGGAATATGTTTTCATTGTTCTGGTAACGTCACACATATTATACTACAGTATTATCACCAGGTTGTTAAAAATAATGTGGCCAATTATCGTTACTTCGAATTATGAATTCTCAGATCTGTGGTATGGATAGGTATATAGAGATATGATTAGATTACTGAAACGATTTTACACAGACCTTGTGAAGAAATAAGCCATGTGTTCTTTCCAGTTTGAAGTTTCTTTCACTTGGAAACATGATAATATGAAATTTATAGCTTAATAAAATATATTTGCAATGTTTGATTCTTTCTTTTACTTTTCAAAACCCTGAGGTGTAATGTTAAAATTGGAAGCTAGATGCAGATGAACAGTGTAAATGTATAATATATTTTTAAAAATATATATTTATTATACAGCGATGGCGTTATTATTGTGAAACTTAAAGTCAAAATTTCATCCGTCATAATTATATCGATAACCATCGTTATATCAGTTTTCAAAGAACTACGTTCAAATCACATGACATGTTTGTATTAAAGTAACTATTATATAATTGCTATTTATATTTATCTCAATGTTTTTTTGATTTGAATTATGATCATGCAAATAATATGATTGAAGATGAATTATATATAATTGTTATATATATTTATCTCAATGTTTTTTAATTTGAATTCTGATGATGCAAATAATATGATTGAAGATAAATTATTTAATAATGGAAATCCAGGAAATCGTGCATTATAATTCCACTATATACTTGCTGATACCCGCGACTTCGTCTGAGTTGTTTATTATCTTAACAGTATATGTTATAGGAAAATAAATTGAGTTTAGTCTTTTGTACTGCTTAGAAAAATCGTAATTCTTTACAATTTTGCATAACTCTATATTAAACTAGCTGTCCGCCCTGACTTCGCACGGGTATGCTAACGAAGAAAATGATACCAAGTCTTATCTTTATAATACGATGATGTAATTAAATAAAATGGCACATGAATAACTGATTATCAATATTTCAATTCTGTCAATATATTTGAAGACTTCTCTACTATCTTCGGTCTCATTCGCACACTCACTCTTTTGTTTTTAGAGATTTTTTACTACCAACTTTTCACTTTTTTATACGATTTTAAATAACATATTTTCATACAAACCTTGGCACGACGAACTGAACAAAAAAGAATTAGCCAGATAGGGGCAATTGTTTTCAAGTGATGCGCTTACATACATTCGGCTAATAATTTTTGTTTGTATGGATCAAGATAAAGTGACATAATATATTTGTTTTTTTTTTGTCGAGTTGATCGAAATCTATCCATTACATTTTGCATGATGCACGCTAACGGTATAGGTACCCCTATCATTTTTTTAATACATTATACCTCAGAGCACTTTAAGCATATTTTTAAATTTATTTTGTCAAAACAAAAGTAATTATATTTCTAATTTTAAAAAAATCGTCTAAATAGGTATGTATATTCAAGATTTTGTTAATAAGCATATGTTAAGAATAATGATAAGACACCATTATCTATTGTTTCAGTTAATACATTGAAATACCCGAAATCCAACATGATTTAACAAAGAGATCAAATCATTGCGTCTTTGATATGAAACAATAACGAGTTAGGGGAATAGTGTTGTCACCAGAGACTGACCCTTTGTTGCCATATGAGTGACGGCCTTCGTACTGCGCGGTCCAGTTGTTATTAGCATTTGGGCGTTATCAAATAACAAATGGCATTATATCATAGTATGTGATATATTCTCGGTTTTTTATTGTACTAACTATTCTCATAGCTTCGAACTAGTTTGCTGTAATAAATAAATATGTTATTGCTAAAAGGATAGTATAAAAAAATTATATAAAAAAACTTGTCAACTTTCTAGTTAATTACAATGTATGTATTTACTACTTCGTTCGCGTTATATGACAATAAAAATACTCAATAAAATACTGCCTAGTGCCAGAAGAGCTCGCCCTTTCGCTGGGCCATTTAGGGGGATGGCTACGGGAGCTGCTCAGCCAGTGCTTGTTGGCTGGGCAGTTCCCGAAGCCCTGGAAGCAGGGCCGGCTATGTTTGCTTCAGAAGGAGGGCCGCCTCCCGGACTGCGCGTCCACGTATCGGCCCCTCGTGCTGCTGGACGACACCGGTAAGGTGCTGGAGAGGGTAATTGCCTTCTGGGTCGTTCAGCACCTAGAGGGGGCGGGGCCGAACTTAGCGGACGCGCAGTACGACTTCCGGGCAGGGCGCTCTACTATAGACGCCCTGACCCTCCTTAAGTCGCTGTCCGCAGAGGCGACCTCCCAGGCGGAGAGGGTTTTGGCGGTGTTCTTGGACATCGCCAACGCCTTCAACAGCCTGTCGCACGTAGTTATAAGGGAGGCACTCCGGTATTTCGGAGTGCCCCCTTACTTGCGGCGGATGTTGGAGGCGTACCTGGAGGATAGGGATGTCGTCTATGTGGACGGTGACGGAAGAATGGTCCGGCGGGAGACGAGGTGTGGGGTTCCACAGGGGTCGGCCTTGGGCCCACTCCTGTAGAACCTGGGCTACGACTGGGTGCTTCGCGGTGCGCTCCCTGTCGGAGCGCACCTGATATGTTACGCGGACGACACCCTAGTCGTAGCCCGGGGGGGGGGGGGATTGGGAAAATGTCGTGCGCCTGGCCACGATGGCCACAACCCTCGTGGTCAGGCGCATATGACGGTTGGGCCTCAGGGTGGCCCTAGAGAAGACCGAGGCCCTTATATTTCATAGGCCTCGGCGGGGGCCACCACCTGGGGCCCACATAATTGTTGAGGGAGCCCGTATCAGGGTGGGGACCCAGATGAAGTACCTGGGTCTCACCCTGGATGGGCGCTGGCGATTCGAGCCCCATTTCAAGGTATAGAAGATATACCATCGACGCCGTCCATTCGGTCCTGCCGGAATGGTGTAATATGGAGTGGGGCTCCCTGACGTTTCGACTGGTGTAGGTATTTACCGGTCATGGTTGCTTTGGCTGGTACCTGCACCAGACCGTTCGTAGGGAGCCCACCGCCGCATGTTACGAGTGCGGCACTGAGGAAGATACCGCGCAGCACACTCTGTCTAAGTGTGCTGCGTGGGGAGAACAGCACCACACTCTGACTGCGGCGGTAGGTGGTGACTTGTCGCTGCCGAGCGTGGTTGTGGCCATGCTCGGCAGCGAAGAAGCATAGATGGCCATGGCCTCCTTCTGCGAGGAAGCTATCTCGCAGAAGGAGGCGGCGGAGAGGGTCCAAGAGCTGGACCCTCTTAGCGGCCCTCTCCGCCAAAGGAGAGTCGGTGGAAGGAGGCGGCGCTTTGTCCGCTTCCTTCCACCTCCCCACCTCCGTAGCCGGACTTGAAAGGGTGAGCCGGGGGGCCCATCTCCTCATTGCACAGGTCCGGCTGACGAGGAGAGGTAGCTGGTTGTGTACCCAGTCTACCTCCCTATTAGGACAGAGCCCGGCGGCCTTTCGCCGGGCTGACCGATAGGGCGACATGGTGATAGCCTCAGCACGATCCCATGTCGCCCCAACCAAAAGCGGCGGCTGGTACACCGTGGTGTTTTAGTCCGTGCGAGTCAGACATAACTCACTCTCTCCCCAGAGAGGGTGGGTATCCATAAAGGATTTCCCCACGTTAATAAAAAAAAAGTGCCAGAAAAAAGATGGAATAAAAGCTTCTCTGTGACTAAATACTTAGAAGTGTCAAGGTTCATGGCTGCCGGTTTATCTGTTTTGTAGTTTATTAGAGACTAGCGACCCACCCTGGTTTCGCATGGATGGAAATGGTGTTGTGGAGTTATACGTAGGACATTTCGTTAACCGTTTAACCAATATAGATCTATTTCTTGGTACTTTGACATTTACTGTTCGTAAAATCATAAAAACTAAAATGTGTAAGAATCCCCATATAAATAACTTTCTGTTGAGAGTAATATTGAATTTGTGTTATACTGTAAGACATTAAATGGAATTGTATGCTGTAAAGTTCCGTTCTGCACTTAATGTACTACATAACTAATATTAATTAACAAAGATTAATGCTACATTGATCAAAATAACGTGGCAAGGGTAATCCGGTGAAACAGTAGAGGCCTTGCCAGGTCAACAGTGTAATCAGTTCCAAAAAAAAAACGTGACAAATAACCAACTATTGTTTAATGATATGTAAAAGGTATAAATTATTGCTGTGGGTTTCCGTTCGGAAACTTTCCTTTAAAATCACTCGACTTTCCTTTAGGCGTTTCAAAGATTTAGATTACCGTAGTGAAGTACTTTGATATATCTCATAAGGTTTCGTCAACCTTACGCAGCAAGTTTAATCAGCAGTACCAATGTAGGCGTTCGAAAATTCCTTACGACTTTATTCTTTTTTTATTTTAGTCCCCCTTCCTCAGACATAATCAATCCGACGTCTTATTTACTTAACAATTTTATTATTACCTATTTAATATTTTCCCTTTTTAAAACTACAGCCCTCTTATTATTTTGCTACTATCTTACATATGTTTGTTTCTTTTACTTTTATTCCATTTCTTTATTTTCGTTCTGTCGTTTATTCATTTATAATTTTATACATAATAAATTTGCATTAGTCATTTTTACTTATATATTTTATTTAGCTTATCCTGTACAGTACAATTTTCATATTACTTAAGTCTAATTTTATACAATTAAAAGAAATTTCCTATTTCGAATACATTTATGTAGAAATAAATCATGCTATGTATGTGTTGGAGGCTGGTTGCTGGGCTTACGATTTTATTAGGATATATCGAATTTTCTTTACTACACATACATGTATAGAAAAATAGGTACACATGTATTATATACGAAAACCTTTCGGAAGAAATTCTCTGAACGATAGTAAATACCATATTAGAATCCGTGACATAGTCTAGAAGAACTAAGGGAACACACAGATATATATTTTTTTATATTTTGTATATTTTTTTGCGTTTGACCACAATCTTATCTTATATCAAAAGACGATATAGTGTAATATAGTAAACACGTTAAATCTAGAGAGGACTCGCTCTCAATTGTATTTGCCGTGCTTGGCGACAGATTTCCAACTTGAGTGTGGCAGTTAGCCACGCGGCATAGAAATAGCTCCGAATATGTAATATTTTCATTACGATGGTTTTCTTTACCAAAAACTCCGACTGGGTCGCAAAGATTTGAACCTACGAGCCATCGTCTCTTTAAAAACTACATTAACACGAATGAAGGCACGGGTAAAAGCTAATAGATTGTAAAATGAGAAAAGGTTTTTTCTAATCTGACAGTTGGTTTTAGGTATTAAAGTGTGCAAACAAACAAAAAAAAACAATCTTGTGAGATTTTAGTATAGATAGTAGATAAGATAACGAATTCTTGTCTGCTTTTGATATCGAAGTTTCTTCCATTTGCGAATTGTTTCACCGGAACATTTCGCTATTGAAACAGTAATAACGTTTGTTCGTATTCAAACGCGAAACTATTGGCGGTGTTCATGGAGGCAACAGGGAACATGTCTCGACACGGTATAAACGTCTCTCGCGATATTGTCGTGCGCCGTTTCCACACATATTGACGTATTCGCATACATTGAACATAAAAGATAAGTACTATGGAAGATTTCGTATTCTTCGTTTGTTTTTGATCGTGAAGTCGTTTGATAACTTTTTTTGAGTATATTTTGGGTTAACGAATTCGGTTGAATATAAATAATTATAATCGTGTAATAATAATACATATAAAAACTATACTATACTTGTTAAAAATAATAATAAATTGTATATAAACAATAGAATACGTTTATATTATATATCCGGTTCTATTATTGCCGGTTCTTCTTAATGCCTGGGTTGTTTTCCGAACCGGTGGTAACTTTGACGTTCATAGGCGCCTTCTCAGGGCTTAACTGAATAAAGTGTTTTTGATTATAATTTTGTTATATACTTATTAGTTTTCCACGACGCTTCATCGTGTTAATATTAATTCCATCATTCTGGTATACATCAAACGATTTAGTCAAACTACGCTCAAAAGTTTTTTTTTTCCGAATCCATTGATAAAGAGTCGCTTTTAATTATCTTTCCTCAGAAATATTGAAAATGGCAATAGTCTATATATCCTTTTTTAAGATTCAACACTACTTACTTTTGTGTCAAATTTCATAAGCATTTGGCTCAGAGGTAACAATTAAAAGTAACAAATAAACAACCCGGGTACTTTTACATCCTAATATTATAGAGACGAATGTTTGTTTGTTACTCTTTAGCTCCTTAACTACTCAACTGATCTTTATGAAATTTTGTATACACGTTGTCAGAGGTACAAAAAAGAACACGGGGTCCCCCAAATAGTACTGTTCCCGAGGTATAGTTCAAAGCGATATTGATGTAAGTGAAGCCGCGGGCGAAAGCTAGTTCATAACAAAAATACAGATACATTCGTTTTTTTTTTATAAGATTTCGTCGATGTGGCTCTACAGGTAATGTTTAGTAGAAAATTTAAAAAAAAACGGAGACCACTGGTGAAGCGAGAATTCTTCATTTGGCGTTGTGTGTAGCTGCCACTAAGGTGTAAAGGACTCTACGTTTCGTTCAAAAGATCCAATGTTTATAGTATGGAGAAAAGCGTTGGGTATGAAATGGTTCCAACCATTATAGCAAAGGCATTAATTTACAGTGATGATTTAAGCAGAAACTATTATAATGTGGACCAAACTTAACAGAATCAATATTAAAAAAACAGTTTCTAAATGTATACGCACAAATTCAGAACGGCTGCATTCATCTGGGTAACTTTTTATTTTTGGTGTTTGTAATTGTCAGGACAAGAGTTGTATGAAAATAGTGTTTGCAAAACCGTACGTAGAAGTAAAAAAAAAATTGGTTGTCTGTAAAGTCAGTTTACGGACGATAATTTTACGTGATAGCGTCATAAGAAAATATTGGTGAAAAATTATGTGCCACAAGTCGAACGCTGAGGCCGATCGCAACTCTCTATCACTTGTTCCACGCTCTCGCTTACATGCTTGGCTCAGGCGGAACGTGACAATAAGTCATGCTTTTTCGTGTATGCAGCTGGCGGTCATTGATTTATAAGACGTTATCATGTCAAAATGTGTTGAAAATGTCTACATTAAAAAAGGCGATTTTCAAAAATATTGACCCAAGCAGTTTTTTTTGAATCTGACTACACTATTGGCATGACGGATATTCACAGCTTCACCGGACTGCAACAGAATTAACAGATTGACGTTCAATTGTAAAGGGAAGATTTGTCCTTTTTTATTTTCGTCACTAAAATTTATCTAAGTTAATACGACTCTTCAAATTATATAAAGTTTCATTTACACGAAAAGTCCCAATTAAAATCTACGATGAAGTCCGAGTGAATTGGTGATTTCGTTACCGACTGAAATGTCACAATGAAGAGAAAGAGCCCTTGTTGATGAAGCCGTGTTCGACACAGCGAAGGGGTGAGGTGATACTGCGACCCTTCTGATTACACAATGTTGGCTTTCATCCCTTGTGCAAGTCGCGCACCGGAAATCTTTTGTGATTCGGCTTCGGTTATTGCGGTACGGCATACTAATACGAAGAAGGTGACGTCTGTGAAATATGTGACGAGAGAGAAACCACACGAGCCACGTTAATCAACATGTAGCTAATAAAGACAAACAGACTTGAATATTTCACGAGCGCCGCATCCGATTGAAATTTTCCATACGTATGTTATGTAAATATATGTACAAAAAAAAAAACAATTTCATTTGAATGTATTGTCTAATCTTACTTGACACGTGTTTTGTACACGTCGTTGTATGAAACGTGGAATCTTTAATGGGTATGTATTTATTATTTATTAGCTGACCCGACGAACTTCGTATCGCCTAACACAGTTAATGAATGTCGTCTTAATTTTTAACTAATTTTTTTTTTTTTTTATATTATAGGGGCAAACGAACAGGTGGGTCACCTGATGGTAAGTGATCACCACCGTCCATAGACACTAGCAACACCAGGGGAGTCGCAAGTGCGTTGCCGGCCTTTTAATATATGTGGGCCTCCGGCGCTCTCACTGACCGAACGAAACGCAACAGTGCAACCACTGTTACTTCACATCGGTTTTCTGTGAGAGGGTGGTACTACCCCGAGCGAGCCGACACATTCATGCTGAAACCATTAATAGCTTCAGCGTAGCTCTACCACCTACAACGTAGCTCTACCACCTATTAACGTAATAAAACAATTACTAAAAGTTTACCAATATAACAATATATATATAAGGTAAACAAAAAATTTAATAAAATTACAAAATCAAATATTTCTATAGCATATCAGCAAGACATGTATGCTTTGCAGATGTTGTATATTTAACTGCATGTTCTATATTTTGGTCACTATCGAGTTTATTGTCTTCAGTGAATTACCTGGTATGTATGATATTTTTCGTTTTATTATCAGGCACAAGAGCAAATAAAGGCGTTCGTTTGCGCCAACACGTGAACAGACGTGGCATTGACCATGCGACTAAACTTTCATTTTATCTTTCTTATCTTTGACGTACTGTGAAGATGTGGAATCGCCTCCCGACTAGTGTGTTCCCTCCCTCTTATGATATCGGGTCCTTCAAACGAGGCGTGAATTGCCACTTTTGCAGGTCGGCATGATGGCGACGACTGCCGTTGGTATTTAACACCGACAGTCGCCGTTGTTTTTAGACTGTACCGTAATTACCATCAGGTATTGTACAGTCATTTTGCCGAACTTATATTTAAAAAAAAAATCAAACGTTGAAACTTTCTTCTAGTAGGTGTATATATTCAACTATTGAGAGGCTGACATGATTAGCATGATGAGAGAATGGTATTTTTTATACTATACAGGTTTTAGCGTCTGACCACAATCTCACTTAATATTAAATGCCGATGTGGTGTAAGATGGTATACTCGTACATGCTAAGCCTAGAGAAATGGCTCTTAAGTGCGGCTGCCGGAATACACCTATAAGTGCTTTGGGAGAGACTTTCAGCTTGCGTGTGGGAACTAGCCAGTTGGGCATATACAAAGATCTGCCACCATGCTACGGTTTCATAACAATATTTCACTTCATCGAAAGCTCCAGCTTATTTGCAAGGATTGGGATCTACGTTGTTCGATGCGGTGTCTGAACACACTAATTACCAGTGACCCATCATCGCTTCAAAATGTTATTGAAATCTTGAACATTTTAACTATTTACTATTCTTTGTTATATTACGTTAATTCTCAAGCCACGTGAGTCGCGTTTGAGATTTGTTTTTAATGCTTGTAAAAATAAAAAGTGAGTCTTATCTCTTTAATTAGTAACATTCTTTGAACGGCTTTGGATTACATATTGACTAAGCACAAACTTAATATTCCAATCAAAAGTATTGGTTCAGAGCGTTGAGTAGGTAACTTAAATTCACTTAAAGTAATTTTCTGATAATAAATGTTTACTTGTCGTTTTTTTTTTTAACTTACGTTTACTCGAATAGATATTATAATAAGTAAAAGATTTTACAAAATATATAAACCGACTTCAATATCAAGAAACATTAAGGAAACAAGAACGCACCAAAAAGCAAAAATAACTATTATATTAATCAAATTAAATAAAAAATAACCAAACTCTCATCAAACTACCCTTGAAGTACATCCTTTCCAATTAAAAATGGATCTACGAAATCGGTTGCCGTGGTATTGAGTTATTTGTCCATTTGGCACGTACATACCTAATGCAAATTTAAGACTTATATTGTTTTCTCATGGATTTTATTATCTGAAACGGGACCACACGAGAAACACCAGCTTTCAAATAAAAAACGAATCATCAAAATCGATTAATCCAGTCCAAAGTTCTGAGTTAACAAACATTAAAAAAAATACAGTCGAATTGAGAACCTCCTCCTTTTTTTAAGCCGGTTAAAATAGTAATCCTTTACGAACGTCTAGAATTATACAAATAAAAATAATATTTCTTACATGTTATAGCTTCTTCAAATATCCTTTCAAAAACTTTTATACTTTAAGTTTTATGACGTGTTATCTACTTTATTCAATCTTTTTTTTATAAATGGCTGTAAAATCTACAAAAATGGAATGTGTAAGTTTAGCACGTTACCATCTAAGGGCCACAAGTTCACGCAGGCTATTATCAGGTGATGGTCAAATTCTAAAACCCTAAAGTATTAAAAAAACATATATGTATATATAATGTTACTTGTAATATGTACTAATGTATGTTTCAATTGTTGTCGTTACTAATAATTGCTTTGGAATAATAACAATATATGATATTTTGATTTTTTCAAATTATGATTTAACGAGCTATCTCATAAAGGTAGTTACATGCTAGTTAATGACACGTACGCTTTCTAATATTAGTTTTACTGTTGGCTGTTGTTATATTTGCTATTCTAGAATTATATTTTAATATACTAACGTCTACAGTATTTAACTTACAAATATTATATAAGTAATCATTTGTTTATTATCTATCAGTTTATTATTACATGTACAGTCCTGTAAATTGTTAACCCGAAGGTTCTAAATTAACTATGCCATTAATAGACTTTGTTCCCAGCGGAATGCAAACTTTGCCTTATATACAACAAGATCGTATCGTGAGCTATTAGAATATTAGTAGAGTTAGTGCAAGATGCTACCTTTGATACTTTAAGCAGTTACAAGAACGAAATAATTAATTTTATGAAGTGCAGTACAAGAATACTGCTTAAATACTACTGAGAGATGGGGAGTTACTGAAACCCATATTCGTTTCAGCCTCAAAATAGTATTGATAGAAGAACTATTAGTTTAGGATTATGATAGCCTAAATAAAGCGTGAAAATGACGCGAAGCGGTGAATATTTGAAGGAGGACGAATAGTTCTATAAATTATAAATATATAATACAGCTATACAGCTATTATTGGTAACAAACTAATTTGCGTACATGATTTTTTTAATAAAGAAACATCCAAGAATCATCCATCTATAACAAACAAGAATCCGTCTAAATAGTCTTCCAATTATCTCATTGTATGTGACCATGTTTTTAGAAGATAGAGGGGTATAGTAAGTTGTCCTTAAAAGATAAGTATATACCATCCCAGAATTTTTTGTACATCTATAAAAGAGGAATATCGCACTATGCATTGTTTTGTTATATCTCAAAAGAATTAGGCAGCGTTTTCGATGAAAGCTCCCAAGCAGCTTGACTTCTTCCAACACTTCCAACAATCATCGTTATATTTCAAATATTTTACACAAAACCTTGATAAATTATAAACCTAAACCTTCCTCATATATTACTCTATATACTAAAGAAGATCGCATTACAATCCGTTCAGTAGTTTTTGAGTTTATCGCGAACATATCGACAGACACGCCGGACGAGTTTGTTTTATAATATGTAGTGATGGCCTAAGCATATCACTTGCACAATTGCGACGAATGTTAGGACACGTCATAAGTTAAAAAGTCGCTTAAGCTGTATAGGATACCAAAAAAATAAAAACTAATACACGCACACATTACACTCGAAAAACGTTACCCTCCATTTGACCGTCGGATTTAATATAAATTAAGAGTGTATAACTATAAATGAAAACAGGTACACGTAGATAAGTTTGATAAATTATCTTGACATTTATTTATAGAGTCTTAGAAATCCTTCGAGTATCGAGAGCAGTGTATATGGAGAAATAATCTGGTACGTCTTTTGTGGGACGGTAGTGTACGAACGCGTTTATCGGGCGCATTAAGTGGTCTGGCTAGAGCGAGATTAAATTTGTGCCGCCCGTTGACTTCATGATCTATTAGGTGCACTACAATAATGCAGTTGATATATTATGCTCACTAGCCCTAAGAAATTCAGTATTTTATAAGTGATTCTATTATGTAAATCACTGACTAAATTTTGTAGATTAATGGTTTTTTCGTATTTGACAACATTCCAACCAAAAATCATGTAGTCAAATCAAATTAAATCAAAAATACTTTATTCAATTTAGGCCCTAAGAAGGCGCTAATGAACGTCAAAACTACCAGCGGTTCGGAAAACATCCCAGTCATCGAAAAGAACCGGCAAGAAACTCGATCGGGTTTATCTTTTTAACATACAATTATATATTCAAAAACACGTTATACGTTACAATCGTTTTAGTGGATGCACAGAGAGGAATCAATTCCAGACATCACCATCGTTCACATATTGATCCACTCTATAATAGCCCTTTGACACCAAAACCCGCTTAATATGGCGCTTAAACTTATAGTAGTGAAGAACCGGTATCGATAAATTCATCAAGTATTGTTTCGATATAAATCACTACGTATATTATTAATACATAGTGATTTCTTGAAATTATGTTCAGGCTAGTGAAGTCATTATTTATGATTTATCGTTTAGGTAAAAATATGCATAAATCTTTATTTATTTCATTTCAATTAAATTGAATTTAAATAAACTTTAAAGTACCTAGATTAGTTATTAAGTGTATGAGAATTTTAATATTCTTTTTGAATTGCAAAATTTTTTCTCGTACATACATTTTGTAACAAAAATTACTTGATTATAATAGTGGCAGAATCTTTTAACAAACGTAAATCAAAAACCGCCATAATATTTTTAAAGAAGGGTGACTGTAATCCAAGACAAACTTACATTCAGAGGCAAAGGATTTAAGCCAGTATGTCAGAAGCTCGCCCGGAGTGTGTCGCTCTTCTGATAAGAATACGTAAGAGCATAAAAATAAAAGTTCACATCGAAGGAACAGGGAAAATGTCGCGGAATAATATTTGGGATTCCAGTTTTATTTGAGTGCAGACCCTCTGCGAATGGAGACAGAGATTTCCCGAGATGGTCCTATCAAACATTTATGGAGTAGCTACATAAAAGGACAACACTTAAGAACAGTTTCAATAAGTGTTTGGAGTAACGCGACCGTATCTAACGATATTACCTACTCTCTTGTAACGTTTTAATATTCGATGTACCGTTTAAAATTTTATTTTCGAAAATATATCGTTAGAAACGTAAAAAAATACAGTATATTTTGCAGTAATATTTACAAATCTAGTAAACAACGAGCTTACACTATTTTGAACAAATACGGTAATTATTAGGTACGTTTACAAAAATATAGTACAATTGTTATTTTGTATGCTATTGGTAACACTGAGTATAAAAATAGTTTACTAATTATTTAATAGATGGCGTTGTAGTATAGTTCAGATACATTGTTTAAAAAAAAAGTAATAAGATATGACGATATATAATCATAACTAATTTTATAAATGTGAATGTGGGTTTGTTGGTTTGTTATACTTTCACTTCTTAGCTACTCAACCGATCTTCATGAAATCTTGCGTAGATGTTGTCGCGTATACATAAAACAACATACGATAGGACTTTTTATCCAGAGAAGATGTACTCTTCCCATGGGATATATTAAGCCTAATTAACACGAGCAAAAGTTAGTAATATGGTAAATTTGAAATCTAGATATAGTGTTTTTTTAAAGAAAAGTAAAAAAAAACGTAAACGATTACCTGTCATTTAAAATTTATTTTGTTCGTCCTAACAATTCTTGACTACAAATAATACATGCTTTTCTTTAAATTGCTTTAACGTTTTATTATATTTAAGCATAGACGTGTTACCTTCCTCAACGAATATATTAATTGATATATTAACTTTTAAAACTTATTAAACTTGTGTACAAATGTAATCCAGTTTTCTTGAAAAATGTCAATATACGAGCTTTACATACGAACCTTTTGCGATCATTTTTAATATTTAACGTTCGTGTAAAACGTTGCCTTTTGACTGCTTTGTCACATCGTTCATATAATATTCATCGTAAATGTAACAGAAGAAATTCTATTTTGGGCAAAATGTGCAAATAGTTAGAGTTCGACGTTCGAATTTCCCCTGTGTAAATGTTATTACAGTGGCGCTAGAGTTCAGATGAAACATTCTACGATTACGGGCGTATCGACACTTTGTCGATTAGTCGACAAAATAACATATCTATTAATGTCGAAATAGAGGTTATAAACTATTTTACTCAAAGCATTATTTTATTTTGCATGTTAATTTTTTATTACTATTATTGAATATCTAATAATAGTGAAATAAATCAAATATTTTGGTTGAAATATACTCGTCAAAAATAATTACTATGAAATAATTTATAATGGAGAAACTTTTATCAATTTGACAGTCTTTGAAGTTGTAAATTTTTAAATAGAATTACGAAGGCAGCTAAACTAAATTTACAAGGTGTCTATTAATCATTGTCACAGAATCACCTGTGACCAGAAAATTCCCTAAGTTTTTACAGTTCATAATACTGAAAGATAAATAGACATTTTTATTTACAATCATTTGATTTGTCAAATGACGTCATTCATTCATTTGTATAATTTTTGGCTTGTTAGATGCTTGTCTTTATTTACACCTGTCTATACAAAGATTCTAAAAATATGTCTATATATCAAAATATTGCAAACATGCATTTTATTACAATTGTCATTCCTTTTTTCATAATGGGTTTTTATGTTTTCATTTACAAAATAAGCAGATCAATTAACGAACTTTGGCCAGTTTTGATAATATAAAAGATTATGTAACTTTTTTCTACTAATCAATTCTCGTATTTGTGACTAGTCAATGTGGAGTAATATCGAGTACCCAAGGAGATTTTTCGTTCGGAATGTCTTAGAGAATATATTTTATTTCAGAATGTAAACGCAACATGCTTCAAAGTCAAGCTTTCCGTGTAGAAGAGTACGTGGTACTAGTACGCTTGTCCGATTGTTAGAAAACAAATTGTAATCCTCCTTTTTCAGACTAATAATAATTTATAATCCTCCCCATAATACTATAATATCTATAGAAATCATATAAAAACTGTATAGTTACTTAATATCCGTGCCAATTTTATTATTTAAATATGTTACATTAAAAATAATAAATTGTACAACCCGATGTAACGTATGAAAATTAATTCATACTCTGGGAGCGTGTAAAAATGATTCAATAGAGGGGTTGCGGAAAAAAATAATACGTGTGTCGTTTTCTTTTCTCGCTCGTAACTCGATTCGTAGGATTATCAAGCTCCATTCTGATTATGATTAAGCGGCAGCGGGACGTAAAAAAAAGGTAAGAATAAAATTAAAATTCTTTCACTCTCATGGGCTTCTGTAACATATTAAATAAAGCCTTAGAGTATTCAATTAACTATGTACTTCTTTAAGTTAAAAATGGAATGAAATATAAGGTCATATTAATGTAATATGTAACATGTGTACAAGTGAAAAGGAGTATAAAGAATAAGGAGGTTTAATACCAAATGCATTCTCTCTGAGTCCTTTAGATATGTAAGGGAAAGGTGATGCAAATTGTGCATATAATTTAAAATATAGATTTCATATTTAACTACTTCCGAAGAATCATACGTTTGAAAGAATTTTAAGACTGGGCTAATTGACTAGAAGCGAAGTTTTTAGTTGCGCTGCATGTACGGAGAATCGTGAAAATTAATAGAGTACTAAGGACTGAGAAAATCTATACTCTCTGATGCACGAAACCTGCAAGAAACTTAAACAGTGTATTTAAACATTTAGGTATCCTGAGATTTTTATGAATGGTGAAAAAGACAAAGGATATATTCCTGTGTTGCTCTTGCAGCCTAGCTTGATATTAGATTCATGACAATACTTCGGTTAAGAGTGAATGGAGGGAATGCAAGCTTGGGTAGATAATTAAGTTTATTTAAGTGTTTTTTGGGAGATTCAGGTAAGAGTCGTTTTGGTATTTGCATTCCATTACATAATCGATTTCCATGACAATTTACATTACAATCCTAACACATATTTTCGCATGGAAAATTTGAATTAGAATAGACTAGCTGATACCCGTGACTTCGTTCTCATAAAAATGATTGTTATTATTTCGTGGGAACTATGCGTTTTATTTGAATTAATCGTGGGCTGTCTATATTTTGATTTTTTAAGTATAATTTTGTTATTATACTATAACTCTATTATTGATTTTTAGTTAACTCAGTTAAATTTGTTATTACTGCATAACCTCTATGGAAAAGCATAATTATAAGTAGCCTGTATAATACTCCAAAGAGTCATCTACTTACTCGTAGTGGTACTAGTCTGATTAGCGTTGTTGCATCCAGGGTAACAGCTCAAGCCGAGGTTCGGCCGCTTTGGCATCCTTGAGTTTTTTACTGTTCGACTGAGTGCCCTAAGCGCTCACTCACAAAGCCCGATGAAGCTGTGAAAGCCTATCATGCTAACAGCGGTTACTAGGTTAAAAAAAAAATCTATCTACTAGTAAAAGTCTCGTTAAAATCAGTAATGTACTTTCGGTGATTAGTCTGTTGAAACAATAGACATTTCAATTTTATTTAAATATATATATATATGTATTAATTTGACAAGGAAAAATACTGTAAATAAAATAAGTAGCGTAACATATTATTGAATAAAACCTCCGTGTACCAAAATTCAAATTTCTTATGATCTATAATAACATAGATTTTAAGCCCCATTAGCTTTTAAGTTATGTATTTAGTTTTCCCGATCTCATAAATAAAGGCTTGAGCAGTTAGTAACGGATGTTACCTACACAGCATTTCTAGATGGGCTATTTTCACATACAGTTGGATTTTACAGCTGTATTTGACATTTAAATGTACTT
Source organism: Antheraea assamensis (assembly GCA_035772565.1). Taxonomy (NCBI): domain Eukaryota; kingdom Metazoa; phylum Arthropoda; class Insecta; order Lepidoptera; family Saturniidae; genus Antheraea; species Antheraea assamensis. Next base: position 7,569,463 of record JAQQSE010000031.1, on the reverse strand, counting down.
GGTAATTAATAGTTGTATTAAATATTAGCCTTAAAATATCTACATTATTAGTTAGAGCATCGTCGCTCATTTTTATTAGCAATTTGATTTCAAAATTGTATGTAACATATTAATTAAATGCTAAAAAAGAATATGACAAATTTTAATCAACCTTGAAATAAAATGTTACAATGAATAATATTTGATTTATTTTGAACTAGTTTGGTAAAGTTCTTCTAATAAACTGGATGGTAACATGTTCATTGTAATTTAATCGGATGTTTGCATTTTTTATACTGTTACATACAGGATGCGATTGAGTTACAAGTAAACAAAGAACGAGTCATCGATCGTGGGAAAGAAATACAATGGGATTCTAAAAATAACCCGTCGCAAACGTTGTTTAATCGTTCGAATAGTTTTATCAGATATCCACAGTTTCGACCCACATTTATTTGAAAAGTATATATAGTTCGCCGCGGTGCGTGCTTTTATTGTTTTCAAGCCTAGGTTTGTACCTCTGAAGTGGAGACCTTAAGCATGATGCTATCGCGACACAGGGACACTACATTCACTAGTTCATTGGACACACCGCACTGCAACCCACACATGTGCACATTCACACTGTACTCGTATGTACATAGGTTCTGAGAGGAATCTCTTTTTGGTTTGTTAGTCTTAGTCAAAATTGTCAGACTCGAAATATGTGTCGAAATATGATTCGTGTGAGACTTGAAGATATACATATATGTCTCTGTACATACATGTATGATTCGTTCAGTTTGCATCGTTAGTGTTGTTTTCAATGCCCAAGGTAAAGTTGGCCACTTTAGCACCAATGAGTTTCTTACTATTCGGCTGAGTGCCATAAGTGCTCAGCCCAAAAGCACGTTGAAGTTAAAAAGGATCTTCATGCCAACCGGGGTTAATAATTTCGAAAAATAAAATCCTTGTAGAGTCCTATTCTAAACATCGGAGAGTATAGGAAGAGAAACAAAATGAAGAGATCGTTCAAGCTGATTGCGACTACAGCTTATAAAGTGTGTGCCTGTAGTGTAATTGTCAAATAGAGTCTATTTGATATTTGTACACGTACGAGTACAAAATAAATTGCTTCTGTCAAATATATACATATAATAAAAATGAAGTGTCTGTATGTAATATCAAAATAACGATTTGTTACTTATTGGAAATGAACGTATACACGATACTGATAACAAAAATACAATCTTTTTAATTTTTATCTGTTTGTCTGTCTGTCTGTTTGTTCCGGGTAATCTCCAAAACGGCAGAACCGATTTTGATAGAAGTTTCACTGACGGATAGGTAAAATTACAGCGGGTTTTTTTAATGTGGGAAGAAATCCTTCATTGGACACCCACAGCCCTAGGGAGCTGTGGGGTGTCAGACTCTTACTGACTAAAAAAACCCACAAGATACCGTCTGCCGCGCTATGGAGTGGCACGGGATCGAACAAGCAAGCACCATGCCGCCCCGGCGACAAGGCCCAGCGCGAACGCCCTGACCGCGACGACAGCCCGGTCAAGCTGCCTACCCGTCTACCGAACCAATGTGCAATGGAAAGTCAGGTCCCCAGCCCCTTCAGGTTTGGCAGTCAAGGGGTCACCCCCTCCAACCACCACCACCTGTAACTTTTTTACGTGGTTTGACATAGGCTACTTTATTTTAGTCTAGCTGTCATCCGTGGCTTCGTCTGTAGTACTATCTCCAAAATGATTGGACCTGTTTTCATGAAACTTTCACTGAGGGATAGCTAACGTTATAAAAAGTAATTAAACCTTTTTTATTTTGGATTAGCTTTTACCCATGGCGTCGTTTGTAGTACTATCTCCAAAACGTTTGAAGCATTTTTACGGAACTTTCACTAACAAATAGCTGATTCTTATAAGAATTTACAATTATAAACAAACGCGGGCAACAGCTAGTTAAAAATAAAATTATCAGAATTTAAATTATAGTCCAATTAGCGATTGGATTTGCTCACTTGATATCGTTTTCGGATACCTTATCAACGTAGGTTCAAATCCTTGCGACTGTGTCAGTAGTTTTCAGTAGGAGAGTTTTCATTAAAGAAAAACATAGTAATGAAACTATAGTATGGTGTGGTAGGACTTTTTCTAAGTCCGCTGCTTGGTAGTTACCACCCTTGAGTTGGAAATCTGGCGCCAAGCACCTGTTGGCCTACTTGATATGCAATACCTTCTAGGTTTAGCGTGTTTACCGTCTTAGATTGTGATCTATGTAAATGATAACGTTCGTCATTTACATCAAACGAGAATGTCAACAGGAAAACCTATTTATTATAACAAAGATGTTTTGTTTTCTATCAAACTGTTATTTAATAATATTACCCATCTGTTATCTTAATGGCTCCCAATTTTAATATGACGACAGCACTTATCTTTTCGTTGTGTACTTTATACATTATACATGTTTTTCGTATTCCTTTTTTTTATAATACAAACATTTTGCAGGTGATTTGTTTTTAATCTTTTCCGGTAAATAAGCAGAAGGTATTTCGAGTTACTGAGGGACGTTTTGTTCGACTAACTTTTTATATGGCGCAGCGTGGCATGGCGGAGGACACATAACGAGCACCTGTGCCCTCATCTACATAATGTGGACAAGTCATTGAACCCAACATCGTTGGACAGTTTCATAGCGCTTTGTGTGGTGATATCTAGTTTTATTCAAAATCAATTGGTTTAAAGGTAAGTATAGATTTATGATAAAAATGAAAACTTTACAGTTATGTTCGTTTATTTAATGCAAAATTCATATTTTTTACTTACATTTACGCTTAAATTCGAATGGCTTTACATATGTTTTAGGGGATTTTGATTACTAAAAACAAAATCTATATTAAAAAAAATAGATAATTAGTAATAACTACTACTATAAATAATAGTGCTCAAATCATGTCAAATAAGTATTTACGCGGATTACCATATAACGCGTATATGAAAGAAAAATATTATTTTCACAGTGGAATTTAAAACACTTATAATTATGAATGTTTTATTAATTAATAAAATGTATTATCGGAATAAATACGTTTAAATGAATAATTTCAATTATGGAAGTGGAAATTTCTTTAAGTGCACAGATCAATGAACGAATCAAGGGACACGTCACGCTCGGATAGGTGACACTGATTCTGTTTACTCGGCTCTAGCCGTCATTAACAAAGCTTTCTGTCTGGCAAGGACTGCATAATTCCAAAAATTTGAATATTCCATATTATATAAAATAATTTGATCTATGTGTTTGTATATAATCAGTGTAATATTTCAAATGTATGTATGTTTATTTCATTTCTATCATATAGTTATAAGTACATCCTACTTTTTGATATAGTTTTGGTTGAAATGTTTCTGGTTAGATGACCCAGTGAACTTCTTACATATATTTGTTTAAAATGTGGTCCAAATTTAATTCCAAATTTTTATTTACGTTATAAATGCAACACAGTTATGCACTTAATCAATTTAAAGCTTTCTCATGTACTATTTTTATTTCTGAAACAGAACTGTTTTGTATTCCAACAAAACAGACCAAAGAGATCGGACCTCATATTACAGCTATGAAACAGACAAATTTCTGAACGCAACTATAAATATTTGACAACCGAGTGACAATTTTTGACAATGACAAACGACATTTTGTATTTGAAAATTAAATTGTATTTTTTTTGTATTCTCCTTTATTTTTTATTTACGTTTCTCACCTTCTCTGAACTTCCACAAATATTTCAAGATCAAAATTAGCCAAATCGGTTAAGCCATTCTCGAGTTTTAGCGAGACAAAAAACAGCAATTCATTTATATGTTTTATATATATAGATTCTTGAGCTACGTGTAGTCGTTCGTTAATAATAAGCGGAAAGCCATAAATGCAATTCTTTAATTGGTGCAATGGTAAAAGAACCGACATTTTCTTGACTAAATCCGTACCACAACTATAAAAAATTCGAGTATATTATTAAAAAAAATTGTTATATACCATTTCTTACAAAGTAGTATAAACAACATTTTAAATTTAAAGTTTGACTAGTTAATTTATAAAAATGTTATGAACATGTAAACAACTGTCATTTAGTATTTGTTAATAATTGATTCAAAAGTGCGTACCAATATCTAATATTTTTCAAAATACAGCATTCAAATTTAAATAAACATATTGTAAACAAAGAAAAATCAAATAGTCCTTAAATATTTACACTTGATCGTGTATGTTTATTGTGTCGTTACAGAAAAAAGTCTTGTGAAATAATGTTACAGTTCACGGCTTCTTTTATGTGACGCAAAGGAGAGGGCAAACAAAATCACATTCCTACGGGTTGTGTTAGTATATTTTTTACTAAAGTAATAGTTGTGTTTCAACAGCACTAAGGAGCAAAGTTAACAATCTATTTAAAAAAAGGACAAAGTGAAATACTGAAGATTATATCTAACTTAATATTATGAGTGTAATACTGAATTTGACTGGTTATCATGAAATATTTCATTTTCGTTGTTAGGGGTACAGAGGAGGACACAGGGTATCTTTCATCCAGTAAAAGTACATGATAGAAGTAGAAAAGTGTAGGTCAAATCCACATTAATATGAGCAAAGCGGGAGGTGGTAGTATGTAGGTGGTAGAGCTACGCTGAAGCTATTACTGGTTTCAGCATGAATGGGTCGGCTCGCCCGGGGTAGTACCACCCTCTCACAGAAAACCGGTGCAAGCGCTGTTGCGTTTCGTTCGGTCAGTGAGAGCGCCGGAGGCCCACATATATTAAAATGTCGGCAACGCACTTACGACTCCCCTGGTGTTGCTAGTGTCTATGGACGGCGGTGATCACTTACCACCAGGTGACCCACCTGTTTGTTTGCCCCCTATAATGTAAAAAAAGACAAAATCTAGTATATTATAGTTTACAAAAGTTTGCTATTAATATATACAACAACTTTACCGTACTGCCATCTACATGATCAAGTGATTAAGGTGTCTTACTAAATCATGACTGTTCTGAATACTATTATGGCGAGGTATATTAAATTTGTAGTTAGTTAGATCTAATGCAGGCTTAAAAATATAGCCTCTACTGTCTCGGTATAAAGCTGGCCATTCGTGAAACTATGTTAGACAGTAATAAGGATGTATATGCTTAATTGAAAAATAGTTTACGTAAGAGATTATCTGTTCTATTAACAGTTGCGATTTGTAACAATAAGGTGAACTGTTGGAGTGAAAGGATTGATTATTTTGTGATATTGTCGGTGTTAGACTTTAATCGCTAGTTTTTTATGTATACAATAAGTAAATAAATAAGGTGACGTAATTTCACTAACGGCCACAAAATTTCAAACTACCTTGTATTACAATAATTGAATAGATTATATAAGTACATACATATAGAGATATTTAATTCCCATACATAAGAGACTTTACAATTACGTTAATCACATAGAACTCAGTTATGTGCAGTGATCCAAACTGCGGCGTCACCGCACTGTTATGGGACTTATTATTATTCTACAAATATAGCTGTACTTGCGAGGTAGGCCTCTTCTAGGTTTAACACGTTACCGTCTTACTCCACATCATTAGTTATAATTAGCTGAAATTGTGATCAACATTTAAAACCTATATAGTATAAAAAATGAGTATGGACATGTCGAAAGTGTAGTTAGATTACGTTAGACATTGTTATAATTATTATGCTTTTTCTTTTGGAGATTTTGTTGTGAATATTATAGAATATAAAAATTAAACAATACAACATTAAATAAAGGTGTTGTTTGTGATCAATTTAGTGGTAGTGGTAGCGTGGGTACCACTTTAGCTTCTTCCAGAAGGTTGTACAGTGGAAAATAAAAGAGCTGACTCTGATTGTGTTGACTAGTAACCGCTTTGGCAGCAGATTTACGAATTTTCGTTTATTGAGTGCATATTTATAAGGAACCAAATAGAACATGTGCAAAGTCTTAGAGATAAAATACGAAGGCATTAAATTGCAAACAATATTACAGTCGTAATATAAAAGTAAACCAAAGAATTAACAATGGAAACAATAAAGCACGGACAATATAAGTATTAAAATATACAATAAAACTAAGCAATAATATTTATTATATACTTCAATCGTATTTGTAACAAAAAAAAAGTAATGTGTACTTATGTACACGCGTTAGAAGTTATACTTCTTTGGCGTAACAAGATAAAAATCTTTTCAAAGAGTTTATTTTCGCCTTATTCTACGTTTGTAAAAAAAAGCAACACTAACAATAGAAAAAAGGTATTTAGTACATACATACTTTTTTTGAATAAAATGTTTACTATAGCTAACTTCAGGGTGTCGGTTTATCGTGACGGTGTTCGCGCGCATCGTAAACATTTACTCTCATAATTTTTTCCTAACGCGCCAAAAGAAGTTTAACTTCAAAAATAAAAACTGCATTAGGTATAACATAGCGACTTTTGTCATGAAAGTACAAAATTGTATTCACAGAGAATTAGCAATCCTAATGCCGGGGCTCGTTAACAGTGAAGTAAAATAAAAAAAAAACTAATAGAAACAAAACATTGTCGTCGTCGTTGCGGTTTCAATTAGAGTGGTCAGTGCGGTGCTGTACGTCTAATTACGGGTCTCGTGGAGGCTGGAGTCACGGCTGCACACCGCACATCTTGATTCACGTAACAGAGAAAATAATTTGTAAATTAATGAACTGTTAAAATTATGTAAATAGTCTTTTTATGATGACGAAATAGAACCCCAATAGGATCATTCGAATGGTCGTCCACGTGTCCATGTAGGAAGGGTCTTTTTGTAGGAAACGTCTTCAAGACTGAAGTTGAAATTAATATTGAATACTGGCCGAATTTAATATGGTCTCATAGTGCTATAAAAATTGAAAGATACCCCTCATATTATAGATTAACTCACTTAGCAATTGTTATGGTATTCTCGGGCATTTCCAGCGTTGGAATTTGGTACGAAATCAGCACTTTTAATATAATGAATAAATTCGAAAATAATAACTAATTAATTTCAAATTCCACGTGGAACCATTATGATTTCATACTAAGTACTATGGTAGCGTCCGTAAAAAAAGTTTGTCACTAAACACAAGCTGCGTATTTTTAAATGTTATAATAAAAAAAATATATATGTAAAACGTTTAATGATAAGGAACACTGTTAAGTACAATAGCAAGTGAGTATATGGTTGATGATGGTATGTCTAGAAACTGAACCTCAAGTGCAAATTGGGCCACACCAATAGTTGTTTAACGCTAGATTCTAATTTCAATTATGGAGAGAAGTAAGTAATATAAAAGAATCGTATCTGTGTTGTGTTACATAACTGTGTTATATAGGATTCAAATTTGTGTTTTGTGATATACCTATACGTGGAAGATTTCATTGTACGTAGAAAGCGTTCGGTTTGTAATATTTCCCTTTTTTATATAACACATTGCCAGCTGGAAGTGGAAGTGGTAAAGATTAAACTCTAAATGTATAATATGAAAAATTGAACATAAAATCAAAATCAATATACAATTTATTCAATTTAGGCCCTAAGAAGGCGCTTATGAACGTCAAAATTACCACCGGTTCGGAAAACAACCCAGTCATCGAGAAGAACCGGCAAGAAACTCGATCGGGTTTATCTTTTAACATAAATAGATGCATATTTCAAATAAATTACACGTTACAATCTTTATTAGTCGCTGCACAAAGAAGAGTCAATTTCAGACATCACCATCGTTCACATATTGATCCACTCTATAATAGCCCTTTGACACCAAAACCCGCTTGACATGGCGCTTAAATTTATAGTCCGGCAAATCAGTAACATGCTTTGGGACTTTGTTATATATTTCTATTATATATTCTATTGTTATACAGTTCTCTATCATATTATGGCTTTTTGCAGAAGCTTCTTAAACATTGTGCGTGTTATGCTGTAGTCAGTCATAGTATAGTAAAAATGAGTAATATTTGTTATTATGTTAATAGTATTTATTCCTTATAATATTGTGATCTTTGTTACAGCTATATTCAATTGAATGTGGTGAATTTTATAAAAAGTACGCGTATATAAATTTGATTTACTACAATTATTGTAATAAAATGCGAGCTATTGGTGTTGCTTTTTAAAATTAATAAAAAAAAATCATACAAAGGCTATGTATTATTAAAGGAATATTTGCATAATTTAGTGTACAGAAAGTATATGACATATTTATTTTATAAAGTAAGTACATATAATATACTCCTCATACTACTGGCATGTTAGTTTCTTGTAAAACGCAATTTAAATAGAGAAAAGTAAGTTGTGACTGTATGCAGTCCGGTGAAGCTGTAGAGGCATGCTAGGACAATAATGTGGTTAGTATAAAAAAATAGAGAATTCCTCATACGTTCGTTTCTGTAGACTTTGAATTCTATTTACTATGTAAAAATATGCTACAGTTATAGATGTGGAAATTAATAAATTACATTATAATTATTGATTATTTTAGTAACGTTTTCATTGTTTTATTTGGAATAGAAGATGTGTAAAATTAATCCTTAGGCCGAATTAAATTTCGGTCGATCGTTCGACGGCGAGACAGGTTAACTGAAATGATGTAATGCTAGAACCGTCTAAACTGAATAATTTAACAATGAACCTTTATAAACCTTCTTTGCCCTTGGTAGACTTAAATACAATTCTTCTATAAGAATGTGTCTATTTTTTGAAATGTAATACTGTATAATGTTTTACAATAATCTTAAATATAATTAATATTATGTGCTATTATCACAATTTTTTTATCATCGACAGAGTTCTGTATCTTGATCGTTCGCTGCACACGGCACATCTGGAGCGGCTAAGAATAGTTTGCCCGTTGCGCATGCGCATAACTGATAGACCTTCATGGTTCTTATACCTTTATACGGTTTTTCTGTCACATTAGCTATCTTCAAATCCTTCATGATTACATTCGGTGCATCAAGTTTTATCTGAAATGAATTAATATATACATTTAGATATATAATCTACTAAGGTTTAACTACATTATTGGCTTTAGTTCATGTGATAGAGTTTTCAGTTTCAGAACAAAATACATAAAAACAAGGAGGAGATTCTTTTAAATTTCCTTCGATCTATTTGAAGACTATTTTGTGTATAATAAATTGGAGTTCTATGTAACAATGAAACGGTTGATCATAATTTTTTTAATACGTTCACATAGTGCCATTTAATTCCATACTAAGCATAGTTTGCATTATGATAATTAAATAGGTGATATGCATACATTTATATAAAAAATATTTTAAACGCAAATACATAGATGAAAAACAATTATGATCGTTATACAAAATCAGTCATATGCGGGGGTCGAACCCGCAACTTCTCAGCTCAATTATACATACAATATACATATCTCAATAACTGCTGAAGATGATTTGTTATAAACTGTACTCGAACGAGATTGCAGACGTCAATTTGTTTTCAGTCAGAAATAAGATTTATTACCAAATAATCATCAGAGCATACAAACTATACATTTAATAGATACGAACCATAACTATAACACGCACACGTCTGTGATTTTAGTCAGCCTTTTGCTAGACCAGAGACTAGATGATTAGAGCGCTGCTGCCATTCTAGACGCGGCATAATTGGCTAAAGCGTACTTAAAGAGGTCTGTTAATAAATTTACATAATTGGGATAAATTGTCTTATTAGAAAATGTTGATATGGGGATATGGATGGATATGGGGATATATAAGAAATATCATTTTTCGGTTTTAAATATAGCCCTACCTTAAAGGCATTCTGATTATTATTTATAAGGGCATAAAAACATCATCTATTTATATATGGTTAACAGTAAAATGTCGAAAATCCGGTATTGGAAATATACCAGAAACAAAAGTATAATATTATCAGATGAGTATTATTGTTGGGTGTAGTCCGGTGAATCTGTAGAGGCCTCAGGGTCATCAGGGTATGTCAGATCGAAAAACAAAAAGTATTGTCGATGAGAGAGATTACTGTGTAATTATTGAAATACAGTTAGGAAAATTCTGTATAAAGCAAGACTGTTGTGTAGGGAACCGATAAATATTGAAATAATTTTTCAAATATCGACCTTTATTATATTACTGTAAATATTTCAATTATATCACAACTGAAGTACGGGCCCAAAAACTACATAGTGTTCAGTTTGCGGTATATATCAATTATTGCATTCAACGAGATACTCACACTTCCAATAAGGGAGCTCATTTTGATGTCATTATGTGAAGTCATGTCTATATCGCCAGCTCTGCTTTCAAAATAAATTGCCTGCGGAGCTCTCAGATCTAGTCTTCTTGTAAGCGACTCTAATCTAAAAAGTATAAATTTAATAAATGATTAAATAAAATATATAAATATTAATAGATATATAAATTATATAAAATCATTAAATGTTTTTACATTATATAAAATAACCATAGGGGTTACAAGTATATTTATCTTAATTTACTACTGAACTCCTATTTCACAATTTTATAGTAACTACAGTATCAATTATCAGACAGGCGAATGTAAATCGAGGGGTTCCAAACCAATAACACGTTAAACGTTAGTAGATATATACTATTTGGTCTTATTCGTTTAAAAAGTCATCTCCCAAAATAAGTTGAGGTTAAAATCATTACGGTAGTTTTTTCTATGTACAATAATATTAAACACCAATAAATCTAAAATTATGATTTTTCCTTTATCTAGTGTCCGAGTTTACAAGCCATGTTCAAATTCGTCTTATTCAAAGATATTTAAGATCGAAACTCAATTGCTCACTGTAAGTCCGACCCAGGTGGAGCACGCATAAACGAAGATTGAAGCGCGTTCTTCACGGCCAGGCCACCGACTCCATCAATAGTGAAAGTTTCAGCAAACACACGGACTTCGTCTCTTGACGCTTGAAACACGCTACCACCGCGAGCGTTTCGCACGTTAAAAGAATGCCCGCTGAACTCTATGTTGTCCCTCTCTATAATGAAATAAGTATTTAGAATAAGATATTTTCCATGAGAGATGTTAGTGTTATGTCTTACTCTGCTATGCCTTAACATTTATTTTGAGTTGTAATTTATTTTTTAGTAAGCTGTTGGTTAAACATAATGCCTTTCACGAAGAAGATATAAAGTTACACATATTTAGTGTCGAACTATGTAACTGTCATCAAAAGCCGCCTCTGAAGTACTAGATATTTTATTAAAAAAGCTTGACTAGCCTACGAGAATTAAATTTACAGACTAATATTATTTATGTAATCTGCAAATTCAGTAAAAGGCAAATAAACCTACCTAAACAGCCTGCTGTATACTCTCATGATTAATTAAATGTCACATATTTTTTTGGTATTGTACAGACATGGCCTATAGTGAAATACACAATAAACGGCTATGAAGAAAATCACATACACTACGTTTAATATTCTTCTGAATCTATAGATAGCACAGATAAAATTGGTAAATGTCTCTACTTACTGATCAACAATTTTGAATGTTCTGCATGGTTAGTTGCAGACACAAGTATAGTAAAATTACGGTGTGAGTGCAGAGTGATAGGATGAGCGGTTTGCGACGTAATCATGGAAGTGACAAGATTATCTTTAACCCACGCTTGTCCTTGCAGATGTATGCCTCCTTTAACTATTTTTATTGGACCGACACCATTCTGAAACAAAAAAAATACCAAATAGAAGTATGTTAAAATTAAGTGATTTATCAATAAAATATAGTAGCAACCAATGACACTAACCATACTAAGCTTCAATACACTTATAATCCATAACGTCAATGCTATGTTTAATAAAACCAAAAATATAAGAAAAACTAGAATGCCGTAAAGCGTGTTCCGTCTCCAGCCTGTTATGAAAGGAGATGGTCCACATCTGCTATTGTAAACATTTTCAGAGGTAGTAATAACACGTGGTGGCTCGTCAGTTGGTGTGCATTCCCATCCTCGGATAGCGCTTGCACTTGTATCCGCTACGCTCATGTTTATATGATTTCTACATTAGATTATTGGATTCCTGCGGTTCTGTAACAGAGGATTACAGTTAATGTCAATTAGATTCCAATAAAGCGGCTATTGTCATAGTACGAGATTATCATTTGTCTATTTAAAGATATTTAACACCTTTATGTATGTTTATGAAAAATTAAATGATAAGAGTGTGAAATAAAGAAATTGCTTGAAATTGATTAAATTTTTGAAATGAATGTTCTTATGGTATAGACCTTCTGATATAATTCTGATCCGCAAGCTTTTTGTGTGATGGAAATTGGTAGGAGTAAACACTGTGTCGGGTAGTGTGTTTAAAAAACACCGGTTCTCGTCTGATCACCGACGTTAAGCAATCAAGCGATGTTAGGCGCAGTCAGTACTTGGATGTGCGACCGTCTGGGAACACCACGTACGTTGGCTTTTTGTTGTACTTTTTATAAATAAGTTTTCACTTTTATGTGGTTATAAGCATAAACGCACACTTTATATATATATATGTAGGCGTTTTTACAAGTTTGGTGTTAATTCACAATGTTAATTGATAAGGTGTGATGATGTAAGCTAAGCTACAAGAATACACGTATAAGTTAGTTGGTCATAGATTTTTGAGTTGAAGGTCATAAGTAGCCAGACGACAGTTCTTAGAAAATATGTTCAGAATTCAACATGATATGTTCTTTCAATGAAAGTTTAGGCTCATTATAGTTGTGTTGTTCGATCTCGCTACATCAAAGCCAGTATCGCTTCGTAGAACAGTACCAAAAATAAAATATAGAATATCATGGGTTTCCGTGAAAAAAAGAAAATGCTTAGGAAAATATAATATAATAAAATATAATATACTAGAATGAAATTCATCCTTACTAAAACCACAGAGGTATCTGTGGCAGAATATAAACAACAAAGTGCAACTTATGTAAAACCGATAAGCTCCAGGTTTTAGGTGAATATAGATGTAGTGCGCGTAGTTCTAAGTTCCGGAGCCCGCACGCTCGACATGCAAATAACTTTTTTCTATCTTATTTGGTTTTTTGGAATGACTGCGTGACTGGTATACGAAACGTTCATTGTTATTTCTGTACTACAAATTGAACAGTATTTTTAAATGAGAAATTTTGAGTTTCAGTAAAACTTTAATTTATTATATTTAAGCCTAACTTTTGATTTTTGTTTATACTTTATAGAGTTTAGCGTTTTATCATAATCTCACCTGGTACCAAATTATCAATACTGCCTCTCAAGTGCATTTGTCGGAGCATACCTACAGATCTTTGGTGACAGATTTTAAACTCAAGGGTGGTATCTAGTCAGGTCGGTGTTAGACGAAGCCCTACTACTACGACACGGTACAGTACGTAGTCATTTCGTATTGGTAATACGTATACGGATAATCTTATTGAGAAAAAAAAAGTTACATCTGAATAACAAGTTAACAAAAGTTTAATAATACACGGAAATTATTTCTCTTTCGTACTTTGAAAGTATAATTTCGTGCGTTGTGATTTTTCAATTAGTTGGCTTGTAATTGAATGAAAAAACAAGTCGGAAACGAGACAAAATTTGCGGATAAAGTGCAGGGGTAGTAGTGCACTAATGAACGTCGCTGAGAGCGTGCATCGACTAATGAATAACACAGAAGCTTTTTGAAAAACACCCATTAAATAGGCCCAATGTTGTTACCAAACATTTGTTATTGTACGAGTCGCGTTTCTCTGCTTAAAAATATCATGTAGTGTTGAATCTTTGTTTTTATATTTATACTGTACTCGTGTATTATATAGTGAGCTGTAGTATTCAATCTTTGTTTTTATATTTATATTTAAACTGTACTCGTGTATTATATAGTGAGTTTATTTACATGTATATTAAAAACTTCAGTACAACATATAATTACAAAGTTGAACTGAATATTACTGTTATTAATTATATTATATCTAATTCTCGCGTCTTTGATCTTCGATCTCGTGAAAATAATTTTACAGCTTCATTGAAACTAAAAATTTTATCTGAATAAATTGTAGCCTGTCTTTTTGTCTCTTTAATTGATTTTAAGATACTTCTGTTAAATCCTATTAATATTGTCTATTTCTATGGGGAAATGTAAGGATATACATGGCCTAGATAATATATGGAAATTTCCTCTGTCGACCTTTAAAAGCCTGGTTAGAATCGGTTAGCTAAGAGACAATTAAATTTTATTTATATGTTAAAATATTGCATGTTATTTAAGTATTCAAGGCACTTTTTAAAACTCCCATGTTTGAAGTTTTATTTTGTTAGTCATACAGTGATATATAATATGCACGCGAACTATCAAAGCATTGTTACTGGCGCTCTTCAAATTCACACAATGGGCCACTTTAACTTGCATAGTAGAATAATATACTCTGTAAGAATTAATAAATTTTATCAATTTTATTCCAGACAAAACTTTTTTTAAATCAAGATCCGAGATCAATTAATTTGTTTTGATTTCGCTTTAGTTTTGCTATACTTAGTTTAACTGAAAGTAAACGCTTTATAAAATTATTTGAAATTATATATATAAAAGTTTTATGAATTCAGAAATATGTATTAATTGTGGTGAACTTTTGTGTAACGGACGAATAGTTTTCTGAAAATTAGTTGGCAGGTTACAAGTCGTAGCCTCGTTTAAATGAAGTTATTATAATCTATAGGTACTTCTTGAAATAACCTTGAAATGTATGCTTTTTTTATATTATAGGGGGCAAACGAACAGGTGGGTCACCTGATGGTAAGTGATCACCGCCGTCCATAGACACTAGCAACACCAGGGGAGTCGCAAGTGCGTTGCCGGCCTTTTAAATATGTGGGCCTTCGGCGCTCTTACTGGCCGAACGAAACGCAACAGTGCAAGTACTGTTACTTCACGTCGGTTTTCTGTGAGAGGGTGGTACTACCCCGGGCGAGCCGACCCATTCATGCTGAAACCAGTAATAGCTTCAGCGTAGCTCTACCACCTTGAGCTTCTTGAGATGTGGTTAACCTCGGAAATAGTTGAAACGACTTTGACAAAATGTTTATTTTCAGATAGGTAACTCCTCAGAGCGTTATCTAAGCTACATACCATTACGCTTTTCGGCGGAAACTAAGAATAATAATAGTAAAAGCCATCAGAGGTTATTTAAAATAGTTAATTATCCTGAAACTCCTTGTTACAAGTGTAAGCAATAATAACTAATTACATTCGTAACATTTAAAAGAGTCACAATCCATCCAGACAGAGTACATACTTTCAACAAAATCATTTTTATGAAAACGACTAACCAATAAATTTGGGATAACACATAACGTTTTTACTTTGTTTTAAACACCAGTATTAATTTTCTAAAGTTGGAACACTAACAAACTCTTTATTATTATATACTAGCGACCTCAAGTTACTTCGTCTGCGTTTGTGTTTTTTAAAATGACGACACTATACATTATACTCGTGTAACTCTAACGATTTATCCAGCGCCCACCGTGTTACCTCTCAGATGAGAGGATTTTTTCCAACTTACTTGTAATTTATAGTGAGATTTTGGCTAAATGTAAACAATATCTTTAGAAATTATAGCCTATAAATATTCTTATGTATAAGTTATATTACTGGAGAGTTTGAAGCTATGATAGTTCAGTGGTCTGACTAAGGTTCGGAGCGTTGCGAATGAGCTTGAATTTTCGGTAAAGGAAAATGACATCGTGATATAGTTATAGCCTGTTATCATCTTGGTTCCCGTTGTCATTTAACACCAGGAGAGAACTACCTCACTACTAGGTCCATCGATAAAATCTATGACGTATAAAAAAAAGTTTTATTAATATCCGTTCCGTAGTTTTTGCATGAAACAGTAACAAACATTCATTCATCATACAAACACTTTCTCGTTTATACTATAACTAGCGGGCCCGGTAGGTGTTGTCCTACCCTGATAATAAAAAAATATATACTTATGTGCATGAAACGCTTAAGGCGGCTTGACTTTTTCCGATCCTCTCAACAATTATCATTATATTTTAACCAATTTACAAAAGAAAAAAACTTGATAAATTATATACATAAACATTCCCCGTAAATTACTCTATTTATTAGTGAAGACCGCATTACAATCCGTTCAGTAGTTTTTGAGTTTATTGCGAACATCCAAACAGACACAGACGCGGCGGACGACTTTGTTTTATAATATGTAGTGATTAGTATGTATGTGTGTAATTTTATTATATCGATACCTCTTAAACTGAATAATAATTAACATGCTCAGTGTCAAAACTATAGAGAATTTTATCACTCACATGTATAATATTTCTCATCAAACCTAAAACGCAAATGTCAAGCCTCTTATTAGCCTAATAGATTGATAATAATCTTATTCGAAATTATTCACTGCTTACATACACTGGTCTTAGAAAGTATATTGTTACGGTTATCAGAATCAAAAATTAATTCCAACTTTGAATACATGTTTAAATAGCGATTTATTTTGAAAAATAACTTCTCGAGAGTTTCGCCTGCCGATAAATATAGTGTTAAAAGATAAATGTGCGTTTGTTTAGATTTAACTCGAATGTTGAATAGGATTTATCTATATTTTAGGGTTAAACATATCTAGGGATTATTTAGCAAGATGTCGATACGGTAACGGATTTAATTACGCTTGTAGACCAAATAAAATAATAACCCATATTGACATATCTTGCGAAATTAATAGCCACCGCATACGTAGACTTAACGTCTCAGTGTGTGGTAATTATTTGTGAAAGGTATCTCATACAAAATTACATTATAATGTGGTAAATAATTCATAATTGCATCGTCTATATTCTAAAAAGGTTCAGTGCACAGGAAAATAATGGGGTAGTTTTCTAAGCTCTCTTACCAGCAACTCTTTTCAAAAGTAGTACAATAGAAGAAGATTAATCAGAAGATCAATAGCTGTTTTGATGGATTACAATAGAAATATTATTAAATTAACTTCACGCACGTTTTCACTAACAACGTAACCACAACAGATTTATGATATATACAAAATTAAAAGTCAATTATAGTAGAAGAAAATCAACCAATGCTAATTTTACTATAATGTTAATTGGAATGATTTGAAAATTTTACAATGCAACGATACGGGCGATTGTATCGAACGTATACTGTGACTGAGACTAGGTAACTTCATAGGTGGTAGATGTAGCACTTGAAGTATGTGGTGCGGAGCAAAGTGAGCCGGCGTGTCCCAGAATATAATATGAAGCGGTGAAGTGGCCCGCGCGCGACTTTAGACCGACGCGACACCCGCCCTCAGTGTGCCCACATAGCGTCCCGCCGTCGCGTCTGCCCTCATAATAAACGATATAGTGCAAAAATAGAAGCGGTATGAGTATAGCCGTGTTCTCCACGTAAATAAAATACCGACGGTTGCAGCACTCCCGTTTCCCGCTAGTCGCGTTTCTGTTTTATGAATGTCTGTTGTATAGATATTGATCCGTAGCCGATGAGTTAAAAATAAACGCGCGCGTTTTATTTAGCGCCGACATATTTATTATATATTTTCTAATAAAAGATGTGACGTTTTTTTTTTAAAAATATTGCTTACTTTTAATATTCACGCAGCTAGTTTATATACTGAATTCTATTTATAAAGCACACACTGATTTCACACACTCTGTAATTAAATAGTTTGAATGGAGGAGCGAGTAAACGGCTCCAGCGTCATATCGACACTGGCAGAAGTATGCGCGAGCGACTCCGGTACCGTTCCTGTACCAACCTCGTTTTGAAGTTCTGCATTTTTAAACAGGCGCCCGTCTCGCGCGGGACATAACTCGACAACGTTGTGGATACAGCTGGGCTCTTCTCAATTAGTAATTCCAGTTAACGTTAACGTGTCATTAACTGACGTGTTCATATAAACTTGTGAATTATTAAAGGGGACTCGATCCTGACAACCTTAATTGTAAGGTCTGCTGGAATAGCGAATGTATAGGATGAGAGTTTATGGTTTTGAGTAACTGATCTGCGTTAATCTTATTAGGAGGGAACAATGATTTATTTCTTTCAAACGTTACATGTATTTATATTAATAAAACGAAACAATTTAATATTGGAGATATACTAGATTTGAATAGCTTATCGAGTTATACAAAAGTATCATCACCAGAAAACTATAAAAAAATAAATGGGCTGTTAAATTTGGTATTTGCCGGGTAAATTTATATTTAATATATATGTATTTATTTATATGTGTATGATGTACTCTAACATTACAATATTAAATTAACTCTGTTTGTTACCTTTTCACAACTAAGCTTTTGAAACGAAGTTCCCTAACGCGGCTTGCGGTAGGCGATGATGATGGCTCAGTTGGTAGGTAGTGTGTTCGGACACAGCGTCGAAGGACGTAGGTTCGAATCCTAGCAACTGAGTCGGAACTTTCGGTAAAGGAAAACATCATGATGAAACCATAGCAAGGTGGCAGGGTGTTTTTCTAAGTCCGCCTGGCTAGCTACCAACCTCAAGTTGAAAATCTATCGCCAAGCACCAGTTGGTGTGTTTCGGCAGCTGCACTTGAGAGCCAGTCTCCAGAGGTTAACCTAGAGAGGTTCAGCGTGACTACCATCTTAGACCACATCATCATTTAACATCAGATGAGATTGTGGTCAAACGCTAATCTATAAAGTAGAAAGAAAAAGACTAGACTGGTAGAAATCGTTACGTAAGCAAAAAACGTTATGCTCTCCCCTTCATGCGACTTTCTCTCTTTTTCTATTTATTACAGTTTTGTATGAGTATTTGTATTATGCGAGAATCAAAACTATAGCCGATGAGCACCGTGCGCAGCCGATGGACAGAAGGAACTTTTATTATCACTTATGTTTATTTGTCATTTTTTATATAATTCATAATTCAGTGTTTTATAAATCCTTGTCTGACCTAATATCATGATAAAGCTTACCGTTTTACTGAAAAACAAGAAATACTCATTATTGAGACTTTCGACCTCGAATAAAAAAAAACCAGGTACGGGATCGATGGGGACTTTTCAGTATTCATTTATAATGGTGTTCCGAACAATTCATAACTATTTTAGCTTTATTCGAATTTTTGTAGCTTCACTAGTATTTTAGGGATAATTTGAGTGAACTATATATACTGCCTCATGTTTATTGTCTGACAAGAAGTCCAATATTTACATTTTTATTATTATATAGTGTCATAAGACAGTTGTATATATTGTGCATATTTGAATGTTACTACGATTTATTTACATATAACATAGATAAATTTATTTGAACTTTAATGTGTATGTATGTATTTATTTATAAGTTTTCACTTATGTCGTCTGATCATAAACATACACTAACTTTTTTATATATGTATATATTCATTATGTTTCTTATCCCAACTTAAATTTGTCTCAAATAACGTCGCAAAGAAACACAATAGTAAAATACACTTCTCTCAGGGTCTTATGGATACAGCGATGAAATCATATTGGATGTCAGAGAATGTCTTCATGGAAGTTTTATTGAGCTGGTAAATGTGCGCCCGGGGGCAGAACCACGCTCGCACTTTTTTAGATAAGTACAAGAGGAAAGTCAATGCGTATAAGGTCGGAGGATATTTTACTTAATATTTTATAAAATATATTTTGGTAATAGTTCCGAGAAGTGTACTGGTTCATAGTGTGCTTTCAGATTATAATGAGGTTATTTCTTTTTTTTTTCACTTGGCTATGATTTTTGCAAACTAGTTGTCAGTGTATTAGATAAACAGATGTATGTATTCTTATGGGAGGGTAAGTAAACCGCTTCGTTACGTAGCGCGTTACGGCGCCAGGCTGTCCGGCTTTCCTTTCTCTCACGCATACGGCAGCGGTAGGTAGTTTAAGTTATCACTTCTGTCTGGCGTCCCGAGGCGCATAGGTTTTTTTAAATCATTCTTCTCATTTAGTGTAGTTACATGTAGTCTATTTTAATTAAAATAGATCACTTTATCTATATATGTATTTAAATTACTAGCATAATTAGGTAAAGTTTTTGGGCTATAGTCTTGGTATCTATCAATCTGCAATACTTAGATTATTTAAAATATTCCATGTAACCAAAGAAAATTACGTTTGTATTGATGATTACAGGCTATTTTATTATTGTTATAAAAGTTTACAAACTCGCGGGCGGTTGCTATTATGCAATGTATGTATATATTGTCTTGAAAATCACAATTTGCATGTGGTTTTCAGATAAGTATAGAACGGAATCCGAAGAAGGATCTATTCTACATATCATTATGATTTGTTTTAGGGCCTACACATTAAATACATAATTATTTAATGAGAATAAATCTGGGAGCCAGATAATGCAGAATTTATATGTAAATGATAGTAAAGTACAGTATCACGTAGCATTTGTTTCACTTCTGTTTAATTCAGGCAGCGTTCCACTCGATGATGTTTTAGGAAACAATCCCCGTGATCCCCGCGTGTTGCTGCATAATGTGGAACGCTCATAGACATATAACTACGGTGCTATTGCTAATTTAAATAAAAACCTTTTCCACCGATCGGGAACATGACAGTCAATCTCTGGGTAAGTTTTTAAAAGTTTTGAACTTTGTTGACTGGTTCGTGAATAATCAAAGAATCTGTTGTGACTATTTTTTTTTTCTTCGCAGAATATAAATTTTAAATGAGATTAAAATTATGAGTGGTATTAAACTTATTATTTTTTTTGCATACTGATTTTTTTTGCATACAGGATCTTTTTTTAATGTTTATTTTGCAAATACTCCGAATACAATTAATATTGGTCTTCGGGTAAGCATATTTCTATTTTTTTTATTATCTTTAACTCCGCTCTACATTTAAGGATTCAAGTAAAATGTATGTCGGATGGATTTGGATTTTATGCAAACTGTAAAGGAGTCGAATGTTTACAAATTCTAGGTTTATTGTTTGTCCTGATTCTCTCAGAAGGAGATTAATGTTATAGACGAATGTAATTCTACAAGTAAAGTCTTAATTCTAGAACTGACATAATATTTAACTACGATGTCGGCGAATCATAAAAGGGAAGAACAAAACATTATTTTGTCTTAAATGATTACGCATTCGATTTATTTTTTAATAATTTTAGATTCGATTTATTTCGTTTAATTCCCATTATTGTTTTGTGCATTTTATTTGTATAAATACAAATTAATTTCTATACAACCAAGGCGATGCGACGATGTCGTCTATGCGTCCGAAGCCAAAGTTCTCCATCATACCTGCGTCACTTGAAAATTGAAAAACTTTCGCAATGCCTTTCTTATGGAAATAGTTCGCGTTTACGTTTGAGTGAGTTGTCATTGTACGGATTCACAGTTTCTTTGCCATTATATTTCTAATGGATTCTGAAAGAATTGAATAACTAACTATGGTAATTTGAAAATATATTATAAAAATGTACAATCTATTGAAATGGATATATGAATACACTAGTAGTACACTAGTAGAGTAAACTAATACACAAATACGTTTCGGAAACTATAAATGTATAAGTAGCGAAGTGTTTTAATGATCTTTAAAGAATTAATCATCGTAACTTGGAGATACTCTGAACTAGAACAGATATAATTGTTAGTATTATTAATGATAGTTATACGAAATCATCATCACATCAGCCTTTTAGAAACTCACTGCAAAGCCATAGACTTCTTCCCAAAGGAACGTAAGTGATATAATCAACACTCTAAGTCATGACATATTAGTGATTTCAAACTCTGAGAACTTCACAATTTTATATTTTTCCACATACAGTACCTACTACAATAACTTTCTCAGGTTTAGTCTTAACTACGATGTTTTTTACTTCACCATCGGCCGATATTGTTACCAATTTAAATTAGTAAGTCATTTGATCACCACGTCCTTATTATATTCATCATCTTCTTACCCTTAACCCACCTTAGTAGGGTCGGCACAACAGGTTCTCCTTTTCCACTCTCCCCTGTCAGATCATCTCAGTATTCACACCTTTTATATGCATATCAGTTTTCGCACAGTCCCTCCTCCATTACCTTTTTCGGTCTTCCTCTACTTTCTATATCTGTCCATTTTCAAACTTCCTCTGATATATTCATTCTTAATCTTATCTATTCTGGTTACATCGCACAGAACATCGAGTTCGCGTCTTTCTTGTATTATATAATAATATAATATATAAAAATATTATACGAAATAGATATAGCATATTCGAACGAAACGAAATATAATTGTATATAAAAAATTCGAGTTAGAAACAAAGCAGGCGTAGTATTTATGTTCGCGCTATCAAAAACTGCACAGATATTTAAAGGATAGCAAAATGCAAACCCCGCGATAGCTCGTGTAAATCCGCATGAAATATTGATACAGTTTCGTGTAAACGTGTAACAAATGCGGTAATTTAAGGCACCTGGTGGCGCGCGGTTCGCGACTCGCACTCGCGCATTCCTCTATTATATGCACCATTTTTGAACCGTTCACCTTTTTCACATAAATACATACATCAATTCGAACATATATACTTACTATTAACTATATATAAATAGATATACACAAAACAGTTAAGAACATACTCCTCATATATTTTTCAACCGATTTTCTTTTTGCTTTATTAATAAAATTTAATTAAATTTTGACCACTACACGACTAATAATATATAGGATTTCATTGTGGTTATTTTCATAATTCTTCTCCTTTTAAACACTTTAACCGATTTGTATATTTTTCAAATTAAGGAGACACAAGGATGACTGTTGATTCAATGATTAATGATTCTTGGCATATTAGTCAATTTTAGCCTTTCTACCATCTACTATATTGCAACGTTTAACAAATTTGGTGTTAAAATCTTCAATTATTAATAATTTCTTATGTTTTTTTAACTTTCTCCCTTAAAAATATTCTTATCAAATAGATATTGTGGATCTCTCCATCTCGGGTACCTTATATTTGTTCTCTCTTCTGTTTACACGACATTTGTGCAGGTTATGTTCACACGTGTTGGTTTAGGATTGATATTATTGGATGAAGTGTCTGACGAGTATTCGTGTTGTTATATGTCTGATATATTGTCAATATAATTTCATTACTTAAGTTTATTTTTATAAAGCAAAATAACACCCGAATAAACTAAACTGTAAGGTAATATTAAACTGGCTTTTATATTCTGCCATCAAAGCCTAGTAATTAGTAAAACAGGTTGAAGACATTTTCTTTATTTTACAGAACTAAAGTTTACTTTTCATTTTACACTGAACACGACTTTTTTACGCTCAGGTTATACTGAAAATAGTATGTTTTTTTATGTAAAGTTTCATTTAAAAGACGTTAAGAGGATTTTTGTACAACTGTGTGTGCTAAAAGC
The DNA here is from genome assembly GCA_035772565.1 of Antheraea assamensis. Taxonomy (NCBI): domain Eukaryota; kingdom Metazoa; phylum Arthropoda; class Insecta; order Lepidoptera; family Saturniidae; genus Antheraea; species Antheraea assamensis. The sequence goes on along the minus strand of JAQQSE010000031.1, from coordinate 7,546,036 downwards.
TAAAAAGTGCTATATTTATGTATATATATATAAACGAATTAATCAATTATACAAAATATTTGTTGAAGCTTAACACACACACACACAGTTTAGAGTTTCCTGAGTAGGTGCGACTGTGTTCTATTTAGTTGAAAGCCTTATACCGAATAATATAGAGATATAAAATTCCCGAAAGTGGGTTGTATCATTCGAGAGAGTCCACTAGTAATGTTGCAATCATCTAATGAATGCTTCCGGCCAGATAAGCTTCGATTAAATGGTCTCTTTATTGCCAAAGGAAAGGCGCGCTCCCTTTATGTGCACATTGAGATATCTATTAAAGGTGGAGAGTGATACCACTGATGTTTTGACTCTAGAAATAAGAAAGTAAAATTTGAAGAGTCATATAATTTGTCTTTTTCAACAATGAAAGTATAATGTACTAGATATTTACATAATTCTAGTGAGACTCGCAGTACTGATGATGTGCTGAAAATGTTGGAACTTTGTAGTGTTTCAACTGATTAAATTTAAATAATCATATACGAAATATAGTAACCTTTTTTTTTGTGTACTAGATTGTTGATTATATAAATAATTGCTAAAAGAAAAAAAATATTGTTCAAAGAATATATTTTTAGCTATTTCCTGTCGTTCAGTAATCTACTATTCATTTTTTGCAAATAATTTGTATATACGTATTATATCAAGTTATCGTACCTTCTTACTTGTCGAAAAAATTGTAACTGAAAATAGTAATATTCTTCTGCACGCATCACGCCATTAAAAAAATCTGGATAAATTTCGACCATTTTTTTTCATCCTTAACGTATGGTTCAGATTAAAAAAAAATTGGTTGTTTGTAAAGTCGATTTACGGATGATAATTTTATGTGATAACGTCGTAAGAAATCATTGATGAAAAATGATGCGTCACAAGTCAAACGCTTAGGCCGATCGCGTCTGTCTATCGCTTGCACGCTCGGCTCAGGCGGAACGTGACAATGAGTCAAGCTTTTTCGTGCGTGCAGCCGGCGTTCATCGATTTACAAGACGTCATCACGTTAAAATATGACATCAAAATCAAAATATCATCAATACGATATTATAATATTTCTAAAAAACAACAATTATTATAAGCGGTACATATGCCTTTAGCGATGTATTTTCTAATTTCTTCCTGTGGAGAAGTAGGACAAGCGGTGTGGTGCTTACATTTTTTCCTCTGAATGTAAAATAAATTGTTATGATAGTAAAAGATGCACACGAAATCACGCATGTCAGCTAGTCTTTTACGAATATGATATCAACTTCATTGTTTGTAAAAGAAAATTGAATAAATGACAAACATTAAACTTGAGCGTATCCAGCTAGACGAACACTAGAACATTTGCTAATCCAGTGGTAGATTGCATCGTGATTAAATTCGAATTGTTCGGCTTCACTACTACATCGTGAATTCATCGCTTTGATTCCTTTTTCTATTTACGAGTATCTAGTTTACATTTTTTTTTTCATTTTATTATTATCGTTTGGAACAATATTCTTTGAAATACATTGTCATTGAAACGATATACGTAAGGATTATGTTGTTTGTCATAAATATATATATTATTACACTAGCTTTTGTTCGCGGTTTCGTCCGCGTTAATATGCATTTGACCTAGCTCTCGGGAATAGTACTTATTACACTGGATTAAAGATATGTCCACAGGTACACCTTACATATGTGTTAGATGGGGTTTACTTTTTTCCCCTTGTTTTTCGAACTTGGTTAGTTTAGTTTAACCGAATTGACAAATACAAAATGCTGGTACACATGTGTGCTTCACTAATTCGTATATGTATGATTAGCTTAGATAGATTGTCGTTACTGCATCCAAGGCAAGAGCTCAAGGTTCGGCCGCTTTGGCACTCTTGAGATTGTTGCCAAGCGCCAATAGCGTATAGTAAGTTGGAAAAAAAATAACCTATATCCTTTTCTGTACCCCTGAAAACCTGTATGCAAAATTTCATGATAATTGCTTAAGTAGTTAAGACGTAAAAGCGTAACAAACAAACAAAATCATATTCGCAATTTCTAATATTGATAAAGATATATATATTTTATCATAGTGTATTTTGTATAACTTTGTTATAAATTTCTTTGATTTTACTCGATGAGCCAGTTCTAATTAAAAAGTAGTAATAGCTTAAACGACTTCCGTAACCAATAGACTACCAGTTAGATCTTAGATAACTTAGTGTTCGTAGATGTATATAGGTATGACTATACAATTTATCGCTTGCATATCCTTTCAGCGGGTAGATAATGACCGCAGTAAAACGTTTAAGTAAGGAATAACTGCTAGAAGCCGTTATTACGATATTATGAATGGCTTCCCTAACCGCGGCAGCTTTGCCTATCGCATGCCGCGAGTTGGTAGGCTTTAAATATCGCCGTACGCAATATTATACAAATATATACTAGTTGATTTTATTTTTACAATATTTATTCCTTTAATAGATACTATTTAGAGTTCTTATTCTCTGTATAGATTATTGTAATGCACAAGACACAACTGATAGAAATCTACAAACCTATGAAATGTCTGTTGTTTGTCTGGACCACAACTTACTAAAAATAAAATATATATAATAAATTTACTTACTCATATTTTTTTATATTTGACAATAAATAAAAATTTAGTTTCGAAAAAAGAAAACATATTTCTAAAACGACAGTATTCAATATGCTCAAAAAGGTCATATATATCTATAGAAATATATGTGAAACAAAAAGAAATAAAAAAACATATTATAATACTATCATTATCCTGTGACATGGAGTATGGTATTATAAACAGCTAACCTATTTATATGACGCATCATGACTTATGTGCTGAGTTTCCTCCGTTTTCAGCGTCTCGCTCGGAAAGAGCATGACTTTGCCTCGGGCGGTGGGAGTAATTAGCAGCGTTTTCCTTCCGTTCACCCTAATAGTTGCTTCGTGGAACCTTTACGTAGCGACATGTATGCTGCATGCAACACTTTTTGCCTTTATACTAGGGTTGCTAAATTAATGTATTATTTCAACAAGACGCTTTTTTTTTTGTATTCATATATCAAAAGCTATATATTTATTTGTGATGATTAAAAAACTGAACGTAATTTGAGTGTATAGTTTGAGTTATTTTTTAACATTTTTAGCAACTCGCTATGATATCCTAACTAATCCTACGTAAAATTATAAATGTGAATGTTTGTTTGTTATGTTTTTACCTGTTAACTACTCAACCGATCAATATGAGCTTTTGCATACACGTTGTAAGGAATACTAATACAATAATAATAGGTCTCTTCCATAAAAAAGTACTATTCTCGAGGGATAGGAAAAATTACATAAACGCGAGCGAAGCCACGGATAAAATCTAGTTGAGTTTATAAATTTCCATAAGAGGTAATTTTCAAATTTGATTACATTCATAATCATAAGAACATTTTATATTGTTTTGATTATCAGAGAACTTGTTATTACTCGGTAATAAAATAAAATATGTTTTTATTACTGCCTATCAACTGTAAAAGAATAACAAAGAAATACTAATCAGTCCTTTTCTCATATAAAGTGCTCCCATGAGGGTTTCCATTTACATTGAAAGCAAACGACCTTTTCACGTTGTTAGATGAGAGAATCCGTCTAATTTTTGAGAACACTTTTTTGTTCATATTCAAATTGTCATCCATCGTCCTTTAAATTCCTCATAATCCGTCCAATTCTGAATCGTTGAGCGGTGGCCGGGTCGCTGTAATCAAGACGGCTTCAGTTGGATTTCATCTTCTCTACCAGACGACCGGGCGAATGCGGCGTTTTGTCTCTGAGAGACGATATAATAAAAACTTAATATAAAAGCAACTTGAACTAAACAAATTCAAATAATTTATGTTTGTAAAGAGTTCTTTGATATCGCTTTAAGAACAGCTTTAGCACTATATTAAATCTAGTGAAACTCGACATGGTGTATGAATGTGTTGCTGCGCACTTAAAAAAACTCATTACAGGCGCCAACCGGGGTGCGGACGAGTGCCGTCTTTGAAGGCCGACGCCGCTACTGCGGCATTATTCCAGATTATACCGGCTTCCATACAAATGAAATCTCGCTTAAACCCACTGTAATTTCGGAACGAGAAAATAGGGCTCAAGAGTTGTTTTACTGCACTCGCATTTTTAGGAAGTCTTTGATCGTGAACGTAGGGTCAGTGTTCGTATAGAAAATTTGATTTAGTAAAATTATTGTGTATTTGATGATTGCACGGGAACAATGAAATCGTTTTAACCATTTTCACGTCTGCCGGCCACTTTGGATTGTATAACAAAATATTTTTACTTGTAGCGTACTAGCGATCCGCTCTAATTTCGCACAGATGATATTCACTTATTATTGTAGCGTTACAAGGGTTCAGCTATGTGCACTATTCGTTCTAAATTTTGTCACTCTGACATACATTTACATCAAAAAGGTTTCGTAATTCTCGTGCTGTAACCAACTTTTTTCTTGCTTCATTTTAGATCCGTCCGATCCGATATTATGCATGGACTAAATTTTATCTACATTTATATCCAATGTAGCAAGCTAATTACTTTAATTGGATAACGATTGATACTAAATAGATTGATACTAAACTAAAAGCAGCTTCGCAAAAACACCATTATTAATGAATAATAAAAAAAAAACATATACATTATTACTGTGGGTTATTTATGTAACATAAATAATCGTGGACTTTTTTAAGATTTACAATTTCGTATTACATTAAATTAAGGTACGTTAAAGGGCGTAGACATTGTTAGCAACGAAATTGACCATATATATATATATATATTTGTCTTTACTTTCTATTACTGCAATATATATGTATCATCCATATAAACCTTCCGAAAGAATGTCTTTAAATTGTAGTGAAAACTGTATCAAAATCCGTTATGTAATAAAAAAAAAAAAAGAGAATACACAGACACTTGCGGTCGCCTACTATGCTTTGTATTATTTATTAGTTTTTAGAATAACGCTAGTTGAATTTAAATATCAAGATTTTTATCTTGTTAAATTATATAAAGTTTATTCTCTAAGTATCAAGAAAAGAAAATCTCATATATTATTATTCCAAAAATCAAAAAATATAACTATAAACAGAAGATTAATCTGCTTGGCTAAAACAACTTATATGAAAGTTTACCCAAATATATTCTATCTATATCAAGTACAGTGTTAGAGAAATAATTGAAACTGTTCACGTAACTTAGTTCAGTCAATGTGAAGTGGAGCCTAAGTAAGCACAGTCCGCTCCGAATAACCATTACATATTTAGTTACTATGTCTCCGGAGACTGCGTTTGCGGTTTTTCCCATTAGCGCAATTGAGCATTCGAACTCTGCGAACCTGATTTTCGATGTTAATATTTTTCCTTCGCTTTTATCAATAGAATTAATTGAATTTCGTAGTCTGCACATTCCGTGCAATATATTGCCTGTTCGCACGAGGAGGTTAAGGTGAAATATCGATGCTTTGTCGGTTGCGGTTCCGGCTCGTATAGATGCAGATGAGCTAACTATTTGTTTTGCCTGATAGCGGAGGCTTGATTAAATCGTGAAACATTTAGCGAGGTTAGTTTAAGTTCGCACTCTACCATATATATTTTTATTCAAAGCAAATTTATATACTAAGCAAATAAACAAGATTACAAATTTTATGGTAACCTTTAATTTCTTTTTTCTATCTTTTTTTTGTTTTTTCTTCCATTTTAATATTTTAACCGACTTCAAAAATGGAGGAGGTTATCAATTCGTCTGTATTTTTTTTAATGTTTGTTATCTCATAACTTTGGATTGGGTAAACCGATTTTGATGATTTTTTTTTATTTGAAAGCTGATGTTTCCCGTGTAGTTCCATTTAACTAACCCATTTAGCCTACGCAGATTTGTAGTAGGTAGAAAAATATATATATACCTGACGCGAGAGTGGACCTAAACATTCTACGTATATGCAATGCATTTGTGCTGGCGCCGACTTCAGATATATTATTAGGTAGCGCATATACTAATATTTTTTATTTATTTTGATTAATGTAATAGTGTACTTGTTTTTTTTTTATTTTTAATGCCTTCTTGTTTCCTTAGTGTTTCTTGATATTGAAGTCGTTTTTTTTGTATAAGTAATATTATTCTATATTTGAAAATAGAAAAAAAATTTAATCATCGTCATCTTACCCTTATCCCACCTATGTAGGGTCGGCACGACATGTTTGTCATTTTTGACTTACCATGTCATAATTTGGCTTTATTTTTAAAATCGGCCGCGCATGCCTGACCTCAACCCTCCTTGGAATTACTTTGTAGTACCACTATATGTGGGGAAATATGTAACTGTTGATTTTTCTACTACCATGACGTGGACTCGAGAGATAATTATGTTAGTTGACTCCTTCAGGTAGAAAGTTTTGCCTAGCAGTGGTAAGCACACAGGCTGATATTATGTAACATTTCTACATAGAGTTATGAAGGTATTTCATGTGATAGAAATGGGTAAGGCCGTCAAAATTATCATTTTTGCCTGGAGCAAATAGTATCAAAATGTCGTCATCAATTTCAAGAGAAACTCAAACATTATAACTCTCCTGATTGTTGGAATATCTCTAGAAAAACATTGTAATACACAATGTGATTCTCGCCCGCTTCGTTGGGCATAATAAAAAGATGGCAAAGGGTCGATCGAGTTTAAAAAATTAGTAGCCTAGTACTATCAGCGATAAATTCTGTATTTAATAGTCATAGTTCTGCCGATACGTTCAGTAGGTGTGATGTAATTAAGCCTCAAAGGAACTGTATTTGTGTATGTAATAACTAGTAGAAGATAATTTGTATACGAAACCTTTTATGATGCTATTAACCGTTATGAATTATAATATTCTCAAGCATATCCATAAATATTTAAATTCAAGATTTAAAGGGATATATAAAATAATAACATGGACATTCCATTATTTACCTTCCTGAATTTCTTTTATTGCCTTGATTTTTAGGCAATCTCATAGGCTAACACGGGGCCAGCGTTCACTCAGTGATTAGGACAGATAAATGACGGACATTACTTGTAATGAATGTTTAGGTGGTCGTAATCGCATCGCGCAAAGTGTCGGCGCCATTACTTCACAGCTGCTGTTGCGGAGATATTGCCTCAAGCACCATTTACCGTTTTGGCGTGGATTTATTCTTCCATATGTACGAGGGACAGTTTTACAGGTTCAGATAAAAATTTAGTTGTTTTATATGTATGAGTTTTATTTGACGGTCTCAGATTGGGTCATTCCTTTGTATTCCAAGTAGGAAGCGTCAGCTTAACAGCCATTAAACTGCCTTTTAAGATATATACAAATATCGAATTTATGTCTACATCTATTTGCATAATATAAATTAATTCAAAAATTGTTACTAAGCTATTTACATGATTTTGCAAAGTTAATGAAAAAAAAGCGTAAAAAAATTATTGATGCAAAACTTGAGGTAAGCCTATACGTAGATGATACTTAATGACGATCGTAATCACTTAAAAGTAATTGGTGTGAGAGGCGGGGAAAAAAAATTGGAAATATATCGGAACAGAGAAATATAGTATAATTTGAAGGTGGTAGAGCTACGCTGAAGCTATTACTGGTTTCAGCATGAATGGGTCGGTTCGCCCGGGGTAGTACCACCCTCTCACAGAAAGCCGACGTGAAGTAACAGTGCTTGCACTGTTGCGTTTCGTTCGGTCAGTGAGAGTGCCGGAGGCCCACATATATTAAAAAGTCGGCAACGCACTTACGACTCCCCTGGTGTTGCTAGTGTCTATGGACGGCGGTAGTCACTTAGTATCAGGTGACCCACCTGTTCGTTTGCCCCCTATAATATAAAAAAAATACTGGATAACTCTAATGACAAATGTAGAGCTTCACATTCACATAATGCTGACCATACAGTGTTTTATTTTATTTTATGGCGCTACTAAACAAAATATATTTAACTACTCTGGTTTTGTTGATATTTGTAATTTTACTAACTATTTCAGGTCTAAACGATGATGCTATAATGTTAGAAATTATGCCCGCACTAATATAAACTGGTTGATCCTTTTCAAAACTTCTTATTAGTTAAAAACTATATGGGTATAGCTTATATAAGTAAAACGTTCTATAAGTTTTATAATGTTATTTTTAGTGGTTCTATTGATTATTTTATCATGCATGTATAATTTATTACATACTTGTATTTATGAAATCCAGATTATATTTAAAGGTAACCCGCCTTGTAATCGGCAGATGCACACGTTGAAGGTGAAAGCAGTTAGTATTCGGCAGGTGTGTCGATCGAGGAGTCACAATTTCCTGCACTTAACAGCACAGGAAGCAATTTTGATGACTCATCAAACGACGGACACCGATTGACGGCGCGTCGGCTTCACTCAATTATTACTTGTTTTTTTTGTTGTTGTTAATAATGGACTAATATTCCTAGTAGTTTCCAGAATACATGTATTTAGAATGTCTATGCTAATATACACAAATAGGTATTATAACAAAACTAATTTAATTAATAGAATATATTATGAACACTTTTTTTCGGAGCCCTGCCTTATATAATCATGATATAGTGTCCAAATATTACACATTATTTTTGCTCCTATTTATAACATAAAAATGAATCGCTGAATGTGCTGGTAAGCGCAAATCTCGAGAGCAGCTGAACCGATTTCGCTAATTCTTTTATAATAAATTAAACAATAAAATTAAATTAAACAATATTCCTTGAAGTACGAGGATGGTTCTTACGGGGAGAAAAATTTTAAAAATTGCCTGATAAAGTATAAAAATAACACTTTTCTATACTCTCCCATGCAAACGATTCGTAATAATACTTAAAAGTCAATTTGAACTTTAATACCATAGCATAAAGTTTAAGTATTAGTGGAGAGGTTCCGGGAAGGCAAAACAATTGATGCCCGGTTTCTGAAGCATTTTTAACTGTAGTTTATCTGTTAAATAGCGCTATCGGTTCGATAACTTAACTTACGAGAAATGTCAGTTAACCTCGGTTCAACTTAACTGGCCAAGTTTGGGCGTTTATCTATTCGATGAGTTGAATTTGACGTTTCATCTGCCAAAACTAACCTGAAACCCTTTTTTCTTTATGTCGGTATATTAATTTTAGCACAAATGTTGTTTAAATTATTGTTTATTATGTTTCATAATATGAATAAGGATCCGAAAATTCATCGTAATCCAGTATAAAAATACTGTAGATAATTTCTAATCTCTGTACTTCAAAATCATTTTGTTTATTTTTTGTCGACACAAATTCTTTAGCAACTATATAATATTTTAATATTGTTTTCGTGCTTTATTATTGTACATATATTTTTTTTATCTATTTATAAAATACGTACAAATAATGATTTCAACAGGATTGCTGAGTATAAAATCTAACTGAATCAACAAAAATTATACTACTATGCATGATAATAATACAATTCCAGCAATAACAAAACCAAAGTTTTTTAAAATGTTCGTCATTTTGGGAATGAGGGGTCAATTTTCAGTCTTTAAGAAACAGCTATGTAACAAATCAGCATACAAACTTTATAACTAAAATTAAAATAAGGCCACGAATCTAAATTGACAAAAAAACTGTTACAATAGAACAACAATTAATGACGAATTTAAATGATAAAATACATTTTATACACCATTTTGTAAAAAGAGCCATCTAGTGAACATCAAAGAAGTAGTTATTGGTTTGATAGTTATTTGACGTCTCGTTGTGTATTCAGAAACGCATTGACAGTTAAACACCGCTTGTCTTATGGACAACTTTATTGAATCAATAGCTATTGATAGTTTAACTGACGGCTTCAGAAACCGGGCATCAGTGACGTTAGTATCGTATAAATATGAATGTCAATAATATTTGTCAATATTTATACGATGGTAACATTTAACATTATATAGCGTCCCGAATAGCAGAATAAGTATTAAAACAAAAGACTGAATCAAAGTTATTTTATTTCATAAAATGCAAATTTCCCTATTTAATAATTTTTAATAATGTGTATTCTGAATTACTATATCTTAATTGATGTTCACTGGGATATCCGATCTCAAGAAACATGCTCTTTAACATATTATACCTAGCTGTGCCCTCGACTACATCCCTATAGAATTGTATGTATAAGACAATGGTTAATTAATTCAAATCGACGATTTAAGCTGACCTCATATTTTGTAAACGATTCTTTTTTTTTTCAAACGTAATATACGGTCGTTGCTCACATAATGAATGTATATCTATTTGAATGTATATATATGTATCTGACTCTCGGGACAGAGTGGTACTCAAAACAACAGTTAATCGTGCCTCAAATACGTTCTTATTATTATTTCAATGATCGTTAAACTAAGAATTAAATCTAACAAATGAGACATTTCCTATCGAAATTGAAAGGCAGGTGAATTGTTCCAAAAGTACTTATTCGCTAGCGAGTCTCACCTAACGGCCTTCCTCAGTTATCAGTAAAATAATAGATCTCATCTCAGATATACTCGTCCAATTGAAATCAAACTACAATGCAGTACAGCCCTAAGGCAAATTTCAACTATCATTTCTATTAGGTATATATAATAGTTGTGTACTAAATATCAGATGATTTCTTTATAGTTCAATAATTATAAAAACAACAGTAAATACCACCATATAAACCCTGTAACGAATGTTATGATTGCTTTAACTTATTTTTACACGTAGTGCGAACAGACAATGTATCGTGGCCAAATACGTAAAAATTTCAACTGAAATAAAGCAAACACGCATAAAAAAACTGCATATGTGCATATGAAAATGTTTTTCTTTTACTACTAAATAATATTCAAAACTACTAAAATGATACGTTTAGCTCCATCTATGGATTATTGTAAATAAATCATACATTTTTTAATATCATCGACTCTCAAGCTTCCACGAGTATTTTTTCTCAGATTATCTATAATATACTGACTTCGCCTATTTATTGTATTATTATAAGTAAGATATATACATATTTATGGACGTAAAATGTATCCCCTTCAGTGTATAAAAACTGTTGCCATACGAAATATCACCAAAATCAGTCTAATCGCGTACAAACGACAGATAGACGGCACGACGGACAAAAATTCTGAAAACTATGGGAATATATTCTGTTATTAATTCTAAAGTACCCCAGAGTATTATTTCTTAAATATATATATATATATATACGTATTTGGTCTCCGTACGAATAGTCCGGTGAAACTGTAGAGGCCCTGCCAGGTCAACAGTGTAGACAGTCCGAAAAAAAATAATCTCCGTACTCTTTTATTATAAATACAGATACACTACATACTTGAAATAAGATAAAACAAATATTGTAAGTTAAGATGTATGAACACCATTAAATATTCTTAGCTTAATGTTATATCCGTTAAGACATAACTTTTGCAGTTTGATACTAAACAGATGTAAAATAAAAAAAACAACGTTTATAAATAAAATATGAAATGGAGAGATGTCCGTTCAACTTAGTTTTTTGTGTAAGTAGTCGGCAAACGAAAGTGTACAAATCCTCTGTTGAGAGACGGCGCGGCGGCGGCATGCTCGTCATCAAAGTTTGGAAATTGTGGCCATCTGCCGCGCGCCGCGACGCTCCCAGATTACCATGGAGAGCTTCGTTTAATCGTTTTATTAATACGCCGACAAATCGTTTAACCGCTACTTGCTTTCCACTGCTCATTCATAACGTTTCCCCTTCGTGAAATATATTTGTCTTTAAAACTTTTTCAGAGATTTCGGACTTCTTATTCGTTCTAAAGGACTGTTATCTAAAATGAATTAAGAGTATGTTGGTATAATATCAAAAATGATAAGTTTGTATTATATTATATTGTGGGCTTGTGTATTAAATGTTTATTTAGAATTTTGGGTTAATAAAACAAAAAAAAAAAACGTAGTACCATTTTACTACTGGTTTTAGTACAAGGTAGTACTTTAATGATTTTCATGCTTAAAGGGATGATTTAACTTAATAAAATGTAATAGTTTCATACCAAATAAATCATTTAGTCTTTCTTTAATCATATAAGTACATATATTTTCTTAAGTTTTGTATTTCTTTCTAAACTTCTATTAAGGTTATATTTCAAATATCTTTACGACTTCGTAAAAAATTAAATTAGGTACTGTTGTATATAGTTTTCCGCGATTTAAACGTAAAGATATAATACAGTTAAAAAAAAAACTCAACAATATATGATATTTTTAGATATCAAATAATTCTCTATCGACTTATAAACTAGGGTTTGACCAGTATAAAAGTATATTTTAAATGGTAGGAGATGACTTGCCGCTTGAGGTTATTATGGAGTAATGGAAGGACTCATCAAACAATCAAAAGTCAGGTGAAAACCAGGCAAAAATTTTACCTCTATCTATACTAACTGAAAATTCAGACTTATTAAAGAATTCAAATACATGTCAATAGATTCCGGTATCCGAGCGCAGTACCCATTCGCTTATCACCCTTCGGATTTTTCAAATCTATTCACGATTTAGGTTTTAAGCAAATCAAGCAGTTTCTTATAGTTGAATATTTTATAGATTATGTTAACATATTTTGTAATTCAGATTTCTAAACTAATTTCGCAAGTAATACTTTTGTCTTAACACTGTTTGTAAATAAATATATATTCACAAGAGTTATTATATATTTCAAACAAGCACTTACCAGCCGGTAGTTTGTGATGTAGTTTCTTTAGGCAGATTGTCATTGCACTCGGCTAGCCACAACTTACTGCCTGTTATTAGACATCGTAAATTATCAGTACTATAAGCTTCGGTTTATTTACCTGCTCTACGTGGACAATTTATTTATGGAACATAAATAATTTGGAGAGAGCTCTATAGAAGCTTCATAGTTTGTTTTACTTAAGATCTTTTGATATAGTGAATAAAATTTCACGTTGCAGTTTTGATACAAACTCTATTAATACTAATTGACATACTTTTTCTATGTAATTGTATGGCGCGTAGAGAAAAACGGAGTAATAAAATGTGTGACGTCATCCAAGATGACGTAGTTGGGATTGTCAATCGAGTAGTTAGCCGGGAAGAATATCATCTGTAGAGATGGGAATTGTCGGACGATCTCGTGTGTGAAACTCTTCATCTGACAATGTTAAGTCTATTCTATCATTTTCGGTTGTATTTATATGTATTTCGACAATGCAAGTGTCCTCAATGTACTATGTTATAATAGTTAGACGCTCGTTGTATTTGCATTATTTGTTTTGATTATAGAGGAAGCCTTTTGTCAAAAAATATTTGGTAACAAATATTGTTTTAATTAGTTTAGCAGTTAAAGCATTAGATTAGGATCATAGAGATCATAGGTTTGAAATCCAGGAGATGAAGAGTCGAGATAATGTAAAAAATATTAATCGTAATATGTGTCATTCTTTCCAATAAAATATTTAGGGCAATTATGCTCGGTGATGAAGCAAAGTATCAATCAACAAGTATGAATATATTGAATATCGAATATATTTAAGTAGATTTAGCTTCTTGTTGTATTGAGAAGCCATAATAATATTAATTAAAAAATGGCAATTTTCATTTTAGTACATCAGAGAAAGCAGAGGTAAATTTGTTAGGACACTTGTAGTTATTAGAAACAGATATAACTGAATGGCGTGAATGCCAGTGTGTCGGCGATGCGATATGTGAAATTGACACCCGCGTCCCACGTCCGGTCCCATTGGTTCTGATTGGATTAGGTTCGAAGCGCTGTCGGTGCATTGCTGCCGGTTCAAACGTAAAATTTTACTGAACCACTTTCCAAATGTCGACTTTCGTGATGCAATTGCATACTTGAACGCTAATCTTGGGAACTTATTATGTAAATGTGAAATAGCTCTCAATGTCTATTATTAATTCATAATTTTTTGGTGTATTTACTCCGTTTATATTTAACACCGAATGTGACTGTTTACTAATGTAGCCTATGATAGCATAATAATAATAACACTGTATCGTCTGCCAACAATTCTAATTTATTGCATAGTGTTAAGGCATTTTCTAAATCCGTCTGGCTAACTACCACCGGCAAGTTGAAAATCTGCCGCCAAGCAACTATTGGTGCGTTCCGATATAGTTGCACTTGAGAACGAGTCCCATCTAAGCTTAGAATTAAATAATATATTAGCAATAATAATATATAAGCTTAGAGTTAAAACCTATAATAAATATTAAAAAAGAAACTTAGGATCAAAATAAATTTACTGTATTCCAAACAAATATCGAAATTGAAGTACCGGAGTATACATCTCAAATACAGAAATGACTCTATACACACGCGTCAATACATTTAAAATTCTATGCTTGTGCCTTGTACAATTAATATATTTAATTCAATTATATAACGTATGTTGCTTTTAGGTATTTATAAACATTCCATATGAAAAAGTTTCACATGTATTTAATTTAAATGCATTACTAAGGAGCTCAAAAAGCGCGCACCAGAGCTCCCCATGACGTCTTGCTCTTCAGGCGTTCCTTTTTATCGCATTTGCGTTTTCCCTTCTTCTATTTTTTGATTATTGGAAACTGAAAGAAAACAATAGTTAGTACAAATTGTAATAATAAATAATTGCATCAGATTAGTGTTTTGTACATATATTATGATGCGGACAAAATACTAAATCAGTCAGTTTGTTTTAAATACAAAGAATTTAGCCTATTACAATTATTGTGTATGGCACTTGAGCTGTTATATAGCCTTTGCTCTAAAAAGCAAAATGCACAGTAGGACAGGAAAATGCTAAGAAAATTTATACAAACGATTTCAAATATATGTCATAATACCTTAGTGTTTATTTTAAAACAAATTCTAATCTTATATCTACTATAAATAGACTGTTCAATATTCATATTGTTTTTTTTTTATTAAATACCATAATAAAAACTTAATATACAATTTTTATTTAGATTATAAATGCAACACAGTTATGTACTTAATCAATTTAAAGCTGTCACATGTACTAATATTTCTGAAACAGAACTGTTTTGTATTCCAACAAAACAGACCAAAGAGATCGGACCACATACTACAGCTATGAAACAGGCAAATTTTTGAACGCATCTATAAATATTTCACAAAATAATGACAATTTTTTATTTCTAAAGTGACAGAAGACATCAAATTTTTATAGCTAGGTACATTTTGTATTTGAAAATGAAGTTGTCCTTTTTAGTATTTCCCTTTACTTATTATTTATGTTTCTCAGCGTTTAAACCTTCCCTGAACTTCCACAAATATTTCAAGACCAAAATTAGCCAAATCGTTCCTGCTATTCTCGAATTGTAGCGAGATAAGCGAACAGCAATACATTTTTATAAATGTATCAAAGATTATTTTTAAAGTTTTTATTGTTAACCAACGATCACTTAGAAAAGACGCTCATAGCGTAATAGACATGAAGGTATTACGCCAACTGGGATCCTCTTACGTAGATAATTTCTGTATAGAAATATTTTATTCTTAGAACGATTCAAAGAATTGTTTCTTGGCATTTTATAAAAGTTTATTTATTAAATGAAGCTTTGTACATCAAATACTCGTAGATGATACCATTAAGTTTACAATCGTGAATTTTCACAAATTATTGTATTCCTATAATCATAAATAATGACGTATTAACAACTATAATAATATTACTGTTAATGAATTGTATGTGTATATATATATATATATATATATATATATATATATATATATATATATATATATATATATATATATTAAAATGCGATGGAATAAGAATGACATTTAAACCTTGCAAAAGGTAAATTATGAAACTAAAAATAATTTGTGGGATTTATTTTAATTTTAGAACTGCTATAATAATATTTGTGTTTTAGTTATATTGGTAATATGTAAACCACTTTTTTGGTAAGAACGTTATTTTCTGCTAAAACTAGAAAAGTAAGTTGAACCTAAAGTTAAATTTAAATGAAGGTATAATAAATATTTACTAAGACTTGTTTGTGTGTAGATGCAATGATACATAAGTTAATTAATGTCAATCTATTGTAACATTGTTTTTATTTATTAAAAGAAAAATTACAATGTCATTATCATGATTAGATACATTACCAAAAGATTTGAGAAAATTTGAGTGTCAATCGTGGGATTCGTTATATATTCTAAACGCTCAGCTAACCAGGTAAAGTTAACGGGGCCCGCGTCCGTAAGGTTATTAAAATAAATGTTTTTATCGAATTTTAGTGTTTTATCTAACAGGCTTTTTTTTTTTTTTTTTTTTTTTCGAACTGACCTACACTGCCGGCTTATTAGGCCTTCACAGTTCCACCGGACTACTAAGGGGAGCGCTTAGGGCACTCACCCGATTGTTTATTAGGCGAAACATCTCAAGGGCACTCGGTGCACCTCGGCTTGAGCTGTCGCCGGATTCCCGAACTAACTAAGCTAGCTAAGCTATCTATCCATACAATACTCATATATGAATTCGTGAAAAATGCATGTGTGACCATGCATGTTTCACGAATGTATATGTGTATTTGGTATCTGACTATTGTGTTATGTGACCTATTTCAGTCCGAAAAGGGCAAAAAACAGCCCACCACTGAGTGCCTAGGTGTGCAAGAGTGTGGGGTGATCGTGTAAGTGTAGAACATGTGTAAATCACTGTATTCGCGCGAGTAACATACTCGAGGGCTCCACACCGAGGGACTACCTAGGCTCGAGCAGTTACAAGAAAAATCGCGACGAGTGTGCGGGATCGAATCTTCACCCCCCGCTCACGGAGGCGTGAGCAGAGAGAATCGCGGGCGTGGGCGCAAACACGCATCTTTTGAGAGGGAATCGAGCTAAAAAATAAAGTACAACGGCACGGTGCCGATTTAACTAAATAATTACGTAACAAATCCTAATGTATCGGTCTATTATGTATGAACACGCGGGTTCGATCTTATATTTTGATTTACGCGAATTTATTTATGCGCGGCGCGGGTTAATTGCTGTACCGTGGTCGCGACGGCCGGGAAAGCGGAGATAGCGCTTAAGAGCCCGAGCTCAGACTTACTATTAACTAACGCGTTAAATGCGATTATCTCTTGTACATCGTGTACCAAAAGTAAGCGAGCTATCCAGTCTATACCGGAGGTCGATGCTGAAACCGCGATAGGTGGTGCAGGAGTGGACAGAGCCTTTGGGGGCTGGGGCTTGGCTTTAGGAGCCGAGGGAGCTGGCGGGGAAGGCCTTACGCGCCAGGAGAGCGTGCTCGGCGCAGGAGCGGATGCTTCCGGCGCACTGGTGGTGCCCGGCAGATCGGGGAAAGCCTTCTGGCTTTGTATGGGCGGAGGCGGAGGCCGATTCGTCCGAGTCGGCGGGCCGTGCGCCCTGGACCGGGTCGCACGACCGCCTCGACGGTGATAGGTCGAGCGAGGCGCACGGGGACACCCGCGATAGTTCGCGGTATGACCCGTTTGCTCGCAGAGGACGCAGCTCGGAGGCTCGACGGATTCGGGAGTGCGGGGGCACTCCTTAGTGGAATGATCCCCGAGACACTTGACACACCTGGGACGCAGGTGGCAGTGTCGGGCGGAATGACTGTACACCTGGCAGTTGTGACACTGCGAGGGTACCTGGGACTTGCGAGGAAGCTCGACGAAGACAGGGGACAGGCCGCAAACTGAGTTGAGGCTGAAAATAGCCTTGCCTTCCAAGGTGCGGTCCAGAGTGACCATCACCAGGTTGAAGGGGGCCTTCGTACGGGGGTGGTGCATGCGCTGCACGCTCCAGACTGGGAAGTCCTGACCGTTCAGGCAATCGCAGATGTCGTATTCGGTGAGCTCAGAGGGAACTCCCCGAATGACGACACGGAGGCGGCGCTCTTCCTCGAGCGCGTGAGTGAAGAAAGGGAGCTGACGCTCCCTGAAATATTTGGTGAGCTTGAGATGCTCATCGGGGGTCGAGACACGAATAGAAATGCCGGCAACAGTGTTGACGGCGAACTTGTAGACGATTTCCTTCGACTTAAGGTCTTCAGAAATCTCTACCCAACGAGCTTTGTCATGGAAGGTGACGGGAGGCGGTAGGCGTGGCTTCTTAGCCGCGACCGCGGGTTCCGCAGCCGAGGCTTTAGCCGAATTCGCGGCAGAGGGCGTGGGAGAGGCTCGGGGCACCCGAGCGCCACCTATATTGGGCTGCTTTGGGATCGGACGTCCCGCAGCAGAGTCGCTATCTGTCTGAATCGCGGCGCGTGGGCGTTTACCGCGGCGCGTGACGGTTGTGAAACCGTCATTATCAGCGGACGATGTCGCGGGCGCGGACGAAGTCGCGGGCGCGGGCGAAGTCGCAGGCGAGGGCGCGGCCGCGCGAGGTGCGTCGAGCTCCATGTCAGAGTCATCGTCGGAGTCGCAGTCGGACGGCGCGAACGGGTCGTCGCGGAAACAACGCGGGACTCCGAACTCACTTTTATACCCGTTACGCGCGTAAGTGCGTCGGAGCCTGTCGAATTCTGAAACTAACAGCGGATTATGCTGACGCGCGAACATATGGAACCTAATGAGGTCCTCGAGTTGGACGGTGTCATCTAGGGCCTTAGGGGCCTGAAGGGGCGGCGGGATCGCGGGGGTGGACATGACTAACCTCCCTGCCTGAGGGGCAGGGGGGTGCGCCTAATTCAAATCTAACGGACAATCCGTGTCCGGACCAAAGGGAAAAACGCGACGCGACGCGAACGCGGATCTTCTCTTCAAAACTGCACACGGCGCGGCGCGAAGAACGACGCTCTGCACGGCACACGACGCGCTGCACGACTCTCGAAGCGCAGCACGAGGCACGACGCGTAGCACGGCGACTCGACGCACTGCAAACAGTGTGCACGGCTTCGCACCGAAAAGTGCGGTTTAAATGGTGCACTAATGGAGGTGCACCGTCGCTCTGAAAAGAGCGTACGATCGACAGTAGCCGCTCGAACACACTAAACTTCCGGACACACACGAAAATATCCGACAACTGCGCGCGAGTTGCCGAACTAACGGACCGTCAGAGCTGCGAGCGGGCACGTGCGCACTCGGCCGCTGCTCAAACGAGACTCTCCTTTTTTCTCATCTAACATGCTTTTGCTGCGTTCGCGTTAATATAGATTTGACCTATCCGTAGGAAACAATACTGTTTCTGAATGAAACGTATTCTATGGCCTCTCCAGTGCCTCTGAAAAGGAGTATTTAAATTTACGTGACCAAGGCGTGAAAACCTAACAAACAAAAAGAAATCTCATATTCGGGCTTTTCTAATATTACTTGGGATTTCTATATGATATTCATGTTTTATATTTTATTTCTAAGTTTAAATCACAAGTCAAATTTTTATAAGAACTTAGCTAACATTAAGAGAAAAGTTGCAATAAAGATCTGTTATCAACGCTCTAGCATTTTATAGATCCATTTTTTACGGGGTTAGACAATGGTTATTATAATAATTGGATTTAAAGAAAAGTGTCCAAGGGCTTTTATTAACAAATTAATAATAGTAATAATAATTATTCTAACAGTTACTTTTAACTGAGTTTATAGTTAAAGTATTGCAACTATGTTTAATGTTGACGGTTGGTTTTTATGAAATTGGAATTGCAAAATTTGATTATATACATTTAATAAAACTTTGTTAACTTTTTACCTACCAGCTCTTTGACATCCTTTTTATAATACTTGGTATTGCAGCAAGTATGCAAAGGTTGTGAGTTACCTGAAAGAACAAACATTTTCCCTTTGAAGCCGGCCATCTAAATCTCGTAAGAACGCCGTAATATCCACATCTCATTACACATTACTTTGAAGAATTATGACTTGGCAGAGTCCTTTATTGGAAATACCTCCACGGGCTTGAAATATTACTATGTCGTGAAGAGCTCAAATTTCTAATTACAAATTCTTAGGAAAACTTATTAAGTTTTTACTTGTTGCAAAGATTCTAAATGAAAATGCCAACTTGTCAAATACATCATTGCAGGAAATTAAGGTTCGCCAGTTATTTAATATTAATTAAAATTATTTCTACAATCATTATTATACTGGAAGACGTGTCATTTGTATAGGCTGGAATGTTTTATACTATTTAGTAAAATTTCAATATAAATTTTCCCTGTCAGTGATATAGAAAAAGACATTAAAATATTTTAACTTTGATTCGAGTCAAAATGGTGTACAAAGTTATAGAAATCTCCTTACCTAATAAAAATATGAAGGCATTGGTAGATATACAATATACATCATAAACCAGTGCGTCTGGACGAATAAATTTTGCACAGAAGTTCGTTTTATAACATCGGTGAACCCTAAAATCGGATTTAAATGATTCAAAAGGAAAGATGGTGCCGATCTGAATTTCTATCAGTGACACGGCTAATAAAATCTATAATAAATAAAATTGAAGTGTCTGAGTTAAATTGACAAAACATGAATCGATTTCGATGAAACTTTTACTAGTAGGTTGAGAAATTTTCAGATTATTTCCTAAGTCATATATCATTACACTTTTCCATTGGCTTTTCTAGGTAGTAATAACAAAATTCGACAAAAATACCTTCATATCGGTAAATATTACATTAATCGAAATACACTACTGATCAATTAATCAAGATAAAAAGCTGTGAAACAACAAAACCGACAAAAAATAAAATTAATATAAATGTAAAATAAATAACTAAAGAATCTAACAAAAATATGTTCGATTTTCTTAGACACTCAAAGCATAAAATAGTCGCGGAATGTATTGATTGTTCTATAAAGTACACAAATTCATAGAATAACGGACGGTGGGTTTGTGTTTACACTGGAGGCCGATGTTTGGATCCCTAGTTGATTTTTATGAGTTATGGTAGTAAGGTGGGCGCACTCCTGTGTTTGCTGTTTTTTTTTAATTGTTTACATACAAGTTACATGACCTTATATCGAGTATACTAGGATTTTTTTCTCGTCAGTCTTATTTTTCTTAATATAGATTTGACAAATAAACAAACTAAGCTAAAGCTTTATACGATCATGCATGAAATTAAAAGAAGTAATTATTTTGTGATTCCAAATGAGATGCAAGTTACTAAAAACTACATCGAGTAATTAAAAAAAAAACTAGTTGCTCATCCCGCTTTCACACGGGTATATTAATAAATAGAATAAGATCAAATCTCCATTTATAGTACAACCATATAATAGAATACCTTGTACTGATAATAATTACAAACACAATAAAAAAATAATTAGCCAAAGAGGTGCAGCCGCACTGAAGTGATGATGCGCTTACTAAGTCGCAAAATTGATTTTGTATATTTATCTAGAAGATTAATAATAATATCAATGAATACTACATGTTTTTAATAATTTGACTAAATGGGGAGGGTTAAAAAGTCCAAATATATGATTTTATGAAATTACATACTTTTTGCACGTTCCAAAATACATTAAACATTAAAAATTTCAAAGTGCCAGAATAATTTTCTTACGATATTTAAGTGAACACTTACAAGTTGAGAATTCGAACGGAACCCGGAGCGCGATACCTCCGTCGCGTCGCGTCGTTACCAGAGCATTAGATGTCGCAGCAAACAATTACATTACCCCTGCATGCATAGTTTGGCACGGGACCAATGTTGACTAACATTCGTTGAACAAACATGAGTATTTTCTGTTGTTACTGTGTCCTCTTGAATTTAACTCTATAGTTCTCTGTAGTAGTCTATAATTCCCTGTAGAGAAGGTACAATACATTTGCTATTATAACATTCAGACATTCAAACAAACATTATGTTTTGTCTCAATGGTGTTGTTATGTGTGGAAATATTTAAATCTTTACATTTCATAGTACGTAAAATATATAGTAAGTAACGTTGAACTTTATTATTTATGACAATAAAACCCATTGGATTTGTAATAAATAAAGTAGGTACATCATACAAACAATTGACGAAGTTGAAGTTTGAGAAGTTTTTATTTTGTAGCTGTGTATTTACACCTGTACCCCTTCTAGTGGTTTTATATTAAGATTGTTAAATTTTGTCATTACTAGTTAGTCTTTGTGAAAAAGCATAATACAGGCAAAGTCAGCGCTTCTCAACCACCGTGTCGCAACACATTGGCGTGTCGCAAGCAACTGTCAGGTGTGTCGCGAGATTTACAAACTCCCACGTTCGTTCACTTTGTACTATCAAAAATGTTGTATGTAATGGTCTCGGGAATTTGTAACTAAGCTGGCCTAAGTAATAATCTATGAAGTCTTCTATCTTCAAGTAAAAATCAGTTTGGCCGATTAGGATATTCACCCGGAATAATAACAGAAGCTTAACTTTAAATATAGGAAGAGTTAGGAAATTATATTTCACTTTCGCATTATAAATGAAATATTAAACTAAAAACAGTGTTGTTTTTAAAACAGTGAGATCGTAAGAAAATCGAGGAAATAATTTAGTTCTTTGTTGGCAATATTGAAGAGAAAGAGATCGGGAGAGTGCGCCCGCCGGCCATCATGATATTAATCGACGCAAAGCTGATTATACAGTTGCTTCTAACGTTGTCCTTTCAGAATTCCAATTTCATTTATTAATATTTCCATCTTATACAGATACAATTTAGTTTTGTTTCGATCCTCTGTGGTTTGTTCATTATATTTCATTAAAGTCGAGAAGGTTAAGTGGTTTCTTATATTATTTCAAACTAACTGATACTCGCGACTTCATCTGCGTTGGTTATTATATTAATAATATATTTTATGTGCAGAAGAAAAAACGTAAGCACCACACTATACACCTCAATTCCCCACGGTAAGAAAACACACACGCTGTACGAATAGTGCTTATAAGAGTAGTATTTATTTAAGACTCTAATAGCTTTATTTTGAATGAAGCTATTATCCAGTAGGTTCTAAATTATGCCCACATTACTGAAATTCCCTACCATTTTATTTAGATATAATATATAAAAATATAGAGACTTGATAAATGTATCTAAAAGGAAAACATAATATCTATTGTAAATCCTATTTCTTTATCATTCTCTCTAATACAAAATATATAAAAAAGCAGACAAAACTGTTAGACAATAAGCATTTATTCTTTTCGCGAGACATCGTCAGATCTACATTGACTCTCGCAGACGTCTGGAGAATATTAACTAAAACATTTGTAAGAGTATTATTATTTTTATGTGCATTTTTGAATACGAATGTCATGATTTGAATGCTTCTTTTTAAGTTTACTTCTTGTTATTGAATAATGCATCTATAGTGACAAGTAGATTAGAAAGTTTGATTCAGGTTGTCAGCATTTATAAAAACCAAATAAATCATTTGAGTTATGAGTCCATAAAAGTGTAAAATCATAGTTAGTGAAATATTACACTAGCTGTTATCCGCAGCTCCTCACAAGCCTTTTAAATTAACACAAACCTTTTAAATTAATTAATTTAAAAGGCTTGTGAGGAGCTGCGGATAACAGCTAATATTGTATAATACAATTGTATTGAAGGAATTTAAAATTGTGAGATGTAAAATTATAGAAATGCTCTATCAAAAATATTTGTTTGCACGATAAGCACGCCACCTACTGTAACATGTAACGTGTACATTAAATATGTAAATACTAACAGTGTGCTGGATAGGATTTAGCATCAACAATATATTTGAAAATTTAACTCACTATGTAACCCCCTTCGTGCTCAATTACAATATGTCTTTACAGTGTTATTATATAGATACATATGCCCATATTTTCAATATAATTAGGTTTTTGCGTCCATACAAAGAGTAATCGTTTGTCTGTTCCGCTGTTTATGATCTAATTAATACCTTGTTAAAAAGACATCTTCTATTTTCAGAATTACTATTAATGTTATAACATTATAGTTGAATAATAAGCAATGAGTTAATAATTATTGTTCTATTTAAAAATACAGAAAGAGTTGAAGTCTTAAAATTTTTCATGAATATAAATCAAGATATAAAAGCTATATCTATCTGTAAGCAGTTTTTAATATTTCACAATTAAAATATTGCTCATTGAACTCAAATCAATATTCTTATACGTTGCTATGATTATTACTGAGTTATATGGACGCGAGCGTCTTTGTTAAATGAAAATGGCAACCAAATTGAACAAAAAGACGATACAATTCAAATCACGTACATATATACAAATATGTGAATATGAATTATATTCATTCTTGGATTCTCCAATACAGCGTACGTCTGAGGCAAATGTTTACAGTGAAGAACATATTTTTACTCAATTTCACACGGAGGAAGTCGTGAGTAACAACTAGTTGAAAATAAAACAGCTTAAGTTAGTTTTCATTACTTTAATTATATGCCAGTTAAAAGCTCGTTAAAATTGGGTCAGTCGTTTTGGAGATACCACGATGGACAAAGTTGCAGGTAATAGCTAATTTAAAATAAATCAGCCTACTTTACTCTTTATAAGATTAACTATGTGCCTGTAAAAGTCCTCTGAAAATTGTTCCAGCTGTTTTAGAGATTCGATTACGGAAAACATTGCAAACAAAAAGCAAAAATTAGTCCAAAATAAAATAGCCTAAGTCATCTCTTATGGAGTCAGTTATTTGCTTGTAAAAGTTCCATAAAAATCGGCGCAACTGTTTTAGGTATTCTTCTGCGGACGAAGTCATGGGTAACTGTGTTAGTCTAAAATAATATAACCTAAGTTACTCCTTATAATATCAGCCATATGCTTGTAAAACATTTTAACATGCCATGTGAACATCAGTCCAACTGTTTTAGAGATTTTAAGGTAAACAATGCCGCGGATAACGGCAAGTCTAAAATAAAAAGTTACTTCTTATGGCATCAGCTATCTGACAGTGAGAGTTTTACAAAAATCAGTTCAGCTGTTTCGGATACTCACCTGCGCGCAAAGTCACCGGTAACAGTTAGTCTAAAATAAAGTAGCCTATGTCACTCCCCTTAATTTCAGCTATTTGCCAGTAAAGTTTCCGTCAAAATCGGTCTAGCCATTTCAGAGATTACCCGGAACAAACAATATACAGATCGACAAAAATTTAAAAGCCTGATTTTTGTTATAAATGGCGTATACGCTTACATATTCAGTCAGGAAACCGTTTTTATTTTGATTTACATACATTCATTTCATTTTTATTATGGACTGTAACAATAGTTGAATATGTTCAAATATGCATGTTCTATAAATTTTTGTAATGTAGTCTACTAAGAAGTCTATTTTTCAGCATTGGTGTATTTAATACAATTTTATATCTCTTTGACGTAAAGATAAAAAAAAAATAAGATTGTGTAAAAAAAATAATAGATTAAGCTACTTTAATTGAAGTTCAAAGGTTTGTTTCACTTGAGGTGATGAATAGTTATGAATTCCTTCTTAACGATCTTATTTAATTAATAGCGAATTCGACAACCGATGTAAGCTGAAACTGAGCGCGTAGGCATCAGCTTGCAGCTCTCACACGGAGTGAGCGAGTGCACGCATCTCACACAACAGCCGGCTTAAGGTTCCGATCTCGGATCACAGTTGGGGCCACTAAAACTAGAAAATTAAAGAGTTGCAAAATATTAGCGAGTTCCTTTTTTATTGGAATATGATTAAGTAACATCACTGTATCAGATAATAAGCACAGCATATTCCAAAAACCACAACGTTCACCAAGATGATTCTGTGGGTCTTTTTGCAGCTAGATACATACTGGCTGCACTGGTATACGGGTTATTTTTAACTATATACTAATATAATTGGATACAGACACAAATGCACACCTTTTGATAACGGGATAAACACTGGCAGATCCGAGAATACGACTGTAGTAAGTGTTACATTTGGTATATGGGAGTCACTATAAAGTTGAACATAGTTGACATATCTTGTAACCATTGTATTTGTAATTCTTTCCAAATTATAAATTGGTAAATAAGTATTCTTGAAAATATGATTAAAAAATGGAGTGTTTCCTGATATATTTCACGCAATTGAATTTGATTCAATTTCGAAGTTATGATGATTATCGTGTCCAGATGCCAAGTTGATGGACATAGGTTAGAATCCTTGCCAACGAACCAAAAGCTTTCGGTGAATCTAGCTCAAATTTAAGTTAAAAATCAAAGTCAAAAGTACTCTATGTAATTTACGCCCTAGCTAGGTGCATATGAATGTCAAAACTACCAACGATTCGGAAAACAACTAAGTTTTTGAAACGAACCTGCAAGAAACTCTCGATTGATCTCTCTACTACTCTATATTCTCTCTACATTTTTATTTTTATACTCTACATTTTTTTTTGTGGATGTAAAGAGAGAGGTGTTAATTCCAGACATCATCATCATTCATATATTATGCTGCTCTATAATAATCTTTTGATACGAAATGTAAAAAAAAAAATTATATCGCTCGTTTTATAGCTTGTTAGTAGGATCCATTGAGCGTGTGGCGGCGCGGTGGTTTGTAGTGTACAAGTGTGCGATTTGCAAGAACTACTCTCTAACAGCCTACCTAAACGATATGAAGTGTTTTAACAACTATATACATATATATAACTGTATACGTTTTATTTACTTCACATTTATCGTACGGACGTTAAATGAATATGTGACTGTTGAACTGTAATTAAGTTACAGGCAACATTATTTGTCCTTTTACAATACAAGCAGATACCAACAGGATTAAATTATTTCACGTATTGTGTATATCGGAGCAATAGCATTTAGAGAGTACTAAACTTATATTGTCATTATGGAGGCTCCACCTTTATCATCTAACTCTAATTTATTTGTTTTATACTTTATAGATAAGCGATTGACCACAATCTCATCTGATGTTAAATGATGATGTGGTCTAAGATGATAGTCACGCTTAACCTAGAGGGAGACTGGCTCTCAAGTGCAGCTGGCGGAATACACCAACAGGTGCTAGGCGACAAATTTTCACCTCGAGGGTCGTAGATAGCCAGACGGACTTAGAAAAAGCCCTAGCATCATGCTATGGTTTCATCACGATGTTTTCCTTCACCGAAAGCTCCGACTAAGTTGCTTGGATTCGAACCTGCGTTCTTCGACGCTGTTTCCGAACACACTACCAACTGAGCCATCATCGCTTCAACTCTTACACTCACGCTTATCGTTTAATCATCGAGTCGATCAAAATCAATCGAATATTAGTCAAGGTGATTACTTTAAACATCAAGAATAGAAATATTAACCCAACATTTGCAGAAATACAAAACGGTTTTATCACAACAGTGAGAATTTTAAATAATGTCTCTTAAAGCAGCCAGTTAATGGTAAATAGCTAAAAGTAATTAATGACAGGTCAACAATAGCTGTTTAATTATACCGATACCAAATTATTAGTACACGAAATAAGTCAACAATATGATAGCCTAGTCAATATCAGAGTATATCTATCATATTCGGCAAAAAAATGGTATTTGTACGCTCATAAACAACAAACATATACTAGGAGTTGGTTTATTAACGTCAGGTTGAATGTACACCTTATACAGGCTGCAACTACGATAGATACGGCCCAACTAAACAATGAGCAAAGAAGCCCTGACCTGTATCAGACGAAAGACGGCAGAGATATAAAAAATATCCCGGTGGCGAAAAAAAGAGCTTTATTCAATTTAATCATTAAAAAGCATTCACGTAAGTTAACATACTATGACCGAATTGAATACCTACCCGTAATCTATAAGGGCTGACAAAAAGCTCGATTGTGTTGTTGTAGCGGCCTTAACAAGCCAACAGTGTAGTCAGTTCCAAAAAAAAAAGCTCGATTGTGTTTTATCTTTTTTTTTGTATTTTAGGAGTATCTTTTATCAACTCTGTCATCATACATGAGATATATAGATAAAACAATTCATCAAGTCCTTTTTCTCCTGTATTTGCCCGCTGCCTTTGTTTTTTCTTTAGCTACTGACACTGAGGAGTTAGTGTTAGGAATAAAAAAAAATTGTTACTAGTCCTTTTTACAAACTTTAAACTTAAAAAAAGTGATGAACTATGACCGAATTTTAATTACCATCACTAGTATATTATGTTAAAGTAAATTATGCACTAATTAAACGGATATCACTAAAAATTTAACAAACACCTTAATATTGTATTTTCAGTATTCAAATTCTTCACTTAAGTATGGAATGCGATACAATTTAGGAGTTTTAATTAATAGGTCTGATGATTGATAGGAATATTACGCCAATAAAGATTATAGACTCATTTGAATAGACCAGATGTTGATTGTTTAATAAAATATTAGGGAATACGTTTTCTTACGAGTTTTTGCCTAAATAAGTAAATATTGTATATGTACAATACATCAAAAATCAAAATCAAAAATACTTTATTCAGTTTAGGCCCTGAGAAAGCGCTTATGAACGTCAAAGTTACCACCGGTTCGGAAAACAACCCAGTCATCGAGAAGAACCGGCAAGAAACTCGATCTGGTTTATCTTTTCATTAACATATTATAACTCACATTTTTAAAACATAGTTATAAATAATTACATTAGGTTTTGGTGGATGCACAGAGAGGGCGTCATTTTCAGACGTCACCGTCGTTCACATATTGATCCAGCCTGTAATCGGCATTAGATATTAAAACCTGCTTGACATGGTGCTTGAAATTGACATATATGTCGGCGCCCGCGTCTTCATATGCAACAATCTGTAAACATTATCACGCGCATCTCTAACACCATAGAGCGCGTCATTCGATTACTTTTACTTTAACAGAAAAAATATTGCAGGGATTTGAAATATGAAGTATATATATTATCCTAAATAAATATCATGGTGAAAAATAAAAATCAAAAGCAAGAAAATTTTTTTTTTCAATGTAATTATTAAGCTTTATAGCTCTTAATTGTTTTTACAGAAGCTGTTAGTAGCCTTCAGGATATATTAAAAATTTATATAAATCTGTTCAGTCAAATCGTAATAAAAAAAAAAATCAGATTATTACATATCTTGCTTTTTCTCGACAACCAATTAAATTGGACATCTTAAACTTCCAGGATCTCAATATCTTATTAGTCCCTACATATACCCTAAGTACCGTTTAAATATATTTCTGGCACCGATTCATTATGCTTAAGCCCCTATGGCCTTTTTTAATGGTATGATTTTAAAAAGTTATAATTTGGATTTTAATGAAAAAAATATTTATCGTATTCTATTTACATATAAATACATAAATAAAACCACTAATTGTTTACATTATACAGTCATAAAATATGTTGAATGATCTTAACAACAAAAAGCATTAATTTTGTTCTAGGATTAGATGATGGCACTGTTTGAAATAATTTATTTCTACACATTTAAAAGCATTTTTTCGTACGTTTTCTTTGTAGTATTCGTACATAATGGTACGAAGCAAACCCGATAACTCTTGCGGTTCGCCATTATTGATGTATTTATATATTGACAAAAGATTTAATTAATCAAAATATAGAAGATCACTGTTAAAAGGGTAACAGACAAACTCACATTCCTATATATATAATATTAATATAGCTAGAATTACCAAAAACAATAGTAAAGTAGAAAATTTAATGAAAGCATACGCATTAATACACTAAATAAGTACATATACAAGGCAACTGGGACATAAATGCCAATTGTCGAATTGTGATCCGTGTGTCGGCATTTATTGCATAGCACGTTTTATAATTTGCATACGTTTGAATACTAAGTAGCAGTAACGTCATGGTTTCAAGCCGCTTTAATTGAATAGTTCCATTTACGTTTATTAATTCTACTTTATATCAATTTTATTATTCGATAAAAGTTATTTAAAATTGTTTCCGATATTGGTTACCATGGAGGTTTTAAAACTATCCATCCTTACTTCCATTTCATATTAGAAATGTGAATATGAGGTTGTTTGGTTGGTTTTTTGTTCCGCCTTACTTAACTACTAAGTCGATAATCATGAAGTTTTGCATACACGTTACCAGGGGTACAGCAAAGGACATAGAGTAATTTATATCCAGAAAAAGTACTCTACCCGTGAGGTAGGTCTAATCTACAACAAGATGAGCAAAGCCGCGAGCTTAGGTTAGTTTTAGTATAAAATACCACTAAACGCCTCTACAACTTATCAATTTCTGTACCGTTTAACCGATTGCCATAATAATTGTTGAGGAGGCTGATGCGACCCTGTGAATAGGTCCCACCAAGAAAGGATGCGATGAAAGTAAAAATATATAAAAAAATCGTGAAAGGAAGAGTGAGAGCGTGGAGCGGTAGGTGGTCTTACCTATAAATAAATATAATAACAAAGACTCTAAATAAAAGGCATGAACTAACCTGCAAACTCAGCACCTTATACGAAGCAGCGGCGTCTCAGGATCCTCACTGTTAACGGCGATAAATCCAATAATGTGGCTTACGATGTCCAATGCGTAGTTGAATATATTTTATTGCGGTTTTATAGAGTAATCTTCTCCAATAAATGTTAGCGGTGTTCAATGCGTAATTTTCTATGAGGTATATATAATTAGCGGTATGCCCATTAATTTTTTAATGATCTATTTATTGATGACAAGTATTCAACATTTTCTCTTTGCATGTCGAAATGACAGCGATATAGTTCTAGCAAAGCGTCTGCATGCTCCGTACACGATAAATGAGATTCAAGTCAGAAACATATCTCATCATCTGGAGCGCAGTTATTAAATTCATTTATAAGGGCGAACCAATTGTTATGTGTAGACATTATACAACTTGGAGGAAATTTACACAATATCCTATTAGGTATAACTTATCTATTTATTTATTATAACAAATACTTAATATACTGAAAAAAAAACAATGACCATGATAAGAAAACAGTTAAAAAAAATTATTGTTCATCTTGAATATAAAATATAGAACATACGCATTTTTACTTAACATAATTCTTTAGACGAACTGACGGATAACATACAACTAAACCGGTTGTATAGAAACATGAGAGTTTAGTTCACGATATTTTTTTAAATGACGTACTTTAATACGAAAAACTAAACACATAATCGTATCTATCGATTAATTTTCGCCGATACGAAAACTCATTGGGCTCAGTAATAAAATACAGACATAGAATACAAATAGTAGGGGCAAGATAACTTTTTAAGAATATTTTTTCACGTATGTATGTACGTACATGATGAATAAATCAAAGATAAGTTAGCTTTGAGATGTATGAGAAACTAAAAAGAATTACTTATTTCAAACAGGTCTCAGAAGTTTCTCAAAAATACTAGTAAGATTTCACTCACATATATTTTTATTTCAACAAATCTGACTTGATGGATGTTGTTAGATTGAAAGTCGTCTTTTCTTTTTTTTTATTAATTTTGTAGTAAACTCATGTGCTTTTTTATTTATATATAGGTGTATACATGTTATACATTTATAAATATCAATAAAATTGAAGTATTTTATTTGCTCGAACTAACGCTAAAACAATTGAATATCTACTGATGGATTTTATTAACGAAAAGAGAAGTTTTCAAAGTACTATCTACCTTTTGGTTCAAGGGCTAAGCAATGATAATAAATTTTAACATAAATAAATCAATAAAAGATTTATGAAGTTTACGATAAAATTACGATTTAAAAATTAAAAGAGAATGCATAATTAATAGGAACAATACATGTTGTTCTGATAAATCAAGACTTTTCTGGAAATTAAATGTCGTGAGCACCATACAGTGTAAAAATGAAAAAGAAAAAATTATGACTATAATTGCACGAGCCTTAAGCATAAATCTCTGGTTTGTGTTACATCATACCTCGCCGTTTCAGAAAAAATGGTAGTTATTATGTTTTTTAAAGTGGCTAATCAATAAAGCTGTATTAATAAAAAAAAATATTTCAAAACATTACATAAACTCGAATTTAGTTATAGTTTAGTAACTTACTCGAAAGGGTACTTTTAACGTTGTAATGCGGTTAATATTGCTAATCGAAGGTAGTTTAAAAATAAATCCAACATAACGTATTGAAATTAGAGGTTCGATGTTGAAATATGAAGCGAAAGGGGAGGTAAAATAGAAACTGGTGCCATAACTTAGTATGCATTGGGCGGTGTGTGACGTGTTCGATCGGCCCGCGCTTCTTCTATCGGTGCTCCGGTCACGTTTTTCCAATTGTTTTCTGACGACGTGTATCATTCTTTTAAATCAGATTTCATGATTTATCTACGTATCGTTCTCAGAGCAGCTCTTAACATGTGTCTATATTTAACACTTATATAGTGTTACGTATGTAATATATCTTTATTCTATTTAATTTTCAAATAATCACCTTATTTAATATACTTGAATTCACGACTGATTAGGACAATATAGACGCTCGTGAACGTAATTCTTGCTAAAATAATCTGTCGCGGTCTATTTGGTTACGGTTTTAAAATTCAAAATGCAGGATAAAAACAAATTATTCATTTTCGACCCGCATTCTAGATTGTGTACCATATTCCACGACTACCATTTGATCCAGAAATAATATTGTTCCCGTTACATAGGCCAAGCTAAACGAAGCTAATAACTAAAATTAAAAAAAAAAGCTACTAATCGATATATATTTGTCCATCCCTGTTCCCGCTACTTTGGATCGGGTCTCCTCACATTTTTGCGTCAAACCAACCTGTCTTGGGTTGTCGATTCTTGCAACTGGGCTTTCTTGAGGATTTTCGTAATATTCGACCACCATGTTGTCTATAATAAATAAAATTATAGATGTCTGACATTGTACGCACATTACTCGGAAAGTATTGGACAGATTTCGATACTTTTTTGTTTTCTTCTTAAATACTTGGTCCTTATTAAAAATATATGAACTTGATAGTTTAATTGAATATAAAATATAAGAAACTATATTTTTTAAACACGACGTGTTCAGCAATGTGTGTTTTCTTACAGTGTAGAAATGGGGTAAGCGGTGTGGTGCTTATGTTTTTTCCTCGATATTTAGAATATATTGTTAGGATAATGAATAACACAGACGAAGTCACAAGTATCAGCTAAAGTAGTAAATATAATAAAAAAAAGCGTGTGGAGACGCGGGCAGAGTTAGTACAATATAATTTACAATCATGACGTAAGACACATAGTATATCATTTTTAGAACAACATTCAAGCTCAATTATGGAGAGTGTGAACGATCTACAATAACATTTTTAGTATTCATGGGTCTGGATGTGCGGTGTGACATTTGCAATTTTTGTATCATTATGAATTCAGATGTAAGGGGGATCGCGAGGAATGAATTACGTGTGACAGTCGTGTGGGACTCTGATGTATATTATCTTGATATTACGATGCCTTATTAAGTTTTATATTCAAATACATAGTGAACTTGCCTTAGAATTTTTGGTTAAATATGAAACTTTTGAAATATTATTAATAAGTAATTATTTTTTTTAATTACTAGCTGATTTCGGGCCGTTTCGTTTGGTATTCAAATAGGGTGAAGGATCGATAGAATCAAAATAATAAGCAACTTAGAACTATCTACGAAAAACTGAGAAAAATATTATAAGCGGCAAACGAACAGGTAGGTCACCTGATGGTAAGTGATCACCGCCGTCCATAGACACTAGCAACACCAGGGGAGTCGCAAGTGCGTTGCCGGCCTTTTAATATATGTGGGCCTCCGGCGCTCTCACTGACCGAACGAAACGCAACAGTGCAACCACTGTTACTTCACGTCGGTTTTCTGTGAGAGGGTGGTACTACCCCGGGCGAGCCGACGCATTCATGCTGAAACCAGTAATAGCTCTATCACCTACAAAGGGTGATGCCTATAGTCCTGCAGTGGGTCTCTTACAGGCTGATAATTATTATAAGTTTTTAGAGGAGTCTCGTTTGAGCAGCGGCCGAGTGCGCACGCGCCCGCTCGCAGCTCTGACGGTCCGTTAAGTTCGGCAACTCGCGCGCAGTTGTCGGATATTTTCGTGTGTGTCCGGAAGTTTAGTGTGTTCGAGCGGCTACTGTCGATCGTACGCTCTTTTCAGAGCGACGGTGCACCTCCATTAGTGCACCATTTAAACCGCACTTTTCGGTGCGAAGCCGTGCACACTGTTTGCAGTGCGTCGAGTCGCCGTGCTACGCGTCGTGCCTCGTGCTGCGCTTCGAGAGTCGTGCAGCGCGTCGTGTGCCGTGCAGAGCGTCGTTCTTCGCGCCGCGCCGTGTGCAGTTTGAAGAGAAGATTCGCGTTCGCGTCGCGTCGCGTTTTCCCTTTGGCCCGGACACGGATTGTCCGTTAGATTCAAATTAGGCGCACCCCCCTGCCCCTCAGGCAGGGAGGTTAGTCATGTCTACCCCCGCGACCCCGCGTGCCCATCCGGCCCTTCCGGCCGTTGATGATACCGTCCACCTCGAAGAACTGTTGCGCTTCCACATGTTCGTCGAAAAGGAAGATCCGAATCTCGTCACGGAATATAACAGACTCCGGAAAGTCTATGCGCGCAACCCTCCCGGTAAGATACCGCGTTGTTTCTCCGCGAACCCTTTCGCGAATCTCCCGGACGACCCGTTCACGAGGCTCTCGGAATTCGATTCCGATGACGACTCGGACATGGACTACGATACAGTCCCCGCGACCGCGCCCGCGACCGTGCCTGCGCCCGCGACCGTGCCTGCGCCCGCGACCGTGCCTGCGCCCGCGACCACGCCCGCCGATGACGACGGTTTCACAACCGTCACGCGCCGCGGTAAACGCCCACGCGCCGCGATTCAGACCGATAGCGACTCTGCTGCGGGACGTCCGACCCCAAAGCAGCCCAATATAGGTGGCGCTCGGGTGCCCCGAGCCTCTCCTACGCCCTCTGCCGCGAATTCGGCTCGAGCCTCGGCTGCGGAACCCGCGGTCGCGGCTAAGAAGCCACGCCTACCGCCTCCCGTCACCTTCCGTGACAAAGCTCGATGGGTAGAGATTTCTGAAGACCTTAAGTCGAAGGAAATCGTCTACAAGTCTGCCGTCAACACTGTTGCCGGCATTTCTATTCGTGTCTCGACCCCCGATGAGCATCGCGAGCTCACCAAATACTTCAGGGAGCGTAAGCTCCCTTTCTTCACCCACGCGCTCGAGGAAGAGCGCCGCCTCCGTGTCGTCATTCGGGGAGTTCCCTCTGAGCTCACCGAATACGACATTTGCGATTGCCTGAACGGTCAGGACTTCCCAGTCCGGAGCGTGCAGCGCATGCGCCACCCCCGTACGAAGGCCCCCTTCAACTTGGTGTTGGTCACTCTGGACCGCTCCTTGGAAGGCAAGGCTATTTTCAGCCTCAACTCAGTTTGCGGCCTGTCCCCTGTCTACGTCGAGCTTCCTCGCAAGTCCCAGGTACCCTCGCAGTGTCACAACTGCCAGGTGTACGGTCATTCCGCCCGACACTGCCACCTGCGTCCCAGGTGTGTCAAGTGTCTCGGGGATCATTCCACTAAGGAGTGCCCCCGCACTCCCGAATCCGTCGAGCCTCCGAGCTGCGTCCTCTGCGAGCAAACGGGTCATACCGCGAACTATCGCGGGTGTCCCCGTGCGCCTCGCTCGACCTATCACCGTCGCGGCGGTCGTGCGACCCGGTCCAGGGCGCACGGCCCGCCGACTCGGACGAATCGGCCTCCGCCTCCGCCCATACAAAGCCAGAAGGCTTTCCCCGAACTGCCGGGCACCTCCAGTGCGCCGGCAGCATCCGCTACTCCGCCGAGCGCGCTCTCCTGGCGCGTAAGGCCTTCCCCGCCAGCTCCCTCGGCTCCTAAAGCCAAGCCCCAGCCCCCAAAGGCTCTGTCCACTCCTGCGCCACCTATCGCGGTTTCAGCATCGACCTCCGGTATAGACTGGATAGCTCGCTTACTCTTGGTACACGATGTACAAGAGATAATCGCATTTAACGCGTTAGTTAATAGTACGTCTGAGCTCGGGCTCTTAAACGCTATCTCCGCTTTCCCGGCCGTCGCGACCACGGTACAGCAATTAACCCGCGCCGCGCATAAATAAATTCGCGTAAATCAAAATATCAGATCGAACCCGCGTGTTCATACATAATAGACCGATATATTAGGATTTGTTACGTAATTATTTAGTTAAATCGGCACCGTGCCGTTGTACTTTATTTTTTAGCTTGATTCCCTCTCAAAAGATGCGTGTTTGCGCCCACGCCCGCGACTCTCTCTGCTCACGCCTCCGTGAGCGGGGGGTGAAGATTCGATCCCGCACACTCGTCGCGATTTTTCTTGTAACAGCTCGAGCCTAGGTAGTCCCTCGGTGTGGAGCCCTCGAGTATGTTACTCGCGCGAATACAGTGATTTACACATGTTCTACACTTACACGATCACCCCACACTCTTGCACATCTAGGCACTCAGTGGTGGGCTGTTTTTTTGCCCTTTTCGGACTGAAATAGGTCACGTAACACAGTAGTCAGATACCAAATACACATATACATTCGTGAAACATGCATGGTCACACATGCATTTTTCACGAATTCATATATGAGTATTGTATGGATAGATAGCTTAGCTAGCTTAGTTAGTTCGGGAATCCGGCGACAGCTCAAGCCGAGGTGCACCGAGTGCCCTTGAGATGTTTCGCCTAAAAACAATCGGGTGAGTGCCCTAAGCGCTCCCCTTAGTAGTCCGGTGGAACTGTGAAGGCGGAATAAGCCGGCAGTGTAGGTCAGTTCGAAAAAAAAAAAAAAAAATATAAGTTTTTAGTTAAAAATATGTATATATATATAAATTTCTCATCTTTGTTTTGTAATATAAATGTACTGTCATTAATAGCGGCTTTCATTTGGGTAGACATTTATGGTTTTCATTGTCATTTTTTTTAAAATAAAAATCCTTGTCCATTAATTACTGCTATCAAATTTCAAACGTTGCTTGTTAATCGTGAGTCATATTGGTCATTTATAAAGGGAGGTCATTATTTATAAAGTTTTAAATACAGTTCCACGTACCTATCCATCACTTCGAATGTCAATAACGTGTATCAACCGCCATGGTAAAGTTAGGAAGTATCGATCATTTATAACCTAATTTCATGGGGTGCGAAGTAGTTTTCTTATAAAATATTACTTGTTTGTTTGTATACGAAGTGTATAGTGATAATTTAACAGTAGAATTAAGCTATTAAAGTATATATATATGTCGCTTAGAACTTTTACAAAAATATTTACTATCTTTGTTTTTTATAGAAGTCAATTTAAAAAAGGTTGCGAATGCTACAATTTATACCCTATTTAATTTATGGTTGGGATTTGAGTCAAAATATGCGGGGGTTTCAACTAAACAGCTGTTCATTTTTTTATATGTGCCAATGAAAATAACTTCTTCGCAAGTAAAGCGGTATACGAGTATAGTCATACCGATAGGTTAAATAATATAAAGAAGAGATGGTTAACGATTCATACAAGTTTTTAAGCTATGTCTAAGGTTTATAATCGGTTCAACTATTCTTAAAAAATGCGTAATATATTTGACGGTTTTCTCTTTCAATATTTCATGGTTTTACATAGTATATACTATTTCGAAATAGAAGTTTCTAGCACATCTCAGTTACGTGATACTGTATGAAGAGTTCTAATTTTTTTAATCTCTATTGATAGAAAATGCAATTAGCATAAGAAAATCAGTTTTCTTGATAATTTTCGCTCATTATTTTCATTTTAATCGATAGTTTTGTACTGAAATTAATGCAGTTATATAATCCACTATTAACTTAAATTTTAATAGCTGTATCTTTACTGAACAACAAAGAGAACTTTTTTGTAGAGTATTAAATATATTACAAAAATATCTATTTCATAATAACTACTGTGTATTTCAGTCAATCAAGACAAAGAAAATTAAATGTCAAAGAGGAATAAATTGCATGTTAATTAGATCGAAAATGGTTCGAAAAAGCAGGATTTAGGCAGGTTATATCTTTTTTAATGCATAAACTACAATTCAAAATTACCTCACGGACCCTAGATAGCCCCACCTGTCCGTGATGCATGCTGCTGGATAACAAACGAGGCTCTGGCGAATGTGATCCCCCGAGGGGGTTTGAAGGTCAGACAGCATTCATGTAATATCACAAACCTGTCACTTATCATGGAAAATTGGCTAGAATTTTGAGTATTGTGACACCTGTACCGAATACGTGACACCTGGTACACCTGCGACAAGTGGACGAAGGCTACCATGCGAAGTACGGGCACGGCTAAGGACGCAAAAACCTAAAAAAAACTTCGCTTTAGCGGACCCTGGCATCAAGCCGGGAAAACGCTAAGCAAAAGAAGAAGGCAATAATTAAATTCGTAAAAAGCAAATACATACATACATTTTTCTTAAAAAAAAACTATGGATACTTTTTTATTGAAGAGATTATAGCAACTTATCAATTTATATAATATATCATATTGAGATAATTCAGGCTTAGCAAACATCTTTAGTACCTGAACGAAATCTGAATACCCGGGAAAGCTTAATCCTGACTGTAGCTTTGTCTAACTTTGCGGTTGCTATTGTTTTAGTTATAATGGATCTCTTTGGTGGTCGAGGAATTATTGTTAATGCAGTGTTCGTTTGTTCATCACGGTTTATGTTCTATTATCATTTAACTTAATGTATTACCACCATATTATTTTATTTCATGTATTTTCTCTTATAATCTCGGTTAAAATGATACGCTCTAATCGACAATGTTTTGCATAAACTTTATCAAGATTAATTTATTAGAGGTATACGACGAGCGTTTGAAAAAACTCTAACAATGGTATTTGATTCGAACAACTACTCGAGTGGCTAACTATTCGAATAGTCAACTATTCGAACGGTTCAATTAATTCGAATTACTAAATTTTCTGCAATTAATGTCAATTTATAAGTTATTTATAACTTAAGTAATATTCGATATTTCGATATAAATATTCGAGAGGTGTTCGAATATAAAATATAACTTTCGAATCGATTTCTTTGGACTAGATTCGTGGAAGAATAATTTTTAAATTCGAATATTTGCGCACTTCTACAATACATTCATACTTTTTGTATTTCATTAGTATTACGATTCATAGTGTCACAAAAATAAAAAAAAATTGGTCAAGCCATTTTTGAATAAAGTTACAGATAAGACAAAAAAAAATCATATTCGTGTTTACAGTCCTCTATAGCCGATTTGTAACACAAAATTTGAAGAAATATTACATATATATAAGAAGAATAATAACAGATACAATATTAATTATAAATTTGTCTCGAAGCAATGAATTTTCTGATACATATAAGTTTAGTGGTGTATATATGTCTAGTGGTAAGAGAAAATTACGTCTCCTTTTAATATATTAATCTTGTATTCGGTACCTATGTGCCCGAAGCGGTCTGAGCCTAGGATCTTGTCGGACAAGCGATACTATTCACTGTATCAAGTTTAACTTCAAGGTTAATTTTGTTTAATATACATATAGTATTTATTTAGTTATGAAATTTTATTATGGATACCTTTTCAGTTTGCATAAGTGTTTAACTTTAACACTTACTTTAATAATCAAATTTAACTGTTGTAATTTGAAATCCGTAAAAGAGTTATAACGAGTTACGTAGTAGTTAAGAGTGAATTAATGACAAAATTGAAATCAACTACATAGTATAAAACAAAGTCGCTTTCTCTGTCCGTATATCCCTATGTATGGTTAAATCTTTAAAACTACGGAACGGATTTTGATGCGGTTTTTTTAATAGATAGAGTGATTGAAGAGGAAGGTTTATACGTATAATAACATCCATTAAATAGTGGAGAAATACTGTTATTTTTGAGGTTTCTATTAAGATGTCGTAAATAATTACATTTTTTCCGCTTACATTGCAACAAACGCAGGCTGAACCCTACGAGATTTATCAAAATAATGTGTGAGGGCGATGGGCAGTAATGAATAAATCAAAACTACTGGATTGATTTTAATCATTTTTTCAGTGAATGACATAGGCTATCTATTTTATACTCATGCGAAGCCGGAGCGGTTCGTTAGTTAGACATAAAGAAGACAGTACATAGTTATACAGAGAAAATATGTAGTTCCCATAAAACAAAAAAATTAACATTTTCAAGAAAAGTTGCGAGCATTTGTTACAATTTAATAGAGATTAATTCCTTCGACGTATATAAGTCATTTTGTGAGATAAACAAGGGATATTTTTTTAATATATCGATGCAGTAGAGTAGGTCCTCAAAACGGTCACATATGGGCCGCAGTCCTCGACCTCGAGGGATAGCTGACTACTGATTCTATTTTCCAACGTAAGCGGTTAGAAAAATATGTTATTCTCATAGTTTAATTTAGAAGGAAATATTGATTCATGGACAATCATATTATAGTTTGAATATTTTCTTCAATGAATCTATCAAATTTAAAATATGAAAAACGCAGAAGAGACAATTAAAATTCAAATAATATTACAAAAATCAGACTGCAAAATCATTATTTTTTTTTACCTATATTAATGAACACATTTTTCAGTTAATAATAAGTAAGTGGGTAAGAAGCTCCGTCTTCTCATTTTTGATTTACAGACGTCAAACTGAAATATTAAAATAAAATAGCCTATGTTACTCTCATACATTAGACTAATGTAACGGCACCTTATGTGTCAAAATGTGTCAAATAATTAAAACTACAGCGTATGCATACTTGCACTCGAAAACCCATTAGATACGCTCTTTTTGCGCACTCAAGTAAAAGTATAACTTTTCCATATCGATATATTAGACTTTGGCACTTATACTAACAAAAATGACTAAATTAATATTAACATGTGGGCGTTGTTAGATTCGTGTAAATGATTAAAGTTATAAATTATATTTAAATGTAAGTTCTTAGAATCAAAGATTAAGGAGGGATGAAAATAAGTTTTCACGTACTTGTAATAACTTCTGAATGAACTCTCGTTCATTAATATAACAAAAAGTTTCAGCGCTGTTGTGGTATGTATTTTTTATATTTCTTTATTACTAGGTTATACTATAGAAGTGAAAAATAGGAATACATTCAATAATACATCTAAGCGATGATGGCTCATTTGGTAGTGTATTCGGACACAGCGTCGAAGAACGTAAGTTCGAATCCTAGCAACTGAGT
Source organism: Antheraea assamensis (assembly GCA_035772565.1). Classification (NCBI taxonomy): domain Eukaryota; kingdom Metazoa; phylum Arthropoda; class Insecta; order Lepidoptera; family Saturniidae; genus Antheraea; species Antheraea assamensis. Next base: position 7,504,817 of record JAQQSE010000031.1, on the reverse strand, counting down.
CGGAGCTTTCGGAGAAGAAAACATCGTGATGAAACCATAGCATGGTGGTAGGGCTTTTTCTAAGTCCGCCTGACTAGCTACCACTCTCAAGTTGAAAATCTGTCGCCAAGCACCAGTTGGTGTGTTCCGGCAGCTGCAGTCTCCTTCTAGGTTTTTAGCATGACTACCATCTTAGACCACATCATGATTTAACATCAGATGAGATTGTGGTCAAACGCTATCCTATAAAATATATATATTCGCATGGCTATGTCATTATTTATAGCACACACCATTCATGTATTTCATTTCTTTTAATGTTTAATGTTGTGTGTATCTCATTTGTTCGTATATAAATAATGTTTGGATATAAACTGTCATTGGATGTAAAATTTACTTTAATAGTAAACGAACTTTGCTCGAAGAGAGTCTGTTGTTACGTAAACTAAAATAAAATGTGATTATGTACTTCATAATATTCGGGAAACATCTTAGCTACGGACACAAAGTAGTATGGCTGATGGATTTTATGCAATTTTCCCTATCTATCACAACCAGCGCGGCGGCGCTCGAACCCGTCGGGATTATGTTCAATCTTTTCGCGATACTTACAGGGTAAACAGATTGAACGGTCCGCCGTCTGCCGATATCTCCGCTTTTAAATGCTTTAATGCTCGATAAACAACTGTTGTTCCACAAACATTACATTTTATAGCGTTGGTGTAAAGTTAAATATTATATATAAATTCTCTGTGAATCCGCCGAACACCAGTGTATAAATAAATGTATCTGTCTATAACTATATATATTCGTAAAAATATGTTATGTATAATGAGAAGATAAACCAGATCGAGTTAATTGCCGGTTCTTCTCGATAACTGGGCTGTTTTCCGAACCGGTGGTAGTAAGTTTTGACGTTCATAAATGCCTTCTCAGGGCCTACATTGAATAAAGCATTTTTATTTTGACATAAATTAATCCGAATATCAATTAATTTTTTATTAAAACTTTCTGCGTACTCATAAACAACTTAAACATATTCAGAATTTATTATTATGAAGCGAGTCCGACTGTTATAGAACATTTCCAAAAGCCGGCACGTCGGCGGCGTTCACTAGCTCGTAGAACTGCTTTTTTAATTCATTTCTGGAAAACGAGAGTAAGATATGAGTTTTTTAATAATTTGTAATGAAACGCAGACCATTTTTTTTTCAATTACAGCAATGTAAAAGTCCGGTATATTTTCTTACTTCGATTTTTAATGGAAATGTGCACATTTCTTTTGGTTTTTATTTAATTATCGTTTGACCACGATCTTACTTGAACAATTTGGATGAATTTTGGTCATATACGTAATAGTGTATCATGAGGACGAAGCCAAAGGTGATCAAACGATAATGTGGAATGAAAGTGCCTCTCCAGTATATCTGTGGCAGTTGACAATTGTATGTTTTTGTTTATAATTAATAAAGCAACTTAGCACATATGCCTTATCATTGTAACTGCAGTAACTTCGAATTTCGAATAAGTTCTTTACTCCACGCAGATTAAGCTCAGGCTCTAATGAGCTTGATTTATCTGAACATTTTTTTAAGGACCCAAATTTCTTGAATTGCGTCGATTTCACTTCTTTTCGTATAAATTTAGCTATTAGAAAGATGTGACTGAATTTCATACTATTGGTCTCAGATATTCTTTGAGGCTTAAACTCTTACTAATTTTGATTACAGGTACTGTATTATTGGCATATATCAGATAAAATCTTTTAGATTCCACTGTAGTAACATAAAATATATCAACGGATATAAAAAGCACTTACATTTTAATCAATCTTTCCCTCCAACTGTAATTTGTAAGCTTCGTATTATTTTAATGCTATAATATTATACCGATGGTGGAAAGGCTAATGACTAACGAACCATTGACAATTTTTACATGTCAGTCAATGGGCCTTTCCACCTTCGATATTTCTGATAACTTATAGACTAGTCAGAGTCTGCAACTTGGTTTTCTAAAATAGCTTTTTTTTTTGTTATTTTTAACTGTCATTTGAAATTTAAGTTGTATCTATTAACTTTTATCATTAATACTGTGAATGTCGTTAACTTCGGATTTAGAAATCGATTCCGCCACTGTGCAGATTAATCCGGACAAATAACAAGCACTTCAATTTTATTTGTATGTACAGATTTTTATTCAGCGCAGTGGAAGCCGTAGAAAACACTTCGAAGCTTAGTTCATAAACTTTTTGCTCATTCTCAATTTACTTCGGGCAATTTATTTTACTGAGAAAAACTCAAGCGCTACTTAACTTACCAGTTGTAATGTAGTTCTTTTGGTAAAGTATATTTCAATTTCACGATAGAAGAATATGTTTCGATACAATGTAACTATATGCACATACATGGAATAGATATGATTATCCATCATGTAGACGAGAGGATATACCGAATCAATCCAATGTATAATTGAATGAGTGGTGATGCAAAACAAGAATATATTCATGTTGAGACGATACGTGGGAACGTGCGTAGAATAAATTTTTGTTCATAGAAACCATTTTCAATTTCACGGCTCAATCTTTGTGTGCTCGGGGTGAATATGTAAAAGGGCATTCGTTGGTGTCAACAAAGTGTAATGGTTTCGTGCTAGTGCTCGCTTGATCTATGAGTTAGACTGGAGACCAGTTTCAGATTGAAAAAATATTGTCAATCAATACCACGTTTGTATTTTATAGTATTATTGCATTTTTTATAGTACCTATTCTAAGTGACGCTCGCGACTCTGTTAACAGTTTTGAAAATAGTTTTACTGTACCAAGGATAATTATAATTGTTTTATTCCAAAAAATTCTACCTGTTATCAATAGTTGATCCCTAAACCTTTTACAGACTCAAACTTACCCTTATTATTTTATTAAATTACTGCTTATCCTCTTTCTAAAACTGTAATGATATTTAACATATATGATACTCTCAGAATTCTTCTATTTGCCAGTAAGCCTCACCAAAGTCGGTTAAGCTTTATCGAAAATTCACGTTTACGAACCACAGACATTTGAATTTTAGTTATAGTATAGATTAATCAACTTATTGACCTCAATTACACCGAATAGGAGGTAAAAATAAAAACGATGGTTGTATGCGCTCGTCCATTAAGTATTGAGTTGCTGTACTATAATCAGGTAGCGTTAAAAATTCAAGTTTATTATAAATTACAAACTATTTTTTTACTGCAATGATATGTGAAATGCCATTTTGTTTAGTTTGTTTAAGGTCAAGCCTTGCAAAATAAATTATAATCAATTCTTTTAGACCTACAACTTTGCAATTTTTAATGTGTGTTTTGTCCTGATGGCAACACAGGAAAATGAAATAAAAACAAAATGGTGAATTTCAAAATGACCACGTTTTTCTATTGCGTTTGAATAAAAGTTTATTGTTAAAAATATGTTTTTACATTCATTTATTAAAACATTAAATCATGATTTCTTTATTCGAGTAGTTCAAATGACAAATCGCCTACACAGGCGTGGAGAAAAATGAAATAAGTATAAACGTATAAATGTTCGCAGTATAGGCGGGAGCGACTTTTGACAAATTATTTAAGAACGTGTGTTAGGGAACGTGGCCCTTTATAGAGATGATTGATAGTGTTGATAGCGGCCCGCCAAACGATTCCTTTTTAATCTTTTCCTGCTCTTTAACTCGGCCTTCTGTAGATCTCGTATTAACGTTAAATGTTAAAAACGTCTGGTTGCTTTTTAAATTTACAAAATTATACTGTTTGTTGTTTTAGACTAAATTGTGATAAATATGTTACTAATCAATTATTGTATTTTATAATACATGACATATATTTTAATTATTACTTTCATATGGGTATTTTGATAACGGCTCACTGGTAGTGTATTCGGATATCTTGTCGATTGATGGAGGTTCAAATTCTACAAAAGCCCGAATTTTCAGTGTAGAAAAGCAATTTTCTAATATCTGCCCAGTAATTTACCAACTTCAAGGTGAAAATCTGCGGCTATACTTGAGAGCCAGTTCCCATCTGGACTTAATGTCTTTATTATCTTAGGGCATACCATCACTCTGTCTTACCTGAACCCATTACTACACTTATGCAAATAAACATTATATTATAAAGTGGCGAAGAGGCATGCACTGATGTTAAATTATAATAGTAAGTTGGTGTGTGTTGTTAACTGCACTCTGTAAACCGGAACGTTGCAGAGTAAGCACTGCTGCTTTGTGGCGAAATAGGTGTGACGATGGTAACCTCGCAATTAAAGTTTTTGCAGGCTCTATCACTCAAAATATTATCGGTTATTTACCCTCCTATCACACAGTTATCAAGATCGAGTTGAGTTACAAACCCAGTGCTCAATATGTTTTTACATATTTCCGACCCACGCATTTTAATATAAAAAAAATGAAAAGCTCAACCAGTATATTTTATCTCTTGTTCATTTAAATGCAAATTAGACGTTTAGATGATCCTGAATTTTAAATGAAAGAACATTTTCAGACAATATTTTATTGAATAATATGGCATTAATCATAATGTTAGGTGAAATTACAGTTGTCGCGTAACTGTAATTCATACATTATATTATACACTGGGCTTCTAAGAGATGTTTTTTTTTTTAAACTTGGGCCTGAATGCTACGTGTTAATTTACACAATAAATTATACATTCGGACTCTCGAGGTTAAACCTAATAACAAAATTTATTCCGATAAAGGAGCAAATTAAACGTTCTCACTTCTATGTGTCGTTCACTAAACTCCTTTGATGTGCGTAAAAACCGCTTTTCCAGTTATCGTCTTGCGTCTATCATCACGCAGCCCGACAATGTCTTCCTACACGTCCATTAATTGTGATTATAGACAAAACTTCGTGGCGATCGACGGAGGTATGGGAGTAGCATAATGGTGTATATACTGTCAGATCCAAGGGTCAAAACAATGCAATTAAATAAAATAGAAGTAGTGAGAATTTTATATTAATAAATTCGTCTGCGTGGAATTTAACAAAAAAAAATTGTTCAGTGTGAAAGTGCGTGTGGGGCGCGCATTGTACTGGTCTCTGCCTCTTTAGTTTATTATCTTAAGAAGAAACTTTATTTTTTTAAATAAAAATTAAATAGGCTTAAGTTAGTCTTTATAACTCCGTAGCCAGATCTGAGGGGATGGGTCGGGGGGCCCATCTCCTCATTGCACAGTTTCGGCGGACGAGGGGAGGTAGCTGGTCGCGTACCCAGTGTACCTCCCTAAAAGGACGGAGCCCGGCGGCCATCTTTCACCGGGCTGACCGCTGGGGGCAGCATGGTGATAGCTCAGCAGGGTCCCATGCCGCCTCAAATTAAAGCAGTGGGCGGTACACCATGGGGTTTTAATCCGTGTGAGTCGGACATAACCCATTCTCTCGCCCGGGTATCCATAATGGATTTCCCCACCACGTTAATAAAAAAAAAACCGTAGGAGAAAACCACGTAAAAAGTTACGGACGAGTGTGCCTTAGGGCGGAGGGAGGGAGAAAACCTGGTTAAAAAGTGACAGGTAGTGAGGAGAAAACCTCGTAAAAAATCAATGGTGGGTGGCGGTTGGAGGGGGTGACCCCTTGACTGCCAAGCCAGACCAAGGAGGGAAGGAGCTGGGGACCTGACCTTACATTGCACATTGGTTCGGTAGACGGGTAGGTAGCTTGACCGGGCTGCCGTTGCGCCCAGGGCATTCGCGCTGGGCCTTGTCACCGGGGTGGCATGGTACTTGTTCGATCCTGTGTTACTCCATAGCGCAGCAGACGGTATCTCGTGGGTTTTTTTTAGTTAGTAAGACTTTAACAGAACACAGCTTCCCAGGGCTGTGGGTGTCCAATGTAGGATTTCTTATCTACCAGTGAAATTCCCTTGAAAATCGATCGAACCATTTCGAAAATTAGTCCCATCAAAAAGACAGACAAACAGACAACAATTTTAAAAGTTGATTTTTTGTTAATGTACTTGCCGCATGTATATCTTTTTTATCCATTTAGTAAGAAGCTGTTATTTGGACATTACAAACAGACATTTCGATTTTATTTATTAGTACGGGATATCTGTGTGAACTTTTAAATGGGCTTATTTATGTTATTACTTATTATTAGTATGTTATTACTTCTATATTTGTTTTTTTTTTGTTAGCTGTCAGGTCACCTATTATTCCAAAATAAAATAAATATAATAGAAATTTATGCATTTTGCTCTGTATTCTTAAGTTTTAAAGGTTATTGTCGAAAGTATAATAAACGAAACTGAATATTCATTTTGTTTTTGTTCAATTAGTGTTAGATATACGAATTAGACTGTCGAGGAAAACTACGTAAATTTTTATAACATGTAAAAATGTTAAAATATCACCGTAATATAAATGCTTAACTTTGTATTTCACATTGAATTGGGACAAATTTATTGATGAAATATTTGCAGTCGTTATGTTTTCCACCCTGCAGGCTCTGCGCACACGTGACCTCTGTACACATAGGCGCCTATTACACATTATACGAGGCATATCCATCATCTTTATATCGGACCCAGTTATGACAGCCGCGTAAAGGTTGCATGGATATTAAATAGAATTAACATAAGTGATATATACAAGCTTAAAAAGTTTAAGCATAATGTTTTATCTCATAATAGTTGCATTAGTATTGATGTATCATCGAGAGGAAAACGAGTAAATATTTCATAGTTAAGTACAAATCAAGTGATTTAATCTAAGCTTAAATTAAAATGTACTTTTTTTTTAATTTTCCGATTAGTTTCTGTTTGTCTATCAATATACACGAATACGCTTTTTATTATATTGAATAAAGATATATAATTACCATGGAAATGGTCCGAAGAATCAAGAATTAATAAACAATAATTTTATAATGTGTAAACAAATTGACGACAAATCATAACATATTACAAGATTTATATTGGCTGTAGAATTTTACTTGACTTAAAAAATAAATTCCCATTTTGTTCTAATACAGTTTTATCTACGCGGTTTTCTTCAAAATTACACGAATAATTTTAATTCTGGCGCCGGAACTATCTACACACGAGTTTGAAAGATTTAGTATATGTAGTGTATTTGATATGCAATATAAAGGCATTTGCCATTGTTATGTACAGCCTTATATATATAATAATTGTGTTTAATGTTAATCTGTAACAAAGTGGGATTTGTTATTTAATTCAGATGGATATTAACGTTCGTAATATTTTATTGTAAGCTAGAGAATTTTATTTCTATTTATTGGATTGTTTCAACTACATCTTATAGATTACGATTCTCCTAATAATAATTAAAAATATATTGGATAAAGTTATTATAAGTTATAAACAATGTAAACAATGTTTAAAATGTGTTTTAAATTGTAGTTGGTATATATTTATTATTAACGTTTTATGACAATAGCCAATCATCCATGTTCTGCGTTTTATGGATTTTAGTCCATATACAGTAATTATTCCTAAACTAGTCTATTTATCAGAAATCTATATAAAAACAATAGTTTTAACAAACATACAGGTAGTTGCTTAAAAAAAAAAACATACAGGTGAGCAACGGCACATGTAGTCCGCCTAAAGTCGGGGCCGAGAGAAACCAGCGCCTCTCGGGGGAAATCAACACAACAATTACATCTCGAAAGCTACTTCCAATAACACGAGGCTAGCTTTTAAATCGGCGGATACAACTTGTTACATAAGTGAGCAGCTATTGTAAAACCTATATAAATGATACTTATCTCGGAATGAAAGGTATTATGTATTTACGAGGCTGCTCAGTTCTGTAAGTCGGTTTGTGATAATACTATGAATATTCAGAGGTTTCGGTTGTCCCTGAGGATGGAACCCTTCCAAGCATGAGAGAGGAATCGCGGATGGTGAGTTTCAAAACAATACGATATTATCGTTGCGTTTAGGCGGTTCTAATAAGATTTACCTCAATATTAATGCGCATCGCGGCCTCCATTATTTTAAGGCATCAAAACACAAGCTGTACATTCCCTTGATACCGTTTAGATGTATTTCATAATATCAGGTACGTATACAGGCGTTGATATACGAAGTGGCATTTCTGAAATCACTATCCGTGTAATAATAATAATGATTTACCTGTTCGGTTTTATTGTAACAAAAGAACGGGGCCATTGCTACAAAACAGTTGTGTCATACAACCTTTACCCCTCCATAAAGGAGGCGAATGATTAATTGTTTTTTCCGACCTCTTCAAAACATCGTCTTATTCTTTTAAATACTTCCGTTATTTTCCAACCCGGTGGCGGTTAGAGGGTGATTTTCGACTATAAATGAATATTAAATTATGGATTAGAACCAAAATATATTTTTAGTCTTCGCATTTTAATATTTTTTTCTACTTAAGCGAGACATAAAATATTTAGGAAATAGGTATGTATATATTTAATATTTAATTATTGATTTACGTTCAAGGTATTGTTTTTATAGGGTGTCTAGGTGCGGTGGACGATTCGACCGAGCGGACGTGTAGATTCAATCTAACTGGGCTCACGCGTTCCTGACCGAGGCGTCGCTTTGAACAGGGCCACTAAAAGCGAATCGCCGTAAACAAGAATTAACGCCAAACCTGCATCGACCAGTGCACTCTCCTTTATGGTGACATGATAAAAGCTTCCCGTTTTGAGTGCTGACGCTCTTCGTTTCATGCTAACAAATTATAAGGTCTATCAAAAATGAGTATTTGTGGAAGATTGTCACAACGTCATTCAAATTTTATCTCTCAATAATTGTATGTAACTTTAATCACTTCATTAAATAAAATTTCATTCATTGTAATACAAATACGAATTGTTTACATATTTGGCATGTGTAAAACATAAAACTACTATAGACATTAATAGAAATCAGCCCATCAATAGTCGTAAAGGGACGTCGTCACTGTTATCCGCCGCTGCCCTTTTATCGGTATACAAAACAATACGCAAAATATAGCCAAATGAACATTGTAGGTATTATTTCGTTAACGCATGTATTAACCAAAACAAATAGATAAGAGAAACCGACCGAGATTATTCAAGTGACAATATTATAAGCATAGGCTCAATAATCGACTTTGCTGTTAAGCTCGCATATAAAGCTATTAAGTTTTGGAAGATCATTTAGTTTTGTTTGTAACTTTATCTTATAAAACTAAATATTTGATTAAAAACGCTTCGAAGCTTTAAGAAAATTGTTTTATTCAATTGCTATGAGTGAGTAATAAGGTTACCGTTTATCAACTTATAATGTGTCTTGTGCGTAGAGAAAAACAAGTAACATAGCAATGGTTTTCAACAGCATCGTCTCTTTACTGTTTTTTTTTTTTTTTTAATAATAGTAACTTTAGTAGTAACAAATATTATTAACGGTATAAAGAGTGTAATGTGTAGCGGGGGTGACGTGCGGGTGAAGGAAGCGTGGCGAGTCAGACTTTAGCGTAACGCAGGTCAGACGCACGCTAGTCGACATCGCGATTTTATTTTATTGTTTCACCCTCCCTCACATACAAATACAAAGCTGCGTTTATGAATGTTTATAACTAATTACAATGTAATTGAACATCCTTTGAATATATTTTTGGAACGAAGTTACTTAACGCGGCTTGTGGTAGGAGTAAATTGGTAGAAATCGTCACGTAAGGAAAAAGCGTAATGACCACGCGACTGTCTCTCTTTTTTTTTAAATACGTACGTGTACGTGTTTTTGTATACGGGCGACTATTGATATTTGTGCATATGACCATCATGAGCTACCTGTTGTGTAAGCTTAATCCATGTCGAAATGTCAATATTTATTAAATTAAGATTTTTTCTAATTAAATTTGACTTCTTACTTTACATTAGGAGACTTCGTTCCTTACGAGGGTCCCTTGGCCGCACGTCTTTTTCTCTCCCATACCCGTTTACAATATAGTATGTAGCATTAACATACAGCTAGACTAATATTTGTATCATAAATTACAACAGATAAGAATGTTATGAATATTATCAATATTGTTATGGAAATCATGTTTAGAAATGTACAATCCATTCTTGACATCGGAAAGGTACCGAGTAGGCTCGAGCGAGGTCATGTTTTATCACTGATGTATCGCCGGGGAATTGTCAGTGGTGCCTTCTTTTTCTAACAAGACGGGTATTAGGGAAAAACCGCTCGGGGCTTGCGGAATGTTTAATATGTAACCCCGTTAATGAACCCTTGGTTATGTTTAATACTTGGTTTTTACTAATTACGTGCAATATTAATAAAATCCTGCTAATAATATTTAACAATTAATAATGCTACGATATTTACCATACAAATATGAAACCTTCAGTGTTGTCAGTAATTTTATGCTAAATTTACAGAATTGGATTTGGAATAAAAATGCCTAATTTTGTTTATTATTTGTGCGTAACCTTTTTTGGTTCTAATGTGCTTGATTTATGTTAATTCGATTTTTTAAATCATATTATTATAACATATAATAACAAGTATTAACATAAAAGATAATTTAGTAAATTTCAGAGAATATGAATATTTCATTATAACTTAATTTGTAAAGTTTACTTAGAAATCTTCTGTCATATACATGAAGAATTAATATTGTATTTATAATTAATAACAATTATAACCAGCTTAAATTATCTATGCACCACAGTAGATAGCGCGAATAAAAAAAAGAAACTAATTTTATCATCTATACGAGCGACAAAACCAGACCACGGACTAGACATTACAAACAATATATCGACTGACTTAAACAAAGTTATTATATGGTGTTCGCGCGAATGTACATTTCAACGTTATTAAAAACGCTGCATACACGTTATTCAGGCCTAACTGCTTACTATTTTCAGTTTGGCGTAAATTTTTAAGTTTTGTAAAACAATAGCGGCTCTTTTAGAGAATTCTCCAAGGAGTTTTTGTGACATTTGTGAAATTAAGTCTCATGTTACTGCATTTAATAAAGTTCATGTATACACAATAACTAAACTATACTAATAGCGTAACTTTATAAATGAAAATAAAAACAATTGCTTGATACACTTGATACCGCCAAAAACTTCTCGCGCGTGCTCAATTTTGATAGTGTTGTCTCCTTACCTTTGTTTGGTAAAATATTTCACGGTGTGATTGCGTGTGAACTAAAATTGAAGTGGCTTGTTTGAAATTCATGCGGTGAAAGGCGTCAAAGGTTTTATTCACGATACGTCATTTGCACGTGACTTTGTCATCGCCAGTCACGTCGGTCAACGAGAGTGCTGCTGCAGCCGTTCCAGTAAAAATTGCAAGTGTCACAAAATTTTCTAGTTGTATGCATTATTAAAATAATATTATAAATATAGCTTTCAAAGTAATGTTAAAAAATAAATTTTAGGGTGTATACTAACCCTAAAATTATGGTTATTAGTTAATATTATTAAATATTATTTTAAAATTGAGGAAATTTTAGTATTAAGTTGGCCTTAATTATAAATTACCGTGTAGTTCTTTTTATAATAAAAAATAGTTGCCCGTCTATAAAATTTGCTTGAAAATATTTGAAGTCTCCCATAAATATATATCAAGTACTTTCTTAATTTCATTGAAATCGTAATTAATATAAAAGATATTAGTGACCCGACCCGATTTCAGATGGGTGTAACTTACTACTTTGTGTGACAAGTGTGTCAAAGACGGATTTACTTTCTCATGCAATTTTTGCGTTTCATCGAAGCCAAAGAAGCTGTGTAATTTTCGTCACACAAATAACTTTTTTTTTCGTTACTTGTAATTTTAAATTCATGATAGACCATAAGATATTCTCTAGAATAATATTTTATAAAAGTAATTTTAATTTATATTAAATGTCCAACTTACAAACATATGTAACTGGTTAAGAATAAATCCTATAGTGGTCGAAATACTTTCGTAATAATTTCGAAATACTCATTCTTCTTTAATAATATATTATAGATAAAAATGGCTATTGTGAGTTAACCTTAGAAGACAGGTTTATACTATTCAAGACTTTCCTGTAGGTCTTTTTAAAATACACGATTACGTAATACATTATTTTGATATAGGATATAAAGTTTAGACCACGCGGCAACATTAACAATTCAAGTGCCAGATTTTTTTTTGTAATTTGAATGCAACACGTCGACTACTTTCTACTTTCCCTAAACATAATATGCATATGTTATACAAATATATAATATATGTTTGGAAGAAACCAAGGGTACAAAATAGATAAACGCGAATAGCGAATTTATTTCTTACTTTGTCTAATAATTTACTCTGTCTCTGACATGCGACTTCAATAAATCAGATAATATTTAAAGAACTTAAATTGCAGCATACACTTGCGGCTGTCCAATCGAATCCAATTTATTACTTAAACTTGAAGCGCCGTGAATCGCAACCGTTCTGAGTGAAAGCTTAAAGTTTCACCGAGGCAGTTACGCTCCCCTTTCGGGTGATCAACGTAAATTATTCCCCCAGAAGAAATCTCTAAGGGCTGAATGACGGATAAGGGACGAGTCGTTTTATTGCCTACACCGGCTCGCGTTTGTAGCCGTCCTAAAAATCGACGCTCGAATGTTAATTCAGGGATAATATTATTAAATACCGAACCGTCATTGATTTAATTAAGTATTACGCCCTCAGGAAAAGACGCTCGCTCGATAAATTAATTAATAATTTTATTATAATGGGCTAACGTTTTTTTTTTGTTTTTAATTCCATTCGACGGCGCCGATCAGACAATGGCCGAACCATGTTTTAATAACCGGTGTCCTGAATCGTTTAGCTATTCTGTATTCTAAATGGTTTATGAGAGTAATTTCCCGCGGCTGAAAGGCGTTGTAAGTGATAATTAAACCACCGTTACTGCAGCTGTTACAGGCGTTATTTTAGTGTTTTAATATTACTCGTGCTACCATGAAAAGGCAATCAAGTGCATATAATGTACAATTTTACCCGATGTACGATCTACGTTTAAATGCTTATATAAACCGGGATAATTGTTTAAAAAGAGGGTGTTATCATATTTTACTTATGCATTAAGTACATTTTATCCGCGTCTCGTTTGCCTCGTCTCTGTTCAGCGTTCAAAGGGTTTATTTCGCTATTATAGCTGAGAATCAGTGTCAGTTATATCCTAGGATTATATTTTATTAGTTTGTTTCTATGTTTATTTGTTTGTTACGCTTCAAAAGATCATCATGAAACTGCATACACGTTGTCGAGGCTGCCGAAAATCTCACAAGATACCTATCATCAAGAAAGAAAAGTATTGTTTATATTAAAGCAGACGAAATCACTGTAGGTGGTAGAGTTACGCTGAAGCTATTACTGGTTTCAGCATGAATGGGTCGGCTCACCCGGGGTAGTACCACCCTCTCACAGAAAACCGACGTGAAGTAGCTGTGCTTGCACTGTTGCGTTTCGTTCGGTCAGTGACAGCGCCGGAGGCCCACATATTTAAAAGGCCGGCAACGCACTTGCGACTCCCCTGGTGTTGCTAGTGTCTATGGACGGCGGTGATCACTTACCATCAGGTGACCCACCTGTTCGTTTGCCCCCTATAATATAAAAAAAAACCGTGGAAAAGCTGAAATTAATTGAAAAAATGCCTTCATGATTAAGGATTGATCATGTGAGTAATGGGTAATATGTGTAGTAGAACATGGCAATTGGTTCTGACCGGATTGCGATCACCATATACCAAGTATAATAATAGTTATAGTGTCATGATTAGAAAATAACGCCCTTCTCTGAGCATCTACCGAAAACGAATGTAATTATATGTGTTTATATCTATAAAAATGTTCTTAAAAATATTTGTTATATTATGTTTAATGAAAAGATAAACCAAATTGAGTTTCTGGGTTGTGTGAGTTGTTTTCCGAACCGGTGGTAGCTTTTGACGTTCATAAGCGCCGTTGTCAGGTCCTAAAATGAATAAAGTATTTTTGTTTTTTTCGTTATTACGGGAAGGGCTGATTGGGTTTTTTACCCGACTGCGTTGCGATCACCATATGCATAGTGATAAGCCTGTCTAATATTTGTTCTCTTTTAGTTTGTCGAGTTTTGGAATCGGCTATTTTATACCCAGCGGCAGGGAAGCGCTGAAATGAAACTATATTTATATATATATCAAGACAATAGATTTTAATCATTCAAGTAACAACGACTTAAGGAATAATAATTTAACATAGATAATTAGCACGTGAATAAGTTGATGCGTCCTGTATGAACAGTGTTAATTGTTACACATACACGCACGGCCGAGAACATTCTATTATTAATAAATCAAACTATCTAGAGGACGGAGCGCTTACGTTGTTCGCTGACGAAGTGAGGTAAAAGTTGAGGTACTCCCAGCTTCTTGTGATGGCGCTATACCATTCAAGTATTAGTTTATTCACCAATACACAGTAAGCACGCATGCTACAGTATTAGAGGACGCCTAAAATTAAATACCTTTTAATTTTTTTTTTTTTTTTTTTTTTTTTTTTTTTCGAACTGACCTACACTGCCGGCTTATTCCGCCTTCACAGTTCCACCGGACTACTAAGGGGAGCGCTTAGGGCACTCACCCGATTGTTTTTAGGCGAAACATCTCAAGGGCACTCGGTGCACCTCGGCTTGAGCTGTCGCCGGATTCCCGAACTAACTAAGCTAGCTAAGCTATCTATCCATGCAATACACATATATGAATTCGTGAAAAATGCATGTGTGACCATGCATGTTTCACGAATGTATATGTGTATTTGGTATCTGACTACTGTGTTATGTGACCTATTTCAGTCCGAAAAGGGCAAAAAAACAGCCCACCACTGAGTGCCTAGATGTGCAAGAGTGTGGGGTGATCGTGTAAGTGTAGAACATGTGTAAATCACTGTATTCGCGCGAGTAACATACTCGAGGGCTCCACAACGAGGGACTACCTAGGCTCGAGCAGTTACAAGAAAAATCGCGAAGAGTGTGCGGGATCGAATCTTCACCCCCCGCTCACGGAGGCGTGAGCAGAGAGAGTCGCGGGCGTGGGCGCAAACACGCATCTTTTGAGAGGGAATCGAGCTAAAAAATAAAGTACAACGGCACGGTGCCGATTTAACTAAAAAATTACGTAACAAATCCTAATATATCGGTCTATTATGTATGAACACGCGGGTTCGATCTGATATTTTGATTTACGCGAATTTATTTATGCGCGGCGCGGGTTAATTGCTGTACCGTGGTCGCGACGGCCGGGAAAGCGGAGATAGCGTTTAAGAGCCCGAGCTCAGACGTACTATTAACTAACGCGTTAAATGCGATTATCTCTTGTACATCGTGTACCAAGAGTAAGCGAGCTATCCAGTCTATACCGGAGGTCGATGCTGAAACCGCGATAGGTGGCGCAGGAGTGGACAGAGCCTTCGGGGGCTGGGGCTTGGCTTTAGGAGCCGAGGGAGCTGGCGGGGAAGGCCTTACGCGCCAGGAGAGCGCGCTCGGCGGAGTAGCGGATGCTGCCGGCGCACTGGAGGTGCCCGGCAGTTCGGGGAAAGCCTTCTGGCTTTGTATGGGCGGAGGCGGAGGCCGATTCGTCCGAGTCGGCGGGCCGTGCGCCCTGGACCGGGTCGCACGACCGCCGCGACGGTGATAGGTCGAGCGAGGCGCACGGGGACACCCGCGATAGTTCGCGGTATGACCCGTTTGCTCGCAGAGGACGCAGCTCGGAGGCTCGACGGATTCGGGAGTGCGGGGGCACTCCTTAGTGGAATGATCCCCGAGACACTTGACACACCTGGGACGCAGGTGGCAGTGTCGGGCGGAATGACCGTACACCTGACAGTTGTGACACTGCGAGGGTACCTGGGACTTGCGAGGAAGCTCGACGTAGACAGGGGACAGGCCGCAAACTGAGTTGAGGCTGAAAATAGCCTTGCCTTCCAAGGAGCGGTCCAGAGTGACCAACACCAGGTTGAAGGGGGCCTTCGTGCGGGGGTGGCGCATGCGCTGCACGCTCCGGACTGGGAAGTCCTGACCGTTCAGGCAATCGCAGATGTCGTATTCGGTGAGCTCAGAGGGAACTCCCCGAATGACGACACGGAGGCGGCGCTCTTCCTCGAGCGCGTGGGTGAAGAAAGGGAGCTTACGCTCCCTGAAGTATTTGGTGAGCTCGCGATGCTCATCGGGGGTCGAGACACGAATAGAAATGCCGGCAACAGTGTTGACGGCAGACTTGTAGACGATTTCCTTCGACTTAAGGTCTTCAGAAATCTCTACCCATCGAGCTTTGTCACGGAAGGTGACGGGAGGCGGTAGGCGTGGCTTCTTAGCCGCGACCGCGGGTTCCGCAGCCGAGGCTCGAGCCGAATTCGCGGCAGAGGGCGTGGGAGAGGCTCGGGGCACCCGAGCGCCACCTATATTGGGCTGCTTTGGGGTCGGACGTCCCGCAGCAGAGTCGCTATCGGTCTGAATCGCGGCGCGTGGGCGTTTACCGCGGCGCGTGACGGTTGTGAAACCGTCGTCATCGGCGGGCGTGGTCGCGGGCGCAGGCACGGTCGCGGGCGCAGGCGCAGGCACGGTCGCGGGCGCAGGCACGGTCGCGGGCGCGGTCGCGGGGACTGTATCGTAGTCCATGTCAGAGTCGTCATCGGAATCGAATTCCGAGTACCTCGTGAACGGGTCGTCCGGGAGATTCGCGAAAGGGTTCGCGGAGAAACAACGCGGTATCTTACCGGGAGGGTTGCGCGCGTAGACTTTCCGGAGTCTATTGTATTCCGTGACGAGATTCGGGTCTTCCTTTTCGACGAACATGTGGAAGCGCAACAGTTCTTCGAGGTGGACGGTATCATCAACGGCCGGAAGGGCCGGATGGGCACGCGGGGTCGCGGGGGTAGACATGACTAACCTCCCTGCCTGAGGGGCAGGGGGGTGCGCCTAATTCAAATCTAACGGACAATCCGTGTCCGGGCCAAAGGGAAAACGCGACGCGACGCGAAGAACGACGCTCTGCACGGCACACGACGCGCTGCACGACTCTCGAAGCGCAGCACGAGGCACGACGCGCAGCACGGCGACTCGACGCACTGCAAACAGTGTGCACGGCTTCGCACCGAAAAGTGCGGTTTAAATGGTGCACTAATGGAGGTGCACCGTCGCTCTGAAAAGAGCGTACGATCGACAGTAGCCGCTCGAACACACTAAACTTCCGGACACACACGAAAATATCCGACACCTGCGCGCGAGTTGCCGAACTTAACGGACCGTCAGAGCTGCGAGCGGGCGCGTGCGCACTCGGCCGCTGCTCAAACGAGAGCAAATACCTTTTAACAATTCGTTTAACAGATACATTTAAGATATAAGATTAACGATCTACACGGAAGTGTTCCACATATAAATAAAAATAAGTACTTTACAACAACATTGTAAATTAAAATAATAATGTACATATTTGTAGTTATTCTGTAGCGCCTCTTAGCATTCGCAGTATGCGAGGCACACCGGCTGCTCCTTCCTGTCTCGTTCCCTTTCCTATGCGACCATGCTTGAAGCGACAAATCATTTCGTCTATTTGCATAATATTATAAACACGTCTAATTATAAATTTCAGTAATACCATTTGATATTCGTTCTTAATTCGCTTACTAAAAAGGATTTAAAACTCATTCCCCTGACATAATCGACACGAATTTTTCATGTATATTTCTTTCACTCGCAAATCCAATTTAATTAAGGCGAGGAACTCGCGGTTAAAATCCTATTTAAGCTGTTTTTATTACCACCCGTCGGGCAAAGACGGTTCGCCACCGCGCTCGAAGAATTTCAGCGCACGCGAGGATTTCTCCGGCTTTTATCTTAGCAGTCCTCAGTAGAATGGTAAGCGATCTCAATGCAAATTATTTGTTTTAAGTGATGTATGTGGAATAAGATTTCGTAAATCAACAGAATCATGTTTTATTTCTAGTTATGCGAATCCTTTGTTTTCTAATTGCACTGAATACAAGTCATTTTATTGTTTTATTAAATAGATTATTATTCTAGATATTCTAGATATTCTCCGTCCAAGAATAAGGATATATCTGGCACTGAAATGAAATAAGTATTTATTAAAATACTTTCATGTATATACAACATTTTATACTGAATTTATTTTACGAACAATATACAATTTTTTATTTTCTTCTTTTCTTCGTCCGCGTGGAGTTTAGCAAAAAAATCATGTTAAATTTTTTTAAATTTATGTTTGTCCAGGACCATATTTTTTTTAATAAAAGGAGCCAAAGTTACTCTTTATGACAACAGTTATCTGTCAAAGTGCCGTCAAAATTGATACCACCGTTTTGACGATTAGCCGAAACAAATCGACTTGCAGTCAAAAATTTTAAAAATCGCCTCTTTTATAGGCATCATATAAACTTTCGTATCCATCTAGTAAAGTTGTTATTTGAACATTGCAAACGGACACTGCAATTTTATTTATATCTTAAGATGAATAAAAAAAGAGGTGGCGATATAATTCTTGTTTTTATTCTTTATATATACAACTTACCTTAAATTTCGGTACACTATAAACAAAAGCGTATTGTCGATTTGTAAAATAACCTTCAAATGTTACCAGTTTCGCTATCATATAGACCTTTTATGTACACCCTAGGGATAGTGCTTTTCGACCGGTTCCCTTCAGTTTGGAGAAGATCCTGTTAATCCACTACCGGTTAAACTGTTTTTTTAATAAGTTTTATAGCGTTATAATGGTACATACGTATCTTTACTTTTATATTTGATTTAATATAATTTCATTTATTTATATCAAAACTTTTTATTTTACTATTTGTCTTACGACCAAAAAACACCATATATATAAAATTACGGCATAGTATATATATTAAAGTTATTAAATAGGAGAGTGGAAAAGGAAAACATGTTGTGCCGACCATACTTAGGTGGGATAAGGGAAAGATGATGATGATGATTATATATACTATTCCATATTGTATTTCCGTGAAACAAGTACCGTAATTATAATTGAGACCTAGTTTTAAGTATAAGCGTTTTCAAAACTCATAATGGCATAATATAAACTTTAAAGAACTAAAGACCGAATTTTTACTATTGACGGTTCAAAAGGGAGGCGATTTAGAGCATAGTATTGAAATTAAACATATGATATTCGATCAATAGGATTAGTTTTATACTCACAGTAATGTACTTTTATTAAATTGTATGTATCTATTAATTTTTTTTTAATGATACGTTCAGAATTATATGATATATTGCCCCGAAAACAAATAATCTTGCAAAGACACAGAGAAATACAACTAGGAAAATAATTATACTATTTGAATGTTAGCTCTATGTTAATACAAAATATAGACATTGCGCGAAGATCACCGTTGAGTGGTGCATAAATTTCATACCCATACAGATTAACAAAAGTAACGTCTCTTTTTTTGTGTCGGTGCGTTATTATAACTTGAAAATCAGACATACAGCTACCTTTTTTATTATTGTTTATAGGATTTAACACTTAACACAATTTCACTTTTATGACGATCTGGGCTAATATAATAATCTAATAAACATAGAAAGAACTTGCTTTCAAATACAGCTGCTAAAACGCACCTATAGGGGTTTACAAAGAGTCTCTACTGCCATAGAAATATCGACATACCACTAAGGATACTTTTTTTTTTTTTTATTATAGGGGCAAACGAACAGGTGGGTCACCTGATGGTAAGTGATCACCGCCATCCATAGACACTAGCAACACCAGGGGAGTCGCAAGTGCGTTGCCGGCCTTTTAATATATGTCGGCCTCCGGTGCTCTCACTGACCGAACGAAACGCAACAGTGCAAACACTGTTACTTCACGTCGGCTTTCTGTGAGAGGGTCGTACTACCCCGGGCGAGCCGACCCATTCATTCTGAAACCAGTAATAGTTTCAGCGTAGCTCTACCACCTAGAAAACCACCTACCAAACCGTAGAAAAATCTGTATATGTATAATGCCATATGTATTTTGGTGTATAATGTATATATTAGGTTATATAGTAATTCTGATAGTTCAGAATCTAACCGGCGAAAAAATTGTAGCCGCGACATTTCTCCTATTAAGTTTCATAAGCTACGGTGGTAGGTGATGCGTACAGTCTTTGCCAAACTTTTCGATTGTTCGGAATACAGTTGCACAGAACATACATTTAGGTATAATAAATACGTATTACATTATATGTAGAACATAAGATAAGAATAAATAAATGCCAATATTAGTGTCCTTAATAATATTTTAACTTTTGTTTTGTATTAAACTCTTCACTATATCATGCGCAAGCCCAAACTCGTAGTTATATTCAGAACGGAAGAGAGATGTACTTCAAACCATAGGTCAAATAAATAATTGTAAGAAAAGCTCGTCTAATACTTATATTATAGTGATAAAGTCTTATATTTGTTTATATGAATCTATAATCTGTAAAAAATAATGACTTGTCAAAATGAATACTTTCTTCGTCAAAGCTTTGTATTATACATTAGAATTGTAAATCACTACATATTATAAAACAAAGTCGTTCACCGCGTCTGTCTGTCTGTCTGTATGTTCGCGATAAATTCGAAAAGTACTGAACGGATTGTAATGTAATTGTCTTCAAAAATAGATAGAGTAATTAATACATGAGAAAGGTTTATGTGCATAATTTGTCAAGGTTTTGTGTAAATTGGTTGAAATATACCGATAATTGTTGGAAAAAGTCAAACCGCTGAGCTTTCATCGAAAACGCTGTCTAATTCTTGTGAGATATAACAAAACAATGCATAGTGAAATATTACTATATTTTAAGTATAATTTACTATATCCATCTATCTTCTAAAAACATAGTCACATACAATGAGGTAGTATTAATTCTTATCAAATTGAATACATTAGTTACCTAAAGCATTTCATGGGCATAAGTATATATTTTTTATTATCAGGGTAGGACACCGTCCGCCGGGCCTTCTAGTATATGTAATAAATTATTAGTTTCATTTTGGTAGTATTGGTTTTGAAAGAAGCGGTCGTAGGGGTGAATACGCACTTTACGTAGTAAAGTACAATGAAATAAATACCACTAAAACTAACCAACACTAATATCCCTTTTACGAATATACAATAATTCCGCAAAGCTGTGAGTATATCTTAATATCATATGAAGTTAATAAATAAAAAAAATGTAACTTATATCTCTAATGATTAAATATATACAGCGCAATTAATTTTAGACATTAAAGAATTGTTACAAATTTAGTTGTTTGCGGGGCCATTGGTAAGATTTTGAACCGGGGCCAGCAGCTCCGTGGTAATGATCCGAGAGTGCATGCATAATTTACCAGCAAAGAGCTTGTTTTGTAATGTTATTAGTCGGTAATCTCGCCGGAAAACAGCTAACAACATTATTTTGCGCCGGCTAAATTATGAAAATAATTTATTTTCGTTATGCTACGGAATCCATTTGAAATTAAATTAACAAATATTTATTTAAATGTTGCTTATAATAGGAAATCATTTGTGAAAGAACACTACTTATATTGTTATAAAAAATATTTTTGGGTTATTTTATTTCATAGAGTTTATTATTTTAATTATTTAAGAGTGTAAAACGATTTATTTTGTAAATTATTACTAGCTTTGTCCGTGGTTCCGTTCTATACGTTTGTGATTATTTATCGTAATTAATAGTAGAATTATAGAAAAATGGATATTGTGTAAGTATTCTGTGTTCACTTAGCAATTTTTACGGCGACCGGTTCAACGGTATAGAAATCGATACACTGTAGCGCCTTTTAGAATAACTAAATAATATGTTGTAGCAAAATAGACAGCAAGGAAATATTTATTATCTGTTAAATATCTAAGCATATCAATTTTCACAATGATATCAGTTAAATGGTATCACAATATGATGTGTTGCAACGTTATCTCGAACCGAGTTATAATAGCTTTTGCCCGTGACTTCACTCGTGTTAATGGAAATTTGAACTATCTTTTATATGTTCTATTTACCTATGTCCTTTTTTGTCCCCTAACGACATGAATGCAAAATTTCGTTATGATCGGTTAAGTAGTTAAGACGTGAAAGAGTAACAAACAAACAAACTCATTTTCGCATCTATAATATTATTAGAATTGAGATTTAACTAGAAAACACATAAAAATGTTGAAAGTAAGATAATACTTTGTTTAGAAAATTGATTTGTGAATAACGCTTACTTCCCCTCTCCTGCGCATAGGCACCAAACAGCTTGCCCGACTTCTCCACAGCAACAAAACACACATCACTGACAGCATTTATAGAATATATTTAATAATATTTATAGTTATAGAAATCGTTGCTTTTTAAAACTTTAATAATTTTATATTTAATGAACATATCGTAATAGTTCTTCTTTTATATAAATATTTATATACAGTCCAAGTGCGATAATAAGTAATAGTACGTTGAATACGTCTAGAACATTGTGGCAAGTTATTTTAATGTACATGATGAAGATTTGAATACTGCAATAATAAAACGTCCCGAGTAATCCTACAGAAGCGAAGCGCGAGAAATACTCGTAACTTGAACAGTAGCCGGTCTGTTTTTGCAATGATAATTTAATCACGATGTAAGTGAGCCGACGATTCTTATTACTGTCTTGAAGATAATAAAGTAACTTGAAGGTTGCCCCCTCAATGCGAAACGTTTAAAACGAAATTTAATTTCTATTTTATTTCTAGCGGGTCGCTCTCGAAGCGGATTACATTCTATTTGAAATGCTACTATTACCATTTCCGATATTCATTGTCAGTTTTATCTGTTAATGTCTTATAGTAAGACTCTATAGAAAGTTAAATAAAAGAAGATTGTGTTAATTATAAACTACTTTTTTTTTTAATTTGAATAGTGTTATTGTATTTTCTCATACAATTATGATATCAAAATGTAATAAGCTTACAATGTTACTTTTATAAGAGTTTTCAATAAAAGTCCTCTTTTAAATACGTTTTAATTAAATTTCTCTCTTAATTTAGTCATTACTAAAATTATAATTTTTATTTTTCCTTTGAATATAGGTACAAAAATTACAAAACACAAAAAATGTAGTAAGTTCAATAAAATTGATTATAAGTATTTACTAATGTAACATTTAAAAATGAAAATGAATTGTGTGTGTAAAGACGAAATTATGTCAGTTTTTATTGATGGCTAGAATTCATTGAAAAAATCGTATTCAATCCAATATGTTATCTATATTATTTAATATACAAAAAGTTTAATCATATTATAGAATTACATTTTTTTAATATAGCGAACTCAAGCCCATGACTTCGATTTTAATTTTATATTAAGTTTTCACTGGATTATTTCAATACACTTTCATTATGGTACAGAAATAATTACACTATATTTTTGTCACCATATCTAGTGACTGCATATTTCTAAAATAGTAAATATTTTCGAAGTCAAACTTCTTTAGAATCATTGTGATTTTAAACCGGATGCAACGAAAAAACGACAGGTAAGAGACACAAATACAAAAATATGTATCCAGAGCGAGAGAGCAAATGTCGGTGTGTATGTATATTGCACACTGTTTAATACTTTCTTGTATTTGAGCATTTAACGTGTGTTAGTAAATATGAGAAGTACACGTACAACTGTACACTCTATGCGACTGTGTACTACAGCTTTTTAGTAAGAAGTCAGCGTGGTGTGTTATTATTGAACAGTGTTTGTGAGTATTTTTATATCTTGTTTGTTGAAACTGAAAATATGGAACTTGAGCAATAAATTATGTAACATATGTTAAATAAAATATCTTTTAAAATTAATCAAAATACTGTCATTTTTAAATAAATAAACTTTGTAATTATTCAACCCTTGTTATATATATTCATATCATTCTTTTGTCGATTTACTGAAGTTTCACTTCTATCGTGTGTGAATCGCACACACACCTTTTTTTTACTTTTCTTTTACTTTCACACTGGTTAGAACTAAGAAACGGCTGTGTTTAATAAATTAACAATAGCGATTACTTTATGTTATCTATAGGATAAACGAAATTTGGGACTATATTTCGTTATAATATTTCTTAATATCCAGTTAGTCAATATTAGCTCCGTTTTACTAATCAATGTTGTTACCATTCAAATAGCGTATTTGGAAAGTGGTTGTAAAGGGACTGAGTAATCTGCGCTAACCGGTGGCTAATCATGCACTGGTTGTATATACGCTTATGACAACAGTGCAGCGCAGCGCCGGTTGAGAATCTGTATTCAGTATTACGTATCCCAACTGTCGCATGTTTGTACTGTTGAGTACATAAACTCTACTTCTGAGCCCTCATTTGTCATTCTTAAATATACTGGATTGTTCTGTATAATTAATTATTTATGTACATTGATCGTATACATCTGAACAAAGTTTATGTTACTTTCTATGAATTTGTATGTTAATGTATTGCGAAATAATTTGTATTGTTATTTATCTTCCGTGTTAGCTACAACATAGAAATGATTACATTAAAATACAAAAAAATGTAGGGAGCCGACCATGCGACAGTCGCACGGCGCGGTGCGACGTAGGTACAATTAGTGTATGCATTCGCAATTCGGCCCTTTTCAATATCAGTACTTGTAGGTCAGCGAACATACTTTTAGCTCTAGATAACCCGCACCGCATTACGCGGCTCTGCTGCAATATTATTTTTTTCTACTTAGTGTACTTTCTGACATACACTGTCTGTAATCATTGTGGTCTAGTGTAACGTTAGATAGGATAGGTTACCTTCCTAAATAAATAGATTATGTAATAATAAAATATTTTTTGAAATCTGATTAGTATATACAGATGTTACTCGTTCAAATAATTAGAAAGAAACAAACAACCTCTTGAGTATATATTTTCATAATCATAATAATTTATTTGTGTGTCTGCAAATAATAAATTAATTTGGAATGAAATGAATACTTCAGAAACATATTACATAATGTATGTTCTTTATAGAAAATTATCTATATACCTATAAAGACTGAACAATATTTTACAAAGAAATACATTGATATCATGTTACATATTTTATAGCACTAAACTGTATCCAGCATTGTGTAAAACGTAGTCCACACGGCCGTAATATACTTTGAAAAGTTACCGTAATCAGCCGGGGCAGGGTTAAGATTGCTCCGCGGAGTGCATTAGCTACGAGACAATTGAATTAAAACAACGATATCCCCCGAGTTGGCATTGTACCAATTAACTATATCCGCAGTTATTGAGTTACCGTTGTACATTCACGCCTTTGACTGAAAATGACTATATTGATGGTCTATTCAATTTTCTGTCGTGTGCAAGCATTTAGTAAATGTATTGTATTCCACTTTCACCTACATTTTATAAAGGTCATCGGGTTAATGTATAAATATTTTATCTACACTTTTATTATAAAGAGCTAAGATTTGTTTATACGTTAGGTTAAGCAGAGGTGATGAGGTATTTGTATCTCGTATCTGCAGGAGACGGAATCACGGCTTGAATAGCTCCTTTTAGACGGGCCTTATTCTAGCCCCTAAGGACCATAGTGCGTGATAAATAGCCATGACCTACACGAGGTACCCTGTCCGTGGAACACTATGGATCTAGGGAGGGGAATCCATAAAAAATCCTGGAGGTCAATATTCAATACTGGTCTGGGGCATATATCTGGCAGATGTCGCCCTGCGTGGTATCCCCTGCGTACCAGAGATTGCAGGGAATAGACAATACAAAGGACCTTCTTTGACTCGTTCATCAGAGGGTGGAGGGAGTAAACCTCAATAAACATTTACCTTGAGAGATAAAAATGTACAGAGGGGGGAATTTGGGTCTAGGGAGAGAGGAAACCTCGTTAAAAAGTTACAGAGGGCGAGGAGAAAACACACTGGTGGGGGTGGTTGAAGAGGCGGGGCACTTAACCTTCTATTGCACTAGGTCGGCGGACGGGGAGACAGTTTTACCGGGCTGTCTCTGTTAGCGGGTCTCCTGGCGTTCGCACTGTGCCTTGCCGCTGGGTATCGCGATCATTTTCGCGCGCTCCCGTGGCTCCCATTAGCGTGGTGGATGGTTCACCGTGGGGATTTAGTGAGTGAGATTCTGACTCACTGACAATTCCCACCTCTCCACGTTAAAAAACGGAGGTCATCCTAATAGTCCGGTGAAGCAGTAGAGGCCTGATAGGCCAAAAGCGTAGTCAATTCGAAAAAAAAAAACCAGAACCATTTATCCGATTCTAAAGTTTTTTTACTAATAGAAAGCTAAGCTACGTTATCTCTCAGAGCATATTTTTATTAATTTTAATATTGTAATAATGTGAAGTAATAGATATGAAGTCGCGGCTTTTGAGGCTTATCACATCAAAACTATTGAATGGATCAGCATATGACCATTGTATGCAGAAATTTTCGTTCTAGGCTACTTATTTTTTTGGATTGCACTGACTCTGCCATTTTTTTAAATCGAAATTTATATACGGATCGAAGCGAGCGGTTTTTGGCTAGTGATAGATACGAGTATATATAGCAGCATATTGGTTTTTCTTTATTGAATGGGAGATTGTATGTTTATTTAATTGGAACTGCTACTCTTTTATATACATAGAAAACTCTTGATTTCCCTTATATTTATATTCTTAAATGAGAATGATAGACGACACTTTATGTACGATTACGTAATTTAAATTATCTTATATATTTTCACAGGGATTGTGTTTGTTATTAGCACCTATATTATTATGCGATTTTATATGTTTGGTAAACTTTAAAAAAAAAATATATTTCCGTTTATATTATGATATTCTTACAATTATATTTACCTTAAAGATGCATGCTTAAAAACAAAACCAAAATTACTTTATTCAGTTTAGGCCCTCAGAATAGGCGCTTATGAACGTCAAAGCTACCACCGGTTCGGAAAACAATAACATCGGGAAGAACGGGCAACAATCTCGACCTGAATTATCTTTTCATTAAACATATTATAACTCATATTTTTAAAACATAGTTATAAACATAGATACAAATAATTACATTCGGTTTTAGTCGATGCACAGAGAGGTCGTCATTTCCAGACGTCACCATCGTTCACATATTGATCCACCCTGTAATAGCCTTTAGACATTAAAACCAGCTTGACATGGCGCTTGAACTTAGTATCCGGCAAATCGGTAACGTGCTTTGGAATGTTGTTATAAAACCTAACACTATTACCTACAAAACTGTTACCGGTTAAGGTTTAAGGTCATAACAATCAATCAACTTTTGTTATGTATTTCGGAACATGTTAGATATTTATTATTAGTATATTTTACACTTATACATATTCCTTAGATTTAGATTATTTATAGGAAAGTATTTAATATAATAAGTTGATGGATTTAACACGATTATTTTTATATCAATTGTTAACTGCGACAGGTTAAAGAAGCAGAAAACACATGTCTTGTGCAGGTGATAAATCTCACATAGCCATCACATTTTACTAACGAGACAAGGTGTCGCTCTTTCATGAAAACATATTCAAGTAACGATTGTTAACGGCGTGTATGTTGGTAACGTGACGTTTTTGTCGGTTTTACGCAGCGCTAAACTTTTCCTAGCAAAAGTTGATACCACAGTCGGGGGGAATTGTCGAAATGTTTTCGTCCGATTTCGGGAATGGAGATTTTTCAGCGCGGTTCAGTAGGCGCCGTGTCGTACAACTGCACCGATGACAATAAATATCGAACGCGACGAGCCGTGAAATCGAATAGGCTCCGTCTGTGAGCGCTTTACAATCAGCAGTCGGCTGTCGCGGCTCACGGCCCTTTACCCGCTCCGGCCCTCTCACACCCCTCCCTGTGACTCGGTGATGTTCACATTACTGTATCCTACTATCTTATTAGTTCGTTGCATCTTATACACTCCATCTGTTTTAGATTATTCTATATTAATAAATTTAATAAATGATTTGCTTGGCATACCAATCAACTACTAGTAGTCGTCAAGTGATCGAAATTCCACCGTAATTCGTTTTTTTTTTAAGTTTCATATAATTGAGGTTCTTTAGCAAAGTGTGTATCTCAAGTAGTCCGGTGGAACTGTAGAGGCCTGATGATGCCAACAGTGTAGATCAGTACGAAAAAAGAAAAAAAAGTGTATCTCTATAATCATTGCATATGTTTTTTTATTTTGTTCTGTGACGTCAATTGCGAATGTGTATAAATACGTCATTATGTATTAATTTTTGATTTATTGAAATATATATTTTTTATATAGTAATAATTTCTACTCAATGAGACTCTTTGACCACAGACTAATATGTATTTGATTTTAGTGTATTTGGTTTTAGTATGAACGTAAGCAATTTATATTTAATTTATTATATTTGTAAAATGTATTACACAAAAATTGTATCTCTCTGCACTCCTTCTCCATGGGAATTTTAACTTGTCACTAGGTGACGCTACGTTGTATCAACTTCTGTACCGTTCAAACCAATCGCCATGAAAATTTTTATGTGTAGATATTCGAACAAGGAGAATAAACATACGATATTAATTTTCCTATCACCCACCAAATGGTATTGACTACAAATAATAATAAAATCATGCAGAGCCACAAAGCTTCAGGCTAGTGCTATATGAAAAATAAAAATTAAAAAAGGTTATTGATTTACAGATCTATTAGCTCTGGTCGCGAATTCAATCCCTGTATATGACTTTAGTGTTATAAGGATAATTGTCAGTTCTCTGTTAAATGTCTATCTATATGTATGTCAGCTATTTATATAGAGTTATACTTGGTTTAGAATTCAATTATCGTCCATAAAATGGTGTCTACATATTTATAAAATAAACATTGAGTTAAAATTGGTCTATCAGTTAAGTGAAAAGTAATCGACGATTGAGACATTTTTTATCTTCTAATTTTGTATGAAAATTAGCATTTTAGTTTAAGTGGGGTAATAACATTTTAAACCGTTTTACATAAATCATATTTTTTTGTAATCAAGTAAGAAGATATACGTTAAAATCAATCAATCAGTTAGACGTTTATTAATAATTAAGGATCATTAAGTAGGTACTTAAGCGATGGTTTTACAATAAGAACGGCGTGTGTCTACGTCTCAATACATTTTAAACATTCGCACACAGAGTGCCGGAGTAATTTGCGGTTGTGACGCTCTCCCCATCCCCGTGTATCCCCTGACGCGTGTTCGATTAGAGTACAAGTAATTCCGGAAAGGAAATTGAAATCTTAAAGCAATGCCCCACGGACTTTATGTTTCTCTAACTGAAGGATAAAATGAAAAACAAACAGCGGTAGCTCCAATATACAAGAAATTATTTTTGTATTATTCAGAGGACAAAATAATCTTGGTTTTTGAACTTATTCGAAATATTACTTTTGAAAAGGTGTGCTAGTTTTTTTTTATTAAATAAGGCTTTTGTTTACAGACAGTGGACATGTCTATACATCTTAACTATAATTATAAAAGATATGTATACATTCGAGAAACTGTTTGCTCTTTTGCTTAAACGTGTTAAACACTGAAAGTACCAGTTAGATTAGATTTTTTTTTTGCATTTTGTTGCCAAACTGCTGAGGAATATTGTCTGCTAGTATCACGTTATGACCCTTGGTAGCAAAGTAATCAATTAATATAAAAAGTGTAATTAACATAATACGCTAAGTTAGAATAAAGTATTTATGCGGGGGCGAGTTGGCCGCCCAACGAAAATCTAGCATTATCGCGAACTGTGAATGCCTATGTCGGCGAGGTACCAAGCGGGGCGGCTCAGTAGTGTGGTGTAGAGGGTTTATTTAAACTTGTTTAACTGTGTTCACAGTATCTCAAAGTTAAACGTGACACCTCGTTGTGTAGATAGTATGCTTATACATATTATAATATTTATGTACTCTGGTAGATTCCCACGTTGTTATGAGTGATTTTGTGTTGAAAAACTAAAATCATTATTGTTGCGTAGCGCTTTGGTCTATCGTAGACGTTAGATACGATTATATTAAATACTTATTCGAAGTACCAATTCATCATTTCTATTTACTAGTTTTTAAACTTAAAGCTTCCGTACATCTGAATGCTACCTCGAACTGTAATGCCGCATTCAGAAATAGCGATGCATTAATCGGGTGTGGAGTAATGAACACGAGCCCGGGGCCCAGGAGTTTAATTTTCCTCTTCCGCGCGACTGTCCCGGCCGGCCTGTGCTCATTAATGCCGCGACAATACCTAGCGCCTCATCATTTGCAACGATGCGCCGCTACGCGCTGGCTTGCCTTCGAGAGACGTCATATTCCAACAATAAGGTCCCTTGACACGTATTTATGCATTGAACCATAATTAATATTTCACACATGTGTTCAAAATTTCATCGAAATACTTTCTCCCTGGGTAACATAGGCTATATTAAATTGGAAATAATTTCTATATTATAATTACCATGGACGTATTTACGGACGGCTGCTTGTAATCTTGTAATGTAATCTCTTGATCTACTGATTCGATTTTTTTAACTAATAAGAATCTTATTAGTTTATATAAAGCGTGTTTATTTTCATGTAAATTTTGCAATGTAGCTAATGGATTTTTTTAGTATTCTTTGCAAAGTTATGTTGACTCGAAAAATATCTCTAGCGAAGACTTGCTTTCGACTCTGTATTTTTCGCGATCACCACCAACATACTAACAATGTGTAATCAATAACAAAAAATCTAGTTTAGCATATCGGGCGTTATGGTTGTTGAGATATAATCCCTTTATATTGAAGTTCGCTAAAAACTACTATTCAGTAGGTACAATGTTTTATTGCCACGGTCACAAATAAAAATTCATAGCTTTTTATTTAATAGAGATAAATAATAGGGCTATTTAATATATCCGAGAATGAGTAGTTATACTCTTTACACTGTAAAGAAATATTTTATATTTGACGATTTGTTGCAAAAATTAGTGCATTTTCAGTGAATTTTAAATTGGTAATAAAACCTATAGGAAAAGGGAAGATATTATGTTATTTAAGTCGAGAAGGAATAGTTATACGCTGTACAGTGTAAAGAAATATTTTATACTTGACGATTTGTCGCAAACAT
Organism: Antheraea assamensis; assembly: GCA_035772565.1. Lineage (NCBI taxonomy): Eukaryota > Metazoa > Arthropoda > Insecta > Lepidoptera > Saturniidae > Antheraea > Antheraea assamensis. The sequence goes on along the minus strand of JAQQSE010000031.1, from coordinate 7,473,679 downwards.
TAGTGCATTTTAAGTGAATTTAAAATTGATAAAAAGACCTTGTATAGGAAAAAGGAAGATAAGTTATTTAAGTCGAGAAGGAATAGTTATACGCTTTATACTGTAAAGAAATATTTTAAATTGGTAAAAACCTTGTATAGGAAAAAACGGAAGGTATTGTGTCATTATTCGATAAGGAATTCATTGATACATCATAATTAGATATGAACATATAAAAAAAAATCATAAAAAAATATTTTAAAGTAATTTCACTTGAAATCGAATTAAGCTGGATAAACTTTTTGTCTGTTTGTATGATTATGATATTTTGCTGGTTAATTTAATAAGGATTAAGTAAACAGTAAAGAAACATGTTCTTACATGTTCTTTATCTATATTACTGTTAATAAATCTCGTAGATGGACAATAAGTGTTACTGTTATTTTCAAATATTAAAATAGCTCCATTTAAGTACTATATTACTGGATCTGTTACAGACACAAAGGTTAAAAAATTTATTCAAATTATATATTTCATAAACGACATCATTTGTACTGATACGATATTTAGAAAATAAATACGACGCAATTTTATGCTGATTTTTTTTTTCTTTTCGAACTGATTACACTGTTGACCCGGAGGCCTCTACAGATGCACCGGACTGCTAAGGGGAGCGCTTAAGGCACTCACTCGATTTTATATATAAATTTTATACTGAGAAAAATTGATGTCAGTTGAAGGATATATCATCATGAACGACCGAAACATGCAAGCGATAATTTTCATTATAATTTAAATACCTATCCACCAATTACAACACTGATTTGTTTCAAATAGGTGTAACAAAGTACAGAGTACCATATTCTACCGACTTATTTTTATTTATATTTAGAATATTATCTAGGACCTGTTAAGGATTAAAAAAAAGGTTTGATATTTGACGAAAAGAATAGTAAAGACATAGCCATCCGAGGAGGACGTGTATGTTAACTGAATTCTAGTCATTATACGGAAGGCAAACAATCTAGAAAAAGCAGAAAATAAACAAATACTGGTCATGAAATATATATTTTAATTATTGTTATGTCAAAATAAAAGTGCATTATTTAGAATTCTCCAACTGAACAAAATTGTATTGCCTTGCAGTGATTCTAAAGCTTTGTTCCTATGTGAATTCGCAATCACAGCCCGTAATCTAATAAACAAGAGCCTAAGTACTATTGACTACAATAATACGTAGTTTGAGGGTGAGTACCCACCACATTAGTCTCATGAATGAATCATTGCGATCGGGACTCCGGACCCCGGTGGTCGTATTCGATTAGCACGAATAATTCTGAAAGGGAAATTGAAAAGCTAAAGCGATGCCCCGAGGACTTGCTCTTTCTGTTATTTGCGGCTAGCTGCCGCTGCCGTTGTGTGGAGAATACACAACTAGCTCACTCAGTTCATACCCTATTAACATTTGAGGTTATTTTCATTGCTTATAACAATAATACGAGTCATAATTTTGATATAAGAGACATACATACCTTGCGCTTGAATATAAAACTTTTGGGTTATTTTCGTAACGAATTATATTTCTGTATTACACCCATAAACATCCATTTTTTTAAATGATAACGTCTTATAAATTGATGAACGCCGGTTGCACGCTCGAAAAAGCATGACTCATTGTCACGTTCCGCCTGAGCCGAGCATGGGAAGCGAGGGCGCCGAACAAGCGATAGAGAGGCGCGATCGGCCTAAGTGTTCGGCTTGCGACGCATACTTTTTAATCAATGTTTTCTTATGACGTTATCAGGTAAAATTATTGTCCATAAATCGACTTTACAGACAACCAATTTTTTTTTAATTATTTCATCAACTTTTAGTACGCAGCCGTTTTTCTCCAGAAATAATTAAAAAAACCAAAAATGATTTTTATATTCCGGTACCTCATTGTAAATTGGTCTCTATCACATAAAATAAAATATCAAAAGTTTTCAGCAAATAAATCGCCTTGTCTTCGAAGCTAGTTGTAAACAGTAAGTAGTTGTGGACGGGTCTGTTCGGTAATCCGGCCTTAATTAGCAGTTGGTTGAGCGTGGTGTGAGTGGACACACTGTTAACAAGAACTACAAGCTTGTGAATAAAGAAGGTAATATTATTATTATTTTAAACATTAAAATATTTTTTAATTTATAAATATATTTGTAAAATATATAAGTGTATTATTATTTAGTGAACTTACATAAATAAAACGCATTAAATAAAATAAATTGTTGATTTCTTTGCGGTTGAATTATTGATAGAAATAATTAATAAATGAACAGAACAAGACTAATAGTTAAATCGTATTTACGATTTTAAACATTTATATCAATATATAAATTGACGGAGACAAACATGTAATTTTTGCTTCCTCTGTTTGTTTGTTTCTTTTTTTTTATTTCTTGCTTCGTTGTTTTTGACGTGGTTTAGTGTTACGAATAAAAAAAAAATGAAAACAGTTTTTTTTAATACCATTGATGAGTCCAAACCTATATTTCTAATCCTCTATTCATCGTACTTCACGATCCTTACATCTACTACGTTTCAAAATCTGTACACTCTATGGCAGAAAAATCTTAATAATATTAAAATTTAAAATATTAATGATTTATGGTCGAATTTCGACTACAGGACGACCACTTACAAATATCGTAGATTGTAGACAATAATAACAAAAATAGAATTATAATGAACAAGAACTTAGAAATATAGGGTTCATCTCGTCGATGATATGAAAAAAGGAACTATTTTTATTTCTTTTTATTCATAAAGCTCGTCAACTCTTACTAAACACAAAATGAAGAAAACTATTTGACCGGTGGAAGTGGAAAAGATACTCAACTGTTTTGTCTTCGCCTACTAGATTTTTAAGCACGATTTTGTCTTGAATAAGTCTATTTAATAAGAAGATGTGATTTCAAATATTGAAGGGAAGTTATATAATGTGAGAAATAATGAGTAAAACCAACATTTCAGTTCGATGAACATTAAGCTCGGTACCTTTTGAGTCTCCTTTATAATGTAACGGAATAACGTGTGCCGCATACGATCCCGCTTTTATCACGTTGTTGCCGGTTCAGTGTGTTACGAGAATTCATAATTACTCGAAGAACAAATTATATTGATAGGGTTCCTGTTATACTTACCGAATTGTTCTAAATATGTTGTTGTTCTGATATAATACAGATAATAGATTAAACGCTTACTCGAATTCATAAAGATTATCATATTGTGTGGTAAGGAATTACACAGGGAAATACAAGTTGGAAATTGGAAATTTTCATGTTTTTTTTTATTTACCCTAAATGTAGAAAGTGTTTGTAAAGTACAATTTCATTTTAAATCTTATTACTTAATATGAATGTTTTTATACCTAAAATAAAAATATCAAGTAGAATTCGACATAGAATCGCGATGAAATTAAAGTATGGTAGTAGGGCTTTTCCTACGCTCGGCCGAGTAGCTACCACCTTTAAGTTGAAAATCTGTCGCCAAGCACCCATACATGTGTTCCGACAACTATATTTCAGAATAAATCCCTCTCGGGGTTTGGTATGTCGGATCTGATTGTTGTTTGACACCAGGTAAGACTGTATTTATATCTTGTGTAAAGTAAAAAAAAAACATTAACAGAAAACAATGCGAAAGTAGAACCTATTTTGTCGATTGACAGTAACGGTCGTTTAGGATGCAGAGCGTGCCAAAGAAATAGACATAGGAACACTCAAAATCGTTGCTATCCTTTAAAGTCGGATAAAAATACTTAGTTCTAAAATATTATATTGATTTGTATTGTCTATTCCACTTGTATTACTTCTCTATATTATAATAAGTTTCAGTACCTGAATATACATAAGTCAAAACATAGTATTTCAAACAAAAAAAACAATGTAGGCCCTAAAAAGGCCCTTATAGCTATTAAAACTCTACCACCAAACCAGAAAACGTAGTCCGATGAAACTGTAGAGGCCTTGGCAGGTTAACAGTGTAGAGAGTTCGAAAAAAAAAAAACAACTAGTCATCAAGAATAGCCGGCAAAAAACCCGCTTGTGTTTATTTTATTTCGTTAATATTTTTTAAATTAAAGCAATATAAATGTTGTTCAGTGTCGTTTATTATTTGTAGCGGATGTCCACAGAGTACGTTATTTTCAGACATTGATATAGTGCACGTAATTACCCATTTTATGATAACCTTTTGACAGTAAAACTTTCTTGACGTAGTGACAGGAAAAGTTGTTCAAGAGATAACTAGTGTTCTTATTTAACGTTCATGGGCGAAAATCTTCTAATTAATAATTTATTTATAAAATATATATCTATCAAAATAATAAAATTATAATTATTCGCGGTAATTTTTGTAGATATGATTATTTAATTTTGATTATTCATTGAAGTACATTTATTTAACAAACAATTTCAAGAATATAATACCTATTACTATTACAACGAAGGAACTATTTCACTGTTGCTAATCCCACTCTAATTGGTGGTCAGAAGACTATTGGACTTGAAATGGCAAAGCCAATGCAATTACCTACCCGCCGAGACAGAGGATTAACTCCACTATGATAATTATAGAAATAGCCTGTTAATATTTGATATAATTATTTCCTTTTTAACTAAATTAGGTAATTTTTTTTTGTTATTATGTGCTATTTACGAATTTAGTTTATATAGAAAGGTATCGTTAACCAATTTTAACTTACAATTTGGTTGCTTTGGAAATCTCGATTTCATAGAGAATTAAGTTTAACAAAATATAGAATATGATACCACATCTTAGTATGACTTACCACTAGATGGCGTTGCAACACGTCAACTACTATATCATTCAACCAATTGTCATGAAAATCTATATGCGTAGATATTTTAACACAAATAATATTTTCGCGTTATCCATTTTGCTACTGCTTAACTATGACTTCAAACAATAATAACAACAACAAATATTAAAACTCATGTAGCAGCAAAGGCGTAGGTAGCTAAGTAAATATAAATAGCAAATTTGAAAGTTCTATTGGAAACTAGCTTCTATTCGCGGCTTCGCTCACGGTGAAATAGATTTCATGAATTCCTGGGGAACGATACGCTTTTTCTGTTTGTAAGTCCTTTTCTGTATCCTTGACAATATGCATACAAAATTTCACAATCATTGGCTAAATAGTTAACGTGTGAAAGCGTAACAAACAAACAGGTTGCCTAATCCTAATTAAAATTCTAAGGTGAAAGTGTGTTTGTTTTCAAATGTTAACTACTCAATGGGTCATCATAAAATGATTCATAAAAGTTATCAGCGATACAGAAAAGGACATAGAGTACCTACAAAAAATGTACTGTTCTCGAGGGGTACATAAAATATATATTTACGTGAGTGAAGCAGTGAGCGAAGGGTAGCGACCTAATACGCTAGACTTTTGCACGATACAGAAAATGTGTAAACTTAGAATAAATAACTTAAAAGAATTTCTGTTTGTAAGAACATCTCATAAAAGTAAAAATGCTATTGATATTAAAAAATGAAGTTGAAATAACATTCTCCCGAATACAATGTAATCCGAACTAAAGTCATCTCGAACATGAAAGAAACACATCGAAATTCTTAAGGGGAAATATTACTTTGCAATCGGGAAATTCTTCCCTGAAACAACTCACGGGGAGGTAACGTTCATTTCGACAAAAGACAAGCAATATTCCGTGCACAAAGGAAAGCACCCGATATATTCAATGCAGCGTGACACAAGAAATGGCGGCACAAAGCGGTAACAAAGCTCATATTGAGAGTTACGTCGTTCGTGGCTAACGCTCGTCTTGGTTGATTTTGGGAACGTGTAAGTTAAAAAATTATAATGCTTACATTATCAAATTTATTTTATTAAGATTTCTTTTTTATTCGTATTAAATCATGTAAAAAAATATTTATCAAATATTATTAATTTGAATTTTTTTACTATGGCATAAATTTTATTGGTCGTTTTAGAGACCAGTTTCCAGAAAACAATTAGTGTTTTTCTAAACTGTCACCGTTCCTTTTAGTTTCTTATGTACTGTAGTAGTTAGCCGGTTAATATTTTCATAGAATACAATAACAATAAAACCAGAAAATACTATAGAAACTCTAATATAAAAAAAATACTGCGCTATTTTCTTGACCTAACAGTAATAACAGTATGGTAAATACATCATACTACGAATATTTCGTGTAGGGAAATGGAAGAAGCGGCCTTCTAGTCTAATTTATTTCTTTTTAATTCTAAATTTAGAGTTTTGTGTTGCTTATCTGCTGTAAAGGAACGAATTTACATTTCTAGTACACCTTTACTAATTTATATTGTATAACAAAATCAAGAAAGGCCTTACAAAATTTCCTTTTACAAGAACGTCAACTAATCTGTCGAACAGTGATAAGTTTTCTGGAAGTTATTAAAGTTATTTACGCATGCGTCTACTTTACGCGCCACCCCTTAAAGCATTACGACCGCCTCCACCGTAGACGCGTCATCCGCAAAATGAACTTTCAGCTCTTTACCATAAAGGTGCTCACTGTGAAGACTCTTCATCTCGCGAAAGTATTGAGGCCCGTGTCATTCTCAGTTCTAAAGCCGTCATTATGTTCTCGTAGGAAGAATTAAATTTTCGTAGCGTATTCTCACGAATATTTGCTGCATCCTCTTTGGACATTTTAATTATGATTTAAAAGAATTAGAACTTTATAGCCTTAATAATGAGGTCGATAATTGTTCAATGCTGGTTATGCTCATTTAAAAGTACGGCAGAGCAAAGAGCACAGAATTCAGTCGGCTGCGAACCTCGAGGGTGAGAGTACGAACCTTCATGACCGCGGCTGTGTTACGTTCGTAACTTATTTCGTAGCGTGAAACTAATACTTGAATGTTTATTATTATAATTTAGTGTTCTAATTTTAAATTCTTAATAAATTTTATCTTCGCGAGATTCGGATTGATGTATGATATTCATTTTAAAAACATTAAAAAATAAAGTAAAAAAAGTGTTAAGTAAAATAAATGTCCTCTGTATTTTTAATAGGCGAAAATACGCTCATTGAGGAAAATTAAAAGTGAGTAATATTAATTTCATGAATAAATGAAGTCCAACAATGCGAAGTCTTTAACAATACTAGTTGAAAATTAGTTATGATACAAGAGGATTAAAACCATTGTCCAATATACAAAAGCATTCAGTTATTTTATTGTAAACATATTTCGTTAACACAGGAATAACAAATTAATTGCTTTAGTAAATTATATTCAATGTTTTGGCATGTTTTTTAAATAAATAAGTGTAAGTGTAAATCGTAGTTAGTGCAGACAGGCGGGCGGGCGGTACGCGGGGTACTTAGGCGGGCGATCCTGGCATATTTGCCGTTTCGCCGACATTCCCCAGTTAATTAAAGCCCATTTGTACACTGTCTTGCGAAATATAATTTATGAAATGGGAAAACGTTTCAACGTTTGCAAAATATTTGATTCTCGAAAATATTCAGGGCTGGCATAAACTTGTTAATATGAAAATCTAGTTTACAGTTATGATATAGGTATACTTAATGCTTAGTAAATATTATATATCATATAGTATTATGAAAATAATATAGAAAATCTTTTATAGATAAGTAACATCTGATGATATATAGATAGATATATAAGTGACTGCCTTTACTCCACCTCCTTGTCGATTCTAAATAAGCCCGCCTCGATAGGAAGCTCCGCCTACTCGTAGATGGTAAATAAGAGCTTATGTATACACTTCTATATACCTCTAAGTATACAATATATTTTTCCGTTTGATTGTTCAGCTATAGGTACAGGTAGTTCCATAACAAAAGTTTTATTACAAACAAAAAGTGTACACTGTATATATTACCCCTACAATGCTGCTGATAGAATACATTTATTTTTAATTTTAAAATAGTATATTTTATTCATTTATTTGTTGATATAAAATTAAATGAGTTAATATTACAAATTTTACATCTAGATTCAATTGGGACAAACAGAGATAATAATCACTTATATAATATAAACTACAAATCTCTAGAGATACAACAATGTTGTTAACAAACAAAATCAACAGAGCGGACGAAACTTTAACGGCTAAGAAGTCGGTATTGCGTATACAATGTCGGGACGAACAGTGAACTCTAACAAGCCGACCATCCGAACTTGTTAGACTGAGCCGAGTGAGTGGCGGCGGAATAATTCAACCAAAGCGGTCACTAACTAACTGCACAGACAGTTTCGTAGTGTTGGTGGCTACATTGAATGACCGTAAACGTTCAGAGTTTGCACGGGCTACTCTCTATATGTAAGATCAGATAAGTTAAGTCAGACCACGGATGGTATACTCTGGATGATGGAAACACAGTCGTTAGGCAGAAGTCGGCAGACCTCAGCACCAAGAAATCATATAGTCTACACAGATCATAAAGGAAGGAAGTGAGTACTTAATTATTCTTTTAAATAAATATTTATATATAAATAAATAAGATAACCTATAGCAATTCTAAACTAAGTCTAAGCTAATGGTAATTAAACAGTGGATATAAATATATATTTGGATATTTAAGACCCAGACACGGAATTGACAGTTATTTTTAACATACTTACCCGTATGCTGGAGTTGAACCTTGACCTTTCAGTTCGATAGTAGAACTTACTATAACTACGTGGCGTCGCGAAACTTAATTATGGAACAGAAAACTGTTTTAAAATTTAGTTTATGAAGGATTAAAAAAAACATTTGACATTTCGATTACAGTGAAACAATAATATCTGTCTGCCGAACGTCAAACCCTTTAAACCATACAAATGAGCCCTATTATTTCTCTCAATTTAGTCTAACAAGCAACTTACAGTCAAAGGTTCTTCGGAGCGCGGAACTCAATGGCCGTGAATTTTGTGATTTTCATTAATTTCAACTGAAAGCTAACTTTCCTTCTCCTAATTTTGTTTTATTGAATTGAGCCTGGTATTTTCATAGGCATACCGAAAGTTTACCACTGATTTTAATATACTATTAGGACATTATTATAAAATCAGTTTATTTTTTTGTAGAAGGTACGTGTATCCAAAGTATTTTTTTTAATATTTGTATTTTATAATATACAACGAAATATTTAAAACATGAGCCGGCATTCAATATAAGCAAGTAATTAAAAAGCTATATTCTTGACGTAGTTTTTTTATAGTATATACTTAACACAATAAAGTGACACTTTTTTTTTTATTTACGTGGGGAAATCCATTAAGGATACCCACACTCTCGGGGGAGAGAGTGGGTTATGTCCGACTCGGCTCGGTCGACGGACTAAAACCCCACGGTGTACCGACCGCCGCTTTGGTTGGGGCGACATGGGACCGTGCAAAGCTATCACCATGTCGCCCCAGCGGTCAGCCCGGCAAAGTAGCCGCCGGGCTCCGTCCTTATAGGGAGGTAGACTGAGTACACAACCAGCTACCTCCCCTCGTCAGCTGAACCTGTGCAATGAGGAGATGGGCCGGTGGTGGGCTCCCTACGAACGATCTGGTGTAGGTACCACCCGAAACAACCATGTCCAATGAGCACCTGCACCAGTCGGAACGACAGGGAGCCCCAACTTCTCCCTATCCATTCCGGCAGGACCTGGCGGACGGCATCAATAGTATAACGCCCGAACCGCGCGTCCGCCAAGTCCTGTCTCCATCGCCCTAACGCCTCCTCCCGGACAATAAAGTGACACTACCTTAACTGATAGTAAGTATAATTCAACTCAAAAATATTGCTGGCTGTCGAGAAATGTATAGTCCATTGGCATTCGTTGTTGTCATACCACCTTGCACTCCTGCTAGCAGCAAGATGTACACTAATTGTTCTCGAAACGTGATAAATTACAATACAGTTACTATGACGGGTTTTCGCTATGTGTACGCCATTCATTCGGCAACCGATTCCCAGCCATCCCACAATATATTAGCAAATTATGCTTGAAATATTTAAAGAGATTATCAAAAGATTAATTATTAAACGAGATTAATTTCCGAATTCCATGTGTAAGCGTATCACTTCAAAACGGCGTTGTCTCACCAATTTGACTAATTCTTTTTTGTCGTGTGTGTAATGGTCAGGACAAGGTTTGTGTGAAAGACAATGTTTGAAATTCGTACGGAAAAGTGACAAATTTTCCGTACGAAGCCAGGGGAGTAACTAGTAAATTATATTTTTAAGACTCGCTGAAAGAAATTTTCATATAAATGAAGTGTGAAAAGTTTTTAACCAAAGTAAGAAAGCGCGAACATAGTTAAACTTCTGTAGTAACATTTAATAAATTCACTTCCGACTTTTTATTGTGTTTTTCCCTATATTCACTAGTTCATTGGTGTGTTTTCTTAACAGTGTATTAACTGTTTTTAGTCCAGTAATTAAAAGCCTGCGTAAAGTGAAATCCTGTCCTTAATATAATGGAAACAAAAATTAAAAAACATTTAATTAAATCTATTAAGAATATATCAAAAGTGTTAATATTAATGCGTCAGTAGGGACATAATAAATTCAACATTATCATCATCTCAGCCTATAGAAGTCCACTGCTGAACATAGGTCTCACCACACGTTCTCCACGGCGTACGGCTCTGTGCCGCCTGTAATCTGTACCCTGCACCCTGTTGTCAAGGGTATTTTTCTCAGTCGCCTCTTCGGAGACTGAGTTTAGGATACACGGGTACGCGCCCCAGAATCCCTAGCTACTACTGCCTCCTCCAGTGCCATCTGAGGTAGTAGTATCCTCCCTCCAACAATTCCTATCCACAATCAACTATTCCCCTCAATAATCATCACAACCTTACCTCATTCTCTATTCTATCTACTCTCCGGTAAGAGTGTCGGGCAGCAGCGCTCTCTTATCCACCTACTGCGCTCCCTAACCCGTTTGCTAAGCGTAACGAGTATGTCAAATCCACCGTACTAAAATGAACGGCACAAATAATAAACTTATTTAATTGAAATTATTATAATAGTTCTTCTAGATTTTGATATATTATTAAATACTGTGCGCAATTTCATTATATTGGTACCTCATAACTTCATAAAACACTAACACTAAGCTTACCGAGTTACTTAAAAAAATAAAACATTTCGTTTTTCTGAAAATGAAGATTACGAATAGTTTAATGTAATACATGTATCTAAAATAGAATCTAAATTTTATTTAAATACTATCTAGGTTTTGGCATTTGACTACAGTCTCACCTGATATTTAATGACGAACTGGCTCAAGAGAGTAACACGCTAATTCTTCTAATTCTAAATGGAGACTGGATTTCAAGCGCAGCTGTCAAAGCATTCTTAAGATTGCTTGATATAGAGTGAGGAATAGCCAGATACAATAATGTTCATTAAAATAGCCTTACTACCATGCTATAGGTTTTTCAGGATATTTTCCTTCCTAGTAAATTTCGGCTTTTTGCAGGATTAGAGGCTATGTCAACTATCACGGTGTCTGAATAGTCTACTACAAAGCCATCATCGCTGCAGTCTTAATACATAATACTCTGATCGCATGTCTAGCTACCACCCTTAAGTTGAAAATCTGTCTCTAAGCAATTATGGGTGTGTCCCGACAGCGGCACTTGAGTGCCAGTTTCTCTAACTTTAACGTGTTTATCATCTTGGACCATACTGTCGTTTAACATCAGGTGGCATAGTGGCCAAACCTTAAAGCCCATAAAGCATAAAAATGCTCATAAGGGTTATTCTCTGAGCTCTGACTTTTTTGAAGTGTTAGAGAAAATTCTGTCAAACAAATATGAAGCTGCACAATTCAAAAAAGTAAGGATTTCTTAATAACAATACTAAATTAATATTAATAGGAAAATGAAATTATTATTGTTTCAATATTATTAAGGTTTTTAAAGTAACTTTAAAAAGCATGAGTTTGTTAAACTTTATCTGAACCGTCCCTTTAATGGTCTCAAACATGTTTTTTATAATCGTTAGTCCTTTATAAGTTATTTTTTATCGTAAGTAAAGAAATGTTGAAGTACAACTTAATTTTTAAATTATTTTCATCCCAATACCAACAATTGGTTTATGCAGTGAATTTATATTTATTAAGTTCTCACACATACAAAAATGATAAAAAAACTATTTCTTCCGAAATGTATATTGGATTTTATTAAATACCTCATAAAGTTTTCTACACATAAGAATATAAAGTGTTTGGCTATTATAGGTCGAGGCAAAGTACGCGGAGATTCACTGAATATGTTTCTGGGAAGGACAGTGGAGTTGCTTGTACACAGTTTCCGTTAGTCACATTTTCGCAACAAGGTATTCACATTTAGGGGACTGGAAAGTTGGCGTTATCGCATTTAAAATAGAACGACAAACACATCTAACTTTGTGTTGATGCAAAATATATACAATGAACCGGACAAACCACTCACTTCGTTTATTTTGTTCAAGAGTACGCAAACTACACTAACTTATTTTAGTGATTGATATATCATAATTGTTTTAAGCTTTTGTTTATTTACCGTGAAATAACATTGAATAATTTAAAACATTCACGACATTTAAAGTAATTATATTTATTTTGAATGTGTTTAAAATCGATTTAATTCCGTGGATATTTCTTATATATTACATAGGGTGCCCAACATTTTTACGAAACTGGACACTTATATTAAGAATATTTAAAAACGAATTAGGATATTTGAAAATGGAACTCTTTGGCTTTAAAATGCAGTTTGTTTCGTCTAGTTGTCACTTGTTTTTACATTTTGACGCTATTGTAAATATTGCCTGTCCAAATTTTAAGTGTAAATATTTTAAGTTACTTTTACGCCTCAGTAAAGTGGCGTTCTCGCCTTCAAACTTCTTTTGGCAATGAAGCACCATATAATTTGTTAATCTCAGTGACGAATTTCCTGATTTTCGCCCATTTACAGCTATGAAGAACGAAAACATCAATGCTGTACGCCGTATAATCCAAACAGATGGTCATGTGACCTACCATGAGATTCAGCCATTTTTACGCATAGGCATGAATCAGATATAATACTCCAACAAAAACATTTGGGTGTAAAAAAATATATATTCAATTGATCTCTCATAATTTAGCTAAGATACAAAAGTCGAACCGCGTCACAACAGGCGGCAGTTAACGGAATACGAATTTATAGCTATGATTCCAAAACAAAGCAGCAATCGAATTCTTGGGTTTTCCCGAGTAAGTCGAAATCAACCAAAGTGGCGAGTGTGCAATCTGCCGTTAATCAGATGATTGCTACTTTTTATATTAAATTAGGTATGTAGCTACTGCCACTGCCGATTTGCAGGATCGTTGCACAGTAAACGGGGATTGGTAATAAAGATATCAGACTAAAACTACGGACACGAGTTCTTATCCAACAAAAGACTAATTTTATAATGGGTTTAATTCATTACTTCTTTAGGTTGAAAAACCATCTCCTGAATGTACTATAAAAAGTTCATTATCTTCCAAAGACCATTAAGAATGTGGAACAGTATATGGATTTAAACGGATAAAACTATTCGAAATTTTTCGGATACGATAAAAAGTCATCTAAAAATTTAGTCTTCATTCTAGAATAATATGGAATGAGAAGACATATCTGCAATAACAATTGACTTTAAAAATCATTATATACTTTACTATGGAAGATAATATGAGACTGAACGATTTAATTCAATAACTCTTTAGACCTAATGCGAAATCTTATGTATATTAAATAAAATGATAGAAGTATGCCGTTGTACGCGCATCACGTAAAAATTGTTCGATAGATTTCGATCAAATCTTCTTAGGTGCATTTCTTAGACTCTTGGTCATCATCATCTATTTACTCTTATCCACCTAAGTAGGGTCGGCACAACATGTTTGTCATGTTGTGATGTATGATTTGTCTTTATTTTTAAGATCGGTCGCCTGCCAGACAACAATACCCTCCTTGGGATCTTTTTGTAGTAGCACTATATGTGTGAATAATATGTAACTGTTGATTTCTCTTCATTTACTACAATTAGGTGTACTAAAGAAATAATTGTGTGAGCTGATTCTTCCAGGCAGCAAGTTTCACTCAGAAGTTGTTCATATACAGACTGACGTTATGAAGGTATTTCATGTGATATAATAAATGGCTAAGACCGCGAAAATTATCATTACACTTGGTCGTTGTGCATAAAACATTTTTTATCACGATATCTTCATTTAATATAAAGTTATTAGAGTTTTAAGAATTTACAATTTTTATAAGCACTATAGAAGACTAAAGAAATTTAGTACGCAAAGGATATTTTTGTTATCAATTTTTGAAGTTATACTTCTTTTGGCGCGTTAGGGAAAATTGATGAGAGTAAATTTTTACGATGCGCTCGCACACCGTCACGAAAAACCGACATCCTGAAGTTAGCTATAGTCAACATTTTGTTAAAAAAAAGTACGTATGTATTAAATACCTTATTTCAATTGTTAGTGCCGTTTTTTCTACAAACGTAGAATAAGGAGAAAGATAAAATTTTTCAAAAGACTTTTATCTTGTTACGCCAAAGAAGTATAACTTCTAACGCGTGTACATAAATACACACACAGACTTTTTTTCAATGTTTTTTCTTTTGTACATAAAATATACTCTTAAGATACAAAAACAACGCACATGAAGTCATGGGCGTAAGGTAGTAGAAAATAAAAATGCTCAAAAGTTAAAAAAATCATGTTCGTCGGGTAATTCTCAAATTATAATTTTGGAAGTGTTAGAAATAATCACATTCGGCGTTCCAAAGTTGCACACTCACGGACCGTGACGTAATTTAAACATATTCAGAGCCGGTCGCGACACGTACCGAACTGTACTCGGTAAGAACATTATAAGTACGGGTAAGTGTACAAATTGATTTATTGAAGTTGAGCGTGTTCTCGAATTGCGCCTGAGTATTCACAGTTCTTTGAATTACACAGATAAAGTGGAAATAAAAAGAAACTTCACAAACAGAAATCCCCTTGTTGCGAGATTTACGAGTCGACGCACCTCCAGTGCAAACAACTTATATACCAACATGTAAATTTTCTGTTACGCGGAAACAAACACTCGGTGTGTTTTTTGTATGTCACTAAATATAAAATTATTTTCAGTTCAAGTTTTTGTTTCGTTCATTGTTCAAAAGTAATCGAAATACATTAGTGATCAATTTAAACAAATGCAATCGTAGGAAAGTTTTAAGTAAAACCGACAATTTGCTTTATGAAATCTAAATATATAGGTAGAAGGATAGTAAATGTGGGATATTTTCGTGATAATTATATAGAGTCACGCAAAAGGCTTTTTAGGAATTGTGTATCTATTCAAGTAATAATGAACTTACTACGTATGACAATAAGTCAGAGAGTTATGGTTTAAAAATCTAGCTAGATATTACTTTTGAAATATAGATATATACAAAATATACGCAATATGTAGAAAGCCTGGTCTTAGCAATATATTAGTGAGCACTGGAATAAATATTAAAGGGTGGTAGTATATGGCAATTATGTCCAATTAGACCGTGAGTAACATACTCGTACACTTGGTTAATGGTTTTTGTTTACTGACTATACGCTGTTGGCATGATGGGCCTTCACAGCTTCACTGAACTAGGGGGATCAAGTATAACGAATAGAGACTTTATTAAAGTCTTCGATTCACTGATAGTATGGAATAAAACTAACTGTTCCTATTTTTTATTGGCAACATTGACGCTCGTCAATAGCTTAGAAACAGAAAAAATTAATCGGTGGACAAATAGAGGAGAAAAAGGCGCTGAACTGTTTTATCTTTGCCTAAATATGCGTAGAAAATATTAAAATCATAAATATTTATGCTTAAATAAATTTAAGAAGAGTATAAAAATTAAATATTGAACATTCGCCATTTGATTAGTTTTGGCTTTGAAGATAGAGTCATAAGAAAGTATGTAGGTTCTAGTAAAACAAATAAATATTGTAACATCATGGAGAAGTTAAACTATAAGTCATTAACAATGTGTTTGAATGAATATCATAAATAAGTAATCGTATAATGCATGTAATTCACATTACATATAGAATAATAGACAGTAGAAGTTAGTTTTTATCATATTAAAATATACAAGTAGGCAGAAAGTAGATTTAAATGTTGTTGTGACTCCATGTTTATTCATTGAATTAACATACCGCAAATGCAAGCACAATTTAAGCGCTATTTTGCCGGGAAATTTCTGTTTGTCAATTAAAATATTTGGAATCAGGAAATCATTTCGGTAGCATTTTATTTGATTGCACGTGAGTGAAGCTTCACAAAATATATCAATTTGCAATCGGTTAGTATTTTTGACGATGGAACACTAATATTTATTGCATTGGAATTAGTTAGCTACTACAGTTAGCGAATGTTTCATTGTTATTGTTTTTTTAGGGTTTTTACCCATTACAAAACAAAACGGCAAATGTTTATTACTCTATTAAAATTTCGAGTAATTTAGTAACTTTCGTATTGAAGGAAAATTAAATATATACAGCTTAATAATACTGTACATTTAAAAATTAAATAAAGAAATATTTTATAAGCATTTATCCTATAAAATACTAGATGAGCCGGTGAACTTCGTATCACTTACATATACATATTTGTGTAAAATGTGGTCAAAACTTAATATGTACAACATTTCTATTTACATCATACATGCAACACAGTTATGCACTTAACCAATTTAAAGCTTTCTCATATACTGTTTTTATTTCTGAAACAGAATTGTTTTGTATTCCAACAAAACAGACCAAAGAGATCGGATCTCATACTACAGCTATGAAATAGACAAATTTCTGAACGTACCTATAAATATTTGACAAACAAATGTCAATTTTTAATTTTAAAATGACAAAACACATCAAATGTTTCATAGCTCAGAACATTTTGTATTTGAAAATTAAATCGTCTTTTTAAGTATTTTCCTTTACTTATTATTTATGTTTCTCACCGTTTACACCTTCCCTGAACTTTCACAAATATAATATTATATAACAAGTATCCCGTTTCATGATGTGTACTTACTATACTTACTAATCTATAATATTTTTATTTTTGATAAAATAATCATAATGTAAAAAATTAAGCTTAGTGTCAATAGACAGTAATGTAATCTGTTCGAGAATTGCAATGCGATTGTCGATGTACACGAAGGAATTGTTCTGCGCGTCACGTTCTTATAACGGGGACTTGTTAGTCCGTTCAAACACAACATATCGACATTTTTGCTAACGTGCCTATGAATATTTAAAGCGTACGTCACGATAAGACATTTAATATACAATAATTTTTTTTAACCTCGTGGAAAAAATCGCTATCTGTTATCTGTCGTCTGTTATTTGATGTGATAACCTTTTTGTGAAAATTACATTTTTCTACAAGATGAACGCACAATGTTTTTACAAAAAAATGTTGTTTTTTGATAACACTTTTTTTTTTTATTGGGGGCAAACGAACAGGTGGGTCACCTGATAGTAAGTGATCACCGCCGTTCATAGTCACTAGCAACACCAGGGGAGTCGCAAGTGCGTTGCCGGCCTTTTCAATATGGGTCTCCGGCACTCTCACTGACCGAACGAAACGCAACAGTGCAAGCACTGTTACTTCACGTCGGCTTTCTGTGAGACGGTGGTACTACCCCGGGCGAGCCGACCCGTTCATTCTGAAACCAGTAATAGTTTCAGCGTAGCTCTACCACCTACAAAAATAGCTTTTATAGGTTATAGCGTTTCACCAAAATTACAGTCTCAAGTGATGTTAAATAACGATATGGTCGTAGATGGTAAACACGCTAAATCTTGAAAGAAGGTGGAACTGGCTCACAAGTGCAGCTTCCGTAACACACCTATACGGGCTTGGTGCCATATTTTCAACCTGATGATGGTAGCTATCCGGGCGGGCTTAGAAAAAAACCCACCACATATACACGTTTTTCATTTCTCATATTGAAATGTGATAAATATTTGTACGTTTATAAAAACATTTTCCTTTATTAATTTACCTCATTTACTTTATTTTCTTTATTGATCATAAGATCATAACACTACATACATACATACATACATACACACATACATACGGTCTATATATTTTACGAGGAGGACGATTCTGGTAAAAAGTATTATGAGATGATTTCCTTTTCTGTGCGCCGCGTTTTCGCTCCATTTCCCTGTGTATTCCACTTCATACAGTTTATAAGTATACATTTGAAAATCTTACCAAATCAGTAAAAATAGACGAATCCTCAATTTTAGCTGGTCATTAACCACTAGATAACTTAAGCGGTCCGTGAATCGAAATTTTTGGCGAAATCACCTTTGTTTGTTCCTTTTCCATTGCCGCTTCTTTCACATTCAGCTATAAAAATAAGTTATGATAGGGCGGATTCAGGTGGACTGAAAGAAAGAGAAACGATTTCTTTGCATTTCATTTTTGTTTTTTTTTGAACTTTAAATTTTTTACATGTGTATAACATATACTAAGTTCCTACTTTGTTACACCCGAGGGAAATTAGATGCCAGGTACCGTGGTTATAGAATTAATTCGTAAACAAAGATAATATAAAGTAATTTACTATTACACTTTTTAAGGGTCTTCACGCTTCAAGCTTCAGGAACTTGACGAGGTTGAGGAACCTTCATAGCTTTACCGAGTTTATTGGTGATCCACGTATTATGTATACCTTAATATGTACTGTACGAATGCGTGCACGTAGTTCGGATCTGGCGATTAATAACGATGTCGATACGACTGTTGCTCGCTTATAAACCCGTCAAACTAGGTGTGGAAACTTCTAGAGCCATTTCTTAGAATTATATCTATTTGATTGCGAACAACTTTATTTTTTTCTGCGAACTTATACAAGTTGCTAATTAAATACAAAAATTTCTATATTTTTCGAAATATTATATTTTTAGTATTCAAAGTAATGTGATTTATATACGTCATAACAATATATGTGTGTTAGCTTTAGTATCTAAATAATTACAATTTATTATAAGTACAAAATAACATGTACATTATTTAGAATATTTCACGAATACAGAATAAGAGACGACAATCGTTATGTTGAGAGAAACAGATTTATAGTGCGCAATCACAGATCAGTTGTTGGTATTCCATCGGGGCCCCAGAGAACGGGCTTCGTATCGACTGAATTATTTACACTCGCGTTACTCTTACGGTGGAGATTCTAAAGCACACGGGGCAAACGGTGTCGACAAATATTATATTCTGTATTTTTATCTATTTCTTGACACATCTTTGGGATGCGCACTAAAATATAGATGAACATATTTTACTGGCTCAATCTGTGGTTCTTAGTTTGTTATCCATTGTTGCAATTACTATTCCATTGCAATGAATAGTCGAATTATAGTAACATGAATATTGTATATATATTCTGAGTTTTCAAATACCTACACATATATTGATATCACGGCAATAAATCTGGACTATGTAGAAGTTGATACGTGGTAGTCGGCTATAGTGAAATTGATAGAATAAAGGTATTTCTGTGAAGGAATAATTCATAATCAAAAATCAAAATCAACTTTTATGGTGATCGGTCAACCGATGTTGGATTTAATCAGTTTTCTTTATATAGGATCTTTATATTTTATACAAGGAATTACATAAAAAAGAAAAATTATACAATGTTCAGATTATGGCCGTGTCTTTATTTGGTTGTATGTGGAGCGCTGTAAAAGTTTCCGGAATAGATAAAAAAAGGAATATTACAACGGTACAAAAATGTATTTATTGTTTTACAAAATATTCTCCTTTAGCTTCAATGCATTTCTCGTACGAATACGCTGCTCAGTAGTGACCTCAAACACATATTATTTTTACTCTTCAACAGCCTCTTTTGGTGTTGAAAATCGTTGACCAAGTAAATAATTCTTAATTTTTGAAGAAACAAGACTGACGAAGAAGATCGCATGCTGCCAAATTGGGACCATATGCAGGATGCCTCAAAATATTTACGTTCTTCCGTTAACGACATTAATTTTGTTCGTCTGATTGTCTGAGAGCTGGCGTTGTAACGGAGCAAGATGATATGATATGGCGTTTTTGGTTATTTATTCGGAGTTCGTGAATAACTTCTGGCAAAGCAATGAGCGTGTAATTCACCGCACTATATTTCTCCAAGGGGACAGTAGTCACATGTCCAGTTTTATTTAAAAAAGTAGGAATGATCCGCTTAGCGTCAGACTGCACACTCGCTACTATAGTTGGATTCGGCTCACCTGCAAAGACCCAAAAGGTTGATCGCTGCTTTGTTTTGGGATCGTAGCTATATTTATATCCATGTATCATCACCTGTCACTATGTCTCATACCAAATTTAATGGCCCTTTGTTAAATCACGTAAGCACGGTCCGTTTTTTAAACCTCACTTAACTTATGAGAGATCCATCGGGAACAGTTTTTTCACAACCAAATATTTTTGTTGGATTTATTTTATCTGTCTCATGAATATATTAAGCTATTACATATAGGTACAGGTGTATTGTGAACGCAACACAGAAGCATTTTGAATTAGGTTTTGCTTGACACATTACTATTTTTTCCTTTGATGATTGTATCTTGTGCATTCACTTAATTGTACTTTTGTATTGTAGATACAACCTTTATTAAAAGGTAACAGAACACGAATTAAATTACAATTCTTAACAATAATTTCTATATTTCTTTATCGATAACGATAATACGAGTAGTTAGATGCCATTTTGTACATTATTATATGTCACTCTTATCCCGCCTGCGTCCTGTTGATATAGAGTTAACGGTAGGTGAGACGTTTCTATGCTAATTTTTGTCAGGATTTCACATAACCGTGAGATATCAAAACCCATTGAAACAGTGTCTAAATGTCTACAAATGTTCACACAACATTCTTTGAGTAGAATATTTTGTATAGTTATTTTACAAAAGTTATGATACTAACATAAAATTAAATAGAAAATAAACGGACGAAAGTGTTTGTTAGGAACTGTTTATTACGTGTTAAAAATAATCAAAATATATAACCATTTAAAAAAAAAAACTATATTTCATATGTACTTTTATGTACTTTCGTAATTAGGTAGCGCTAGGCTATATTTTATTTGTAATTAAATGTTATATTGTAATTTTATACGGACGTAGTCGCAGATGCTTTCTAGAGTTTTATACATATTTAAAATCCTTTGAATGTATTATAAAAGAGAACGTTTGTTAGGATGAATGGACGTTTGTTATTCTTTCACGAAAAATGTACAAAATGGATTTTGTTGAATCATCGTCGTAATATAGTTATCGGTACATTTATAAAGTTATCGTTTAAATTGGTCAAAATGCAACGATAAATATCAAGTGAATTGGAAAAAATCTTGCCACTTGAGCTATCTCGGCCTCGAACCTCATAACGCGTTAGAGTTGCACTTTGATGATGTATGATGTAATTTTTAAAGCCACAAATGCTGATGTCGCGCTGGCAAACTCTACCCATATATATTTACATGTAAATGTCGAAATAAAAAATGTAAGTAATAAATATTATTTTATGCTATGCTTATTATTTAAATCACATAAATGAAAATGTCTTAAATTAGAATTTGAGTTATTTACAATAAACAACTATAATTTAATAAGGGTAATATTTTTTACAGGTTTATGTTCTGAATCTATTAAAGAGACATTTCATTTATTAACATTAGAAATGTAATGACACAATATTGAAGTAACAAATTAAAAGAAAAATTCAATCATAGTAAGATTAAGCGTTAAGTGAACAAAAGTGAGTAAGTTGTCGTTATAGGATGTGCCAGAGAAGGCGGGCAACTTCAGCGGGAACTAACTTTAAGTGCTGCAGTAAGTAAGCGTCTGTGGCGAACGCGCCTTCGCGAATTACTTCCAAGCGATTTCGCTCTTTCGAAATGACGAGTTAACTTATAGCATTTGCAAACAAGAAAATAACGTTACTTTTCCATAAACATTATCGGCTGCTTATTACAGAACGGTTATTAACTACCTTAGCCCCGTGTTAAGCAACCTTGTTCCGGAATTTTTGATTTTATGTATTCGTATATATACGGTTTCAAATATCATTCTTGATTTTAAAAGCTTTTCTTATGTAGGCTTATTACGTCAATAATAATGTACACATATATAAACCAATGAATAAGCCACGACGTACTCTAATGGTTGTAGTTCATTTATTTTGTTATGGACTTTGTTAAAAGTTGTATTATAGAGTAAAACATTTTGATAAGTGTCTATAATCGTGGCAATTGATTACGAATATGACTTTAGAAATACGAATAGAGTATAAATAAAATAAGAAAACAGAAAATACTACTACTATGGTGTCTGTCAAGATGACTTTGCTCTATAAAAAAAGGATCTTGGGCAACCTTGTCACCTTCTACGTTAACAGATAATATTATTTTTCTTGAAGTATTGTACATAGTATTCGTGACTTTAAATTTAGATAGTAGATAATAAGACCAACACCGCAGAACTATGGTTTTAAAGTATTGTGTAGTAGGGATTACTTTAGAATCGATATTCCGCATTTATTTTCGTGTGTGAATTAAAGAACGCTTTCCATTTGCAACAGATAACAAAATTGTTACCAATATTAAAAACGTACAAGTTATTTATTGTTTCTTTAGCAAAGAAAACAACTATTTACAGAACGAAGATTTCGGTAATTGCTTGAGATGATGACTCACTTATTGAAATAGTGGGGAGTGTGGAAAGGCACGATGCCGATTCCCTTCGAGATGGAGCGTTATTTTATGATCGTCGCGCTGGCAACAAACTTCAGCTACCGCTTTATGATCCTAATTTATAAGTGAGCGCTGTTCAGTGTGTTTACGACTCTTTCTGGGAGTCTCCCGCGAGTGCGTTCAGTTCTGTCGCGACAGAGGGTTTGTTCAACCGTTTGGGAATGGCATGGCTTTAATACTGAAGTCCGTGTTACATTTTATTATTTCAATTGGATTAAAAAAGCATACCGCTGATTTTTTTTTTGACAAATTTTGTGCAACTCCTTGCCCTTAACTTAAAATTATAGCTTCTATGTTTATATAAATCAAATAAAGAAATCAAAGCATTTGTTGTTTGTCTGATCTTAACCTTTGAAATAATTTAACTGGTTTTGACGAGATTTTTACAGACAGATGGGGGGATGATTAAGAGTATTTATTTATCTAGACTACATAGCATTGCATTTGTGGATGGGAGCTATGCAGCTTAACATTTTATTAAACGAACAAACAAAAATTAAAATCCAGAAGATCGAAGTTGCAGATTCCAGCTATTTAGTGAATAGAAACGCGCAAAAATATTAAAACGACAGATTTATTGCTGCACACGGTGTCATTTAAGAGCATAAATTAATTTTCCATTTCCCCTTGACGTTTCGCTGAGCCGACCGACATGTCTCTCAGGCAAGATATTAACCAGTACATGACGCCGTACGCTTACTCGCTACTATACCTCTCTATTCTATTATCACTATTAAATTTAATTCCAAAAACCAGACGACTTTACTTGTACAAAACAATTTAAATATTTTTTTAAGTGATACGAGTAAGCGATGAGTTTTATCAAAATTAAACTATCAGCTAATTACATAATATTGGTCGATAAGTTTTATCAATAACTCCTTTTAAATGTGTTAATTTGTTGTGGGATCTTAGTATTTTATTATTAATAATATAATTTGATTATTATATATAAATGAAGTGTATTACAGATAATAACATGAAATATTAATTCTGAGATATCACATATTATACATATATTTTCCATTTCTTTTGTAAACAATTCACATTAATGAAAATGTTTTTTACATTATCAATAGGGTGATAATCACGAAGTGTCTTGTGATGACTTCAGAGTTCAAAAAGAAGATGTTAGGATTATTCAGTATGTTTAAAAAACACAAACATACTTGAAAATTCTAACTTTTTTTAAATTTAATTTTGAAGTCATCATAAGACACTTCGTGATTATTACCCGATTGATAATGTAAAAAATAGTTTTCATTCGTGTGAATTGTTTACAAACAAAAAAAAAACTAGGAAAAATAAGAAGATTGATCTAATTGCGTGTTTTGGTAGGTTGATATTCCTATGTACTCGTATACTATGCACGATAATATACTGTGAGATCTGTTTCGTTAGAGTACTATTTATGTTAATAGTTTATTTTATTTGTACCCAAAATAATAACAATAAATAATGAAATTGCTTAAACGAAAAGTATATAGAATCGAAGCTCATATTTATGAAGGTGGAACTACAGAGTAAAAGCGTAGGACAAGTTCGAGTAAAGTTACAGGTTAGAAATGCAACACGCAAAAGCCATCAAGTAACATTGTATGAATGGGTGTTCATTCAACTGCAGCCAGAATGCATCATGTTGTCTCAGAATTGGAAAAATATGGATACATATGTTTTCCTATGTTTAGGATGTTCTTAACATTTGCGGAAACAGAGGACAAATTTTGCGCGAATTTTTGATGTTAATACTCATATGTTTCACATATAAAACAAGATTATCGTGAGCGATATTTTGAATAAAGAAAAATGAACTAAGTTTGAAGTTTAGCGCAAGGAACAAAACAAAAATTCAAATTAGGAAAATTTGCATTTGTTTCTTTTGTTGTTAGTTTTTGAAAGCAAATTTAGAATTCGAAGGTGAAATTAGAATTTAGAACCGATCAGTGAAATCTATAACGTATTTAGATTTGTCAAACTTATGTACTAAAGTTGTATATAATATTTACAAGATAAGTTTATTGATATATATTTTTATTGTAGTAATAGAATAATGAAATTGAATTTAAAGACAAAACTAAAAATGTGTTAATTGATAAATTATTTAATTAAAATGAAGACAATTATTAAGTAAATAATGCGTAGTACATTTCAAGAATGTTTACTGGTTTCAACGCAACGTAGTTTGTGTATTCCTGTGATAAATCTAAGCAATTGCATTGCTCCGCTGTTGCGTATTTTGCCAAGTCACAACTATAAACTGTAACGAAGTATTGCGGTGTGTAGTGTACTCGGTTCGGGTTGCATTGGTTCAAATATCCGTCGTTCGGGGAAGGCTCACCGACACGAAGGAGGAAGGAGATTTCAATGCATTTGATTTATGTACCCCATAATGGGGCGCTACACCGCATTTTGCTGCATGCAACCAACAAGCGTCGTCTCTCTACGCTTAACCTCCTCTGTACATGAAATACCGACTAACACTTCGTCAATTAACTTGACTTAGTTTATTGTTACATCAGCATTAATTGTAATATTCAAAAGCATTGTATAAAAAAAATATAATTAAATATTCAGTATACACGTTTTATGTATTGTCTCATAGGAGTAGTTAAAATAAAATAACATTATATCCTGAAAGATTAAGAACCACGGACTTATTAATACTAGTAGTTGGAATCCAATGGTTGGAATTCGAATATAATTTATCATGTTTTGTTTGTTTCAGTATTACTGTCATTTTTTTCCAAAGGCTGTAATCATTGCACATATATATTTTTAAATCTTATTCTACCGCGCTAACTGCGAATAGATACCCTAATATATATATAATATATATATATATATATATATATATATATCAATATCAAATTGATTGAAATACCTGTAGTATTGTAAATAACTTAGAAAATAAGGAACTTTCGTTTTATTGATAATAATAAAACTCGTCAAAAGTTATTAAATAAAAAAAAAATCGTCTGACAAACAGAGAAAAATAGGACAACGGTAATTAATATAACAATAATTTTAATAAATATAACGGGACAAGTTTCATATAACTTACAAACATTATAATTAATATAAAACGATGATAAAATTCATAAAATTTTCTTTAAGGAATTACGTTCGCGAGCTCCTTAATAGATACAAAGCGATGGTCGTTAGGAGTACACGGTCTTTAGTCTTCGAAGCGTCATTGGCTAAATTGAAAACATAATTTATGGGTCTTTCACAACCTTAGCTTATGTAGATTATAGGTACGTCTTAAGGGGAAGGTATATCGCGCATTCTTCTGTTTTTTTTCTTCGACTAGCTAGGTCAAATAATTGCCCAGTACTTAGTGGAAAGTAGGCTGAAGTTTATATACAACGGCGATCGCCGGTGTCAAATTATATCGGCAGTAATCGCTATCATGTTGGGCTGCAGAAATACGCCTTCAGGACGCCAGCAAACGAATCCACATATGAACAGTACTTACGCCAAACTTAAAAAAAATGCTTATTTAGTAATTTGCTTTCGGTAATTATAATTTTAATGTTGTATGATTCACTTAGTGTTTCCTCTCTCTGGTTCTCTTATAATCCATAGAACCACAGAGTGTAAGACAAGATAGTAATGTATGTCGATGTATAATCATAAATTATGCTAGTATATTGGAGATCACTAAACTCCAACATCGTTTGAACGATCATTATAAAGTTTTAATAAGTGTTTTTCATGAAAAAGGTTTTTTTATAGACTATTTTTATTTTATTTATTATCTTAACAATATATTTTATTTATAGATAATGAATATAAAAAAGTATGTGTGTACTTATGTGCACGCTTTAGAAGCTATACTTCTTTGGCGTAACAAAATAAAAATCTTTTCAAAAATGTTATCTTCCGCCTTATTCTACGTTTGTAGAAAAAACGACAATAGAAAAAACATATTTAATACATACATACTTTTTTTTGAATAAAATGTTGACTAGAGCTAACTTCAGGGTGTTGGTTTTTCGTGACGGTGTGCGCGCGCATCGTAAAAATTTACTCTCACCATTTTTCCCTAACGCGCCAAAAGAAGTATAACTTCAAAAACGTAGGTAAAAAATTATATATTTTGGTCACAAAATTTCTTGGTAATCCGATGTTAAGCAACAGTATCCGTTTATTTCCCCTCTTCTGCGCATTTGCATCACACCGCTTGCTGCACTTCTGCGCGGTAAGAAAACACATCGCTGAACGCGTAGTGCTTACAAAAATTATAGTTTCTTAAAACTGTAATAACTTTGTAATTAAAGAAGACGTCGTGATGATCTCTTTTATTTCTTTTCATGACCAAGTGTGTAAGAAATAAAACTAAAAAAAAATTAATAGAAGTCTATCCAATAGTTTATGCGTGATGCGCGGACACTTTATACACTTGGTACACTTATATAATTTTATTTATATAAAATATCTATACACAATCAAGTAAGATTTGAATATAATGTTTAATTTATATTTGATTAAAGAGGTTAATTATGTTTAGACAAGAGTATTAACCATTATTAAATTAATCATATAAAAACAATATATCTGCGTAGACAATTTTACAATGACAATATACATAGTTGACATATACTCTTTATAAAAATAGAATATAAATAAATAAATAGAAAGATAGAGTATATTAACTTCATGAATAATAACCCAAACAGACTCATAATTCGATTGCAATGTGTGTATTTCGGATATGAATTAGTCGAGCTTGGTGTATACTAACCCAATAAAATATACCAAATGTAAAACATAATTATTCTAGGTTTTACAAAGACGAAAATTGTGCACCATACGCTTATATCCTGCGTGATCTGTCAGCAGCGCTGCGTATGATATTTGTACCTCAAAGTACTGTGTTATTCAACTTAATAGCCATTAGTTTGGTTCGTTAGCGGAATATTGCTAACGAATGTGCGGCGGCCGCGCCGCATTCCGGGTGCTGCGCGCACTTAAACGCTCAATTAGCGTTCTGTTCAAATATCTACAAAATAATAAATTAATAATAACATTAAATTAAATCTAATAGTTTATCAATTTTTATCGATATCATTAATGTGCAAATACTTAGACATGATTAAGTAATAGAAAGTGGCTTTTGGCGTTTTTTTTATGTATCATATTTGAGTAATAAGAAATACCTCGGATTTATTAACCCAATAAAATTTTTTTGAGGTTAACAACTATCATAACTATAATTATATTATTTTTATGTAAAATATTAACTGCCCATCTCGGCTTTGCAAGGGTGTTTTTTTTTTCTTTTTTTTTTTAATATATGTTCGGCAAAGTAACTGTACGTATAATACTGTACTGTATAAGAGAGAGGGAACACACTAGTCGGAAGGCGATTCCACATCTTCACAGTACGACAAAGATAAGAATTTTCGAACTTCTTCGTTCTTGCCGAGAAGGTTGCTACTGTGTATCTGTGGAGCCGCGTACCCGCCCGTTGGTTCTGAAGGGGAAAGGAGAAGACGGGATGAGGTTGAATAATTCTTCAGAACACTCTCCATGATACAGCCGATAAAACACGCTCAATGAGGCGATGTCTCTTCGTAACTGTAGCGGTTCAAGGTTGTTAGTGATGTCTGTATACAAAGACAAAGTGTAACAAAGATGAAAAAATAAAACCAAATCTCCTCTTTACAATACGACCATCTTCAGTCCGCTTCCATCTTTTTGCCGCTCTGAATATAGACGCAAGTTCGGCTTTGCGCGTGATATAGTCAAGACTTTAATACAAAACGAAGTTAAAATTTTATTATAGGAGTCTAAAATTGGTATTTATTTATCATTAAGTTGTCTCGATTTTATACGTATAATATAATACGAATTTATAACTAAATTTGTGTTCTGCGCAACTACTGTACTGAACAACTTAACATGTATCAGTCAATATATTTTCAAGTCTCCCCACTGTCATTTGTCTTTTTAACTTTATAGGTTGGCATTTGAACACAATCTCCTTTGATGTTAAATGATGATGTGGTCTAAGATGATAAACATGCTTAACCTAGAGAGGAATTCGCTCTCAAGTACAGCTGCTGGAACACACCAACAGGTGCTCGTCGACAGCTTTTGTTTTCCTTCACCGAAAGATCCGACTCAGTATGCTAGGATTTAAACCTACGTTCTTCGACGCTGTGTCCGAGCATACTAAGCCATCATCGCTTCAATCAGTTTGCTGACCTTTTTATATGGAGATTTTTTAACGTAATTTATTTACTATCCCGTACGATTTTTTTAATATTTTTTTTCATACAAATCTTGTCCTAACAAATGTTGTTAGTACAGAACAGTAAGTGGGGTAGTACAGTAATTGTGTAGGTACAAACACATAAAAACAAAGATATAGTCAAACAGGTGTCGCCGTTCTGAACGGATAACATTAAATATATTCGGCAGTTGAATGTTATTTATGTACATAAAGTAGATTTACTTATAAAACATCGATTTATTGCATAATACCTGACGTTATGTATAATAGAAATTCAATCTGAAACAGATTCAATTCTGTAACCGTGTAAAATATTTCTTATCATTTTTGAAAGCGTTATATAATACATATATTGTCAATAAGCATAATCTCGAGGGAGAAAAAGTGGTCTTATTAAAGAAAATCTGAAAACAGGAAGTTCAGAAGTCAAGCTGCCGTGATCGGGATGATTAATATAGCTCATTTGCGGTGCTCAGCTACGGGCGGACGTCTACGGTCTACGAGGCGCTGCTACGTGCTCGACTCTGCTTACATCGTTTACGCTTCCGTGCCAGAATTTATTGTATTCCACCCCATTTCAACCTTTTATCTCCATTATATATTAATGTTAATGTTATAACCGAGTGTAAGGTAACGTCATGTTCGTCTTTGTTGACTTTGTTTCCGATGATCATTCGTACACAATAGTAATAACAAACACGTGTTACAAATTAAGTTATACTAAAGCTTACTGCAATTCGTATGTAAAATATATTTCAGTGTAGTAATAAACAGCAGTTATACTTATTATCAATACATATTATAAAACAAAGTTGTCTGCCGCGTCTGTCTCTCTGTCTGGTTGTTCATGAAATTTGTTAATATGCTATCAGAGGTACAGTACAGACAACGACATACGGTATTTTTCGTTTAGAAAAAAGTACTGTTTCCAAGGGATAAGTTAAATCTACATTAACGCGTGTGAAGTTGTGAGCAAAAGCTAGTATTTTAAATGATATTCTGACATTATTACTCATCCCTTAGAGTCTATCTATCGATTTTGAGTTATAATTTTTATCATTACTATTTATCCTCAATGTGAAAGCGTAACACTATGTAGTCTAGATAATATTCTGTAACTCATCTACGAGTCAGCAAAAGTAACGTCAAAATTGGTTAAGCTGTTCTGCAGGTTAACTTCAACAGACAATAGATACTCCGTTTTTATTTATTTGTGTAGACTACTCTATAAATATGTTTATGGAATAGATTCGGTTAGTAACATAATTTACTGGCTGTGAAGGAACACATCGTAAGAAATATAGAACTTTTGAGAAATGTTTTAACATTATAATCATGAATTGAAATAAAAATAAAATTTAGTATATCAAATACATCCTCCTGTTAATGTAAATATATTGTTAGTAAATAAAAAATGTATTAATTATAATATAAGTGTTCTATTAAAGTTTTAGTTTTACTTGGGAAATATATTGAAAAATACAAACGTGTTTAATTAAATCGTCTATACGGTGATATGTACGTTGATCTGTGATATTTTCAATCGATTTAACTGTAAACAAGCATTAAAAAAACGGCAGAGCAATCAGTGGGCGGGTATTATTCGCGTAATTGGTTTCTAATGCCACGTAAAACCCACAAACGTGTTGGGAGACTGGACCGAGAGATAAAGTGTACCCGTATATACTTTCTTTTTCTATCTTCCTGTACTTTTTATCCAATATAATCAAAATTATAAATATTGATACTGAATAAGTGATATTTATCAGTGTATTTTTAACTAGTGAAATTATTACATAATTTGAAATGAAATAAACATTAAATAAGTAGGCATTTTAGTAAAATTTTAATAAAAAAAAATGGCAAATGGTCAAAAATTGAGTAGCCCAAAGCAATCTGTGATTGACTTCGCTTCAACGAAACAGTACTTTCATTATATATGCCTATTTAAAGATGGAGATATTGTGATAATTGTTTTAAAAATAAGAATCAAGTGTCTTAAAAAATAAAAAAATATATTTTCAATTGGTGTTACCCCATGCGTGCACAACGATATATTTATTTTTTATATTTATATAGATTAGAGCATTCATAGGGAAGGAGTTGTTTTATGAGCTCGATACTGAGATTTTTTAAGTATTCTACTTTATGCGAGTTTTCAAGAATAAGTGAACAGGTTTTTGAAATTTCAGTAACGCGCATGTAATCACATCTTGTACTAAAATTGCTTATAGGCTTCAATGGTCGTCTATTGAACGGTTTTACCGGTTGCTAATTGCTTCTTTTTTCATATAATTATAATTTATTTATAGGTTTAGTGTATGACTACAAAATAAGCTGATGTTAAGTGACGATGCTGCCTAGGAAATCAGCACGCTTATCCTAAAGGAACTTTATTCTCTAGTGCAGCTGCCAGAATATACACATAAATGCTTGGCAACATATTATCTAATTGAGAGCGATAGCTAGTCGGGGTGTATTTGAATATAACCTGCCTGCTGTTGTTGCTGTTTTTTTTAAGGTTATAACTTCTTTGAGTGCGTTGGGGGAAAAGATGTGAGTGAAATTTAAGAAGCGCATGCGCAGCGACCCGTAATTTTTTAGTATGAAGTTAGTCAATAAATTTTCCTTTAGTATAGTGTGAAGTAATATTTATGTTCAAGATGTTTATTCCGGTATTAATATATGTGTCATAAAACATGTGTTTTATATCAATAACGATTAAAATTATTACTGTATTTTTAATGATTGCATACGATGGAACTGATATCAAAAATCTATAATTGATTACTTTATTCATTAATAAATCAATAAAGTAATTGTTTTTTTTTATATATACGTCTATATTCATGAAGTAGCAAAAGCTATTTTTCATGTCGTTAATTTAATATTAGTTCGGACGTTAGCTTGCACTATCGCTTGGAATTAATTGGCTACTGTCAAGTGCCATCGCTTGACAGTGGCAGAAGTGACATCTGCCAATCATTTCCAAGCGGAAGTGAAAAGTAACGTCCAACTTAATATTTAATTATGGATTTTCGTAAATGAACGTCGTCATCAATCAAATAAATAATTAAATTTGGTTATTTTTTAAAACATGTATTATTTCCAGACACAATGACCTCCGTATACAATTTTAAGGGATTTATTGTTACACAGATTAAAGTTCATAATACTACTATGTTCAGCATTATCTGTGCTTGGCATAACATCAAGATATGGTTGGAGCAAATGTTGGTAAATACTACCGCGATGTCACGTGGTACTGAACGTATGTCATGCATGATGCAAATAATGATAGTGAAATCAACATAACAAATGTTGAACAAATATAATTGTTTTTTTTTGTACTAGTTTACAAAATCCAAGTGGCCTGTCCGCGATTTCGCATGCATTCTTTCTGTAGTAATAATTTTCGACATGTCATTTTATTTAGTATATTTTATGATTTATTACTATTACTATTGATAAACCAAATGACTAAATATAAGCTACTATAGCTACAAATTTGAAAATCGGAGATTAAATACCAATTAAATTTTTTGTTTTTTTTTAATTATTTATAGTTAAAGTAAAAAGAAATAACTTTTACAACTCCTTAAATATTTTCAAAAGTATTTGTTAATAATTTTTATAGCCTACCAATTTGTGAATGAAATGTAGATAGATGTCGTGTACAATGTTCATTTAAATGAGTCGAAAATTAAATTAAATTTCAGCTTTTCATTATTATTTCTTTAACGAAACCCGAATTATACATGTCATTGTTAATGCAGAATATCTTTACTCGGTACAAAACAAAAAAAAAAGTCTTTATATGTATTTATTTGTACAAAGTTTGATCAGATGAGACTTAACATATTTTTGATGATTTTTTTTTAATGTTGTTGTTGATGTTCTGTAGTTAGGAAGTGCTACTGGTGTGATATATTCAGATTAAAATTGTAATATGATTTATTAAGAACCATTTGAATCCTTTACGCAAATTTCCTTTATACATTCACGGCATTTGCATTGTTCGTAACACATTTTCTCTAAACATATTATTAGAGGCGCCTATAAAAAAAAAAACATTTGCCTATTTACAAAAACCAAGTATTAGATTACACCACTTTTTAAGCTTTTAGATAAATTTTCGTTATAAGTTCGTGATGTGTGCGCTGTGCATTTTTGTATTATTTTATTGTTTAGAATTCTTGTTCCAAAGAAGCTTGTTGGAATAAAAACGTCGAGAGTGCAGCGCCCCTGTCGCACTTGAATCCTTGTAAATTTATGACCCATGTCCGTTGAAGCTCTGGTCAGTTTACGAATATCGGATAGAGAATTTTATGCGTCTCGTGATTTCACTGCATTATACGTGCAATGAAATCTCAAAAACCGTTGACCACTGGTACTTATTTCACAGAACTAAGAAATAAATTGTCTATATTCTCATATTTTATTATCGTAATAGATTATTCATTTATTTATACAATCCTTATTAATAATGTATGAATAGGTTTATTGAAGTTATACTTTTACAGGCGCGTTAGGGAAAAATGATGAGAGTAAATTTATATGTCACGAAAAACCGACACTCTGAAGTTAGCTATAGTCAACATTTTATTTAAAAAAATGTATGTATTAAATACTTTTTTCTACTGTTAGTGTCGTTTTTTTCTACAAACGTAGAATAAGGCGAAAGATAAAATTTTTGAAAAGATTTTTATCTTGTTACGCCAAAGAAGTATAACTTCTAACGCGTGTACATAAGTACACACACACACTTTTTTCTAGACAATTACAAAAGTATTAATAAAACATGCCTATAAAACATGTCCTGTATGTTTATTTATGTCCATATCCGTACTTTTGATTGATACTGCAAACATAATTTTATTACAATATCGAAGTTATAAAACGGCTTGTTCGGCAAAACGATAAAGTGAATTTTGTGAATATAAAAGTGCATTTTATGCGTGTTGTACAAAAACCGGGTGTTTTTAATGGCAAACGTACGCGAGCTCGCCGCGGACTCGGCTCGGGATTGCGTCGGTCACTGTCGGTGACTACCGGCCGCGACGCTACGTACAAATACGAATGGAAAACCAGAATCCATGAACCTTCTTGGAATTTATTTACTTAGATATTAGGTTTATTTATACATCCTTTATGTCTCGTTTCCGTTTGCTAGTACTGTAGAAAGCGTATGTAGAATTATGATATTTTCCTTTACGGGATTTTTTTTCCAGATAATATACATCGTGACAGCTAACATAATCTACTCATATTTCATAAACTAAAAAAAAAAAGGAGGGTTCTCGATGTCTCTAATATATTTGTATGTGTACATTTTTTTAGAAATAAAATCTAGTTTTGTAGTGAGTCTGAAATTGGTTAAGTATTTTTTTATTTTATCCATTCAAACAAAAAATTAGATCTTTTATCTTTATAACTCTTTCCTTATCACTACATAGTATAAAACAAAGTCGCTTTCTCTGTCCCTATATCTTTATGTATGCTTAAATCTATAAAACTATGCAACGGATTTTGATGCGGTTTTTTTTAATAGATAGAGTGATTGAAGAGGAAGGTTTGATATATATAATAACATAAATTAAATAGTGGAGAAATACTGTTATTTTTGAGGTTTCTCCAAATTTAACGCGTGCGGGCCACGGGCAGTAATTAATAAATCAAAACTACTGGATCGATTTTAATAATTTTTTCAGTGAATGACATAGGCTATATATTTTATACCCGTGCGAAGTCGGAGCGGGCCGCTGGTAATATTATAAATACCAATGTAAGTTAATTATTTATTTGCTACATTTTCACGACTTAATAATAATGAAACCTTGCACTGATGTTTCTAAGAATATAGAAAAAGACATAGGGTACTTTTCAGCCGTGAGTAAAGTTTCGTACCTAAGGGATAGATAAAATTTTACATTCATGCAAGTGAAGCCGCGAGCAAAAGCAAGTAATAGTATAGATTAAACTTATCTACAGATTCATATATATATAATAATTGTGCTTAAGGTTACTTTTAATGGGGTATGTTTGTAAAAACAATTTTACTAGTAGTAACTATCTAGATACGACTTGTCACTGAATGTGTTCAAGTCTCATATACTTTTCACTTTTATAAAAAAATCCAGTATCTATGTTTTACAAATTAAACAATTGACTTTTCACCATCACGTCTTTAAAAAGTGAAGTTATTATGTTTTTCAAGACCACTCTGCTGTAGGAATCGATCTCTGTGTTTTGGAGAACTTTAGATACACACTACTTACGGACATAGAGTAAGCCTAGATTGAAGTCAGTAATATATTAATAAAACAATTAAAAAAATAAAAAAGCCTTTTATTTACTACAATGAAATCTAAACAGTTAATACTATTACAGTTTGTTTTATTAATTTAGCAACTATCTCCTACTGTTCAATTGTTTGTTTCCCAACTATCATAATCTATATCTTAATTTGTAGCACTCTCCTCAGTGGCGTAGGCCTCCCCCAATTCTCTCCATTCTCTTTTGACGCTATTCTAGACCAGTCACAACCAATTTAAAATCTCCGAGAAGTATTATATTTTTTGATTGAGTAAAAAAATTTAATGCAGTTTCTAATGGTCGGTAGAATAAATCCATGTCTTGATTCGTGTATATTTCCGTGGGCGCATATTCTTGAATAAATGAATTATATTCTTAATGTTGTTGTCCATATGTATTCAAATATTTCTTTATAAAAAAATCTTCTCCATTCCTTCCCTTACTGCTCTATATTCGTATTTCTTTTCTTGTTTCGCACAAACATATTATGACGTCGCAATTTAGCATTTTACATCATAATTGAGTTTTTTGATTCTGCTATCGGATAAAAACGCTCTGACGTTTAAAGTAGGAATAAAAATGGTTTGTGACTAAATATTTTGTATGAGACTACATGATTTAGTATTACCTATTTTATGTATATTTACAGTAATAGGTCACAAATAATTGTCTTGTATGAAATTCGTTTTTTTTTTTATATATATTATAGGGGGCAAACGAACAGGTGGGTCACCTGATGGTAAGTGATCACCGCCGTCCATAGACACTAGCAACACCAGGGGAGTCGCAAGTGCGTTGCCGGCCTTTTAATATATGTGGGCCTCCGGCGCTCTCACTGACCGAACGAAATGCAACAGTGCAACCACTGTTACTTCACGTCACTACATAAGATTCAGCGACGGGGCAGTATCGAGACAATCGCTTAAACCAAATCGAATAATACAAATACAAAATTAAACAGACTACTCGGATATCATTTCAAAGTTATGTGTTTCTTTTAAACAAACATCTTCCTTTCAGAATACCGTACGCTGACAAGATCACTCCGGAGCCAATACTTCACAACAATGCAAGCCGGGACACAAAGCCAGACTCGATCAGGAACAGTTATAATAGCCAATTCAAAGTTGGCATTTACGGTTGGAGGAAGAAATGCCTTTACATTCTTGTCATGGCTCTTATGCTTATGATGATCATTAACCTTGCATTGACGCTTTGGATATTGAAAGTTCTGGATTTCAATTCTGTAAGTACTTCATATAAATCATGAAACATTACGTAACAATACACTTTTTATAGAATAATAATGAATTTATGAATTAATGAATGAAAGAAAAACAAATTTTGAATTAAAAGTTTTTTTTTTATTAGGTAAATAATTTTGCTTCGTTGCAATGGTTAGGCCTACAGGTAATATAATAACTTATATTACTACAATTGAATATATATAGAATATACACACTTATATATTTAACCCCTGGAATGTCCAATACCATAAAGTTCCATACAAACGAATGTAGTCCTCATGAGGCAAAGGTCAATAGACTGTTGGCGGCATAAGCTTAAAAAAATACCTGATTTATTACAAAAGTTTGAAAAATAATTATAAAATGTATTGTAAAATTATGATTTTTATGTAAAATGTGTTTTTAAATTATTTTTTTTAGGAATTTCTTTTGAGTAATCCATGAAGTTTACAATGTATGATGTCGTGAAGTTATAAAAATAATAAAAATATAACATCCATTTTGAGATGTGAGTCTTAAAAAATCAGTAAATGGATTAATGATATAAACTTACATTTCGTCTATTCAGTACATAAACTTTGGATTACCATTGTTATCATGGATCAGACATTAAGTTAATGACAAATGAATTGATTAGCTAATAAGAATTAAGTTAGCTTATTTTGTATGTATTTTACGTTACACTTATCAGTATATTAAGGAAAAAAAATAGAGCATAATATGCTGTAAAGAATATTTAAAATCGCATAGATTTACAATAACGTGACACTAGTAAAAATTGCATTGCAGTAGAAACCGGTTTTAATACTTCTAAAGAGTTCTGTTTACTTGTAGAGTTATTTTGTAACGAATAAAGATTGCAATCAAATTTTACATTGTTGTCAAATGTATTTGATTGTTTAGTGAAAGCACGTAGTAAAAACACCGTTCTTTTTTATTTCTTGTTCCAAGTCGGTGAAAAATGTACAGTTTATACATCGCACAAAGTCTCATTAAATATTATTAAAGTTCTCTTTCCTTTGAAATTAATGTGTTTTATGTTGTTAGTTAATATAAGACCTTAGAATTAATTTCTTATTTTTTTAATTTGTTATTTGAATTATAACGTTAGACATTGTATTATAACATGCATCTATGGAAAAAAAGTCATAGTGGTCAAGTGGTTTGGCAGATTCAAGCCCCGGTACATCTAACAAATGTTTCGTAGTTCGCATATAATTATTAATTTAAATTGTTAACACTATCGGTTGACGGTGAAGGAAAACATCGTGAGGAAACCTTAACCTGAGAAATGTTTTTGTAGTAGCACCGTATGTTCGAAAATATAGAACTTTAGATTTACGTCGCGAGCTGGCGTGGTGATTATGCCCATACATTCCTTTCGGAAGAGGCCTATGACCTTATAGTGGGTTTTTTACAGCCTGATGATGATTAGGCTTTCTATACTACTATTAGAAAGTGATAAGTTTTTTATGTTTACTGAGCTACTGATTAAATTTTAAAATTCATTCATTAATAGAATGCCGTATTTAACTATGCCAACATATTGTTGAGTTTTATGTTATAATTAACAGGTTTCTAGTTCTTTTATATATTTTATTTTGTTTTAGGAGGGAATGGGTCAGTTGCGTATTGTCCCAGGAGGCTTACAATTATTAGGACAAGCACTAGTCCTTGACTCTCTATTTGCATCAGGTATCAAATCACGCCGAGGAATACCTATTTCCATAGAATCCTCTCGAAACTTTACTGTTTCTACTCGAGACGTACATGGATTACTTCAGAGTAGATTATTTTTAGGTACGTTATTGTTATTTGATTCAACATTATAGGGAGTATATTGTTATATATCTTAATTTAGAATACCATATTCTTGTTTCTGTTTACGCTAAGTACTCTGGTCAAAACTTAAATTCTCTTCTACTCTCCTCTATCTGCAGTTACCACAGAACTCATAGCACACATATCATTCTTCACAAAATCCGTTCACATTTTCTACTACTTTTCCTATATTCGTCCCATTGTATATCTTAATTATTTGGGTACTTCTTGTTATTTACAATTGTTGTTAGTATATTTTGACACAGACTAGAGTCTGTTTACCTTCTAATTAATGATACTTTGTTGCCTTCCCAATTATCACTCGATATTAATGTTTAAGTCGTTTACATTAAGAACTGTGTCAACTATCAGATATTATTTAGGCCAAGACCGTCTAGAAGTTAACGCCGCACGGTTGGAGGTTCGAGACTCGCGAGGTGCATTATTATTCGGAGCAGGACAAGATTCAGTCACAGTTGGCGCAGACACTCTGACTGTATCCAGCCCGGCCGGGGTTGTCCTCCACACCGCCGCACAGACATCTCTCGTTAAGGCACCTCCTTCCAAACAGTTAATGTAAGTTTGTAATTATGTTATGTAGTATGTGTTTCAAAATAGACCAATGCCATTGGATAGTCAAGATTACCAGCCATTTTGATACCGCTTTAATCCTTTATATTTTTTCTATTCCGATTGCTTCTGCTCTCCCGCGCACACCTGTATGTATAGTTTAGAACAAAGTATAAAACTATGAATTTGGTGATTTCCAAATGTCATGAACTTGCTTTTAAAAAGCGTGCTGAGTAACTGTGATGTATCTAACAGTTATGTTACAGTAGCGGTTCTTAACTGGATATCTAAGTATCACGGACGTGAAATAACCTTACAAGTTGTACAAAAATACAACAATACGACATTGCGACACTGTAAATACAGTAAAATGTATTCCAATAAGAGTTCTCATATAGGTTAATCACTATTTATAAGTATTTAGAAAGGAATAATAAATACAAATATAAATATACATTCATGCAAATCATACTTATGTAAATGCAATGTTTTCAGTCAGACGACTGAAAAGAAACGGGTACGCAATTAAACGGGAATTAAGGAGTTAAGAACAACTGCAGTAAAACTTAAAACTCGTTCATAAGTTAATTCCTAATTCTGTTTACCTTTTAGTAAGTTGAATTAGTTAATACTTAGGATACATAATTTAATTTGTTTAGGTAATTTTAATCTCGTATTTGATGGCCATGTAGAAAATATAATTGTCTTTTAGTTGATCTTCTATAGATATTGTTTTTCTACAGATCTAACAGGAATAATTATGTTATTTCCTAGTGTTAAAATAGAGTGTAGGGAAAAGAAAGGATTGTAGTGGATTATATTAATTTGGCATGAAAATTTTTTTGTCTGTCTATAGTACTTTTGTTGTTAATAGAAGTACATATTAACTGTTGAATAAATTTATGAAACAGTTTGGAGTCATCAACTCGATCTCTTGAGATGCATGCGGCGCAAAACATAGCTTTGGAATCGCGTTCGGGTGACATCAGCGCTAGCTGCCTGACCACTTTCAGACTTCGATCTATCGCCGGATCGGTGAGCACTCAACTTTTAACTTTATAGAGATCTTAAATGACTTATAAAATTTAATAAGAGATTTTTCTCTTACATATGAGATTGAGAAATTTAATATAATAACTATTTTTGTTATAGTAACGATTATTTAACTGTATTGTAGCAAATACATTTATACAAATAAAATAATATAAGACTGCCGTCATGCACGCATCATGCAAATGGTACGGGATAGATTTTGATCTATTTTTTTTAGGTTTACTTCTTAAACACATTGTGCTTAACGAAAAAAAAAATTATTATGATATCTTCAATTAATATAAAATTGTAAAACTTTCAAAAACTACGATTGTGCGTTCAGCGATGTGTGAAATGGGGCAAGCGGTGTGGCACGCTTACGTAAAAGAGGGGAATTAAACGGATATTTTTTTTTCCTAAATAGATTTTTAAACAAAGTATATTTTTTCTTTATTTATTTTTTGTTTTCTCCTGTATACGTACAATATATACCGGCTAATCTTAAACAAAAAAAAAAGTTTTATGAACGTTAACGTACTTATTTATTTTTAATATTTTTTTTATTGTGGGATGGTTTAGTGACGTTTTATTGTACATGACACTAAGCACAAACAAAAATTGACAATCCATCGCCAGATTTTCTAGTCTTGCCAGCCTTCAACTCTTTAGGTATCTGTGTATAAACTGGATGGTCCTGAAACGTAATAAACTAAAAAAGAATCATCAGTTGCCTACAGACTTTGGTTAATACATCATAGGATACCCGACCGCGACACGACTAATGCCCGGTTTCTGAAGCCGTCAGTTAAACTATCAATAGCTATTGATTCAATAACGTTATCCATAAGACAAGCGGCTAACTGTCAATGCGTTTCTGAATACAGAAATGAGACGTAGACTGACATTTCTCGTGTCATTGTGTGTTCAGAAACCCAATTTGACAAGTTATCGAACCGATAGCGCTATTAAACAGATAAACTACAGTTAAAATGCTTCAGAAACCGGGCATAAGCATGCCAATTATGTTTTTTTTTAATTTACTTTACAGGTGTTAATGTTTGATCACAATCACACCTAATGTAAAATGCTGATGTTGTCCAAGACAGTAAGCACATTAAGCCTAAAGGGCGACAAGCTCTCAAGTGCAGCTGCCGGA
Organism: Antheraea assamensis; assembly: GCA_035772565.1. Lineage (NCBI taxonomy): Eukaryota > Metazoa > Arthropoda > Insecta > Lepidoptera > Saturniidae > Antheraea > Antheraea assamensis. Next base: position 7,432,462 of record JAQQSE010000031.1, on the reverse strand, counting down.
ACGGACCTATAGGTGTAAGATATTTTCACCTTGAGGTTGGTAGCTAGCCGGACGAACTTAGAAAAAGCCCTACCACGATGCTATAGTTTAATCACGATGTTTTCCTTCACGGAAAGCTCCCGGTCATTCGCAAGGATTCGAACCGACGTCGATAAACGCGGTGTCTGTCGGAACACGCTAACCCAATGATTATCATCGCTTCTAAACGTGGGTGTTGCATATACTATATAGTTGTCGCGATGTAGACTGACTCAAACACCATGTTCCACTAAGTCCTTAAGCAAAGAAGCCGCTTAAAGAGGGCAGTGCGCCCTGACATAGTATCCTCACCTGGCCCCAGGGGGGTAGCCAGAGATGACCGCTATAGTTTAGTCCTTAAGCGTTAATAAAAAAATTACCATAACAGTTTTTTGTCATTTAATTCCGATTTCAGATACGCTTAGACGCGCCGAGTATATATATGCCAAAATTAAAATCCGCTTTGCCATTGCCGCCATCGGCTCCACACGGCCATGACCCTCATCATCAAAATATTTACCAATTATGTGCATGTGCAAACGGGAAGTTGTTCCTGGCGCCGCCACACGGTATATGCGCTGCTAGAGAAGAAAGTCTTATATGTCGATGATTAATTTAAAAATGTATGTATGTATATATAATAAACATATATGTTGAATCCAGCTTTAAATATGTTGCTAACAATAAAGAATATGAGGTTTTGTTTCAAAGTATATTTGGATGAAAAATCAAGATAATATTTACCTACTCTACATAAAAATGTGTTGTTAATAGATATCCAAAACGTGTTTATTACTGTTTAGTTAGAATAGATATGCTAATAATAAGTAAGTTTTGTCAACACAAAGTAATATTTTGTCAAAGTAAATGTTTGTTACTTTGTTATGAAGACGTAAGACATTGTGCTAGTCAAATTAGAAGAGACACTTGACGGATTTTAGTGTAATTTTAATAATCAGTTAGAAAAATAATTCCAACTTATTGTATTTAATTATTTATGTCGTATTGCTTGTATTAAATGTTATAGTGAAAAATGTAATATAAAAATTGATTTGAAATTCTACAACGACATTCAAAACGTATCAAATCTATAATAAAGACTAGTGCCTTTCGGAATCTTATTTAGGGTAACTTCTGGTTGAGCAATTAATTTTAACAATTAAATTACGGACTGTATCGATTTTAACTATACGAGTATGAATTTTTATAAAAAGTCATTTATATCATCGATTACTAATCGATTAACCGATTATTACTCCTATTTCATGATTTATTATTCTTTAAACATGCAATCATACATTAAAAAAAGTATATGGTACGAAAGAATATCTAAATATAAAAAAGTAAGTTACATTTTGGTTAAACATTTTTATCAATTATCGTTACTATTTATGTAAAGCGATTGTACAATTCGTTATACCTGTATTTGAAAATTGCTTTACACGAGGTATTATTGGCCATTTATAATCGAGTATGAAAAACATTCATATTGCTTTGAATCGATGCAGAATGAAATAATACCAATCGTGAACATTGTAAACGGGCTGAGAGATTTATTTGCCCTAAAATAGTATGTGGAATTAAATATATTTTACATGTATATTAGATTAATAATTCTGTGTCTGTGTTAAATAGGGTAATGTCAAATATTATTAGGGATCAGTATATTGAAAAATATAATAATGCAAATAAATGTATTGTCTAAAATAAATGTACGTTTGCATAGAGAAATATCCTTTAGAAAAATTAAGCATTGTATAGCTAACAACACCCTGTTGCGAATATTTATATGTGTATCATTAATAGTGTATACCTTTGTTAATATTGTTGTAACGATAATTTGTAGAGAAATATTAAGTACATAAATATGGCTATTATAATGAAATTGTTTTGATAATTCACCCTTCCGTTTAATTACCTCGCTTTTCCATTAAAAAATAATGCAACAAAGGGAAACAACACGGCGCTATGTTCTTAAACGTAAATTTGTTTTTTTTTTTACTCCAAGGGAACGCAGTGCGAGGTCTAGGAAAATTGCGCAAAAGAATTTTCAACTAAAGTAGCATTCTTTCTTCGTTTTCACGTTGTTTCGCTCAGGACGTAATAATTGTAATAGAAGTAGTTAAATAAATTATTATAAATTTAATTACCATTATATGATTTATTATTGGGGCACCAATATATAGCATAAGTTAGGCATAGGTTAATTATGATTTAAAGAAAAACGGCTTGAATAAAAAATCTTATAATCCAACCAATTATAAATGAATACAATATTTACTGATACAGAAGTATTTTCAACTACTCTTAATATGAAAATCGTTATATTAAAATACAGGTTAGTTTTACTAGTATGTAATTAGTTTGAGTACATAACGTTCAACTACTTTTTTTTTTCGAACTGACTACACCGTTAGCTTGTTAAGGCCATTAACAGTTTGACCGGACTACAAGCAGTAAAACGTTCCTTACGTTGGTATTTGTCTGACGTGTATTATGACAGTAAGTTAATAAAAATTATAATATACAGATTATTAGACTAACAGCTATAATAAAAATTATAGGCAAATCTTAATGGCTTACACTTATTTTAAACAGTCATACTTTTTAGGTCTTCAATTGACTGTGTTTTTCCACTTTAGAAATGCGTTTCCCGCGTATTTGTTTCAACACAATATTTTTGGACATCTAACAAAACCGTATGCTCAGAGTGATGAGAAGAGTAATAAATAATAGACAAAAAGAATAATAGTCTTTAAAGTTGTTCCTACTGTAATTGAATGTAGCACGAATCTCTTTCAAGTATAAAATATTCAGGAACTTGTTAATTGAATCCCACAGACAAACTGACTGACACAAATTATTATACTATAAAACAAAGATGGAATAACTTCATAAGATTCGCTATTTCATTATGGTTATGTAATATAAAAAATTATATTATATATTATAGTCGTAATAGCTTAGTGGCTTACTGGTGCAACATCAATTCGATGTCCGAAGGTTAGAACCCCGGTATGTACGCGTACATTTACTAATTTAAATTGGTAACACTATCGGCTGACGGTGAAGGAAAACATCGTGAGGTAACCTGAACCTGAGAAATGTTCATCATATGTGACAAAAATATAGAACTGTGGATTTCTCAGAATCCGAAATCGACAATACGTCGTGAGCTGGTGTGGAGATTATGACCATACCTTCCTTCGGGAAGAGGACTATGGCCCTACAGTGGGTCCTCTACAGGCTGTTGATCATGAAATGATATTAACGACCATGTGCTTTGTTTATGAAAGTGGAAATTTGTAAAAATAGCAATTTTTACAAGTGAACAATTTTAGCTGTAATATCAATTTGGGAACAAAATAAATTGGAGACGTTTCATGTGACGTGAAATAATTTGATTTTTTTAGTTTGCGTGATAAATATAAAGATTTTTTTAAATTAATTTTTTTAATACATATTCTGCTATTCGGGACGCTATATAATGTTAAATGTTACCATCGTATAACTATTGACATTAATATTTATACGATACTAACGTCACTCAATTGTTTTGCCTTCCCGGAACCTCTCCACTAACACTTAAACTTTATGGTATGGTATTAAAGTTCAAATTGACTTAATTAATAATAATAATAATAATTAATACGAATCGTTTGTATGGGCGTATAGAAAAGTGTTGTTTTTACACTTTTTCAGGCAATTAAAAAAAGAATCTCTCCGTAAGTACCATCCTCGTACTTCAACGAATATTCTAAAATATTCTTTACTATTTGTGAAAACTTGTAAATGGCCTTCATGTGTCCTACTCTTTGTTTTATAATGTTTATTTAGCTGTAAGTTTTCCGAAAAATTGTAAAATAAAAAAAGAATTAGCGAAATCGGTTCAGCTGCTCTCAAGATTTTCGCTTAGCAACACATTCAGCAATTCATTCATAATATTTTAATATTGGGAATAGTATATCATTTTGCTTTGTTGACTTCGCTTATAACAGTATGGTTAAAAATGCTAAAGCGTATGTAAGATTATCACTTGAAAAACTATACTTAGGTACAGAACAATCAATACCTAGTCTTATTGTGAAACACAATGAATCTCTTTGTGAACAATCGCCGTTAAAGTTTAATTAAAGATTCATGATAAATTGTCGCAGGAAGCTGCATTCTGCGCCACGTCTCGCACGTGAATAACGCTCGTTCCGCGTACACTTAAATAACTTAAGCCAGTAACCTAACAATAAATTCATGAGCCTTCAGCTCCTTTTGTTTGGGCCCGCGGTGTTTCTACGTCGCTAATTGGCAGGAAGGCCCGCTAAAATGATCACAAATTGCTTACCTCATTTTATAATTGTAAGGTATAACGCTTGATTCAATATATTTTATGTATAGCGTATTATTGTGTTCTCACGTATTTAATATCCAAAGGCAACATAAAGAAAAATAAGCATAAAGCATAAGAGCACTTTCTGCATCTTAGTAATGTTCATATTTGATTTTGTCATGCGTTTTGTTGTTAAATTAATTCAAACATCTCTTAGATCACACCATCATTTAACATCAGATGAGATTGTGGTCAAACGCTAATCTATAAAAAATTATATTACTGGTACATTGAAAGTGGTAATTGCAGGACTTACAGTTTATTGGCCATCGTTTTTATAATATAACTAGCCACCCGGCCTGTCTTAATTAACAAAGAAAACGAGATGAAATATTTCCTTTACATTACGACCATGTAATTAAATAAAATGCCATTTGAACGTCAATTTCTCAATTCTGTCACTATTTTTGAAGATCTACCTACTGTCTTCTATCTCACTCACTCAGTTAATTATTATTTTATATATATATATTTTATAAAATTCATTTATATTATATATCTATTATATATACAAAAATGAACTGCTGTTCGTTTCTCTCGCTAAAACTCGAGAATAGCTATACCGATTTGGCTAACTCTGATCTTGAAATGTTTCTGGAAGTTCAGGGAAGATTTAAACAGTCAGAAAAATAAATAATAAGTAAAGGAAAATACTAAAAAAAGACAATTTCATTTTCAAACATAAAATGTTAAGATGAAAGCTATGAAACATTCGATGTCTTCTATAACAGAAGACATCAGACAGACTAACTTTAGAAATAAATAATTGTCATTCGTTTGTCAAATATTTATAGGTGCGTTTTTTTTTTTTTTTTTTTTTTTTTTTTCGAACTGACCTACACTGCCGGCTTATTAGGCCTTCACAGTTCCACCGGACTACTAAGGGGAGCGCTTAGGGCACTCGCCCGATTGTTTTTTAGGCGAAACATCTCAAGGGCACTCGGTGCACCTCGGCTTGAGCTGTCGCCGGATTCCCGAACTAACTAAGCTAGCTAAGCTATCTATCCATACAATACTCATATATGAATTCGTGAAAAATGCATGTGTGACCATGCATGTTTCACGAATGTATATGTGTATTTGGTATCTGACTACTGTGTTATGTGACCTATTTCAGTCCGAAAAGGGCAAAAAAAACAGCCCACCACTGAGTGCCTAGATTATAGGTGCGTTCAAAAATTTGTCTGTTTTATAGCTGTAGTACGAGGTCCGCGATCTATTTGATCTGTTTTGTTGGAATACAAAACAGTTCTGTTTCAGAAATATAAATAGCACACGGGACAGCTTTACATTGAGTAAGTGTATAACTGTCTTGCATTTATAATATACATGAACATTTTGTATTCAGTTTTAACCATATTTTAAACACATAAATTTAAATGATACGAAGTTCACCGAGTCAGTATATAATATACTTAAATATAAAATTTCTATATAATTTTTTTAACCCAAAAATGTTTGACTGTCCATACTATTTATAACGTTTTCTTTTATACAAACCTTACCCCGATAGTTGCAAACACAAATAGTTTGAACAGTTTTTTGATATCAAGTTTTTAATTTTTTATATTTAACTGAATATAGACACGTTTTCTTCTTGGTCGTAAAGATGTCATAATCAACGTTGTTAATGATTTATTACGACGCCGACAGTTAGCAAGACGCCGCATGAGACTTTGTTATTTTTTTTTTATACTTTATAGGTAAACGTTTTGACCACAATCTCATATGATATTAAATGATGAAGTGGTCTAAGATGGTAAGTCACGCTTAATCTAGAGGGAGACTGGCTTTCAAGTGCAGCTGCCGGAACACACCAACAGGTGCTTGGCGACAGATTTTCAATTTGAGGGTGGTAGCTAGCCAGACAGACTTAGAAAAAGCCCTACCACCATGCTATGGTTTCATCACGATGTTTTCCTTCTCTGAAAGCTCCGACTCAGTTACTTGGATTCGAATCTACGTCCTTCGACGCTGTGTCCAAACACACTACCAACTGAGCCATCATCGCTTCAATGTTAATTATTCCTGCTAGCCGCTCTGCATTGGTGGAGGAAATCGACTACGTCTGTTTCAAATTGACCCATCCATCGCATTGGTATACTCTCGTATGGTATAGTACTTTTCCCTCCATCTTCCATCCACTACCAGATGTTTCTCAGCGTCGTTTCCGCATCGTAAGATATAGTTAAAGAACCAAGTAAAGCAAGTAATAATTCGTGGGTTCTTCTCCAAAGCGTACATTTTCTTATTGCAATATAAAAAAAAATTGATTTGATGTAATTCAACATTGATTTACTGAAAGAATAATTAAAGCATATTTACAAACGCCTTCATTTGCATATTAATAACATGTCACCGGTGTATAATCCAACCGCATCTAATTGAATTTCGCAGTCTTTTGTTGCGAGACAGTCGTGCGGGAACTCTTAAAGCTATACAAAGACACCTTACTAGTCGCCGGTACTCATGAGCGAGAGGAAATAAAGTTATGATTTATATAGTGGAATATGTTTTCGGAGGGTTAACGTTCTAAACGGAAACCATCGACGCTCGGCGCTTTTGTAACTGACAATATAAATAACAAAACGAGACTATTCGATATAAACAAGTAGAATGTGTCCGATATAAACGATGCCCTTATTTAATGACATGTTATTGAATTTACGAAATTGTTTCTACTTTTCATAGCCTTCTTATTTATTTTTTGGCTCCGGCACGGTTTGTGCACTAGCCAGCGTCAAGTAACAAGATTTTGCTAAGTAAGTGTCTTGTGATAATTTTAATGTTCTAACAAGATGGTGGCTCCCTTGTTAGAACTTTCCATGGAGTTTTGGTGGCATCTCAGAATGCATGCTCCGTGGTATTATTTCCCATCCACTTCACTTGTGCGTAATAACCGAACTATATTACGTAAAACACCACCAATATTACAATATATACAGCTTAATAACACAAGATTATGAATAAAATATAAAAACCACTACATGACAGACTAAGATCCCGCCAAAACTCCTTTTCAGAGCCTACTAGATTGTCTATTTCTTGGCTGTGGTCGTATGACTTTTTTTGTTTACAAGTATATCAAGACAACCTATATCTACTGTAATCTCCACACGCTTTCGTATTGTACCACGTATACGCTTAATACAAGATCTTTAAAGAAGGACAATTGTATAAATTATTACTTGATAATCGTGACTACCTCTCCGCTGCTTATTACCTTGGCAATATATTTTATGTACTTAGGAAAAAAACATAAAAAAAACTGCTTGGGTTGTTACTAACATTTCTTATATATTTTATAAAATACGTAACAACACATACTCTCGTGTACAAAATTTCATCAAATTCCATTGGGTTCAAGTATAATTTGAATTCTTATGAATTTTTTTTCGCTACTTTCAAAACTTTTATTTACTATTTTTGTACCCTTTTCCTTGCGGAACGATATTCCGTATACAACATTCGATAAAAATTGGTTGAGAATCAAATATATATATATATATACAAAACTTAAAATTATTACTGATATTTTATAGCGGATCAATTTTATGTGAAATAAACTCCCTATGTATAGAACATCAACAAAATAAAAAAGGCAGAGTAAAAACAAGTAATTTATTTACGACTTACATTTTTTTACGATTTCTGTTAGTATCTTTGATAATATTTCATAAAAATTGGTCCGGATATACAAAGAAATAGAAAAAAAAAATTAACATCGTATTCATGATAAAGCCTTCATAATAAAGTTAATACATAATTACTAAAAAAAAAAACGTTTATCTGTTTTAACGTTTGTCCACAATCTCATCTGATATTAAATGTCGACGTAGTCTAAGATGATAAACAAACTAAGCCTAAATGTACCGACAGCACTACACGCTTATTAATATCAATGTCATAAGTTAACTAGATATATTTAATTGTAGAGCCAGGCCTAAATGTCGAGAATATCTAGTTTAACAATTATACGATCTGTCGTTATCCATGTAAACGTAACCATCGTCGATTTTATATTCAAACGATGACATTATAGATATTTAACTTTCTTAACGTTATCTAAAACCGATTTTAAATATCGATATCATCATTGCGTTTTAATATCGATAACATTAAACGATTTCCATACCATTGATTTCATATCTATATTATAACAGGTTGGATTTTCCAATAGATACTATATAAGGTATTTGTGATATCGATTATTGTAATATCGATCAAAACGGTGTTGTTTATCAATCTCGTATTTGAATCATAACCGCATTACTTTTCTTCGTGCTCTTAACACATCTAAATCGGGTTAGCACGACACCTTTTGGCCTTCCATTTGACTCGTATCAAGTTTCACACATACATTCCTTATATCAGCCATTTCTATTTCGATCTTCTACTTTTGTTCACTGCCATATTTAACACTCTTCTAATTGTATGACTTTTAAAACTCTTGGTAATATTTCTTTCACGTTAAGCTATTATTTTTCAACTTATTGTTGCTTTATTATCAGAATCCAGAGGAACGGCAAGTACGTGAGTACTGAATTGAAACTCCTTGCATCCAACTAAAACACTATCTCCGACTATTTCATAGAGAATTTTCCTTTTCCTAAACGGATACAGTAGCTCAATGCTAACAAGACTGGTATCTCCGGTATTTGAGACTTGGTGTTAAGGCGACTGATTAAATTACTTGCATTTTACGACGTCCGTGTAAAATTTATGATTTTCCTTGCCGACACAGTACGATACATTGTAAATTATAATGTCGCTTAAACGATCTTAAAGAGTAGCAATTAAGCATTACTAATAGGTTGAATTGATGTCTGGCAGAATAATTATTGCATTGCTATCGTTGGTGTATATGATAACAACAATTATATCAGCCAATTACCCAGAATGTATATCGATACCGTAAGGCCCAAAAGTGTTAAAATGGAAGCTCTAATATCCAAATGTCTTATATTTATCATGATGTAATATTTTTAAGAAACAAATTTTATTACTAACTACAGTTTTGTTAAGATGATAACCATTTTCGGAAATTGCCTCGATCGAGGTAGGTTTGATTCTTACAATAAGCGGAAACATCGTGATAAAACTACAGCATGATGGTACTGCTTTTTTGAATACTTACCTGGCCCTGGTTTGCTGTCGCTCCCAAGTTGAAAATGTGTCGTTAAGTCGTCTGTTCCGGCAGCTACACTTGTAAAACTAGTCGGGGTGTTAATCAATCCGAATCTAAGGTTATTAGAATGTTTAACCTATAAAACATTAAACGATATAAATGTATATTTAAACAGTTCCGTTGTTAGACTACATACCCGCTTTATTACTCATAATTGAAATTCCTCTGCTTTTATTCCATTGTGTAAAGAGTAATTGAATATAAATTACTATTAGTTTCCGAAAATTGAATATATAATAAATGTACGATAAGTCGGGTCGGCGGACGGTAAGCACGGACCTGTGGGATACGAATCGGTTGCAGATATCAGAGCAGTCTGACACTCAGGTCGTGTTTCTTAGCTCTGTTTGATGGAGGTCGTGCGTGGTCTGCCTCGATTAGCTCTCTCTAACCGGCGCGACACTGTATCATTACGACGCCCGGATGTGACTTAAATTATTGTATAAAACCATATTCAAATATAACGTGTTTATTTAGAGATTAATTGATACTCGCGACTACGTTCACATGAAAATTGTTTTATTGTTTCATGGCCACTGTATATTTTTTGTTTGGATTAATTCCGAAGTGGTTTTTATTTATTTTTTTAGTAATTTTATTCATTTACCGATTGTAAGCTACCTAATTTAAAAATTATCATTACTATTTATCTCACATCGAAAAGTATATAGTCAAGGTAATATTCCGAGAATTCTGCCAGTATATATCAAAAAAATTTTGGTCAAAAATGTTTATGCCGTTTCGGAAATTAACTCGGACAAAAAAATGACAATTCTTTTTTTTTCGAACTGACATACACTGTTAGCCTGGCGAGGCCTCTATAGTTTCACCGGACTACCTAAAAAAATGACAATTAAATTTTCCTGAATGAAAAACACCTCCATGCGCCAATTGTCATGTTGATAGCTTAAGCCTTGTTTCGTTTACCTTTTCTATTAATCCACTACCTAATTACAGCGCACTCGGAAAACTTTACAAGACAAATAAATAAAAAGGAACGTGTAAAATATAATATTAATAAAATAAAAAAACACTATACAGTATTTAAGTCTGAGAAATAATAAAGGGAAAAGCAAACCGGACATGGACACAGGTCACGTGTTCTCTTATGATTCAATTGTCCCCGGAGCCGTTGGGCAGACCGTCTTCAACGGACCTGCGTCACGCCGACCTCAGCCACCGTCATCATCGTAACGTCAACTGCCTTCCAATAAAATTAACACGTACTAAACTCGCACATTAAAACGACATTGCTAAATAAACTTTGATCTTCCGTTTTTGTTTTATTTCATAGGATATACTTTCGCTATCGTATACAGTAAGTATATATATATATGTGTGTACAATATCCTTTATATTATAAACTAGCTGTTGCCCGCAGCTCCGCATGCGTTTTTTTTATAATTGTAAATTACTTCTTATAACATCAGCTATCTGTCAGTGAAAGTCCCATGAAAATAGGTCCAATCGGTTTGGAGATAGTATTACAGACGAAGCCACGGATGACAGCTTTTTTTTTTTATATTTTAGAAGGCAAACGAACAGGTGTGTCACCTGATGGTAAGTGATCACCGCCGTCCATAGACACTGTCAAAATCGGTCCCACGGTTTCGGAGATTACCCAGAACAAACAGACAAATAGACAGACAAAAATTTTAAAAATTGTGTTTTCGTTATCAGTATCGTGTATACGTTCGTATCCAATCAATAAAAAGTCGTTATTTTGATATTACATACAGACACTTCATTTTTATTATTCACACCTCAACTACAGAGCCAACTATCATGAAATTTTATACATGTTGTCGGAAATACAGAAAAGGACATAATGAATATTAAAAAAACTTTCACTAGCGATATATTTTTTTTTATTGTGTTCTAAGTACAAGACCTCTGACAGCACACAGAAACCTTATCTAGGTTGACAATATTTAGTATAAAATATGTTAGATTAATAAATTAAAAAAATATATTAAAATTATACCTAACAAGATCAAGCTGAAATTTATAAATAACAAGTATGAAAATTAAACTACAAGTAAGTTAAACTAAAGTAAACAAGGAACCTAACTATATTTATTACTAACTTAAGTTAATTTAAAATGTTTAAAACAATATTATTATTAACAACGATATATTGATTACGCTTAAATGAAACAAACATTTTAAAAATGTTTTATTATTATCGTACAAATGTTGTAGTTAATCGTAACTGGCAACAAAGAAAGTTATTGTTAAATTATGTATGTTCCATCTATTTTATATTGTTTTGTTTTACTATTGTGTCAACAAAAATGTATCTCTTATAATATATGTATAAACAAAATAAATATTATTTTCATATCTGATACACAGCAACAAATAATATTGAGATAATTTAAACTATAGAAACTTAATTTTATATGGAGACTTAAGATCCATTACTTACATATAGACAAATCAAAATCTTTACAGCGATTTACAGCACAAATAAAAATAAGTACTACACGTAAATATCAATATTTAATAGTCTAAACTAACTGCACAATAGATTTAGTTAGGAATGTAATGCAGCTAAGCTACGGAAGCTTTGCGGGACGGCGCGTCGATTCGGATTCCAAGCAAGCATCGCACCCAAACTCTGGGCCTGTTGATGTCTGTATAATATCTATCAATACAATGAATATGTATAGAAACACTAAGTAGATATCACTTTTAAAATATTTTAACAGCATCACTGCGTATAAAACACATTATAAAAAGCGTTTCGCAAACGCTGGACGCCTTGGACTACGTACAAGGAATAATATAATTCATCCTCTGTCTTTAAGTCGACACAAATCAGCTCCTGGATAATCCGTCTATTTCAAGGTAATCAAGAAGAAATACAACCGCAGGTTTTATATTTCAGATTGTACCTTTTAAATAAATATAATAAGATTTTTAAAATATGCCGCTTATTCAAAATGGACCCTTCACTGTGACACAATATTTTTTAACAATTTGGCCAGTTATCGACTGAAACAAACAATTCAGAGCCGTCATAAGATAATTTGCCACTACTACTGTTCTTGAGTACACTAAAGACACAATATTATCATAGCGTTTAGTGTTTGCCATACCTTGTATAAGAGACTATAAAATACAACTGTATTTTAATCCGCTCAATTGAGCAAGTCGTTATTTCTAATAAGTCAAAACATTTCTATTCAGATTTCTATGTGTTTAAGCCTTGCCGAATATATCATTCCTAGTTATAGAATATGGTATTATCTTCTACTGCTTTAAAGGCCTTTTATTACAAACTTTGTTGATGGTCAGATGTTTTTCTATTGTATACTTATTGATAGATCTGCAGAACAAATCATCGAATTATTAAGCAGATAGAGAATTAAAAAAATTGTAGTTGACTCGGGATCTACCCGTGCCTTTGTGTATTACTATCACGGCAATACCATTATTGTTATCACCCACTCCTTAAAATATTCAATAGCTATTGAAACTGATAACTTGATTGACAATACGGTGTATATTCATCATCATCATCATCTCCTTACTCTTCTTATCCTTCCTATCCCACCTATGTAGAGTCGGCCCAACATGTTTGTCATAGTGTGATGTACTCGTACGATTTAGCTTAATTTTTACGATCGGCCGCGCGTGCCTGACATTCACCCTGCTTGGGACTATTTTGTAGTAGGTACCATGGTTTCTGTTAAGCGTTAGCGACTGTTATAACATAATTCGCGTGCTCGGCTCGAGAATTTTGTGTCGCGTAAATCGGCGTATATTCACTTGAATTAAAGTTGGTATCTTTCGAAGTATTCATTGATAAAATTTGATAGAAAAATAAATGCAAATAAAATGACATGTCATGTCAAATAATAATTATGGTGGATGACAGATAACATGACAGTGAAATATTCCAAATTTAATATTATCGTTTTATATTTGATCATAGGATTTACTGCCGGACTAAGTATATCTACATATTCACTTCAATTATGCAATCTTCTAGAATATACCTACCACTAATCCGCTCCGCACCGACGCGACTATAGTGTTTATGCGAAGCATTAAACTCCCGTCAGAGCCTAACGTCTCCAACTCGCAAGTATAACAACGACACATTTTATAGCACTCTTCATTTAAAATTGCTACCATTATTAACTACGTGCACATTGAAAGAATTCATTATTAAAACACCTCCGAGAGTACGGCTGTCTTTTGTTAATTTGCACGAAGATTTAAAGCGCGATACGTGCTTACTCGTAGAAATGTGAAATTATATTCGGCCCCGCTCCCCAGTATAGGCAACATTTGCATTTGAGTTCATCAACATTGTATATACAAAATAAGATCCTAGAAACGGATTAGTTTCACTGTAGATCCATTACGTTTATTGCTTCCTTTTTATCTTATTAAGTATTCAATTTTGACTCCCCACTTTGTATTAAAACAAAACGCTTGCTCGTGAATGTCATATATAAATAAATTAGTTTATTTCCTCTAGGCGTCAATTTGGCTCACGCTCCTGTCACAAATTGTCGGCGAGGGTAAATGCAGACTATTAAGGAAATACAGCAATTCAAGCAGCCCTTACCCTACATTACAGCGTAATCTTACAACGGCAAAATTATAAGCATCACCTTCTTATGTCGTGTTTAGAAGCAATAACACCTACAACATGCACCGGCAGTAAATGAACGGACATAGTGTTTTGGAAATTTCATGTAATTTGAATTAAACTTCTCAATATCAATATAATTATAATTAGGAATGTAAACAGAAAGCTAAGTTTTTCATTTTTCAATTCGTTCCATTGTCAAAATAATTCTTTTGTGATTTCTTCCATAAATATAAAATTACAACGTTAGGCATTATTGAGCAATACAATTATGGCTTTGTACGGATTATTGAAGATGCTTTATTTGTGAAATAAAAAAATGTACCTAAAAATCTAAATTATTACTTAATTATTTTAAAATAATGTATATTACTAATTTTATGCATTTCAGTATTAGGAGATCTCTGGCGGTATGAAACAAAGTAGGAAACCTCTAGTGTTGACAATTGTGAACAAACATAAACTTTTACTCAAAAAATATAATACAGTTATTTTATATATGATATTTATTGACAATATTAACTGGTAGAGACATATCGCAAAATATTGAACATCTGTGAACATATAATTATATTTTGAAAAGAAAAATGTAATTTTATGATATTTTTTTAAGTCGTTAATAAATATCACCTGATATGTTCTTCATTAGAAAGTTAGACAATTTAATGGTATGTAACATACATGTATAAAGTTTATTTAGAATAAAATTTATATGATTCCTATTTTATTATAAACTAAAAGAATTCGTTTAGACGTTGCTGATACGATAAGCAGAATACAAATGGAAGGAAATATTGTTTATATCGTCTTGTCTAGGTCTACCTCTCTTTTGGTTTTAAGTCATCTCGTGTAGGAAAGTAACAAAATAATTGCATATAATAAACGTTAAGCGTTATCTAATTCAGCTATCGTTGACTCTATATAATCACGTATGAATTGTGAATGTGAATGGAACTCACCAAAGCAAATACTACGAATTTTCGCGCTGAATCCAAATACTGTAAACCAACACCAAACATTACATAAATATATATAGATGTGTTTCATCGGTTGTTTTCAAGTCTTCATTTGTTTTACAGTTCCTGGTCGTTCCGCTTTTACGTAAATAACAATGCATCCGAATTGTAGAAAAATACGCTCAATTTATCGTCCCGACTCTCTGAAAGCTTTGATATTATCTCAATAAAAAACAAACTTTTAAATCGACGTCTTTTTTCAGTATATAAATGAAATGTAGTCATTTTCCGTATTCCATATATTATGAATGTATTTTTGGTTATATTTCAATTATATATTTCATTACATCGCCTAAATTTTTTTCGCCCATCTATCGCATGTCACATTACAGCCGGCCGCAGAGTAGAGGTAAAGTAAAAGGCGCTCTGCAGAGCCGCTAAGGCCAATATGGTGACGCCCATGGCTCAATTCAAAATGATTGAATGATTAAAATAAATATTGTGATCAGTTTTGGTGGTAGGGCTTTTTCTAAGTCCGTCTGCCTTGCTACCACCTTCAAGTTGAAAATCTGTCGCCAAGCACCTGTTGGTGTGTTCCGGCAGCTGCACTTGAAAGCCAGTCTACCTCTATGTTAAGCGTGACTTAACATCTTAGACCACATCATCATTTAACATCAGATGAGATTGTGGTCAAACGCTTACCTATAAAGTATTAAAAAAAATGCTACGACCCGAAAAAAAAGTTCACTTGTATCGCGGTTTCATAAAACCACACAATTTTTATTGTTATAATTTTTTTTTTGATAACAATACTGGTAGTTAGCTGAAAGATAATGCCGCTTGGCCCTAAACTCGCCAGTGTACAAACTGAAAAGTACAATAAAGTATTCATTCATAGCTATTAGATATAGATTTCCATCAATCAGTTATAATACCATATTAAATCCAAAGGTACTGATTCCATTTATAAATTACTAGCTCTTGCTCGTGGTTTGGGAATTTAGAGATGATCGGATAAGTAGTTAACGTGTGAAATTGTAACAAACAAATATTCCTATTAACGGTGTTAGATATAATACATACAAATTTGAAGAATTAAAAAAATACGTATATTTATACACCTATTGTTTACTTTTTACTTTTTTAATATTAAACGACAATAACAACATAATACAACAGTATCGGGGAAAAAAATCAATATTCTTTTTTTTTTTTACTTTATAGATTAGCGTTTTACCACAACCTCATCTGATGTTAAATAATGATGTGGTCTAAGATGGTCGTCATACTAAACCTAGAGGGAGACTGGCTCTCAAGTGCAGCTGCCGAAACACACAAACAGCTGCTTGGCGACAGATTTTCAACTTGAGGGTGGTAGCTAGCCAGGCGGACTTAGGAAAAACTCTACCACCATGCTATGGTTTCATCACGATGTTTTCTTTCAGGGAAAGCTCCGACTCAGTTACTAGGATTCGAACCTACGTCCTTCGACGCTGTGTCCCCGAACACACTACCAGCTGAGCGATCACCGTTCTCATAATAATCTTCCGTGGGCTACTGAAGTAATTAACGATATAATATTAAATTTAATATTAGCTCCACCGTCCGCTAACGGCTCGCCTAGCGCCTAGATTGTGAGATATACCCATAAACTATAAATTTAATGGTAACCTAAAGTTCAATATATTATAATTAAAATTATGATTGAAAATAAACAATACCGTTTATAATCAATCAGAATAACGACTTAAGCACTGCTGTTTTATAAAACCTGTCACTCATAATCTAGAAGTTTGATATTACAACACATACGGACCTCATTTCTTTATCTGCTAGAACCACGCTACCGCCCTAACTTGTTTACTGTAAGTATGAAATATTACACTAGATGTCGTCTCGGCGAAAGGATACGAGACAGGTCAACGTCCTTTTTCGTTTCTCTTATTGTAGTAGAACAATATTATTAAGTTAAACTCATTGTTTTCGACTATAGCGGTTGGATTAACTTTAAAGTAGAATGTACATATATAATTTCTCTTCACTGATTAATTATTTAAACGTCAAAGTAGATATGTGGTTTTTTGGCGGGATCTTAGTCTGTCATGTACTGGTTTTTATATTTTATTCATAATCTTGTGTTATTAAACTCTATATTTTGTAATATTGGTGGTGTTTTACGTAATATAGTTCGGTTATTATGCACAAGTTAAGTGGATGGGAAATAATACCACGGAGCATGCATTCTGAGATGCCACCAAAACTCTTTGGAAAGTTCTAACAAGGAAACCACCATCTTGTTAGAACATTATATTATCACGAGACCCTTACTTGACAAAATCTTGTTACTTGACGCTGGCTAGTGCACAAACCGTGACGGAGCCAAAAAATAAAGCAGAAGAAGAAGTAGATATGTGAGGATTAAAGGCCACAAAATTTATAGGCTATCTATATATTGACGTTTGTTTTCTAGTGATAAAATAAAACAAATAAGTAGGTACATTATAATATAATGATCCCATCATTAGCTATGGTACGTTAAGGAGCAAGCAGTATAATCGAGATACGTACTAAATTTAACACAAGGTAACTTAAATAAATTATGACAGAGTTAACATAAAACTATATTCGCAACAACTTTGTCAATGATCAGGCAGTTTGTATTTTTTATAATACGAAGTAACAAACATACATACAGAACATTCGATATTAAGTGGGCATTACATTCTATAGCTATTTATAACTGGTCTGAAAAATAAGTCCTAACCGAGGTAAGTTTAATAACTTGCTACCCCTCAGGACTAAGGTGAAGCATTCCATGTGCCATTATATGTTGTAAAACATATCCTCTTATTTCATGTATCGCAACAGCGAAGCTATGGCAAAAAAGACCAAATATCAACATGAAAATAATAATGTTAGATAATGTATCCATATTAACTTATTCTAACAAATATTTTGGATAACACACATACTGACACACATAACAGTAGCCGTTACTTTGAAATCAACAGTATTTATCCATTTCTGCTATAATTTTGCTAATGAGTAATAACATAATCGGAGGGTTGGAATACAGTAGCGTAAGCATTGCTGCTTTTCAGCAGTTAATAGATATGAGAATGGTGGCATTTGTAAAAGGACCTTCTACATGCTATTTACTAATCTATATATTATAAATAAAATTGGAGTGTCTGTTTGTAATATCAAAATAACGACTTTTTACTGATAGGATATGAACGTGTACACGATACTGATAACAAAAATACATTTTTTTTCATTTTTGTCTGTCTGTCTGTCTGTATTTTCCGGGTAATCACCGAAACAGCTGAACCGATTTTGACAGAAATTTCACTGACGGATAGTTAAAATTACAGCGGGTGACATAGGTTGCTTTATTTTAAACTAACTGTCATCCATGGCTTCGTCTGTAGTACTATCTCCAGAACAATTGGACTTATTTTCATCGGACTTTCACTGAAAAATAGCTAACGTTATAAAAAGCAATTATATATTTTTTTTTTTATTTTGGATTAGCTTTTACCCATGCCTTTGTTTGCAGTACTATCTCCAAAACGTTTGAACCATTTTTCACGGAACTTTTACTAACAGATAGCTGATCTTATAAGTAATTTACAATTATAAAAAAACGCATGCGGAGCTGCGGGCAACAGCTAGTCTAAAACTATATATCAATAGGTGAAAATACATTTTTTCATATATACCATAGTAAATAAGAGAATATTAATCAATTTGATAATATTTAAAGCGAATGAAATGCAACGGATACAACGTCTGTCATTCGTTTTGTTGTAGCGAGTTGAGGAACTTTCCCTCTTCACTCGGAATCGACGCGATGAATTATGCATGAGAATTAAGTTTGACGGCAGATAAGCGTCCGAAAGATTTATTGCCCGATATGATGTGTAGAAAACAATCCAACTTGTTTCCAGTTCCTGAATTATGGGTGTTGTTTTATTGTGAGCACGTCAAACGTTCGCTAAGTAAAGTTTGGGACGAACTTTTTTTTTACACACACACATATTTTTTTTTTAGCGGAGCACTATATAAGTGACTACATGTAGCCAGTAGTAAACAAATTGCACTCCAAAACCAATGGTCACCATCGAGAGAAGCTATGATGGCCCAGTGGTTAACGTGGTCAGGCACCGCGTCGATCGACGTTGGTTCGAACCTTTGCGAATGAATCGGAGCTTTCGGTGAAGGAAAGCATCTTAATAAAACCATACCATGACGATCAAAAACAAATTATTCAATTTAAGCCTTGAAAAGTAACAGACAGTCAGCATGCTAAATATAAAGAGGGAACGACTTTCAACTCCAATTGCTGGAACCCACTTATAAGTTTTCAACATATGACAGACTCTCAACTTGAGAGTGGTAGCTAGGGAGACAGGCTTAGAACAATTCTTATCCACCATCTTTTCTTCTTCTCAATGAATAGGCTATTTTCCAAAGTGGTGGTAGTTTTGACGTTCAAGCGCCTTTTTAGAGCCTAAATTGAATTACGTATTTTGCCACAATGGCATAGTGGTCAAATATTAAACATATAAAGAATTTAAAAAATGTATAATCCATAGGCAGTCGTCAATGTCATGCCGCCCTGCAAACATCTCGTTAGATGGAAATACATTGGCTAATCCCGTAAAGTGACAACCCAAGAAAGCCACTACGACGTGTTTATCACCATTTATACCATCACATATGATCGCGACTCAATCGTACCAGGATATACAGAAACCGGTTACTCTTGAATTATCGTATGCTACAACCCAGCAATCTGATTTCATTTGACTAGAATCTCTTCTTATGTTAAATGATGATGTGGTCTAAGGTGGTAGTAACGCTAAACCTAGAGGCAGACTGGCTCTCAAGTGCAGCTGCTAGACACATCAGTTGGAGCATGGCGACAGATTTTCAACTTGAAGGTGGTGTAACTAGCCAGGTGGGCTTAGAAACAGCCCTACCACCATACTATGGTTGCATCACGATGTTTTCCTTTACGGAAAACTCCGACTCAGTTGCTAGGATTCGAACCTATGTCCTTCGACGCTATGTCCGAACACGCTATCAACTAAACCATCATCATTTAAAAACTTTCGCCTTCGCTTTCTAAAAGCGAAAAACGAAGCATTTGGAAAAGTATTTTATTTATGAAACCTGTGTCCTTTTCTGTACTTCTGACTACGTGTAGGTATATAAGATTTCATGACAATCGGTTTTGTAGTTAAGACGTCAAATCGTAACAGACAAACAAATTTATATTTATACATTAGTAAGAATAATAGTACCTGGAAACGCCATCTATTATTCAAAATCAAAATCATCAAAATCAAAAATACTTTATTCAGTTTAGGCCCTGAGAAGGCGCTTATGAATGTCAAAGTTACCAAAAGTTCAGTTGCAATATCTCAACTCCCACCCCTTTCCAGTCATGTATTAATGGCCGCCCCTTCTCGCTCCGTCTCTTGCGCCGACGTGACATACAATCGCTTACTTGTTTTCGCATTCCTGCGCTCCTGTTTCTATTACTGTCCAGGAAATGTAATCGCTGTTATAGGAGTAAAACACTATAATTTTTCGCTTCCCGCATACCGCACGGTGGAGAAAAGCGAGTTACCGAATACCGTTACCGCGACCTTGTGAAGGTGAAACACAATGTGCTGCTGGAGGTTCTTCGGGCGGTTGTACGCGCCACGGATGCTGAAATCTACCGTAGATGAATCCAGGTCAGTGCACGACATCCCGCTTCCCACCTTCACATCTCTCTTCGTCGTTGTGACGACGTACCCGCCGCAGGCACTTTGGTTGCTTGCCCCTTTATCCATAAGATTTATCCATGAAGTAAATCAGATCAATTGTAAAGTTTATGTCACTTTATATTAATAAGAAAATTTCGGTTATTTTGACATACTAAAAACAAAATCTTTAAATGGCCTATATTGTTTATAAATCATTACAATAAAACGTAACATAAACACAAAATCGGTATTGTGGTCTGTGTAGCCTTTTATCAGAGTTACGCACGCTCTTACACAGGGCCGTCCCGGAAATTTAACTTCGTTAAGAATGAAATATGTCCCGTCGTTATTCCACGGCTTGTTGCGCGAATACTTACATTTCGAGTTCTCCACCTCTAGTTTTCTCATCAGACCCAACGGAAATAATTTCATCCGAGACTGAATTATGACAAAACTCCTTCGGACATTGCCGCATCCGTAATGAGAATGGAGTCGAGATATGTCGGTGATTTATTTTCACATGCGCTACTCTACCTGGCGTACGATTTTTTTTTTAATTCGTTTACTGTCTGCTTGTCTCTGCTGATAGAATTTGCGCTCACTGTTGAAATTATATTTCAGAGTAATCCTTCTCCAAAATCCATTATTGTACAACGATTATAAATAAGGATTATTCCTCTACGAAGCAGTGTCGAGACAGTGACCGAAAAAGTCGAAGTTTAATAACTATGCTTCTTCCAATAACTCTGTGAACATTTTATGGACTACAGTTAAGAACGTTATTTAAACAAAATATGTATTGTAGTTCGGTGAAGCTGTAAATAAAGGCCACACATGGCTAATAGCATAGGTTAGTTAGAAAAAAAAGAAAGATATACCAAATAATATAATCTAAATATAATATTAGATGATGATAAAACAGTTCAGTATCTTCTTCTCCTCTGTTTGTCAACAGATTTTCCTTATTTTCTTTAAAAATTAGGGTGGACGTTACTTCGCACTTCCGCTTAGAATTATTTGGTCGCTGTCACGCTCTACTACAACAGCAAAAAGGTTGTGAAACAAATAAAAATAATTAAAAGGTCGGCAAAAAAAAAAGTTGGTCGGCAGTTGAACCCGATGTTGGCAGATGGTTGAACCTGTCGTCGATTAATACTGTGATACCTATCTGAAAAATATAAAACCATATGTGTATATAAAATGACGAACAAAAAAGTAAAAGATATATATAATATAAAAAGAAGTATACAATTAATTAAAAAAAAAATCTAAGCGGAAGTGCGAAATAACGTCCATCCTATTTTTTAATGATGGTTTTCCGCAAACGCCTTCATCAATTAAATATCTTATTTTCTTTGCTTAGTAGCTATTGACGACCTTTACTGTTATCAATATAAAAATATGGAAACAGCTGTTTTACCTAACATCGATGAGTCGAAGTCTTTATTTATAAGTCTCTATTCGTCCTTCTTCATGACCCGTACGTGTATTAATCTTATCGTCAATAATATTATAAATGCGAATGTGATGTTGTTTGTTCGTTGCGCTTTCACGTCTTAGTTAATCATAAAAGGAGAAGGACATAATTCACTTTTTATCGAGACAAAATGTACAGTTTCCGAGTGATAAATCAAATATACATTACCGCGGGCAAAAATTAGTCTGCAATATTTATACACTCTTTATCCAAAGAAAGAGTTCCACAATATTGAAAGTAAGCCAATAATTAAATGTGGTCTAATTTCAACTACTGCACGACCACTAACTAGTACATCTATAGAAACAAAAAAAAAACTGTTAGCGTTTTATATAACTAATGTCTTCATACAGCAAGGATTACTTATTCTATAATATAAAAGTTGATAAAAAATTGATTACTTCCTATTCTCATTAACTACAATGACTAATATCGAGATCGAAAATTTTAAATATTTGCAATTTAGGTGGTACCCGGGGGAGTAATAAACTGAGTACGTAAAGTGAAATAGTAGGTAGGTGGGTGGTAGAAGGAAGTATTTAATTAAATCCAGCGGCAGGGGCTTCAGGCCGCTTTACATCACCGCCACTAATCACAGGTAGGCCGTCGACACGTTTCCTATTTGAATACCGAACTGTTATTTTGTAAGTACCAGAGAACTCATTATATATTTGCTTAGCGATTACTTTTATGATGATTTAACAATGCAAAAAAAATTACAAAGTATTAATATTCTACAATTATATACACTGCAACACGTCAACTTTTGTACTGATTAACCGATTGTCATAAAATATGATGATATATGTGTATAGTCGAAAACAGCGAATATTGAAATAATATTTATTTTGTCATAAAAAATAACAACAAACACGTGCAGAGCCCCGCTAGTGCTAGTGCCAGTGTAAATATATTAGGGTAATGATTTTATCGTGACTTATACGTAATATATTTACAAATATAGATTAAGTTAGGTTTTCACGTAACCTGAATTTCAAATTAGGTATTAGGTAATTTATTTAATACTTTCTTAGAAAATAATGTTTTTTACCTACAATTACAGCCACTTACTTTGTGTATATGTATGCTTACCGCAAAAATGAGTCAGAATTTAGGCTCCAAATTAATTATTAAAAATTGTTTAATTGATACAAAAGTATAATCCTAATTACTATAAACATTTTAGAAGAAGCCATGTACATCACAGTTGTTATTTAACCCCCCAGCTGATTTTTAAGACCCAGATCTCAAAATGACGAAGTACATTTTTAATTTTGCGACATCGTACATAGTAAATTTCATAGTTTAGTAAAAGACGTTCGTACTGATGAAAAAATAATTTAAAAATACCTTATTTACATTAAAAAAATGTTTTTACTATACATAATTATTATTTTTCAAAGTTTTGTAATAAATCAGGTCTTTTTTTAAGCTTATAATGCCAACAGTACGTTAACCTGTGTCTCATGAGGTCTGCATTCGTTTGTATGGGAGTTAAAACTTTATGGCGTTTGACAGTCAAGGGGTTTTATCGTATTTATTATAATAACGATATCCATAAAAATATTTCGACACGTCAAAACTGTTCTGACATTTTTTTTATGTCATAAACGATTTTGAAATTGTATGTATATTTAATGGATTTTCGATAAACTTTATACATGGAGGAACAGCATATTGCCCATACTTTAAACTATGGCGAACGAGTAATTAGTTCATACGCAGAAATTTATTTAGATGATGGATGCTCTAAATTAAAACAACGTACAAAGAAAATCAAAACGAAACTTCCACCGACAAAAGGAATTGACAAAGAAATAAAGAAATATGCACCGGAGTGGACTTCGCCAAGCGATTTACTCATCGATATAATAGATTTAAAGCCACCATTTACATCAAAAGTTACTAGAGCGAAAACACATGAAGGTATATTGGCCATAGGAAATGATATTTTAGAAAAGGTGCGCTCGAAATTTTTAAAATATCTAAACACTTTAATTAATGAAAACGATGCTGTCTGGAACCAAATACTCGAACAGGAGAGAGCTGCAGTGGAAAAAAGAGTAAATGCAATATACCACAATATTTTTATAAATAAAAGTAAAATAATGACGGCAGAGATAGCGACATTTTATGAAGAAACACTTCAACAATTAGAAGATCATTTAAGATCAGATCTACAACGAGTATTACTTAGCACTCGTGCTGGAATAATCAGCGATATGAATACAGAAATAAAACAAAAATTAGACAAAGAGAAAAATATTCTTGAAAAAGTCTTACAACAAAGATACGAAAATGAAATTCAGAAAATAAAACGATACTATAGTCTTCTTTTACAGAACGAAATATATAGAAAGAATAAATCTATTAATCACGCTATAACTGAAAGAAATGATGCGTTAAAAGCTTTCTGTAGGCAAGTGGAAGCTGATAATATTACTAGTACAATGTATGTGATGTGCACTGAAAGGAAAAAATGTAAAGTGAAACAATTCATACTGGAAAATTATCAAGATATGGAAATAATGGAAAAAATTAAAATAATCAAAGAGAGACAAGATGTTTTAGATACATTTGCAAGTAAAGAAATTGCTTTACACGAAATAAATAGGGAATGGGAAGAAAAAATGAAAAAAATACTTCAATTATTTCTTAAATTTATTAGTTTTAGTCTAAAACTCCTCCCTGAACAGACAACATTTTTACTGGATTTTCAAAAGATGGTTGTTTTACAACTAAATGAAATTCATAAGATGCCTAAGACACCTACTTCTATACTTATTCCAGAAGAGAAGTTAGACAATGAATTTAAATTTGAAAAACCTCAGCTGGAAAAATCAGTTTGTGATAACGAACCTTTTGTGATCGTTGGTGATACATCAGATATTCCTCGACCTAGATATGGTAGCAGAGAGACCTTGCCTTCTGATGTAGATCTTCCTACAATTAGACTACAAAGACAGTTTGTTTATGCTAAATGTCATAACTTTGAAGAAATAAAAGATTTACTAGAGAAGGAACGATGTAAATGTTCTGATATAAATGCTAAAGATTCAATACCTACACCTACGTCTAACGAAACTCCGGAACAGATACAAGAAGATGTTTGTATTGAATGTGAGTCTTCTAATGAACTTTTGCTGGTTGAAGATATACATCGACTTCATGAATGCCCGCTCAGAGGTTGTAAGGATTGGATCAAACGGCAATCATTTCCGTTCTTAGAAGATTACTTAGAGTTCACCGAAGAAAACTTTGAGAGAGTAAAAACTATACTAGATCAATCACTTAAGGAAGAAATTACACCAGAATTAATGAATCCAAAAACAATAGTCTATTCGGATTTAATTTTTGGTCCAACCGATGAACCACATCATACTGTGGAAACACAATATTCGAGTCAAGAGGAGTTAAGTGAAATAAATATTCAATGCAGCTGTGTTGACAGTAATACACCGAAGCTTAACATTTGTCAGCAGGCAGAAGATTTTACAAGTAAAGTATCAAATAATCTTTCGCAAGATTCAGATTCTATAAAAATGATTAATAAGATAATTATGAAACGTCAAAATTCTTTAAAGCGTCTTCTGCAAGAAAATGGAAATTTGCTCAAAATGTTTCATGATGAATCTTTTCAATTTGAATGATTGTTTGATACCATTACATATAATTGTTTTTATTACATATGTTTTCATAGTTGTCAAAAAATATAAAATGACTGATATGATTCAAAGGAATTAAAAATTTGAAGATTTTTAATTTGAATATCATTCAGCTGTTAATAATAATAATGAATACTAATAACATTATACGATAGTAAAGAAACTATACCAAAAAACGTGCGTGTCTTGGGACGCTCGACAAAAGTGATAACTTAAACTGCCTACCGCTGCACTATGCGTGAGAGAAATGGAAGCCAAACAGGATGGTGCCGTAACGCGTTACGCGTTACGTAACGAACGGTTGAACTGTCCCATAAGAAGTTATCACTTCAATAGACTTGACATTAACATTGATACTGAGAATAATTTCTTGAACTATTTGTGTATACATAAATAACAATGTATACTTGCACTGGATATTAAATCCAGATTTAGTGTTACATAAGTAATTTACAAAGCTGTCTATACAATTAGTATTATTATTGATATTGCTACAATCGTAAAAAAAAAACAATTTACTCATTATGGAAAATCAGTTAATTTGAATTCATGCAGTTTTTGCATTAAAAATGTATTCAGCAATTACATTTTACAACTTCAAAATTATAACTGATATTTCGAATGAAACCATTGACAATAACTAGCATTGTTATATAGCAGATGTCTACAAAATGTCATCAATTCATCACAAACTTCAATGTTTACATCACAATAATATAAATTACACAGTTAGCTAAGAATAATGGGGCGGGTGCGAGCGGGTTTATTGGACGTTCAGGTAAATTTACACAAGACCCGTAACAACTTAACTTATTAAGTCTTCACAGTCTCGTCGCAAGCGAGAACGTAATGTTTCGGTCTAAGATATGTTCATATAATGAACGGTGAACATATCGTTTAGTACGAACAACGATGACGAAGCTTCATTAATTAAATCTACGTACATTGTACGCTTTGTAACTTTAACTAAACACGTTGAAATACTCAGGTATAATCCCTCTATATATAAATAGGCGATGACAAAACGGTTATATCTCTCTCATCTGTGTTTTAACCGATTTTCTTTTGTTTATATTTGGTAGCTCGTTTTTTTCTTTACCTTCGATTAATCGAAGCCTTAAATTATAAGTATGTATACATTATACTTCTACTATTCTACAATATTTATACGTTCTTTGGCAAATAAATCTCATTAATATTGAATCTTAAAACAATAATTATTGTCAACTTTCGACTACTGGACCGCCATTACACATCAACGTGTTTCCTTGTAAAGAAATTACTGTTTTGAATATCTGAAAATAGTGCTGAGTGGTAGGGCGTAACAATTGTGTCTCGCTAATCGCGACAACCACACATAAGGTATTTTTTACTATACGTGCAATAGTGGCACAGTTAGGCACGTACCGTTCTGAATACAGTCAGTGTAAAAATGTCCCAAATGTGTATATATTTATACTAAGTATAAAATAAATAAGTACTTATACTAAAAGTATAGGAAACTGGCTATTTACATTAATTATATATAAAAGCTAATTATAACATTTGGAAATGGAACTGGTTGGCTTTAAAATGCAGTTTCATCTAATTCTCAATTAATTTCAGATTTTGGTGCCATTTAAATATATCGTGCTTTTTTTTATTAACGTTGGGGGAATCCTCATGGAAACAAAATCTAGAATTATTTACGTGGGCATTTTCAACATCTGAAAAGAATGTTTAAGAATACAAAAAGTACTTTCCAAGTCACCACGGAGGAGTGGCAAATGTTTTCAAAATTGGTTTATTCATATATAGACGTGCATTGAAGTCAAGAGAAAATATTTTGAGAAACAATAAATTCATTTTTCAGCCGTAGTATTTTGTTGCTAATCGTTTGGTAAATCTTTAGCATGCCCCACATATATAGCAGGAGGTCTATACCTGACTGGCAGGAATGCTTCCATCATGCACATAGAGATAAACCTATCACAGTGACTGTCTTTTAATTTGTCATGTTTTGTGATCATTCTTTATATTTACCAGTTACCAAGTAACCGGCAGGACGGTAAGAGAGCAGCTGCCAATAGATTGTGGTTTTGTCGGTTGTTGCATTTGTTATTGGATTTATCTGTAAATGTACCCAGGTATATCGCAAAAGCGTTTTAGTAATCGAGTAAAAATAAATATTTGAAACGTATTCTGCTGACTGTACCCACGGTTCCGTTCGCGTGGTGTGTAAATTGCAGCCGTTGTAATTTAAATATAAAATTTATAATATTTAGTACCGCCATTTTTTTCTCAGCCATCTAAAATATGAATTACTAGCTTTTAACCGTGGTTTCGTTCACGTTTATGTAGAGTTGACCTATTCCTTCGTTATGATATACGAAGCAGGTCTTGAGAATACGAGTACATATATGATTTAAGGAAGAATCATGTAAATTGCCTCAGCGGTTTCCGAGTTAAAACTACAGTAACGAACAGGTAGGTGCCTTTTATATAATATCAATAGGAAAGGATTAAATTTTTGGTAATTTTAGAACCAGAAAAATAATAATTTATTAACAATCAAATCTAATTCTTCCATGAATAAACAAACGAATTTTTTTATCGGTAAATAAGGGAAAGCTTCATTGTTTCTCTAATTGACATTGTTCTAACGTCATCGGTGTTACGAAGTCGATGATATTTCATTAACAGGCCACATCTTCAACAAGATTCTGTTTAATTAAGTAAATATTCCTTTGTTCTTTCTTATCTGCGATTCATTTTCATTGGCTGTAATGAGATATCGAATATTTCTTGTTTTGCAATATTTGTTTTAGTGTCGCATTAATGGAAGCTGTGAAATTGGGCTATTGTTACTTGTTGACAAATTAAATGTACTTATGGATATGAGGTTACGCCTGGTCGCATCTTGCAGCGGTACATAACATTTTTGCTAACCTAATAAATGCTGGTTTTTTTTTTAACAAGCGGACCGTTATACATTAATATTTATCACAAGGAATTAGGATTTAAGTACACAGTTTAATGGATATATGAGGGTTTTATAAGATATAAATGGTTGAACCTATTCTGACAAAAAATTTACAATAATAACTTAAAATCAATAAAAAGAAACAACTATCTCTAAAACAAATATCTGTTATGAAACAGCAAAACAATTTTATTCAATATTTCATATTTTTTAGCATTTGACTACAATCTCACCTTACGTTAGATAATGCTGTAGTCTAAATTGATGACTACGCTAAAGCTAGAGAAGAACAGTGGCTTTTTAGTTTAGTTTAGAACAGTTTAGTGGCCAGAACACTTAGATATTTGGAGACAGATTTTCTACTTGGGGATGATAGCTATGCTTTCATAACAATGTTTTTCATCACCGTAAGCTCCGGATCTTTCGCAACTTACGTGGATAGACGCGGTATCCGAACACGTTAACCACTGATCCCTCATCGATTTCTTAAGAACTAAGTTACAGTTACATGCTATTTACGAATAAATATTATATATATATATATATATATTTATTAGTATACAATATATTATTTAAGTTTATTTTATGTTACCAATATTATAGACATCGAATAAAAAAAAATACAAACATTTGATTCGTATACGATACACGCTAATATTTCTCTATATCTTTCATTTTATTTTCTTAATATATAATTATTATTCTTATATATAATTAAAAATCATAGTACACAAAGTACACGTACGTAGAAAGTTATAACCAATTCGTAGTAACGTAAACAAGAATTTACAATCGTATCTATGGGCTCGAACTCTATTGATTAAACAATACATGTTATCTCCAAAGCAATCCACTTTGCCACGTTTCAGTTTAATTCCATAAACAATTCATTAATGGTTTAAGGGTTCATAAAACGTAGTACTATTTTACTATATTGTTTATATTAAAATCGTTTTGTATTTTTAATTACATTTTCATCTCGCGACGTCATTAAAATCTATACGGCTTAAAATCTATGTGAAAGTTATTACAATTCAGTAAAATCAAAATGAATACGTTTAAAAATGAAACTTTAAAGAAACCACGTAATATTTCGAGAGTGAATCCTACAAAATATGAAGGTACAGAAATACTACACAGTAATAAAAGATATTGGAACAGTATTTTTTGTGAAATGGACAATCCGATAAAAAAAACTGTAAGTTAATTTTGATACAATTAAGAAATAGTCCATCATTATTATAGTAATCTAGGGAACTGTAATTATTAATTTCTATGAATATGTACTTATAATATTATATCTGTAGTTCTGTTTCTAAACTTTACTGTTTCCAAATTTGTGATATAATCGCTACTATACTATTATATCAGAAATAAAATAGTACAATACCTTTTTGCCTTTGTTTGGTAATAGATTTTCTTTACTTTGTCGGTAACTATTGAAGAGCTTTAGTGTCTTATCAATAATAAAATAGGAAACAGATTTTTTCCACACCATCGATGAATTGAAGCCTTTTAACGTTTACGTCACACTTCACGATTCTTACGTTTATTAATCTGAAATATTTATACAGTCCGCACCAAACTTTCTGATTACTGTGAATATAGGTACCTATATACGTAGAACAAAAATTTAGGTATAAATACAAATTATACTATATGTATACATATGCTACTAAAGAATGCCAATTTTGTATTCCTATAATAATATTTTAATTTTGATTTGTATTAAACTCTTGACTATAGTACGCGCAAGCCCGAACGGCTATATCAGAGTGACCAAAGAGATTGATAAGAACTTTATATTTTCTTGTTTACACTCACTAATTAACATTAATTTAAGACTATATATATATATATATATATATATATATATAGTCTGATGTTAAATGATGATGTGGTCTGACATGGTAGTCACGCTAAACCTAGAGGAAGACTGATCTCAAATGCAGCTGTTGGAACACACCAACAGACGCTTGGTGACAAATTTTCAACTTGAGGGTGGTAACTAGCCAGGCGGACATAGAAAAAGCCCTACTACTATGCTATGGTTTCATCACGATGTTTTCCTTCACCGAAAGCTCCGACTCAATTGCTGGGATTCGAACCTACGTCCTTCCACGCTGTGTCCGAACACACTACCAACTGAGCCATAATGGCTTCAAAATCTATGAATCTATGTGTATAATTAGAGTATTACTAGAAATAACAAGGATACTTATTTTTTATTACAAGTAAATATTGAGTCTAACAAAACTTCACTACTTTAATCGCTTTTGTTTCTTAATTTATTTAAAACTAAATCATGCCTCGATTTCTTGAAAATAGTTTTATATTTTATCCGAATTAATAATGCATTTATTACGAATATTTAACCTATATATCATTTTTATTAATTCTACGTTACTTTAATACATTTCGCAATTACTGCTTTGCTTCCGTGGAAAAGCATCGTGATGGGTAACCTAGATAATAATACTCTTAAAAGCCAACTATTTATGATCAAAAGTTTGGCCAAACCTTTCACCAATATCCTTTCTAAGCCTGTATAAACAACAGACCTTTTAATTTTAGTTATAGGTACAAATTATAGATTGTTAATATCAAAGAAATAGGTTTTGCTTCAATAACATATAAATTTGACCAATAACATATATTTACTTCCTTACTAATACTATAATTAATACGAAACTGTGTTTGTTTGCTTGTTACGCTTTCCTGCCGTAACTACGCAACCGATTATCATAAAATTTTTGCACGCACGTTATCACGGAAAAGGACATAGGGCACTTTTATCCAAAAAATATGTCGCCGCGAGCAAAAGATAGTAATAATTTTAAATTTGTTGATGTTTTAGGTAGAAGAAAGCTCGCAGCTAGCAGATATACTGCCGTCCCGAGTTTACAGAAACGTGTGCAGTATCTTAAACCTTCCTATTTCAAACTGTATTAAACAGAATATTGAAGAAATTAAAGGTATTTCTACAACAATATATCTGTATTTATTTATATCTATGAAATGTTTGTGTTATTATTTAAACCTTAATGAATAAGATAAATGGTTATTTATTGTTAGAATATCTAGTTAAAATATTAAAATGTTTAAAAGTTATTAACTCGTATGCATGTCGCTACTTTTATAAGATGAAATCAAACAATGACCAAATAACTATCATGTTATAGCGTGAGAGACAAAGAGCACCTCCCCTCTTACCTCACCTCTGCAGCGCCGTGCGCGGGCGCTTCGTCCTTCAGACCGTTACATCAGTGTTTGTTACAATGTCCTTGGACGATCGCGCTTGCACAATAGTTTTTTATGTATAGTTGACGGGACGCATCAGTGTATTTGCGTGTACACTTATTTTGTTAACTTTATTGTTATACTTTCATATTATAGTAACATAGTTATAAAATATAGCTTCATGTGATCGCTGTAATGTTAGATATTCTAAGAATCACAAAGAAAACCAATGAAACATTTTTGCATGTCAACAAGAATCAACTAATACTTATCCTTTGTATTCAATGAGCTATTTATTTCCGTGTGTTACATTTTCAGTTACTTGTAATTCAAAACATCAAAAATTATAACACTTATATACTTATTTGTGATTAATAACAATAAAAGCATAATAATATTAAAGACTCTCATGGGATCATTTAAATCCCTTATTGAGACTATATCACATTATAATTTAATAGAAATATTTGAACAATTGACCGTTGACCATTTCTCTTATATTTCTTTAGGCAAATTTCCGCGTCGATCTATTAAAGAACCTATGCTATCACATAGAAAGTGTATTACTATTGACAGAGAGATAGATTCGGACACCGACGTTGAAGTTTGTTCCAGGTATGGCTTAACGATTAAAAACTTAACATTTATTGAATAACTATCAGCCCGCTCCGGCTTCGCACGGGTATAAAATATATAGCCTATGTCATTAACTGAAAAAATGATTAAAATCGATCCAGTAGTTTTGATTTATTCATTATCGCCCGTGGCCCGCACGCGTTAAATTTGGAGTAACCTCAAAAATAACAGTATTTCTCCACTATTTAATGTATGTTATTATACATATAAACCTTCCTCTTCAATCACTCTATCTATTAAATAAAACCGCATCAAAATCCGTTGCGTAGTTTTAAAGATTTAAGCATACATAGGGAGGGATATAGGGACAGAGAAAGCGACTTTGTTTTATACTATGTAGTGATCAAAATGAATATGAACAATAATAATCATAACTGTTTGATTTATTAAAGACATTAGTTTGATAGCTGTTAGATACCATCATACAGGTAAGAAACGAAAGGAGAAATGGAGCGTTTGTGAGAGAAATAATCTGTGCATATAACATATGAATACTGAGATGATAATTGTAAATGAGAGAGGAAGAGACAAACATGTTGGTTGACCCAATTAACAATGAAATAAGAGAGTTGATAAAATTAACAAGCGATTATTTTACTTTACTTTAACCGTACTACTGCAACTTTCAAATATTTTTAGAGCAACGAGTTGGAACTGGCAGCTAGTTGTTACCTGTGTGTTAATGCTTGCATTATACTATTTCATAAAGAAATTTGCTAAAATAGTGTGAAAAATTATTGGACAATTTATAAATTGCCTATGATTACAATTTTGGAACGTCGCATGTACTGGACGTATAATGCCAATAGAAAAGTCTGATTTTGTCCTGACTTTTGAAAGAAATAACTATTCTTACTTTAGATAAAATAATGAAGAAATGGGCAACTGGCAACTATGTGGTGTTCAGTTTTATACTGTAATTGAACAAGAAGCCGCAGGCGGCTGCTATTGCTATATATTGCGAATAGTTTTCAAATCAAACATTACTTTATCAACTACTTCAGTATATAGTTTCTATATAGATATTATACATATTTGAGTATTATTTCAGTGATGATGATAACGATATATCAAACGTCCATCGTACACTGTTAAGGAAACCAGAACGTGAACAAATAACGTGGGCCACACATTACCTCGAACCTGAGAGAGAAGATGAAAAGACTTTAGTAAAGAAAGCCGATGACCTCACTGATAGGGTATATTTACCACATACTTTAATACGAAAATCGTTTTCAAAGTTTTTTTTTTATAAGAATCTGTGATAGCTTTTCCTTCAAGTGATGTGGTAAGTCAATTGTAAATTCCAAAATAAGGATAACAGTTCTTTCGGTATTGAGTCTAAAGATTTGGTGAAGGAAACGATGGTGAGTTAATATAGTATAGCATATTTACCATCTACTTTAATACGAAAGTCGTTTTCAAAGTTTTTTTTTTATAAGAATCTGTGTTAGCTTTTCCTTCAAGTGACGTGGTAAGTCAATTTTAAATTCAAAAATAGGGATAACAGTTCTTTTTGTATTGAGTCTACAGATTTGGTGAAGAAAACAATGGTGAGTCAATATAATATAGCAGTAAGGTATTATATAACGTTCGGCGACTTTTTTTGTGTTGGTGTGTTTCGGAAGCTACTGTAGAAGGTCAACTACTATTATAATTTTAACGTGTGCCATCTTCAGTCAGATTGTATTCTATAATTAATGCTACACGTTTACGTTTTAATCGTCTCTATTTCTATTAATCGTACAATGTTATCATAATAGTATTCATGCAATTAGTTTTATATTTATAAATTAGTTTACGTCAAAGTGTTATATGTAATTCATAGGTCATTCACCTCAATTAGAGTACGCCAAATAGAAACTTAGTTTTGTGCCAATTAGACAACTAATAGTAAAGAGGTTAGTATTTTCAACTACTTTATTGTGATATCTCTTATTTAAATAATAAATGAATTTGAAGGTATTTAAACTGGAAGTGTTTTATATAGTCCTTCTATGATTACTAACTATTTAAATAATATAAATCATTTGATAATTTCCTATAGATCGCAAATGAATTTTGTGAATACATGAAACAACTTGGTGGGGATCAACAATCTCAGTTATTTACACCAAAAGCCATTAAAGAACTGTTTCAGGTAAGTAACTTTTTCATGTTTTGGGATGGTTTGAATACAAGAAGGTTGTTTTTTTAAAGGAATTATGTTAGCTTAATTATCTTGTTCCTCTGATTCATATCTGACAGCTGATTGTGCATAATTAAAAAACAGGTCCTCAAAATGATATACAGTGCAGCGAAATAATTGATTTAAATATAATGAATTGGATTTGGAATTGTCCGAAGTCTTTAATTAATTAACCTTTATATCTTTCACGCTTAGGACTATCAACAAAGAACTTAAAAATAAAATGTTCACATACATACTTCAAATTAAATATAACGAAAATGATATAAAATAAAATGGATGCAAAATAACTCTTTACTTATTTTTGGTTTGTTTGTAAATAAATTAACTTTGTATTTTATGGATATCGACACATTTGTTTCTCAAATTATTTGTTGTAACAGATTAGGACGAGATAGTACATGATATCCATGTAGCCGTTCACTTGTACGTGGAAATGTCTAAAAACCTATTTCAATTTATATATTCAAGTCCATTACAGTGAATCTGTACTTTTTAAAATGTGTTACGCATAATATCTACGTACTACAACCGGAGAGTTTAAATATCATAGGTTTAAACCTAAAAAGATAAGGTACATTGTCATTTATCTTTTTTTATCTTCTTAGCGATCATACGATGTGATAATATATTTTATTGCATATTGTAAATTCAAGAATAGTTGTCATAATTGTTCATAAACATGTAAATAATTTACAAAGTTATACAAATAAAGAGACAAAGTGGCATTGAAATTCAAATACCGGTTGTATGCACTTCTATATCTACACAATGCAAATAATGCTATATAGAGTTGGGTTAAGTAGTTTCTGTCATTCGTAAAATATCATTCGAGATTCGGTCGTATTTAGGTGTAGCTTGTACCGGCAGTATCATATGAGTAAATTTGTAATCGGTCGTGTTATTTTTTTTTTAAATCTTGATATGCTATTTGTGCCAGTGTCACGCAATTTTGCACAGGTAATGAATTTATTTTCCTGTTATTTTGATAAAACCTCTGTCGTAAGTATGCGTTCTATGTTTGCAATACCTACAAGGCACGCTTTAAACTTGTATTTATAATATTTTTCCTCATACAGATTGATTTTATATCTGCTTTAAATTACTCGTGTAAACAATCGTGGTGGTATTCCAATGAATAAATTCGGTGTTCGAACAATACTTGGATTTGGTGCTTATAAAAATAATAATAGTGTTTGCAATTTTCTAGTTTATAAGAAACATCACTTACAAGTATACTATATAAAGGACTAAGTTATCGGATTTTTGTAAGCGCATTGTTTAATTCGAGAAACTTTTAGAGTTTGAATCAACTAACAAAGTTTTTAATTAGGGTTTTAATTTATGAGGTTTGTATTGTCTTCGAATTTGAATATGACATTCTTAACACCCTTCATTTTAGTCCCTTTCAAAGGCTTAGCAATATATTTAAGATATATTGAATCTATATTAGCAACTATTATTTATGTTGCTTCTATAGAATCTATACCTTTTATAAGCTTAAATATATAGACACTATACATTTTTTATTTCAATAATACCTTCATAATAATAGATATCACTGCATATTATAAAACAAAGTCGTCCGCCGCGTCTGTCTGTCTGCCTGGGTGTTCGCGTTAAACTCAAAATCTACTGAACGGATTGTAATGCGGTCTTCACCAACAGATATAATAATTCAAGGGGAAGGCTTAGGTATATAATTTGTCAAGGTTATTTTATAAATTGGTTGAAATATAATGATAATTGTTGAAAGAATCGGAAAATGGCAAAGCCGCCTTTGAGCTTTCGTCGAAGACGCTGCCTAATCCCTTTGAGTTTAGCAAAACAATGCATATTGAGATATTCCTCTTTTATGGAACTACAAAAATGTTTACGGTGGCATATACCTATCTTTTAAGAATAGCTTACTATACCCATCTATCTTCTAAAAATGGTTACATATAATGAGCTAATTGGAAAGCTATTTAGACGGATACAGTATTAATCATTATCAAATAAAATACATTAGTTATCTTAAGCATTTCATACACATAAGTATCTATATATTTTTTATTGTCAGGGTAAGACAACGTCCGCCGGGCCTGCTAGTAGTTTCATATAAATTATTTATCTAATATATTTTATTTGCAGATAGAATTCGACACTCACGTAGCTCGAAGCCTAAGGATAATAACAAAAGAATTACCAACTATTGAAGAGAAAATTGCCAAAATCACTAATAATCCAGAAGTCCGTTTCGATTTAATCCATTTATTGTCACAAATTCAACTTTGGACATGATAAATTAATAAACTATAATTATTATCTAGAAATCACACTACGCAGCACTCGAACGTGAAATATCGAAGGATATTAAAGCGGAATATCGTCCGAAACGGGTGACGTCATTTGGGCAAAGTCTTCCTCTACGTGAACAATTTTTACCACCTAACAACGATACGAATAAAATATGGCGGTCAACTCGTCATGTACCCAGTGATCTTGTAACGCAGAAGACTGTTTGGGAAGGAATTACTAATTTAAGGTAGTGACTATGATATGATTATTTATATTTGTTAATTAAATGATATAATAATGTGGAAAGTATTAGTTAAATAACAAGGTAGTTGTAAATAAGCTGGAGTTTTGCGGTGAAGGAAAACATCGTGATAAAACCATAGCATTGTGGTAGGGCTTTTTCGTAAGCTCATCTGGCTAGCTACCACCCTCGAGTTGATAATCTGTCGCCGAGCATCTACAGGTGTATACCGACAGCTGTATTTGAGAATCAGTTCCCATCTGCGTTTAGCGTATTTACCATCTTAGAACACGCCGCCATTTAACTTTTGGTAAGATTGTGG
Organism: Antheraea assamensis; assembly: GCA_035772565.1. Taxonomy (NCBI): domain Eukaryota; kingdom Metazoa; phylum Arthropoda; class Insecta; order Lepidoptera; family Saturniidae; genus Antheraea; species Antheraea assamensis. Next base: position 7,394,540 of record JAQQSE010000031.1, on the reverse strand, counting down.
TCAAACGCGAAAACCTATAATAATGTATCAAAAAAACCTTGTAAAAATACGCATTCGATGCAAAAATAGTTTATAAGTAGCACCCGAAACCGGTGTGAATATATGAAAAGTTTGTTGTCATTAAGAAGAAGGAGTTTGCTGGACTTTTATGTCGTAGATACAATTTAAAATGTACTGTCTACGTTCTGCCTTCTAGGCTTAAATCTTGTTCTATGGAATACAGATTGAGATGCGATAACACTTAATACTAGAGAACGGGAATATGGCTTATGAATTTATTTGAAGCTTGAGACAAATTAGAGTCAGAGGATTAATATAGTTTGATCAGACTGCAAGAGCAGCCGTAGCGACTAATAAATGTTGCTTCGAAATGTGGGAATACAAAGTAGCTCTAGATAATGATGATTCTAGGAATATAAAAATATGTAATATAACAATACTTCGAAAAGCTAACTTCAGTTTAATTATTTCAACAGTAATAAGTTAAAAGTCAGCGGAATATCAAAATTTTTCATAATATAAATTCGTACGTTTATCATCATTTTTACAGAAGTGTCAAAGAGTACTGCCGTTGGATGATCGAACACCCGGAGTACCGGCGGCCTCCATACTTGAACAGCCTCGGTATGTTCGACCCCGCAGTTCTAAAAACGAGACTAACTTTAACCGAAACCGAACGAAATACTATTCTAAATGATCTTTCCGGAATGTTCTAACATCTGAAACAAGGGGATCTAGTCGAAATACACAACCTCTATAATAGTCGATCAATAACGTTATTTCTTACGATTTCTAAATAATCTCATGTTTCTTAACTGAATCCATATTTAGGAGTCATTCCCAGAGCAAAGTTTGAATAATATGAAAACTAGTAATAAATGAATGTATTATAATTTAGTATTTTTATAATGTATACTTAATTTAATAACTACTTTTCAAGGTCGTCTTGATAATACCGAGATATATTTATACTATATATATATATATATATATATATATATATATATATATATTTGACTTTAATATTTGAGCAAATTATTTCTAATCGCTTTGTAATGCTTTTTTATTATATCCGTAAATACATTATAAATGTAAACGTTTTATTGCATCTTATCTCTTTTAATCTAAAACAAAACATGCGAGGTGTTAACTAAGTTGCTTATGGAAGAAAAGGTTACAATTCTTTTATAACCTCTTTATTTTATGAACAATACATAATATCGAACCATCTCGTCTATTAATGGTAATTATGTCAAAATGTTAACACCTGTACAGTAACGGTAAACTGCAAAATATTTGCACCAGCCTACTGATTTCTCGTTTTTAACCTAAGTAGATAAAAGATAAGATTTCGTATGTATTTTATTTGTACGTACAATACGATAACGTGTATCTAGGCTTATATAAAACAGGAAGACTGCTTAATATCGTAATACTTAAGAATTACTAACGCTCGTCTACTGTCGACATCAGACAGTTTAATAGGAATAAAATGGAAGCGCAACCCGGTGAAAGTAACGAAATGGAGTTCGACGTTGTACTAAATCGTGAAATTGGGCAATTTGGAAAATATCAGATCTTAAACTTGGCGCTGCTTGCGCTCCCGGCATTGTTTAGCGCTCTTATGGCCGGTGATTACGTGTTTACAGCAGGCAGCTTGCCGTATCGATGCGCGGTGCCTGAATGTGATGGATCACAGCCAGAGTACGCACCAGAGTGGATTCTGAACGCTGTTCCGACGACTACGTCAGGCTTCGATAACTGTAATCGCTATGGCAACGCTACTATTACTGATAATGAGACGGTTTACGACATTGAAGATGTTTGCCCCGCTGTTTTATTTAATAGAAACATTACAGTGCCGTGTGACAGTTACGTGTACGAAAGGACAAATACAGTCGTTTATGATTTCAATTTAGAATGTCAAGAATGGTTGAGAACTTTACCGGGTACATTGAACAGTCTTGGTGGAATGGTGGCGCTTGTGTTAGCTGGATTCATATCCGACCGCTTCGGGAGAAGAATGTCTATCGTTTTGTTTTCGTTTAACATCGCGCTGGTGGGAGTCGTGCGGTCGTTTTCAGTTAATTATCCAATGTATGTCGCTTTACAGTTTTTACAGACAGCTATTGGAGGTGGAGCATTTAGTGCTGCTTACATACTGGCCGCTGAAATAGTTGGTGGGAAGTATCGAGTACGCACTAGCGCTACGATGTCAAGCATGTTTGCAACAGGGCAAGTTATTCTTGGTTTGCTCGCATGGGCTGTTCCCGACTGGCGCCAACTTAGTTTGGTTCTATACGTTCCAGTGTTTATAATAGTTTCCTACTATTGGATACTATCAGAGAGTCACCGTTGGTTGCTCAGTAAAAATAAACAGGTGGAAGCTAAAGCAGTTCTTACTCGAGCCGCTCGGCTTAATGGTAAACCTGAAATCTCAGAGAAATCCATGAATTTTTTACTCACAGTAATACCGTTACAGATAGAAGCGAACAAACATTTGAACAAGGAAAATCTTTTCCTTCGTGTTTTGAAATCGCCTGTTTTATTGCGTAGATGTTGTACTACACCTATTTTGTGGATTACGACAGTATTTATTTATTATGGTTTATCAATAAATTCCGTTAATTTAACAGGAAATATGTACTTTAACTATATAGCAACAGCCGCTATCGAGATTCCTGGATTTTGGACCGCGGTACTTGTGTTAGACAAAATTGGCAGGAAGGTGACATTATTTTTAGGATTTTTGGTATGCGCTCTGTGTAACACGGCTTTTGCTTTCACGCCGAACAGTATGTATGGATTATCTTTGGGATTATTTTTAACTGGAAAATATTGCATTGGCTTAGTTATGACGTCTCTATATCTTTACACGGCAGAATTATACCCCACTCGATACCGTCATTCGTTTTTAGGTTTCTCCTCTATGGTTGGTCGGATAGGTTCGGTTGTATCACCGCTAACTCCTCCACTGATGGCATATTGGAGTGGCATACCGTCTATGATGTTCGCAATAATGGCCTATATATCTGCTTTTTTGGTTCTTACACAACCGGAAACAAAAGGTCTCAAAGTACCTGACACAATTGAAGATGCAGAACAAATTGGTAGAAAAAAAAACATGGTATCCTGAACAGCACACACAAGTATTCTTATTAACAATAAAACTAGTGCTAAAGCCCTTCTAATAAATTTTCGCAATAATATTTTGTAATGAACTCTAGACATACAACAGTTTCTTCAGTAAAAATAGCACATCTGCTTTTAGACTAATCTACTAAATGTCGAAATCACATTACTTTTTAAAATTATATTGAACATAGTATGTTGGACATTGTATAGTACTCGTGGTGCTGTAAAATTATTTAAAATCACGCAACAAGTATTTAATTTTAATAAACTTATAAGTATTAAGTTTTTTTTTTTAATATCTGACTATGATATAAGTTAGTTACATAAAATTTTGTACTTATTTTAAAATATGATCCAGAATAATTTCCATCAAAAGTAAATGTTTTTCAAAAGAATTTGGTTTTGAAAGAACACAAACAAAAATTCATCTTCTTCTTCTTGTTTTGGCACCGCAGAAGCATTTACCAGTGTCAATGTTTTGTTTCAAGAGGGATTATAGCAGAATTTTTAAAATAATATAAGTTTATTAAAACGTAGGAAGTTCCAAGTGTCTTGTGATAATTATAATGTTCTAACAAGATGGTGGTTTCCTTGTTAGAACTTTCCATGGAGTTTTGGTGGCATCTCAGAATGCATGCTCCGTGGTATTATTTCCCATCCACTTCACTTGTGCATAATAACCGAACTATATTACGTAAAACACCATCAATATTACAAAATATAGAGTTTAATAACACAAGATTATGAATAAAATATAAAAGCCACTACATGACAGACCATGATCCCGCCAAAAACTCCAAACAAAAATTATACCGACTTGGAATAAATAGTAAATGCCTGCCATCTCTTACATATTTTGTGAACTGTTTAACCATCTGGCATGTTAACTTTGTTGTGCGAAATGTAATATCAATACAAATATGTAGTATGTTCATTACATAACAGATGGCGTCTCCTTAAACACAAATATGGTGACAAATAAAAATTAATTAAATAAGCAACTAAGTAAATGTTTTAATAAAGTATTAGAGATAGATACGCCTGAAGTTTTATTTACTTATTTATTTGAATATTTTTAATAAGAATGCTATTTTACAACAGTAATAGGGTGTGATGGTGTTGCTAGTACAGTCGAATCCTGCCAGTTTTTATTCTACGTGCCTGATTAAAATCAAGGATTTGTTTGGAACAAGGAGCGGCGTGTTGATAGGTTATACACGTGTTAGTGGGATTTTTTTTCTTTTTCGTCATTTTTCTTTTTTCCGCTTTGTTTTTAATATAAGACCGGATTTTTTGGTGGTGGATTGTGAATTACACACAACAGTAAGTTCTTTGTTAACCTTCCTATATAACTCCATTGCTTAACAATGGAGTTACGACCTCCTGACCCTCCTGACCCTCCCGATCATTTGGAAAGATCACAAAGAATATTATCTACTGCGGGTAAAAGACCCCATGGAGATACTGAATCATGTAACATCTCAAAAAGATCATCAAAGATCCCTCCTCTGCTTCAGCATCATATCAAACCATTTATTTACATCCCTCACTAAACTCGGAAGTAAAAAAGTACGGCAGCGCCGATAATGGACCGTATATAATCCACGTTTCCCGTTTAGAGCCCGATATGGCAGCTGGACTATCTATAAGGCCGATCAAATTCGGTCAACTCCTAAATCAGAACAAAATCGAAAATATTTGCAGTGATGGAGTTAAGAGGGTGGGGAGAAACAAAATCTCTATCGAATTTAAAACGATCATAGACGCGAATAATTTTTTGGAAAATCCGATCCTCTCTCAGAATAAATATACAGCTAGTATTCCAACATATAATCTAACTAGAATGGGTTTGATTCGTGGGGTGCCCGTAGAGTGGTCCATGGACGAACTAGTGGAATCACTGGTAATGCCTACGGGATGTGGCTTAGTTCTGAAGGCTCGCAGGTTAAATCGGAAAACTGTGGCAGATGGAGCCATCAACTGGGTCCCAACCCAATCCGTAGTATTAACTTTTAAAGGACAGACTTTACCTGAACGAGTTTATTCTTATTATACTTCTCTTCCTGTTGAAAAGTATTCATATCCAACTATCCAGTGCCAAAAATGTTGCCGATTCGGTCATGTAAAAAGTCAGTGTCGCTCGAAACCGCGTTGTTTCCGTTGCGGAGAACCGCATTGTGGAGATGAATGTAGCATCTCTCTACATTCTAGTTCTTGCGTTCTTTGTTCTGGTAATCATTTTGCGACGAATAGTTCTTGCCCTGAGCATTTAAGGCAAAAGTCTATTAAAGTAGTTATGTCTCAGGAGAACATATCATACGAAGAAGCTTCAACCCAATTCCCGACTGTTCGGAAATCCTATGCAGAAGTAGCTCAACAACTTTTTGCAACTACTCCCTCACCTATTAATCCAACATCACAACAGTCATTCCCTCTTTCATACAAAAAAACGACGTACACTTCTCGACGCCCAAGAGTTATCACTGGAGGGAAATCTTATGACAAATCAGCACATCAAGCAATTATTGCTGATGTCCCTTCTTCGCTCTCTAACGGTTGTGCACTTAATCCCGAAACTGTTCCTTCTTCTTCGCTTACGTCGTCTAACGATAACTTGTTAGACTTAATGTTATCTTTAGTTTTAAATATAATTTCTAAGTATGATGATAGCATACCGTCCAACGTTGCCCTGAAACTTAACAAAATAGTATCTTTAACTAATAAAAATGGACCTGACACGAATAATACAATGGAATAGCCAAAGCACAAATAATAAAAAACATTACCTAATACTTTTGATTTCTAAGTTTTCACCATCAATCATCGCAGTCTCCGAGACTTGGCTATTACCAGGTTCCTGTTTCCGAGTCCCGAGGTACTACTGTGTCCGTGAGGACAGATCTGATGGTTACGCAGGTACCGCTTTATTTGTTAGACAAAACCTTTCATTTTTCCAGATTCCTTTACCGGCCCACAGTCCGAATATTAGTGCTGTGGCTTTGAGAGCGTTCGATATATCTTTCTTATCATTGTACATCTCCACTCCCCATTCATCGCTTATTGCAGATATTCAAACCATAATAACTTCTCTTCCTTCTCCAGTTATCGTTATGGGAGACTTTAATGCACATCACCGCATGTGGGGATCCCATCATTCTGACCTTTTTGCTCATTCATTACTAGATATATTTGACGAAGCCAATATATGCGTTATTAATGACGGATCTCCCACTCGTAGAGTTTCTCCTTTCCAAGACCCAAGAACCGCAGTTGATTTAACCGTATGTTCCCCATCTCTTGCATCCCTGCTTTCGTGGGAAATCCTAACCGATTCTCATGGAAGCGATCACTATCCGATTATTATCACCATTCCCGGTAGATCTTTCCCTGTCCAAAAACCCCCCTCCACACGTAAATATAATGTGAATAAAGCCGATTGGTCATCCTACGCTACTACTCTAGATTCTAAATTGGACCTTATTCCCCTTCCTAATAACAAAAATATCCTTCAATCTTATTCCTCTTTTGTAAGATCTCTGATTTTTGCAGCCGATAGTCACATTCCCACAAAACAAAATTCTTTTTACAAAATTTCTCCGCCTTGGTGGGACTCCGAATGTACAGAAATTGTTCGCAAACGGAAGGAAGCAGAAGCTATATATAACTCATCCATGACTGTTCATAATTTTCTGAATTACCAACAAACCGCAGCTCGCGCCAAAAAACTCTTATCTTTAAAAAAGAAAAAAGGGTGGATTCGGTTTTGCGAAAGTTTATCTCCCCTTACTCCATCCACGGTTATTTGGAAACAAATAAAACGCTACCGCGGGGCCATCAGTGATATCAATAAAAGTTTTAACGACACATCTAGTTGGATTGAAGGCTTTTTTGACAAAATATCCCCTCCATTTGTTCCTCATCAAAATTCGCTTCCAGGTAACTCTTTTACTTTCATACAGGATAATCCTATCCCATCCTTTTCAAAATTAATGTTAGATTCTATCTTTTCGTTAAATGAGCTGCAGATTGCTATTGAAAACCTTGCCGAGTCTTCCGCCGGTATTGATTTCGTTCCCTACTCTTTTCTTATCAAAAGTAATAATAAGGCAAAATTGTTCTTCCTTGAAGTAATTAACTTACTATATTCTAATAATTTAGTTCCTGCATCTTGGAAAGCGCATTTAATTATCCCCATCCTAAAATTTGGCAAAAATCCCACAGATCCACAATCCTATAGGCCTATCTCTTTATCATCAGCTCTTTCTAAAATAATGGAACATTTGGTTAAGAATCGGTTAGAGTGGTTCCTTGAAAGTAAAGGTCTATTAGACCAATCACAGACCGGTTTTAGAAAAAATATGAGTACATTGGATAACCTTAGTATTATAACGACTGATATTCGTCACTCTTTCCAGAAGAAGGAATTTTTAGTTGCAGTATTTTTAGATGTAGAATCTGCTTATGATAGCGTTCTTCTTCCAGTACTCAGGAATAAACTTGTTCAGCTGAGTATCCCAGCGAGGATGATCAATTATATAAGCAGCCTCCTAATGGAAAGAGAGACTTATGTTAAATTTAACGAAAGTATTCTAGGCCCAAGATTAACATGGAAAGGTCTTCCTCAAGGGTCTGTTCTAAGCCCATTGTTATACAATATTTATACAGCAGACCTCAATCAAACCGTTGAATCGTTTTGCCAGATCCTGCAATATGCTGATGATATTTCTTTATATACATCTTCAACTTCTATTATTAAGGCTACGGAACAATTAAACTCTGCGTTATATTATTTGGGGCAATGGTTGGACAATCATGGTCTCTCTCTATCTGTACCTAAATGTTCAGGTATAATATTCTCTAGAAGAAAGGTAACCGTAAACGTTGAAATATCTTACAATGGTGAAACTATTCCCCTAAAAGATCATGTTAAATTTTTAGGTATGATTTTAGATAGAAAACTGTCTGGTCTCCCTCACATCAATTTCCTTGTTGAAAAATGTGAAAAATCGTTGAATATTCTCCGTTCTCTATCTGGAGTTTGGTGGGGTTCCCACTCCTTCTCACAAAAAATACTGTATAATTCTATTATTCGTAGTCACTTTGATTACGGTACATTCCTTTTAGACCCGTGTAATAAATCAGCCTTAGACAAATTAAATAAAATTCAACACAAAAGCCTTAGAATTATCATAGGGGCAATGAAATCTTCCCCGACAAATGCTCTCCAAGTCGAATGTGTTGACCCTCCCTTATACTTACGCAGACAATATATCTCTGACCGGTTTCTTTTTAAGGTTTATCAAAATCCAAACCATACTTTAATTCGTCGTTTACAAAATCTCCTACAGACATTTGAATCCAGAGGTTACCAATCTGTGAAATCGCTTCCTTGTGTACTTCAATCTTTCATTAAAATAAACAGAATCGTATATCCCATTTTTAAATCATCCATAAATCCTTTATATCGCACTAACTATTTAGCTCTCACCTTCAGGCCGACAATCATATTGGACTTTGGTGTTGATAGAGACACTTATCAAACTAACATTATTTTCAACAGCATATTAACTAGGGACTGGGAAAGCTGGATCCCTTTTTATACTGATGCATCTAAGCTGTCTAATCTTGGTAACGTGGGCGCTGCAGTTTGGATACCTAGATATAGGATTATCCTTAACTTTAAATGTCCCCCTCTAACATCGGTTTTCACTGGGGAAGCTACTGCAATTTTCGAGTCTGTTTTATTCATTAAGTCACACAAATTAGAAAAAGCAATTATCTTCACTGACAGTAAAAGTTGTTTACAGGCTATACTTTCCAATCCCTTCCGCTCCAAATCCAGACATCCGATGATTTTGAATATTAGAGAGGAATTATACAATTGTCATATTTTAGGTATCAAAACAGTGTTAGCTTGGATTCCAGGACATAGTGGAATCTCAGGGAACGAATCAGCAGATTCCTGTGCAAAAAATGCTGTCCAGTCCGGATCCATGGACCATTATAGTTTATATACCGAAGATCTACGTTCTCTAGCCAAAACTAGATTGTTAGAAGCATGGCAAAAGGATTGGAATCTCTCCAGAAAATATAAAGGCAGAAATTATGGCACTTTACAAATCGATATTCCTCAAAAGCCATGGTTTTTAAAATTTCCATATTTTAGTAAGGCTGTAACTTCCATCATCTGTCGCCTTCGTCTAGGTCATTCTTGTACACCAGTGCATCTATCTAAATTAAGGATTAGGAATCATTCTCTCTGTGAATGCGGCCTAGAGGACGGTTCTCCCGATCATATATTTTTCAATTGTTCGCGAAACAGATTCTCCCTGTATGATATCCTTCCTGCTTATGTTCCTCGTCCTACTAACCTTATGTGTCTCTTAGCTTTAGTGAATAATAACCCTTTAATTTTACACGCTTTTTCCTTATTTATTAAAATTAACAAAATCAAACTTTAATGTGAATATCTATGTTTCAATCGTTATATATCTAATTTTGGCTGTATCTATTTTTTTACAATAACTCGGTCTGAATATAAGCTACACTAAATAATTATTTTCTTTTCACAAATTATATTTTTAATTGCTCTCCTTCGTTTATGACACTATCTGCCACAGACAACGCTCACTCTGAATCTACATGACATTGGCGGAATTGTGTATTACCTACACACGGCGCCACAAATTAAGAAGAAGAAGATTAAAATCAAAGCGAAGAGGTTACTATCCAATCTTCTTTTTATGAACCATATAAAAGAACGAATTCGAGTGTTTTTTGCTACATCATGGTTACAACGTAATACTTAAAAAAACAAGACTTATGTTATACTCATTACTCAGAAAGTAACTTTTGATATGTCAAGTTTTTTTTTTGGAGTTTATTACTTAGGGAATAAAGAGGCCACCTATTTTTGCAGAATAATAAACATCACTCGACTTTCATCCGGAGAAGACATGAGATACATAGTTCCGACAGTCAAGATATGCGTGATAAGCATGAAGTAAGACTGGATGGTAAATGTAGTAGTACCACGTTGCATTTCGTAAATCGTCATATATATATATATATATATATATATATATATATACTTTATAGGTAAACGTTTTGACCACAATCTCATCTGATATTAAATAATGATGTGGTCTAAGATGGTAAGTCACGCTTAACCTAGAGGGAGACTGGTTTTCAAGTGCAGCTGCCGGAACACAGCAACAGGTGCTTCGCGACAGATTATCAACTTGAGGGCGGTAGCTAGCCAGACGGACTTAGAAAAATCCCTACCGCTATGCTATGGTTTCATCACGATGTTTTCCTTCACCGAATGCTCCGATTCAGTTGCTTGGATTCGAACCTACGTCCTTCGACGCTGTGTCGGAACACACTACCAACTGAGCCGTAATCTCTTCAAAATCATCGCTAGTACTAATTACATTGTTTTTAATAACTACTTATACTACAATATAAATAAAATAGTCTAATTATTCATTTGTTTTCATAATTCATAGCGATAAAGATAAGATTTCAGCACTGTTATTTATGAGTACAAACTGATAACGGTTTTCTATGCTTATATAAGACAAGAAATGCTGATATTCAACTACTATCGGCATCAAATAGTTAGCAATAAACATGGAAGCAAAACCTAGTGAAAGTGATGAAATGGAATTCGATGCAGTATTAAGTCGTGAAATAGGGCAATTTGGAAAATATCAGATATTAAACTTGGCGTTGCTTGGACTCCCAGTTGTGTTTAGTGCTCTTATGGCTGGGGATTACGTGTTTACAGCTGGCAGCTTACCACACAGATGCGCTGTACCAGAGTGTGACGGAATGCAACCAGAATACGCACCGGAATGGATACTCAACGCTATACCGACAACTACATCAGGTTTCGATAACTGTAATCGCTACGCCAATGCTACTAACAACGATACGCTTTACAACATCGAAGACGTTTGCCCCGCTGTTTTATTCGATAGAAACATCACAGTGCCGTGTGACAGTTACGTTTATAACAGAACCAACACTGTCGTATACGACTTCAATTTAGAGTGTCAAGAATGGTTAAGAACTTTACCTGGTACATTAAACAGTCTCGGAGGGATGGTGGCGCTTATTTTTGCTGGATTCGTTTCCGACCAATTTGGAAGAAGAATTTCTATAGTTTTGTTTTCATTTAACATGGCTTTAATAGGATTAATCCGATCGTTTTCAATCAATTATCCAATGTATGTCGCTTTACAGTTTCTACAGATGGCTTTAGGAGGGGGAGCATTTAGTGCTGCTTACATATTGGCAGCTGAAATAGTAGGTGGAAAATATCGAGTCCGCACCAGCGCCACCATATCGAGTATGTTTGCGACTGGACAAATAATTCTTGGATTGCTTGCGTTGGCGGTCTCCGATTGGCGCAAGCTTACCTTGGTTCTATACACACCGGTGTTTGTAACAATTTCTTACTACTGGGTATTATCAGAGAGTCATCGTTGGTTATTGAGTAAAAATAAACAGGAGAAAGCTAAAACTGTTCTCCAACGAGCAGCTCGGCTTAATGGTAAACCTGAAATCTCAGAGAAATCCATGAATTTTTTACTCACAGTAATACCTTTACAGATAGAAGCGAACAAACATTTGAACAAGGAAAATCTTTTCCTTCGTGTTTTGAAATCGCCTGTTTTATTGCGTAGATGTTGTACTACACCTGTTTTGTGGATTACGACAGTATTTATTTATTATGGTTTATCAATAAATTCCGTTAATTTAACAGGAAATATGTACTTTAACTATATAGCAACGGCCGCTATCGAGATTCCTGGATTTTGGACCGCCGTCCTTGTGTTAGACAGAATTGGCAGGAAGGTGACATTATTTTTAGGATTTTTGGTATGCGCTCTATGTAACACAGCGTTTGCTTTCACACCGGACAGTATGTATGGATTATCTTTGGGATTATTTTTAACTGGAAAATACTGTATTGGGTTAGTTATGACGTCTCTATATCTTTATACTGCGGAATTATATCCTACTCGGCACCGTCATTCGTTTTTAGGTTTCTCGTCTATGTTCGGTCGAATAGGATCCGTTATATCACCGTTAACTCCTCCACTTATGGCATATTGGCGTGGCATACCGTCTATTATGTTTGCAACAATGGCTTTTATATCTGCGTTACTGGTACTTACACAACCGGAAACAAAAGGTCTCAAAGTACCTGACACAATTGAAGAGGCAGAACAACTGGGTAGAAAACAAAACTGAATATACTAAAAGACATATAGGACACTAGACACATATAGCAGACGACGAGGGCATCGGTAAAAGACATAAAAGATTACAATTTATGAGAGGGATAAAGAACCGATATGAAAAAAATGATAAAATCACTCAGTACCCGTATCAACTTACAACCGACAACCGCAGCCAATAAAACAGACTTATGACGATAAAAATAATTTGGAGTAAAAAATATAAGCAACTTAATAATAATGATATTATTGAAATGATTCACATTTAAGTTAGATATGTTAGTAGAGGAATAAACGTTTTGCTAATACAATAAAGGCAACGTCCCAAGCTAGGTTCCGTCCCGTCACGTCTCACGAGTGTAGAGAGCGTTAAAAAAAAAAGCATACATTTTACTTGGTAACTTTGGTAGTCCGGTGAAACTGTAGAGGTCTTGCCAGGTCAAAACTTTAGTCAGTTCGAAAAAAAAAACCTTGGAAACAAATAAAATTATACAAACGTATAATTATAATAGTATAAATGGTATAATGAAGCAATATTTCTTCAAGAATTTTATTTGCTTAGAAACTGTGACTCCGGTTGATGTAGTAACCTACATGCTACCTGATAAACTAAAACCAATCTGTGAAGTACTCGCAAAAAGAGTTGGAAGAAGTGTATAAAAAGATGTGCGAGAATAATCTAAATAACAGCTTCAAGATAAGCACTAGATACGATCACAACATGGATATTTTAAATAAAAATATCTTGTATAGCTTCACTACCCTTTTTACGCAAAAGGGTAATTTACAAAACTTGAAACGGACAAAATAAGTATTTATTATCTTAGATCTCGCGGCAGGCCCAAAAACCCTTGTTGGACGTTGTGATAGTGGAAATGGAGGAGAATGACCTCACAGAAAAGCATGCCAAAAATCGGGCAAAGTGAAAAATGATAAGTAGGGAAGCGTATCCCAGCACCAAGTCGGAAAAGCGCTAGGCAGAATAATATCTTGAGTCTAAACTAATAAAACTAACAAAAGCAATAATGAATTTTACATTATACCTATTGAAATTATAATATTTATTCAAATAAAACGCATAACGCATGCTAATGTACGGAACACCCATTATTAGCCTAATTTCTTTGCTTATTTGTACTAAATATAGTATTGAACTAATGGTGGTTAATATATGAATTAGTAATTATAATTACATTATTTTCAGAAATAATTGTATTCATTATAATTATACAAACGATAAATAAATAATTACATACAAATAATAATATAATATAATATAAAAATAATTACACAAATAAATAAAATATCGATTACATAAAAATAAATGGCTCAAGAAAGCGTCATCTATAAGACAAAGGTAAAAGTAATCTAGTAGGAATAAGTTAACAACGACTTAACATAGATGTCACTTTTAGAGTTTGTAAACTAAATAACATTTTCACTGCTTTATAAATGGAATCAAATGAGGTGCTGTAATTGATTGAAAATAAGCATTTGTTAAGTTCCTAAACGAAAACAAACTACATCGAATATATTTCATTGGTTAAATTGTTTCTTATAACGAGATTCTTGAAATTCGGCGATTATTGCGAAATAAAACTTTAGCTATAGTAATTATATTTCGTTGAGCTGTTAAATACGATAAATCACATTCATACACTACGGCGCGATATTGATTCATAAAGCGATTTTAACTTATAGCATTGATTGATTATATTTTATGAAGCAAAATACCATAAATTGTACTTTTTCAGTACGACTCGATATTTGACAGAATGTTTGAGTTTATTTATTATATTGTAATTGTTACCTGTTGCGATAGTATGAAGATTGATTGACTGAAGAGGATTGAAGACTGCGTAAACAGAATAAATATTGGATTCAGTGCATTAATGAAATTGTAGATTCAAAAATTATTTTGTTTATTTTCAACAATAAGTGATTATCTTTTTGTATGTGTGTAAATTGTTTGACGTCGCCATTTCAATGGGTGATTTAATTTGATTTGAATAAGCTTTGAAGAGTTAAAGATTTCGAAGCCTACAAATATTGTCATTTAGAACCATTTTGAGAGATCAACTGACTGTTGTAATAATGCAGATTGCGCATGTTTGTCATATGATACATACAAATGTTTATATTAGGCAAAAACTCAGAAGTTAATCTAAGGTATATGAATTTTGTAATAAACTCTAGAATACTTTTCACTGATTGTTCAACTTTTGTTTATTGAATGTTTTTGTTTTGTATATCATGTCATCAATCGTTGTTTTCGTTCTAAGATTCTCGCCGTTTATTATTTCGCGTCGTCTACTTTAAATGAAGTTTCAATATTTTTAGGTCGTTATAATTATAGTAACATTTATCGCCTGCGAAATAAAATTAACATTTCGCATTTAGCGTGCTAAGTAGAAATAGCAATCATTCTCATCTTTATTTTAAACTATATAAGTACTTGAAGTTTGAAGAGTGTTTAATCGGTAATTAAACATAAAGGAGCCAGGGTATTGATAATGCAATGTGATTCATCGTTGCTCAGGTAAAGCATTCCAGGTACGCCGATGCTCACATAGCAGTCGATGGAGCAGGTACAATAAAATAGAAATAACCTGTGTAGTGTAAGCGACAATGGACCCTATGTGTTGGTTTTATGAGCCACAGTTAATAAACTCAACAAACTTAAGTATACCGATCTCGACTATTTCTATGAGGATGGGCAAAGTGATCAGGAATTTTGATACGATAATAATGTATTTGCTGTAGTAACATATAGAATCATCAATACATATGTATATAAAATGAAATTTAAATGTATGTGACATAATAATTATTTATCATTATAGATGTATAGTGGAATGAAATGAAATGAAATAAATCAAAATAATTTATTTTCACAAATTTTTCAATGAAATCAAACGTGGCTATGTATACGAAATTATATTTCTTTGTTAGGTTTTGAATTAAAATTTTACAAATATTACTTTACTTTTATCGTGATAAGATTATTACATGTTACTAATATAGACATTATAATAAGTCATTGCTGAGTGGAGCTTTCATTTTTTGAATATAAACAATCAATTAATATGGAATTATTAAGTTAAACAATCATTCCTAATGATAATTCTTAATTTTCTATTTCGCAGGAAGCGTTACTACGATATAAAGTTACAAATCTTAAAAATTTGCTATTAAACTATTATCGACTTTCATCTTCACATTAGAATTTAGTTATGGTAATGAATTTTCTATTTCACAGGAAGCGTTACTACGATATAAAGTTACAAATCTTAAAAATTTGCTATTAAACTATTATCGACTTTCATCTTCACATTAGAATTTAGTTATGGTAATGAATTTTCTATTTCACAGGAAGCGTTACTACGATATAAAGTTAAAAATCTTAAAAATTTGCTATTAAACTATAATCGACTTTCATCTTCACATTAGAATTTAGTTATGGTAATGAATTTTCTATTTCACAGGAAGCGTTACTACAATATACAGTTACAAATCTTAAAAATTTGCTATTAAACTATAATCGGCTTAACATCTTCACATTCGAATTTAGTTATGGTAATTAATTTTCTATTTCGCAGGAAGCGTTACTATGATATAAAGTTACAAATGTTAAAAAAATTCTATTAAACTATTATCGACTTTCATCTTCACGTTAGAATTTAATTATGGTAATGCGATATTCTTAGAAAATGTACGAGTATTTTTTTAGTATTTAATTAATTATTCAAAAAAGGATATGACAAACGCGTCTCATCACATGAAACTAAAGAAGCAAGGACGATGAGATTTTGCACTCTTAAAATACGATAGCAAACTTTATGATTCGTTAAATTAGCAGTGTGTTGAGAGTTAAAGACATTCACGGTTAAATCACCAATTTTATATTTAAATACATCTCATATCTTAGATGTTATGTATTACTGTTTGTTATACATGATTTTCTACGTGAATGAAGTAGCGAGTACAGTTAGTTATTTATAGGTAAATAACATAGTACGTTTAACATCTTATCTTTAAAATATCAACAAATACACGCCTTATTCATATTTCTATGTGTTATATAAGCAAATTCTTGATAATAATTTCTTATGATAGTTTTTTATTGCAACGGTAAGTACATAATAAAATTAATCACCTTATTACCAGGTATCTATTGCATGTTCATATAATACACGTGAACAATTATGTAATATTCATAATAAAAGAAATACTATTAGTTTGTCAAATAGAGTTAACGACAACAAGACAGCATCTAAATTTAAATATAGGTATATATTTAATTTCCTTTTTCTATTTAAAATATTGTATACAGATAAAGATTCTATATATGGTCAAAAAATAACGCAACTATCGACAACTACCTTTATTATAGTTTTTTTTTATGCGATTGATGGCAAAAGAACATGCGGATCACCTTATAGTAAGCGATCACCGCCGCCCATTGACCCCGGCGACATGAGAGGAATCACAGATGCGTTGCCAGCTCTTTCGAATTGATAGTTTCGTTTCTTGAAAGTTTGTATGTTATATTGGTCCGGTAACACTACTGCTGGAAGTTCACTGTGAAGAACCAATATACGTGGAAAAAACGTACGCGAAAACCACACAGTAGGTAATTTCCAACCATCAAGACGACATGGATGGAATTTCAATTTGTGGCGAGTCGTTCGGTAATGAAACTCAGCTGCAGGCATCAATCCCAATAGCTCTTCGGAATTGGATTCGGATTTTGCTTTGTTCGTATATATTCGACTTCTTTCATAAAACTACATTAAGTATGACGAACAAATAATTTAGTTAACTCGGTTCAATTCCAGGAATTAAATGCAAGGCAACTCTAACCCAGATTCGATATTTTTGGTTACACCAATTGCCGTTTCTACTGCGTATTTTCTGCGCTCGTCTACAAGCTCGGTGTAGTCTTCAATGCATTTCGGGCAATCGCGTTAGTTAATCGGAAAATAAAAGAAATCAGAATCCTCGCTGAGAGGCACAGCGCAAGCTTATTATTTAGGAAAACTAGGCTTATTAAACCATTCACATTCCACAGATATTTTTCATAATCTAGCCATAAACCGGTCGATTGGTGATAATGATGAAAGATATACTTTTACGATTGCCTTAGTTACGCTGCCGTTATATATAGCATTATAATACCGAAGAAGTTTCGTGCCTTCATACTGGGTGTATTGAAAGAATAAATTATATAGGGTAAACGGTAGAGTACCTAAAACATTTTAAGAATTTTCAAGTTGTTCCGTCTTATCGAACACGTATTAAAGCATTTGTACAAACGCCAATGTAGTTACATTCACCTAGGGCTGAATTTGAAATATTATAATCTAGGTAACGTATCATTACCCTAAGCGCTAATTACATTCAGACTGAGCAGTAATGATAAAATTGCAACACAAAATGAAAAGTCAGTCCACTTTTAATCGTGATTTTAAGTGGTTTTGCTGTTGAAGAAAAAAATCATAATGTCTTTTTAAATATTGATAAGTCCAAAATGTATATATTTGCACATAACAGTTGCTTTAATATAACAAAACTCTTTAAAGTAAATTTGCATTTTTTTGGTGTTAACTTATAGAGGGCGCAGTTCACAAAGAAATTGACCACTAGTGATACAGTCTCAACCACCTTACATAACAGTTTGTTTATAAGCTTACTCGTATATAGGAAAATTAGCTGGTACACACGATTTGTCATATATAAAATGATGATATTTATGTGAAAAAAGTTACAAATGTCGCTAGATACAATGATCAGTAGATAAGAGAGATCATAGAGATGAGATAAACAGTGACCTGCATGTTCGATTGTTCCTATTCGTATAGCAAAAACTAAATAAATAACAAAATATCGAACAAACATAAAAACATATTATTAACAATTATTATAACATTGACAACTACTTACACGTCAAGGATAAACTGTAAAAAAAAAACTAAACCCAGTGGCTCTTGGTTTAGATAAAAGATAAGATTTCAGAAACTTTATGTATGGGTATAAAACGATAACGTCTATCTAGGATTATATAAAACAAGAATACTGTTTGAATATTCAAATAAATAAAAAAATATTAGCATTAAACTACTATTTGCACCAGACATTTCGAAACAAATTGGGGAGCACGTTCCAACACCAATAAGAAGATGGAGTTCGACATTGTATTGAATCGAGAAATAGGGCAATTTGGAAAATATCAGATCTTAAACTTGGTGTTGCTTGGACTCCCAGTTGTGTTTAGTGCTGTTATGGCTGGGGATTACGTGTTTACAGCAGGCAGCTTACCACACAGATGCGCTGTGCCAGAGTGTGACGGAATTCAACCCGAATACGCACCAGAATGGATACTCAACGCTATACCGGGAACTACATCAGGTTTCGATAACTGTAATCGCTACGCTAATACTACCAACAACGAGACGCTTTACAACATCGAAGAAGTTTGTCCCGCTGTTTTATTTGATAGAAACACCACAGTGCCGTGTGATAGTTATGTGTACGATAGGACCAACACGGTTGTTTATGACTTCAATATAGAATGTCAAGATTGGTTAAGAACTTTACCAGGTACACTGAACAGTCTTGGTGCTATGGTGGCGCTTGTGTTAGCTGGATTCGTATCCGACCGCTTCGGAAGAAAAATGTCTATCGTTTTGTTTTCATTTAATATGGCGTTGGTAGGAGTGGTGCGATCTTTTTCAGTTAATTATCCAATGTATGTCGCTTTACAGTTTTTACAGACAACTTTAGGAGGAGGAACATTTAGTGCTTCTTATATATTGGCAGCTGAAATAGTGGGTGGAAAATATCGAGTACATGCTGGTGCTACAATATCAACTATGTTTGCGACTGGTCAAATAATTCTTGGACTGCTCGCGTGGGCTATCCCCGATTGGCGTAAACTTACATTGGCTGTATACGTACCAGCATTTGTAGTAATCTCATACTACTGGATATTATCAGAGAGTCACCGCTGGTTGCTTACTAAAAATAAACAGGAGAAAGCTAAAGCAGCACTTACGCGAGCAGCTCGGCTTAATGGTAAGCCTGAAATAGCAGAGAAATCTATGAATTTTTTACTAACAGAGATACCGCTACAAATAGAAGCGAATAAACAGTTTTACGAGGAAAATCTTTTCCTTCGTGTTTTAAAATCACCCGTTTTATTACGTAGATGCTGCACAACACCTGTTATGTGGATCACGTCTGTATTTATTTATTATGGTTTGTCGATAAATTCCGTGAATTTGTCAGGAAATATGTACCTTAATTATATAGCAACAGCGGCCATTGAGATTCCTGGAGTCTGGACTGCCGTGTTTGTGTTAGACATAATTGGAAGGAAGAAGACATTATTTTTAGGTTATTTAGTATGCGCTTTGTGTAACACAGCTTTTGCTTTTACTCCGAACGAAATGTATGGATTATCTTTAGCATTATTTTTAACTGGGAAATATTGTATTGGTTTAGTTATATCGTCTCTATATCTTTATACTGCTGAGTTGTATCCAACTCGACATCGTCACTCGTTTTTAGGTTTCTCGTCTATGATAGGGCGAGTAGGATCAATTATAGCACCCTTAACTCCTCCACTCATGGCATATTGGAACGGCATAACGTCCATGATGTTTGCAACAATGTCTTTCATATCTGCTTTCTTGGTTCTTACACAACCGGAAACAAGAGGCCTTAAAGTACCTGACACATTTGAAGATGCAGAACAAATTGGTAAAAAAAAGAACCTAATATCGTAAACAAGTATAACAATGACAATAATAATACTAAAGCGCTTTCTAGTGATTTTTAATGACATTAATTGAATAGGTTTTGTAATCATTCTACACGTAAATTGGTGTACATTCATACACAAATACTTTCTCCTTATTTAACTAGATGTCGCTAAAGATGTCGGAAAAATTACATAATACAATAAGTTATAGTTTATTGGAAATACTCAAAACTTTGTTAAATTATTTATCGTTGTGCAATAAGTATGTATAAATAATCTTTTTTTTGAATTGGTATAAGTACGATGTAATTTTTTTATATAGCTATAAAATATTTTAACTATTTTTAACCGTAATTTGAAGGAATATAATATTCATAATATAGTTACAAAGAGGAAATGTTTGTGAAGTTTGAATCCGCTGACCTGATCCTAAAAAAATCTTTAATTAATTCTAAACCATTTTCTCGTTGAGAGGCATAGAATAATTTTTATTCTCATTTAATTTTGTATTGTAATTAACGAAAAACCTACCATAACAGTTTAATATAAAATAAAAAAAATGTAGTAAATATCCCTGTGAACTTTTATGTAGTTACCGAATTATTTATTAGTCATTTTACATTTGTATAATAAAAAAAGTTATGAATTTTCGTATACATTTAGTATGTACGTCATATAACAGATGGCGCTTTTAAGCGTACTGAATTAACACGCACTACTGAACTAAGGTATACATATTAAAACACACGTTTAAAGTTTTATAGTTAGTATTTACTAAAACTTCATTCGCTTTTTTTGTGATAATAAAGTAGTAAACAAGTAGGAAGTTCAACCATATTTAATATTCATTGTAGCTTTTAGTTGTCTTCAGCGTTATTAGGACAACAGTATCTCCTGTTAAAAGTCAGGAATTGTTTGATAATCGTGAGACCCGAGCCAAAACGTCTATTGTGACTATACTGAAACGTGTTATTCAAGTCAAAAGACAATATTAGTAATATTTTATGGCATCAACATGTCTCAATGGTCTGTAACACACACACCCACACTAAACTACTCCAGGCGATCTTCGCTAGGCTTTATCAGTTTTTTCTTATCGTTTGTGCCTAATAATAATTGTTAGTGACTGAAAGGTCGCTGTCTAATCTATATTTACGATAATCCTTTCTTGAAGCGCTGGATTATGGATGGTTGTATAAGGCTGTGATACAATGTGTCATATCATTTTTCAACTATTTTAAGTTTATTAATTTCTTATTTTAAATAAATAGCTGGCACGTTTTGTAATTTGTTTATATTTATGAAATGGACTCTCGTTGTCTTGTGAATAAAAGAAATAATAATAATAATCTCTTTGTATTTCTTATTATATTGTAGATAATCACAGCACAATCGACTAGGAATTAGGCCAGGAGGTTTTTTCTTTTTCGAACTGACTACATTGTTGACCTGGCAAGGCCTTTACAGTTTCACCGGACTCAAGGCCAGGAGGTAGTAGAAAGGGGGCTGTATCTTTACTTTGTTATATTACTTATTCCTGCACTTTGTTTAGCATTTGGTATTACTTTCAACTTATCTATTCCGTAAGTTTGTTCGACTAAAGTTATTATTTTTATAAAATGTGGAGATTCTCATGTGTAAAAGAGTTAGATCTTGGTAAATATATATACATATTCATTTTAGAGTAGATCCTAAAACCCTCAATTTCACCTTTTATGCAATATAAAAAAGTATATACTGACAATGTAAATAAAAAAGAATTGTAACACTTGATTTTCGACCGATACCAATCACCTTCTTAGATTCATAGATCTTCATAATAGAAGACAATTTATATTGACAAATAATTCTAGTTTTTGACAGACTAATAAGTAACCGTTCTTGAAAATATAATTCTTTTATTAAAATAAAGGCAAATCTGTTTCAGTAATTATGCCTTGTGGTAAATGTCCAGTTATTAAAAATTGGGATAAACCCAAAAAAATAAGAATTATAACACCATCGCGTTATGAACAGAACGAGGCATCCGTAAAACAACATTGGAAAAACGTTATCAGATCGTTGGAATTGTCTTATAAAGATGATCAGGTATTCTTAATATTATACGTATTACTGAGGATGGAGTTTAGCTTAATGTCTACAATAAAATTATTTGGGTAATACAGGTTTACAATTATTACCAAAATGGTATAGATAACATAATATAACACAATATTGTTCTTTACTACAAGTATATTTTTCTAACCAACGATCTTGTAACCGAGTGCGCTGATACAAAACCATTACTCCCTTATGATCGGATTTTTAAGTAGAATTTGGAATATATTTATAATTTAGTCGACTTTCCGTTACACTTTTTGAATCTGAATCTTTTTAAATACGGCTTGAATAATATTCACAAAGTTCGTTAGTGTGATTTACAAAAAAGACTGTAAAATTATATTTAGGTTACATGACTTAATTTCATTTTTCTACTTACACGAACAAGGTAGAACACTCTCACTTATCAAAATCAAAAATACTTTATTCAGTTTAGGCCCTGAGAAGGCGCTTATGAACGTCAAAGTTACAAAGTTATGGTTTGATTTTAACTCTTCTAGATAAGAGAAAAAAAATTCAGAAGTGGAACAGATGATTTACTAAGAAAATTATATTCCGGTATAAGGGAATCGGATAAAAAACGTTCAATACTGTAATAAATAGAAAAGTGAATGAGTGGATTCCTTTCTAGGCCACTTTGTACCGTTGGAAGCTATCAGCCGAGCACTATACCGCAAATAAATTATATTAAAAAGACTTACTCTTTTGAGCTAGATCAATAGCGAGATTTCCTTCATTTCAATGCACTTAAATCTACTACGCGCTTATTTCAATACTAATAGAATTTTTATTGGTTATATTCTTACCTTGTATTCGGTATATAATCTTCTTGCTAGACTAGAAATGCCTTATCATCTTCTTATGGTTTCCACACGATCTCTTGCATTGAAAGATCAAGAACAGTTAGGATTAAAGTCCTCATTCTTCATCGTAGCCTCGGATTGCACTATCAGTGATATGAATAAATGCATATACCTACATATAATATTTACAATCATATGATTGATACATCCAACGCCATTTACTTTATTAATAATGTGGGTTAGATTACTTATTATACTAATACGTTTAGAAATATCTATAACTGAAAATTATCTGTTCAGTTTTGGGAGTCCCAAGGAGACGCTGTACGTGAACTAGTCGGTCCTGTAATCTTTCATAGAATAGCAAAAATTTTCGACTTGCCCTTACAAAAATCACCCAATGAAATAAAGTCCGAAATAAGTTCCTTGGTGCCGTCGGAGAATTATTATACAAGTGGAATTGCAAGAGAGGTAAAAACTACTTTAATCCCACAAGTATTTACATAAGAATTTTTTTGCTTTTGATATTAATAACTGCCCCACCCGTTTGTATTTTGAACTCATTTCTTATATATAATATATCCAGGTTTTTTTGTAAATTGGTTGACATATAATGATAATTGGTGAAAGAATCGGAAAAAGTCAAGCCGCCTTAAGCGTTTCATCCACATAAGTATATATTTTTTATTATCAGGGCAGGACAACGTTCGCTGGACCTGCTAGTATTATAAATAATGGCAATTGAGTAACTGAACGTCAATCTGTCAACTGTATATGTTTGAAGATGTTCCTACTGTCTTCTATCTCACTCAGTCACTCATTTTTATAGATGGAGATATTTTAACCCAAATGTTCCACGTTTTCGTACGTTTTTCCAAACATTTTCTATTATGAAAACCTAGGTTTGACAATAATAAACATTAAAAATATATAGACAAATAGATGCAGCCATTCCGAAGTGAAGCGCTTACACGTATTGTACACAGTATTTTTATGTATATAATTTTAAAATGTTTACATTCAGGACCTAAAGGTTAAAGTAATATAAGTGTATGTACTCTGAAACTCTCTATCTTATAACACTTGCGTTATCATAATTTAAATATATTGTCCCATACGAGGAGTTCGATTTTTATCTATCACACAATTTTAGACATTGCCCCGTCATACATTTTCTGTGAGTGATTACGAGGCGTCATCAGCAGAAGAACAGCAAGTAGTAGAACAGGAGCAATCTGAACAATGGAGTGTTTCGTCAGTTGCTCATACGATTGAAGAGAAAAAACCGTCATGCGTGAAATCTGTATCAACGGTCAGATCAAAATCCATGACGTTGACGAAATTCTTCTCAAAGTCGAAATCATTTTCGAAATATTATTCTAAAACACTTATAAAATCCGTGTCGACTAAATCCAAGCGGACGGGTTCGGAAACGATATTTAGCGATGAATTCACTAATTCTAAAGACGATTTAGAAGTCCACCTCAGCATGCTACAGTAAGTAAGTAAAGTAAAGTAAGTAAACTATTACTAGTTTCAGCATGAATGGGTCAGTTCGCCCGCGGTAGTACCACCCTCTCACAGAAAACCGACGTGAAGTAACAGTGATTGCACTGTTGCGTTTCGTTCGGTCAGTGAGAGCGCCGGAGGCCCACATATTTAAAAGGCCGGCAACGCATTTGCGACTCCCCTGGTGTTGCTAGTGTCTATGGACGGCGGTGATCATTTACCATCAGGTGACCCACCTGTTCGTTTGCCCCCTATAATATAAAAAAAAACACAAGTTATTCTAATAGTCTAACTATAAATAAATGAAGATAGAGTTCAGTACCATTTTGTACTCTGTTTGTCATTGGATTTTCTTCTTTCTTAAAATGAATCTTTTTTTATATCCTTGATACCAATAACAATACTCAACCTTTTAGTAATTCTGCCATTAAATTATACATGTATAACAAAACTAATTCACAGTAAAACAGCAATGTTGTCGCGGTGTCACTTTGCGAATATGCTTCTAGTAAAGATTAATATTTAAAGTAGCCTTAATAGAAACAAATTATTTAATACACAAAAGAATTCATCTTTTGCTTTTTAATGTTGCTTTGCTTTTTAATGTAGCAAGGTATCTGCATATGCGAAAAGAACAAAAAATCCACATTTTGAAATGCTTTACTGCAACAAATCTGAAACAGACATGATAAAGTGGAATTCAAAATACAAACAAAAGGTGTTTGAAGTTTCCGCATCCGATGAGTTTAGCAAAAAAGCCGAGATCATGACGAAGAAGGTAAGTTTTGTTCATGTTTTTAACAGAGAAAATCATAATAAGTTGAAGATATATTTTGTGGATTTTAATGAGGCAAACGGCTAATACGAGTGAGCTGTTTTAAGTTTTTTATGAACAAAATAAATATTTGCATGTATTTTCTATTCAAGCCCTGATTGTATACTTTAATAAATGTTCGTTTCGGCTTCGCACGGATGTATTAACGAAAAAAACCTAACCTCCCCTTTAACCATGTAATGAAATAAAATGACAACTGAATGTCAATTTGTTAATTCTGTCAATATTTTCGTAGATCCCCTACTGTTTATTCTCAGACTGCCTTACTCTCTTTTTATATGGAGAGTTTTTACCCAAATTTTTTTCTTTTTTAATGGCTTTCTAAGCATTTTTTTTTTCATAGATTCCTTGTTTTTACAATTACAAACGTAACAAAAAAATAATTAGTCAAATATGTACAACAGCCGTTCTGAAGTAACGCATTAATATACATTTGGCAATTTCATCTTCTTTTTCTTCTCTTAACCCTTAGTAGCCTGATTTACGAAAGTGATTTATTTTTAATATTACTGTGTTTGCTTGAGGGTCTAGATGAAGGGAAAAATAGCTTTATAAATATAGCTATGTAAATATAATATAGCTATATAATTTATATACATAGCTTATAAAAAAAACTAATAGTAATGTGAACATTCGGTTTAAAAGATTGGTATCAAAATTGAAACTCTAGGTTATTAAGGGTTAACCGACCTAACATGTTTGTCATGTTGTGATGTATGATTTGGCTTAATTTGTACGATCGCCCACACGGCCGATATCAAACCTCCTTGGGAGTATTTTGTAGTACAATGGTTTTTGTTCAACGCTGGCGACTGTTATAACATAAGTCGTCTGCGAGACTTCAGGGATTTTGTGTCACGTAATTTGGTGTAAATTGACTTGAATGAATAAAGTTGGTGTCTTTCGGAGTATTTATTACCGAATAGTTGATAAAGTAAATCATAACAATAATATGAAATGTCAAAATATAATAGAAAAACGAATGCAAATAAAATGACATGTTATGTCATTTGGCAATTTATTTTTATTTGTATACATGGAGAAAGTAGGTTGTGTAATCACAATTTCATTTGATATTGAATATTTATGTACCCTACTATTACTACTACCTACCTACCTACTACCTACTACCTACTATTACGTGGTACCTAGAGAACCTAGAAAAGTATTAACTCTCGAATGCAGTTATCCCAACCCACCTATAATTCCTCGTTAACAAAATTTCAATTTGAAAGTGGAAGCTAGCCAAACGAGCATTAAGAAAGGCCTTACCGTCATGCTATGGTTTAATTATCCGTTCCATTATCCACGATGTTTTTCTTTACCAAATATCTAATTCAGTGAAGAATAGGACTAATATCGGTCGACTTGATATGTAAACACGCAACCACCGACGCAACAACATTGGGATAGTTTTGTGGCATAATATTTCAAAAATAAAAATATAACAGAAAAGATATGAAATAATATATTTTACATATTCTACAGATTGCTCTAGAGTTTTATGAGTGGTGGGTAAGTCTGGGTAATGTGGAATTTAAAACCGAAATTAAAAGGCCAGAGGACATAGAAGACTTATTCCAAGTAAGCCAAATTAGTAACTAGTACTGTTATTCGCTAAATATATATATATATTGACAAGATAGTAAGAGATTTAAAATTTTCAGGTTTGGTTCGATGAGCATGCTTCACGAGGACTTGTACTGTATCCAAAGATACTACCATGTGTTCTTAAAACAATTGCTGACTACGTTTGTGTACCAAAGGTATGTTTCTTTTTTATATTCTGTACATATATACAATGAAAATACAATTCTTTGAGGTTCAATTACGTCAACACTACTGAATAAATACAGTAAAAAGTTTATCATCTAACTTAATATAAATTTAAGATAAACTCATATTGTTGAAGTGAAAACTTCTTTAGCCACGTCAAGCCATTTTTAGTAGGGGAATAACTTATGGGTTTACGTCACCAATGAGTTCGACATGCTCGTGAAATTTTGCGCTTGCGCCAGACTAGTGACGCGTAGTATAGCGACCGCTGTACATATAATATTGATATTTTGCATTGAGCTTTTGCAGATCATCATACTTTTGGTTAATCATTAATAAACTGTATAAAATTATTGATTGGAGTGCCAATAGTTGAGAAAACCAGACTTATGTTAATAATTTACAAATTATGAAATTTAAATAATTCAAACCATAATTGATTTAAAGATTCAAAAAAGAACATAGTTATTCCATTGTTTTGAGTTTTCGCTTCTGTCTACAGTCAGAAGCTGTTTTTTATTTACTTCAACACGCTGATATTTCGAATTGTAGTAGGTCTGGCTGGTAAGTCGGATTAAAAAAATACTTTTGTGTATTGTAGTCTAATTGGCGAAGAAGGTTGTAGTCTATCTAACATCACGCTATAATAATAGACTAAACAAGCCGTGCAACACTAGTTGTATATAAAGCTGTTTTTTGTTCTTCGGATTTTACAGATTAATGCATTATTTTTGTATCAAAGGTTTTATTATTCCATGTGTGAATTCCAGGCGGCATGCTCAAATGTTCTCAAGCGGCAGATCGCCTATGACATTCACGCCGAGACTAGTCCAGCTCATACTGTCGCTTTCGGAACTTGCCTATCACAAAATATGAAACATCTGCCACCAAAGAACAACACGGAGACGATGTGGCATGGCGTCCAAATCCCGGAGGATCTCCGCACGATGGCATGCGTCTGGGATGATGTGCAGCATCTTACGTAAGTAGCTCATTAAATTCTGGCACTTTAATATGAAGTTCTAAGCTGATTTAAATAACAGAAAGATTTTCATGAAACTACTGCATTTTATATAACGAATGTGAAACAACACGTTATAAATTTGGAAAGGTGGGAAAACGTTTATCAAAAAATCATAAAAACATATACTACAAAAATAATTGTTAGGCAGTAAAGCATAAAATGTCTTCTATAAATTCCAATCTCATCGATGAACATTATTACATGTGTAGTAATACTTTTAAAAATGTCCAGTTTGAAACCTAACAAACAAATTAAAAGTACGTCAAGCAGTAACATTGATATTGTACGTTTTATAATTATTAATTTACGATATTGTATTAAGAGCTAAGATCCGTCTTCTTGCTCAGTACTTTTCAATTTTGGTCATCTTATGCGTAAGTGAAGAATCTATTATTTAGTTTGAATGTATGTATGTAATATATGTTTGAATTATTGACAACGACCCCCAATAATTCGCTTGTTTTGTAACAGAATGTCCATATATGAACCAAAATAAGTTGTGTGAATGAGTTACTAATACTAATCTTTTCGCCAAAGTTTAAATTGTGTAAATATATATCACGAATTATTCATATTGTATTCTAGAAAATGTTGAATAACGTAGGTAGTAACCTTAACAAAATTCCATATAAAGTACGACTGATGTGTAAGGAGCCGTCCACGCACTTGAGCTTCATAGCATGACTCCTGGAAAACATAGTCATTCACTTTTCGGTTCTTCTCGGTAATACACGGTTCTCGTCAGGCTGCCAACTCGATATCGCTCCCGGTACAACCCGCCGCGCTAAACGGCCCGTTCGCACGTACTCCGTTCTGGCTTAATCTACTTTCTGACGTAAAATGTTCGGCTACAACCACAATTCATAAATTTAAAATGAAATAATATTTATTCGAACTAAAAGTAGAAGGTGTCTATTTCAGATCGACTAAGGCGTTCCATCAATGGCTGGAACAGCGACCACACCTGCCCATGCCACCGTATCTAAAATCTCTTGGCACTGGTGATGATAAAAAGCAGTTATTCGTAGTTCCATCTGATTATGTGATCCACCAAGATAGAAGCGGGTCATCATTGTCTCAAGACCTAGCCTTGCCAGTGTCTCAGTTCTCACTGGAATTAAAAGCAGTGCTTAGTAAACTCATGAATCAATAATGACGGGAATGGAAACTTGATTTTATTGGTTTTAGTCATTTTTATTACTACCTTTTATTGTATTTTTCTTTCGAAGAATATACCAAAACTGACACATTTTCGTGAATGATCTCATAGTATTTAAACTGAATTTGTATTGTATTTAATCAGTATCACAATAGAATCCGATAAAGCATTATCAGATGTCTATAAAATATATATGATTCTATGTTAACTCTATTTTTATTTCCTCTATTTCCAATGTACCTAAAAATATCTTATGACTTTCTAATCCTGATAAAGTTTATTTCTAAAGCTCGCTTACTTTAATAAAAATTGTTTCGCATTTTTTTTTTATATGATAGGGGGGCAAACAAACAGGTGGGTCACCTGATGGTAAGTGATCACCGCCGTCCATAGACACTAGCAACACCAGGGGAGTCGCAAGTGCGTTGCCGGCCTTTTAAATATGTGGGCCTCCGGCGCTCTCACTGACCGAACGAAACGCAACAGTGCAAGCACTGTTACTTCACGTCGGTTTTCTGTGAGAGGGTGGTACTACCCCGGGCGAGCTGACCCATTCATGCTGAAACCAGTAATAGCTTCAGCGTAGCTCTACCACCTACCAAAATGTGATATAGTTGAGATATATTGTAAAGTATGTAAACGTAATTTTCTTACGTGATTCTCTTAGTAAAAAAATATGAAGAGAATAAAACTTTGGTTATTTTACAAATAATCTTTATGGGTACATGATATGCCTATAAGTGTGTTACTCAGATACATAAAAACAAATATAATTTATAATGACAAACGTTCAATAATCAATCTATTGACCTTTAAGCTTAACAGTCAAGTTCGAATAACGTCCTTAAAATAAAAAACTACAAAATACTTTTTAATCGACTTAATAATGTTCAGAGCGTTTTATAAACTGCGTATGCCCGCGGCTCCGTATGCCTTTATTACGCATTAATTATTTTGCAATTGCATTTTGAATCCTGTATTATCATTTCTAAACCTATTCTTGATATTATGTAATTAGTTATAACATGTCATACATACAAAACTACATACAAAAGTTCCTCGTTGAAAATAAATGGGACATTAATTTTTCAATGTTATTATAGTTTATTAGTTCTATAAATATAATTCATAATGATAACAGCCTGTTATTTGAGGAATAACATATACCTTTTTGGACAAAATTGTATACACATTGGTCAAGTCGGTTTTCACTTAAATCCAGGCATACAAACAGACGCACCTACCTACGTGTTACGTTAGTAAATTAGTTATCAGTAGCCTATATAATATAAATCTAGCACAGAATTTGAGAAAAATTACATGTACAGACACAAGTACAGATTTTTTCATGTAAATCAAATATTACTTGTGTTTAACACGTTCCATACCATACGTTACTTGATCTTCAGGCTATGGGCCACTAGGTACGTGGTACGAAACGTGTTAAAAATGAACGAAAACAAAAGACTATCACAATTACTAAAAACAGCAACGAAAATATCGGTATACATTACTCGAGAATTATGGCTGAGTCAATATAAACATTATTGAAGACCTAATTCTGGTAAATTAAAACAAAAGAGGAAACATAAAGTGGTCATAAACCGACTGCGATAATTATATGATACGTCTCTGTCTTTATCAATAACAGATAACAATCATATTATTTTTTTATTAATTCATTTGCAATCGAAATCGCACAATTCAAGTGTACATACAAACATCGGTGTGCATAGATAGTGTTCTCAAGAAAATGAAAAACTAAAAATTATATCCACCTAGTGTTTATTTTGTTTTCAATAATACAAATAAATTAATAAACATGACTGACACAAATACGCAGAATCCCAATAGAAAAGAACTGATGGAGGAAATAGTGAATAGAAAAAAAATGGGTGATAAAAAATTTCACTCGGAGTCGTCTCTACAAAATTTGGCTGAAGATGATGAGATCTTTAATTTCGACACAAATCAGGATCCAGGGGTGAGAATTAATTGTATTTGTCTGTTTTTTTGTAGATCTTCACATTAAACTTCAATATATACTTTAATTAATAAATTAGTTTTAAATTTACAAAATACTATGTTATGTGTTACCACCTTTTAGAATTTCTCAAACGTTCGAAAAGTCTAACATAGAAAACAAACTAGAACATTGTCGCAAATAAAATCAAAATCTACCAAAGTAAATATAACTTTGTTTCTGGTGTAATTCATTTTTTTCTGATTAAGATTTACTTATGTACCACTATTCTTCGTTCTACTATGATTATGATATTATAAGTGTGAAAATTATCTGTACATTGGTGATCACTGTTTACTTACATTTCTGTGCAGGTATTGAATAAATCTGTGAACAGCCTACCGACTATAGAGGATCAAACAGAGCGAAAGCGAACAATGTCGCAGCCGGGACCTGTCTCAGGAAGCTTACTGACTGCCTCAGCAGCAAGAGCAGCGCGGCGGCGACCCCAAAAAAATGTCATGTACGCACCTGACTTAGAAAGAAGCGTAAGTAACTTTGTATTTTATTATGAATAGGCACGCCGTAGTTGGCTCTCAATGATATGTTTTGTTTTGTATGAAATGGTGTGTTCACAATAAAAATAGAGTAACCGAATACACTTCGTAAAGCATAATTTTCTATATAAGCACGATGCAACTTATTTTTAATATGTCTATTTGTTTTTTCGGTATATTCAAGATGAAAAATATCCTATATACTTTTCCATATACCGAGATACCACTGCTAAATTTCATTGCGATCGCTTCTAGGTTTAATATTTCAACTATAACAAAAATAAACTACAATTTGTAATTGCAGAGTGAATTACCTATTCTTTAACTTCTCTTTAGGATAACTCATTTGACTTTGGTACTTAAGTAATGCTGTATTTTCATCCGCGTCCTAGATAAAACGAAATACTCGTGATTATTTATAGAAAAGTCTTGAGTTACACCTATTCTATACACTCTTATGTTTCTGAGGAGCAAATATATGCTTGCTATGGGCGTTACGTAATTAATCACTCCTTTCATTTTTTTAAATAACCCACAGTGGATATTTATTTAATATACAGATAAAATATACATTTTATATGAGAGAACTCACTAACTATAACACATAACATATTTCTTAATTATTCTGCTTGTCCATCTAATAATCTATCTACTGTTAGTCATACCGTAGAATATAAATTGACAATTCTATCAATTAACTAATCTATAGACGTTTCTATGTCCAGGAAATTCGTAAATACCTATGCGTTATTATTGTCACCCCTGAGATTATTACTTTCTATCGCTAGCGGCGCCATGTTTTCGATACGGTCATTAAATATACACGTTTTGTCACATGATACTGCTTATTATCTAAAGAATTATGTAGTATAACAATACTATTTTAGTATGTTTTTATGTTGTGTAGTATTTAATCGTATTCGTTGCTTTTATGCCTTCTATTTTTAACAAATTACCTACTACATTTCACGCTTCAAAATTAACTAGTAATTTCCCGACCAATATACATATAATATAGATGAATCGTTTATGTAAATGAAGTAGGCGACCTGATGACTTATGGGAACCCTTATTTATGATTTTTTACCTAATTACAAGATTTGTCGAAATATACCGCGACAACTTTCAAGTCGTCACTGTATTAAAAATTATCTATTTCTCTACCGTAAGCCGATAGAGTTATGAATTAAATTCAAATGAAAATGTTGTGAATTAAAAAATTGTCTAAAATGTGTAGACACCAGATTCAGATCTAACTTCGACAACGATATATAGATTTAACTAGTTGATTCCCATCCGATTCGTTGGGTATTTAAAAAACTAAGGGTAATTAAAAACAGGGTTAATTAAATCTTAAAGTCTAAATTCTAGAACCATTTACGAAAAACACCGCATCTAATGATTATACGCTCAGTAATTTTTATCTTATTTAACCTCAAAGAAACTGTAAGTATTTTAATTATATTTAGTATATAGAGAATATGAAAACTCCATAGCGCTATATTTCGTCCACTCAAAATATTCACATACTCGTAAACTTAGCAACTGCGAAGAGCATAACAACAGTAATTCATCAAAAATATGTCGTCATATTTGAGATTTCATAAACTAATTCTTTGAAATAGTAATTATTAATATAACGTATCTACGAACTTATCAGGTTTTATTTATGAAGGAAAAATGGATACGAGATAAAGTTCTTCTTTATATATTATATCTATGGAAAATTTATAATCACAACTTAAGTTTGTGAATGAATTATTTTATTTTTGAAGTTATAATTCTTTTGGCGTGTTAGGGAAAAATGATGAGAGTAAATTTTTACGATGCGCGCGCACACCGTCACGAAAACCCGACACCCTGAAGTTAGCTATAGTCAATATTTTATTCAAAAAAAGTATGTATGTATTAAATATCTTTTTTCTATTGTTAGTGTCGTTTATTCTACATACGTAGAATAAGGCGAAAGGTAAAATTTTTGAAAAGATTTTTATGTTGTTTCTGGATGAAATGTAGGGTACATTTCTATACTCTTAACATAAAGCGTAACAAACATACACACAAACACACTTTTGCATTTATAATATTTAGTAGGATATTTTAATAACATTAATTTGTTAAAGTGACGTCACTTTATTCAATGGAGAGCGGAGTAAAGTCAAGAGTGCCCATAACAAGAGCTGAGGAATATATTTCAGGATGGATTTGACTATTACATTTTTTTCTTCACGTTTGCCTGATATTAAATGACGATGTCGACCAAGAGAGTAGCAAAACCTAGCCCTGTCTATGAACACATACTTTCAACTTGAAGGTTGTAGCTAACCATATAATCAGCATTTCACAAGGCCCTTCCGCCTTGCTATAGTTTCATCCTGACGTTTTCATTCAAAAGTATTGCTTATCATACATAATTAAATTGACACAATTTTCGAACACACTATCACGAAGCCGTATATTTTTTTATTTGCTTTTTTTTTCTAACTGACCTATGCTGTTAGACCACAGGGCTTTGACAGCTTCACCGAACTACACACTAAAGCAAAATCGCTTCCAGACGATAAATAAATAAAACTGTATGCGGTACAGAAATGTTTTTCTTTAAAATGAACCATTAAATGGTGATTTTTTAATTCAAATTTTTCATGTTCCATACGATTTCTCAAACACTTTCTTTCATACAAACTTTGTCCTAACAATTTCAAATATAAACTAGTTAGCCAAATAGGTGCAACCATTCTGAAGTGATGCACTTATACACATTTATTTATATAGAACTATTCCGATTATTGAGTGTTGCATTGAGCTAGCAAAATGTAAATTACTGTGAGGTCAAATACAAAGTAAAAAAAAATAATTAACTAATCAAAATCTAAGCAATTAATCGCGCGTCATATCAATCACATGACTCTTTAGATTTCGGATTACGTATCAGACTTAAAAACTTAAGTACAAGTATGCAATACTGATTAGAAACGACGTGTTTTAATTATGTATTTTAATGATAAATAAGACTGTTTTTATGTAAATATCGACGAGTAAAAATGCGTAAATTAGTGGGAAATAACTATAACGCAACTATTTATAAATTCGCTTAGTTAATATACCGCAAATTTAAAGTGTCAAAAAACCGATGGGATATGACGTGCTTCGTGACATTTGTGACGTCACTTTAGTACATTGCACCTGTGTGAAGTAGCTAATGATTATTAATAAAGGATTATTACCTTGTTTAATTATCACTGATATCTACGTTTTCCTTGAAATTATTAAGGTGATTAAACAATCTGTACGTACTTATTTCGTAGCCCTTATTTCCTAGACTTATTTTTTTTCGAACTGACTACGTTATTGGCCTGATAGGCCGCTACAACTTCACCGGACTACTAAGTAAAGAGCTTCGGCACTCATTCGATTTTATAACTACTTATACACTAATAATAACTAAGCTAAACTAAGCTTCCTATTCATACATATAGGAATTCCTAAGATACACATGTCTACCAAGCATGTGTACCTCACGAATTTGATCAGTAGTATACTTATAAAAATATTACGATTGCTTCTAAGCAAGTTTGATATGCATCGATTTAATATATTCTTAACAAATAAGGCATAAAATATTTATCAGTGTATAATAATAGGATGTGTTACGATACGGCTTATTTACGGCTACCGTATCTAAGATAAAAGGTTACTATATACCATATACAGTCTATTCTATCCAAATACTTATATTAAATGCAAGGACCTTTCAATGGCACTGGTTGCCATTGGATCCAAAAAAAAATACGTTAAATTGTACCTTTACCTTTTGAATTGTTTTTAGTTTTTGTATTATATTTATAATAAATATTAACAACAGTTACAGTTAAATCTACACGAACTATAAAATAGTTATACTTACTGTACTATAATAAAGGCGGTTGAACCTTCCAATTTTACCTGATTTGATTCTTTGTTTTATATAAACAACCACACATACTGTTTATTTTTAACCTTTTATTACTTATCGTAACACTATATGTACATATATTATAACATTTATTGAGGCAATGATAAACTGAAAATGCAATGAAAACAATATTATTAGTTGCAAACCTATAATAAAATATTCTTATCCACATAAATAACCCAAATTTTAAACGGTACGCCTCGGCGCGAAGCGCGCATTTAAATTTTGTCCTGATAACATTTTATTATTTTAAGGTAACCTTAAAAACCCACAAATAAATCGATAAGAACCAGATAAAGGTTTATTGTTGTTATTGTTTATTCATTGGCCCACCTTTTTCTATTTTTAATTCGATTTGTTTATAGTTTAGGTAGATCAGTATAAATGTAAGTATCAATGATTACATTATCTCTAAAAGTAATTTTACAGTAATGATATGCCGAGGACGTCATTTTAAGAATATGATTTGTTCTAAAATTTTACTATACTTCTTTTATAATATATGTAGATATATTATATAATACAATGAATTATATTATTTCGGAAAAGATTAGTATGCCAACTAATTACTTATTAATACTAGTTTAAGTGCAAACTCAAGATAAAAACAAAGTTAATGTAAGTAAATCAACGCAAATGTCAAAGACTATTAATTAATTATGATAAGTTATCATAATGATCCGATTATAACAGAATAGATATTTCCCTATATATTATTATTTTCTATACGCACGTACGTGGATAAATAATAACACCGGAAATGTTTCATAGTCGATGAACTTGTTTTACCTTGTTTTCAACGTATATTCAAACTATAGTTTATACAACGAATTACTGTATATGGGCGCAATGGCCTGTAATGATTTTTTGCCTTGAGAACTCTATGGATAAGCCTAAATAATATAACCCGTTGTTGGCTTAGCATAACTATTCGTATTTATTGTAAAACCTGTGTTGTAATAATTTAAAATTATGTAACCGTGGCCATATCAATCATATGGATAAAAAACTATAATGAAAAATCGTTTTTTATAGGGATTAAAGTAGATTATTTTCATTATCAAAACTCAATGAAATTTCATGATTAAACAAAATGCAATTCTTATATAATTTTACTTTGTAAAACACATTTTGTCTGTATAATTATAAACTACTAGCAAGCCCGGTGGACGTTGTCCTGCTCTGATAATAAAAAAATATATACTTATGTGCATGAAATGCTTAAGGTAACTAATGTATTCAATATGATAAGGATTAATACTGTATCCGTCCAATTACCTCATTATATGTGACCATTTGTAGAAGATGGGTATAGTAAGCTATCCTTAAAAGATATGTATATGTTATCGCAGACTTTTTTGTAGATCTATAAAAGAGGATTATTTCGCTATGCTTTGTTTTGTTATATCTCAAAAGAATTAGGCAGCGTTTTCCATGAAAGCTCCTTAGCGGCTCGACTTTTTCAACATTTTCAACAATTATCGCTATATTTCAGCCAATTTCCATAAAACCTTAATAAATTATACCTACCTTACCTAAGCCTTCTTCATGTATTATTATATCTATTGGTGAAGACCGCATTACAATCCGTTCAGTAGTTTTTGAGTTTATCGCGAACATACACTTATAATACATAAATAATACATTTATAATATGTAGCGATATTACACACAGCTGCTTATTTATAATTTATATATTTTTATTAGAATACTTGGCCAATTATGTTTTCATTTAAAAAGTATTTAGTTTTAGTGTGGACATAATTCCTATTTATTATGAATTGAAATATTATTTCTATTTTACGCATAAAGTGTAAGATAAATATCGCCAATGTTCTATATTTTCTCAATAGTGTATAATTATTGAAATAATTCATTAATTTCAACTCGCAATATTATTATTTTAATGTTATAAGTATACTATATTTTAATAGTTAATAAATGTCATATTCTTAATTGATTATTATATTATAAACTATTTAGAAATGAAACTATAATAAAGTATTCGAGATTATTATAATATTTCATGATATAAAACGCTGTTTGTTGTAAAAATATAAGTAGATACAGTTCCATAGTGTTGATCAGCGGTGAGCACGGGTCGTGTTTGTGAGGCGGGTCACTCTCGCGCAGCCAACTGTAAACCTTTTGAGTCCAGCCGGCCGCGACTCTCCCCTTTTAAACCCACCCCCCGACTACAGCCACCCTCAGCTGTAAATACCTGCTGCGAGGACGGGCACACCGTGCCGCCCCAACGCCTCGCCTAATGAAAATTCAATCTTTTTATTTTTTACTCTATTTTTTTTTATTTCCATCAACGTCATAAATACTCTGTCGAAGTGTTCTTTAACGATTATCTCCTGTATAACAATCGACGTACGATAGTCAACCTAATCATACATTAATCGTTCATTTATGTGTTTTGATAAAACGTACGTATTTTCCCAAATATATATCTATATGTATACTTATAATAAAAAGTAGAGAAACGAAATCTGTACATTAAATATATGTAGTCCGGTGAAACTGTAGAGGCCTTGCCAGGTCAACAATACAGTCAGTTCGAAAAAAAAAAACGCTAAATATATTTAAGAACTAATTTGGAGTCCTCAGAATCATCATCAACAGCCTGTAAGAGACCCACTGCAGGGCCATAGGCCTCGTCCCGAAGGAAGGTGTTTGTATAATCACCATGCCAGCCCATGACGTATTGGCGATTTAAAACTCTGAGAAATCCATAGTTCTATATTTTTTCCACATATGGTGTTACCACAAGAACATTTCTCAGGTTCAGGCTTCCTCACGGTATTTTTCTTCACCGTCAGCCGATAGTGCTACTAATTAAATTAATAAATGCATGTGAACTACGAAAAATTCATTGGTACATGCCGGGCTTCGACCCTTAGGACATCAGATCGATATTTCACCGGTCAAAGCACTAGACCACCACGACTTACTAGACCACCAAGACTTCATCAATGACGCAATACATTTCCATGGATTTTAGAATGTTTGTCTGTTATACACATTACACAAAAACTACTGGAGGTATGTCGACGAAATTTATTATGGTAATAGTTTATAGACCGTAGTAACAACCTAGCTAACATTATAAATGCAAATATAGGTTTATTTTTTGTTTGTTACGCTTTTACGCCTCTAACACTCAATCGATTATTGTGAGATGTTTCTTACACGTTGTCACGATCACAGAAAAGAGGATAGGATACCTTATATCTAATAAAGAAGTATTGTTTCCGAGGGTAGGCAAAATCTATATCAACGCGGGCGAAGCCACGAATAAAACTATTTTATATATATCAATAGGGTCGGTTGCTGTTATCGATATTTCAGGGTTATCAGGGCAGAGAATGAGGTCGTTCGTATTTAACTGAATCATACGACAAAAGCAAACACACCATTATTAGCAGTTTTATCTGAATTATGTCATTTTTTTTTGTGGATTAATTGTGCTTTTCTCTATGACTTGTACGTCGGTCATATTGTCTGTGTTTGAAATAAAAGCCTAACGATATAGCACAGTGACGATTCAAAGGTGTCTTTATTTCAAAGTTCATGTACATAAGTAGAATTATTAATAAAGAAAAATGGAGAATCCATACTAAAATTATAGAAATAGATGAGATCTATATTGAAGCGAGCGTAGCGCCTAGTATAAGCTAGTTATTAATAGAGAAACCAGGTTACAGACTTCTCGTTTTTATTTACAAACGTCATGGTACATAGCTGTCTAGACTATATAGCCGATGTTACAATTAAGACTAAGTAACGTCACTTTATATGTAAAAAAAAACCCGTTTCAAAGAGATACTCAGTTATAAATACACACATACATTTGAAAATCATCTTTCTTTATAATCTATCAGATTTTCAACACGTGTTATAGTTAAATAAATAATCAATAATCAATTTTTG
Organism: Antheraea assamensis; assembly: GCA_035772565.1. Classification (NCBI taxonomy): domain Eukaryota; kingdom Metazoa; phylum Arthropoda; class Insecta; order Lepidoptera; family Saturniidae; genus Antheraea; species Antheraea assamensis. Next base: position 7,354,779 of record JAQQSE010000031.1, on the reverse strand, counting down.
TTATCAGGAAAACGAAAAAGTAGTCATAGCGGGTGACGTCATAGTTAGCGAAATATTGTTGTGGTATTCACATTTTGATATTATACATACTGAAGAGAGATTGTTTTGTTTACAATGGTGTGACGTCAATCTGATATCATGACAGACGTAAACGTTTAACAGAAATATTTAAAAAATATTATGAAAACCTATAAATGAATATCTAGAAAATATTTGGAATAAAATGTATATATTCTTAATTCTCATTACATAAAAAAGATTCAGTTTTAGTAATAAAAAATGTTGTGTTATAGACATATTACCGCCTATTAAAATTGTGTAGCTAAATTAGAAGTGTTGTAGTTAACAAATTTAGTACAAGGCGTTTTTTTGGAACATTTATTTCAAACACAGAGTGATATAGTTTTATTAACTAGGTGGAACGAACAGTGTACGGTTTTAGTCATGTAACATTAATTTAAGAATAGTGTTGCATAGAATACACGAATATCGTTAGTAGCCATATTTATGTGCATCTGAAGAATTAACATAGCGATTTCATACAATAATATTCAAGTTATTATTTTCTGAAATTGCTATTCTGTGAATAACTTTGAGATTTATATTTCTCTTGCTTTTTTTTCGCACTATCTACACTGTTGACCTGGCAAGGCCTCTACAGTTTCACCGGATTACAATTTCTCTTGCTACAAATATGTGTCTTATAATTATAATCTCACAGGATGCATCTATCTTAAACTTTGAGCTTTATTTCAATCCTGTAAAAAAATATGCCACTGTTACTAGAGGGCTATTTCAATTATAATCTATGTTATAACAGTTTCGAAAATAATAACGTTGCGCTAGTGTTGGCCAAATGCAAGACCAAGACTATATATACTTGGCTTAGTCTTGCGTCAACTCACTCGGTCTTATTCTAGACCTTGTAGCAAGAGTCTTGCAATTGACCTATTAGCCTATTGATATTTATTAAACTCGTTAGGTTAGACCATAAAGCAACATACACATTCAGATAGACAGATACGTTTGGAGTTTATATTGACATAGACGCAGTAAAGTCAACCATATTTATTTAATTGTTAAAAAGAATTGTAGAATAAAGACAATTTATATGGTAATTAAACTTATTAATCTGAAAACAATTATTGTTCGCTAAACACGAAGCGAAGCTCAACTAGGAATAAACACGCCGATAGACGGATAAAGGAAAGTTGAGTATTCTTTGATAAATATCTATTTAACTCTTCGGAAGATTAAAAAACAGAAACAATATAATGTAACTACACGTGGGTATAACGTTCCAATTTTGATAGAATTAATCTATATTAATTACTACATTAAAATTACCTAGGTATATTGTCTGCTATATTTATGTACCTACTAGCTACATAGCGTACGAAAGAAGTTGTTACATATTAAATGTGAGTGCAGTTCGATGTAAAGGTATAGTAATAACGTATATGATTACTAGCTTTTGCTTGCTGCTACGCTCGTGTTAATGTAGCCTCAAAAATAATACTGTGTCACCCTTAATGAAAAGTATTCTGTGTCATTTTCTGCACTCCTGTCATTGATTTTGACTACAATATTCCTCGTGTGGACAACACAATCTGTATTCGTATCCGTTCAGAGCACTTGGAAACTTTTCTTTTTATGAAACATCGGCGAACTTCGATATCAGAGCGACGGCGATCAAACAGCATAGTCAGTGCTGTGATAAACTTCTCGCACGGTCATTCAATTGATTGGCGTCGTTGTCAGTAAATCATCAATCAAGCAATCATAACCGCCGACCGACCGATAGTGAATCAAAATATCGCTTAACATAAATTGTCACTATACTGGATCTATTGTGTTAGTTTTAAACTTTGCTAAATGAACTATACTCTTCGAAACATATTTTTTTTTATACTATATAGGTAAACGTTTTGACCACAATCTCACCTGATATTAAATGATGATGTGGTCTAAGATGGTAAATCACGCTTAATCTAGAGGGAGATTGGCTCTCGAGTGCAGCTGCCGGAACACACCAACAGGTGCTTGGCGACAGATTTTCAACTTGAGGGTGGTAGCTAGCCAGACGCAATTAGAAAAAGCCCTACCAACATGCTATGGTTTCATCACGATGTTTTCCTTCACCGAAAGCTCCGACTCAGTTGCTTGGATTCGAACCTACGTCCTTCGACGCTGTGTCCGAACACACTACCGACTGAGCCATCATCGCTTCAAAAACATGTACATAAGTACATTTGTTTGACCGCATGTGTCTCGTAGGCTTAGTCTTTTTCTTGCTGAAATCTTGCAGGGGTCAGTCTTGGTCTTGGTGTTGCTACACTTCTACGATCTTGGTCTTGGTTTTGGTATTGCGGAAATGCAAGAACAACACAAAAACTGCAAGACCAAGACCGATTTTGGACAACACTACTCTGCGCACACTTATTCCCTGGGAAACTTTCCCGCTGTGTATTAATACCTGAATACAATTTTATTTATACATACTTGTTTATTGATATCATTTTTTGTACAATCAAGTCCGGATCAAATTTCACAACAGAGGAAAGTGAAGCTCCATTATGGGATTATAGTGAAATACAGGGTGGCGTCGATCGAGAGAAACAAGCAACTAATGAAGTTATTAATCGGATTTTATACAGCTTTCCATGTTCACGTTCCGTACTTTTTAACTTCGTTTACTGCGATATTATGTTCTGCCTGAATATTGTTCTTTAAAACTACACTCAAGCAATGTGTTTCATTTATAACTAGCTGTTGCCCGCAGCTCCGCATGGGTTTTTTTTCCAATTGTAAATTACTTCTTATAAGATCAGTTATCTGTTAGTGAAAGTTCCGTGAAAAAAGGGTTCAAACGTTTTGGAGATAGTACTGCAAACAAATCCATGGGTAAAAGCTAGTCTAAAATAAAGTAGCCTACGTCACCCGCTGTAATTTTAATTATCCGTCAGTGAAATTTCTGTTAAAATCGGTCTAGCCGTTTCAGAGATTACCCGGAACATACAGACAGACAGACAGACAAAAATTTTAAATATTGTATTTTATGTTATCAGTATTGTGTATACGTTCACATCCAATCAGTAAAAAATCGTTATTTTAATATTATATACAGACACTTCATTTTTATTATATGTATAGATTCAAATATGTTTGCGTATAATTCAGTGATATATTCGGTTAAAAAGTAATTTATAAAGAAAACAAAAGCGTAATTGATATTGACCAGAGAGGCCGCGGATTCGATGCCCGTACATGACTGACTTTTGTGGGATAAGTGTAATTCTGGGTATAAACATTTACGTATATCAGATATTTAGGTACCGTAATACAAACTGCGCTTTACTTAAAATGAAATGGGCTTGTGTGAAATTTTATCCTGAGAACGTTTACTAATATAAAACATTAAATCTTATATTGTGAAATCATGTATCGCAATGCATATTGCAAAATATCTGCAAAAAACTTGTGTAATAAAAATTCGATGTCCGGCGTAGTGTGCGCATAACGCAATAACTTCTACTAGTTATTATACTTTTGATTTTTTTTTTAAATGCTTCTTTTTGCGCGTTTGGGGAAAATTATGAGAGTGAATTTTTAGGATACGCGCGCACATCGACACCTAAATGCGACACCATGAAGTTAGTTGGTAATTGTCTGTCAAGTTTTAGTGAGAACTGATAATTATATTCAAATACGTATGAATCTTCAACACATGTTTTATATTAGTGGAGATAAAAAAATATTTATACATACATCTGACGTGTGTGATTTTAAATTATATATGGCGGTGAATAATAATTTATTGTAAGTTTTACTTCCCAGAGATACGTGGTCCTTATGTAAAAAAAAAGTCACGACGTCTTTGTAATTTATATACAAAATATTAGTTATATCTTAATTAATTTTGTTTAATAAAAATAATCTGAGTTTTAAGAACTTCGCGTTCAACGACTTGTGGTTTCTTGCCCTAGAGAAATGGAAGATATGATGCGCATGCGCAGAAGAGATGATACACGGATAACATAGTTTACAAAGAAATTTTATAAGCAAGGTATATATATTTGCTATCAATTTTTTTTATCGTATTTCTTCTGAACATAAAATATATTGTTAAGATAATAAACAATGACATCACGGGTATCGGTTAGTAGGTAATGAAATACTATGATCACATTTCAATAATAAAAAAGCATTTTCTGGTAATTATTTATGATCAAAGTTTTTTTTCCGCCACTGAAGCTACATCGCAGTGAAAATTGCAGCCGAACAATACGGACCATTGTAATGGGATTATAGTGAAATATAGGGCGGAATCGACCGAGAGATACAAGCAACTAATGAAATAATTAATATGATTTTACACAACCTTTAGTTATCATTTTTAACAAAAAATGGAGCTAGGAGGTACTGGTTACCTTTTTTTAATATGCTAATTATAAAATATTTCTAAGTGTATACGGAATAACGATCATACTTTTTTTGGTATTTATAATAGTTTTGTTAAAATCATCATAATATATTATTTAATTAATGTATGGATGCTGAGAATTGCTACGTTTACATCTATATCTAGGCGACTAGTAAAACCTACTAGAGAAAAGCAATTTTATTCCACGATATTGACAAACCAATTAAAATTCTGCATGTTCTTTTTTTCGAAATGACTAAGGTTATTGGGTTTCATGGGATTGACAGCTTCGCCGGACTTGTCACATGGAGGGTCACATTTGTGAGATTCCCCCCCTTTTTTTTTTTTTTTTTTTTTCATGGGGAAAATCCGTATCGGATATCCACCCCGTCGGGCAGCGGGGGGTGGGTTATGTCCGACTTCCACGGACTAAAAACCCCATGGTGCCTCACACACCTATTTGGCCGGGGAGCAGGAACTGCTAAAGGCATTACTTCTGCTCCCCGGCAGGTGTCGGCCCCTCATCAGGGGCCCCGTCTGCGGTCTGAGGGGTCAAGATGGTAGACCCCTCAGGAGGGGGCGGGTGTTAAGCCCCCCCCCCGACGAACTGTGGGAGTCACTCGGCACAAGCGCCTCCACCACGCGGGCCTGTGCAGAAAGCACTGCTCAGGGCGACGGACGTGCCCGCCCGTCCCGTCGCCCACAGGCCCTTTTTACGGCGGCATGAGGTCGTCGCCGTGTTCGTCGACCGCGGGAGGGGAGACTGGTGGTCTGCTCCCTCTCCCTCTCCGCTGCCTCCTTCGCGAGCATGACTGCCTCGCAGTATGAGGCGACGGAGATCCACCCGGTCTCGCTCTCGACCATCTTGACGATGACGGTCGAGAGCGAGAGATCCGGGCCTATGGCCGCGACGAGCTCGCGGCGTGGCTCGTCCCAGGCGGGACACTCCTCCAGTGTGTGCTGCGTATTATCGGCTGCGCAGCCACAGTGGTGGCACCCTGGCGTTGGCTCCCGGCCAATGCGACACAGGTAACTCCCGAAGCAACCATGCCCCGAGAGCACCTGTGTCAGCCGGAAGCTCAGGGTGCCATGCCGCCTGGTGAGCCATTCGGCCATGACCGGCCGAACGGCTTCTATGGTAGCCACGCCCCAGCTCGGTCACTCAAGTCGTCGTTCCCATTCTTCAATGACTAGGACCTGGTGGAGCTGGGACCGGAGGACCTCGATTTCCCGAGGTGCGAGTCTCCGGCCCTGCTCCAGCGCCTCCACGCGTCTTTGGTACAGGGACGCGTGGGCTCTCGCTTCCAGGTCACAGGGTGGGGATCCGGCTAGAAGGGAGGCCGCCTCGAAGGCGATCGTGCGGTATCCGCGGATGGCTCTGACGGCCATCACTCTCTGCGTTTTACGCAGCTGAGCGTTGCTGATGGCCGTCAGGCCATACGCCCATGCAGGGGCCCCATACAGGGCCATCGACCGCACGATCCCCAGGTACAGCTTCCGGCAGACGGAGTTGGGCCCCCCCAGGTTGGGAAGCAGACGGGCTAACGCGCCCGCTGCGCCCATTATACGGGGGGCCAGCTGCCGGAAGTGTTCCTTGAACGTCCACCGGCTGTCGAGGAGGAGGCCGAGATACCTCATACTCGACCCGACACCGATGGACTCGCCTCCCACGACTATCTGGGACCCTCCGGGTGGCGCGCGCCGAGGCCCGTGAAAATACAGGGCCTCGGTTTTAGAGAGCGCCACCTTTAGTCCCAGAAGCCGGATCCTACCGACGACTTGAGCGACTCCTGCAGTAGCCAGGATCGCGGCCGCGCGGTGCGTCTTCCCCCGGGCTAACACCAAAGTGTCGTCAGCATAACACACAATGCTGACGCCCCGAAGGAGCGCACCGCGCAACACCCAATCGTATCCGATGTTCCACAAGAGGGGGCCCAGGACAGACCCCTGTGGAACACCGGATACTACGTCTCGCCGACTTGTCCTTCCTCCCTGACCCGGGAAGGTGACGTACCTCTCACAGAGGTACGCCCCGACTACGCGGCGGAGGTAGCGAGGCACTCCATGATATCGGAGTGCCTCTTCGATACAGGCCCAGGGCAAGGTGTTAAACGCATTGACGATGTCGAGAGACACCGCCAAAACCACCTCACCTCGGGCAAATGCTTCCTCCGCCTGCATCTTGACTCTTAGCACTGCATCTGTGGTGGAGCGCCCCTGGCGGAAACCGAACTGGTTGTCCGCCAGGTCCGGCCCAACTTCTGTTAAGTGCCGGACGAGGCGGCCTGCGATTATTCGCTCGCAGAGCTTTGCCGCCTCGTCCAACAGCACTATGGGCCGGTAGGCGGACGGACTGTCCGCCGGGCGCCCCTCCTTCTTCAGCAGGACCAAACGGCCGGTTTTCCAGATAGTCGGAAACCGGCCCTGCTAAAGAGATGCAGTGACAATCCTGCGTAGTCGGGGCTCGAGGGCCTCGTAAGCCAGGACCCATACACGGCCAGGTATGCCGTCGGGTCCTGGGGCGGTGTTTTTCACCTGCAGGCGCTTCACCGCCGCCCTCGACTCTTCCCGGGTCACTTCGGGGACCTCGTCGTCCTCATCGCAGCCAGCCGCGTTGGGCGTGGGCGTGGGCGGAGCCATCGTGGGAGGCGTGTATTCTGTCCTCGAAGGGAACAGAGCAGCCAGAATCTCGTGGAGGAGATCAGGCTCGAGACTCTGAGTTACCGGGGGGCCACCCTGGCGTAGTTTGCTACGTACCACACGGTACGGGCGACCCCACGGATCCCGACTGAGCGTCTCGAGCATCTCCTCCCGAGCGAGAGCTTTCGACTGCTCAATCGCCCTACGGAGCGCCAATCTGGCTGCTCTGTACCCCTCGTAGAGCTCGGCCTCCCCTGCGGACGTCCCCCAGATTCCCCCCTCCCTAGTGTGACGTCACATATTTTGTAATTTTGCATTTACAAATTATCAAATTACAAACAGCAGCTCCTGACTTGAGCTGGCTACAGTGACTGACAAAACAACTTGAATCTTATGTTTATATAGATAGAGTTGCAAATGTTTTTGAGTATTTCGTTAATAGTGCAAAGTTCGTGTTTTAACACGTAGATTTGGAAATGTGACGTCACGAAATTTAGGACCCCTCCCCATCCGCTTGTCACACAATGTCAAACTGCGACGATCCCCTCCCTCCTCTTAACGTGTGACGTAATTTATGGATGGCCCCTAGACACATTTGAACACAGGAAGTTCTTTCGTGTTATACTTTTTCTATAATTCGCCAAATATTTAAAAAAAGCGTGACAAACCGCAAACATAGCTAGTTCGTAGCATAATTTCATAATGAATAAATACTTTTTTTAAATTATAGGATTCAGCGAGCGAGAAGCCAATGCCTAATGCTGGGGATTCTGGAAATGCAACGCCCGTGGGTGAGTTTAAATAATAATGTGTAAGCATATTTACATATATTACTATGTAATATACTATCTAAAATGTAAATGAGATGGACAAAAAAAAAAAACAGAAAGAGGAAAGAGATACTAACTTTTCTGAGAAAACACAACCGTAGAGTGTTATTTATATTATTCGTTTTAGAATTTATTTCTATTCAAATAAACCATACAAGAGTTACCATTAATGAATTTGTAATTAAATGGTAATGCACTTCATAAAAAGTTACCATTTCCCGTTAGGAGTTCTGCGTTTTAACTTCGGTTGTAATCGAATTTGTAAAGTTTTGTTATAAGATTTTCTTTTCTAAAGGCCTTTTGCACCTGTAACATTGGGTATTTAGTTTGAAACTATAAGTTATAGACACTTTTAAATAAGTAATTTGTATTGTTTATAATCTTTATCACTACATAGTATAAAACAAAGTCGCTTTCTCTGTCCCTATATCCCTATGTATGCTTAAATCTTTAAAACTACGCAACGGATTTTGATGCGGTTTTTTTAATAGATAGAGTGATTGAAGAGGAAGGTTTTTATATGTATAATAACATAAATTAAATAGTGGAGAAATACTGTTATTTTTGAGGTTACTCCAAAGTTAACGCGTATGGGCCACGGTCAATAATGAATAAATCAAAACTACTGGATCGATTTTAATCACTTTTTGAGTGAATGATATAGGCTATATATTTTATACCCGTGCGAAGCCGGAGCGGATCGCTAGTAATTTTTATAATTTTGTATAATCTACTGACATCGCCGCTACCATAGTCGAGGAGGATGTACAATGATCTGTACAAGTAACGAAATTTTTGACCTTACTTGAAAAGGATTAAAACTTGTACTTAATCCCCTTAGTTCGGCGATGTTATGCATTATATATATATATATTTTATTTTTCATTCTTTCCTCAGGTGACAGAAATAGCCCTCTATCGTACTTCAACTCCAACTACCGAAATGGAGACGTTAAATCTCTAAGTAAGATTTTATTTTTACTATATCCTACAATCTATTTTTCTTTTCTTATTAAGATATGTCTATGATAACTACAAAATGTAAAGTATTTTTCGTGTACCTATCATAACTGTGGGGTATTTGTATATGTATATTGACTAATATTATAAATGCGAACGTTTGATTGTAACGCTTATACGCTTTAATTTTGAGTAGTTAAATAAAACGTACTGTTCCAGGGTGATTGGTTAATCTAAATTAATGCGAATGAAACTGTGGGCAGAAATTAGTATTTTTATACGATATAAAATAAAAGGTATAATAAAACATAAGTATCTAGGATATCAACAAAACAATATAATCATTATGCATAAAAATAAAGTGTATAACAATGCGCATTACACAAATAAAAAATATTTATCTCCAGTACAATAAATATTATTGAAAAATACTAAAGCTTCAAATTATACTTTTCACTGACAAGACAGTGACGTCACGGTGTGTCGCCCGTCCTGCTCTGTACGTCTATACTCTTTTAATTATAATTGGATTATCCTTTAGAAACGATTATATCTGTTATATTATTATAAAGTCGTACAGTTTATTTATTTGTAGAAAAGTAATCCATGTTAGATTCTAAAAATTCTTACACTGACATGATGCTGTTCTATCGGAATGATTGTGTTTTATTGTTACTTATTTCTGTATTGTAAATTACGCATACGAAATGACAAGCTGTGGTTAGTTCCATATATACTTTTTTTTTACCGGTGAAGTTGTAAAATTTATCCTGATCATGAGTACTTTTATCGCGATAACTGTAATTACTGGAAAGATATTATATCACTTATACAACTTTGTGAATCAGTCCATAATATACATTTGATTTCAGACCGTACAGAATTTTGCTTGTAAAATCATTGTATTTGGAGAATTCGCTATGTCTGGTAAATGTTACTTGTATACTTATTAATTATTCTTTGAACTCTTCGGGTTCCTTCTATTCATTAATAAAAGCTTAATCATTCGTTGTATTAGGATTACGTCTTGGACGAGAATTTATACTCCTGGGAACGTTTGCAGCATTGATTACTTGATCAGATTTCTGCCGGCTTTCTATATTCTAATTTTGTATTTCTAACAAAATGTAATTGTATTACAGATAGTTATCGTTTATATATACCTACTAATGAAATGAAGGGTGCTGCTACTCCTAGAAAGCGGTCTGTCGCTACAATGGATGCACAGTCCATACGTTCAATAGAGACGCATGCACCGCCGCCCACGAGTCCCGAAGACAACAAAAAACAAACCAAGTAAGTGCAACTATCACATTTATATGGCGTTTTAGTGATATTATTATTCGTGACTTTGTTTTGGCAATATTATGAGTTAGTATCGTTTGTGACATGATTGTTTGTTGTAGAAAATTTAATTATGGATTTCCTTAGACTCGGAAATGTCACTAAAAATAAACGTTTCAGACTTTCTGTAAAATAAACAGTAATTTGATTGTGTTTGATTGGTAAATTTTTTCAAGATTTGTAATATATAAATTATTTACATATTCATGTTCAATTCCACTATTAATAAAAAATACACTATTACAAAGTGAATACGCCCTCAGTGAACAATAATTATTGAATATATGTCACGTAGGCAAAGTTAATTATTTGGAAGTGATAGTACGTAGTAATAGGCTGAGGAAAATGTAGAAGGAATCATGAGTTTAATGAGCCAATGTAATATATAAATTATTTACATATTCATGTTCAATTCCACTATTAATAAAAAATACACTATTACAAAGTGAATACGCCCTCAGTGAACAATAATTATTGAATATATGTCACGTAGGCAAAGTTAATTATTTGGAAGTGATAGTACGTAGTAATAGGCTGAGGAAAATGTAGAAGGAATCATGATTTTAATGAGCCAATATTTTTACTATAATAAAATATATACAAATAAAATAGCAAGGAGTTAGTGCAAAACCGGCTTTATAACATTTTCCCAAAAATGTGTTAAAAATAATGTTAAAAATATGAAGGTAATTATTTGTTATCTCTATATACCGGTGAGACTCGTATATTAACCGTTTCGAAAATATTTTATAGCGAAAACAGATAAATGATCTAAAGTGTTCAGAAACTAATGTTTTAAGACTCGATATCCCAAAATTGTCTTTATACTCATTGGCAGCATTTTGACAGTAAACCCTCGATAATATGTATAATACATGGAAACCAATAAATAGCTGTTCTAAACTAAAATGTTGTTATGATGTATGAAAACATATCTATAATATAAAAATGAATCGCTGAATGTGTTGCTAAACGCAATTCTTGACAACAGCTGAACCGATTGCGCTAATTCCTTTTTTAGAATATTCCTTGACGTACGAGGATGGTTCTTACGGAGAGAAAAATGTAAAAAATTGCGTGAGAAAGTCTAAAAACTACACTTTTCTATACTCCCATACAAACGATTGGTAATAATACTTAAAAGTCAATTTGAACTTTAATACCATATCATAAAGTTTAAGTGTTAGTGGAGAGGTTCCGGGAAGGCAAAACAATTGACTGTCGTTAGGATCGTATAAATATTAATGTCAATATTTGTCAATATTTATACGATGGTAACATTTAACATTATATAGTGTCCCGAATAGCAGAATAAGTATTAAAAAAAAATTAAAGAATCGACTGTTAGGCGGTATGAAGTTCGCTGGGTCAGCTAGTGAATAAATATATTTGCATTAAAAGTTGATAGAAAATTAACCTCTAGACAAAATTGCAGTAATTATAGCGACATAAAGCAATCGATTACATTGTAAAGATTAGAACGAACAGTATAACAATAAAGAAACAGTTAATATCTTTGTAGAATGATCAAAAAGTAAAAATATTTATTTTTGAAGTTATACTTCTTTTGGCGCGTAACGGAAAAATGATGAGAGTAAATTTTTACGATGCGCACACACACCGTCACGAAAAACCAACACCCTGAAGTTAGCTATAGTCAACATTTTATTCAGTATGTATGTATTAAATACCATTTTTCTATTGTTAGTGTCGTTTTTTCTACAAACGTAGAATAAGGCGAAAGATAAAATTTTTGATAAGATTTTTATCTTGTTCCGCCAAAGAAGTTGAAATTCTAACGCGTGTACATAAGTACACACACACATTTATAATTTTTATTTTAGCATTGTATCAGAAGCTGATGGTAAGCCCAGTGCAATACAAAACATGTGTTCTATAGTCCAATACACGTGTTACATTCTTTCATTGTGATTATATTTTACGAAATATCATCATTACCTGTTGACTTTATATTGGGTAATTAAAGAGACGCATTCTAGACTGGTTCATTTATAATGCATGTATTTTTTCCAGAAAATATGTATCACTCGTTGTAAGCTGCATGTACGCCGTACTATTAGTGACTTTAGGACTAATAATTCATTTAGGAGATTCATTTGTGGGACCTTCAGTGTCTGTGGTAATTATTATATTTTATATTCGAACATATTTATAACAACAAGTCGTAGTGAGTCTGTTTTTTAAAGTGAAACTTTTTTTACATCACCTTATTTTTTTCGTCCATCTATCGCATGTCGCATTACATCCGCCCGCGGGGTATGGGTAAAGTGAAAGATATTTGACAGAGCAGCCAAGGCCAACATGGCAGCGCCCATGGCTCAATTCAAAATGATTCAACTATTTAAAATAAATATTGTGCTCAGTTTTTAAAATGCGCCCATCATCTGAATGATTGTATTTATTATGTATTCCTTACTAGTTACTCTAATACGCAGAATGAAATTAAAATGTATAGTGGGATATCTTGTCTACTATTGATTTCCCATTATCATTCCTAATTAACAAGTTAAGATTAAAAATGCGTTTTTAATACCCTAACTCGAATAGTTACCAAAAATTTTCAATTAAATGTCTACGATCAGAAAAAAAGTTTCACTTGTATCGTGGTTTCATAAAACCACGCATTTTTTTTTGTTATAAACCAAGTAACAATTTGGATCATCTTTGTAATCATTAGTCATATATGGTATTTCTCTAACACGAATTATAAGTTTTTTTTTATACTAAGTAATATTATAAATATGAATATAAGTTTATTTGTTTTCACGTCTTAACTTCCCAATCGATAACTTATCGAAATTTTGCATACACATTTCAATTGGTTCAGAAAAGTATATAGGCTGTTTTTTTTTTCAGCAAAAAAGTACCTACTCTTCCCTAGTGATAAGTCACGTGTACATTAACGAGAGCGAAGTCACGAGCATTAGCTAGTAATAAAGTAATTTTACATTTGAATAACCAAGTGCTAACGATAACAGTGCCTAAAAATATTGCTGCCTTTAATGAAATACGTCAACGATGATTTAAATATATGTAAAAGAATGTATTACCTACAGAAGAGTACTAAATTTATCTTATTTTATTTTGTTTTTTATTTTCAGATTTACTCTATAGCATTATGTAGTGTCGGATTTTTGTATCACATATACTTAATAATCGATATAACTCGATATAAATCTATAGTATTGAAAAATATGAAAACCAAAGGATTATACGAAGAGAAAATAGCTGAATATTTTAGAAAACAAGAGGTACGTACGTCTTGAGATTTTTCGTATATTTAATTTATTTATTGATAAATAGAAGGATTGTTTTTTTATATATACATTTTTTAAATATATATATATATATATAATAATTTTTTATAATAACTATTCTAAGGTCTATCAAATAAATTTTGATAAAGAGAGAGAAAGATTATTCTTGATATTATTATCAGCTGCGTTCATAGCTGCTGGATAATTGAAAGCGAAAGGATCTGAAACAATTTAGAACATTATCAAATATTTTTGGATTTTTTTAAACTGCGATAATGTTTATTATCGTATTGCATTTGTCATTGATGCGAATGAAATTTAACATTGTTTGATTCGTATTAAAGATTGAAAATTCAAAAGCTTTAAGGAGAAATCTACGTGCATCTTAATAAAGGGAGCAGGTTTTGCATCAAATTGAAAATTATTCTGTCAATGTATACTGTGTAACGCTTCTCTGACAACTCCCTGTGGTGTTTAGGTGTAGAAAGACAATATTGACATGCTTAACGAACTGCTGACTTACATGACGATAGGCGCAATACAATAACTTGACCAGCTATTTTTAATCTCGTCAAAGGAGTTTAGCGGAAGATAATTTAGAGTTATGCTAGTCCCTTATCTGAATATATCGCCACGAAGTTTTATCTATGGTCGCAATAAATACAAGTATGGAAAGACATTATCGCCATACGTTACGAGCTATCGGGCTGCGGGACGATAGATGCAATAAGATAACTGGAGCTGCAGTTTTTATGCACATTAAAAGAGTTTAGCTGATATTATTTTCGAGTTATTGGAATGACACAGGTGTGGAAAAGCTTAATCTGTGCTTCTATCGGAATAATCTTTACTTCAATTTTAGTGCATCAACTAATTGAAACTTTGTCATACGGGTATGGGAGTAGTATCACTGGAATGACTCAAGCGTGGGAAGGAACATTTATGGGAACAACTATGGGACGTTAGTTTTAACGCGAAAAGTAATAATATCGAAGCTTCGTCACGTATTTGTGGGAGAAACATAAAGTTTTGCTCCAAAATAATACTAATCTTTGAAAATATTTATAAATATTATAAAAAAATATTTTAGGACGAATTCGGCATGCCCATGACTCCCGGTGATCGTACACCCGAAGCGTACAGACCACCTGGAGTTCCTCCACCGATTCTTATTTCCGTTAAACACCAATATTGTTTTAGTCAAGGCAGACATTCTGGTAGCTTCTATCTCAAATTGGGAGCTGCTGGTGAGTTTATTAAATACCAATGTAACACTTAATTTATTGAAATATAAAATTGTACTCAACATTTATAATATTTGATTATTTTGAATTATGTTATTATAATTATTTATTTCTTTTTCATCTACACAAACAAAGTTTTAACAAGACCTACATATATTACAATAAATTATAACATTTAAAAAGCACCTCTTTGTTTGATTATAATAATTTCTTAATATTCCCAGTTGCTGTAATTAAAATTAGGTAAATGTTATATTTAATATTTTATTTTACAGGTTTCGCTCTCGGCCATTTAGTTCACTCAGTTCTTCTAATGGCTGTACAAATTGCTTATTATTTCGATGAAGATATCGACAACGAAGACTGTGTGGACATCCTCCAAGTCGTCTTAGACGTCATGTCTCCTTGTTACTGCTTCCTACAATTATTTTTCGTTTTTAAATATTCCAACGTTATCATTCTTCGTGCACAGGTGAAATTACTTGTACAAGTTATATAAGACTATTTGAAGTAAATGTAAAAAAATGTAGTATACATTTAAAAAAGTTTTTATTTTCATTATAGGGTTTGGCGCGCTTTGCCTTTATGCATATGATCGCCAGTAGTCTTTGTTTTTGGGTTTCTGCGATTGTACGTGAAACCATTTTGGCTTTAACACTTTATGCCAATTCTGTGTATGGAAATAATAAAACATATGCTGGACCTACAGACGCATCACATAGTGGTATGTGTACTTTATTCAATTCTTAAGTAACGATCAAATTCCCTACAACATCATTGTAAAATTATAGAAATCTGAATGCGTTCACGTTTAGAGTTATCAATTCGGTATCAATTTCAGAACTAAGCTGTGCATTCCGTCTAAAAAGGTATTTGTGTAACATATCAATTCGTATAAATGAATATTCTTTATCCATATCCATGTTTGTGTCACACCATGAAACTCTTTGAACGCATTATCGACGCCAGGCTCTAATATGAGTGCGTTGTCTCGGAGTGTCAGTATGGATTTCATCCCGCTTTAGCATCCTAGACCGCGTTTATGCCCTTAAAATGTTAGGCGAGGCCTACTAGGAGAGGAATAATCCATTATACATGGCTTTTCTTTACTTGCAACAAGACTTCGTCTGCTTACTACGTCCAATAATCTGGTTGGCTTTGAAGGAGAAAACGTGAGAAAAGGAGCGCATACAACTTTGGAAACCCATACGGATCCCCAAAACATAAGACAAACATAATTTCGAATGTTCCCAAGTATCCCAGAAGTTTCTACGTAAATGTGTAATACTTTTATAAACAAACTACGCAGATCGACAGGTGTTCAACTGGCAAGTAATAGATTAGAAAGCAAGATATGTTTAGTCTACGATATCAAATCCAAGACAAAACATTACTTGTTTACGATGTCAATATGTAAACACTGCGACACCAATCCCTAGAAATAGTATCACTAAGTCTGTAACTATAGTAAACAATGCGTCATTCATCCAGAAGGTTCTTCGCCCACGCTGTCTGCACCATCACTGTAAATACGGTTACGTACTGAACTCCAGGATTCATAAGTCAATAATCAAAGTGTTGTAATAAGAAAAAGTTTGTGAATTTAATATATTTTTTAAAAGAGAAAGATTGAATATCAGTTGTTTTTCTCGTGCAACAAATCTATATTGCTATTATTCCAGACTTGTACCACAATTCGGAGTCCATAGTGAAGACTGTCGTTGGAGATGATCGCCCATTGCGAATTACCGTTGATGTTCAGAAGGGTTCAGCTCTAAATCATATTATGTTTAGCGTGCTTGACGTAGTCTTGGCAAAGGTCTAAGAACCTTCTCCGTGGCTAGTGATGTATACCTATGGCATTGCACTGTCGGACTCAGATAGACAGATACTAGAGCAAAGGGTAAACTAGTGGAATGGTGCGCTTGAAAATCGTTGTCTAACACTCAACGTTGCAAAGACCAAGTACTTGATATGTAGTTACGCAGAACCTGGTTTCTTAAAAATAAGTACAGAAAGCGTCGTGAATACGAGCCACTTAAAATACCTGGGTTCTGTGATACATGAGTCTGGATCAATCGATCAGGAATACCAATCCATGGATAACCGCCGCATGTGCAAAATGAGTTAAATGATCTCGTCACCGGCGTTCTATGCGATCACAGGATACTTGTGAAGTTAAAGAGCTTGGTGTACAAATGCATTATCCGACTGGTTTTATTGTATGGCAGCAAAATGTGGCCACTCCTTGATAAACATATTTAGCAGTTACACATCACTGAAATTAAGATGCTGCGATGGATTTGTGGCGTTACGCGACTAGAACACATTCGAAATGAACACGTTCGTGACATTCTTGGAGTCCGCGACATCGCGGATAAGCTGCAGAAAAGTGGCCTCCGCTGGTATGGCAATGGTCATAAGTCGTAGGCCTCTACCACATTACGTTGGAAATAGATGTCAACATCACCGTACTAGACCAAGATCTCACGACAGGTCCAAAATGCACTGACTGGGCGTTGTGAAAGTAGATATGAAGGAGAACGGACTCACGCAAAAAGATGCAGGAGACCGGGCAAAGTGGAAGAAATTAAGTCAGAAAACGGACCCTGGCACAGGGCTGGGAAATATATATGGATAAGAAGATTATTATTTTCTTATATATGTCATGAAAACACAGTTCCGTTGAAACTTGAGACTATAAGAATGATAATAGATGTATAGGCAGAAAAATATAGCTATTTTAATATTATTGTGTAGTAGCGATACTAAATAGTGAGTTAACTATAATAACGTAAAAAAAGAAAACGTGCTACATTTAACAAAGAGATTTATACCTAATAAAATATAACGACATGGAAAATAACAGCGTTACAAATTAGCAACATTGTCTCATGAAAAATTGATTCTTATTTAATTTAAAAAATAGCTGAAATGTTACATTAAACTATGTTTAACACGATAAAAATGAAAATGAACTATTTTTTAAAATATTTGATAGGATTTATCGTTTGACTACAGTCATACCTGATTATAAATGACAATGTGATAGTAAACACGCTAAAGATAGCAGGACTGGCTCTCAAGTACAGCTCCAGGAACACATCTATAGGTGTTTGGGCACAGATTTACAACTTGAGCGTGGTTGGTAGCCGACGGCTGGCTTAGAAAAATCTCTAACACTATGCTATAGTTTCATTACGATGTTTTCCTTCAACAAAAGTTCCGGCTGATTTACAAGGCTTCGAACTTACATCGATCGACACTGTGTTCAAGCACTCTCTAACTTTGATTAGTTACCATTATCATTTCAATTTAACATGTCCTGTATTTATTTCAGAAATGTTATCTCATGCTAACTCTCGCCTAATTAACATTGAAAGCCTCTACAATCCGGAATGCATCGGGTCACAAGCAATTAACTCGATATTTGAAAACTTTTCTCCTTACTTATATCCTTTCAGCGTGGAGTTTAATATTTTGATTGGTAAATATATATCCTTATGTTGTAAAATAATATACATTATACTATAGAACTAAGCCGCGACTTCGTTTACGCCGTTTATTGTCTTAACAATATTTTCTATGTACAGAGAAAAAAACATAAGCACCACACCATTTGCTCCATTTCACCGCAGTAGAAAAATATACTTCGCTGAATGCGTAGTGCTTATGAAAATCATAATATCTTAAAACTTTAATAATATTAAATTGAGCTATCGTTATAACTTAAGGACCGAGCGTCAAAGAAAACAAAAAAGATTTATCGAAATCTGTACAGTAGTTTTTACGTGATACGCGCACAACAGCAGACATATACCATTATATTTATATAAAAAATAAAATATATAATATATATGGTATTCTAACGAATATCACATAAAAATGCTGAAGTAAAAATAGATGAATATCGCTCATTTAAGTGCTTCTATCCGAATAGATTTTAATGAAATAAAATGAATCAATGCAAATAGGATTTCTGTTACAAGAAACTATCTGATGTTTCATGCTTACAATAAATATAATACTCAATATGTTGGATAGTAATATTTATTGACATTAAAAAAACCATTTCAAGATTTATTATTGCGTTGGATCTAGATTGACCAGATAATCGACATTCTTTACATGGAGAATTGTAACAATCTAGATGCAATACAATAACAAATCTTGGAAAGGTTTCTTTAATGTCAACAAATATTACTATCCAACATACTGAGTTTTATATTTATTTCCAAAGAGTAATGCTAATGCTCACTCTTCTATATCCTAGTTTGCCAGGTGCGATTGGAAACAAGCGCTGGCACAAGACGCATTCCAACTTTGTCCCTAGGAGTGATGTCTGACTTTACCGCTGTGGTTCTAGATTAAATTGCTTTTACGCAAAGTCTATAAAGTTCGCTTAAGTTTAAATATCTACCAAGTCTACTTACTACGCTATTACTTCCTTTTTATAAAATTTGAAAAACATTTTAATTACCATACCATTGATAACTAAAAAGTCTACACTAAAGCAATGCACCAGAACGTTCTTGATCATAGTTGGGTGACTAGACTTGGATTATTATACACCAGGCAATGTCTCGAATACTAAATATTTCATATTCGATTTTGAGGAATTCTATAGTGTACCTTCGAAATCCAAAGTCCAATTTTAATGAAATTAAAATTAATCCCTCGATAATGTTTCATTTCGAATAAAATATATTTTCTAAATCTGCTAAGAAATGACGAAATCTGAAAGAATAAATATAACAAGAATACTACCGAATTGAAAACCTCCCGTTTGAAGTCGCTTAAAAATAACTAAACGTCAAATCTTTTTTATCGAATGAAAGTACTAATTGTTATATACCTATAAATAAATGTGTTTCTTTCTTTCTTTTCTTTCTTTCTTATGTCGTGGCATCATAAAAGTTGCGTTCTAATTATAATGTTATATGTTATTTTTAGTTGCCGTTTACTATATTATCTGGAGTAACATTGGCCATTGCGATAACGAGGATGCAAGTACTTCCGAACTGAACTCCACTTTGGATGACAACGCCACTGTTTGCAAGTTTGTATCAATGATAACAGTAGATTTTAGGTTAAATAAACACGCATTATGGCTGAAGATGAAGCTATACATGACAATATTTCACTGTTTAACAAAGCTTACTCCGAAAGTTATAATAAAGTTGTTATAATCTTAACTAATATTATACACGCGAATGTGAGTTGTATCAGAATGTTTGTGTAAACATTATTAGATGTACAGGGAAGGATATAGAATATCTTACATTCAGAATAAAATGTTGTTCCCCAGGGACCGGTTAAATCGACATTAAGGCGAGCGAAACCGCGGACAAAACTTTGTAAATACTACTATAAGTTATTATCCCACTTCGCTAGTTGAAAACATATCGTATGGTTTTCTCTTTGTAACAAAATAGACTTTCATGACAAATTTAATTATATCCCGTAAAGCCGTTTAAAAGAAGCGCGAAGAAACGCTCAAACTAACGCAGTTATGATACATATATGATTAGATATAATACTAATGTAGATGGATTTTAATCGTACCAAATATTGAGAAAAAAGTGCCTGGGAAGTACTTACAACTTATTTATTGTATGTACTGTCAAGCCAAAACACACGTTAGGTCTGAAGCCGGAGTTACCGATAATTTCAATGTGGTGGTCGGGCACCAGGGTTCGGTTTTAAACCCTTATTTATTTCTTCTGGTTATGGATGTGTTAGTGGTTTCTCACCGTTTAAGCTTTCCCTAACTTCCACAAACATTTCAAGATCAAAATTAGCTAAATCGGCCCAGCCATTCTTGAGTTTTAACGGTACAAATGAACAGTAATTCATTTTTATATATATAATAAAGATATATAGATATCAACAAATTAATAATAATTGTTTTACCCGTTGGATGACGTACTACGCAAGTATTTCTTAAATTATATCTGTATAAATTATATCTACACGAAATAGATAAATATTATCTAAAATTTATATCGACGGTAATACTCGTATGTATAAAATTAGACTTTTTAATTCCAAAACTCGTTACAAAAAACAAACACTTATATAATGAGTAGTATGAAAATCAATAACTGAATTACCACACGAGATTATGAACATTTTTTCCGCTCCGTTAAACAGTCTATTTATAGTATTTTACTTATTTAAATAACAATAATTTATGGTAATTCTAAACAGATAATCGGTAATGCTGATCGGTGTTCATTTTTACAGAATTCCAACAGCAAGTGAAGATAATGACTTTACAAGTAACATCGTCATTCATGCAGATTGTCACGCTTCTAATAAGGGTCTTTTCCTTGGCTTGATTGTCACAGTAATCATTATAGGAATGCTTATCATTGCTGCCGTTATGAGTAGCGGGTGAGAGAAATCTTAATAGTTATATTGATTTTCGGTTTATATTGAATAGAAAAAAATACAGAAGCTGAATACCAAGTTATTTGAGACATTATATACATGTTTAAATCGAACGCGACCATCAAACATAAGGTGTAACAATCGAAGTGATGGCATAGTTAGTTCTGTCACGTGCTGGTATTAATCAGAGTATATGTGTACCCGACTAAATCGCTAATATCATGTACATTACTGTGGACCAAATAAAACTACTTTTTGTTCATTAGTCTCCATATGAATTATATTCAAAATGAGAAAAAAAATCTATCAAAGTTTGAGGTCTTAGTATTCATATTGACAGATGCCTATTTATTCTCATTTCAATAATAGAGACAATCGAAAATTACAAATAGGCATCGGTTAAAATGAGTATTAAGAGATCAAACTTTAACTGTTCGTACTTTTTAACACTACATTGATAATGCCTAATGAGAAAGTAAGTCGTTTTATAAAAGTTATTTTGGTATATTGGGGTACAAAAATCTTATCACCTCGCTTGAATCTATCTTCTAGCTATCAATATATGTAATGAATATACTGTTTCTTTGATGCTCAATGACATCAAAGCTACTGAACCTATCGGCTTAGGACTAGAGTACTTCGTTTTTTGATTCGATTAATTAATGGTTACTACAACAACAGTAACGCGTAACGAAAATTTTCCCTACTCTGTCGTAAGAAGTTTCACTTCAAACAGATAGAGTGTTCAAAATAAGCAAAATAAAGGACTGTGCTAAAAATATAACTGCAACAGTGCAACAAACAAATTCAATTGAAATTATCTAGTCATAAAGAAAACCCCATAACATTTACCTAAATTCCTTGAGAAAAATGCATAATTATTAATAATTGAACTATAATTTTAATTAAACTATTTTAAATCACAATAATCATTTTTCCAGGAGTTTTGCTGAGGTTGGCTACCTTCTAAACGATTATACAAAACTAGCGATGCACACACTTCTACTATTTTGCGTCGTCATAGCTTTTAATCAACTGAGGAAATTGGATATCAATGAACATCCTATTTCTCTTCTCGATGATGTTCTTCTCTTTATATGCCTACCAGCTTTTTTCATGGAGACGTTATTTTCAATGATCGCCACCATTAATATCGTGAACATTGTGAAAACCACAGACTACGTCGTAATGGTAAAGATTATTTCAATTTTAAAGAAATTCTATAGTTTGACTAGTTGACTAAATATGATTGGGACTCTCAAGATGGCTTAAAGGGAAGTTTTTTTTGGTGGTTTAAATTTTACTATTAGAATCATGGACTTTCCCAATTCTGTTTCCCGCTTACTATCTCACGCTATAACACATTTCTCATTTAATTCATTCATTTAATATTATTTTTTGTTTTATTATATTTTAGTATTTTGTTATAATAATTTTATACAATTTACATTCTTTCTAAATAAACATTCAATTTTTGACCACTTCAAAATTCACTACAATGAATTGTACTTTTTTAGGTTATACAAATTTTGATTCAAACACCGCTCATAATGGACGGTCTCCGACGTTGCAGCAATACCAAAAAATTGCGCCGCAAAAAGCCTGGACGAGAAGTGCTGATGTTCTTAATCATCACAAACGTTGTCATGTGGCTTTTCTACACTTTCTCGTACAAATCGCCCGAAAGCCTTGACGAAAGATATGCTTTCTATGGCAAAGTAACTTGGTCGATATTAGGCCACGTGAGCTTGCCCTTAATAATGTTCTACAGATTCCATTCCAGTGTATGTTTCGCTGACATATGGAATTCTGCATACAATCCCGGCTCTGAACATTAATTATAATCAAACCTATCATAAATAAGTGTGAATTAGTGTTGTCAAAACTAACCTTTACTTAGATAACCTTACCTCAAATACTATACTTCAAATAACAAAAGAACTTAAAATCCTTGAGACAATTTGTGTACGCCCCGCAAATTAAACTTTAACAACGAAAAGACCAAAGGAACTGTTACCAAACTGATTTACTTGCGTCTACAAAGACATGTTTTATTAAATTAAAAAAAAAGTAAGATTATATGGTAATTGAATTATCTGTATTATTTATGAATACTACTTAGTCATACTTTGCACTATAATAGTGTATTTATATAGTACATGTAATTAACATAACAAATGTAACTGTATATATAATAAAATAGGAACATAGATGTAATTAAATATAGTACATTATGATTAAGATGTTTTTTGTAAACTTATAATTTATGTGAACATATCATTTTGCATTAAACTTTTGATGCTTCCTGATATTTGAGTTTTTCCATTGTTATTTCAATTACATTCATAATTTTAAAAGCAAATATTTGCTATTTTATTATCGATTGAACACAGAAGGGTCAACATTTTTAGTGTATTTACAAATGTATTTTTCTCTTTTTTTATACTTTATAGGTTAGTGTTTGACCACAATCTCATCTCATGTTAAATGATGGTGTGGTATAAGATGGTAGCCACGCTAAACCTAGAGGGAGACTGGCTCTGAAGTGCAGCTGCCGGAGCACACCAACAAGTGCTTGGCGACAGATTTTCAACTTGAGGGTGGTAGCTAGCTAGACGGACTTAGAAAAAGCCCTACCACCATGCTATGGTTTCATCACGATATTTTTCCTTCACCGAAAGCTCCAACTCAGTTGCCAGGATTCGAACCTACGTCCTTCGACGCTGTGTCCGAACACAATACCAACTGAGCCATCATCGCTTCAGAAACTTCCGTACGCTCTATAGTTTAAACGGTATAATACATTTTGATATATGAGGTGAGTTTTTTATATAAAATAGCCCATAAAATGACATAGCTGTTACTTGTTTTTTTTATAATACACAACAAAGCTAAGCGATGATGGCTTTACGGACATCGCGACGATAAACGTAGGTCGGACCCCTGCAACCGAGTCGAAGCTTCTTGTGAAGAAAAACATCGTGATGTAACCATAGCATGATGGTAAGACTTTTTTACGTGCCCTTGGCTATCTATCAATCTGAAGTAGAAAATGTGTCGCTAAGCACCTGTTGATGTGTTCCAATAGCAACATATGAGAGCCAGTCTTAGGTGTAACGTGTTTACCATATCAGACAATATCATCATTTAACATCAGATGAGTTTGTGGTTAAACGCTAAAATCGATAAAGTATTAAAGGTATATATCACATTATTATCATTATTTACTATGCAAATTGGGAAATCACTTCAGCTTCATTTGGATACCAAGAATCGATAAATTTGTTGTCTAAACGTAGAAATTCCATCTACCGCATAATAGCCATTTTCCCCCAGCTATGATTTGCGGTTTCATACGTAACACTTAACCACAAAACCCATACCAGTAGAATGCCTTAGTGGAGCGACTCAGAGAGCCCGTTAATTATTGCTGCGGCCCCATAACACAATTATGGAATATTAGGTTAAGTACTCGGACGGTCCAGAAGCGCAACCAGCAACACACTTAGCTTGCACGATGCCTTCATACAAATTAGTTACCTGATGCCATCTCCCTCCTGAGAACTTATTACGCTGACGTAATATCATAAAGACAGTGAGGGATTCATTTTATAATAGCTGTATTTTTATGGTGTAGATTAAAATTATAGTTATTAATTTATATTAATCTGTACAACACCATAAGGGCTTAGCCTCCAATCCATACAAACGAATGTAGATCTTATCATGCACTGGTCAATAGATTGTTTGTAGTAAAGGTTTAAAAAAAAATCCGTATTTAATACAACATTTAAAAAACGAATTATCTAATGTCAAATTATTATTTTTTTTTTAATGGCGTGATATAATCATGATCCGCTAGTTTGAGATCTGGGCTTTAAAAAATCAGCCGAGGGGTTAAAAATGTATTTCATTATTTGTAACTAGCTTCTGCTTCGCACGCTTGAATGTAGATTTTATGAGAACAAACACGTACAAATTTATAATATTAGGATAGTGTTAAGTTTTCTATTTCTATAAATACAATAATGTACTGATTATGCATGTATACTGTTAAGAAGTGAACGTATAACTTGATACATCTCGCTACATATTCACTTAACCTATTTACCTGGAGGTGCAGTACCTTTTCGACGTCAATATAGGAACGATGTTTCCTGTAGCATGCCTGTCGACTACACAGTAATTGTATTTGCTCATAGCTCAACATGTTGCTTCCCGATACTATCACATATACATGACCTGATTACATTATATCGGGTTCTGATACCTTTTTTAATATGAAAATATTTTGAGACAGTAACATATTTTTATATATGCTTAGAACCATTAACCAATAAATAGTATAAAACAAAGTTGATACCAGCATCTGTCTGTGTCCTTGTAGTGCCTTCTTAGAATACTTTTTTTTACTCCAATATATAATGTGGAGGCTCCAAAATTGAATAAAAATATTTAGGGGCATAATATGGAAATTAATCTGAATAAGATTTTATAAATATTCAACACAAAAAAGCAATATATATTTAACATTCTTAAAAAGGACCAAATATAAAATTTCAATAAGTCAGTAGAAATGAATTTTCCACTTTTTGGCGCTGCAACTAAACCGTCGAAAAAAGTTAAACAATTTTAAAATCATTTATGTTTGTCGTAATCGCAATATCGTCCTGAGTAACGTTACACGAAATGTAAGCTCTAAGAACAATAGTTTAATGCTGATATTGCA
This sequence comes from Antheraea assamensis, assembly GCA_035772565.1. Classification (NCBI taxonomy): domain Eukaryota; kingdom Metazoa; phylum Arthropoda; class Insecta; order Lepidoptera; family Saturniidae; genus Antheraea; species Antheraea assamensis. Next base: position 7,328,939 of record JAQQSE010000031.1, on the reverse strand, counting down.
TACAATATTTCTGACAGTTCTGACTTTTGTCTCTGGAACAATTTTCGGAAAATATGATCCGCGAGTAAAGCAGTAGGGCACGGGCAATGCGCGACGGACGGATATGCGCTCCGCTGACCAATGCCACTGTTGTATAATTGTTTCCGATCTCCCCTGAATAACCACCGCGTTGTATTGACAAAATTTGAACACGTGAATGGTGACTGATAAAGGCATTCAATGCTTCGTTGACCTTTTCCTCTGTATGGGAGCGAAATTTTAGTTCATTTTACGGAATTTCATATGGGAATCATTTAATACGCATTTTAAAACGTATAAGAGTGTATCAAAGGAATCTTCAACTAACATAACATCGGGCTAATTTTAGTGTGGATGGCTCACGTATATATGCAATATATTTTTTTTATTTATTTAATCTTATTTGTACACCATTACAAATAAACACTATAAAATATTACTTAGCTGCACATACACTGTAACATACATATATAAATATATAATACAATAATATACAATATATAGACCACATAGATATTAAATATTACAAAGTATAGTAACACATATATACACAAAAGTGAAATATTTAATTAGCAAATAGTACTTTTTGACCGAGTTTTTAAATATGCCCGTCGTCTGCGGCAATCTCATAGAAACAGGCAGGGCATTCCACAGTGGGGCAGTCTGAACTGTGAAGGACTTTACATGAAATTTATGGAATGAGCCGGTACTTCTAATGTTATATTAACTATGCAGTGTTATGGATATTAGTTCGAATCACTTTGTGAGTTGATACATACATATGATTATTACATGATATATATTTTACTGTTTACCCTTTTAGCTACCACCGCCTAATTACCAGAGAGTCCACCGGAAATTAACCGACTTATATTCATTGAAAAATTACCGCGAGGAATTTGAAATCAAGTTTCAAATATTTTTCTTTAAAGACTTTAATATTAAAATATCATATAATAATGTGGGTAACATGTTATAATTTATACCTATAAATAGTATTAAAGTGCCCGTTTTTAGTCTGGCTTCTCCAAATCGGCTGAGACAATTTCAACGAGACTTCGACTGGAAAATAAAGGGCTTTTTAAAGTATTATCTCTATTCATATGATGACGATGTCTTCAGATGCTAAGCATTAATGATAAAATTTAACAGAGATTAATTAAAATCGGTACAGTTAAGTAGTAACAATAAATAAAATAAAAGGGAGCCCACAATTGATGCCGACAAAACACGTTATTTTATGAAATAGCAAAACCATTGTTGAATTATTACGATCTTTGCAAAAAATAAAATTAATTCCAACTCTGAGACATGTACAGCATTCTGTAATTCCTGCAATTAAACGGGGTGTACAAATAAAACATTACGGTGACTCATCGATGCGTGGGAAAGAAAACGCACACATTGAAACATTATTGCTTCGAATACTATAAACAAACAAAGAGGTTCTAGAAATAGCGCACCTTGAATCTTCACATTTACTTTAAAGCGTTATAGACGGGGCATTTGCGAAACGAAAAACAAAAACAGAAAGAAAATCGTTTAAATAATAAGCTTCATTCCACATTTATTGAAAGTAAACACATATATTTTTTTCTTTTCTGTTTATTTGTCAATATAGGCACTTCTAAAGAATAGTGATATTTTAAATTCGGAGTTTGTAAAAGTATATGCAAATTGAACAAATATCGTAGAATATTAAAATATATATAGAAAATATATATACATAGAAAATATATTGTTCTTTCTACAAATAAAATCAAGGATGCAAAAATTGTTCCCAACAAGTTGTATCCAGTCTAATTGATTCGGTGTTACACGGTGTGTTACACGAGAGTTAGCCAGCCAGCCGCCTTAACGTAAATTATGTCGCGAACCCCTCACATTCAATTGGAGTAACACTTGAAGGTTCGTTTACACTTACACGCTTGCGGTTATATTTTGAGAAACCCTAATTTAAAATGTTTCTTTTTATTCGTATATTTTAATATTTGAATACGAATAGCGATTAACTGTATAAATGTTAATATTATCTATGTTGGTAGATAAAAAACAGGTTAAGCTCAATGGACAACTGACTCTCAACCACAGCTGCCGCAACATACTAGTAGGTGTTTGGCAGTTGATGCGAATGATGCGATGATGGCTTAGTTGATAACGTTTTCGGACACAGCGTCCAAGGACGTAGGTTCGAATCCTAGTAACAGAGTCTGAGCTTTAGGTGAAGGAAAACATCGTGATGAAACCATAGCACGGTGGTAGGGCTAGTAGGCTGGTAGGCTTTCTAAGTCTGCCTGGCTAGCTACCACTGTCATGTTGAAAATCTGTCTCCAAGCATCTGTTTGTGTGTTTCGGCAGCTACACATGAGAGCCAGTCTCACTACTACCTACCTACTACCATCTTAAACCACATCATCATTTAACATCAAATGAGATTATGTTCGTACGCAAATCTTAGAAAGTTATAAAAAAAAACATTTTCAACTTGGTTAAACTAGCAGATAATACCAGCTTAAAAAGCGTTCTACCACTAATGAGTTACGAGTATATAATTATTTTATAGTTATATCACAATCTTAAACAACCTCTAACAATATATTTAGAAATTAAATTAAATAGAATAAAAGCTTTACTATAGAGTAAATACAAAAACTCCATGTACTTTACAATACTTGAGTACTATATACGATTATTATGAAAAAAATAAAGTTAGTATTTGTGTAAAAAGTAATTTGGAATTACTAAACCGATTATAAAAAATATTTTACTGATAGAAAATAACGCTCTCCATAATATCAATTGTGATTACTGTTATCCATTTTTATTTCTATTTAATTTAGGTGGTTTAGGCCCACAAAGAACATGTCAATCCCACTTTACCCTAAGCTCTTAGCCTATTCACTCAAATTTCTTAGAATTCATAACAGACTCCCATAAAATCTTGGAATCTTCACTCGCAGGTGCAATCAAGTTCCTGTAGAAGATGTTGTTGATCTATTTATTGTATTAAGCGTTTTTATTGTTTATATATTTTATACTAGCAAGTCCGGTGTACGTTGTCCGTCCTGCCATGATAATATAAAAATATATACTAATATGCATGAAATGCTTAAGGTAACTAATGTACTTAATTTGATAAGGATTAATACTGTATCCGTCTAAATAGCCTTCCAACTACCTCATTATATGTGACATTTTTTTAGTAGATAGATGGGTATAGTAAGCTATCCTTACAAGATAAGTATAAGCCATCGTTGACTTTTTTGTAGATATATAAAAGAGGAATATCTCACTATGCATTGTTTTGTTATATCTCAAAAGAATTAGGCACCGTTTTCGATGAAAGCTCCCAGGCGGCTTGACTTCTTCCAATACTTCCAACAATTGTCGTTATATTTCAATCAATTTACACGAAACCTTGACAAATTATATATCTAATCCTTCCTCATGTATTACTCTATCTATTGATGAAGACCGCAATACAATTCGTTCAGTTGTTTTTTAGTTTATCAAAACAGACAGACAGACGCGGCGGACGACTTTGTTTTATAATATGCAAGCGGTGGCCAGTATTATATATAGATATTATAACATATAGTTTAATTTTAGGGTTTAGGTATAGTTATTAGAACACAATAGAACATTACAATGCTCGGTACCAGACTACGGTCACGGTTCATGCGGCAACCGTGGAACAGCGCCCGCGCACACCGGAAGGGAGTGACGCGTACGAGAACATCACACCGGAAGCGTCCCCAAGGCCCGTGACCTGGGATCGCGCAAATGCGCTTTGTATTCGGTATACAACACACGAAATCACATCTCGGTAATCGTGATCAAATGTGATTTCTAACAATTCGAAGTGCTTAAACTCTTAATGTGAAAAATAAAAATGATAAACATCCATAACCAAAAACAATAACATATTAAATTACTTTGAAAAAATAACAAAATTGAATCTATGAAGAACATCCATTTAGCGATTGGTTGTTTAAGTGAGGGAAACTTATTGGAAGTGTATCAACAGCTGTGAAGAGCACTCTACACCGCTTTACGTGAATTCGTGGCCATCGGCTGACATCAAGAGGCAATAGAAGTCTGCGTCCTCATCACTCAAGCAAGGCAAGTGATTTATTTGATTTACCGAGCACTATTAAACAATTAATCTAATAAACGTTTAATTAATTAAAATGATTTTTTTCTGTCTCTACGTATCTATATTTATAAGGGTAATATTGTGATTTATTCATTTGAATTATAATGAAAATGTAAAATAATAAATTTGTAGTTTTGTCTGTGCTTTTATTTCCCGAATTTTGTGACAGATGCTTACTATGGAGACACAGGTACATCTAGATTTGAATGAAATAGTATATTGAAAATAAACTCATTGTCAACCGATTTTAATGACATTCGGTACACGAAAATTGAGGCTAATCGGAGGTAGATAGAGAAATTGTAAATAATGCTTTAAGATCTTGTAAAACAGGTAATTTAGAAAAATTGAAATTGATATTTCGTACACACCCAGTATAGGTAATTCTAAAACAAAATATAAACTATTAATCAGGAATGCTTTTACAACATACTAATCTATATAGTAAGAATACAGTCCGTTTAAGGTTCAACCACGTCAAAACTACTGAATGTATTGTCATAGGTCTATAACCATCCAATGTTGAATTTTTCGTAGATGGTAAAATGCTAATTTCAATGACCTATTGCATTTTTTTTTCAATATCTACAGCGAAGCCTGCGGATATCAGATAGCATTAGAAGCAGAGCTTTCGGTGAAGGAAAGCATCATGGGGAAACCATAGCATTGTAATAGGGTTTTTCTAGGCCGGCCTTATTAACTACCATCTTCAACTTAAAAATTTGTTGCCAAGTACCGATGTGCGTGTTACAACAGTACACTTGAAAGCCGGTCCCTCTAGGCTTAATGTATGCACCATCTTAGACCACATCGTCAAAAGTTAAAACGTGAAACGTGATATATAAAAAAAAAAATTTAATGACATAAAATATTGTGCAACCAATAGTACAAATAGTCAAAGTAAAAGAGGTAAAAGATAGTATATAAATATACCGGACAATGTAGAAAGTACCGAAGTAGAAAAATATAGAGGACAAACTCAATATGACACAGTAATGTTTGCTCTAAAAGCAGTTTACTGACCGATACCAAAATCAAGTGACATCGTCATATTGAATTACTTACTTCGCTATTTATAGCAGTGGTTTGTAGTGTACAATATCTTTGGTCTTTCTTAGCGGAAAGAAAAAAAAAAACAAAAACATATAATACTAGCTGACCCAGCGAACTTCGTACTGCGTGACAGTCGATTTCTATTTTTTTAATACTTTTTCTGCTATTCGGGACGCTATATAATGTTAAATGTTACTATCGTATATATATTAACAAATATTGACATTCATATTTATACGATACTAACGTCACTCAATTGTTTTGCCTTCCCGGAACCTCTCCACTAACACTTAAACTGTATGGTATGGAATTAAAGTTCAAATTGACTTTTAAGTATTATTACGAATCGTTTGTATGGGAGTATAGAAAAGTATTGTTTTTAGACTTTTTCAGGCATTTTTTATTTTTTTTCTTTCCGTAAGAACCATCCTCGTACTTCAAGGAATATTCTAAAAAAAGAATTAGCGAAATCGGTTCAGCTGCCCTCGAGATTTGCGCTTAACAACACATTTACAATTTTTATGACAAAGCAACGAAGTAAACTAAGGCAATGTAAGAAACTGAACAATTGATCGTCAATATGTAAAGGTCTATATTTTTTTATATGGAGATTTTTATTCCAACTTTCTCACTTGTCCGTATGACTTTTCAAACGTTTTCTTTCATACAAACATTGTTCTGACAATTACAAACACAAAAAAAAAACAAATATTTGCAGCCGCACTGAAGTGATACGCGTACATAAATACAGTGATTTTTATTGCTATAAATGGGTAGATTCGTATTATGTACTTATACATTTGAACTCGTATTAAAAAAAACTTCAATGTTTGTAGTTAACTCCACCGGATACTTTGTAATAAATTCGATTTCGCTCGCGTTACTTTAAATTTGACCAATCCCTCAGAAACAATATTTTTTCTGAACAAAAGGGGTTTCTCGATGTCCCATGTCCTATTCTTTATCGTTAACAACGTGTATGTCAATTGTCTTGACGATCGGTTGAGTAGATACATATATACGAGTACACGCTTTCATATTATCAAGTGTTCATAGTATGAATAATGGTTCTGTTTATTATAAATATACAAATATAAAAAAGTTCACAGAAACATGTTGTATATATTCTTTGTTGTGTATATGTCTTTTTTCTCTGTGGAATGTTACCATTAAATAATGTTGTATTATATAACACTTAAAACTAATAAAATAGAGAATAGCGCGACCGAGCAGCGAGTTGTAGTAGGATGGAAAACATAATAACCTTCTCCATGAAAAATACATTTCGGTGTGCTAACTTTTACAGCGTTTCAGTCTATCAAGCTCAAATATAACAACACCCATTTTTTTTTTTTTTTTTTTTTTTCGAACTGACCTACACTGTTAGCCTGGCAAGGCTCTACAGTTCCACCGGACTACTAAGGGGAGCGCTTAAAGCACTCACCCGATTTTATATGGACGACTAGCACAAGGGCGCACGGCACGCCTCGGCTTGGGCTGTCGTCGAAAACCCGAATCTAACTAGCTAAGCTAAGCCTATCCGTATCATACCTGTATGGGTAGCGAAATAGTCGCATTCAATAAAATTTTAAATAGTAATAGGGACATCGGTCTTTTGAATGCGGTCTCTGCATTCCCAAACGTTGCCGCGACGATACAACGCCTCGCCCGCGCCGCAGTAAATAACAATAAATAGTATTCACACCGCCGAGTAAAATTAAACCGCGCGCTCTTTGTCTTTCGTTTTTTAACGCGAGAAATCTCCGTACGCAACGCGACTTAGTAGCCGACTACTTACACGATAGGCAGATAGATATATTGTTAGTACAGGAAACGCTCCTTAAGCCGAAAATGAATAATCCGCGTATCGCGAATTATGATATTATCAGAAACGACCGTGTCGCCCGCGGGGGCGGCACTTTGATTTATTTTAAACGTTCGTTATATTGTATGTCAGTAGAGCCACCCGTTCTTACAAATATGGAAGTGTCAGTGTGCAGGTTAGGAATGACCGGTCATGCGAACATAACGATAGTTTCTGCTTATCTTAAACCGAGTAAAGAGCTTCTCAAGTCTGACTTGGAGGCGCTGTTCGCGTTAAGTAACAGTGTTATCATAGCAGGGGACCTCAACAGTGGGAGCGTCATTTGGAATAGTTCGAGTACTTCCCGCAACGGGGTGACACTCGACAAACTAAGTGGCGATCTCGCTTTTGACGTCAACAACACCCATTTATTAAGATACAGATATATATAGAGAATTAGCATTCCGTTATTTTGTCTACCTATATTTGAACCCCGTGAAACGAAATAACTAATTTAATTATTTGAACATTGATATAAGTATAAACCCAAGATGCACGGTCTCAAACAAAAGTGACGCTCAAGATTGTCCGTAAAACACACACTACTATACCAAGTAGTTATAGTTATGCTATAAACATATGTTTTTGCAAATTCAACCTTACTCAAATTGTTTAAAGTTGTTTATTCGACGCGAGACTATTTGAAATGAGCGCACAATTTCAATTTGTGCGCTCATTTTATGCGGACGGTTTTGAGACGTTGAGTGTGCATCTTGGGTTTATATGTATATCAAGAATGGTCTAGAAGTGGTGACCGTATAGTGCAGATCAACTTAAATTCGTATTCTGCAATAATTTTGAGCGTACAGGGAAGATAAACACCGCCTGGTTAATCCCCTGAGTGACTATCTAATGCCTACCTGACTAGTTTACACCCTCAAATTGAAAACTTTTCAACAAGCACATATAATAGTGTTCCAGCAGCTGTACTTAAGATACAGCCCCAATCTAGTGTAAGTAGGTTATTTTATTTTAGGAGGCATTATCCTTTAATATCAGATATGATTGTGTTTAAACGCTTGAAGTTCAATATATCAAAAAGAAGAAGACGAGAAGTATTCATTATTTTTTCATCCTTACCCCACCTAACAAGGTTCGGCAAAACATGTTTTCCTTCTCCACTCTCTACTCTCAGATGTTAACTCAGTATTCACAACTTTGATACACACTTTGATTTAATACACAATCTATCCATACCTTTTTCGGTCTTCCTATACTCCTATATCCATCCGTTCATCTTCATCCTCATAACTTTTCTAATTAAGTAGTTAGTAAACAAATTTTCAACTATTCTCATAATATGCCCGTACCATGCTAACTTATTACTTATTCTTGGTCTTATCCAAGAAAAAAAAAAAGAATACTTATCTTTTATAAAATCGGACAGTGTTATATCAAATGTATCTTTAACAATTTGTTAAGCTTTAGCCGTTCTCGTCAATTTGACTATTCTCTGGATAGTCTAGGCTCATCAAAGACGCGACGCCATTCGCGTGGAAAATTGCCCGAGCCCAATGAATATTATTAAACTCCTCGATAGTTCCACGTATTTTGTTCTAGTTTAATAAAAACCTCACGTTAAAACTCTCATTATTATTACATCAAATAATAACAATAATAATAATAATAAAAAAAAAACAATATTATATACAAAATATATTATTAATTACCTCGTTCGTAAAGTATTGTGTACTTAAATGGTTTATTACCTTTTGCTAAATTACCTTAAAATAATGTAATAATCTATAAAGCGTAAAAGATGAAAGACATTTTAATAATGTACATTTTAATCAGGTAAAGTGGTAAACGAGGTATTATACGGAGGATATAATCCGTGTACTGGTGTAGCACGTGTCACGCTCCGACGGCCATATTTAGAGATATGTGACGATCCAGCGAATGCCCAGTGAACCGGCAGAGGATGTGAGTTGTTAAGTGGTACACTTTCAGGTGATCTGTCGAGTGAGAGAATCGCGTCCACCGCCCCTCACTTCCAACGATCGTGCTCGTCGCCGCCGATCATCAAGTTATAACTGTAAATTATTCTGCCAGATATATCGATGGCAATGTGTTCAGTTTTTATTAATAAAAAAAAACATAACCTAAGAATTTCTTGTAATAAATTAAATAATAGATAATAACACAATAGTATAATTACAGTTTACAGTTTTTAAATACTAACATAAATAAGAGGAGGTTTGTTGTCAGTGATTTTAAATATTCGAAGACCTATAAAAATAAATATTACTTTGATTAAAATTAATGTTAATTTTTAATATATATTTTGCAATTGCTTAAAGTATATGTGGCTTAAATCAATAAATAGTCGTGATTTCGTAAATGACAAAAAAAAAATTTACTTTAAAATTAAATATTAAAATCAGCATTTTTTTATATTACAAATTACAAATTGATTTTATCTCTTACAAAATTACGCTGTTACAGTCCATACCTATGAGCATAATAAAAATAATATTGATAATTGCAAATATTACTTCAAATAAATTAATAATTTGATTTTAAAGAATCTTACTTCATTTTCTTTATCAGGAAAAGTAAGACAACAAATGAACTCTTACGAAGACCTGGTTACATGGTACATGATTCTCCCTAACACGTATGTAATATAAGAAACACAAATATATGTCAAAAAAGTCAAGTAATCAGATCACAACAAAATCGCTTCATGTATAAAATATTCCATGTAGGTTTTAATTTAAATGAATATTACCAATGAATGTTCTTTTATATTATACATAATAATTTAAAATATTATTAAAAATACCACATCCATTTTTTAATCAAAGTTATTATTTACCTTGTTTATGAATGCGCGCGGCTCATCCATTTGTAAAGGGCCTCTGATGTTATTCATATCATATCAAACGGATAGAGAGCATTACACCGCTTTCGAATGTTTGCATTTATCTATTAAACCTAATTGATATGGTTTGAAGTTGGCATCGTAATAATACCTGGAATTTCGTTGCCTCGGATAATCTACATAATTGCTTTGTGAATAACTTCACAGTGTGATATATTCCATATAGAAATCAAATTAATGATATGTGATAGAGATACATTACTGGAAATCACACAGAGTCAAATGTTGAACTCATGTTATCAGTGACGAGTTATGACCTGCACCGCCAACTGAATCCAGAACTGTTGAATTAGTAAGTAATGTAAAGTAACTTGCTATAAACTGAATTTGGATTTAATATTTTCAAGAAGTTATAAGAAACTACCAAGCAAATGGAAATTTAATCTTCTTCTGTTATCTATCTATACAAATAAATAAAATTGAAGTTTCTGCTTGTTATGTTAACATTACAACTCTTAACTACATGGATATAAAAGTATACATGATACCCATAACAAAAATATAATTTTTAAATTGTTGTCTGTCTGTTTGTTCCGTCTAATCTCTGAAAAGGTTGGACTGATTTTGACTGAACTTTCACTGGCAAATAGCTGATATTATAGAGCGTAACTTAGGCTAATGTTATTTTAGAAAAAAATATAGGGTTACGCGCAAATATAAATATACTAAAGAAGCAGTATCCAGTATTGCCCACGATTACACTAAATACCATTTTTCTAAATTCCTCACTAACGTAGTCACGGTTAGTACTGAAATAAGATTCTGGAGTTGTAATGTATTATGCAAGCATGGCAAATATTTGTCAAACACATACTGCTGGTGATGAAACAGAGTATAGTAGGTCTATTTTGAATCACTTTCATCTCTGTCTCTCTGTTTGCACACACTGATCACTAAAAGTACTAAAAGAATTATCATGGAGTTTTCACAACTAACTTGAGAACAGCTTCGGCAGCGTATAGACTTTATTTCGAGAAAATCATGTCACGAGAATAAATAACAGTACAGTAAGTACAGTCAAAATATTGCGATTCATTAGTTGATTTTCAGATCCTGCGTGATTTATCGTAGACCTTAGTGTCAGTTATTTTTCGCATGACAACCTCCATGTTTATGTCTCCAATCGTACTACTTCTAAGTATGTAGGCAAGGAAGCTTTATAAGTTAAAAATTAATTTGAAGCGTACGGACTCAACTAGAATAAACTAATAATAATATTTTCTTCTTCTTCGTAATTTAACAAGTTGTATTAAAAAAAAACATAGCTCGTGCTGTATTGCAAAGATGGGCCACACGATGAAGTTCAACTAACTACTAAGGATGCATAAGGACGTACTCAGGTATCGCTATTTACGGATTGTTTTTTATGTACCTATTATTAACATTACAGGTTACGAATTCAGATCAATTGACACAAGAAAGTAACGTCTCACAAATGTAGTAATTCTGAATGTGTCATTCAGTAACACCAGTAATATGAATTTTGCTTTTAGAAATGTTTAATTGAATATTGTTAATCAGTGTCTTTTTACGAATTCAATGGTTTTTTTTCGAACTAACTACACTGTTGACCTGGCAAGGTCTCTACAGTTTCACCGGACTACTAAGGGGAGCGCTTAAGGCACTCGCCCGATTTTATATAGGCAACCAGCACAAGGGCGCACGGCGCGTCTCGGCTTCGACTGTCACCAAATATACTGTGTCTAACTAAGCTAAACTAAACTAATTATTATTTCATACATATATAAATTCGTGAAACATACAGGTGTACCAAGCATGTATGTTTCACGAACTCATACATGTATCTTGAATCTGACTACTTTTTTTTTTAACATGGGGAAATCCGTCATGGACACGACACCCTCTCGGGGTAGAGGGTGGGTAGTGTGAGACTCCTACTCACTAAAATCCCACGATGTACATCCACCGCTATTGTTGGGGCAACACGAGATCTCTTGAGTATTCATGGTGTCGCCCTAGCGGTTGGCCCGGCGTACACATCTTCGGCCGTCTCCTCCATCCGCCGGACCTGTGTAATGGGAAGATGGGCCCCCAGCCCATCCTCCCAGGCCCGGCTACGGTGGTAGAAGGAGGTGAGCGTAGCAACCCCGCCTTCCACCGGCTTTCCGTCGGTGGAGACCACTGCTCTGAGGGTCCAACTCGCGGGCCCGCTCTGCCGCCTCCTTCTGCGATACGACTTCCACGCAGAAGGAGGCCACGACATTCCAAACAGACTCGCTGCCGAGCATGGCGTTTACCACGCTCGTCAGCGAGAGATCCACACCTACTGCCACAGTCAGAATGTGGCGTTGTTACTCCCACACAAGATACTCAGACAGAGTGTGCTGCGCGGTGGCCGACTCAATGCCATAGTCGTGGCATACGGCGGTTGGCTACACGAGTGCAATCCGGTGCAGGTACCAACCAAAGCAACCGTGTCCGGTCAGCACCTGCACCAGCCGAAACGACAGGGAGCCCCATCGTCTTGAACACCATGCCAGCAGGACCGGGCGGACGGCGTCGATCGTGTCACGACCGTAACGCGCGTCCGCTAGGTCCTGCCTCCACCTCACCATGACTTCCTCCCGAGCCCTTGCTCTATTACCCTCTATTTCCCTGGGAGCTGGAAGCACCCCCCTCTGTTTCTTGACTACCGTTTATTATTTTTTTTACACACAAATATTATACCTACAACCATTTATAACTTACCATTTCATATTAATTGCAAGGTAATTGTTATAAGTAATGTTATTTTTAAACAAAACTAAACATGGTCTTCTGTCAGCAATATTACCATTTATATAAAAATAGTTAAAAATTATTTGTATTCTTGTTAGAATTTTATACACCATTTTATTATAAATGATGATTCGTTGATATCATCAACCTTAGACTTGCTTTAGCAGCCACAATTCATTATCATGAAATCTATATATTTATAACTTGTATTTTATATAATCAGTTGTAACAATTCACTCAGATAACATAACTTTAGTAACGAAAAAATAGGCAACTAAAACATTATGAACCATAAAAAAAATCACGAAACATTTGTAGTATCAAAACTGAGTCCTTACCCCTTACAGTTTGTTAAAACGGACACTGAGCTAGAAATTTATAATTGTGAAACTGTTACCGACGATGCACCGGAAGCTCTAACAATATAATGAAATTGTCTACTACAAGTGGTAACAGCATAAAGTTGCTTTCATGCAAAATTAACTACTAAAAGGACACAAAACTAATATGGTCGTGTATCAGGGGCTGCAACCGGAAGTAAGTTCCAGTGGCCCCAGTAAATCAATATCCGGTATACACGCTAGTCACTTGCTTCAAACTCCATTTGAATAAAACACCACTAACTACTTTGCTGAAGTTAGATGCAGCCTGCAGAATACTCGGCTCGGTTGAACTTTTAAACGGTTGTATGAGTGCTATTAGAACTTATTCTTTTATCTAGGTAATAATTTTAGCGAATGTTCAGCAAACAAACGGTGAGCGGAGGAAAAATATTATCACATATATATCTTCTAAGATAAAAATAAAGTTTATTAGCCACTTTATTAAATGGAGGCTTATCTCGGTTATATGAAATTATTTTAAATGAATGAGCCAATAAAAAGCTGTAAGTACTTGTTAAATTATTATTACTGGTGATGGATCAGTGGTCGAAATACGACCATAATCCACGAAAATTCGACTTTGTAGAGTTTTTTTTTTCTAATTTTATACCAATATTGTAAATTAGTAGACGTAAATATCATCAAGTATGACGAATAGAGACATAAATAAAACTTCGACTCGTAGGTAGTTATGAAAAAAAAAACTGATCGTATCAATATTTTTTTTTGCTAATAACATTAAAGCTCCTCAGTAGCTATTCAACAAAAAAAGGTACTCAACTCTTTTATCTTCGCCTATCTATATATAAATTATATATAGCTTTTATTGTGAAGGAGTAAAGGATGTTCAGACGTTATCACTGCAGGTTATAGCTATCTATAACTTCATTAGGAATGTAGTCCTGTGGCTTATTATAAGATATTGCTGCTTCTGAAGTCTGATAAAGTTACTCTCTGTCCAACTTTTTTTCTGACTCTCTCAATCTCAGATATTATAGATACGTCCTACTGCAATAAAATAAAAACAGACTCCATATATAAACAAGAAGGTAATACAATTTATTTAAATATACATCGATGTATGTATTGGTGATTCTTTGTTTTACATTTTTTTTTTTGGGAATTGATAATATTATTTTGTAGCTATAGATAAAATTTTAGTAACTATTGTTTGTGCGGGCTAGTCTCCGAAATGGATAAACTGATTTTGACATAATATTCCTGACTCCTGATGGATAAAATGTTTTTCAGAGTCTTATCCACACACATCTATGGCTTATCAATCTACTTCTCCACAGGTGCATAGATGATAAATTTGAAGATGATAAAATTGAACGGAAGTAACTAAAACTCTATAAGGAGGTTGTAGGGCTTAAATAGTCAAAAATAGACAACCGACTTACAAAATAGCAATTCAGATTAGATATGTAGTTTCCATGAGAAAACAAAATAATTTTCACGAGAACATAGTCGCGGGCATCAACTAGTATTTTCATATAAATACAAATTACATCTCTATATATTACAGATCAGCCAACTGTATTTCATTAAAAGTTTGCAATTGAAAAGAACTTCCAATACTCATAAAGTTTAAAACATGTCGACTGAATTTTCTTGCAATGTTCAATTCACTAAGCACGTAAGTAGCTTGTACAAATTACATTTTAAATTTTTATAAGAATTTTACTGGCTCATATTTGAAGTTCATGTTATTTTCTCATTCGCTTTTTTATTATATTCCAACCAATACTTACATTATCTGTTTTATTTCATTTGTGTTGTTAAAATCTATTAAATTAGATAACACTCTGGAACAAAGACTCAAACTGTGACAAAAATAGCATTTTTTTTATTTAGTACGAATAAACATTGATTATATAAACGTGTAAATAATATCCAAAAATTATAAATGAACAAGACAAAGGAGACTTTAAAATCTCTATTACCATTGTTTTTAATTAAATACTAATAAATCAAATATAATACGAAATATGCTTCTAATATTCTTTAATAATTTATATACGTATATTTTTTCTTGTACAAGTGTGAAAGCATATGTCGGTGTAATGAAGATTTGAAGATAATCGAAAGAGCGCTCCGCAGACGATTTATTGGCAGCGCGACCGGCCGGATAATAACGCCTTTAACAACGCCTTCGGGCGCATTCAGCCGCTACGCGATCGCCCAGTTTACTCCCTCGTTACCTATTACTACCACACTACACGACTAAGATGATGACGACGACGTATTAATAAATTCGCGATAATCATAATCAATTCAAACCCGCGTGTTCATGTACATTAGACCGAATCATTAGGAACTCGTACGCAATTGTTTAGTTAAGTCGGCACAGTTTTTTCGCTCGATGTCCTCGTAAAATATGCGTGTTTACACCCACGCCCACGACTCTCTCTGCTCAAACCACCGTGAGCGGGGAGTGATGCTGCGATCCCGCACACCCGTCGCGTTGTCTCTGGTAACAGCTCGAGCCTAGGTTTGTCCCTCGGTGTGGAGCCCTCGAGTACGTTACTCGCGCGAATACAGTGACTCACACTAGTTTTACATATACACAGATCACCCCACACACGTATACCCATAGATATACATAGTGGTGGGCTGTTTTTTTGCCCTTTTCGGACTGAAATATGTCACACAACTAAGTAGTCAGATGCAAAATACACGTATGCATTCGTGAAACATGCATGGTCATACATGCATTTTTCACGAATTCATATGTGTATGAAATGTATAGATTGCTTAGCTTAGATTAGCTTAGTCGGATCGGGAAACTCGGCGACAGTTCAAGCCGAGGCGCACTGTGTGCCCTTGCGCTGATCACCTAAACAAATCGGGTGAGTGCCTTAAGCGTTCCCCTTAGCAGTCCGGTGAAACCATAGCGCTGTAGCGGCCTTAACAAGCCAACAGTATAGGCAGTTCGAAAAAAAAAACAACATGAACCTTACTTCTAATAAATACAACATTGTCGGTTCCGATTTAAAAAACAGACATTAATAGATTACAAAAATAATAAATAGTTATAAACGGTGACTTTGTGTTCGTAGTCCTCTAACTGAAACAACTCTATCATCATCCATTGTAAAATATTGGTATATACGTACAACAGTTCAATCAAGTCTTACCAATATGAATTTCGAGTAGCCCGATAATTTATGTAAAAAATTTCAATTCGATTATTCCTTAATTATATTATCATATACTTGCACATTGTTTTAACCAAATAATAAAGAGGTACACTAAATAGAGGTAAACAAAAAGTTCAGAACGATTCAGAAACTTGACATATGATCTCAATCGTAAATAAAACATTGAGAATGGTAAACGCTTTTGCGATTTCAACTGAAGAAAAAAATAAAATTTTTCTTCGTAGAAATACAATTTAAATGGAGTCAGACCGTTACACATGAACGGCATCGAATGAGATTATAATTCGTTTAATTAAGTTTACTGATGAAATTAAAGACAAAGATATATATTGATCCTTAAGACCGCATTTATTTATAGTTGGACACATAAATTGTATAGTGTGTGAGTAGGGTACAGTAATTTTATGAAAAATTCCGTTTTATTTTTATATTACTAAAATAAACATATATATGTGTGTATTTAGAATTTCATTACATATTAAATAGTTCCCATGACTTCGTTCTGGATAAAATGGTTTTGTTTTTCATAAGAACTTCTTCGATTCGCGTTCTGCTTATTTATTGGTAATTTTGCTCCTACTATTTAACTTTTATAACATTTTTATCGATTTCAAAACTACAGCTATTTAATTTTAAAATGCTTGACCTCTGCGGAAAAACGTAATCATATTTATCGACGACATATATAACAGTACTATCTATACTGTAATAATCGTATATGGCGCGTATATATCGTACAAATCGTCGTACAAAGTGTTGCCAGAATCGGTTTACGTAATTCCAAAATTAGTCTTGATCATTAAAAGAGACTTTCATATTATCTATGCATATAGATTACTTGAGATTGTACAAAATTTCAGGAATATTTGTTTGAATTATTAGACAAAATCGTTTCACATATATTAATTCGTAAGAATAAGAGATTCGTAAGAAGATTCAAAGTTAAAATCAGTTTGATACTTCGATGTAAATGATATTCATTTGTTATTGTTCATGTTACTTTAATAATCCTTATAGAATGTAATGAAGAGAATACATTAAAATCGTGATAAAAGAATGGCAAAATTAATATTGTGTATAAAATAATCTAACGTCCCGTTTCAAACGAAGCACCGGTACCAAACCGTCTTCAAGTCATGCTGTTCGCTTGTTGATAGACTTTCGACCCAACATTAAGAACGTTGTCTCGAACCCTTTAACAGCCGAAATGAATAGTTACCTGTAGAATAAATATTTCAAAGCATCCTAATTGCTTAATTGTTTGTTCATATTAATAAAATAACGATATAAATCGTGTTCTAACCCTGAATATTTTTCTCTTAAATTATCTATTTTATAGATCAACAAAATAACGAAATGCTATATATCATTTCTTTTTTTTTTAATAAAATATTTAACAAATTTAAAGTTAGTAATAATTATTACAAGAAATATATAGATATATAAAAATAAAAATTTATTGGCGTATGTATGTAAACGCATCTTTAGAACGGCTGCATCTGTTACGCTAATTATTTTTTGTTATGTTTGCAGTTGTCTGAACAAAGGTTGTATGAAAGAACATGTTTGATAAATCTTATGAAAAAATGAGAAATTTGGTTTAAAAATTTCCATGTGTAAAGTGAATGCGTAAGTGAAATTAAGCTTCCTTCATTACTATTTTATTTCATTACGTGGTACTGTAAAGACAAGATTAGGCCTCATTTTCTTTGTTAATACACCTGTGCGAGGCCAGGATAGGCAGCTGGTTCAAAATAAAATCAAATCATAAAACTTTTAAATCTGTATTCCGGGCACAGGAAACTGATGTGCGTCTGAAGTACTCATTTGTGTTTTAATCTGTTTTTAAATTATCCGTCTCGTAATTGCTAGTTTACTAATATTTATAGGCTCTGTAGTTACTTGTTTTAGTTAAAACAATCTTATCCCAAATCAATATTTTGAACTACATTTTGCAAAGTTATCTAATTGTACGTTGTAACGTTTACATCATTATGTTTCCTACAGCTTACATTATCTTATATGATCGAAAACGTATACTTTAAAAACTGTTCAATTATGTAGTAACGATTTACTTGATTACGATGAAGTGTGAAATCGTTAGAAATATCTATGACATAAACATAACCCATTGAGTTATTTTACTTGGATGCAGATTTTTCAATTTTGAAATCGGCTTAATCCCGTAAAGCAATAGATCGACATTGTGTTGATAAACATGACAAAATAAACCCATAATAAATATGGAATAGGGTTTCCAATCAAGTCAACTTCGCGTGCCCCGGTCCGCGTTCGCCGCAGGAAACACATAGAGCTTCAAAGCGACAGACACGGAATAATATTCAATATGCAGTAAGCTTCAACATCATTATTTATTGTAGTCTTTATCCTTAAAAATGATTTATCACACATTGTTAATTAGAGATCTAGTAGAACATTTCAAATCATATGACAATTACAAAAGACGGGCTTATTTCTGATAGTCGTCTATTCTTGGTACCTTTTGATTGGATATGTTTCAGCAAGAAAAAAAGGGATAGCATTGGTTTATATTACATACAACGTAGAACGTTCACTTAAATCTGTTCAGATTCGTAATTTTTCAAACCTCTATTATTCTGATCTATGGGCGCTTACGCTATTTTCTTTATTAAATTATAATAACATAAAGTTTATAAAGGCAATTTTTTTCTTGATAATTAGTATTCAATATAACAATAAATTTATGTCGTAAGCTTGTTCAATAAAAAATATTTTCTATGTAGTACAAGAAGGTTATAATTCCAATATATAAATCAATACAACACTTAGAAAAACAAGTCGATAATGTAAACATAAATAGGCAGAGGGAAAACATGCACAGATACGTCATTATGCATTAATTTTTAAACTATTGAATATTGTAGATGGTATGGAATAAGTAAATGTTAACATTTTCTTTTATTGGTAACACCAAAGCTCGTCAATATCAACTAAGCTAAAAAAAGAAGTCAGTTTAGAAACAGAGAAGAAATATGTTCTTTACTGTTTTCTCTTTGCCTATTTATATATGGATTATCGACTTGTTTTTCTAAATCTTGTATGGATTCTTGTGCTACATATAAAGCATTTTTACAGTGTAAAGTGTAAGCACCGCATGTCACGAATGACGTAAAAGAACAAAATTAAAAAAAAAAACAAAATTCAGACAACACTCTGACAACAAAAACCACAACAACTTTGAAACTTACAACATTACTGAATTATTAGATGTCCCTGTGAACTTCGTATCACTTAAATATATTTGTGTAAAATGTAGTAATACAAAATTGTTATTTACATTATAAATACAACACAGTTATGGACTTAATCAATTTAAAGTTTTCTCGTGTACTATATTTATTTCTGAAACAGAACTGTTTTGTATTCCAACAAAACAGACCAAGGAGATCGAATCTCATACTACAGCTATGAAACAAACAAATTTCTGAACGCACCTATAAATATTTGCCTAAGGACAATAATTTATTTCTAAAATGACAAAAGACATCAAATGTTTCATAGCTAGGAACATTTGTACTTGAAAATTAAATTGTCTTTTTTAATATTTTCCTTTACATATTATTTATGTTTCTCACCGTTTAAACCTTCCCTGAACTTCCACAAATATTTTAAGATCAAAATTAGCCAAATCAGTCCAGCCGTTCTTGAGTTATTAGCCTGACAAACAAACAGCAACCGCTGGACGACCACTAGTAACATTCAAATATGTATATGAAAACTGTAAATCGGTAGACTCGAACACTTTAATCATTTATATGAAAACTTTCACACACCGTCATAATAGAAGGAATTGTAATTGTAGCAATTTTCGTAGCGTCGTAGCTCGTAGTAAGAGCGGGGCGGAGACGCGGGGACGATACACCGGGCACGGCGCCCTGCATATCTCTCTACAATATTATAATACAGGCAGCTAGGCGTCGTGTCGGCTTCAAGACAAATTTTTAAATTGCCTTCCATCCCTACAAACTGGTATCGGATCTATTTTTATCGTAGCTATAAGAAATAATTGTTCTTGCATCGTGGATAAAATATTAAATTACAAAGTTTAGTTAGCTTCTAATAAAATCATAATATTAGACAACGTTTACACCATTCATTCCAGGTTGTACAAATCTTGTCGCGGTATCTTTGACGAGATTTACATTGTCGTCAACCTATCTTGGGGATGGCCGTCCAACGATTCATTTGACATCACTTGATCTCCACTATATCAGGGATTTATTCTTCCCACCATCACCGCATTAGAGCACGAGATGTTCCCAACGCCAATTATATTTACCATACTACGGATACTGATGTACTGAGTACTACTGTGTTTTTGCGATATCCTAATTTCAGGCTAATCTTCAAGATTCTACGTAACATAGAACGCTCCACAGTTCGCAATTTATGAACAGTTTTATTACAAAGAGTATACCGTTATCATTACTTTATAGATACTAGACAATAGATTAATGACATTTGTCTCAAAAATTTTAATGTGTAAGAAGAATAATTCCATAACATTTATAGTGATCCTTATATAATTGTTCATCCCAAATTAATTAACAACTCATTATGTGTTAACTTAGGCACAAATATGTTATTTTGCACGTTTTAAACAGTCCTTAAGATACTGAAATCAATAGGACACTGATGAGAATAAAAAAAATATTATATATGGATAATATATTTATATAACAATAATTTAATAGACCTAGTGGCGCAATGGTAATGAGATGCCCCTTATTACTGACTTATTTGTTATCACCATAATTATCAGATTTGTGTCTTGGTGTTAACTATACACGTACGTATGTATCTGACGTTTAGTTATCCTTTTTTTTAACACGAACTATGCTTAGTTTGGAATTAAATCGAATATTTATTTGATTACAAATAGATTCGTATAGGAAGGACCTTTATACTTTTTAATGATTTCTATTTACGATATAACTAGTGCAGTCTGACAACTATATATACCTTATGGTATAAATGTCCCTCAAGTCAATGTCCGGGAGCTCTGAACATACTTTAAATTATAAGTGCAAATTATATAAATAACTAGTTCTTGTAAACAATTAAATTAATATAACAATATCTAACACTAGTAATTACAAAAATATAAAATAATTATAATGCGTGCTCCCTATTTTCTATCTGGTATCGGTATAGACTTCAGACATCAGGTCTAAATCATTCGTTTATAACGAATGTTCACGGTTTCGAATTGAATACATTAAAATAATATTATAACTATAGAAAAGCCTAAACGCTTTGTACGTTTGAATATTCCAGGTAGCGGTTGAGTTTTAGTTGTAATGGGAGCAATGTAAACCACACCTAAGATAAGGCAAACTACATCAAGATACGAAAGAGCCCACTCAGAAACTTTGTGTCGGTTGTTGTATATACGTGGTTAGGCATTTACATGTCTTCTGGTTACAATGTATTATGTACTGGTGTGCATTTTTAATGCATAGCCTGGTATTTCAGATAAGACATTTTTTTTTTTTAAACTGAACTTCTTATGATCCCAATAAGTAACATCTTCTTCATTTCTTTAATAAAAAAAAAACATATCCTTTATTCCTTATCCTTACAAATATTATAAACTAGCTGTTACTCGCGTCCTTGCTCGCGTTAATGGAAACTTGACCTATCTCTTGTGAAAGTCTACTATTTTTCTGGATAAAAGTTTTTTTTTTCGCACTGACTACACTGTTGGCATGACAGGCCTGTACAATTTCACAGGACTACTAAGTGGGGCGCTTAAGGCACTCACCCGATTTTATAATGGCAACCAGCACAAGGACACCTGGTGCGCCTCGGCTTAGACTGTTGCCTAACATCCTGAGTCTAACTAAGCTTTTTTTTTTAACGTGGGGAAATCCGTCATGGACACGCCACCTCCCGGGGGAGAAGGTGGGTAGTGTGAGACTCCTACTCACTAAAACCCCACGGTGTACATCCACCGCTTTTGTTGGGGCGACACGAGATCTCTTAAGTATTCATCGTGTCACCCCAGCGGTTGGCCCAGCGTCAATCAGAGCCACCGGGCCCTATCCTTGTCAGGAGAGGACCGCGTACACATCTTCGGCCGTCTCCTCCATCCGCCGGACCTGTGCAATGGGAAGATGGCCCCCCCAGCCCATCCTCCCAGGCCCGGCTACGGTGGTAGAAGTAGGCGAGCGAAGCGTCTTCGCTTTCCACCGGTCCTCCGTCGGCGGAGACGACTACTCTGTGGGTCCTTCTCGCGGGCCCTCTCTAACGCCTCCTTCTGCGAGACGACTCCCTCGCAGAAGGAGGCCACTACATTCCAAACAGACTCGCTGCCGAGCATGGCGTTTACCACGCTCGGCAGCGAAAGATCCACACCTACTGCCGCAGCCAGAATGTGGCGTTGTTCCTCCCACGCAACACACTCAGACAGAGTGTGCTGCGCGGAGTCCGGCTCAACGCCACACTCGTGACATACGGCGGTTGGCTCCCTACATGCAATCCGGTGCAGGTACCAACCAAAGTACCCGTGCAAGAGTCTAACTAAGCTAAGCTAAACTAAGTTACTTCTGTTTCTATTTTACCATTACTGCTTATCTATTATGAAAAAAACGTTATAACTCATATAATACTTTGAAATGTCCTCTATCTGAAAGTAAAAGTCTCGTGAAATTCGGTTCATTCGTTTGGGAGATTAGCTCTTACAAACTACAACCAGTTCAATCATACTTGTATGTATAAGCTGTTTTGCGTCTAATAAGCTTTAACTATATTTGGTCCCATTGTAAAATATTGATATGTTTTGCGTCTAATAAACTTTCAATTGTAGTAACTACATTCGGTCCCATTGTAAAATATTGACAAATTAGAAACATCACTTATTTGCACAAATATATGTATTTGAATCTGTATTTACATAATTCTGGCGGCTCCGGTATGATTCCGCGCTAGTACTGTAATACACAAAATGAACGTATCCCAAGATCCCGCTTACAAATTGAACCGTGTTGGAGGTTTATTCTGATAGGACCCTAATAATCCGTAATTAAAATTTACATATTACCTTAATTCATTCGAAACTAGCCTTAAGGTATGTTTCATAGAATTACTTTTACTCACTTAGTATCATCATCTTACATAAAACAAAAGCTTCAACGAGAATTATTAGCACAAAATAAAACATCCCACGTACTTAATTAAATAATATAAAAATCCAAAACTTATTTAGCATTTCCATGACAATCACAGATATGTAACCGCATTAAATAAGTACTATAAACTGAATGGTACACAATTTATGACTTATTGAATAGGAATTTCAGAATAGGATATCTGAGGTCCGCTGGGGCTAGTGGTCTGAATGAAGTGCGCATACTAATTCGTGGTCGTCGGAGAAGCATTCAAATGGCAGCGCAGCCTGGCTTACTGGGGATATGTGAGACGAGACCCAAGATTTAATTTACAACTAAGATTACGTCTGGATACTGTTGTTGTGGTCAAGAATTAAATACGTTATAATCTAACGTAACATAAGTTACGTCTTTCTTTACCAAGCATTTCGTATTTTGATTTAAACAATACATTTGTTAACGATATATTTATGCACAGAGGGGAAACCATAAGCATCGTACCGCTTGCCCTTCTTCTCCACTGCAATAAAATATAAGACGCTGATAGCGCGTAGCGCTTTCATAAATAGTAATTTCTTAAAACTTTAATTTCTTTATATTGAATGAAGCAATCGTGATAATTCTTTTTTTAGATAAGCGTCGAGTGTCTAAGAAGTAAAACTAAAAAAGAAATGATATAAATATATTCAGTACTCTTTGCGTGATGCGCGCTTAGCGGCATTATATCTCTATAATTATATTTATATAGACGATAGGTTTTTTCAAATTCAATAACCAGCCGCGATGAATTATTGATTTTTCCTACCTTAGTAAATGTCAATATTTATTCATACAATAACTTTTCGTTCAATTTAACTGAGAATAAAAAAGGAGTGAAACGTTATTTTTTTTTTTCAGAAAAGAATATAAATCTCGTCTACCTCATACCAATTAATAAAAACCTGGCCCGCGAATAAATTACAATTTAATTCAGTCCCTCTCGAGTCTGTACACAAATAATTAGAATTGTAAATGAGGTAATACATAATTTGACAATTTCAACGAAAGTTCTCTTTTTCGTTTAGAAAACAGATAAATTAAATTATTAACTACGAATGTTTTTTTTTTTTTGAAAATTAGTTTTCTTCTTTTGTAAATTTTTTCACCGTTTGACCATAATTTCACCTGATGTTAAATGAGGGCGCGGTTTAAGTAGGTAAACCCGTTAAACTTAGAATACTACAGATGTGACAGGCTCTGTGCAAGGATTAGAACCTACATTAATCGATACGGTATCCGAACACGTTGCTACTAAGTAATAAAACATTTATTTATTACAGAGCGAGAATCGGAATTTTTAAATCACATAATCAAAGCGATGACTGTCGAATGAAAGAATGTTTGGTCATCGCATGGATAGTATATGGTAAGTATGATTGAATCCATTAATGGTCTTAATGCTTCAGTAAAGTAAAACATCATATTGGAACATTAGTATCGCCATAAGGCTCTTATAGGCCACGAGTTAGCTGCGCACTTCAAATTATATATCTGTCACTAAATATGTAGAGATTTTTTTTTTTTTTATATTATAGGGGGCAAACGAACAGGTGGGTCACCTGATGGTAAGTGATCACCGCCGTACATAGACACTAGCGACACCAGGGGAGTCGCAAGTGCGTTGCCTGCCTTTTAAATATGTGGGCCTCCGGCACTCTCACTGACTGAACGAAACGCAACAGTGCAAGCACTGTCACTTCACGTCGGTTTCCTGTGAGAGGGTGGTACTACCCCGGGCGAGCCGACCCATTCATGCTGAAACCAGTAATAGCTTCAGCGTAGCTCTACCACCTACAAAATGATGTATTTCGGCAGCTACAGTTGAGAACCACTCGACCTATAGGGTTATGGTGTTATCTCTTCTTATCTTAGGCCACGTTAACCATTAGGTTACATTGTAGTCAAACCTACAAAGTATATAACATCATCCAATACATTTTTCACGAGGCATAAAGCCGTTTTCGTACAATATTACATTCAGAAATATAATGTTCTTATTAAAAAACACTTTACACTCTCTATAACTTTGCACAGTCGTCGGTCGTACACAAAGTTGAAATTGCATGGTTCGAATCACAGCCCAAACCGAAATTAGTGGAAGACAAACTTTGTTTCTCAAGATTTGAACCTTTGTGTGTACCTTATGAGTCCGACACTGATATCGAAGGAAATATTATGGATACAAATACTATTCTGTTGTATAAAACTCGACTTTTAATAGGATATTTCTTCGGTTTACATAGTTGTAATCATTTATTGTTCACAATACCTAGACACTACAGAAATTAATTGCAATAGAAGACACAAATTAAATCAAAAATGTTAAAAGAATTTATCCAATAAACCTACAAATATAGGCGAATATACTAGCACATTTGTTGAAATCTTTTACCTGTTGATCGGCGTCGTCCTGAGGCACATCGCGGTGGCTTACATTTCAATCCTTTTCTTTTTATTTGCATTTACGTTTTAGATTAAAAGACCCAATTGCCACCCCAACTACTCGGACAATCTCGGATATAACCGGCTGGATTCGCTGCCGTTACTGTCAAACGATTGGTCAGCGCCGGAATGGGGTGAGTGATGACGCGTTCGAGGGAAGTTTTCGCGCTGGAAAATCAGTTGCGATCGCAGGGCTGAGCGGCGAGGCCGCGAGCAGCCACCGTTCTCCAAGCACCACTCGCCTCGAGGGTGAGTAAACACTTTATTCGATTAAAAAGCAATTTCGGTTGAAATTTTTCTTATATATTTCACTAAACCAATTTTACAAGACTTATTATAGTGAGATAAAAAAGTTTCTTTACCACCTTGTCTATAATATAAAATTACTTTCGCGGGAATAAAATTTCGTTTTAAGAATTCGTTGTAATAAATAAGATATACTTTTTTTCTCTGTGTTATATTGTCTCCAGACCATTTGGATAATTGAATTGACCTACATGTGAGTACGGTTAACTTAAAGAATTTAATAAATATATCTGACATTGCTAGTACCATTATATCTGTGGAAAGTGAAGTAATATTTTATAAGATAATGTTTTATTGTTCGAGCAAATTCCAAATCAACGTTATAATTAAAGTTAAAAGTGTCAATATTTTATTACCTAAAGAAAGTTATTTTTATTTAAAATACAGAATAAAATATATTTAATACCTTAAACATAAACTGAATAAAAATTTGTTCGCTGTAAGTAAACCTCTCGAAGTAAAAAGAGAAATTGTTGTAAGCTACGAAAAACAGTGTAAATCACAAACGCACTCTATTCATTGTAAATTATTATTATGTTTTAGAAACCACAATTATCATTAATAAATTATTTTTCAGAAAGATTTTTTTCTCATAAGAAAAAAAAGCTTTTCTTGAATTTTAGAAATAAAACGTTATAATGTGTTCTAATTTCAATATAGATTTTCTCTATTATCTAAATATAAACAATAACTTCGGCGTCAAAGAGACAAGAGTTATTAACTAAGAACGTCTATGGGAAGCGTGATTAGTTTAATTATGAAAGCGGACATATTTCCAATAAGTAAAGACATTATAGCTCACTCGATATATAGAGTTTTCCCTTAACAATAACTTCGGTTAATTAAGTTTACGTTGCGGTCCAATTTACTTAACCAATTTTATCAAATCTACGACTCCTGTTAGACTTTAATATCATCGTTGTATTTATATAATCCGACATATGAATTGTGTCAATTATTAAATTAATTATTAACTTGTAAAACATCGTATTAAATTGTCTTTGATCAAAGCAGTAAAATCAGTTAGAATGTATATTACTGAAAAATTACATGTGAATTATAAAAGATTAAACTCTTTATCTTGAAAAGGATAGGAGTCTTAATAAAAAAAAAAGTAAAAAGTAGTCTTAAAATCTGCTATAATAACTATTTCAAGTTTATATCTAAAAAACTATCCTAAAAGAGGAAGGGTTGTAAAGAGGGATGAGGCATATAATGACTGATGATAGCAGAGAAACAAGCACATTTGTATATTATAGTTTGAGGCTTGCTTTAAATTTTACAAAATAGTAACTAGAATCTATATGAATATTTAAAACGTAATATACAAAAATATAACGCAATATATTTTTAAGTTTCTATTCTATTTATAAAAAATAAAAATAAAAACTCTTTATTTCGAACACGGCTCATCCTTCACGATCACATTTCTTAATTTTACTACACCCACCTACTGTTAGAAGTATAATATATCCACGTTTTAAATAATATCGTATATAATTAAATACCTTTTAACCTTCACATATATATTTAATTGTTATCTTTCTCATAAAATTAATTTCTACGACGCGTAACAAAATCCAATTATAATCAGAGGTAATAAATTAAGCGTTCAAATAATAACGATAAACAGTGTAAAGACGCATTAAAAAATATATATTATCCCATTTATGTCACTTTTATTATTTTAATAATGATATTTTCCATTTTATCCTACCTTATGAATTTTTCTTTTCACTAAAAATATTCATGCGTTAGAAATCCATTCTCTCGTTTTAAGATATCATTTTCGACTATATTAGGTATATAATATATCCAGAAAATAAAAAAAAAACGGTCTAGAAAACAAGAAAACTATGCCCTAGCGGCTATTGAATCTGCATATTTATTTATACTGACTGTATTGTAATAGTTTATGGCCCTCAAGTTAAAAACGAATGTAGAAAAATTATTTGTATGTAAGTACATGTTTTTATATAACGATGTGAAGTAATAAATATTATAAAAAATGAAAATCTAAATATGTATGTTAAATGAAAGATAAATACAAAAGGCAATTAATTGCGGTATGAATTAAAAATATTACATGCTGAAAAAACAACAATAAACATGTTTCATGCCACATTTAAAAACACCCACACGATCTTATATTAATTAAGTATATTAATTCTACATATAAATTCTTTTTAATATAAAAAGCATATCAGTTTAAATATTAACATTGAGCGTAAAAACTAAGCGCACTGTGCAAAATTATCCCCTGATATTTTAAAGCAAATACTATAGAGTAAGGATGAAATTGTCACTCGATAGAAAAATGAACTTAAGAAATGCCATAACTATAACCTTTTTTTTTTAAAGAATCATATTAAAACCTTTGCTTTTATACTTTCTGTGAATTTTTTTTTCTTGCACGATAATAACGGTAGTAATATTTCTTGCTGGTATTCAAATAAAACAGCCACCGTAAGTCTAAAATATGATCAACATTATAACATATCATGAAAAATAAGCTCCGCGTACGCATACTGAAGCTCTGTATGAGCTAACAATGTAGGTTCTCTTGAAATGCTTTATAACAAAGGAAAATTCCAGCTTTCCCATCGGACCAGTCATCTAGTAATGAGGCAGAGTAGGCCATGCAACCTCTCCACAAGCCACGGTACACAAACTCGTCCACGTTTGTATTTTCACTAGGCCTCGGTTTATTGAAAATGCCGTGCCGTTCAATTTTGAAGTATTAATTAGTATGTAGCGATATTGACGAAAAAAAAAAGCTCATACATAATTGAATATGGGATCATTTTATTTGCTAAAATATGTTCGTATTGCTTTCATATCACATCCATCCAGATCTTCAAGTACAACGCGAAAAAATTTTTCACTGATTCGTTCCGAGGTGTGATGTTTCAAAATCTGGCGTATATTTCGATGTCCATATACTCGTATAAGCAGGATATGTTTTTCGTTTATCGTGTAATTTCTAATCTGAAATGACGACAACATTTATAAATAGATATTCATCACTTGTTAGCCGCTACTTTTTTTTCAGACTAAATTTTTTTTACCGTCATATAAGTTTAAATAAGTATTTATAAACTTGTTGTCGTCCGCGGTTCCGCACGCGCTTTTTAAATTGTAATTAAAAAAACGTACGACACGCGCGCCTCTATTGTGAAGCCATTTGTACTGTGCCTTCGCGCAAATGTAAGCAATAAATTAACAAAGATCTATAGTCAGATGAACGGCATGGCAGCTAATAAAACACGAACAAACAAATATAGATTTTTATATATGTAAATACTAACACTGTTCCGCATGGGAATTGTCATCAGCAATATATTTGAAGTTTTAAACCACCAGATAACGTCCTCAATGCTCACCTAAGAAAGTCGTAATTGAAATGTCAAGCTTTTTTATTAATAATGTGTCGCAAACACTTATAATTAATACTTTTTATTTAGGCTTATATTTGCCAGAAATATTTCATTATAATAGTGTGACTCACGTTAGTGTCTCTGATAACTAAATAAGTTTATATATTTTTATTATTCAATCTTAACATGTCTATTAAGATGCAATGTGTGTGTTTTGGGTAGTAATGTAGTTGTTTAAAATGTAAAATACCAGCACGCCCGGCGGGCGTTGTCCTGCCCTGATAATAAAAAATATATCCTTATGTTCATAAAACGCTTAAGGCGGCTTGACTTTTCCGATCCTTTCAAGAATTATCAGTATATTTCAGCCAATTTACACAAAACCTTAACAAATCATATACATAAACCTTCCTCATAAATTACTCTATCTATTGATGAAGACCGCATTACAATCCGTTTAGTAGGTTTTGCGTTTATCGCGAACATACAGACAGACAGACAGATTGACAGACAGACGCGGTGGACGACTTTGTTTTATAATATGTAGTGAAAATAGATTGTATAGCCTAAGTTACTAGTTATAACTTCAGCTATCTACCAGTCAATGTCCAGTGAAAATCGTTCTGTTTCAGAGATTTCAGGTTGAACGAAGTCACGGGTAACAACTAATCTAAAATAAAACAACCTATGTTACTTCCAATAACTTAAGCTATCTGTCAGTGAAATTCTCGTCAAAATCGTTCCACCCGTTTCGGTGACTACCCGGAACAAACAGACAGACAAACAAACAAATAGTCAAAACTTTTCGCACTGGCGAAAGAAACGCATGAAGAAAATGAAACCAAATCGTCTCTCTCTTTATAATGAAATGAAATGACACCTGAATATCAATCGATAATATTTCTGAAGATCTCCTTACTCTCTTTTGTCTCACTCACTTTTTATATAGATATTATTAACCGAAAATTTGCACTTTACCGTACAATTTTGCTAAGATTTTCTTTCATACAAACCTTGTCCTGACAATTATAAATATTACAAAAAATAATTAGCCTAATTAATAAGCGTAGCACTTCTGAAGTGATGCGCTTACAAACGTTCAGGAATTAATTTTTTTATTTATACAGAAGAAGATTGAATGTGCAATATAGATTTAAAAAGTCCCATTGGAAAAAAACTTACAATAATATAAATTATCAGTAACGTGAGATACAATTTTTATGAATATTATACTCGTAATTCAATTATCTTAGTCATTAAAAGAGATCAAATTAAATATACCACGTACAGATGATAAGTGCCTCTGTTACTCCGTATATGAATCTCAGTAAATTGTGATCAGTTAAAAATTGGATATCCTTGACAAAGTAAATATATCGGATATTTATTTTACTTAGCCAATATTTGTATTTGATTGGCTTTGCCGTGTTTACTTTTTAATGAGTTTTGACGATTCCAACGTCTTTCGTGTGATTTCGAACCAATCTAACTTTTTCGCAATATTCTTCATTCACATAAAATTAGAACAAATAGAATCAGACAATTTTTATAAAAGTGATAATTCTGTTCTAAATTTAAGGCTACACAGTGATATGTTTATGAAATATTGTTGCGTTTTAACATTGTCAGTGAATCTCTAACAGATTATAGGAGTTACGAAAGCCGAATTCAACATCGAATCAATCAATTACAACCTTTAAGAGTAATATCGAGATTAGCGCAAACAGATTTTAGCAATGCTTTTTAATTCCGAACTAATAACACATTGATAAAATTAATGGTTATCATATTTCTGTAATATCATATAAAGTAGGCGTTTTTGGTGTTTGCTATTGTGAGGAAAAAAAACAGGGCGTGTCGTAAAAATATACGACATAAGTGAAACTTTAATATTACAGGGAAACATTTTAAATTAAAAAATACAATAAAAATTCAACGTTACACAGTGTTCCCAGACGGTCACCCATCCAAATAATGACCGCGCCCGATGTCGCTTAACTTCGGTAATCGGATGAGAAACGGTTTTTTCCAACACTCTACCCGACACAGTGTTTACCCCCACTACTTTTCTTCACATAAAAAGGATGCTGATCAGAATTTCCAAGCCTTTCCATAAGAAATTTCACTTAAAAAAAATCTTAATCTATCTTAATTTATATACTTGTATACTGTACAGTTATTTGAAATTATATATATACTACACTTTTCTAAAGCAGTCTACGGGCTGATAAATAGTGTATGGAGGCAGAATTTTATTGTCACTTCACCTATGTTAAATTTGAAATCAACTAGTGACTTTCAAAACAACAACGGGACTTGACTTTTGTTGAATGAACTGGAATGGTAATATTACTTTATCTTCGTGACGGATGATCTAATAACAGTTAAAGGTAAAATAACCAGATTCGGTCATGTCTTTGCTCGAATTACTATTGTGGACACGTAACATGACAATAGCCACAAAGTGGAACGTGTCGAAATAGAGCAACGAACGTCATCCACGTTCAGGCGCAAAGGTGTCATGTACGAGTCATGTATGGAGTAAAATGTAGTTACATTTGACAAGTTCGCTGCAACGAACGTTTCAACGGGAATATAATTTCCTAATTTTTGAATTTAGTAAAATACCTTGGCGTTTCACTACATATTATAAAACAAAGTCGTCCGCCAGGTCTGTCTGTCTGTCTGGATGTTCGCGATAACTTCTAAAACTACTGTACGGATTTTAATGCGGTCTTCACCAATAGGTAGAGTAAATTACGGGGAAGGTTTAGGTATATAATTTGTCAACTTTTTATTGTAAATTGTTTGAAATATAATGATAATTAAGTCAAGCCGCATGGGAGCTTTCGTAGTAAACGCTGCCTAATCCCTTTTAGATATATCAAAACAATGCATAGTGAGATATTCCTCTTTTATAGATCTACAAAAAAGTCTAAGATGGCATATACCTATATTTTTAGGACAGCTTACTATACCGGACTATAGACGGATACAGTATTAATCCTTATTAAATTGAATACATTAGTTACATACGTATATATATTTTTATTATCAGGGCAAGACAACGTTCGCCGGGCCTGCTATTAAATATATAAATATTAATTCTGAATATATTATTAGTTATATGATTTATATATATATATAATAAGATCTAACATATAATTAAAATCCAAACCGTAATTCTGAACAGATTATCATTAGAATATAAAAAAATCAACATAAATATTAAGGATACATTACTAAAATAATAGCCGCTGTAACGCAGTTTAAAAGGCTTACAAAACTATAATTACATAGAAAGAAACGTGGGCCGATTCTGGTTACATTTCGTAAAATCCGCAGACGAAATAATGATTATGAACGTCTATGGGCGAGCGAGCGGCTTACCTCCGACCGCTTAACTTTGTAAGTCTGCCACAATTACTTCTAGGATCCCTTAATAAGACGACCGGGGAGGAACATTCTGAAAATTTTTAAGATTTCCCATCGCAATAGAGCTGCTCGTTCGTAAATGAACTCGGTTACACGTACGCTTCCAATTTAATCCCCTTAATAAACCCAATTGCGCGTGCACTCATGGGATAGTTTTATCAAAAAATACTACTATTGTTTCGTTTAAGCTTTATAGTTATGGTTCTGCATTTACTTCGAAGCGTTTATGTTTATTGATTTCAGATTCTGTATTTTTTAAATAATATACTGTATATAAACAAATGTGTTCAGTATTTCTTTCTCTTTGTTTGTTAACGGCTCTACTTCTTTTTTTATTGCTAAGTAGCCATCAATGAGTTTTAGTACTACTACTAATAAAAAATATTTGAAATATTTTCTTTTCCATAACATTATCAAGTCGAAGCCTTTATTTATAAGTCTCTATTCATCATACTTCATATGTTTTAATTTACAATATTTTTTGTCAAAAGCACTTTAATAATAAAATTAAAACTTAAAAAAATAATAAATAGTGGTCAAGTTTCGAAAACTGGACGAGCACTATTATATCAAATTCATAAACACAAAATTAAAGTGTCCATTATATTGTAGACATTACATTATACATAATTTCACTACTCTACCACCTAAGCATTAATCACGGAAGGAGATTATGCTATGGATTTTAATATAATTCGTTGCAACACGTCAACTTCTGTAGCGTCAAAAACTGAGCGTCATAAATATTTGATAGGAGACTAGCAGGACCGGCGGACGTTGTCCTGCCCTTATAATAAAAAATATATACTTATGTGCATGCAATACTTAAGGTAACTAATGTATTCAATTTGATAAGGATTAATACTGTATTCGTCTAAATAGCCTTCCAATTACTTCATTGTATGTGACCATATTTTTAGAAGATAGTAAGCTATCCATAAAAGATAGATATATGCCATCATAGACTTTTCTATAAAACAAGAATATTTCACTATGCATTGTTTTGTTATATCTCAAAAGAATTAGCTAGCGTTTTCGATGAAAGAACTTGACGGCTTGTCTTTTCCCAATACTTCCAACAATTATCGTTATATTTCAATCAATTTACACAAAACCTTGACAAATTATATACTTAACTCTTCCTCATATATTACTCTATTTATTGGTGAAGACCGCACCCGTTCAGTAGTTTTCGAGTGTATCGCGAACATACAGACAAACAGAGAGACGCGGCGGATGACTTTGTTTTATAATATGTAGTGATATTTGAAAAACAGATTTTTTCTGCTGTCCATTTTGGGATAACTTTATAATTTACTGCAGGAGATAAGTAATTATAATAAATATTAATAGCGACAAATAATAACGGGCATGTGTAAGCACATCCTGTAATTTCAATAAGACATATATTCAATTCAGGCCTCAAATACTCTCGAACGTTTGCGTCCCCGTCATCTAGAAGAGCCCACAAAAATATTAACGCGGCTTGTTGTAGCAGTTAGAAAACGTAAGTATGGAAATGGCGTTATGCTACTTTCAGTCTCTGTCTCCTCTATCTTCGTATACGAGGGTATGTGTGTATGTATGCACATACGAGTATTGAACTTTGGACAACAAACATGGTGCGCTTTTTTATTTTGCATCTTTATATAGTTTATAATTCACTACTTTATATATAATATTTATCAAATGAATATTGTTGCCGAAATATTAAATAGGAATCAAATTAAAAATGTTCTTTACATTGTTTGCTTTGAACTTCGTTCCTGACAGGATTCCCCTAACCGCACACTTTTGTAAATTCATAAACAAACACCATTTTAACCTGAAATATGTCATCGTACGACTGCAAGCATGAAGTGTAATCTCACTGTCCTTTTCGAATACCAAATTATTGCCCGTGAAACCAAATAACCGCCTTTTATATCAGTTTTATATGAAGGAGCTTATTGTGGCACCTCACTGCACCAATAAATGAAATTGATGTCCGTAGAATGAAGTTAATAAAATATGATATATAATTTTATAAATCCAGATAACTTTATATACATTAATCGTTATGTATAAATGTCGATTTCTCCATGGTTACTACAGTATTCATAGATGAAAAAAATATTTTCATTACATATTCCTCGTTACTCCATCTATTTCTTTGTCTGTTTGTTAGTAATTATTGTTATTAACTTATAATTCCCGTAAAAAACTAGACAGATTGAAATCATTATTTTTTTAAATCATAGATTTATTTTCTAGCTAGGTGTTCACGTATTTTTTATATATTCAGCAATATGAAATAAAATGGATGTGGAAATAGATTCAAAATTACTGTCTCATTATTTTATGTAGCAAGATTTTTCTTAAATAATTAACTATTAGTAATATAATTCCATTCCACCATTGTTTATGACAAAAATAAAAAAAATGTAAAAAGCTTAATAAGCACTTCAACAACAATTTTGTAGTGCACACGAATGGGGACGCGGCCCACAGCTAGTATACCTTATAAAATATATAATATATGATCTTTTTTTTCAATTATTTTGTTTTTTTAAATACCGACCTGAAATTTAGATGGTTTATGTCGAAAAAAATAATTTCCTGAAAGTTACTACAGTCCTTAATATTAATTTCAAGTACTTTCCCCTAATGGAAGAGGTTTTACATTTAAGATACACGTAAATTTTATGCTATCACATTGTTCTTTGTTAGGATATACTCAGAATAAAACATAAAAAAAAATAACTATCGCGGCGAAAGTGTAACTTGTATAAGTTACACCGGTATTGATGAGTCGGTACGATCAACTGAAACTTAGTCCAGTGACGCTGTGAAGGCCCATCAGGCCAACAGCGTATAGTCTGTTCGAAAAACAATAAGTCACCGGGGCTGATTTTTATGTTTTTATAATGTTATCTCCGAAATAATTAACTTTACTGAAAAACGTAAATAAAAACTTTGTTGAAAATTAATTTCTTACAAAAAATATATAAGACCCAATTGCTTAGACCAATAAATGTTTCTTGACATATTAAACGTTGACTTACAAGTAGCAAACGTTTGTAATTATTGACGACTTTTTAAAATTTGTACTTCAAAACTATAGATTTTCATCCTGTCTCACTAAAAAAAGTGATATTTATTAGCAAATATATACATATATTTTTATTACCTTATTGGGCCTTCCAAGCTTCACCGGGCTAAACTTGCAGTTATAATTGGTACCTATTGTATATATCAAATGGACGACATTATGCAAGATGACTAAGTTAAGAGATAAAGTGTAAAAGATACAGAATGTACAAAATACAGTAGCCCGAACTGGATGTCGATACCAATCTTATAAAAAATAGTTAACACTTACTTATACTTTACTACTGAATAGTGACCGGTTCTTACATAATGTCGGCCAAAGGATATACACGAAACGTTGTCACTTCAAATCCGAAATGTTTTACGATTGAAATACGAGTATCTTCCAGGACATTGGATTTATTGTTACAACTATGTATAAGGAAATAAACGTACAAGAGAATGCTACAACCTTTCATCGTTATTAGATTATTTCACAGCAAATAGACTATTTACATGTACTATTCGTTTTTATTATATATATATATATATAAAGGAAAATATTACAATCAATAAATCTGTATTTGAAATACGATCCAATTTAAATACATAAAATATTGTACGTTAACTAATATTATTAAACACGAGTATGAGTTTGCATGTTCAATTTTCACGCTAGTTAACCGATCATTTTGAAATTTGGGATATACGTTGTCAAGTGTATACAAAAAAGTATAGGGTACATTTAATCAAGGAAAAACAGTACCGTTCCCGAAGTCAAATGAACATTAAAATGGCAGCGAAGCCGCGATTTATAATTTTATAACAGTATTTCTTATACATTGTAAACTCTTTATAGCGTAGTTCTTTAAAACGGAAAAATTAAGCCCATAAAATCATTGATACACTCTTCGTAAAGCAACAGCCATTATCTATCACGAAGAAATGCGTTTATAAAGCAGGCGTAAATAAATATGTACTGTATTGTCAGTATTATTGTTTATACAGCCAGTTTACAAAAGTTTCCGACTAAATCTATAAGGTGCCGAAATTTCTAAGAAAGACACCTGAGGACGTAAACAGCCGCCTTGTTATTGGTATTATTAATTACCAAGAATACGTGCGTCGTTACTCTTGGACTGCGTGGTCTCTAGAAAATGTTGTTCTCAGTTACTAAAAATACCAGGGACCTACCATATAAATCGTAAACCAACTTTAAAATTATTGACATGACCAGTAAGAAAAAAACGTTATATATTGACAAAAATTTTCTTTAGTACGTACAATAGAGAAACGGGAAACGTGAAGTGATATTAAAAAGTCTTTATTACAAAAAGTCATTATGACGATAAAAATGTTGGGTTCCTTAAGATTTGCTATAAAGGGTTTACACTCACCGTACCGCGCCTATTCTTATCAAGTATGTCAGTGCTATTAATTAAAGACATTAGAAACAATCAGTGTATTCGATATAACAAAGAATACGAAAATAAATTTAATGAAAAGAATTGGAATAACACGATTCGATAAAGAGAAAAGCTTAGGTTATTACTTAAATTTCATCTATATTAATATGATAATGTAAGGAAAGGTTATTTATTAATAAAATCTTTTATTAATTATAGAGTATACTTTATTTTTAGTTACAATTCTTGAATAAGTACATCTACCGTTGCCATATGCGTGAGAGAAAGGCAAGCCAGACAGACTGGCGCCGTAACGCGTTACGTAACAGAGCGGATTACCCTCCCATAAGAAGTTATCATTTCAAAATACTATTCCGGCTATCGTTACGTTTCTCCACAAAATCAGTAATACTAACCAAGCTCAGTTATTACTCAGTAAAATTTAATAATAATAAACTTTAACGAGGGTAATTTAAAGTCGGTAAAAGATTTATCAGAGGGGTTAAGAAGTAATGCAAAAATTACAATTAAAATAATAAAACACAGGTAACGATTAATCCAGATAAAATATGAAACTCCTATATAACAACAAAACCATTTTCTTAAGCACAAAGTCGCGGGTATCACCTAGTTTGAAATAAAGAAAATTTAACGACGCGTATTTGTTGAAGGAAAATAATATCAAAGCTTTCATTGTTTCTCGGAATGGACAGCGTTTACGTGTCCTTTCTAAACGTATCATACAGGTTTAATTTCTATGTGCAAAATAAACATTTTAATTAAAAGAAATCATATATCTTTTTTTGTTCACACGAATTTTAGTTATTTTTGGAAGAATAGTAGAAATATCTCAATGATATATGAATCTTTAGAGATTTAGAACATAATAATTCCGGTAGAAATAATCAATTAAAACTGTGATTTCGAAATTTAATAAAGTTGATTAAAGAACCATTTCATTAAAACATCTTTTTATGATTTTTTTTATGCCTAATCAGACATCAATTTATAAACGGACAGACTTTTCACTATTATATTTAAAGCATAAACAACAATTGAAACTTGGCCTTGTCTTCATCTTCTGCGGACGTAATTTAAATCCTTGGACCACGATTATACTCACTGTTTCTAGTAACTTGATCCATTAAAATACCATGTTCTTACACCAAAACTAATGCTATGATGTTAATGAACGATTATTTTGAGAACTGTAAGTTAGTTTATTAGGTGGCAGAGCTACGCTGAAGCTATTACTGGTTTCAGCATGAATGGGTCGGCTCGTCCGGGGTAGTACTACCCTCTCACAGAAAACCGACGTGAAGTAACAGTGCTCGCACTGTTGCGTTTCGTTCCTTCAGTGAGAGCGCCGGAGGCCCACATATGTTAAAAGGCCGGCAACGCACTTGCGACTCCGCTGGTGTTGCTAGTGTCTATGGACGGCGGTGATCACTTACCATCAGGTGACCCACCTGTTCTTTTACCCCCTATAATATAAGAAAAAAATATTCCAACATTTATAGCTTATAAATATTATCAGGAATACTTCTTCGAAGGATAACATGTATATGTTTTTAATCAAATATAATAACGAGTCCAAAATTATTTACTGCATAAAATACGCGCGTATAGCCGCAGGCAGTTACTAGACTAAATATAAAAGTGCATCTAAATTTCTTCTCGAGTTACCTACGCACAAAGAACATATCTTTTTATTTCCAATTGATAGGTTATATGAAATAAGCACGGAATTATTTAGAATTATTTAAACGAATGGTAATCGCAATTTGACCATAACAAAGGAGTACACAGTTTTTTCTTCACGTGACTCACGTAGAAATTGTTTCGTCTATTGTACACATATTATCGATTGTTGACGTGAAATACGACAAATAAGGACATAGATTCGTCGATAGTATGTAACAAAAATACTATTTCTAATTTCTTATGGATAACACTAAAGTTCGTTAATAGCTACTAAATAACAAAAGAAAAAGGCAATGACCGATTTTGTCTTCATCTTTCGTTTAATATATATGTCCTTATTAAGATTACCTGGAATACCTGTTTCGATGTTATTTTCAATGTACTCTAACTGTCAACCCAATTTATTCTCCAATTCTGCCATTATTATGGACTCTTCGACATTATAATAAAAATCATTTATGAAACAGAAAAATCGCCCGCTCGATAATATAACGCGAGTTTATTTATCGCAAGCAACACTGTTAATAATCGCCTCGGTGACACCTATTTATTTTCAACACAGAACTGCATAAAACGGGACAAGGGTTTTTTAAAAGTGGCTTAAATTTTTTAGAAGGATTAAATCGTGTTCATTTCTAAATGCGTTCCATTTTTATTTACAGTTTACGATTACGATAATTACGATGTGTTAATTATTTCTATATAAATAAAATGATAGTTGTCTGTTGTTTAGCGCGCATCATGCAAAAACATTTGTATTGATTCCAAATATTTTTTTTACTTTTACATCTCAGACACTTTGGTCATTATCTAAAACAAAATCACGAAACCTTCATTTATTGTAAAATAATTAAAGTTTCAAAAACCTACGATTTTTGTAAATACTACAAAATATTAAAGAAATTTTGTAAGTATATTTTTGCTTTAAATGTTTTTCTTCTGTAAATAAAATATATTGTTAAGATAATAAACAACGCAAACGAAGGTGCGGGTATCAGCTAATTAAAAATATATTTGTAAACAACATAGCACAACTGTCTGTCTCTATGTTCGAGATAAACCCAAAAACTACTGAACAAATTCTAACGCGGTCTTCACCAATAGATAAAGTAAAATATGAAGAAGGTTTAAGTATATAATTTGTTTAGGTTTTGTGCAAATTGATTGAAATAGAACGATAATTGTTAGAAGTGTTGGAAAAATTCAAGCCACTTGGGAACTTTAATCGAAAACGCTGCCTAATTCTTATGAGATATAACAAAACAATGCATAGTGAGATATTCCTCTTTTGCAGATCTACAAAAAAGTTTGCGAGGGTATATACCTATCCTTTAAGGATAGCTTACCATACCCATCTATCTTCCAAAAAAATGGTCACTTGCAATGAGGCAAATGGAAGGCTATTTAGACGGATACGTTATTAATCCTTATCAAATTGGATACATTAGTTACCTTAAGCATTTCATGCACATAAGTATATATTTTTATTATCAGGGCAGGACAACGGCCGCCGGGCCTGCTAGTATATAATAAAAGTATTACAATAAACTTTATAGTTAAAGCTACGAAGTGTAGGTTGTAGCGTGGTAGTTTGTTATTATTAGACACATGATTGCAATGTGCCAGCCAGCGACTCGCTTACTGAACAAACTAATCTGAAAATTACACACTCCTCGCCCACGACCTCTGCCGGCCTGTCCTTACACTACTAGCGATACATGATGTGTGCTAGACAGCCAACTTTAATCGAATACTTAATATATTTATTTTGTAAAGAAAAAAACATCTTTACTAATGATGAATTAAAGCCGAAGAGAAAAAATATTATATGTTACACTTCTATTATATAATTATATTAGGTCTATAGGAAAGTTCTGTCCGTTCCTATGACACAGTTTTCGACACAATAGCACGTGTCTATTTGGCGCAAGTTTGGTTCTCTATTTTTATTGTTGTACATATACAGACGTAGTAAACGAAATAAAACAAAGTTGATTCAAGGTAACCTTAAGTGTGAAACGATAGTGTATCCATGGTTACCTTATATAGTTCATTTACTCCACTGTATTTTATACGAATTTCAATAAGGAAGGAATCTTACAAAAGAATGTAGATTTTAGGACTATATTCCCCAGACTTAGCGCCCTCTGACTATCACTTCTTTTTGACCTAAACAACATTTTTTTAAGAGCTAAAATGTCAAAAATGAAAAAAAAGTATCAAGCACCGATTCCATTTTTCACATCAAAAAACAAAACGTTTTTCAAAAATGGAATATCTAAATCACGCTGGTAAAAAGTCATTAATAATAATGGTAATTATATATACTAGCAGGCCCGGCGGCCGTTGTCCTGCCGTGATAATAAAAAATATATACTTATGTGCATGAAATGCTTAAGGTAACTAATGTATTCAATTCGATAAGGATTAATACTGTATCCGTCTAAATAGCCTTCCGATTAGCCCATTATATTTGACCACTTTTAAGTAGATAAATATATATATTAAGCTATGCTTAATAGATAGGTATATCCCATTCAAGACTTTTTTGTAGAATTATAAAAGGGCAATATCTCACTATGCATTTATTTATTATATCTCAAAAGAATTAGGCATCGTTTTCGATGAAAGGTCCCAGGCGGGTTGACTTTTTCTAACACTGGAAGTAGTTGGATATTAGTGAGGATAATTATCGTTATATTTCAACCAATTTAAACAAAACATTGATAAATTATACATTTACACCTTCCTGCACATGCATACAGACAGACAGATGCGGTGGACGACTTTGTTTTATAATATGTAGTGATACTACATTTTATTCATGGTAAAGAAAACTGTACTTTGTTTTATACCAAAAACGGACAAAACTTTTCGGTAGACCTATTATATATTGTTTGTTATAATTTATCAGCAAACAAGTATATTTAAATAACGATAACTTTTAAAGTTATATTTCTTTGCCTATCCATAAAAATATTAGGCCTTTAGAAAGTTGTTTAGTGGGTAATGGTGTTGCGAGAATATAAGTATGATATTTGTCTATGTCAAAACTTTTGTACACTAAGGGAATTCAAATGGGTAGAGAACAGCGAAGTATTCTATATTATCATTATATATGACAGATATATTGGATTACCAAAGTGAGTATCCGTTTCCCTTTCTTATATATATTTATAATGTAAACGTTAATTTTTCCACAAAGTGAAAAATATTTCGCCATGAGGTCGCGACATTAATTTGAAACAAGCAATAAAGGGGCAGCGTGATGTCTTCACCACGCAGACGATGCCGGGCGCGACGGCCCACTCTCTGACGGTCTTAAACGCCGCTCTATAAATTTCTCAATAAAATCTCTGTCTCATATCAAGAACTAGCAAAATAAACCTTATAAGTAACCATTTAAAGAACACGATTGAACGCAAACTATAAACGAGAGATGTGCACTTTTGTAAATGACGGTAAACGAGGAAATAATTTACTTTGATATGATTTCCTTCCATCCTTTCGGTTGCTCGAAATGATGGCTTAACGCTTACTCTTTAAGACTTTATTTGAACGCCGAAAGCTCAGCAAATACAATTTTTGGCAATTGATTTTAGCAAGGAGATTAACGCCGTGAGTTTAGCTTGCCGCCTCGCCTCGCGTTGTTAAATGTAAGCTAACCTTATTAAATTAAATTTAGCGGCATTATAACAATCTCGACCTACTCTCAATGTGATGATAGCGTTCGTTTATTTATTCTCCAGTTTAATTATCTCATTTTTACTATCAATAATTTCCTACGTTAATAAACGTTGGAATAATAATTATGGCATTATAGTTTCATAATATTAATGTGATACGTTCTTTGATATCATAGTACAGGCCTTTTCAATAAAAACAAGGCATCTTTGACAGGCGATGTCAGCCATATTAGATTGTTTTGGGGGTGATTTTTTGACAGATGAGATTTGTTAGATATTCTTTATAATCTTTCGCATTTTTCATGATGGATCGCTACATAGTATGACAGTGCGATAAAATGGTTACACTTTATTATTAACTAGCGGCCCGCTCCGGCTTCGCACGGGTATAAAATATATAGCCTATGTCATTTACTGAAAAAATGATTAAAATCGATCCAGTAGTTTTGATTTATTCATTACTGCCCGTGGCCCGCACGCGTTAAATTTGGAGTAACCTCAAAAATAACAGTATTTCTCCACTATTTAATTTATGTTATTATACATATAAACTTTCTTCTTCAATCACTCTATCTATTAAAAAACCCGCATCAAAATCCGTTGCGTAGTTTTAAAGATTTAAGCATACATAGGGATATAGAGACAGAGAAAGCGACTTTGTTTTATACTATGTAGTGAAGTTTCATACATTACGACAAACATAATTATCCGGCTGCAGACAGTATTTGTCACATTGTCATATAGTGAAAAATTTCATACCACAGGCTTAATGATAGGATCCTTCTCCAGCTTATCGTTCAAATATATAAGATACTAAAAATAACAAATTCGTAGCTACGAATATCAGTACCTATATATCGAAAAGTGATAAAACATTGGATTTCTTATCTCGTACATGTGATATTTCTTACAAAATGCCACAAGAGTAGGTCACACACGTTAGAAGTTAAACCATCAAAAAAGACAAAAAAATATAAACGATTATGTATTCTATCTCATTCTCTCGCACGTTAAATCCTATAGATACATATGGTGGATT
Source organism: Antheraea assamensis (assembly GCA_035772565.1). Classification (NCBI taxonomy): domain Eukaryota; kingdom Metazoa; phylum Arthropoda; class Insecta; order Lepidoptera; family Saturniidae; genus Antheraea; species Antheraea assamensis. The sequence goes on along the minus strand of JAQQSE010000031.1, from coordinate 7,285,024 downwards.
CTTTTAATGCAAGCTTTTTTGGTTCATCCGCTCTATCGTCTAATCGAGCCTCAAATCACGATCGGCAATTTAAGTTTTCACTTAAAAAATATAATCAAATTGTAAACAATCCATGTTTTAAGAAATACCATTTCCTATTGAAGGATCCTACATATAAATAGGGCAAAGAGGACAGTTCGTACAGATTAAGTGGGTGCCTAAAAATAACAATACGCCTTAAGTGTATTCGTATGTAAAGAAAGGAAAATGTTGATTTAGAACATCGCAAGTCGTTCCGACATTAAAAGCTTAGAGTAAGAAGGTCGTGAGATTTATTAAAAAATACGCAGGCCTTATAACGTCGTCCGAGAAACTTTTCAGGTGTATATGATTAGCCTATACACCCATCTATATTATTAAAGTCATCCAACCTTAATCCACTTATTAAAATCTACATTTATCTGGAAATATAAAGGACGTCAAAGAAAAATAACATGCTTGAATTAAACGAAGTATTCGCTGGCGATGAAGAGATGGGGTAATAGCGGTAACGACATTATACACTACTCGTCTACGACTGGCACGCTAGTAAATTAAAAAGGCGTCATGGTGACTCGCTCAGACGCGGTTTATCCCGGAATTAGCCCATAGGTTTACATATATATTTTGCTGTAGTATTTACAAGTCAAATGATGAAATAAATTTAAAGTGTCTCTTATTTGTTCCACCTAATCTCTGAAACGAATGAACTGATTCTTAAAAGATTTGACATAACTTTGAAAACCTTTCAATATATTATTGAGTAAAAATAAAATTGAATAAAGGCATATAACTTAAAACTCCGCTCAGGAACAAAGTTCCTTAGGGTTTTTCTTCAACTCCGAATATGATTTAATTTGTAGGCTTAGTTTTATATATGTGTATATTTTCGTCACGTAAGGAAAAATAGTTATTCTCTCTCTCTCTCGCTCTCCTTCTCTTCGTGTAATTTATATATTTTTATTATCATTCCCTTTCTCAATGCAAATAACGTACAATAAGGAATTAAAACAAAAAGTTTGATTTAAAATTTTAGGAACACATTTATATATTTAAACTTGGATACAAAATAGTGAATTATATATTATATTAACAAATCTTATCATCATATAGTATAGTAATAATGATTGGCCTTATGTTTGAGTATCAATTTGGTCACAGTATCACGAAAAACAGCATACTTGTTACAGTTTCCATTTCTTGAATTTTCATTACAATCATGACACAATATAACTGAGGTGTTATTTAAAACAAACACAAATTAGTTTTAATTAAATTTTCATGCGTGCAGTATTGAAACGATGTAACCGACAGTCATGTATATAATACGTGGTATATAAGGAAGATATAACATAACAAGATGTGTTAATAAATTTCCCTCCAAAAAAGCCCACAATTAATACTGATAAAACACGTAGTCCAAACCATTTTCTCAATAAATATATAAAAGACCGATTCCATTTTGTATATGTATACCTTATGTACTTAAAATATTCAACCAGGATTAAATCACATTTAACAAAATAACTGTACAAATCGGAATAAAAATAACACCACTTGCTTATTAAATCCAATGCGCATTAAAAATGTTATTGTCACAATTTGCGGATAAGCGACCGATGCCATACTAATCGATTGCAACCTCCTCGTACATACAACATGCCGGCTGTTACATAAAAGTTGCACGCTACTACTATACCCGGATAGCCTGCAGGGTTTCTATATGATACGAATCTCTCTCGAAGCCTTGTAATAGCCCATCGCTGAGCTTATTACCCGACGCCATCTATTGATATCGGCTTTACAGGGAAATCTGCAATAGGTCGACGTTAAAGTTAATACTATCGTATCATCTTTATTTTGGATTGTGTGGTTGGTTCGATTATTATTTTTGTATTACATTACAATTAAAACAAATTATATATTAGTTATTATTTATTTCTTATACTGCATTATTTTAAGAAATATAAAGCACAATACATAGATTTATTGGTTTGTTTGGACAAGTTAATTACTGATTAATCTAGGGATTTGAATGCTTTTTTTTCATTTTATAACTTATTTATTGATGACACTTATAAAATATGCACCATTACGTTACTCCCTTAGGAGCGGAACAATGGTCCTACAAAATATAGGTCACTAATGCCCGGTTTCTGAAGCCGTCAGTTAAACTATCAATAGCTATTGATTCAATAACGTTATCCAAAAGACAAGCGGCGTTTAACTGTCAATGTTTCTGAATACAGAATGAGACGTAGACTGACATTTCTCGTGTCATTTTGTATTCAGAAACCCAATTTGACAAGTTATCGAACCGATAGCGCTATTAAACAGATAAACTACAGTTAAAAATGCTTCAGAAACCGGGCATTAGTTTGCTAAGCTATAACTAAGTAATACTGATAACAAATAGCGTGTCACGTCGCGTGGCGTAAGGGGCGAAGATTGCGTTAGGTTACCACCCGACGTGAGCCGAACGTTACCGAGAAGGACTGAAGTGTGAGTGCCTAGGTTAGTAAGGTACTAAGCCGTGCGACGCAATTGCTTGATCAGCTGCCAATGCAACAATTATGTTTTATTTGGAATATGATAAACCTGAGCATTAATAAATTACCTTACTGTTGTTATCTTTTAAACTAATAATGATTGTAAAAATTTTAAAAAAATTCTAGTAACCAAATCGCTTTATACTAAAATACTTCACTTGATGATGGTCAATAAAATACATCATATTGTACATAAATTCGGTTCGATATAAATCTCAATCAAAATAACCGTTTTCACCACTACTCCCTCATTTATACTTTTTGTTTACATTCATACATAATGAGATCAAGAATTAGCATGTAAAAATATATCTAGCCTGAATGTCTAATGATATTTCACTCGACACACATTAAACAATATTTTAAAAATCATGTGAAAATTCCTTTAATCTTTTCCTAATTATTTTAAACATAAAGTATAACAAATAATTTATTTGTAATAAGCTAAAATGATTCACAAATATTAATAACTTCCAAATTAAAATGAATGCTTGGCATACTTCGCGCAAACTTTGTAAAATTACAGATAATATAAGAGTTTATTACAAATACTTTTCTTTAAATTAATACAAGTCATCTTTTAAAAGTAAGCAGTTCGTTAAGAATTGTAAGCCTAGATTCTCAACAGGATGTAAATTGTTTTTAACGGTCATATTCAGACCAAGTAAAATACTAAGGCAACACTTTACACAATTAACAGTCACTGAAGTACAAATCACCAGCTGAACTACAAAGGGAATAAGAGATCACAATTAAACTGACGTCGTCAGGCCAACGGCATTATACCTAGAATCTACATATTTGCAAGTCCAGGACGCAGACTAACCGGATACAATTACAGACAGCAATCCACCGGCCATAGGAATACACAGAAATATAAGCACTTATCCGTAATGGAAAGCTCTCTCATTATTGCGGGTGGACGGCGACAATGCTTCTTTAGTGCGCTCCGTTGCGCGAACCTGCCTCTGGCCAACAACGAGCCACGCTTTGAATATTGACTTGCAATCAAGATAAAATTCTTATATCTTTTTGTCAACACTGGAAACGTTTCTTTTTCATATAATTATAATTGTTTTGCAACAATCAAGATACTCAAGATCGAGATTAAACAATATCTAGTACCTAAAATCTAAGAGAAAAAATATAATTACTAATATGATACAGAATAATGGGAATAAACAAGAATATTCAATATTTCATTTAATGGAACTTGGTTACCCAGAAAGAATAAAGTAATATAATCTTTCAAATATGATCACATCACTGGACGATAAAACGACAAACAAAAATGATCCCTATATAACGTACCTATTCCATTATAGAATATACTTTTACAATGAACTCGCTGCCCACACCGGCTTAGTTAGTACACGAAAAAAATAATACCAAAAATCTTTACGACCATATATTAAAATAAAGTGGCAACAGAATAACTGATCGTCAATCTCTCAATTCTGTCAATGATTTTGAAAATCTACTGGTTTTTAACTGTTTCTTTTTTTACTGAATATACGCTGTTGGCCTGACGGGACTTCACAGCTTGACCGGACTAATTCTTTTCGTTTTTCTGGGTCACTCACTCATTTTACTTTTCTGTGAGATTTTTCAACCATTTTCTTCCATACAAACATTGTCCAGACAATTATGCACATAATAAAAAAATAATTAGCCAAATGCACCTATTTACCAAATGCATGATGCAAATCAATGATTGATGCGTTTACATAAATTCGGCAATTGATTTATATTTATATAGATTTTATTAGAATCCGTCCAGTGGTTGAAACATGTTTGAAATATAAACATAATTTCACATTTATAGTTTTTAGGATGTTGGCGTTTGTTTCGCTGTGTTATAAAAAAAGTATTCTACATTCTAATACATGACGTGATCAACTCCTCTGACAATCTGTTTGAGGGTGAGCAATAGACAAACATTCAAACTTATTTTGGCATTTATAATCGTATCTTAGATTAAATATATAGATGGGTTAATTGATATACTACGACGAAATAAAATAGACTTCCACGCGAATCAATAGTTTTTAGTAAACCTTTATACCTTTTAGTCCTGCGAAATCAAATAGAACAAATAAATCGTACAGTACAATAAAACAGAAAACACATAAGACTTACAATTATAAGTTTTTTTTAAATATTATTGCAGTTTACCATAATTTATAAGATATCAATATTATTCATGCAATTTTATTAAAACATCTGACTACAAATGTAATTTTAATAGGTTATTATTAAAAATATAATGGTAAGAATCTCAAGCTGTAGAAATACAGCATATATATTGTGTTAAGAATATATGTCAAAGGTTAACGGCGCTATTTTATTTCAACACGTAGCGCTATTCCACTTTTATAGTGTAGCTCCTTATGTGGAAACCGATAGACAACTAGAGTGGTTAATGCGTCGACTGTGATATCAATAAAGCGAGACGACGAGACAAGGCGAAATAGGGGGGTGGTGATCACCTGTTTTCCTCTACAGAGTGTCGCTTGTGTGTCGACTTTCCTCCGATACTTAAAATATGGCATGTCATCCTCTCAGCTCTTGTTGCTCGTTTGTACGACGGGATTTGTAACGCGACTTTCTTTAGGCGAGTATCATTTGCGTAATACGAAACCTGGGACAATATTTTTAGGCTATTTTAGTTTGTGAATATATGTTAAAAAAATAATAGCTAAATTAAGAAATGCTTTAGTAAATTTATTTACGTTTTTTTGTTTTTAAAATTTACATAATATTACATAATCAATCTGTGCCTTGTTTTAAATTTTTATATGCACAACAAAGCAGTGTTTACGTCTAGAAGGATTTGATTTTAAGTATAGTTATCACTACATATTATAAAACAAAGTCGTCCGCGGTGCCTGTTTGTCTGTCTGGATGTTCGCGATAAGCACAAAAACTACTAAACGGCTTGTAATCCGGTCTTCACCAATAGATAGATTAATTCACGGGGAAGGTTTTGGTATATAATTTGTTAAAGCTTTTTTGTAAATTGGTTGAAATGTAATGATAATTTTTGAAAGAATCGGAAAATGTCAAGCCGCCTTAAGCGTTCCGTGCACATAAGTATATACTTTTTTATATAGGCAGGGCAACGTCCGCCGGGCCTCTTAGTAGAATATATAGTATCGCATTGTCAGATTAAATCCAGTTCCGTAAACCTAATGAAAAAAAAATATTTAAAAAAATGGCAAGCTACTTAGGCGCAAAAGTATAAATTGGTTACAATTATTGCTTTCTTAAAATAAGTGACATCCCTAGAATATTATAAAAAAAACGTCTAAATATAATATTCAGATATAAGACCATAAATATTTATCAAGAAGCCGATGAAACCTAAGTTTATATATGTAATTCTTCTGAACGTGTATATATGACTGAACTCCTAAGCCGCTAGACAGATTATAAAGAAATTGTTTTACTTCTGTTCAGATGGATTAAAGAATGGTTTAGATTTACAATTAAACAGGAAAGGTAGCGCTGCGGTCTCATTCTAGGATTTCTTTTATTATCAGGGTAGGACAACGTTCGCTGGGCCTGCTAGTATACTTTAAAAATATTCATTCGTTGGCGTCTTTAATCTGTTGTGGTACAGAAAAGATGTAGTAATACAGATTTTGGTATTTTTATGACTACATATAGAACTCGACACAGTATTCTTTCTATACTAAGCGTGATACCATATTCATCGATATTATTATTTAAGATTGCTTAAGATATTAGTCAAAGCCACCTTGTAATTTCATTTCAAGCTCTGATATTTTATTGATGAAGGCTTACTTTGTGGAAATCTATCGAAAACAGTTCATTTGATTTCCCTACTCTCCCCTTTAATTAGTTGGATGCATCCGCGTGTTCCCGCAACAAAATTGATTTTATCTGTTTGATATCTTTCTGAAAATTAAATCAGAAATCAGTAATAAAAGTTAGTAAATGAAACAATAAAAAAATTAGCTGCCTGTGAAGTCGGTTTACGGACGATGATTTTACATGATAGCGTCATAAGAAAACATTGATGAAAAATTACATACTTTTTGCCGCCATTGTTGTTGTAATAAACAATAGAAGCCACACTTCACTTTATAAACAGTTGACAAAACAATTCACATGTAGGTTGTGAACTGCCGCTGTCTTTCTTCTACTCGGACTCATCGGCCTATGGAGTGCGTTATCTAGTTTCCCAGACATTACGGTTACACCGCAACACTTCGCTCGTGTTTTCCTAAACTAATTTCTTGATTAATGATGTATAGAATAAATATTCGTATTTATTTTTGTCCTTGTCTAGCTTATAAAATGTTAGGACAAACGTGACATAGTAGCTGCCTTATGTCTACAACAAATCGCAATTCCGCAACTGCGAAACCCAATCTCGGCGCCACGCAGTATAAAAACATCTCTCGACGTCACTAATACAGTGAACAATTCGCACCTATCCTTTTTTTTTTTTTTTCGAACTGACCTACACTGCCAGCTTCTTAGGGGAGCGCTTAAGGCACTCACCCGATTTTATATAGACGACTAGCACAAGGGCGCACGGCACGCCTCGGCTTGGGCTGTCGTCGAAAACCCGAATCTAACTAGCTAAGCTAAACTAAGCTAAGCCTATCCGTATCATACCTGTATGGGTTCGTGAAATATACATGGTTACCAAGCATGTATGTTTCACGATCCCGTACACGTATTTTGTATATATCTATCTGTGTTCTAAACTATTACAGTTCGAAGGGCAAAAAAACAAACAAAAACAGCCCACCACTATGTGTACCTACGAGTGAGTGTGTGTGCACGTGTGTGGGGTGATCGGTGTTGTGTTGTAGACGAGTGTTTGATCGAATCAGTGGTACTCTGTTCGCGCATGCAAGCTGCTCGAGGGCTCCATTCCGGGGGATCGGACCTCGGCTAGAGCAGTTGCCGAGGGAGGCCTAAGAATGTGTGCTGGGGCAAAATTCACAGCCAAACCGCGGCGGCGTGATCTGTGATTACGCGGGCGTGGGCGCGCACACGCTGTTCTTCGAGTGACGAGAGGGTAATCTAAGTTACCTAACGTAATATCATCGGGGGGGTCGGTAAAAATGTAACGCGGACGTCTTTTATAACGCGGCGCGCCTGGCAGTGTATCGTAAGTCGCGGCGGATACCACTAACGGATTGGGATGATTCATGGCTCTATCGAAATAACTAGTTGTGAGAGTTTTAACGTACTCCCAGATAGACGGCATCTCCAGGTCCCTATGGAGGTCGACTCTCCGGATGTACCACGGGGCACCGATCGCCTTTCGTAGAAAACGGTTCTGTATTTTTTGTAAAATCTTAAAGTTCGCTTTTGACATATGCGCGAAAACGGGACAGCTATATGTCAAAATCGGACGAATACACATTTTGTAGAGTGTGAGCTTATGTCTGACGGACATTTTGCTCTTAGCACATAATAACGGATGCAGACGACCCAAAACCATAGCGGCTTTGTTTCGTACTCTCACTGCATGCTGCTTAAACGTGAGGCGTCTATCTAACGTGACACCGAGATATTTGACCGTAAGGGCCCAAGGAATCTCGGTGTCATACAATTTAAGGGACTCTATATTACTCGGACGCGGACGCTGAACCGGATCGAAAAAGATCGCAGCGCTTTTCTCGGGATTGACCTCTATACGCCATCGAAGAAACCATTCGCCGAGTTCCTCGATGGCCCTATTCATACGGATAGCTAAATGCGACGGCCGCCAATCGGAAGCGTAGATTACTGTATCATCAGCGTAACAACCTACCTCGAACCCCGGGGACCGAGGTAGGTCACTGATGAACAGGTTGAAGAGGGAGGGCGCGAGGATGGACCCCTGGGGCACTCCTGAACGTATCGGGTGGGGCTGGGACAACTCACCATCCACTCTATAGCGGAAGGTCCTATCTGTGAGAAATTCGCGGATGATGTGAACTAAACTATCCGGAATACTAGACTTGAACAGTTTGTAGACTAGCCCGTCGTGCCAGACCTTGTCGAAGGCCTTGGCGACGTCGAAGAAGACCGCTATTGTACGTTTCGGTTTAGGTTTGGCCGGACTGACCTGGGGCTGGGGGTCTTCGTTGAATTTAGAGAATATGTACTCCGTGAGGCGGTGTACTTGGTTCGTACACGAGTGTTGTGCACGGAAACCGAACTACTCAGGCGGCAGCAGATTCAACCTTGTTATCGTGGTCTGTAGGCGGTTCAGAAGGAGCCGCTCGTATAACTTGCCTAGTGTATCCAATAAACTGATAGGGCGATAGCTAGCGGGAAGCGTAGCTTTTTTGCCGGGCTTGTGAATGCCTATCACTATGGCCTTTATCCAGACGGCTGGAAAGTGACCCTGGGACATGGCAGCATTGAAGATGCATACCAAAAGAGCTATGATGAAGTCAGGAAGGAGCTTCAGTACCTCGTTCCTGATTCCATCGGGACCTGGGGACTTCCTAAGCTTCAGACGCTTGATAGCGGCCGTCACTTCGTCAAAAGTAACCGGGGTTAGGGTATCCGCGCGAGGAGACGCGAGAAAGCTATCTACCGCGGATTTTATCGATTCGATATGGACAGGGTCAGTGTTAGCAGTGTTTGGAGAACATTGCTCCTCTAAACTCGCGGCGAGACACTCCGCCTTGTCTGTACTATCAAACGCGGGAGGCAACCCATGACCTCTGTCTAACGGGGGCATCGATGCACTCTGCTCTGATTTAAACTTACGCGTGAACGTCCAAAACGCCACGTGGGACGGCTGGATATCCTCCAGGAGTCTGTCCCACCTGGCGCCTCGGATTTCTTGAATACGAGACCTAACTAACTTCCGTAAAGTACGTAAACGATCGCGATTTTCTACAGACGGGTAAGTGTCGCAGGCTCGAGTCGCGGCGTTCTTTTCCGTGATCAACGCCCTCACGTCGTCAGGGAGTATGAAGCGGCGATCGTTCACCGCTTTGACCTCTCTCGAGGTCACCCTGACGGCGGTCTGAAGGTGTTCGACCAGGGAATCGATGGCCAGATTCGCGTCGGCTTTAGACACCAACACGTCCGGAATTCTATTCAGACTCTCCGAGGACGGATTGTCTTTTAAATAGCTACATAATTTCGTGTAATCAGCTGCGCGCATGGGCTGAAAATCTATATCGAAGTCCGATCCTAGCTGCAAGATGACGGGGCGGTGATCTGAGTCCAGTTCATGTACGACTTGTATGAGTCGCACCGGAAGCTGGACATTTTTTAAAAGAGCTACATCTAACACTGTCGGTCGACAGTGATCCTGATAGTGAGTGGGTTCCGGCGGGGCTATGACGTCAAAAGCGAGATCGCCACTTAGTTTGTCGAGTGTCGCCCCGTTGCGGGAAGTACTCGAACTGTTCCAAATGACGCTCCCACTGTTGAGGTCCCCGGCTATAATAACAGTGTTACTTAACGCGAACAAAGCCTCCAGGTCGGACCTGAGAAGCTCTAAACTCGGCTTTAAGTATGCGGAAACTAACGTTATATCGGGGTGACCGGTCATTCCTAACCTGCACACTGACACTTCCATATTTGTGAGAACGGGCGGGTCTATCGGCATGCAATATAAACAACGCTTATAATAAATTAGAGTGCCACCCCCGCGAGCGACACGGTCGTTTCTAACTAAGTTATAGTTCGCGATTCGCGGATTATTCATGCTCGGCTTTAAGAGCGTTTCCTGAACTAATAATATATCTATCTGCCTATCGCGTAAGTAATCGGCTACTAAATCGCGTTGCGTGCGGAGACTTCTCGCGTTGAAAAACGAAAGACAAAGAGCGCGTGGTTTAATTTTACTCGGCGGAGTGAATTTTATTTATTATTAGTTCCTACTGTTTCGCGAGCGAGGCGCTGAATTGTCGCGGCAATGCCTGGGAAGACAGAGACCGCGTTAAGCAGACCGATATCACTGTTCCCGTTAACTATCTCGTTAAACGCAATGATGTCTTCTATACTATGCTCTAAGAGCACCTGGGACAGCCAGTCGATGCCCGACCGAGTAAAAGAGAAGAAATGAGATGGTTGGGCAGGTTGGGCGGGCAACGCTTTCGGAGCGACAGGCCGAGCCTGCACCTGAGGCTTGGAAGCCTGAGGTTGAGGAGGCCTGGGAGCCCAGGGGGCCACAGGGGCCCGCCAGGACTGGGGGGCGCGCGGCACAGAAGGTGCCACGCTCGACGCCTGGACCGGCGCTGCCGGGGCACGGGAGGTGCCCGGCAGGCCCGGGAAGGCCTCCACGGACATGAGAGGTGGAGGCGGAGGACGGGCGGAGACAGCCGGAGGCCTACGGGCTTGTCTGCCTTGGCGTGGGCGTTGCGTGCGCGGTGCACGGGGACACCTGCGATAGCTCGCCGGGTGACCCGCATTGCCGCACAGAACGCAGCTAGGAGGCTCGGGGGTCTCAGGAGTGCGTGCGCACTCCTTCGTGGAGTGGTCACCCAGGCACTTTACGCACCTGGGGCGCAGATGACATCCGCGGGCGGAGTGGCCATAACTCTGGCAGTTATGGCACTGCGACGGGGCTTGGGACTTTCGTGGCGGCTCCACAGAGATGCCGGTGAGGCCACAGATGGAGGTCAGAGTGAAGATGGCCTTCCCTTCCAGGGAACGGTCAAGGATGACCAGGGCCATAGGGTATGGGGCTTTGGTGCGGGGGTGGTACATGCGATGTACTTCACGCACTGGGAAGTTTTGCTCCTTAAGGGAGCAGGATATGTCCTCGGTGGATAGCTCCACCGGGACGCGCCTGAGAACGGCGCGAAGGAGGCGCTCCTCTTCGAGCGCGTGGGTGTAATATGCCAGCTTCCTCTCTCGGAGAAGAGAGGTCAGCTGGCGATGGTCAGTGGAGGTGGGAACCTTCACCTGCGCACCTATCCGACTCTCTAAATAACTAAATAGTGCGCACCATCACGGTCGGAGGGATAGCCCGCACCAGCACACCCGTCGCGGCCTCTAAAGTAGCCTCAAGCCTAGGTTCGTTTCCACAAAGTGGAGCCTACGAGCACTGTGCTATCGCGACACAGTTACACAAAGACCCTTTAGGTACACATATTGTGGAAGGGTTTTATTTTTTTCCTTTATTTTTCGTTTGTGTTACTTAGTATTAGCCAAATTATGACATACGAAATTCATGCACGCATTAGTGAAGCACATTTTTTTTTTTTTTTTTTTTTTCGAACTGACCTACACTGTTGACCCGGAGGCCTCTACAGATTTACCGGACTACTAAGGGGAGCGCTTAGGGCACTCACCCGATTGTTTTTAGGCGAAACATCTCAAGGGCACTCGGTGCACCTCGGCTTGAGCTGTCGCCGGATTCCCGACCTAACTAAGCTAGCTAAGCTATCTATCCATGCAATACACATATATGAATTCGTGAAAAATGCATGTGTGACCATGTATGTTTCACGAATGTATATGTGTATTTGGTATCTGACTACTGTGTTATGTGACCTATTTCAGTCCGAAAAGGGCAAAAAAACAGCCCACCACTGAGTGCCTAGATGTGCAAGTGTGTGGGGTGATCGTGTAAGTGTAGACCATGTGTAAACCACTGTATTCGCGCGAGTAACATACTCGAGGGCTCCACACCGAGGGACTACCTAGGCTCGAGCTGTTACAAGAAAAATCGCGACGAGTGTGCGGGATCGAATCTTCAACCCTCGCTCAAGGCGGTGAGCAGAGAGAATCGCGGGCGTGGGCGCAAACACGCATCTTTTCAGAGGGGGTCGAGCTAAAAAATAAAGTACAATGGCACGGTGCCGATTTAACTAAATAATTACGTAACAAATCCTAATGTATCGGTCTATTGTATATGAACACGCGGGTTCGTACTGATATTTTGATTTACGCGAATTTATTTATGCGCGGCGCGGGTTAATTGTTGTACCGTGGTCGCGACGGCCGGGAAAGCGGAGATGGCGTTTAAGAGCCCGAGCTCAGACGTACTATTAACTAACGCGTTAAATGCGATTATCTCTTGTACATCGTGTACCAAGAGAAGACGGGCTATCCAGTCTATACCGGAGGTCGATACTGAAGCCGCGATAGGTGGCGCAGGGGTGGACAGAGCCTTTTGAGGCTGGGGCTTGGCTTTAGGAGCCGAGGGAGCTGGCGGGGAAGGCCTTACGCGCCAGGAGAGCGCGCTCGGCGCAGGAGCGGATGCTGCCGGCGCACTGGAGGTGCCCGGCAGGTCGGGGAAAGCCTTCTGGCTTTGTATGGGCGGAGGCGGAGGCCGCTTCGTTCGAGCCGGCGGGCCGTGCGCCCTGGACCGGGTCGCACGACCGCCGCGGCGGGGATGGGTCGAGCGAGGCGCACGGGGACACCCGCGATAATTCGCGGTATGACCCGTCTGCTCGCAAAGGACGCAGCTCGGAGGCTCGATGGATTCGGGAGTGCGGGGGCACTCCCTAGTGGAGTGATCCCCGAGACACTTCACACACCTGGGACGCAGGTGGCAGTGCCGGGCGGAATGACCGTACACCTGGCAGTTGTGACACTGCGAGGGTACCTGGGACTTGCGAGGACGCTCGACGAATACTGGGGACAGGCCGCAAACCGAGTTGAGGCTGAAAATAGCCTTGCCTTCCAAGGTGCGGTCCAGTGTGACCATCACCAGGTTGAAGGGGGCCTTCGTGCGGGGGTGGCGCATGCGCTGCACGCTCCGGACCGGGAAGTCCTGAACGTTCAGGCAATCTGAGATGTCGTATTCGGTGAGTTCAGAGGGAACTCCTCGAATGACGACACGGAGGTGACGCTCTTCCTCGAGAGCGTGAGTGAAGAAAGGGAGCTGACGCTCCCTGAAATATTTCGTGAGCTTGCGATGCTCATCGGGGGTCGACACACGGATAGAAATGCCGGCAACAGTGTTGACGGCGGATTGGTAAGCGATTTCTTTCGACTTAAGGTCGTCCGAAATCTCTACCCAGCGGGCTTTGTCACGGAAGGTGACGGGAGGCGGTGGGCGTGGCTTTTTAGCCGCGACCGCGGGTTCCGCAGCCGGAGCTTCAGCCGAAATCGCGGCAGAGGGCGTGGGAGAGGCTCGGGGCACCCGAGCGCCACCTATATTCGACTGCTTTGGGACTGAGCGTCCCGTAGCTGAGTCGCTGTCGGTCTGATTCGCGGCGCGTGGGCGTTTACCGCGGCGCGTGACGGTTGTGAAACCGTCTTTATCGGCGGACGACGTCGCGGGCGCGGGCGCGGGCGCGGGCGCGGGCGCGGGTGCGGGCGCGGGCGCGGGCGAGGGCGCTGGGGCGGGCGCGGGAGCGGCCGCGTCAAGCTCCATGTCGGACTCATCGTCGGAGTCGCAGTCGGACGGCGCGAACGGGTCGTCGCGGAAACAGCGCGGGACTCCGAACTCACTTTTGTACCCGATACGCGCGTAAGTGCGTCGGAGCCTATCGAATTCCGATACTAACAACGGATTGTGTTGACGCGCAAACATATGGAACCTAATAAGGTCCTCGAGTTGGACGGTGTCATCTAGGGCCTTAGGGGCCTGAAGGGGCGGCGGGATCGCGGGGGTGGACATGACTAACCTCCCTGCCTGAGGGGCAGGGGGGTGCGCCTAATTTGAATCTAGCGGACAATCCGTGTCCGGGCCAAAGGGAAAACGCGACGCGACGCGAACGCGAATCTTCTCTTCAAACTGCACACGGCGCGGCGCGAGGAACGACGCTCTGCACGGCACACGACGCGCTGCACGACTCTCGAAGCGCAGCACGAGGCACGACGCGTAGCACGGCGACTCGACGCACTGCAAACAGTGTGCACGGCTTCGCACCGAAAAGTGCGGTTTAAATGGTGCACTAATGAGGTACACCGTCGCTCTGAAAAGAGCGTACGATCGACAGTAGCCGCTCGAACACACTAAACTTCCGGACACACACGAAAATATCCGACAACTGCGCGCGAGTTGCCGAACTAACGGACCGTCAGAGCTGCGAGCGGGCACGTGCGCACCCGGCCGCTGCTCGAACGAGACTCCTTTCGACCTGAAGCACATTTGTAGAGATTTGTATTTTAGCTCAATACGCGTTTGTTGCTATCAAGATAACAACCCAAACCGAGGCTGTGCCTATAGGCCTTCGTGCTAGTTATCCTTCGGTTGAGTGCCATAAGCATTCTCTAAAACAAGCCCGTGTCAGACCAATAGGGTGAGAGTAGAGTAGTGAGAACGAAAAAAATGCGCAACTCAATTGCCTGATGGATTTTCTAGGCAACAGTCGATCTTCATACGAAATGTATTTAAGCTTACTTAACTACATTGAAAAAAAAAACAAAATTGTTAAAATTTTACGGTAACATTTCCCTCGGGTCCAGTTATATTACGTTATCAGAAATAAATATTAATTTACCTCGAGTTCTCAAATTGTTATAATATAAATAAATGGCTTATAATAAAATTATATTTTTCATATGTCGACGACAAATCGACGCTTTCAGGGTACTTTCAACACAACTTTTTCGCGTCTCTATATTTTCGATTTCTTCGTACGGTTGTGATGTTTGCCCATTTAAATATATACCGGAGATTTATCCCCCTATAAAGAGGGCGATAAGAGTTTGCAATATCAACATACTATGTCAAAGAATCTCAGAAGTTTTTATTTTAGCTAAAATCTTTTTTGAGTACCGAATATTTTAACGTAGAAATTGTATTTAATTCCATTTTAGGTAAACAAATTATGTGTGCTTTTTGCATTATTTATTTTAATCTCTTCGCTTCAAGCGCTTATAGACAAGGAATTATAGTGATCTGCCTGGAAATAACATTTATTTTTATGCTTATTTAAAAAAAATCTATACGAAGCAATTTGTCGTGACGCCATATTTAATTGTATTTGCACTTTTAATCTTGAACGAATCATTGCGACAATTTTCTCGTTTAGAAGGCACCTAATTCTCAAAATTGTTGATCCAACGAGAGTAATCTCATTTTGGTATCATCGCCATTTTTATTTTATATGATTTTTTATTTTTGTTCTTGTTGGACTATTCTTAGTCACGCGATATACAAATCGCTCCCTCTTTCACAAAGAGACACTCAAATTTCCACATACACCTTTATTTCCTCATGTACACAATTTAAGTAAATTTATTTACAAACGGATTTTTATTTATTTGCATATGCAATGGAATAATTAAGAACAGCATTGAAATCGATCTACAACTATTTAAAGTTATTCGCCATAAGACGACACCAGATTAATAATACAAAAGCAGCATTGAAATAAATATGTTCACAAAGTTCAAATTGTACTATACTATAGTAAAATGAACTGGAATTGTAAAGCAACGTTACCTGTCATATATACTGACAAGAACACATACGTCAGTGGCGGCACGAGACCTACCACAATGAGGCCGCCTTTGTGCTCCATTTCCCTATATAGCACACGCAAATCTGTTCAGTGTTAACTGGCTATATTAAGCCTATATACGAGTACACGATCTACATATACTATGGATTCATTTCAGTGTATATATTAGACTATCGTTATACATTTTTATATGCATTGTCTTGTAACTTCATATTACTTGTAATTTCATATTGATTCCTAATTAAACATTTTTATATAAATTCAGCAAAATTATTGCATTTCGTCTATTTGTAACTAACTGCGAGCCTATTTTCGTATAGACAATGTACAAATGGGGCATGCTTGCATACCTCAAGATGTTCTCTGATGAGTTGTATGTCCAATTGTAGAGATTATCTTCGATTTCAATTTATATGCTTTTTCGACTTTTTCGACCTGAACAATAACTGAAAACATTGCATGAGCGTACCTATACGGCGCGCTTTTACCACGTTTCTGTAGATTTTTAAAATTCATAACACAAAAATAAAAACATTATTTGAATCTTCTCCCACCAATTTTATTTCGACTGTCGGGAAATTAGCGAAAGTTTCTACACATACATTGTTCTTTTTACTGTATGTTTTATCCGTAAATTAGTCTTTAAAACATATTTACATATGAAACGTCTGATTAAAAAATCATGAAAGTTCAAATGCTCATCAATTGAATGTTAAAAATGCTAAAAACATGGTAATTTGTCATTAAAAATATTAGCATTTCATTAATATTTTGACGCCATTTTATTTCTATGTCTTGCCACGGAATACACCCAGATTTTGATTGACTTAATAAATTTATGTTCAAAATGAGGTTACAAATTTGAGAGGAAATCATTCAGAATATTAATATATACATACCAAAACATTAGAACACAAAAGTAAACATCACTGAAAGCTAATTAATATTCTCCTAAATTTTTAAATCCCATTGCATTTTTGATATAATAAAGATATACAATTTCAAAGAAAATTACATCAAACTGATTCCATGTTAATTAATAACTAAATGCAAATGCTTAAAAATTACTCGGCAATATCCAATTTAGGTTTAATTTTCAAACCATAAATTCGGTTTAGCTCCCCGGAGCGGTGCGGAGCGGCGAGGCTGGATTGAGTCGCGATCTCTCCGTAAAATTACAGCGAACATTTTTATCCCTTTGTATTGCTATTGAACATTTAAGAGAAAATCCTCTTAGTCTTAGTAATTTTTTGTCACAATCTGCCGATGATGTTAAGCATCCGTGTACAATATTTTCGCTGTTATTGGATAATCTTAAGGCGCTTTATGAACACCGAAAATATATGTTTTACATAACTATTTTTAAAATTACTGTGATTTTGTATCCATAGCTAAATCTGAAGTAAATTAATAATAAGGTATTTTCTAATATATTTAAGTTTTTAATAACAACTAGCTATTGTCTATGGGTTCGATCGCGTTAACCTAGATTTAGTACCTATCTGTCAGGAACAATACTTTTTCTTGAATGCAAGGTACCATATGCTCGTTTTAGTATTTAAATAAGTTGTAGTATTTATATTATTTAGAATAACTAGAGTAGGTTGCGATGAACTTACATAAATATGTATAATAATATTACACACTAAGTTATGATAGTGTAAATACTATCATATTTGTTTTATATTACCTAACACCTTTGCAGTTAAGAGATATAACAGTTTACAATATAAACATATAGGGAGACAAATAATAATTAAGTCGAGGCAGTCTAGGAAAATGTGCTAAAATGGTTGCGCCTCGCGGCAAATTAAGTTTACGAACACAATTTTTCCGCAGAAAATAAATTTACCTACATCTCCGCTGTTCTGCGCCTCCTTATAACCTGTATTTTCTATGTTTACATTTTCAATCTAAATGTTCGTCTTGAAGTTTAGATACTGTCGAAATTATATTTAAGTCGATATATAATTTTAGCAACCAGTAATGATTAAACAGAAAGGAATTTAAAATTATTATTTTTAAGTTGTTACGACAACCTAATTGTATACGAGTACGTCATATCTATTTACATTAGTTTTTAAGTCAGATAATAATGAGTTTCAATTCTATCATTCAACTGCCAATTGCACAATGTTCATGTAAGTAGAAGTCTCGAAGGATTTTTAATTTAATATTATGAAAATATGCAATGCAACTAAGTGAAAACGATGCACATAAATATGTTTTTTTGTCCAGAACAACCTCCGAAACGGCAGAACTGATTGTAATGATGAATTTACTGACAAATATGGAAATTTTCAAAGTACTATCTCGGCAAAGTATTATGTACAATTCTCTCAGAGATTAAGTAGTGATGATAAAATTAGAGTTTTAAAACAATAAAAAATTGTCTACTATGAATCCAAATAGAACTACTCCCATAAAGCAACAACTATTTACACAATAACGAATACCGATACCAGCTAATATGTAAATACAATTACCGAATAACAGTGAATGTTTTATAGAAATCTATCATTATTTTACTTACTATATGACATTAAACATTAGCAAAAAAGGAAAAACTAAAATTGGAAGCTATTATTAAAATTATAATATTTACACTGAATGAGGTTTCAGAAGAGACGCTTCTTGTTTTCAATAACCTTAAAATAGAATGGGCTATAATTAACACACTTGGTACGTTAACCATACAATCTAAAGTTTATTTTCATAGAAAATTTATTCTCCAGTTATCTATAGTGATTGGCGTGGAATGCCGAGTTTCAACCGATTATACAAACTAGATAGTCAATAAAAAAAGGTATATTTAGAAAGTTCAAAAATTGCCAGTAATTAGTCAAGTAATGTAATTTAGAATACTAGCTGGTACTCTTGACTTCGTTTGCGTTATTAATTCGTATTTTATGTACCGAGAAAAAAGATGAAAAATATTGAAAGAAAAAATATACTTTGCTAATCATTTATTTATTTAGTTTCTTGTAGTGTATCTTAGCTTATAGTATTTCTTACTTACTATTTACATAAGTTAGTAGTAGTAGTCGAAATTAGTTACTTAAGTTATCCTGATATATATATTTTTTAAATAAGGACCTAAGAATCTAAGAAGGTCTAAGAAGTAAAACTAAAAAATAAGGATCGAAATCGACAACGACACACCATTATTATTTTGGTTATATAGATTCAGAAGGAGTATATTAATCAAAAAGTGTATTACTAATGTTTTAAAGGCTTCATTACATTCACTAGTACAAATTTATGTTATACGCTATTTATCTTCAAGATATACGTAGGTATTGAATTCATTTGGTGTGTATTTATTATGTAATATGATACAAACAACTGCTTACAACTTCTTCTGTATTAATTTACAATATAAAACTTATTTACAGTTGATATGTTTAAAACATGTTACTCAAAGAGAAATTCATATTTGTTCGTAAATAAATGTACAAAATTTGATTGGTAGTTTCAAAGATTACCTCCTACAAACAAACAAATTTTAGCTCTTAAATTATAGTATAATGACTTTAGACTATGACTATAACTTATGTCAGTTGAAATTAATAAATTTCTCAGTTATTCACTCAGTTCACTTAGTAAATGAATTTGAAACCATAATAATATATAAATAATTTTACATGAAGTTTTTTAAATTTTTATCACAGCAATTAATAATAATAAAAAAAAACCTTTTATAATATTTACGTTAAATTGAAGCGTTTACATAGGTACGTACACAGGTAACTTATGCTGAGCCTGTGATTGTCAAACGTATGAATATTATTTCCTTTAAGAAAGTTAAGTCAGGTTTGAAAATCGCTGATGAAAAATTTAATCCGGACCGTAGAAAGGTTTCACGTATGAAGTCTACTAAATCTCGTTCTGCTGCTGTGAAATATGAAATATATTTGTATTGCTGTAGTACTGTGTGTACTGACTGTACTTATATTATTTATTATTATTATTTATATTATAACGTTACATATAACAATAATATCATTGATGAGAAACTTTATGTAACAATATCACTGCGTTATTTTTGACGTTTCTAGTATATTTGTTTAAAAATAAACTTTTTAATTTATGTGATACTTAAATTATTAAAAATTTATCACTTTAAGAGTAAATGAACTCGAAATAATATAATATGATGTACCCAATTGCTTATAAATATTAACGTCGTAAGGATGTGATGTTTTCTTTTTTAACCCCCGTGTGATTTTTTTAAAACTCATATCTCAAAATGGGGGTTATTGCTTTAATTTTTTTTTATTTCACGACATCGAACATTGTTTTAATATTATATGGTTTAGTAAAAAAAAGTGTTCGTACAAATAAAAAATTATGTAATAATACATTTTACATCAAGTTGAAAATACTTTGTTATTTTTCCAAGTTTTGTAATAAAACAGGTATTTATAAAGCTTACGCTGCCAACAGTCTGTTGACCTGTGCCACATAAGGTCTACATTCGTTTGTATTAATCTTAAACCTTTATGGTTTTTGGACAGTCCAGGGGTTAAGGGATTGACATTTATTTTTTCCGCACTAATAAATTGTTAATTAGATGAAGTATGCAAAACCTATGATCAGAATTACGTTTCTATTTTGTATAGATATAAATAAAATGATACAGATCTTCTGTTGTGTGCGCATCACGCAAAAACTACTGGATATATTTCGTTTTTTTTTTGTTTAACTTCTTAGATACTTCGGTTCTATATAAAAAGAATTACCACGATATATTAATTGAATACAAAGTTATTAAAGTTTTAAGAACTTACGATTTAAATAAGCACTAGGTACGCGTTTAGATAGAGCGGAAATAAAACTATAACACTGTTTACAAAGAGACTCGTAAGTAAAGTTGTCTTCAATGTTTCTTTATCTATGTATAAAATAATATATTGTCAAGATAATAAACAACGTAAACGAAGTCGCGGGTATCAACTAGGTAATGAATAAAAACTAAAAGTCACTACATAACACATTAAGATCTAACCAAAAATTCCAATATTCGAAATTTCAATAGATTTCAATCATAAAGTGTAATTTAACAAATCAACAGATACTAAGCAAATGGTGACAACTACAAAAGAGTCGTCATAAAATAAACATATCCAGTTTTATGCATAACATTTATTTTATAGTAATAACTTATAAAACATTATTGAAACCTTTACCAGTGAATGCTCGGGCGGAGGAAATCATGTAGTTACAACACACATGAGCTAACAAACGAGAGTTGCAGTCACATCGCGACATTTAAATATGAATATGTCGTTCCCGTTGCTTCTCAGACGAGCTAGCTAATAATCTCTGATTTTTCCGCACATCTGCGCTCGCTGTCGATGCATAAAGCTACGATGTAACTAACTACTACGAGTTTATCGTTCAGCGGATTGCAATTAACAAGTAACGGAACACCGATTTCTATATTTACACTTCGTTTAATAATCGCATAACTCTATTTTCCTTCTTAGATGTTCATTTAAAAACGGAATAAGGGATTAATTCTTAACCCTTAATAACCTAGAGTTACAATTTTGATACCAATCTTTTAAACCGAATGTTCACATTACTATTAGTTTTTTTTTTATAGGTTGCCTGTACGTATTTTACTGTTGTATAATATTCTTTCCAATGAAATTATTTTTTTTTTCTAAATAAATATGTAAAATAAATATTGTGATTTTTTAGCTATTTTTCCCTTCATCTAGACACTCAAGCAAACACAGTAATATTAAAAATAAATCACTTTCGTAAATCAGGCCACTAAGGGTGAATTTATAGTATAAAGTGTATTGTTTTAAAAAAGAAAAAATAGTTCGATGTATTCAAACCACGTTCACCTATTGTTAGAGCTTACCGCTAAAGACTTTTGAGTTAATTTCGTTGGAATTTTAGACACAATTTTCAAATTTTAAGACCGAGTGTTCGAAACGACTATACGCTATGAATAACAAAATGCCGAAATAGCATCAACAGTATAATAGGTTGTAATGCACAAATGGCACAATGGTTTACGCTATTGCCCCAGTGTCACCCACCGCCGCGCAGCATGTCGTTTGCTGGAATCCCACAAAGAACACTGATTTTATTCGTGTCGTCCACAAAGTAATGTTTTGAATCTGGGTGTATTGCATGGTTTTAAAGTTCCTCCCAACACAGGTCTTGATTCCTAATGCTGGAAATGTCTTGCTTATTAATTTAAAAAACATAAGCAAAATAAACCGTATCAGCATATCCAGCCAATGTCGTAATATATGTACAATGTACAGTCTCAAATAACTGACTGCCAATAAACTCTAATTTCACTAAGAAAAAAAAAATATATATATATATATTTATACATACACTACAGCTTTTAATTCAAAAGAATTCTCCTAATATAGATACTTTAGTAGCCAAATGTAACTGAATGTCGAGGCGACAAAAGTAAAATAAAATAAGAAGATGATGACATGAAATAAAGTGATTCCATCCAGGGGAAGCAAGCCGATAACCTACTTACTGATCCGGCGTATTCTATTTGCCTGTAATAATCGCGATGACAATCTCATATTACATAAAAGATTTGCCCTCTTTTCGATCGAAATGCGATTTTCTCCCTTCAGAGTTATTGCTGGTTCGTCTCAAATTTTTGCGCTATTGAAAATGGAGACCTGCTCCATTATATGATATTTTTGAATGTATACGAGTGAATGAGGAGTTTTAGCACCATGGTGAATTTGTTAGCGAGATATTTAAAATAGCGAATATACCGGCTATTGTGGAGATCGTGTAGAAGAGAAATTACATTGTACTAATGTATACATTTGTAAAGTATATCACATTTATTCTTACTCCTAAACAACGTTGTAAGGAATTAGAAGATTATTTTATATTTTATTCGTCTTAAGATGTATTTCCGGAAACGTGACACTGACAATTAACGTTTTACAATAAATACCTTTTAAATTAGCTACTTTCTAATTAAGATAATCAGAATACTTATAATAACAATCGGGAGAGGTCTTTATTTGTCTATGGTTTTATTAAATGTTTTGCGTTGTAAATAATTTAAAAAAACGTAAAATAATTTTGGACTATTTTTATAACCAGTTTTACTTGTTTTATAAAAAAACTATACATCAAAAGACTCGAAATATGTTATTACAAATTATTAATTGATGAATTAAATAATAACATAACTTATATTGGTACGTTTATGTATACTGCATAGTACTGACTATATTAAAAATCATATACAACCCAGAAAAACAAAATAAAACATGAATTATCAAAATTATATAATGTAACCGATTTTCACGTATGTTTATCGCTTTACAATATACGATTTTAACAAACAATCCCTTCCTTGATTTGTGTTAACGTGTGAACACACATTCATTTTACTAGGGCTATTCAACAGATCTGACGTGATACTGTCGCCCTATTATAGAAGCTGTGACACACCGTGTGCGTAATGTTAACTAGTTAACAATTCGGCAAGATAACGTTAAAGTGAGCGAGCGAATTCGGCATTTGGCGCTTTTGCAGCATTAGTCCCGGGAATAAGTTTGTTCATTACTAAAGAGAACAATGCTTGTAGGCTCGACGGCAACGGAGGAAACGTGCGCCGACGCCGCGACAATAGACCCGCCCGCCTTATCACGCCGGAACGCGTCGGCCCGCTACCGACGCCGCCGCGCCGCGCGCCGCTCTCCACCGACACTCCGCCTCCTCGCCGCATTCCTCGACACCTCGCACCCACTACATCTACTTGACATATGAGCACTGAATAAATGGGAAAACTTTTAGCCGCCGTTATGGGAGAACGAACAATTGGTCATCTGTTGCGCGAAGGAATGCTTAAACGTGCGTTAATCTTATAAGACAACATACAAGAAGAGTTCATTAATCATTTGGTTTTCTTTTATTGTAATGTTATGTGAACGTTACATAAGTATTTATAAAATCGCGATAACACACCGTTTTCTCAGTGGAAACGAATTTTTGAGATGCGAATTTATACGCCCCTGGCGCGTTTCTTGTGCCTAGTACACGTTTACAATGTAATATATCTCAGTACTAGGTTAATTAATTTCGTTGTTCGATATACGTGAATAGTTTTCCATTCTAGAATATGTCATGTAGGTACGTAATTCATGTTTAATTTTAGTAATACCATATAATAAAGCACAGATGTAATACTAAAATAAACTCTGATTATCTGTTATAGTTCAGTACAACATTCCACTTAATTTGTTTTTGTAATTCTTTAAATTTTAATTTTTGAAATTTTCAAAATTTAGTTACCAATGAAGTCAATAAATTCATCGCTAGCTAGCTAGCTACGACCGAAGGCGCCAGACCGCGCCATACTTTCACTTATAACACTTACAGGAGGAAGTCCTAAAGTCGTTTGTTTACTAAGCGAGGACACTGCCTAATTAATTAATTGCCCATGTATTTATTAATGAAAATTAGGGTGAGTGAGCCTTTTTGAAAGCGTATAAAGAACTTTATGAAGAGTTTTTTAAAACTCTGCAGTCCAATGGTTAAGTATATATATATATGCAATTGGAGGCAAACGAACAGACGGGTTCCCTGATGGTAAGTAATCACCGCTGCCCATGGATACCTGCGACACGAGAGGCATCACAAATACGTTGCCGGCTTTTGAGGGAGGAATAGGCTCGTTTCTTGAATTCTACTGAGTTTTGTATGATATAATTTAAGTTATTAATACTCTGAAGAAGATTATAAAGAACATATATTAAAAAAAGAAACAAATACAAGTGGAAGGATGATTACAAGGAGAACAATGAAGAATCCGCACATGATTCGGGTTTCGAGATGATGGAACCGTGATTAAATTAACTGGTTCGTTGTCGACGAAACCTGCAAAATGTGCGGCGAACTACGACACCGCAAGACTACTAGAAGAAAACTAATTCAAGCCCATAAGAAAAGAAAAGTTAACGTCCGTAATTTAGCTGTAACTTTTTTATTTATTCATAATTTATTTACTTCTTAATACTATATAATTAATGGAATATAAATATTAAAAGGGGTTCTAACTAAATTTATTGTTTAAAATACTACTTATACAAATTTTGTATAATCTATATCGATACATATAAATAAAATTAGAGTGTCTGTATGTAATATTAAAATAATTACTTTTTACTGATTGGATATGAACGTATACACGATACTGATAACGAAAATACAATTTTTTTAATTTTTGTCTGTCTGTCTGTCTATATGTTCCGGGTAATCTCTGAAACGGTTGGACCGATTTTGACAAAAATTTCACTGGCGGGTAGCCAAAATTACAGCGGGTGACACAGGCTACTTTATTTTAGGCTAGCTGTCATCCATGGCTTCGTCTGTAGTACTATCTCCAAAACGATTGAACCATTTTTCACGGAACTTTCACTAACAGATAGCTGATCTTATAAGAGGTAATTAACAATTATAAAAAAAAACGCATGCGGAGCTGCGGGCAACAGCAAGTCTATACATATAATAAAAGGCTAACGAGACGAAATCTGTACATTTTATATATTTAAGAAAAAAATACTCCGGGGGCTCTGAGAATCAATGACAGAACGCATTTCTATTGTTTTTAGATTTTTTTTCTGTCTATCTGTCGTTTGTACGCGCATCAGGCAAAAACTACTTGACGGATTTTAACGAAATTTGCTATGTTGATAGATTATATATCGGTATAACATATAGGACATGTTTTACATATATATCACATTCGCATACATATTTATCTTACTTATAAGGAAATACTGAAGAGAAGCAATTTACGCAAAAGCTGCTGAACAGATTTTGGCATTGTTGACAGTTGTTTTGGGTGCTGCACCGTGTATCGAAAGTCAGAATTATACATTCACAGTAAAGGCAACTATTAGATATTGTAGTGCCACGTCGCGCCTCGAAGAACAAAATCGTTCACAAAGGTCATTGTCGAGTTTTGATACACCGTTTTATCTATGATTTTATTATTAATTATTGTGTTTAGAATTGAAATTTCACGCGGACGAAGTCGCAGGTACAGCTAGTACATTTAATAAAAATCTTATACAATAACTACATAATCAACTAGCAGCTGCCGGCAACATTGCACGCTTTTTTGTAATAACATTTCTTAACGTACTATTCTATAAGTACCTATTATCGATAATTCTTTTAATCTATACATTAAGAGATAAGACCTTTTACAAAAAACCTTGTACAAAAATTCATATAATCCGTTTTTGAGATACATTTAAAGTAATAAATATAAAATCATTTTTTTTTTTATTCGTAACTGTTTTTTATGGTTTTATTTAATGGCTACGATTTTAAGGTAAAATTCTATTACAAAACTAAAAAAAAAGTGTACAGATAGCACCACAGATTATTAATTCTAACTAATATTAAAGAAGCGCATGTGTTTGTTTGTTTCACGCCTTAATTACTCAACCTATCGTCATTAGATTTTGCGTACACATTTTCATTAGTATTAAAAAAGACTGTATAGGAAATGAAATTACGAGGACATGTATCCACCACTCACCTTTACACGGGGATCCGCTTCTTCGGGGTACCCCGGCTGACTTTGTGGCTTAGGTCGCTGTTCTTGTTAATAAGGCACTCTAGTCCACACTGGCACTAGGGCTTGTACAGGTTTTGTAGTGATATTACCAATATTCAATTGTTTTAAATGCAGTTACGCTCAGAGCAGTTAAAACTTTGCGAAATTCAAACATAGTTTCGTTGTCTGTTAGAGGGCAGCACTTGTGTTCGGATAAAGTGCGATCACGAATATAAGTGAATTGATATATTTCATATCACGTAAAATTAATATAAAAAAAGAAATGATTTGTGCTAATACATAAGTTATAAAAATACGGAACAAGGATATAAGACATCCAGAAAGCACTGTTTCCTAGAGAGAATTTAAATCTACCTTAAAGCGAGTGAAGCGGGGGGCAAGAGTTGGTATAGATATAATTTGAAACTGAATGTAGAGCATTCTTCAATTTCATCCTAATTTTATCCCGTGTATATTATAATAAACCAGTAATTAATCATAAATTAATTTCTTTGACTTTAATATTTCGTCTATTGTCTTTTGTTTAAATTCATAATAAACATTGTATATAAATTAAAATAAAATGTATTAATAAAATTCACTTTATAATAATGAGTTATATTCATTATATGTGTATTGTAACATAAATAGACAATTAAAGACCATAAAATTTGTATGTAAAATAATTTGCATATTTTATAATCATAAATAATTAAATTACAAGGAAATAAATATGCATTAAACTTTACTTTAAAAATAAATACTAACAATTCGTTTAATGATCATCTAAAAACGCATTTTTAGATTTAACCACTTTATTTATATCGTTTAGGTTTTTTCAGACTATATTTGTTTTATTATAAGTGATTAATTTCAAAGATTATAAATTTTAAAGTCACTTATATGAAATTTGTGTCGTTTGAAATGTAAACTAGTAATACAAAAAAAATATTTAAAATTACATAATTTTTACTTTAATACCTTAATTACGTTTTATGTTGGAATTTAACGCGGACGAAGTCAAAGGAAGTTGTTAGGTTTTACATAAATTCAAACGTTCGTGTGCAAGTTTAAACATTTAACTCGGATACTTGTTATTGTTCGTTATGTGTGCAATGTCCACTGTATACATATAGATATATATGCCCCGAATATATTGTGTTTTAGGTTATTGTGAATATGCAAGTGCTTTTTAATTTGACAGGTGAGTGAGCACGCCTTACTCGGACCTATTGTGTTGTAAAAGTATTGAAATTGAACGAATGCTGTCCATTTGGAACCAATATGAGAGCCGACAATGACCGGCTGTCCATTCGTTTCTCGCACTATGAATATTGAAATGTTTTTATTTTTTACATTTTTTTTCGCCTTTCACCTTTCCGTTTTCCATTCGATGATTTATGTAAGCCATTAATGAGAATAAATTGAATCAAACAGTGTATAGTATTTACTTTTACATATGCAAATGTATAGGTAATAAATACAAAAATAAATAAAGAGCACATAATTTAGCCCACGAATCAAACGCTAAACTACTCATATAACCCATTATCGTATTAAGCCATGAAGCCATGATACCAGATACGTGATTACACAATAAGTCTGTCTATTGGTAAGCAATTGGTCTGCATTGACAAATTGCATATAGCAGAAGCATGTTAATAATAGATCCATCTCAGCGCTGATTGCTATGTATGGCCGCTATTATGTGTCGAACTGCGATCATCATTCGCAACCACTGTAATACGTCACAAGGCATTAGCATAAACGCAAGCGTCTACGTATATGTATGCAAATTTGAACGATAACATTTTGTTAGATTTGACTTAATAGTATATAAGCTATGGAACACGAAACAGAATAAAAGTATACGTTTATGATAGATGTAACGGCTTTGTACGCGTGGAATTTACCAAAGATTTTTTACACTGTACACATATGCGTGCGGCGTGCACTACTGCGTTTTTAGTTTATTGTATTTAGCGGAACCCTAATTTATTTTTCTATCATAAAAGTAATCTAAGTTGCCAGTAAAAGTCCCGTCAAAATCGATTCAAATGTTCGAGAGATTAACCGGCAGAAACGAAGAGCGTTAAAAAAAGATCTGTTGTAAGTACCCGTATAAATTTTCATACCCATTTCATGAAAAGTTGTTATTTTGACATTACAAACAGACATTCCAATTTTATTTATTTGTATAGAATAATGTAAAATTATACCATAACTACTGTAATCTAGTATAACGTTTACATTGTATATCTTGGATTAAATTATTTTGTATAATATTATAAACAACGCGACAAAGACATTATTATATTTATTAGGGAGTACTTGCTCTTAAGTGATATTGTACTATGACAATAATATATCATAGCAAAATTACATTCTAAAACCTTAAGTATTCATAATTCAACTTTAACAAAGTTCTCATATTGGAAAGACTTAATTAAAATATTAGAGCCATATTTGTACATATACACCGTAGTCCGGTGGAACTGTAAGGGCCTTGCCAGGCTAACAGTGTGAGTCAGTTCGAAAAAAAAATACATATACGTACATATCTGTATATGTAACTTGCTTAATATGATTGTGAAAAATGATATCCTGACATTATTTTTGCTGAAAGATTCAATCAGAACATATCAATTCAATATAACTATTCTGATAAGTCGTGTTTTAGCAATAATTTAAATTTTAAATTTTTGATTCCCTTCAATATCTTAAGTGAAGTCACGTAATTTTTAGTACCATTGGAAATTTCCCCAGAATTTCTGTTTCTATATTCCATATATTACGTATTCAACAGGCAAGTGTTAGCACTTAACTTTTTAAATTTGAATAAAAATATAAGTCCAGATTTGAAAAGCACCACCATTCATATTCTGTAAGTACGGCTTGGCGCATTCGTCGGTTCAAATCGTTGCCGTGAATGGGTTACGATGCACTCGCACGTGTCTCTCACAACATCTGATTCACCAGCGATATGTTGAATTCAGAGCGTACCGTCATCCAATTTCGCTAGCTAAATTGTTCATAACGGAAGTTCATATCCGGACGCCGAGCCGCCCAGCGCTTCGGGCGAGATTAGGCGGTAATTACCATTTCCCGTGACACAGGATGCAGACAACGTTCACGAAGGAACGGTTCCTCCTGAGAATGGTTCCGTATTCGACGCCGCAGGAAGGAAAAATTGTCACTACAATCACCTAACTTCCATCGTTGTTTGATTCTTAATTAACTATTGTTTTCTATGTTCAGGTACGATGATCGGAAAAGGACGATATACTGCCAACTAAGTATCGCAATAAAAGCCCCTCGGAGAACACATTTGCGAAAGTATTCCTAAATCGAATACAGGCATAAATTGAGTGTATACTATTATTGAACCGGGGAAAAACTGATTATGGGAGAGTTGAGTGAAGCATCCTGTAAAGTTGTGTTGAGCGTATGCGCTTCTACGCTGCCGATATGATTGAATAAACGAACAGGGAGCCTCCTAATGAAACATATTGAACATGTATCGAATCACTTAGGTTGCGCCGAGCGCTCCTTTTCTTGGTTCTTGTGGCATGTCAACGAACCGTAGGTGTGCCGTGGAAATAAAATTACTGCGAAATTTGGTTTTAAGAGAAACAATAAATTGAATTAATTCTAACTTTGAAGCTCAAGAACAGTTTTTTTTTCTTCAACTTCATTTTATGGGACACGGTTTTACACGGGACACCACAACATTTTCTTTTGTGTAGCTTCAAAGATAATTACCTGAAGTCGTTTCTCTAAAATCGCAAAGGGGAGACGTAGTTAATGAATTAATTCCTTTACAGTTATGACATTTTTTTTTAAATTAACGCGTTATAAAAATATAAATTCGCTAATTATTTTTATTTCCAAAAAATAAGATTCTTGTAGTGTTTTCTTTTATAAACAGATATGAATATAAATTACTATACTTTAGCATATTTTAGAAATACACGTATTTCAGAATACACATTTTCGATTGATATAAGGATTTGCTTCTGCTTTGCTTCGGCTTTAATTTAAATTTTTTCTCTTAAAGCATAATTCATTCGTACCTGTCATAGAGGTCAATTACCACTGTAAATGCCTATAGATATTTGGATATACAGCGGTTGATCCCTAAATATAATTACGTAGAATTGTAACGTTATAAAAGCTTTATATTCTTTGCTTAGAGGCTTAAAGGTAACGCAATTCGAATAAGATCTTTCAAGTTCTTGAAATAAAAATTACTGGTTACCATCTTTATATATAAAATTCCGGTGTACAAGTATTTGTAATTCTTCTTACTCTGGTAAAGGGATTTTGATTAAAATTAATTTATAATTATGGGGTCACTTTGCTTTTTATTACTTATAGTTGGACCTGTTAGGAGGCGCTGTTGTTGAAATATACATATTTTTCTGTATTTTCATTTTTATTTTTCAAGTAATACTTATTTGGCGCGTTAGGGCAAAATTATAAGAGTAAATTTAGTTTATGGCACGCTTTTTTTTTCTAACAGACCTACGCTGTTGACACCCTTTCGTGGCTTCACAGCTTCACCGAATTACTAAAGGGAGCGCTTAAGGCACTCACCCGATTGAGCAACGAGCGCAGGGGCCATTCGGACGTCGGCTTGGGCTGTTGCTGTACATGGCAACATTCGCGCATCGATCTAAACTAACCAAGCTAGCTAACTATTCATACATTGATTCGGTCATGAGACATACATTTTCATGCATGTCTCACCAACACATACATGTATTTTTACCATGCGCGTGCACAGCGACACCTAAAAGCGACACCATGAAGTTGGTTGTTAATTGTCTGTCAAGTTTTCGTGAGAACTAATAACTATATTCAAGGTGGTTATTAAAATATATATGAAACTACAACACGTGTTTTGTATCGGTGGAGATAAAAAAATATATTCATACATATATGTATTTGTGAGTAAATTCATTTATATCTATATGGTGGTAAATGATAATTTATCCTGAATGTTAGTGTTAAAACTAGTTTTTATATTATAAACTTTTTTAATTGGGTTTATACATTTGAGGTTAACTGTTGGTACATTTTTTTTTCATTTGTTTACATTATAAATTATTGCTATTACATTCTTATTTGATAAATAGTTTATTCTACTTCTTTTTGGTACAATATTTGATTCTATTTGAAATAATTT
Organism: Antheraea assamensis; assembly: GCA_035772565.1. Lineage (NCBI taxonomy): Eukaryota > Metazoa > Arthropoda > Insecta > Lepidoptera > Saturniidae > Antheraea > Antheraea assamensis. The sequence continues at coordinate 7,253,326 of JAQQSE010000031.1, read as the reverse complement.
TCAAGCGTCTTAAAGTTTATTTATTAATTAAAACGTTATCAATAGCCTTTAATGTCTATTTTTAAGCTAAAAACGTCTAAAAACCACATTGTTTCAATTAGTTAAACATTCTACTATAAAAAAGTGTATATATTTTTAACCATGTTTCAGCATAACATTGTGACAATATAACGTGTTCCGGCGACACAAACAGCTAAACGTGCAGCTGACGGCAAAGCCCTGTGATTTGAACGCATCCTAACTGCCTACTGGAAAAACATAAGCTTTTATTTCATGTGTCAACTATTGTACCAATGCACGAAGCGTGGTCAAATCGAAATTTTTATTTATTTTAGATTTATTTTGGTTGTTACGTGTATTTTTTTTTGTAATCATGTTTGATTTACATTTTGTTAGTTAAGCAAATGAAGGAAATTAAGAATGACAACTGTTGGTTTTCTTTCAGAAGGTGAAGCTGACTTTAATAACAGTACAACTGAATAGTTCTTTTAATTCTGTTATGAATTTTTGCAAAGATAACTCATTTAAAATAGATCCAAATGCCAATCGACAACTGCCATTGAAAGATATAAGAAAATAATTTGCAAAAGAGAGTTAAAGAGAAGTATTATTAATGATTTAATGTATTTTTATTATTATCCATTATTCTATATAAATAACATTACAGAGAGATTTGCCGTTGTACACGAATCACGCAAAAAGTATTGGATAGATTTGAATCAATTTTAGTTAGATTTTCTTCTTAGAAATGCGGTCCTTATATAAGAAAGACTGTCACAATACCTTTATTTAATATAAAGTTATAATAAGGTAATGAAATATATATAGTAAAGGTATATATAAACATATAATGTTTCATAATAATATAAGGTATAATATAACGCAAGTACGGTTTTTAAAACAGTTTTTTTTTTCGAACTGTCATACCCTGTTGGCTCTTATAGTCTCTACAGATGCACCGGACTACTAAGGGGAGCGCTTATGGCACTCACCCGATTTGTTTAGGTGATCAGCGCAAGGGCACACGGTGCGCTTCGGCTTGAACTGTCGCCGATTCAAAACAGTTCCTTTTTGTCTTCCCTATATTAAATATATTGTTCAAATAATAAACAATGGATACATAGTCGCGAGTATCAGTTGTCTTTTGAATAATAATATATGGAAAAATTATATCGAACAGTCTGCAATCGAGTTTTGTAAGTACGTACATATATACATGCTAGTGATAAATTCGTAGTTAGATATTATATAAAAAACGTGATTTATCAATTTATTGTAAAATTAGCATACGAATAACAGACTCGGTAACTTGTAATCGTCAAATTTAAGTATCCGAATCACTTCGAACAGTCGTCAGTGTTGATGTTACCATGTAACAATTATTCTGATAGTTTATAAAAATAGTTTGGCATATTAATCAAATAGATTTACGGTGATTCACACCAAAGGTGAGTTAAAAAGTTTTATCTCATTGATATTTCTGTTAAAACAAATTGGCAATTCAAGCCTATTAAAGTAATTCCAATTATAGTAAAATGAAATCAAAGTAATATAGTAGCATTAAGTATAATAATAGTTTATTTGTGTGTGGTCTAAAAAGTACATTAAAAAGCCCAAAACTTTTGTATGTAAACAGAATGCATTTCTGATCCTAACGTGTAAACAATTTAAGACAATAATGTAGACTTATCTTCTCTTAGAGGAAATTTGTATAGAGACCTCTATTTTTTTATATCATATATTTGTATTTTTAATTATTATTACTTTTCCTTTATATATATATTCTTTCTTCTTCATTACTCTTTCTTATTTATCATACTGTTAGCTATAAGATTTCCATAAAATAAACACAATAAATAAAAATAAACAAATACGCTATATTACATAACAAAGAGCTATAAAAAATAATTAAATTACTGTATTTGTAAACATGTATTTACTTATAGATATTATAAAATCTAGAGGTTTGTTTGTTTTATCGTGTAACTACCAGTTCGATTAAAAAAATATTTTTATTCTTTTCCCGTTTTACTTGATATGATTAGTAAATTATATATAATAAATCCATAAAATATGGATATTAAAAATAAAATTAATAAATGACAACCTCCAGCGAAAACTCACGTTAAATGTAGAAATATACAGAATCTACAATCTAGAAACCAACAGCGTAACTTGTGCTCTCTACCACTGAACCCAAGATAATAATAGCAAATATAATGATTGTAATAAATAAAAAGCTCCCTTGTATAGTAGCGTAATAATGTTAGACTATTGCATAATAAATTATGATATCCAATAAATTAAAAATAGTTACCTTTTACGTGTATAAACGTTGAAATATTTTATTTTATATGTGTTTCTTTATGAATACAAATTGTTTTGTATATGACTTGTTTAAAACTTCAGAACAAATTGATTTAAAATAACCTTTCTATATCGTGCTCTTATGTACTCGTGCTCATATAATTAGGCTCAAAAAAATTAACTTGTAACTTGCAAGAATAGAATAGGCTAATCTTGCTTCACATACCGTATGCGTTCTTTTTGTCATGATATTCTTTTTAAAGTAAATTAATTTATTAAATAATAATAATTTATTATAAATTAATACAAATGTTTGATTTTTTCTCTATTTCTTTTTTGTTTTTAATTTAAATCTACTGAAAAATAAATTCACTCGCAAACAAGAATTCGCATACTTTCAAGAAAGGTTGCATATACTCGTATTTGGCAAATTTTTTTTATTGTGTTTATAATTTTTAGAACAAGGTTTGTCTGATAAAAAATATTTCAAAAATCGTACGGAAAATGAAAATTTTTACTAAAAAACAATCCGTATATAAAGTGAGTGCAACAGAAGGCTGTAGGGTTACCTTCAAAATATTGATAGAGTTGAACGATTAACGTTCGTTTGTTCAGTAGCCATTTTATTTTATGACATGGTCGTATTGTGAAGTGAGTATTTGGTAGACACAAACCTATCGGGAAGTTTATTTTCTCCACTAACTTATAAATAAATAAAATATAATCGGTAACATATGTGTGTAAGTAGTAATTACAAGTGTAATAAACAAACATTTTCTTCTTTTATCTCTTTAATTTCCAATCATTTATTTTGGGTTGGCTGTCGAGTAGCCCGGTGAAACGGTAGAGGCCTTGCCAGGTCAATAGTGTAGTCAGTTCGAAAAAAAAAGGTTGCCTGTCGACAAGTGAAAATACATTGTAAAAATTATATGTAACAAACTAAGTAAACGTATGAAAAGTACGTACGAATAGCTAACAAAACTAACAAATGCAAATTGAAATAGATCACGACATAAGGCGCTAATGGGTACAGAGCGTTCAATAAAGTAATTTGTCTTTTAAAATAGATACCTATTCATATACGCATTATTATTTTATATGTAAACAAGTATTATTATAGTCGTTTAAAATCAAAAATGCTTTATTTATAATGTAGTTCACTCGTACCATAATCTAGCTAAAACATTTGATAATAAAATTTAGTAACAATTGAAATAACATTTATGTTATATTATATTTATTACTAGCAGGCCCCGCGGACGTTGTCCTGCCCTAATAATAAAAAATATATACTTATTATATACATAGAATGCTAAAGGTAACTAATGTATTCAATTTGATAAGGATTAATACTGTATCCGTCTAAATAGCTTTCCAATTACCTCATTGTACGTGATATTTTTTTTAGAAGAGATATGGGTATAGTAAGCTATCCATAAAATATGGGTATATGCCATCTTAGACTTTTTTATAGATCTATAAAAGAGGAATATCTCACTATGCATTGTTTTGTTATGTCTCAAAAGAATTAATCAGCGTTTTTGATGAAAATTCCCAAACGGCTTGACTTTTTCGAACACTTCCAACAATTATCGTTATATTTCAAAAAATTGACTCAAAATCTTGACACATTATATACCTAAACCTTTTTCATGTATTACTCTATCTATTGGTAAAGACCGCATTACAATCCGTTTAGTTGTTTTTGAGATTATCGCGAACAGACAGACAGACGCGGCGGACGACTTTATTTTATAATATGTAGTAATAAATACTTTAATATTACAAATATAAATAGTATGTTAGTTGTTTGAGTAACGCTCGAACGGCGGGACGGATTATTTTTTTTATTATGTACTAGTTTCTGCTCGATTTTTTGTACTCATGAGATGTCTATGCAAAATCGATTTATAATCTGTTTAGTAGTTAAGTTGTGGAAGCGTAATAACCAAACTCACATTCGCATCAATTATATCGTGAAATAGAACAAGGAGCGTATTTTCTACCGCTATAAGAGCCTTAGCTATTAAAGTATAACTATTACAGAAGTTGTATTTACGCTGAGAGAACAATATTGCAATTAATTAAAAATAGCCTTATCCTTTATAACTACGTCTTATACAGAAATGTATAACGTAATAATTGAACTAATTACTTGCACATTTAAACTAAATGTCAAATACCTTTGCCAGAATAACACAACCAATACTAATACAATACTAAAATGTATCTTCTGTTGAAATACCATGCATGCATTTTATATCAACATTCAAAAAGCTTTCCGGATATTCTCGAGAATAGTAAAAGGGGACTTGCATAATATTGAATATTTTCTACAGATCAAGATATCGTTGGATATTGGTGTTCCTCAGCATTTACTTTAATGTTTCTTGGTGGGTTTTTGTTTACGTAAATCACGGTAAGTTTAGAGTGCACCGACACAAGAAAGCATCAGGTGCGATATATTCACGCAAATATTGTATGAAAATACTTAGAATGTTAAGCGCTAGGCTCGTCCCCGTTAAATATCGATAAAATTATATACCATTAGCTTTTGTCCGCGGCTTCGCTTGGGTTAATATTGATTCGATTTATCCCTCGGGAACAGTACGTTTTTCTGTATGAAAACTCTAACCTACCCTATTTCCTTTTCTATGTGGTTAAAAATGTACATGCAAAATTTCATTTTGATTGTTTGAATAGTTAAGGCGTGAAAACGTTACAAACAAACAACTTATATTTGCATTTATAACATTACTTAGGAAGTTAGGATTTAGCCATGGTTTTTATTTTGACAAAAAATTAGTTTTCTTTCAATAATATCATTTTATAGGCCCTCGAAAAAATTTAATTACTTATGTGGAATATGAAAGTAGAATAGTTTCTTGTGATACAATACATTGTAGGAGCTATCAGTATAATATAGCCTTTTATATTCATAGTACTTTAGCTGAATAATTATAACAGTATTTATATATTTCTTTTATCAATGTAACTCAGTTAGTTAGCGTTAGTAGTTTGAACCTCTTAAAAATTATGATCTTATAAAGCATACAAACAGACACGAATGTATTTTTTTTATTTGAAGATTTCTTAACAACAACCTTTTGTAATCTATAGACTTAATGATAGCATAGATTTAATTTATATTAAAAAAAAACAACTAGGTCAAACCGCATTAAATTATTGAAGTGAAATAATTTATATAAATGTAAATAAAAAAATAAAGCGAATTTATTTTGTCCTCTGTACTTAGTCTTTTTGTTAACATTTTACATAAAGAATTTTCTTTTAAATTAGTTTTAGTCATAAAAAATGCAATTAAAATATATTCGATATCGAGTAGTCAGAAGGCAGCGAGGTCGGGTCGAGAGCGGAAAGGCAGCGCGTCGCGTCGCGTCTCATAGCGGCCGCGTCCACAGCCAAACGGTAAACACTTTGCTGTAATCTCGAGATGAGAAAACTTTCAGTTCTCTTAATTCAGAAACTTATTCAACAATCTAACAACCTTAGTTAGAACCGCCCAACGGACATAAGACAAACAAACTCACGTTATTTATATTTCTGATGCTCTTTATTTATATATTAAAAGTTCAAAACGCGGTATTTTTCAATTAAAAACAACATTTCTGGCATCACCAAACTATACAAGTATTCTTTTATATTAATTGAACATAGTATCTCCATGAAATTACTACATTACAAAACAATATATCTATATCAATAAAAACCAATTGGCTAATGTATGTAAGCGTATCACTTCAGAACAGCTGTATCTATTTATCTAAGATTTTTCTTGTTGTGTTTTTAATTTTCAAGACAAGAGTTGTATGAGAGACAATGTTTGAAAAATCGTGGTCAAGGTCGTGGAAAAGGATGATCAATTTGGGTTAAAAAATCTCCACATATAAGTAAGTGAGTCACTGACACAGCAGACCGTTGCCATTTTATTTCATTAAATAATCGTACTGCAAAAGGTAAACTTAGTCTCATTTCCTTCATTAGTACACGCATGTGAAGTAGAAGGGGGCAGCTAGTTGTTAGTATAACTTAGAACATTCGTATCAAAATAAATCGAATTACAATAACGTAGTTATATACAAGGGTGTGATATGATAATAATATATAAATAGTATAAATACACTTAAATATATCAGACAATTGACACTGTGAAGTGTTGCTCTTAAGTGGAGTAAACTCGTCGACGTAGACAAACAGGCATTATAAGATTATTTGATACACTACGTAATGCGGCTGCAAAGTCGCCGCGCGCCGCGTCTACGTAGCAATTCTGTATCTCGCCTTATCTCTTTGCGTTCAATTTAGCGTCCTTATCCGTGGACCTCGTGTCTTAGTCAAATTTGAATTCTATAAGAAATGGTCGTTGTATGACTGGATTTCATTAAATTATATTTTCACGATTATAATTTGTAAAAGCGTTGTGCCAACGACGGCAATAGTGTTCAGTTAATGGCAATGAAAAAATATTCAAGAAAAATATCTCGCAAGCATTTGGATATAGACAGGTAAGTATTACAGATAGTTATTAAAATAAACAGTATATAAAGACTAAAAACTACAGGTTTTTATTATAGTAGAATCTTTACCTTTACGTGAAAATGATTTTGATGTTCCACGAAGGACTACCTATTTCATCTGGACTAATTTTGTAGACTGTCTTTTTTATTTTAATTGCAATTTTGTCATTACTACTTAACCCGAACACCAATTCTGCGATTTTAATTAATTTAACCGCTATGTAAAAGTATAATAATATTTATTCTAGATTATACTACGAAAATTTCTCTTGTCTGCCAGTAGAAGTCTCGTTAAAATCGTTTCGGAGATGAACACAGATAAATAAAAGACAATTGAACATTATTTATATATGCATATGGATCAACATTTCTAATATTAAAATACATTTCAATAGTTTTAAGTAATTTGTAGACGGTATTCATTTGACAAAGTAAATGTTATATTCTGATCCTTATATTTGCAAAAGGAATTATTATAAGTGTTTATTGTAGTATACTTACATTATACCACGACTACAACTACAAGTCTAGTCTAAGTCTACAAGTACTATAGTTGTGATTTTGATCGCGTTATATTTAATCTGTCCCCCGTAAACGGTACATTTTTTCAGAATGGAAGGTAAACTGAATCCTGATTTTATTTGTACCCCTCAGAACGTGCATACAGAATCTCATGATCTGTTGAATAAGGTAGCTTGACAAACAAATTCACATTCATATTCAAAATATTACTTAGTTACACACAATAATCTGAGTCAACCGAACAATTCCACTAAGTGTATACACTTACCAAATGACTAACGCACGTTTGTAACACTCATTATAAAACCATGTCCAAACTTATTAGAAGTAACAAAACAAAAACAATGACATCACTGTATAACAGAAAATATCTCTCATACAGTTCAGTTTTAAGTTCAATTTTATTTAGTTGATGTATTCTGTAAAAATTCAACAGCCAAGGACGCGAAAATATATAAGCGTAATTTTCCTATAGATGAGTCCAGCAAACAGAAGCCCACTGTGCGAAGCGACCGAAACTCATCCGGGCGTCACCATTACGGACATGGATACAGTACACGAAGAAAACGACAACGACAGGTACGTACGTCATACAGTTAGTATTAGAAGTTACGTGTAAATAAAATAATCGTTCCTTTGTAAAAAATAATATTTCATACATATTACATACAATTTACTAATGTATTATAGGATATTTGATAAATATATATTAGACAGATGTATTTAAATCTTTTATATATTTCCGTCGTACGTTTATTAGTTTATCTTACACGTCGGAAACGTCTTCACATGTTATTTTCGCTGACTTGAGTCCGATTCGAGTTTAACTTGTATCATAACCAGAATTATATTGATACATTAACTATAATTATGAAAATTTTAACTTTTATTAATTAATTATAACCTAATCTTTGGAATACATTTTTTTTTTGTATTATTTGTAACAAGGGATTTAAAAATAATGTATCTGCTGTATCAAAGACCGTCTGTCTAGTCACCATAAATACAAATAGATGCGGTTTAATTAAAGTTTCCTTTTGTAACTGCGTTTTATCTCAGTAATTAGTTTTATCCTATGTTAATTTAGTATTTCTGGCATGTCTTTTGTATGTAACCACAATGTGCATATATTCCGAGTTTGATGACATAAGCGATGCTGTAATAGATCAAGCATATATTATTTTTGATAATAACAAATATGCAGAATATAAATAACTTGATAAACATTGTTATCGTCATGTATTGATCCGACAAAGGTTTGATTTCGAGCGGTTTTATCCAATAGTTCTTGATTTTATGAAAGTTTAAGAGTAATATTATTATTATTTCAAGTCTCAAGGGCTAATGTTAAAGTATGATTGGATTGTATTTTAAACTACAGTATTCTAAAGTATTATTCTATACAGTAAGTGTTCTAAATTAACTTTAAATTATAAATGTGTACATTTGATTTACAAGAGCCCTTATGTATGTGTTTATACTATTTGCAAATGTCGATATTCAAAATATACAACCAATATTCAGAATAGGATCTCGGACACATAGCTTACGAAGACATTTCCGCCGCGAAAGTTATGCAGTTTTTGGAGATTTGGGGCTCAGAAAGAGTCGATACACAGCAGTTCAGATGTTACTTTAGGTATAAAGGGTGTTCTAATTTATGACGGTGATCAAAAAAAATTATAATGGCTATATTTTTAAGTAATGATGATACCATTTAAATTATACCTAAGATTATATTATTTTAAATAATACTTTATTAGAACTTTTTTCTAATATATATTTTGTTACTTTATATACCAATATTTGCATTATCGATAAATGGAAAGCATATAAGAAATAGTATTCGTTGACAAAGTGTAACTTATAAAAAAATATAGGTAATACCAACATTAACACAGCGTCTAGAATTTTCTAAATGTTAGCTATATAAATATGTAGTTTGCATGTTAATATTAATTTAAACATTTAAATCGTGTATTGTATTTACTGTTATAATAATACGCAGTTCTAAATCAACATATATGATATAAAATTCAATATCTATTCAATTAAACTAACACCGAACAAGTAACATACAATATTTTTACAACACTCTGTTTATAGAATATATGAAAGCATTACATCAATTCAATTGCACAGACAAAGGAAAATATCGATGCAGTCGGATAGAGGTACAAAAATATTTATAGCATATTATATGTACATATTCTATGTAACTGGACATCCGGAACTTCTTCTAGATATTCTTTTGTAACACCTACATAAAAAAAAATATAGACATGAGTTCACGAAATAATATAATTAACTTCACTTCAAGAAATAAATTTATTTTATTTGAAAACAAAAATTGTTAACTAGTTCTAAGGCTAAGTGAATAATCTAGTTTCGCATATTGGAATTTTATATCCAATATATTACTCATTATTCACAATGAAAGCAATAGCAATAGCAAATGAAGAAAATAAGATTAGACTACTAATAGATAAATAGGAAATTTTACAATATTAACTACAAAATATTCATAAAGAGACTTATAGCAGGTAAGTAAACGATCACGTCATATAGAGGTTTCATTTCTGCAATCATATTCAAGAGTCAAATATGTTATAGAAAGAGGTGATATATTACTGCTATAAATAGGTTTAATATTTTAATAATATATGCTAATGTACTTTCAAAAAACACTTAAGTCGTTTAAAGTTACAATTTTTGTTCATTTATATGCCAATTATTCAAAAATGTACAGTCGATGATACGATACCATCTGCGAAAAAGAACCTGTTTACCAATATTCAGTCTACTTATAAACTTTTAACTCGAAATATTTTATTAAACTGCTACGTCAAGCTGTGAATCAATTAAATGAATTTCATACTTGTATATTCAGTAATATCGATTATGCTTTGATTATTTATGTTTATCCCTATATCAGTACAAAAAGGAACTAAGAAGCCAAATAGAAAATAAGCGAAACATCGACTAACAGCACTCATACCATGTCATCAATTTTTTAATGCTAATATTTTATGACTGTTCTAAACAGTGATGATTCCTCTTATTCGGATCTGGGGCGACTTCGCGAGCGGACCCGAGCTATGTTGGGTACCCCAGCGGAGCCGCTTGTACAACACTCTCATTCACAGCCCAACAGCCGCAGAATGTCCAATGATATCGAATCCAAGCTTGCTGCTAACCTTAATACTAGGTATGATTTTATTTTATTTTTGCATTATAACACATAAGAAATGACGCGAGATTCAAGCATTGATTGGCTTAGTTGAGAGCGTGTTCGAACATCGCTTCAATCGACGAAGGTTCGAGTTCTTCTGACTTAGTCGGAGTTTTCGGTGAAGGGAAGCATCGTGTCGAAACCATACTATGGTGGTGGTGGCTTTTTCTAAGCCCGTTAATCTAGTTACTACTCTCGAGTTGAAAGTTTATCGCCAAGCAACTGTTTCGGCAGATGCACTTGAGAACCAGCCCTCCTATAGGTTTAACGTGTTTACCGTCTTAGACCGCATCATCATTTATCATTAAATGAGTTTGTGGTTAAAGTCTAAAGCCTATAAAGTATAAATAAATTACAGAAATGTACTTGATGGTAAGAGCAGAATATACGAAAGATAACGGAAAAGACCGAAAGAGCTACAATTCTACGACAGACTTCCTTGTTATGTTGGCATCTGACTGTATACACTGACTAATTCAAAAATGCGACAAACTAAAAGAAAGATGTCATAACGGGTTTACAGGTGATATGTCATGACAGGTGCACCACAGACGGGTACAAATCCCTACGACCGGCTATACACCGCTTGTCTCTGTAGTAAGTGCTATACTCGTATATACCTGATGAAAAGTGGTTGCTATCTAGCCGGACATAATTACCATGTCCTACTTTACCATACCATATATCAGAAAGAAAGATTTCAATTCTAATTTTATTTGAAAAATATGAGGTCATAGTTCACGGTTTCTTATAATTTTCCATCGTATGCAATTGATTTCGAGCATTAGAAAAAATTAACTATTTTATGTTAATTTGAGTAGGTAAAAAATTATGAAAATTCGTGTCTGTAAGTATAGCTTTCATTGTTTAATAGACTGAAAATACCCACATGTTTAACTAAACTAAATATGTCAGACAAAAGATTATAGAAACAACAACAAAATTGATGATTTCGAACGCACAAATCTTGCTACAATAACAGACATTACCGATATATCATCCATAGTATATCTTTTTTTTACTGACTACTCTGTTGATCTGGCAAGGTCTCTACAGTTTCACCGGACTACATAGTGTTATTTTTACAGCATACATACATATATATACAACAATTATTATTGGGAGAAATGAAAAACAAGAAATACATTTTTTATATCGAAAAGATTGTTCTCTATTATTCTGTTTCTTATAGATCGTACAAGGAATATATATATATGATGAACATTTTATATACTCTATATTGTACGAATATTTTTAATGTGCAGACGTCCATCAGCAATTATAGCGGCATTCCGAAGACCTTCGCAAGCACTTGCGTTATGTGCTGCAACACAACGCCGATTCCTCTCAGAGTTGTCGCCGCACTCTCGAACCTCCGTCGCCTCCACTAACCACGACACATCACCTTCGCCTGCAGAAATCTTGGGACAGTAAGTCAAACAATATGAAGTATATTTAAAATAACATGTTATGTAAGTACATAAGATAAAAATACTAGCGAAATAATAATATAGAAAGTATAATTAAAAAAAAGATAGTTGTACGTCATAATTTCCTTAATTTGTATCTACCAGCTTCAATTTTAAAAATCTTAATTTGTTTTTTGCGCCATTTTATTTTAATATTATTACAATTCTCAATTACAATCAGGTCAGTTGTAATTAATCGAAATATTATCCTATAGTAATATATATATATATATATATATAATTGCATTAGTTTTCTTATCGTTCTAAAAAACATTGCGGACCCAAGTAAATACACACAGAGACCATAATAGACTTGACCTTCAACACACACAGATGAAAGTGTTACAGTATTTGACCCTTAATTTGAAAATTATCGCCAAGCGCCTGTAGATTTATTTCAACAATTGTCATCCCATCTGTCTAACTGTTACATGATTTTTTGAATATGAAAACCCATAAATATCATCTAAGTTAAAATGCATTTTATTGCAATGGAAATACCTTGCACTAATAGCAATAGCAGTTTAACTGTACATTTGATTCAATTCTATTTTTTTCTTTTACAATTGAAAAATGTTCAATTAAAGACAGTAGTTCTTTTTTCAACTATCAATTATTATCAAATACTTTCATTTACCCTACGGTGATATAAATAAGGAAAAAACATCATAAAGTATAAACATACTTTATCTTAAGAATAAATACATTTATAAATAATTGTATTGTTTACCATCAGATATCTATACTTGCATGTTCATATTAAACTATCCTCGAAGCATTATAAATCAGAGTCCAAAGATGTCTTGTGTAAGCCTGCAACACATGTTGTGGACAGAGGTGTAATCTTCTGGCCTAGATTTTGTACTCGTGACACGGGCTAAACTGACCACAAACGTTATGTTTAACGTTCCGTTATGTTTAAATGTTACCAGATATAAAATAACTTTTAAACTATCTCATTTGTTTAACAGCAGATTTGCAAAAGATATAATAACAAATTAGACAAGCGATAGAAAATATTTTAAGTTATACTTTTTAAAACATTCTATTTCTTACAATAAAGAAGTCAAATTAAGCACGCTAATCAAGTAACGTCAACGTCATAGACGTAGAAGCAAAACTTCGAGACCTATTTAAAAGTGTATTCAACCGTACGGCATTATGTACTCGGTATTATGCCGCTGACAATGCGAGAAGCGTACCTCGCGTCAACACTATTCAAAAGCGCACCCTTTATTTGCTAATAGACAGGCCGACTTACAAAGCCTATGAGAGCATTCAGTGAGAACGTGACCCGATAACTATAATTAAATTGAAAATGTTTCGTAATAATTTATTATACAAATTACTTTTATAATAACATCAAGACTATTAAATTGTTAGCATTTGATGCAAATTCTATAGATATTTGTAATTGAATTTCATTTCATTTGCCACCCGTGCCGAACTGTGATCTACATACGAAAGTAATGTAAAAACAGCTTGATAATGATAGTCTAAAATATGAAAATATTAGATGATCTATATATAAATAGGTGAAATTAAAATAATTCAGTATCATTTTCTCTTTTATTTATCAACCGATTTTCCTCATTAAGGATTGGAAATAGTTAAGCTTTTTTGTCTTACCATCAACGAATGCTAGTTTTCATTTATAAGCGTCTTTATTCGTCACACTTCACGTTCCTTACGTCCACGAACTACAATATTTGTACAATACTCAATACACTTTTTACCATTTACCAAGAACAAAAACAAATACAGATAATAATATTTATATATTACTACGTTAAATAAAACTTTGTACTCCTTACAGTGTTTAAATTTCGACCACTAGTTATAATAATTCTTCAACTCAATAAAAATATCATTTTGTTCTATTTAAGTGAAGCATTAAGCAAGGCTTTGTCGGCGTTGTACGCCAAGCTACTCGTGGTTTTGGGCTTAGCTTTCCCTGTCACTGAAGTTATAGCAAACGGTGTTCCCGATGGATACTACCAGGTACAAAGTTTATACATCAAAGTAAAACTAATTGATTAACTTAATATTTATATTATAACTTAATGTCAAATCAAATCATAAAATGCTTTATTCAATATAGACCCTAAGAAGGCGCTTATGAACGTCAAAATTACCACCGGTTCGGCAAACAACCCAGTCATTGAGAAGAGCCGGCAAGAAACTCGATCAAGTTTATCTTTTTAACATATACGAGTATAGATGTATATTTAAAATACATTTCACGTTACAATCATTTTTAGTGGATGCACAGAGAGGAGTCAATTTTAGACACCACCAATCACCACATATTGATCCACTCTATAATAGCCCTTTGGCACCAAAACCCCCTTGATAAGGCGCTTAAACTTACAGTCCGACAAATCGGTAATACGCTTTGGGACTTTGTTATAAAACCTAACAGTATTACCTAAAAAAACTATTACTGGTTTTACTGAGTCAAAAACATGGGACGACCGGTTTGTCACAGTTTCTAGGGTTCAGATCATGCCGGTCTGTTAAGAAATTAAGCTTTAGAAAGTTTTTACGAACATACATTAAATTATCGAGAATGTAAAAGTTTTCTTATCTTACATAACTAACTAATGTATTCTAATTGTACATTTTATTATATGGGTATGCATACACATTTATAGTTGTCCGTCTTTAGAATTAAAATATTAAATACATACATATAATGAATAAGAATGGACAATATATAAAGTCACTTTTATTTTCAGGGATTTTATTTATACCTTTATTTGGTCTCCGTATTGTTCGTGGTATTTCAATACGTAAACATAATGCGTCAGAAAGCTGTCACTATGATCATTCACAATTACGGTAAGAGCGTCTTATTCATATCTACTAAATAAAACAATGGAAAAACAAACAATATGCACGAAAAATATATTTAAATAATTAACCACATTTGCTTAACAAAATGAGACATTAAAATCACATCATATTTGCATAATTACAGCCGCCAAGAACATTACCTTCTTTAGTTTGTATTCCACTAACGTTTTAAGCTATTTGTATATAAATGTACCGGAGAAAAACTATACATTCCTACTAATTAAACGAGAAAAATCGGTTTCTATATGCACTTTACAGAAGGTGCTGAGAAAGATGATAAGAGTGGAAAAACGTCACCTGGAAATAAAACAAAATTAAAAGAAGATATATCACGATATGGCAGTTTCTATTTAAGACTCGGTGCAATCGGTAAGGAGAAATAGACTTTTTAAATTAAAAACATAATCATTTAGTGTAACGTCGTACACTAACTAATCTCCCTTCCACAGCTTTTGGTATCGGCTCTATGGTATACAGTGGGCTGGAATTCGGAGAATATTTCGAAATGACGGATCGATGCCGCTCGATACTATCTGTCGTGACACCAGCATTACGTATGACATTAACATTAGCACAGATGCAGTTCATATTTCTCACAAATAAAGATATCGAATCGGGAAGTTACAAAATAATCCAAAGATTTGGTTTTATGCACATGGTCGCAACGAATTTATGCGAATGGCTGTATGTCCTCGTTGAAGAGACCAAACATGAGATACATCATTTGGAACATGCAATTTTATCGGCTGATAATATTTCTCATAACGTCACCGAAGAAGTTTCCTGTCGGAGATCCAATATTATGGGCACTCTACTGCAAAACGCTTCACCATTTCTCTTCCCATGTACGATAGAATACTCATTAATTTGTGCAGTTATATTCTATGAAATGTGGAAAGAAGTAAGCATTACTTTTAAGAAAGAATACAGTGATAATACAAATGTAATTAGAAATTAATTATAAATAATAATTTCACAGGTGAAATGCACTCCCGAAGATTTTGAAAAGAAGTATCCTGTTCCAAAAAACAAATCTCGCAACAATTCTGTTACACCAGAAAAAATTCTGCAACAATTCGGTAATATTGTAAATGACACAATCAACGTAAAAGATTTGATTAATATTATTAAACGGTACTGTGTAGGTATTAGACATTATATATCAAGTAAACTGCACAAAGTGTGGTCGTAATGAATTGTACTTTCGATAAAATAGAACGTTATCGAGAGATTAAGTAAAGCTTTACCTTAACCTTCAATTAAACCTTTCAAGCAATAATGCAAGCCATTTTAATTGATACCTTATTATTTCAGCTGGCATGCTCGGAGTAAGTTCACCTCACGGAAGTCGTAATGCCTTGCACCATTTCTCCGTTGATTGCTCCCATGCGCATCGAGGCTTATTTGCCGGTATTCTAATAATTGTCCTCACCATCATATCTCTCATAATGTTCTTCGTGTTGGCCAATAATCCAGCCACTGTGATTGTTAGTATACATATATCATTATTTAAATTCTTGTCCTGTCTAACGGAATTAATAGTAAAATGTATCTTTTCAGGATGCCATATTTGAAGTAAATATTTGCGAAGTGGTTTTGTACACATTAACAATATTAGCAGTGGTAGCAGCTTTCAAACAAATGCGAGTGTTGCAGTATAAAAGAAAATCTCAAGGTACTGTTAGTGTTGAATATTGTAATGTTGCTTTCTTATTTAATCATCATCTTCTTACTCTTATCCCACCTGATTTGGTTTAATTTTTACAATCGGCCGCCTGCCTGCTATCAACCCTCCTTGGGTTTAATGCTTTCTTATTCAATGTATATTCAATATGGAAGACTTTTTAAAATAAGGCACTGTATTATTGTTATTTTAAATTTCAGCTGTCCTAGGGCTGGACACTTCATTACTGATCCTTGCTCAAACTGGAATGTTTGTGTACTGCATGTTTAGTTTAATCGGTTGCCATCACACGATGTATAGCAGTAAGAGTTCCGGTTTAACTGGCTTCTTCTCGGAGTTCTTATCTCTGAACCAGGTATAACGTGTTTAAACTTTTTACACTTTTACAATTCTATTAAATTGATAAATAGTTTTCACAATTGGAGACAATATTCGTAACACTTTATTTTTATGTAAAGCTTCCTTCTGTACGAATGTATGAAGAAATATTTCCTTTTATTCCTAGACCATCTTGCAATCACTTTTTATTCTCGATGCTTGGTGGCGCCGTTGCAATACGTCTGAACAGCGAAGGGACAAACCTGGACGACAACTGGTCACATTCCTACTTGTTGCTAACATGGCTATGTGGTTTATCAACACACTGGAGAAGGTACCAGATAATGTTTTTATATTTTAATTTGTAATATTACAAAAAAAAAAAACAGAATGAAAATAACAATCTATCGGCCATGCCTATTTTTTATATAATCATAATATAATTGTTACAAAAATACATAAACACGTCAGCATAACAATAATATACACATCAGTTTGTTATTTTCACGGATATTTGCTCGAAAACGGCAAATTTTATTTTACAATCTATGTCATCAAAAATTAATTAATAAATATACAATTATACTATATATAGAAATAGTTTTAAGTTTATACATTTCGTTTCAAAGATAAAAAAGCAAATGAGCCTCACACAATAGATTAATATTTTACACAATCTTCCTTTTTACAGAATCGTGCGGAGTTTAGACCAGCTCACTTGGCATTCTATGGTCCATGGGCTTGGACTATTATCACTCATGTGTCAATGCCTCTCGCTATCTTCTATCGGTTTCACTCTACCATCTGCCTCTTCGAGATATGGAAGAACTGTTTCAAAAACAAACCGATATATTTGAATGTATAGCGTGTAAATGAATCATTGGAAAAGAAATATTTAACGGACCAAATGGCATGTTAATAAAAAAGGAAGTCATACTTGAATCGCTATTTTATTATAACTAGTGTCCATGTAGTGGTTGAAGATTGACCATAATAAGGGAGGTGTACAAAGGTTATACTTCTCGTTTTATAATATATAGGTCCTATTATCTGTATATCTTTTCGATTTTTGTTTTTATATTAAAAACTTTGAGTGTTATATACATATTGTAGAGATAAAGAGTGTGAAGTATGACAAATAAAGACTTATGAATAAAGATTATGATTCATTGAAGATAAGGACTGTATAATATTTTTCATTTTATTTTTATTGGCAACACTAAAGCTTATCGATTAATAGCTACTAAAAAATATCTTAAAAAATAAAACAGTTGACAAATAGAGAAGAAAATTATACTGAACTGTTTTATCTTCGACTACTGATATATCGAATCCGATTCATTTAACATATTTATACTTACTTTCAACGATCATATTCGAACTGTTTTTACCTTGCATTCGAATATAACTCATAGTACGGCGTGGGAGAAAAAATAAATATTGAAACTCGGTTGACAAACAAAAACAAAAAAGCCAATGAACTCGTTAGCTTCGTCTATTTATATGTGAATGTAATGTAATATGGAATTAAAAACATTATTATATCATTTCATTCCACTGCAAATATTAATACTATTTTAAAAAGAGAATATGTTTTATTATTACAAACATTCTTCATATCTTTTACTAAGCTGTGTAAAATAAATTTCCCTCATGGTGTTTATTTGAAGCATTACTCTGGGAAACAGATTATGTTTCAGTTATAACAGAAAGGGGATAATAACTAGTTCCAATTTTAGCTAGAATAACAATAATAATTCATCTAGTAATAATACACTTTAGGCAACGAGACCTGTCACGTGGCGGTTCTTGTATTGTTCCAGCGATATATTTATAACCCTTAAATGCATATTGTTGCCAATTGTCTACATTCCAATTCCACTTAATTTTATTCAAAAACCTAAATGTATACGTTTCCGAAAGTATGTGAAAAACATTAGAAAATACCTTACGTGTAAATGAAAAAGTTAACATTACTTTTGGCGAATAAATGACATATACGTTTTTGTTGTTGTTTTAAAATTTAAATAAATATAATTCATTTAAGGGTTAAGTCTATCCCAATGATAAAATGATTTTGGATAGTCATTATTTTAAAATATTCAAAGTTAAAGTTCCTGGCATACATTAAATTTTTCAGATTTATATTTCAATCATTTACGAGGGTCTGATAAATTGATTAAAAAGCAGTCTTTTTAATATATCTCATTGTAATTATTCTACTGCAAATTCGATATTAGACACTTATTTATTAAGACATTTATTTTTTGGTGTGCAGTCTCCCTAATGTAAAATGGTTACTGGAGCCTAAAACGATATATATAAAAATCTCTAAGAATGACCGGGCGCTTGTAATTGTTAAATAATAAGGTCGCTTCATCTGAAGTCTCAGTTAAAACATCTCGTATGTTGGTCGATACAACAACACATACAATTTGCGACAGATATAGGTGTTGCAGTCTATCATAAATTGTCTCTTTAACGATTTTTACTATCGTTATATTTGCGCTAGAGCAATACTATTCTTATAGAAAAAAGATATGTTCTATAAAAACGTTCAGAACCCACTTAAATATCAACTAGGATTAAAATCGTGGAATAGTAGATAACTAAATGTTTATCTCATAGTCGGATATACCCATCAAGGTTATTGAAATAAAAGACTTATGAATGCAAATTGCACACCGTATGGTCAATAAAACTTATCTCTCAAGCACAATTATTTTCTACTGTGGACACTGCGTTGACTCTGCAAAACTCCTCACTCAGTGAAGGTTATTTATAATTTGGTGATTTAATTTAGTTTTGATTTATTCACTATTTTGAGTACATCGGTTGGTTACAAAAGAAAATGGCCGGCAACGTAATACAAACGTATTAATGTATGCACATCATAAAAAATCATTCTTTCCGATTAAAATCATAGTCGAAACTCGGTTCACGATCAGTTTAATACGTTAAAAACGCCTCCTAAATACATATTTCGCAAGAGTAAAGCGACAGCAGAATGTAATCAACCTCACAATGGCAAATTTAGATTTTACACCAAGCAAAGCAACGTCGGTGCTATATATATGTACATGAATTCAAAACCTTCTTAGAAGTAAATCTATAACAAAGAGTATTTTAATTTACATTATAGCTTAATAAATCATTTAAATTCTCATTTGGCTATTTGTTATCGCTTTGCAATATACGTAATCAAGGAGTGAGATAAACAGTCCAACGTAAGATGAAACAAACCTAATAACAAATCCAGCGACAATATTAGTAAACGTCATATTGCGTCTCTTTGTGTGCTCGCTTGTTTTTTGTAAACTACGTAACGGATTTTGATACAGTTTTTCATACCATTAGAAGAATATCTTTCGAAAGGTATACATACCGGAAATGACGCGTCTCTCTGTGCATGCGCCAAAAACGAATGTAACTAACTATGTATGTAAGAATCAGATCGAGTCTCTTGCCGGTTCTTCTCGATAACCGGTGGTGGTCTTGACGTTCATAAGCACCTTCCCGGGATCTAAATTTAATATGGTTATTTTTGATTTTATGCAAAATTTCGTAACGATCAATTGAGTAATTAAGACATGGAAGCGTGACAAACAAACTCACCTTCAGAATTATAATATTAGTAAAAATACTCTCGTGGAATCTCAACAGTAACATGCAAACAATTCAGCATGTATCATCATTCCTCCCAAAGTTTCCATTACACGAACTAAATATTTCATAAATGCCTGATGATTCATATCGTGCTGCCTATTTTTTATGACCTCCGAATCGCTTGTTTCACCATAATTATGACGTCATACAAAGCGAGGTAGGTACGACAGTAGAACTTCCGACGACAAACGACCTAAGTCATGTCAAGATAAAGATCTGAGATAGTAATAGCATTAACTAAATTTTAGCCAACTATCTCAGATACTGTGGATCATTGTGCTAAAGCGGCTTTATGCGTTCTATGATAAGTTAGTCTATCATATCCATCTAAATTAAAATTATGGAAGACGTAATACAGGAAGACGTGGAATGGTATGTAAAATTCTATATTTATATTGGCGGCTATAAAAAAAACAGTTCAGTACCATTTTCAAATCTGTTTCTCAACCGATTGTCTTTATTTTGATTTGGTTTTGTAGGTATTGACAAGCTTTATTATTATCAGAAAAAGTTTTTGCCATACCATAGACTATATTACACGTATTTCGTTAAATTGAAAATGATTTATTTCTACAAACTGGCAGTTGAAATAAAAAACAACAAAATTAGAAATCAAAACATGGAGTGATAAACAAAACTACAATCATTTTAAAACTTAAAAAAGGTCAAATTTTCAAACACTAGTGTAAATAAATTAGTGTAATTAAGACAACAACCAATATAGTATATACATAAATGTAGCAAAAATAGACTACGAAAATATAAATTATTATTAAGAAACGTTTCATAATTATTAATAAAACTGTTTGACGAGTTCCAACGAAATACCAATTACCAATACGAATCACATATTTCATTAGGAGAGGTGACTCTAGAGCCATATGCTACGAACATGGATCACACCACTATCATCCGATCCGACAAATCAGTACAACGTTGGAAAGAAAGATTCGTCATTGCAGGTAACTTATTTAATATCAATTTGAATTCATACTCTTCATGTACTTGTGTTGCTGACATAACCAAAGGTTATCATTTTCATTTGGATTTCTTAATTAGCACCACAAAACTGGATAATATTCAAAAGCCCCTTAATCCAATCATATCGATAATTGTTTACCTTACTACAATATTCTGTCACACGTGATTATATTGGTAAGTTAATAGACTTTAGTATCTATATTCAAACGTATATATTATCTACTTTGAGACCGCCTATGTTATACATTTAGGGTTGAAAATAAAATCATTATAAGAACAGCCAAGTTCCTTTGACAACAATTTCTTATATAAAATACGACCCATGGGTTGAGATAACTGCCATCGTCACTTTATATGTCAAAGAAAACAAATCCATCATCAATAACCATCATATTCATCAAATATATTATTTTATGTTATTAGAAAACCATATAATTCTTTAGCGTTTAGTCATAAAAACAATATAAGATAATTATAAATGGAAAAACCATTTGTTTCGTGCAGAAAAACCATGAGAGGTATTTAAAACACAAGAGCAATCGTCAGTTATTACTTCTATAATTGTTAAATAATGTATTTTTAAATTAGTTTAGCGCAACAAGTCAAAAATGTTGCTAATCCATTTATACATTGTCTTAAATTGAAATGACTTCACTGTGTATCTTTATCGTGGATGTGCATAAGGACGTTTCGGGCTGTTTAATATACAAATAAAGACAAATGATCTTATTTTTGTGCAATAAATCGCATAATAAAATTTTAACGTAGTTTTTTTTAAGTGCGAAGTGACAAGTCACATTCACAATGCGTTGAACACGCGTCGCTTATCAATACTTATAAATGAAAATACTCGTACATTTAAAAACTTAAATTATTTTTTTCAATAAAACCTATTTATTATATTACCTTCTTGTTATATTAAAATACTAGCTTGAAGCTCGCAACTTCATCGTAGTGAACAAGTAACGAGTGAGTTTTGAACGAGTAATCAAAAAAATCTCAAAATGTACAAGGAGGACTATTTTAAGGTGTAAACATATCATTCATATTTTTTCAAACCGTTCAATTTGACGTGGAACGCCACCATATCTATATATATTAAAGTATACGTAAGTTAATTTTACTTAAACAACATTCAATAAACTATAACTTGTAAGTTGTAGCCCAGATAAGTTACGTAGTAACATACAAGAACAGTATTGACGTCATAAAATTAGAGGAAAGTGGCCACTTTATTTTCGCATATAGTTTCTTTGTATTAATTAAGCACCTTGCAATAAATAAAGGAAAAGATATCTAGGTAGAGGCCGAGGGGGAACGCTGCATATAGCTCGTTAGAGGAGTCGTCTGAAAGTGACACCACGAACGCTAATTACCCACGAGGACATCTTCATTGCCTTACCGATGCATATTTAATGAAAAAAATAGTATATTTACGATATTAGAGATTTTAATTATATTTTATATAAACGGTAACTGTACAGATAGACGGCTTTTATTTATTTATAACAGACAGTCTAAATATCTATAGTAAAATAGATATTATAAATTATAACAGTGTCTCAATATCTACCCACTAGCACCTACTCACGGTTCCACGCGCGATTTTTAAACATCTATTATTTTGGACTTGTTATATTACCTTATTTTATTAAAATCCTTACTAATATGATTAATACGAAGGTGAGTTTGTTTGTTACGTTATCACGCTTTAGTTACTTAACTGATCAAAGTGATATTTTGCAATACACATTATCAAGGGATAAAAAAGGACATAGGATACATTTTATCTAGAAATAAGAACTGCTCCTGAAGGATTGGTCTAACGTATATTAACGCGAGCGAAGTCACGTAAAAGTGGTATTTTAGAAAAAGTGGTATTTTAGAAGGACTCCTTTTTTTTATGCTTTATAGGTAAGCGTTTGACCACAATCTCATTTGACATTAAATGATGATGTGGTCGAAGATGGTAAGTCACGCTTAATCTAGAGGGGGAAGACTGGCTCTCAAGTGCAGCTGCCGGAACACACCAACACGTATTTGGCGACAGATTTTTCAACTTGAGGGTGGTTGCTAGCTAGACGGACTTAGAAAACGCCCTACCATCATGCTATGGTTTCATCACGATGTTTTCCTTCACCGAAAGCTCCAACTCAGTTGCTAGGATTCGAACCTACGTCCTTCGCCGCTGTGTCAGAACACACTACCAACTGAGCCGTCATCGCTTTATTTTGTTAAACGAAAGAAATTATTATCCACTTTTATAATTATTTTAAACCTAAATTGTTTTTCTATATATACGAGTATTAACTACTTACTGATAATAACAAAAGATGGACAGATAAAACTGATGAAAGTTTACCAGTTTATCATTATTAGCATAAAGTGTCAAGACATAAGAGTTATTAAATTTTTTTGCAACTCTACGATATACTAGTGTTCAGTGAAATGCGATATTTCGTCAAACAAAAATAAACTCTAATTACATCATAGGAAACGCGCGCGAAGGCGCGGGAAAACCGAATATACAATACTAGCTTTTGCTCATGGCTCACAGCCCATTACTCGCGTTAATGAAGATTTGATTTACTCCTTGAGAATTATATTTTTTTCTGTATGAAAGCTACCCTATGTCCTTATCTATACCTAGAATAATGTGTATGCAATATTTCATGATGGTCTATTGAGTAATTAAGGAGTGAAAGCGTAACAAACAAACAAACTTATTTTCACATTTATGATATTATATGATATGATATAAAATAAGTTACTTACAATATGAAGAAATATTCAGTATACCATAAATCCGTCAGATAAAAATGTAATGTTAATAAATGTCTAGATAAATATTTACATACATTGCTAGTTACACTGGTTACCTGAAAACTACTAATGATTTACTCACACATATGTATTAGTTTTGACAACGTAACAACCTCAACGTACAGTGCACATTTCGCTTTAAGACTAACAACAACTGATATAGTCGTAAATTGATTTCCATAAGAATTATAAATGTTAGAACTCTCTAGAATCGGAAATAAGTTTTTATTTCATAAACGGTTTCCTAATTGATGCGGTTAAAACAAAATCCGATGGGTAAAAATAAAGAGAAATCCAATCAAAACGCGGCCAGAGAGTGGCGTGAGAGGTCTGAACCTCTCATCGCCGTGCCTGAGGATGAAAGGTGAGTCGCGGTGGATGGAGGTTCATTAAAACACACTATTAGTGATAAACGCCGCGACCGTTCGAACAAAACATGTTCTTCCTAATATTTTAGCGATAATATATAATATTGAGATATTATAATTTGGTTCAGATATAATAAAATGCGTATAAAAAAAGAAAGAAAATCAAATTGACATATGCGTCCATTTCAGTTGTAAAATGTATCGCATTATTCTGTTTTATCTTATGATTTTATTAGTAGTAATAACTACCCGTGACTTTGTACGTGATAATTACATTAGAAATGTAGTAACAAAATAATATACAAGGTTAGTAGTATAGCTTCCTATTAGCCAATTAATATTCAGAATCGAAGTAATAATTCGAAAATTACGTCTTAGAAACAAACAAACATTAGGTTAAGTTTATTATTACTATTGGTGTAATTTAGTTTTTTTTTAATTATGATTTATTTCATCTGACTTCTACAAAACAACAATTTAATTATGGAACAAGAACATCTGCCACCGTGGCGCGTTATTATAGCTCATCAGTTTCGGAACGGTTGTACACAAATTTCATTACAATCAATTGAATATATATCTTTTATTCTTCTAAAAGTATTATTGATAATTTTTAGCTTATCAGTTGTAAAGCCTCGTGTGTACAAACTATTATCAATACGGGTTCAGTATAATTAAAAAAGCAAGTAGATATGTATATGCAATTTCTAAAAGTATTATCTATGTTTTTGAAGATCGCCAATTGCGGATCCGATTGATATATGTTTTCTCTGTATAACATTCTATTAAAATCAGTAGTTTACAATAAAATTCAGATATACAAAAGGACTAATATAAATTTTAATGCCATATTCATGATTATTTACATGTATTCATTATAGGCAACTATCATAAAACTTGTAAAAATTATGAAAGTACAAGTACAGACAGAACTATTACAGATGTTTACAATATAGATGTTTTTTGTTAAAAAATGGGTCGGTGTTGTATAATCGATACACGTAAACTGCAAATCTAAAAAGTGTAAATCTCTTAAATGACTGAATTGATTTTAGCGAAACTATTACTGACAGACAGATGACTTTTCTATTATCTACGCTAATCGAATAATAACGATTTTCTATAGGCGTTAAGCAGTAATAATAATAAAAGCAGAATTACAACTAAAATGATACCAATAAATGATCAGTTAGACGGATTATTTTTTTAATATTATGCTATTATTTCAGAGAACACCCTCCACATTCATTACCCCGGTTGAGCGTTGTATTACCAGCTAGTAGCAACTCCAGCTCTGAAAATATACCTGTGTCAAAGCCACAAAGAAAACCACTGTCTCACGGCGAGTAAGTAATATTTGCTATCGGGCATCATCCTGATAGTATCAATTCAAAAGTATTCAAAATTTAACTCAATTTAGTTTACATGAGATCATTTCTCTTTATTTCAGTAAAATTAATTATACAAAATATTCACCTTTCATGTTTCCAATTAATTTATAACCACAGGTACTAAATAATTTACAATTGTCTATTTCAAAACATTCAACTAATTAGTGTAATTTATCATATTGTTTCAGTGAATCAATGACGGTGGTTTTGTCAGCATTTTATGCAAAACTATTAATAGTTTTAGGAATAGCTTTCCCGGTAACCAGCACGATACAAAATGAACTCTATTCGAATATAGCTACGGATGTAAGTACGCTTGGTAAATTGAATGATGGCTTCCGTATTATTTTGCAATAGTGTAGAGTTTTAAACATTTTAATATACTAACTTATAACTGAGGAGTTTTTCACATCTTGTTGTGTCGTCATATTGTAAAATGAGTATAGCAAAAAAAAATTAATGTCCATATTTAAAGTTGAATACGTCTTTTGTAAAAGGGACAATTGATGCAATGCCAGTTTAATATTGACCTAGTGTTATGTAGATAATAAGTAAAAAGAAAGCTTTGAAACTTTATTACGAGTAAAGGTTTGAAAAGTACTCGCCGAGTTCTATTAAACAAGTATTGGTATTTTTCCATGTATAAAAAACTGTGTTACACATTTTTACCTTTTTATAACGGTTAATAAAAATTGCACTGCTAATAAAGAATAATAATGAGACATTATGAGAAATATCACGTGGGCATTGAACTCGTATATAACGCTCGCCAGCTGCAAATGAGATCGGCTCGCGCTTTTTTATTTAAGTCCAACCTATCCTAACCTAGTCTGTCGTTTCTGAACGAAAGAAAGAACTTTAAAATCAGACTAGTAGTGCAAAGGTGCTGTAAATATACTCGTAATAAACTTTATTTATTCATAATAATGATATAGATTTCTAGATTAATTTAAAATAAGGCATATATAAAAATTAAATGACTGTGTCGTATAGATTTATATCATTTTTAGGTATTCACTATGTACTTATATATAGTAAGCATGATATTTTTGGCTTACACATTCTATCATCTTCGAATGGCCAACCTTGACAAAGATGGTAAGTTTATCTTTTATTTAGAATATAAGAGGATGTAAACAATATTTATATTGTATATTTGTCCATGAAATGTCAATTATAATTAACTTAATCTTATTACACAAGGACTGATATAATTATGTCTCAAAATGATTTATTTTTGACTTAAAAGTAATAACTGCATTAGGGCCAACTTTTCGAAATGTTCTATAGTCTTATTTAATTAGTTCATTTATCAATTTCACACGCAAACTATACTCAGTAATAAAGATCACAATTGATGTATCGGTAACATTTGCTTTTTAACTATCATACTTTTACCTCAAAGAGTTACTTAATCTTAACAAACCTTATGTTTTTTATTAACAGATAGAACAAAACGTACTAGATACGGCAGCTTCTACCTACATATGGGAGTGGCTGGATTCGGCGTGGGTTCAATCATCTACTCTTGCCTACAGTTCGGCGGATATTTCGATCTCTCTGGCGATTGTCAGCTGATTATAGTCGCCATTAAACCGGCTCTTCGCATCCTGTATCTAATAGCCCAAACTGTATTCATATTTTCTTACACTGACGTAAGTATTTTATCTGCGGTTATCCGAAATACCCGACACATATTCTTTGAAATATCTAATGAAGCAATCACGTATATACACTTTAACACTATTTTCAAGGGTGATATAATATATACATATATGTATTAGGTGCACGCTAACCAGTTAGTAAATAATTAGCACTTCATTTCCTGTTTTCAAATTATATTTAATATAACATTTAAATTGGAGCAAAAGGGTTAGCACCGTTCTAATGATTTCTACACTATTAGGTACGTCAACAATTCATCGTAGGTAATATGTTTTCAAAGAATTTAACTTCTTTTTACTAATTGTGTATACAGTATGTTAAATATTTTTATTAAACTATTCCACATAACATATTACACGGCTTGTTGAACGGTCGTTGTTTAGTATTTTGACAAAACTCATAAGCGGATTATAGTATTTTTCTATATAATAGTCAGCGGTCATCCAGTGGCCGAAATTCAACCATAAATTATATTCTTTCAAGATTATTGAGTTTTTTTTTGCCAAATAATGTGTAAATATTGTAGAACAGTAGAAGTAAAGATCGTGAAGTATATCGAATTGAGTTATAATATAAGGTTTCGATTCATCGATGGCAAGGAAAAAAAAGAAACCATATAAAAAAAAATCGATAATATTAAAGCTCGTCAGTATCTAATAAACCAAAAAAAAGATCAGTTGAAAATCAGTGGAGGAAGATGTACTTCAATGTTTTTGTCTCTGCCTATTCATATATATTATAGAATATGCATAAAAGAGAATTTTCTGGCTAAGTCATCATTGCCCATTGACGTCAGGACTATAAAATATAAACAATTATAAGCCCTTTTCATAATGTACAAAGGAAAATAAGAATAAAAAAGTACTCTTTAAAGATTTTCCGTTGTAGCATTAATTCAATATGAAAAGAATACTCACACACATTTTTTGGTACTGTTGATAGCCTTGGGATATATAGTTACGCTCTCTAGAATCGAAACTGTGAGGACTTGAGTTCCAAATACGCGCAGCTTCTTCAAGGAACTTTTGCATCGACCTGTCGACATATCCCGCGACCAGAAGGTTGGCTAACTTCTCGGGCAGCATATAAGCATTGACATGCCAAGTAAGAGTGTGGCCAACCTTCAAACCTGTAATTTTAAAATATTTACTATTATTATTAATATATAAAGAATTAATTTATTCACTTATTATTTTACAGATATTAAATCCTATGAGAGGAGTAGTGCTAGATAGATTCGGTTTAATGCATCTCATAGCCACAAACGTCTGTGAATGGTTGAACGTTGTGGTTCAGGAGACAAGAGACGACATTATCGCTATAGCGTACGACAGGCCAACGCTGCTACGTTACGCCAACATAAGTGGTCATTCGAAAATCGACATCAACGACGAAATTGACAACATGACAATTGAAGAAACACAAATCATACCCAGCAGGAACGTTAGTGATAACCTGTTCACAAACTTTACGATAAATTATCTAAATTCGACTATAAAAAATGACGTTTGGATATGCAATGTATCCGATATGATAACTCCTCTTATAAGAAGCGTAAACCCTTATTTGAGGCCTTGCGGAGTCGAGTATAGCCTTTTGTGTTCTGTCATTATTGTCGTGATTTGGAATGACATATGCACTGTTCCTGGATCGGTGAGAAAAACGCATATTACTTCATCTAAATTATTAACAAAATAAATACTTTTCTATAAATTTAAATCGACGTGCAGCACTTTCATTATCGTACATTATGTAAATTTTAAATTAAAAAATTATGAGTTCAAAAGTAAATGTAGTCGTCTCAAAATAATCACTAGTATACCTACAATATAGCTATATTTTATTTATATATAAGACTTTGCGCGCGACTTCGGTTGGGTTAATCTAGATTTGATCTATCCCTCTAGAACGGTAGTTTTCTAAGGTCACATAAAATATAACCAATTACAATATATGTATATATAATGAATCTTGCTTTATAATGTTCCATATTTATTATATGAGCAGTTAGTTACTATAATATAGTACAGGGTTTCTCAAAGTGGGGTACATGAACCCCTAGGGGTTCGCCAATCGACGGTAGGAGGTTCATGACAAGAATTACGTAATGCTGACTTGATAACTAGCAAGCACGTGCGGCACACATGGTGACGCGACAAAAAACAAGTCCACCTATCACATTAGTCTTAAAAAGATTGGGCACTGTATTTGTTACCTTTTATTTAATTCGCCGTCATTTGGATACTTTTACAGGGGTTCGTCGATTCAAAAGTTTGAGAAACTCTGTTATACGACATGCTAACATCAGAATCAAATGGTCGTGTCAGAAATTATATACACAAATAAGAACACTTAATAATAGAAACAATTTCTATGTCAACAAGAAAACATGTTCTTATTATGCACTTTTATATATTTTTTATAATTATACTAACAGATATTGTAAATGTGAATATGAGTCTGTTTGTTTGTTACGCTTTTACGCCACTACTCAACTTTACTTTATATCAACGTGAGCAAAACCGTGGGTAAAATCTAGTTGTCTAATTATTTATGAAAATCTATAAGTATGTATTTATTCCATTATTATATGGAAACTAGATCAACATTTTCATTAACCATCTCTTTTAATAGTTTGAAAGTATTAATTTAATTTTTATATTTTTTAGAAACCTTTAAAGAAATCGTTATCAGAAAAAGAGACTGTGAAGCAGTGCTGTACCCCTGTGAAATCAAACAACCATTTTTCTGTAGACTGTGGAAGCGCTCATAAAGGACTTTTCATGGGTATCGCAGTTCTCGCTGGAACTATAGTCAGTCTTATGCTTTTCAATGGACTGTTCCAGAATGAAAAACATGTGGAATTAGCTCTTCTTCAAGTAAGTATCTATACCTACTTGCCTATGCACCTTAAACCTATGCATTTACAAATTTAAATTAGAAAATAACAATTCCATCAACTATTGCAAGTTCAATGTTAACCGGCAGTAAAAATTTCAGAACTATGACAGAATAAAAAAATATTAGATTCAGTAACCGGCTTTGATTTGGCTAATCGGGGGAAGACCGATATAGTCGGGGTAAGTTCGGTTTCATATAGCGTTATCTTTATTTATCGAAATCGTTGCGCTGTACCATAGGGAAAACGTTTTACAAAACTAAAGCAAACAAATCTCAGCCGGCCGTCTCACTCTTCTCTCTGACGCAAGTAGCAAATCAAATGTTGGGTACTATGGCGTTATAGTCATATATAAGGGTCTATATATTCTTAAACTCTCGAACGAAAGACACATTGAGAGGATCGTTAGTGCAGTAGTAAACTACGGCGTTGTAAGTACGTAAATGCATTCAGTTTTTTTTTAATCTACTCCGATTAAATCATGGTTGCATGCATATTAATAAGTACAAATTGCATCAATATGACCCTAAGTAGATATAATAAAACAATGGGGATGTGTAAAAAATAGTTACTCGAATTTTAATACCTAAGTTCGCAGCGATACTTAATCAACGCATGCATTTTGTTTGCTAACGTTTTTACCAAAATTATTATATCGCTCATCTGTAATGTTCCTCGTCCGAATACTTTTAACGCGAATGAAGATACGAACAAAAGACTAAAAGCTAGTTTTTAATAAATGAATTTTTATTCTTAAATTTTAATTGTAACTTTTTCATTTGATTTCTTACTTTATGTTATTTGCATTGAAAGAATAATAGTAAATAAAAATTTACAAATAACACAGAGAAAGCCAGTTTTCTTTGAAAAATTTACGAATATAAAGAATCTTTAACTCCATATCGAGTCACATTTAAGATTGAATTTAAAATTTAAGGTAATTCGTTCATGACGGGAATCTCCGGTTGGACACGTCTTTGTATTAATATTGTTGTTACAGATTAATATATGGGAAACAATTCTTTTTATATTAATGACTATCGGTTCAATGATATGCATTCAGCGGATGAGAACTTTACCGCTCCGCAGGGCTGTTTCCGCATTACCTTTGGAGCATGCTCTCTTATTGGTAACCCAATGCGGCGTATATCTTTACTATTTGTTCCAAATCATTGGGACCGGCTTCCTTTTACAACGATATCCAGAAGGGACGAGAGCAACGAGGTAATATATCAAATGTAAAAAAAACGAACAGTGATTTACCCTTATGTATTAGTATCATACTCGTATTATTTTGGTCATACCCAAATCAAATAAGTATTTCGCAAAACCAAAATGATAACGGAAATTGCTAAATATTGACTTCAAAATATATTATTAATATTATGTACCAACCATAATATAAGTGAGTACGTAGTAGTAAGATTTCAGTATTACATATAGATACGAAGGGATGACGACGGCTCAGTTGATAGCGTGTTCGGACATCGTGTCTATCAACGTAGGTGTGAATCCTTGCGACTAGACGGGCCTTTCGGTGAAGAAAACATCATAATGAAACCATAGTATAGTGTTAGGTGTTTTTCCAAGTCCGCCTGTTTAATTTAACCCTCAAGTGGAAAATCTGTCACCAAGTATTTTTTGATGTATTCCTGCAGCTGTACTTGAAAACCAGTCGCCTCTAGGTTTAGCGTATTTACCATCTTCGACCACATCATCATTTAACATTACATGAAGTTGTAAACTACAAACACATAAAGAATTAAAAAAAAAATTAGAAGCACCACTACTTTGCTAATAGATGTAATCTGTGAATTTAAATTTCTTGAAGTAAACAAGAGCCCCATCTACCATCGTTCTGTTTTTGCAATATACTTAATTAACATAGACGTCTGACACAGAATATCTATCCAAAATTTTACCAAAGCGTAAAGGAAGCCCATCACTCACACAACAAAATCACAATGTAACTATCGTCTATGAAGTATGTTAATTGTAAATTTGCATACTACTAGCCGAGTGTTATATGCGATTTCTCATTAGCAAGAATAGACAGTAAAATATGTTTCTGAAATTAATTATCAAAAATCCTTTCTTCAATCGAGAAAGGCGTGTGCAAAATATACGAGTATAGTACCATCGGTTCAAACTGTACATTATCTATTATCTCTATCATAAAGTAAGTATATAAGAAGTAAAACTTATTTTAATTTAAGCCTCAACATGTTGAGAAGGCTTATTATTAACAGTATTCTCACACGAAAGACGAATTAAAGTTATTAATATTACACAAACAGAATTATATCACCACTGTGCGCGGTAATTCAAAGCTCTTGCCAGACTCTGCTCGTTTTTGACGCTTGGACACGGAGATGCGCAGGCAGCGGACGGCAACGTCCTGGTCGACAGTTAGTCACGTTCCTTCTCGTTGGGAACTTCGCATTGTGGCTTTTAAACAGAGTCAAAAACGCAAGAGCAGAATTTCATCCGTTACAGGTAAAATAAAATGCGTCCTAAATGTTCGTGTATTATGATCGGCTTGGAGACATTAAAAAAAATTGGTTGTCTGTAAAGCCGGTTTACGGACGATAATTTTACGTGATAACGTCATAAGAAATCATTTATGAAAAATTGCATACTTTTATGAATTGAATTGAATTATTATCACTGAATTACCGTTGGAGTGGAAGAGTGATAGATGACGCATCTATCCTCTATCATCAATCCGAACGCTAAGGCCGATCTTGCCTCTCTATCGCTTGTCCCGCGCTCTCGTTTGCTCGCTCAGCTCAGGTGGAACACGACAATGAGTCATGCTTTTTTGTGCGTGCAGCCGGCGTTCAACGATTTATAAGACGTTATTACGTCAATATAGCAATATATATATATATATATATATATGTACTGATACTCGCGACTTAGTCTGCTTTGTTTATTATCTTACCATCACATTTTATGTAAAAAAAAACTTAAAAAAGATTGCCAACAAAAATGTGTTTTGCTTACAAAATTTCTTACATACTTGTAGTATTTATAAATATCATAGTTTCTTAGTACTTTAATAATTGTATGTTAAATAAAATTATCGTGATATTTTTAGATACGGGCCACGAGTCTAAGAAATAAAACTAATAAAATTGGATCGAAACACATCCAGTAGTTTTTGAACTTTATAATTTTATTCATATAGAAATAGATAAAAATCTTATCAATAACATGCCAGTCTAGATATATATTTTAAGAGTTGCAAAAAAGTAAAAAAGAGTTCAAAAAATTTCAAGAATTAATGGCAAATGTATAACGGTATTTTAATTGTGAATTGTATAGTTTTTATATATTTTTGACCTTATAAGGCAGCAATAGGAGGCTTTTTAATGTAATAATATTAGCGATATATACCTACATATAGGTAAACTACCATGTAAATAAATATTGTAAAACTGCATAAAAATAAGAAATAATAAGAGGCTTATTTATTTATAGCCAAACTTACATCATTTGTGTCAGTAATTTTGTGAATAAAAATCATTTATTTTGGCAGATGGAGTTTTATGGTGTTTGGGCATGGACACTGATAACCCACGTATCAGCTCCCCTATTGGTCTGTTATAGATTTCAAGCCACAGTATGTTTTTACGAAATATGGAAGAATTCGTATAAAAGGAAAAAGTATTCAAACAACACTTCAAATGGAAATGAATTTGAATTAAAAAATCATGTAGCTTAAATTGTTTTTATGCTTTTATTATTTTGTTTTGATGAACTGAACTCTTAAGAAACTCAGTTATAAAAACAAACTGATCTTCTCCAAAAAGCAATCAATAGCTGTTAATTTTAACACTACATTTATAAGAATTTTTAATAAGCCAAACATATTACAACCCACAAATTAAAATTTAACAGTTAAAGGTATAGTGTATAATATAAAACATATATACATCTATAACATAATAAAATATACAAAAAGCCTAGCGAAAAACGGAACAAGACCACAGCTTAACTACTCAACCGATCATCATAAAAATTGCATATACATTCTCAGGCGTATAGAAAACAGCACAGAGTAACGTTTATTCCGAAAAAATACTTTTACTGAGGGATAGATCAAATTTACATTAACTCAAACGAGGCAGCGGGCAAAAACTAGTAAGCTATAAATTA
This sequence comes from Antheraea assamensis, assembly GCA_035772565.1. Classification (NCBI taxonomy): domain Eukaryota; kingdom Metazoa; phylum Arthropoda; class Insecta; order Lepidoptera; family Saturniidae; genus Antheraea; species Antheraea assamensis. Next base: position 7,218,446 of record JAQQSE010000031.1, on the reverse strand, counting down.
AATGTTTATTTCTATTCGCAACAAAATTAATCCTATACTTTCCATAGACTGACAAAAAGAATATAAGCGTTAGGATGTAAAATACCGGACTTCATGTAAACTCTTCGAAAAGATGGGTCCGATATAATATGAATACTATATGCTAATGATGAAAATAACAACATTGCTACAAACTTACATTATGAAAACTGTAAAATATACTGTCAGCGAGGGGGATATTTAACATAAAAACGAATTAGACACATTAGTTTATTGTGTACTAAGTGTTATACATATATAAAATACAAATTGTAGTCCGGTGACACTGTAGAGGGCTTGCCAAGTCAACAATGTAGTGAATTCGAAAATATACAACGTACTTAATTCTATATAATAATAAGTCAATGCATATTACCGTGCATAATCTTTACAGTTATAGAAATAAGCGTAATTTCTAAAGTATCACACAACTTTATAATTAAAAACATATTATTTAGTTCAGCTCCTTATCTTTATTAATAGTAACACAAAATATACATCTACTAATTTTTCAGATGTCATTTTTATCTGCGCATAAAAAATTCTTTATGTCATCGCGATATGCAGAGAACGCAAATAACTCAAACAAAATATTATACATAATAACTGATAACGAATTTTTCTATCACAGCATGTAACTTTCTTACACTACTTTTTCGTCTGCTTAATACGAAATAATAGCGATACAAGTTTCTGCTTGCAACCTTTCACAAGGAAAGAATCAAACGGCACTTGACTATTTTCAACTATCGCCATTGGTAGTTGGTAAAATGACAATACAATGTTACGAAGTCAAAGTAAATATAGAATTCTATTTTTATGAGATAAGTGAGCAATACGGGTATTTACAAATGCATGCTAAAAATACTTATATGATTAAAAGTATCGAGTATATTAGAATTGACCACAAAGAACAATAGATATTCGATACCAAAAAGTATCGATACTTTACCCTAGTTCTCATTGGCAATACCGTTTCTAACTACTGTCATGTAAAAATTGTATACATAACCTTTCGGTAATTATTATTTGATATAAAAGTAAGGTATTCATATAAAAAATATGGCTTCTGTAATGGATGTCGATGAGGAAGAAGTCGAGATGGCGTCATCTAGTAGTGGCAAAGGGGACAAAAAGAGATTTGAAGTGAAAAAGGTAATAACAATTATGCCTTATCATTGTTACCTTTACAATATATTTCTTTGTTTTAAAACTTATTAATTTTTGTTTTCAGTGGAACGCCGTTGCATTGTGGGCCTGGGGTAAGTGTTCAGTAATAGTAGTTCATAAGAAAAAACATAAAATTAATTCCACGAGATATTTTGTTAAACACCGTAATATTATTTCTATTTATACGCAAAATTGCTTAATACTTATATTTAAAATATTTCGATTTTTCTCCCAAGAAGGTTTTAACATATAATCTAAGTCACTAATAATAAGTAATATTAAAAGAATTATTTTCATTTATAGATATTGTGGTTGATAATTGTGCTATCTGCCGTAACCATATAATGGATCTATGCATAGAATGCCAAGCTAATCAGGCATCCGCTACTAGTGAAGAGTGCACAGTTGCCTGGGGTGTTTGCAATGTAAGTGTCTCAATTTACAAAAAATAAAAAAACGTTAATAGTATGTCTTTCCAAGTAAAATTAATTTATCTTAGAATATAAACTGGATGCCGTAATGTTAGTCCAAATGATATACATAAAAGTTTGCTTGTGATATTAGAAAATTTTAATTTGAACTTGTACTCGTTGTAAACTATATTAATATTTTATTATATGTAAATAATTTACTGAAGTTACTGTTTCCTTTCAGCATGCTTTCCACTTTCATTGTATTTCAAGATGGCTTAAAACTCGACAAGTTTGTCCACTAGACAATAGGGAATGGGAGTTTCAAAAGTAAGATGTTATTATAGAATAATTTATTATTTATTTATACGAAATGAAGAACAATTTTTTTTAACAAAATTCTGTAATTTCAGTCTATGAATGTGATCAAATTTTGGCAGCTATCATACATCTGTTATTGTACTATTACTAGTAATCGTCCAGTGGTTAAAATTCAACCATAATAAGGGTTACAGACTTATTCATATTATGTAGATATTATTTATTATCTGTATTGTATAAATTTATGGAGACATAAAGAGTATGAACTATGACAAATAGAGTCATAGATAAAAGCTTCGACTCATCAATGCTATTGAATGAAACAAACTGTTTTCTTATTTTTATTTATAACACCAAAGCTCATCACTTGCAATTAAACAAAAAAAATCGATATACTAACAAAGGAAAAAAAAAATTCACTGTTTTCTCTTCATCTATTTATACATAAAAAATATGGCCAATTTCTGTGAACACCACTTTCCTAAGAAACTGTAACTACAGTCCAGTACATACAAGGTCCTTTTCTGAAGTAATGTTAATTCTTGTAAAATTACATCTATATATTGCTATATATTTTGTGAAGCTTTAGAAGGAAAATCCTAAGCCTATAAAAATACACTCAACCTAGACAGGTAATTTGAAGTAAGGACAATTTAATGTTATATTATTCTCACCACAGAGTATTTTAAGAAAACTTTTCGATAATATCATATTCCATACGATAAACTTCTCCTTCACTATAAAATTGTATAATGAAGCTCAAAATACTCAAAATTAATAAACATTGTTTTAACAATTGATTTGTAACTATTTAACAAACATGATTTTTATAATAATGGGCATTTATATTTTTCAGGTATGGACACTAAACTAGACCAGAAGCAGCACCGAGAAGTCCCGTCTTACTTTATAAAAATGGACTTATTATGTCTATATCTCATTAAGTTTTTAATAATAAACAGACTATAATACTAAATTTTTCATTATTCATTTCAATAGTTTGTTATTTATAAATTAAGGTTTCTTGTAATCTGATAAAATTATATAAAAATAGTAAAAAACTACAACAAATAATATATCTTTTTTTATAGGGCCACATTAAAGTCGCTATTTCATGTTACTCTTCCAACAATTAATATAAACATCTAATTGTGATGTATTTTACTTGCCAAAACCCTAAATTTAACGAATTATTATAAACAAAAAAAACAATATTATGAATAAAACTTCCCCAGTGTATCATTCATCAAGAACCCATTATATATCGGTTTATGTGATCCATATGTACTAAAACATATACTGAGATGTGTATGTCTTAATGTTTAACTGACATTTTAGGCCATCGATGGAGAGTCGTCATCCACCCCAATTCGAATCTGATAGGCTCAACCCGCGTCGCACAATAATTAAATTTAAAAAAGACTATTCAATTTAGACCCTAAGAAAGCCCTTATGAACGTCAAAATTACGACTGGTTCGGAAAACAACCCAGTCATCGAGAAGAACCAGCAAGAAACTCGATTGGGTTTATCTTTTTAACAAATATAGATGTACGATGATCGTATATTTAAAATACATTACATGTTACAATCGTTTTTAACTGGATGCACAAAGAAAAGTAAATTTCAAACATTATCATCGTTCACATATCGATCCACTCTAGCCCTTTGATACTGTAGGACGCGAGAGCGGCGTCGCGTCAACACTTTAGCGGAAGTGGTAGTGTGATTACCACTATGCCAATATCAGAAGGTTCAAATAAAATAACAGACTCCGTTTGTGCAGACTAGTAATCGCTTTGGCAGCTGTATTACGAATCTCCCTTTATTGAGCTGAGCAGGTTATATTTAAACGAAACCAAAAAGAACACGTGCAAACCAAAAGAATAAAAGTCAACCGAAAATACAAATACAAATAATATTACAGTCGTAAAATAAAAATGAAGCAAGAAATTAATAATGGAACAATAAAGCAGCACGGATACTTTAAATAATAAAATAATTCTAAACAATAATTGTGAGCTGTATTGTAAATGGGATTAGTCGGCGAGATTATAATTACATCCAGGCATCATGTGGCCGACACCTGGGCTATAATCCGTGCTCTTAATCTATTTGTTATTGCTGTTTTAGAGTATCGCTGGTTTTTCGCTTAAGTTGTTGTAGTACACACATATCACGTTTGATGTAGGTATGTGTGTCGCTACAATACCAAAACCAGATTAACATGGCGCTTAAGTTTAACAGACACGCAAATCGGTAATATGCTTCGGGACATTGTTATAAGACCTAACACTTATCTAAAAACCTGTTACTGGTTTGACTAAGCCGAAAATTTTGGACGAACTTTTTGTCACAGTTCCTATTATTTAAATCACGATAGTCTTTTACGAAATCCAGCTATCCAAAATTTTTGCGAGCATACATTAAATTATCAAGAATGTATTGGGAGGGTAGATACCGAAATCTTGAAATTTACTCCGCTTCTGTATTTCAAACAGTAAAGAACTCTTCATAGCAGGTGTGAAACTTTTTTAACACAACAAATCTTTTCATTATATGTATTAACATAAATATAGTAATACGAGAGGTCTGCGGTTGTGTGCGCATCACATAAAATCTACCGAATAGATTTCGACCAAATGATTTTAGTTCTACTTCTTTGACAGTTCGTTCTTATCTTAGAAAATAATATCAGGATATCTTTATTTCCTACACCGTGTTCAAAACCTTGAAAAACTACGATTTTATAAGCACTACGCATTCAGTTTCTTGCCCAGAAACGGAAAAATAAACATACAACATTGTTTACATAGAAATTGTCTGTCTGTACATAAAATACTTTGTTAAGATAAACAACATAGACGAAATCGCGGGTATCAACTAGTGTCACATATAACCAAAAAACTGCTGACTCTTATTTGGTTGAAAAAGGCGTTACTTTGAGTAAATGCACCGACAACAGTTGATTTGATTCTACTTTGCTATTTGCACCTGGAATTGATTGCCAGCTGCATCGACCTGTAAAAAACTTGATTTTACCTGTACCTGAATAAATCTGAACCTAGTTATAAAAAAAACGAAATGCGATATATTAATAAGTCAAACAATAAAAAAGACGATCCATTTTTTCAACTTCGATCTGAGAATGCTCCAAGATGAGCAAAACACCTGGAATCGATTGTGGTCATTACATGTCTGATTTAAATTAGTTTTACTATTAATTATGGATATCTACATATTATATAACAATAGTGTCAACGGGTTCGATTGTCTTTTCTAGTGTTTCAACCAGGGATCGATGTTTCTAAGAAGTCAATGTATATGTACGTAAAACAGTTTGATATATGATAAAGAATATGGGGTTATGGAACCTTACACTTTATTCTTTCAAAATTATGAATTAAGATGGCGTTGTAGTCGGTGTACCCATACAATTTAGTTTGTATTATTTTCTTGTTTTTCTTTCAAGGAAACTATGAAAATATTTTTAACGACTATTCTATTTTAGAGAAGTATACTCTCGACTTATAACATCAAACTTTTGGTTTTGGTAGGATCTAAGTCTGTCATGTAAAGAATTTTTTTATTCACAATCATGACTTATTTGACCCTACATTGATGGCATCTTCCATGTTACAGCTTGGTTATTGTACAGTGAAGCGTATAGAAAGTAATAACATAAATTCAGAGATATCATAAAACTCCTTAGAAAGTTCCAACGAAGAGGCAGCCATCTTGTTAGAATAATTAAGGCTTCTCAAGACATTTGGAACAAGTACCCCCCACTCATCACCATCTTACCCATATCTCACCTAGGTAGGGTCAGCACAACACGTTTTCCTCTTTTTCTCTTCCCTGTAAGGTGTATCAGTATTGACATCTATTATACACAATCTACCCCCATACCTCTTTTGGTCTTCCTCTATTGATATAACCTATATACTTCCAAACTTTCCTAGTTACATGGTTTTCATCTCTCCTCATGACAATCCCGTATCCATTTTAGTTACACCAGACATCCATCTTAACATTCTCATCTCGGCCACGTGTAAATTTCTCTCATTCGTGGGCCGGCACTCGGATCCCCACAACATGATTGTTCTTATAATAGTTTCATTTATCTTCCCTTTGAGTTTTAAGGACAATCGTGGGCCACAATCAACCTAGAGACTCTTTGTCATTTCATCCACCTGTATTTATCCTATTCTTCACGTTCTTGTCTATCCCACCGCCGTTTTGCATCCACGAACCGAAATACCGAAAATCGGAACTGACTGATAAGGATACACTATGTCAGGCTATATGAGAAAAACTGAATGAACCACCGAAGTCACAAAACAAATGTTCAGTTTTGTTCCACTAATCTTCAACCGAACATTCTCCAATTTTTCTCGCAATTTGCCCAGCATAATTGACACCTCAGAAGCATTTTCTCCCACAAGAACATTCTCGTCGGCAAACGGTATACACCAAGGCCTCTTCTCGTATGTCTGATGTTAATGCATCCACGACAAAAAGGAGTAAATAAGGGCTTAAACCGCTGTAAGTACCAATAATAATTAATAAGCACCCACTTAATAAAGAAAGAAATAATCTTCAATAGTGAATATTGGTTGTCAATACAGGAAGAAGGAGAAAAATATCAATTTATTACCAAACAATTGTAGTATAAATGTACTGGCCAGCAGTGAAGTGACAATTAAACAAAACTTTGAAGGATGAGGAAATTTATTGTTGTTTCACTGAAATTATAATATTTTAAACAGCTTATTATGTCAATAATACACAAACTGTTTTGTCTTACATTACTCCCATTAGGAATATTACAAAAGCTAGTATTGATAAACTAGCAATACGTTCAACAGCTTACCATAATTATAACCGATACGCATACGCAGTAAATACGCATTACTTTCTAAATAAATACCTAATAGAACCCAATGTTAATATAGGTAGTTTATGTACATGGATCTTACGTCTCGGGACAATAAATAATTATATTTAAAACAAACCAGGTTTCAATTTTCACCTATATGATAATTATCGTAGTGGACAAACCAGGTTTCAATTTTGACCTATACGATAATTATCGTAGTGGACAAACCAGGTTTCAATTTTGACCTATATGATAATTATCGTAGTGGATAATGGCCGTTTTACTTTCTCAACCACGTATAAATAAACACTTAGCCAAAGACCGCTTCCCGAAACGCTTTAGAATTCTAATCGCTAATTAATAACCTTGGTGAGATCACATTTAAGAACATATATATATATACCAAATACACTAAATGAACATATATAAAAACCAACAAGCAATCGCCTGCGACATCGTACAAATTAATTACGATATTATAAATGATAACAAAACATATGTCACTCGGAGAACGCAGCCTTCTTGAGGAATTATTTACAATCGGATGAACAGTTTCAGATATTGCCCTTTTTTATTTTTTTAAAGGCGGCAAACTAACAGGTGAGTCACGAGATGGTAAGCGATCACCGCCGTCCATAGTCACTAGCAACACCTGGAGAGTCGCAATTGCGTTGCTAGCATCCTACAAACATCCAAACTTTACTTTTTTAATAATTTAATAGATATATCATTCTTGGATTGAGAAAGTAATACGATAAAAAGCATAAATTATTATGGTATTCTCATACAGTTCCGAAAATATGTTCAAATGGACGATAGAGTTTTCACATAGTAGCCAAATAACACAAGTCTACAATAACGTTAATGTACAGTACTGTTGTTGTGACCAAGAATGTTCACATTAGCGTATATAATCAAATAAAAGTATAAATTACATGCAGCTATTCCTTACAGGAGAAAGAGGTATCCTTGATGTTGAAAATGATAAGATGAAGATCCAAATTTACTAAATTTAGGCAACATGGCCTACATCTGCGACTATGAATCTCAATATGTCTAATCAATAAGTAATTATCAATTCGTAATTACGAATAACTAATTACTTACACGGGGCATGAGCATACTATTATTCCTAACAATATATTAAAGTAATACATGACAGTTAAAAGGGACTCCATTCATAATTTTAATTTACAACTTCCAAAAGTATTTTGTATCTTAGAACTGTCACATATTTAAGCTTTCAGATTCATGTTTTGGAAAATTTATATGCTCACCAAATTATTATTTACATACATACAATTTCATGATCAATTATATTGCTGATTTATTCAAACAATGAAATTACATGATAACTGAACATTTAATTACACTGATATTATGGTAAATAAAATATGCAATTTAGTCAAAAAAATTTAAAATATTTTTACTAATTCACTTTCCTCAAATAAGTTTCAATCACAGATAAAACGAAGGAAATAGAACACAATACTTTGTACATACATTATCTTAATACTATTCATTCATCCAATACTCAATATAATATATACAATAATAAGCAACCTCATGATCAACTTATTTGAAGATCGCGAGAAATTGGGATATCAAAATTTTATTTGTGCTAATAAAATAATAAGTAACGACATTTCATTTTAATAAATATTGGAATCATCAAATAATAATCCGATGCCTAACACACAATACACAAAATTCAGAACTTCATATCACAAAATAAATACTAGATGAAATTAATCTAGTCAGTGTCAATTTAACTAATAATTGAATAACGGTGGAAAAATAACCATAAGGTAGTTGCGGCTGTCAGTCTGCTGAAATAGCTGTGGGCAAATCTATAGTACGGCTTTCGTTGCCGAAAATTAATCTTAAGCGTTTCATTGGAGGCAGTGGATGGACAGGGTTATGTTTACGGTGTCGTTCCTTAGATCGTCGTCGTTTCTTTAGACGCCGGGCCGTCTCTGGATCAACACCTTCTAACCGGAGCACTTCATATTCAGGTGCCTCAGCAGGTCCTCCGCAGTCCATTACCTCTTCAACTACAGGACTTCGTTTCACTCGTAATGTTAATTTCAATCCTCTACGTGGTGGTGTACATGGACAGTCGCTACTTTTATTCGAACTATCTATCAACCAAGGTGGTGCTGAATCAGTTTCTTTTCTAGATTCTTCAGTTCTACTTGATACTTCCACTTTTTGAATTTTATTTATTTTACTATCTGTTAATTCACTAGGGTTAACATTTTCTCTAAATTCAATCTCACTTTTCAAACATGTATCAGTATCAGTCATACATTTATCTTCATGACTTTGTTCTTCCATATTGCTGTCCATTGCAACCTCTTCCTTAGAATTAATTGACTCTATTCTTTGTTGTGGAGATTCTTTAGTATCACAATCTTTATCTTTATTGCCTAAATGGATTTGAGATATAACTATGGGGTTAGAGTCCAATTTATTTTCATTCTGATTGTCATGTGAAGATTCGGTTTTAATCTCTATATGACTTGTTGTTACTGTGTTTGGCAAATCAGCTTCTTCTTTAGGTGTATTAACATTTCTTTCATATTTACTTTCAGAGCCTCCTCTGGAACTATTTCTTACTTTAGGAAAACTAGGATGTGTATAAGTATCTAAGAGGCGCTTGTGACTTCTCAAAACTATACCAGAATGTGAGTCCCTACTACTACGAGAACTAGTCGTGCTACAACATCTCGAAAGAGCTGGGCGTTTTGTATTATCTGAAGATACTATACCATTAACAGTACGACTGCTCTCAGTACGCCTTCTCAATCTCTCACCTCTTCTAGAAGCAGAAGACTCTCTGCTCCCCTGTGCTTCAGTATTCCCCGGTCCATCTACAACATCTGCTATACAACCCTGAGCTATTAACAATTCTGCATCATATTTAGTCAAACCTTTCTGTTTCATCTCTTTCATACTAAGTGGAGATACAATTGGGTTTTGCCTACTAGTTATTCGAGATTTTTCTGAATTTTTATTATTTGCAGTTTTTTGAGTTTGTTTGGCTTTTGTTCTATTAATTCTATTATCTGTTTCTCTAAATCTATATCTTGTAGGTTGCTCATCAATATGAGCACTATCAACTGAAAATGCACCTTTTCCACGTCTTTCACAAGTCTCACATTCACAATAACAATTACCATTCCCAAAAAAGTCTTCACCATAAAAACAAGTAATTTCCTCTCCAACCTCTATGTCCCTTAAAACACGAACAAAAGCTTTACCACGATCAGTGGCTTCAAAAGTACAAGTGGGTCTACAGTCATGATTAATGTATGCAGCAGGACCTAACCACAATTGAGCACAATTCTTTCTACAACTATACATAACAGAAAAATCGTTTTTTCCAGGGTGCAATAATTGTTTTTCTTCTTCTTCTGTCATTTCAGCTATACAACCAACCAAAAAATCAATCCTTTCATGTTTGAAGAATTTCTTTGTTGTGGAAATTTTTGCTCCTACTCTACCCTCCAAAGAATATCTAAAACAAGGTTCAATTACAAACCCTGCTTTCTTATCAAAAATTCTTAGATAACGATAAATCTGTAAAAAAAAAAAAAATTCATAACATACATGTCTCAATTATGAAACATAAACAAATAACATAATGATACTATAATATAACTTGTAATACTAACATGTTCACGCAATTTGTTTTGTTCATGTTTATTTTTACTAAAATGTCGGGGCATCCATTCACCATTGGCTAATTTTGAATAAGCTTTGTTGTAGTCTTGGGTCTGAATAAATTCTTTGATGATACTCTTTAACTGCTCCTTATTCGTTTTCAACGGTCTGTAACGAATATTCATTTTATGTGTCGTAATGCCAAGATAAGGGTCCACAATGAGCGCCGTCGCCAAGTCGTCGTACTCCGACAGTTCACGGGGAGTCATGCCCATCGGCTGCATCTTGTGGAGCACTTGCCTCCCTGGGTATGACGCTGATCCAACAACCATCCTGGATTCCTGAACAACAAAGACGCTAAATTTGTATTGGACAATCATGCAAATAGTTGGGTAGATACATATCAATATATAAGGCATTTTTATTCATATGATTGAAAAAGATATAACTCTGTTTACTCCTGAACGTAAAAATGTAACTGTTTTAGGTACCTAATCAATTTATTTTCTAACTTTTATAAGGACAAACATGGCGGACGAACACGAATCCCAACCAACGACACGTCAAAACTTTAACAATGTTATTTGACCACTTTAAACTCAATTTATATCAAAAAAATAATTGGATAATATAGAAAAAACATTCTACTATTATATACACTTACTTAAATCATTGAATATATGTAAATTTCATGATTAAATCCATTAACAACTTCACTATCAAAAAACAGTCGAGATGTTACTGATAGGTTATTTACATTTAATAAACATAACAATTTTGTGATTTTAAATTATGTCTCTTGATTCCATATTTTATTATTGATAACAAAAAGATAAACAAACTGGTTTATTTCAAATTAAAGTCCAAGGAAAGCTGAAAAACAACCATGTTTTCAAGTAAACTCATTCATACTATACAACATCAGACGCGTTTATAAAGATTGATAGGTTGATTTAAAGATTTTGTTGTTTATAAAATTTATCAAACACCAAAATTAATAAAAATATATGTTATACAGGTAACATTATAGATAAAAATTAAATTATAATACTGTATTTAATTACAACGAAAGTTTAATATCATTTTACATACGATAAGCCTTTTTATTCTTATAACAAGCTTTGTAAATATTTTTTATCTGAAAAGTCCCTTCTCAGGATCAAATAACTGTTCCAGTTCTTTAGTACCATATTTTTACTTTGTAAGTATAGATAGATAACAAATAACGACAACATCTGCGTATCACAATATTCTATAGTAGTAGGTTAAATCTGGTTTTGAGTTGTCAAATATGTTTTTATAAATTCGGTATGGGAGATAGTTATTACAGTTTGCGCCAAACTATTTAACCACTTTGAATATAGTTGCGCAGAACACCATTTCTTTTCGATCTCGATTGGACCTATATACTTTAAGGTATTATTTATTTTTAGTCTCTGAAGATTAAAAGTAACTAACCATAATCAAGAAAATGAATTGTAGCTATCTATAACTTATTACAATGTATGATATGAATATTGATGTGAAACTCGTAGTATTGAACAGTTTCAAAAATACTATTGCTTAATGTTTATTTAAATTGTGCGATATTTTATTTTTCTTCCATAATTTTAATGGATTTTTTTGTTAAAATATTTTGTAAGCATTTTATTGTTAGATAATTTGGAGGTGTTGAATTTCCAAAATGTAAGTAATTTTTTGGTTTATTACATATGTACAATTTAGTTCACGGGAAAAAAGGTTGTCTCTTTCTTCCGTAACTTATGGTTACATCTATGATGCATCTAATTTATAATTGTCTCTGGTGGCATCACAGATATATTTTTATATTTTTTATATTCTGTGATTCGGAATATATCAGCCTGTGGACGTTAGGAGTATTATTATTCTGTGAATACATCGTTCATGCGTGTTTGTGTCTCGCGCTTTGTTTAAAATTGTAGAAAGAAAATAGGTTAAAACTTAAACGATTTCAAATAAAATTCTGGTGCGCTAACATAAATTGCTTTATTTAATATTTATCGTATTTATTTTAACCATTTGATACCGTTACTTTGTTATGGGAATTCTTTATCAAATTTTGATATCACTTATCTCATTTCCTAACAGTATATAAAATTCTAACTTTATCATTACATGTTAAAGTTGGAATCGTCTTGTGCTCATTAAAGTTACTAAAGTTTACGTATATATAAATTGATAGTAAGTAAGAATTTTTATTATATTTTTGGGTATAATAACTTCTTTAAACCATAGTAGATATTTAAACATATTATTGTTCTATACAAACATGAAGTAGAATGTATTTTATAATTTTAAAATCTTAAAATATTAATTATGGTTTGCTGCATAAATCCTTAATTAAAGAGGTATTCACAATGACTCATGCAAATAATCGCATTCAGTATAAATACAATTTAATTATTTTTTCTTTGTTTATACAATTGTGTGTGTATTGTAAAACATGTAATAACATATACATGTTTTTCATATCTGTTAATGTGTCCATAGCTATATGAAATGTACATATACAGCATAGTTTCTTAGTGATTAATAATACATACTTATTATTGTACAAAATTGCACATGCCCTAAGAACAGATATACTTTTATTTTCTTTCTATGTGAGTTAATGGTTAATTCGTTTTACATTTAGTCACTAAAGTGTTTAAAATCTTATTTTACCTTCATATATGTATGTCATTAAATAATCACGTATAGTAAAATAAAGTTACTACTATCAATAATAATTAAAAAAGGAAATATTGCAAGACTTCATCATTATGTCAGTTTCAAAACACATTAAATATAATATAATATTTACATTATTTTTATTTCATTTTAAGATATTTGTAATATATCAATCAAAAATACTAATTAATTGGCTATAATTACACACAGAATATTGGGATTATTATGATGTAAAAAAATATATAGCGCTGAACACACTTGCAATTATAACAAAAAAAATTTATTAATAATATATTATTTTTAGTAGAGTTCAGATTTAGTAAATTATAGAAATGTATAAAGTTTGATTTATATGTCTTGTAATTTTTTATTTTGTTATGTTAAAGGTAACAAAATAAAGATGTCTCATTCATCAGGATCTTCAGGAAGCCTTAAAAATGGTGTCATTGATTTTACTGCTGGGTCTTTAGGTATTTTTTTTTTTCGTTTTTATAATTTGTTGCACAAGCAACAGTAAATAAATAATGTGTATCAAATTAAGCTTGTTAATCTGTTTGTATGCTGATAAAATCTATGATTTTTCTAAAATTATATATTTCTTTAGGTGGCATTGCTGTGGTGTATGTAGGTCAACCGTTAGATACTGTAAAGGTAAAAATGCAAACATTTCCCCATCTTTATAAAGGAATGTATAACTGTATGAAACAAACTTTAAAGAATGATGGAATAATCCGTGGATTGTATGCTGGTACAACACCTGCAATAATGGCAAATGTAGCAGAAAACTCTGTACTCTTTGCAGCGTATGGGTATTGTCAAAAGTTTGTGTGCCGACTTAGTGGAGTAGAGGTAATGTATTTAATTACATTTATTATCTTAATTTCCTTCATTTTATTGTCCATGCTTTTACCAGTTGCTTGTTAACTTGTGTGGTAAACTAGTGTATGTAATTCAGTACAAAAGAGAATCATTACTCTTAATACTGATGATTCATGTAATTTATAAAGCAATTTTAAAGTGACGATGGCTCAGCTGGTAGTTTTGTCGGTCACAGCCTCAAAGGACATACGTTCGAATCCTGGCAATTGAGTCAGAGCTTTTGGTGAAGGAAAACATTGTGATGATACCTTAGCATGGTGGTAGGGCTCTTTCTAAGTTCACCTGGCTAATTACCGCCCTCAAGTTGAAAATCCTTCGCCAAACACTTGTTGGTGTGTTCCGGGATCTGCACTTGAGGAGCCAGTCTCCCTCAAGGTTTAGCGTGATTACCATCTTAGACCACATCATCATTTAACATCAGATGAGATTGTGGTCAAACACTAAACTACAGAAGTATAAAAAAAAAATCTTTAAGGTAATTTAAGCAATTTAAATATTTGTTCAGAGATAAAACATTTGTACACTGTTTTGACAATTATGGTTTTGAAATTTAGGAGTCTCAGATTTCACTAATAAATTTATTTGTAGAAGTCTTAAAGCATGGTGGTGTACCATCGTCTACTGTTTGTATGGTTATTGAAAGGGTTCTCTATATTCAAAATCTATCACTAAGCACCTAACGGTGTGTTCTACTAAGAACTAATTCTGTTTCCGTGCTTAATGTGTTATCTACAATGACACATATCATCAGGTGAGCCTGATGAATATGTATGCGCCTTTAAATATATTAAATAAAATACAAGTAAACTAATCAACCAAGTTTTTACTGATATTTTTATTTCGTATGCTAAATACATGCTTTCAGAACTTAATTGTATGTTAACATAATTAAATACAGTATAAAAATCACATGTTATTTTGTTGAAAATTTATCATGAAGAATTCTTTAGATGTGCTCCAGCAGTTTCCGTGAAGAGCTGTTGTCTCTAAGCTTAGCGTATTACTAATTTGGGTCAATTTGTTACTTAATATCAACTAGGCCGTTCTATATTAATTGATTAACAGTAGCCAGTAATACGTAATCTATGTGGGAATGATCTTTAGAATTTAAAAGACGAATATACACAAAAAAATTTTCGCCTGCATGACATCCTGTTGATATGAAATCTAGCAATATGTGAAGAAATATTATAGGGAACGTTACTTTACACTTCCACCTGGAATTGAATGACCGCTGCTGCACGTCTCACTGCAACAAAAACCGTTTGATATTATTTTGTTTCAATGAGACACGGCAGCGGCCAATGAATTCCAAGCGGAAGTGCGAAGTAAAAAAACACATTTTGTATGGATCAGATTTTGTTATTCCTGCATGACATCCTGTTGATATGAAATCTAGCAATATGTGAAGAAATATTATAGGGAACGTTACTTTACACTTCCACCTGGAATTGAGTGACCGCTGCTGCACGTCTCACTGCAACAAAAACCGTTTGATATTATTTTGTTACAATGAGACATGGCAGCGGCCAATGAATTCCAAGCGAAAGTGCTAAGTCAAAAAACATATTTTGTATGGATCAGATTCTGTTATTACATATTTTCAATGTAATAGTTACATCATCCGTAATTAGAATCTTCGAAAATTCAGTCATTGATAATTTGAACTTTGTTTTGGTTAAAAATGAACTCGTAGTTATCAGTTGACCCACATCGTATAATATAATTTATTGCAGTACGATAGATGACGTCTGATGTTCTTACTCTGACAGGTTCTTGTTCTGTTCTTTATGTCGAGTGGAAAGG
Source organism: Antheraea assamensis (assembly GCA_035772565.1). Taxonomy (NCBI): domain Eukaryota; kingdom Metazoa; phylum Arthropoda; class Insecta; order Lepidoptera; family Saturniidae; genus Antheraea; species Antheraea assamensis. The sequence continues at coordinate 7,202,607 of JAQQSE010000031.1, read as the reverse complement.
AATCAGTTTCAACCTTGTAGGTTAAATCAAGTTATATGAAGAGTATTCAGTAAAAAATGTGCTATAATATTTGACCAGTGCTTGGCTATCTGTTTATATCACATCACTAGTACAATTAGGTATTAGATTTCCAGGGTTTTTATAACTAGTTATGTAAGCAATAGTATTTTAATTCGGTAACTATTCAGGAATCATTCCATATTTAATACCATTTGGGAATTATTTTTTAAAAATCCGTTTCTCCTTGTTATCACACGCCTTACGTATATAAGAAGCGATGATGGACGATGGCTCACTCGTTAGCGTGTACCGACACCACATCGATCGACGTACGTAAGTTTGAATCCTTGCGAATGAATTGGAGATTTCGATGAAGGAAAACTGTATGATGAAATTATAGCACATGGTAATAGGGTATTTTCTAAGCCTGCCTGGATACCACCTTCAAGTTGAAAGTCTATCGCCAAGCACCTATAGGTGTTTTCTGGCCCCAGCTCATGATAATCACATCCTCATTTACCATCAGGTCAGATTGTGGTCAAACGCTAAAAGCTATAATGTATATAAAAAAATTATAAGCACCTTTTATACAAAATTACATGCTACTGTTACAATAAACCATTTGCCGATTTGAAGTTACCTTTACTAAATTTTATCATTATTATTTCGTCATCATGGAAAACTCTGAAAACTTCTCTATTTGCGCGTAAAAATCAGTTCACCCATTTCTAAGATTAGCCCGGATAAACATCACACACTGCCATTTGTTTGTGTGTATATATTAAAGAACGTGTGTTATCTATTGCGCCTTTAGCAAACACGGAATTAATAAATAAATGCTTAATATACTACGTATTTATATGAAAATAATATAGCAAAATGATATTATCTTAACTCGAGCTGTGATAGTGTTATAAAAAGGAAACACATTCTAACTCATATACTGCTCATCTAGATTCATTTGTCGTAGAGATTTTCTTAGTTGATGTATATAATTTGATTTGTTTTGAAAAACGTGTTTTCTCTCTAAACATAATATGGTACAAAAATCATTTTGCAATGTGGCAAAAATAAAGTATTATTGTAAATTAAACATACAAGTTCACATAAACTTGTATAAAATGTCCTTGTAACTTGTGAGTTTGTAGACTCGTATTTTTGATAAACGTAATATACAAGAACTCGTGAAAAATATTTTTTAACATTTAATTTGTGAGCTTTAAGACTTGTAATGTTTTATAAACAGGGTACTGGTATATCGTATTCGCGTTCCAAGTGAAACCCTGTCCTACCAACCGGCAAAACTTATATACGTTTATAAATTAATATGATTTTTGTAGAGGGTGGATCAGTTGTCAGCCCTGGGTAATGCATCGGCGGGATTCCTTGCCGCGTTCTTCTCTTCTTTCACATTGTGCCCAACAGAACTGATCAAATGTCAACTACAAGCCATGCGCGAAGTCAGTGTGCAGGGCTCACAAACAGCTGTACGATGATCCTTTTTGGGTATTTCATTTAATATAGTTACTATTTTCAAATTTATGTATATTTTTTTCCATGAAAATGGACACAATTATTTTATACAATTCGATGTTTATAGAGACCAATTATATATATATTATTAAAATATGTATAAGTTGAAAAGGGAAATAGAAAACAATTGCCGCAGTAAGTGCCTTTTATAGTTCCATCGCGAAGCTATTATATTTTATTATAGTGCAGAAAATGATACATGCGTCAATATATATTATCATTCTAAGTTGCTCGCAACAAGGTTACCCGGTGCGGTGACTAGATAAAACGTATTACTGGTACATAAATTAATATTATTATTCACTTCCACACGCGGATTAAACAAACGCGTCTACTGTAAAAGATGTCACTAAAGGGCTCTAGGTTTTTTATGATAATAAAATAAAACGCAACTTACAATATTTTCTCTATAAAATGTAAACAAGTCTCTACTTTTTGCCTTTATTCAGTATTTTTTTATTATTTCCTTCCATATTTACAATAAACATAATTACTCATAGATATGATTTATGGGAAACATATTTATTACGCTCAGCGTTACGATAATAAATACTGTTATTGTTAATTCCTTATCTTAAATTACTCTATCTATGACATTGATTCATTATCATATTTTATGTTAATATATCAATATTGTATGTATATATGTATATAACATATGTATATATGTAATAACTTTGCAGGTAAAAGTAACGCCATTGCAATTAACTCAGCAAATATTCAAACAGTACGGAATACAAGGGCTATTTAGGGGCCTTGTCCCGACAATAATGAGGGAAATGCCGGGCTATTTCTTCTTTTTTGGCGGCTATGAAGGTGAATGTAACAACCAGTTATAAATTTCCGAACTTTTAATTAATTGACCTGATACGTTACGAATTTTGAGCACACAACGTGGTCAGGCGCAATAGTTTTCTCAATAAATATTTATGACGATATGTGTGGTGGATTTGTCGTATTTACGGCGTGTAAAGAAATCTCTCTGCATTAGCGATTTATGTGAAATATAGTAGACTTCCATTTATCGCTTTGCGAAATAGCAGAGATGATTTTTTTTTCTTTAACATTCTTTAGTTTTAGCGTTTGACTATAATCTCATCTGATAATAAATGACGATGTGTTTTAGATGATAAACACGGCAACCCTAAATGGACTGGCTCTTAAGTGCAATTACCGGGACACATCTACAGGTGCTTTGCGAAAAATTTGTAACTCAAAGGTGGTAACTAGCCAGCCGAGCCTGGAAAAAGCCCTACCACCATGCTATGATTTCATCACGATGTTTTCTTTGACTTACTTCTATTCGATTCGAACTTACGTCGATTGACGCTGTGTCCGAACACGCTAACGACTAAACCATTACATTTATGTAACTATAGTTTTCTTTCTTAACGTCATATAGTTGTTTTTTCTTTATGGCCGAATTTACAATGTTACTATATTGCCAATTTTAGGAACAAGAGAATTGCTCGCTAAACCTGGCCAGTCTAAAGATGATATCGGTTTCTTCAAGACCATGATCGCTGGAGCAGTTGGCGGATTAGTTTTATGGACCGTGATATTCCCTACAGATGTTATCAAGTCCAGGGTCCAAATATCCAACAAGAGTCAAAAGTTCCTGACAGTCGGTTATGAGATCGTCAGACAGGAAGGTTTGTTACAAAATACTTGTAATAATAATATTATGTAATAGTTTATAATTTACGAGATAAGCAGAGATTATAAATGCAATCACTTTGATTACATAGTAACCAATAGCGCCACTTAACATAGTTTTTTTTTAATATTAATCTTGTTTTCTTTTTATGATAGAAATCTAATGTAAATTTGCATCCATTTTTTAATTTTCATCCGTTCAATGAAAGGTGTTTGAAAAAAATAGTAAGAACCGCTTCAATCGTAAATGTTAAGGAATAGTGAACTTTGAGTAGAAAAGGTGAGAAGTTACTGAAAGCGAAGGAGGTACTTGAAAGAGTGACGGATGTGAGAATATATAAGTCTAGACAGAGGGTCTTAAATAGTTTGTTTATAAGTTTTTCTTTCACCTTAAAGGCTAAGTTGTAGGGATCAGTATCTTAGTTTTGCCCTTCCAATACACTTTTGATAATTTAATGTATGTCCACAAAACATACAATAGGTTGCGTGGAAGAGATTGCTATTAGCAATAAGGCCGCGTTTTGTACAAATTACACAATTTGAAATGTTTTATGGTGTATATTTATAATGGTATATAGTAAAGATTAAATAAATAAAAAAACTGGACTTAGGAAAATATCATTATCACATATGATTTAAATACTAGAACAGTGATAAATTTGTCATCCCATGTTTCAGACTCAGTAAGACCAGTAACAATTTTTTAAGTAATAGTGTTAGGTTCTATAACAACTTTCAAAAGCATATTCCCGAGTTACCGTATGGTAGAGTCAAGCAACATGTCAAGTGGGATCTGATGTTAAAAGGGTTCGAAATAATGCCCATCTCTGTTCATTCGCTATAAAACGATTTTAACTGTAATGTATTTTTATAACAATCTTAACTAATATTATTATTATGAATGTCAGTTTGCTTTTCATTATGCTTTCACGTTTTAACTACTCGACCGATCATGTAATTGTACATACATATTATCAGGGGCACAGAAAAGGACATAGGGACTTTCATTAAAATACATGTCCTATTCCCTAGGGTTAGGACAAATGTACAAAAACGCTAGCGAAACCGCATGCAAATGTTAGTAAGTATAATAAAAAGATAAACCAGATCAAGTTTCTTGCCGGTGCTTCTCAATGAGTAGTTTCTTTTCAAACTCGTTTTATATCATTGTTGTTAATTTTCAGCTAATAATGTTCGTGTAAAATGAACACTTGTAAATAAATCGGAACGCTTGTGTTTTTCAGGAGTGTTGGCTCTGTATAATGGACTTAAACCAACACTAGTAAGAACTATCCCAGCGACCGCAGCGCTCTTTGTCGTCTACGAATATTCGAAGAAATTTATGCACCAATCATTTGGTGATTAACATAAATAAAAAGTTTATAATTAGTCAAATTTATTTCATATATACTGCATTAAATATGCATTTAAGTGATTATTCTTACATTGTTTTTGTGCAAATAGAATAAAAATGTTGAATTTACAATTCTTATTTTTATTTTAAGTACAAAAGAACTTATACCTTTTTTTCGAAAACGCGCACAGTTGAAAATCGCTCAGCTACAAAATTAATTCTTAGTTGGGTGTACCAAATCAAATATATGCTTTTTTTAGTTACCTTCTAGACTTTTGAGTTTGTTCTTTTTAATTTAAAACCTTTAATTATAATCTTCATTTTCTAATCAATCGCAAATAGTATTGTTAATAAAGACTACAAGATTATCACCCGCTTTCTTTGGCATTAAAAAAAAATAGTGTGTACTTATGTACACGCGTTAGAAGTTATACTTCTTTGGTGTAACAAGATAAAAAATCTTTTCAAAAATTTTATATATCGCCTTATTCTACGTTAGTACAAAAAAACGACACTAACGATAGAAAAAAGGTATTTAACACATACATACTTTTTTTTATTAAAATGTTGAGTATAGCTAACTTCAGGGTGTCGATTTTTCGTGACGGTGTGCACGCGTATCGTAAAAATTTGCTCTCATCATTTTTCCCTAACGCGCCAAAAGAAGTATAATTTCAATAGCATGTGGTCAATCGAATCAAAAAAAGTAAATAGTTATTCACGGAAAATTATTCCGCTACAAAAGGTCATAGTCCTATGCCAATACGTTCAGTAGTTTTTGACGTGATTGAACCTCAAAAGAATTGTACTTTTATTAACGCTTTGACGGACCTCGAAAGCGTATTAGCGTCAAGTATGATTGTCCTTACAACACTAGTATGTAATAGAACCAAGGAATAGTTTAATAACACGGCAGTTAAAATGACTACATTTTTGTCTTATCTACACAAAAAAAAATGTTCGAGTCATCCGTTGCGTTAACTATAAAATTATACAAAAGATTGACTATTTAAATATTTATAATAATTTTTGGTCACCAATCTTGTAAGGCAAATTTTATTTCCATGCCTGTAGATCACAAAAAAACCATCCAAGTAATATAACGCATTCTTCTTTTAATCAATATTGGCTTAGTATATTGCAAATATTTACAAATATTATTTATATAGACGTTGGTTCTTATTACTTTTTTTTCTAAGCCGTTGCGCGTGTATGATCAACGAAGTCATGTTATAGTTAAACATGGGCATTTACGTTGTTTTCTAAAAAAAAACGATACCTTCCAAAGTATAGTGTTAATATAGCATTACTAGTTTCTGAAGATTTGTGGAAAAGTAATTAAAGTTTTGATATGCTCGCCACTTGCACATTAGCTAAGTCTTAAATGAGCGCGCATTTGAAGCGAATGATCGCATATTACTCTGTAATAATCTTTGCGCGCCTTCATTCTAGTTAGTATGTTTTTATTTTGTACAAACTATATAGATTGGTTGTTAATACAAACGTGAATAGACTCATTGTCATATAGTAAAACGTCGTTTTTAGTAATCGTTTATTTTACGAGGAAAAACGTACCTTTCAGAACTATCGTTTTGGGTTTCTAAACAAAGACGTTGTAGTACACACATTTATACACATGCAACAGTTAATGTGTATATATGCGTATACATAACACAAAGTTCGAAAAAAAGTAGTAACTATATATGAATAGTTACAATAAATTTAATGTATATGTATTATATTCATTCATTCATTAATGTATAATCCAAAATCAAAATTATTCTCCAAATTTTTTTAATTACCTTAAAACCTACCGACTTAATTGTAATGTCATTTTAGCAAAATAAGCATTGGAGGAAGTTTGCAACTTATTTTATTAGTAGGCAACATTGCAAATTCTAGTGTCAAATCACATATAGCGTTTACCGTAAATTGTCATTTCATGTGGGTTATTGAACGTTTCGAAAGTACGTTTGTATAATAACGAGTGAACAAATAAATAAATAACGAATAATTCTCACTTCTGTTCAACAAAAATAAGCCTGTTTAACAAGGTTAGTATAAAATATATAAATATATATTTGTGATAAGATGGCGACTTATCTACTAATTATTCTTTGTTTTGCCTTGTAGATGCCAAACATAAAATTGCAGTCTTCGGATAACGAAGTCTTTGTCGTTGACGTAGAAATAGCTAAATGCTCTGTAACTATCAAAACCATGTTAGAAGATTTAGGCATGGAAGATGACGAGGAAGAAGTTGTTCCATTACCAAATGTTAACTCTGCTATTCTCAAAAAAGTAATTCAGTGGGCAACGTACCATAAAGATGACCCACCATTGCCTGAAGATGACGAGAATAAAGAAAAGAGGACTGATGACATTTCATCCTGGGATGCAGATTTTCTTAAAGTCGACCAAGGCACTCTCTTTGAATTAATCTTAGCTGCCAATTATCTAGACATAAAAGGTCTGCTGGATGTCACTTGTAAAACAGTTGCTAACATGATCAAGGGCAAAACTCCAGAAGAAATTCGTAAAACCTTTAACATCAAGAATGATTTCACTGCAGCAGAAGAGGATCAAGTGCGCAAAGAAAATGAATGGTGTGAAGAGAAGTAAAAATGTATAAAAGTTATAATTTATCTAATCTAGTTTTTGATTAAAAATTAACATAAATGTTTAAACTGTTTTTTGAATGACAGTTTAGCTGTTGGTTTAAGCTCATCTAAAAAAAATGTATTGTCATAGTATTATAGAAAATTCTCATTGTTTGAAATGGTTTCTACCATGTTCTTTATTCTGTGATTTTCGGTTACAGCAAAATTTGCAATTACATATAAATAATAAGTTTCTTATTGTTAAATACAATCTTTCATTTTGTGAATTGTTTCATGATGGAAAGATTATATTAACATGTGTTGTTTGTCAACCGTTGTGTTAAATTTGAGTTATAAAGGTAATATTGTTCTTAATTTAAAAAAATTATACATAATTACAATATGAAGTAAATAGCAAAAATGTTTGAACTACTATTGTGTATAAGTATTCTCATACTGAAAACAATATAGATCCTTTTTCCATGGCTACATTACATTGATATATAACTTTAATTTTCTTCAAAAGTTTGTTTTCATTAAAGCTTTTCCAAACATCATTGGAAAAGAAAAATCTGTAACATTTTGTATATACATATTAAACTATGTCGTGTAGTGTATACTAATTAAAATTACAATTTTTTATGCTTTAGTTTGTCTACTACTTGCTGTACCAGTACTGTCTAGAAACTAGACATTACAAAATTTATATTGGATTAGAGTACTTTGTTTTATAGTTTTTTTTACAATTTACTATGAAAACAGACGTGTGTAGGTTTCAATATTAGCTTGTAGAATGCAGTTTACAATTAGAATCCCAAAAAGTGACAAATGCAGAAGACATACTTTGTAAACTGATTATTGTAAATAAATGTATAGTTCAACATTCATTAACGAACTTACTGGCATCACCATGTTGCAGGCATCTACTATGCCAATTAAAATGCCAAACATTAAATGTCTTGTAGTACAACACCCCGTATGTAAGTTATGATTACTAAAATCTCTCATTAGACATATGTCTAATTAATTAGACATATGACATATATCAACATACATATTCAAAGGATTCAAACAGGCGTCTTATTGACAGAAGCGTGCGCATATCATTATATTACTTATAAAAGTTTAAGCAACAATATAATTTAGAAATACGCTTTTCCCATTTAAAATTGTACCTAGTTGATCTCATTTGTGTCGTTAGTAATATCATAGATATATACTCTAGGTCTATGAGTAATATAGCTTATTTGACTTATATATGCATAACGTCAGATATATATGATGGCCAAACATGGCTTCCGATGATTATAGAGTACAAAATATTTATAAATATGCTAGGAAAAGTTACAAGAATGATAGAAGAACAATACATGAAACAGACGCGAATAATTCACATTTCGATACACACGTTCTCGAGACTAACACAAGTCCTAGAAATGATGAAATTATTAACTCTCCTGGCTGTACCTGCGACTTGGATCCCGAAGTGGAAATAGCTACTATACTTCATAAGAAATGCCCGGTGATCACTTTAGCCCAGCAACAATTACAACGTTTATTAGATGAAACTGATAAATTACTGTACGATAACACAAAATGCTGCAGGTAGGTGGATAGCATTTTCCTTTTCTTTGTGAATAAGAATTATTAATAATAAATATGCATAAATGATCAACGAATCATATCTGTGTGAACTTTGAAATGGCCTCTATTGTATATACAATAGTCACACTAAAGTTTACATCATAACATACTTATAAAAAGAGAGATCACAGAAATTGTGATTGTCTTTACTGTCATTACAAGGTAGGTTGTAAAAAAACTCTTAAATTTTGCTATTTTTATTGGTAAATAAATAGTTTACAGTGAATATGTGTAACAATATATTTTAGAATGTTATGACATCTGTCATCTACATATTACTAGTAGAAAACTGACATTCATTTGCATGTAATAATAATACTAGGTAGGTTTATCTTTGCTGTTTGTTGCTGAGTTTTGAATGTGAATTCAGTAAAATTATAAATTGAAATTGCTTCGTAAATTTCTCCAAATGTTGACGTAAAACCTTTGACTATATCATAAGCCATTGTATACACATAATAACTAGCAATATTCTTATACTATAAAAATGTGCATTAAACTATCCCATATATATTTTCGGTGTTATAGTAACTCTCTGGAATAAACAATTTATTGAAACAATTAAGTATAGGACTATTGAATTGTCCGAGGTAAGATCCACAGGAGGCAGCACCAAATATAAGACCAATAAGAAATGCTACACCAATTAGTAGTATGACTATACAGTAAAATCTGTTTTGAGTTGCCAATAATTCTTTACACAACCATAGAAAGTCACAAAATGAGCTGAAACAAAATAATTTTATTCTATTAGTGATACCAAACAAATTCAGTTAACCTTTTTTAAATATACTCTATGAACATCTAAATCTAATTACCACATCGTGTTAAGAGACGATGTGAAGATTGAAACGCCAAGAGGAGCTGGCGCTGAGATGCAGCTGTCCACGTGGTGGCTAAAGGTATTTTGCGACAAACATTAAATTCCAGAGTGGCAGATAACCAACTGAGTATAGGAAAATGGCCTATGACAATGCTATGGCATATAACCATAGAAATTAGTCTGTAAAGACACCTTTTTGGTGTCTGTTACAATGTTCGCCCTCACCAGAGAGAAGCTCACATTATTATGAGATTCGAACGGACTATTACTACAAACACGGAACAATTACAACTACCCTAGTGTACAATTTTAAATTTTTATAAAATTATAATAAAATGAAATTAACGTAAGCAACATATTTATTTTGAATTGGTTGTAGTAACTTTGCTCATAAAACAATTTAGATGTTGCTGGTGTACATAGAAGTAATAACAAAAATGAGGCCATTTCAAAGTTCACACAGATATGATTCGTTGATCATTTATGCATATTTATTATTAATAATTCTTATTCACAAAGAAAAGGAAAATGCTATCCACCTACCTGCAGCATTTTGTGTTATCGTACAGTAATTTATCAGTTTCATCTAATAAACGTTGTAATTGTTGCTGGGCTAAAGTGATCACCGGGCATTTCTTATGAAGTATAGTAGCTATTTCCACTTCGGGATCCAAGTCGCAGGTACAGCCAGGAGAGTTAATAATTTCATCATTTCTAGGACTTGTGTTAGTCTCGAGAACGTGTGTATCGAAATGTGAATTATTCGCGTCTGTTTCATGTATTGTTCTTCTATCATTCTTGTAACTTTTCCTAGCATATTTATAAATATTTTGTACTCTATAATCATCGGAAGCCATGTTTGGCCATCATATATATCTGACGTTATGCATATATAAGTCAAATAAGCTATATTACTCATAGACCTAGAGTATATATCTATGATATTACTAACGACACAAATGAGATCAACTAGGTACAATTTTAAATGGGAAAAGCGTATTTCTAAATTATATTGTTGCTTAAACTTTTATAAGTAATATAATGATATGCGCACGCTTCTGTCAATAAGACGCCTGTTTGAATCCTTTGAATATGTATGTTGATATAAGTCTAATAAAAATTTTTTAGTGTTTATATTTTAGTATACCGCGTATAAGCCCCAAGTTAGCATTTGTTCAAATAACAAACTGAAATGTTTTTCTTTTTACAAATTATTCAAAGCATATACAGGACAGAAAAGAATATATATTAAGATTTTCATATAAGGTATGCGATCAATGAACATTATTAATATTGTTCTTTGAATGTGACCTCCATAATATGCCGTGGTGGATGTTATATAATATTCTTCTGGTCTTATCACTTCATTACTAATACTGTTTTAGTATAGACAACAAATAAAATGGATAAGGTTTTTTTTAAAAAAAATGATTATTTACTGCGCATAAATATATTTCAATAAATGGATACCATAGATCTAAACATTATCACATTACAATTACTATATAATATGTTGACATAAGTACGAATATGACTACACATTAATATGTTCCTTTGATATATGATTTTTTTATATATAATATTACTTACAACTATATTTATACTGATATAAAATGACGTGCACACAAATTGTACAATATTTGGTGCACAAATAGACACATCAAGCCAGGAGGTTTCCAGTAACTCTTTGTTATAGTATAGTATTGATACTTAAGAATGCTATATAGTTGACACAATAGAAGAATATTCATACATACAGAATTATTTTCTTTCTTGAATTTTGAAATATAAATATTTTGGTTATACTTTATAAAATATGACAATTATATAAATATTGGTTTTGAAAGTTGTATAAAATTCATATTTTCTAATAACAAATATTACAAAAATACATAAGTACCTAATTTTATAAATGTGTGATTTTAATATTTCAATTTATAAGTCAATAGAACTTTCAAAATATTTTTCTAGCATATTATGCATATATATTTTTTGTAAATTAGCATAGTTTACATTTACTGTGTTCTTGACTGTAGAATTGCAAGTAAAAATTAAATTTTTGGCAAAAATTTATTGTACAAAAAAAACTAGATTCACTTTATTTAAATATCTACAGTCCTAAATAGATTCTCAGGTTACATATTAATAAGAAGTTAAATTGAGCCCACATTATAGTTCAAAAGGAGGTTGGACTTATATCTAAGCAAAACCTACATTGAACTATAAACTAGTTACTAAAGATGACTGTCAAGAGAATGAATAGACAGATGAGCATATAATGGATATATTACTATGAAATTATGGACACTTTATAGGTATAACAATATAGTCTACTATTAAACATCAAAGTAATAGTAGGTTTTTATTATATTATTTGCAACCAGATCCAAAATTTCCTATGTCTTTTAAATATCAAAACAAGTTTACTTGTAAACAAATCCAGTAATATAGAGAATGGAATTGTAAAGTATTTTAAAGTATTAACACTAAAATTAAGTTATGACTTTAAGAGAAATATAAAAACACTTTGTGCAAATCCTTATTCAAAAACTAAAAGTAAGCAACAAAAAACAAATTATCACATTGTAAATTATATAAATTCTATTTAAATTTAGAAAATTAAATAATATATCACAAAATCTTGAATTGTACATAACACAGTCTCTAAAATATACACAGATATATAATAAAATTTCTGATTAGACCGTTTAAGAATATATTTGAACTAACTACAAAGTTAATTCAAATTCTCGAGCCTCTCCTTGAGCCGAAAGTATATTTTTAAACTGGGTCTCAGTATAGTAAAAAGCATAACAAGAAGGACCAAAATAAAACTTATATACCTCAATGTATCTCCGAATGACCACCAGTGACTGTAGAATCCGAGTAAAATTGTAATTACTCCAAGTATGAAGGTAATCAATCCTACAGAAGCATGTAGTAATTTTGTATAAATTGGTGCAAGATAATGCTTCAGTTTCAAACTGTAGAGAGCACCAACACCTCCGATCATGGTAACAGACATGAATATCAAAGATGCTAACCCAAATTTTGCATGTAAAGATGTGAAGTGTGGCTTGTCATTTATTATTTTATTACACATTATGACTATGAAACCAATTATGATTACTATCCCACCTATCACTTGTAAAACCCAATGGCGTGCACTGCGCAGACGTATCGGCATCCACTCAGTAGCTAAGTCACCTGGTGAAATTGCATTTATAGCCGTCATCATGAAAATCATCCACTGTAAAAAATAGAAAGGTATATTAAATAGAGTTATATAGAATCAAAGGCGGGGATTGCCAGACTACCTCTATAGTGAAAACTGAAAGTAATTAAACTCCTTTTTATCTATAGGAAATTGTCCTGCTCACTCCATATTTTTAGATATATGTGAAAAAAATATACTTACACCCAAAGACATAAGTGTTGGATGAAAAGAGAACAGAGAAACGCCCTTACTAAAAGAGCAGTACGTGATTATCCCAACAAATATTACTGCGCATATATTACTGATGAGGTTTAAATAACTTGGCTTTGCAGAATTATTTGAGGCGACTAAGCGTGCCGATTCAGAATGTCTTTCAGACGTCGCCATTTCCTCTATATCTGCTTCGTTTTGTTCATGTAAATTATCCATAAAATCAGATGACGATAAAGATCTTTGTTGACTAGTACCAAAGATATTTATTATACTCTTTGCCAAGTATAAAGAAAAATGTTGAGCACTAGCAAGTATCGAAAAACACTTTACAGTTTAGAGATAACACCATATTGCCTATACTAGGACAGTGTTATAGTTTTCAGAAAAAAAAACGATAAAAGCTGATAAGAAGTTAAGAGATGATCCACTCAACCAGATTCAGCAATGAGTATTTTCATATAAACATCGATGTTTTTTATCGATAAATCAAACATAACGTGTTTACTACTTTCCTACCAGAAACATTTAAGAATTAATCGATCAAAGATAAAAAACATATAATCTGTAGTTAATATTGTACATTCGTTATTAATACTGATAAGTTTATCACTCAGGATTTTAATCTCTGAACTGATGGACACAAGCTGGTTATGCCAAATTGGAAAATAAATAAAGCTGACCATAGCTATCGTTACTTCGTCCTGGATAAAAAGAAACATGCCACCAATTAAATTAAAAATAAAGATGTGTGTGCGATTCACATACGATAGAAGGGAAACTTCAGTAAATCGACAAAAGAATGAGATGAATATATATAACAAGGGTAGGATAATTACTGAGTTTATTACTTATAAATGAAAGTATTTTGATTAATTTTAAAACATTTTTTATTTAACATATGTTACATAATTTATCGCTCAAGTTCCACATTTTCAGTTTCGACAAACAAAATGTAAAAATACTCACAAACACTGTTAAATAATAACACGCCACGCTGACTTCTTATTAAAAAGCTATAATACGTAGCCGCATACAGTGTACAGTAGTACACGTACTTTTCACATATACTAAAACACGTTAAATGCTCAAATACAAGCAAGTATTAAGCAGTGTGCAATATACATAATCACCGACATTTGCTCTCTCGCTCTGGCTCACTATTTTACTTCAAAAATAGTATGTATATTTCTGTCTCATTCTTTGCCGGCTTCATTCTACACATTTTTGTATTTGTGTCTCTTACCTGTCGTTTTTCCGTTGTATTTGGTTTGAAATCACAACGATTCTAAAGAAGTTTCACTTCAAAAATGTAACAACACTGAAAGAAGTCTAATAAAACTGATAATGACACAAAAAATGAATAGAAATTAATTAAAAAACATTTGTACTTAGCCACAAATTGTAGTCAAGCAACTTTTTTCTGCTCATGAGTTTTTTTTTTCTATAATACTGTCTCTAATGTTGGCACCTCGAACCGATGTTCGAGTAGTCGTCCTTGGAGAGGGCTTTGAGCTAAAGAAAATGTTTTAGATGTATTAACTATTTTTATAAAAGCTCTTGTTAGTCGATTTATCATCAGTTACATTCATACTGCTTTTATTGCTAATTCTTGGTAGGCGTTCTTTGTTTTCTTTCCTTTTACTTCTTAGTATCAAGTATATTGCAAAATATCGATACATCACTTCGATATTTCATATCGATTCAATAAAATCTTCCTTATAAAAAGTAAATGGTTATTACCAAGTGGTAAATTGGGGTTTTTGGCGGGATCTTAGTCTGTCATGTAGTGGTTTTTATATTTTATTCATAATCTTGTGTTATTAGACTCTATGTTTCGAGTATGAGCTCCGCATTGGGCACTGTGGGCGTCCGATTGTGCCGTTTTCTGCGAGATAAATGGCGACATATTGGGCACTCTACTTACTTGTTGACAACGTTAACTTTCCCGTGAGTGACTACTAAACGTAGATTTCGATTGACAACAAGAGCCATACCTAAAACTGGAGGTAGCATTCGCACTAAAATGTGCACTTTGAAGTTGATCATCATATACTGTTAATATTTAATAAATCAATCGATAAATCACAAAACATATCAAATTTCGATACTCTAAATAAATCGACATGCATCATCTTCACAATTAATAAGCGGCCTCAGATGTATGCGTTCACGCGTTGTCCACAGCAACCAACTGAAGTGGATGGCGGGATATCGTAAATTTCATCGGTTCTCCGATTCGAAATACTGCAGTGAAAGCAATTTACGCAAGCGGTCTGGTGATGCGGTAGGTATCGCTGGTTCTTTTTAAATGCGTGTATTGCTTTATAATTTGATAGATTTGTAGGGTTTGAGGTTTGATAGAAGGGTGCATTGAAGATGGTCGTAACTGGTTAAAGGAATATAGAAATTGTAGAATTTTGTAACGAATTGTAATGCGTGGTGAAAATTGTTTTCTTTACCATAAATGCATGTAAACAACGCAATGGCTGACCCCAGATCAAACGCACCAACTGTGCCATAAAGTCATAATTACTAAATATGTGATATCCTACAAAAAACTCTTTTAATTCTCTAGTAAAAAACAATAATTTCTTACTTTGACCCCTAATACTATATGTACAGCCATAAATCCATAAGTACAAACTACAAACAGAGAAGATAGAGATTTATATCTTTGTCTAGGACCACAGAGGATGTTATATAAATCCACGACTAACAGAGAATACGTGGGGTGCTAATGTTAAAAATATTAAATAAGTACCTACCTATTTGTTGTATTTTTTTATTTTCATAATTAAAGCTGGTAACACCAAAGGCAGGTTAAAACTTGTCGTAGAAAAGGTTGGACGTATTGTTTGTTCGCATCTTTTGTATCGTGGGAAACGTTGTAGTAAATAGTTTTCGAATTTATTTGAAATCTTTTAAAAGTACAATATTATTATATGTACGAATGTAAATTGATAATCTGTGTTTTAAACGTGCTATGTTTACTGTTTTCAATGAATTTTATCTTTTAAACTGCATAGTGTTCGTAGTTTTATAATATTTTACTTTATTGAATGTTTTTTTTGTGGACCGAGGACCTGACTCAACATGTTGTGGCAAGTACCTATATATTTTTTTTAGTTTAAATTATTAAACATCAGCATTTTTCGTTTATTTACTGCTTAATAATAAAAAAAATATTTAAGAAGGTAAGTATATTCAATTTGTACCGACTGTTTTGTAATTTGAGAACATAATATTCATAAATACTATAAATCTTTATAAATAGGATTTCTCGATGTTAACAGTAACTTTTTTGAAGTATGTGTAATATCTTAAAATAGTGTACAATTTTTGTGGTGTATATTCAAAATCATTTTTAATAGTAATGATTTGTATATTTGCGTATTATTTGTAATTGACAGTGAAGAAGTCAAAACAATATGTGGTTTGGTAGAGAAAACTTTAAAAAATGCATACAGTTTTCTGTTATCTTCATTTTCTATATGCTTATTAAAGCTAAGATATAATAAAAAATTCGAAATGAATTTAAAAACCACTTTTTTTCAATTAATAAAAATTTGTTATCTCTTTGATATAGTTTTTATGTCATAAGTTGTGGACATGTTTACCATTGACGTAAAGCAAAAGGAGTATTTAAAACCTGAAGTTGATAATTTATAAATAAAATACTTATGTTATTTTTATTAAGAATACTTCAATTTTTTTGCTGGATGATCTTCATTCAATACTTGTATCTCATACATTTAAATATTAAAAATGCAACATAGCATACATACTCTTTTATCAAAAACATTTTTGTTTCCCAACTGCTATGCATTTTTACTATGAATAATATCATCAATAGACTGTATGAAAAAAGTCAATAATTGGCAAGTGGAGTTGTAAAATGATTTTTTATTTTTGTGTATTGCCTGTAGAGCGATATAATTATTTTACAGCAACACTAGCATTTTTTAATTAGAACTATATGTGTACGAAATTTGTTTTTGGTACATCTGTGTGTAGCATTGTTCAATTATACTAACAAATTGGATATGTCAAATAGAATTAAAATATTCCAAATTTTAATATTAAGAGATATTATTAGTCACAGATTGTAAGAGTAATTACTTTCTAATTTCCCTCTATATAAAATATTATGCAAACATTCTGATTTACACACCTATCTAATCCCCCAATGACCACTGCGAGTTTTGTTCAACTAGGACTATATAAAAATACACATAACTGTTTCCCGCAACTTCGACCGTATGGAATTTCGCAAAAAATAATTGTTTAGTGTATACCTTCGCGTCGGGCGTGCGCTGTACTGGACACTCCTTAATTTTTTGTATTTAGACGACACCCTTATTTTTTCTAAAATCAAAGTATTCTATATAGGTTATCTACCAGTGAAAATCCCGTTAAAATCGGTTCAATCGTTACGGAGATTACTCGGAACAAACGGCTAATTACACCATATCATTTTAATTATTATTTTAGAAGTTATAACAGAGTATTAATTACGCGCAACAAATAAAAGATTTGTTTGAAAATTTTTAAGTAGCTTCTATGCGTTTGATTAACTGTAAATATACAAGATTGATGGTACTAAATCGTTTAGGCACTTTTAAGTACATGTGAGGACATTAGTATATAGGAGTCTTGCGAAGCCGGGATATACAAAAACGAACGACCATTCACATCATTGTTCGCGTTAAATTCTAAGTAAAATTTTAAATGTGTATGTAAATTTCTTGGTTTATTACAATTTCACGCATTAACTACTCAATCGTTAAGTATGTTGTATACACATTGTCAGAGGTATAGACAAGGACGTAAGGTACTCTTCGTTCAAACAAACAGTACTTTTCCCAAGGGAAAGGTCAAATCTTCAAGTGAACCTGCGTGCAAAAGTTAGTTACGGTATATATATAATAAAACAGACCATAGGTCTATGGTAAATGAGATAGCATAAAAATCTGTATGACAATAGCGTTAACTTTCTCTATGGCTGGTGAAACAGTATTATGTTCTATCGATATCCTAATACATAATAACGTCCATTTTTATGTATTTATATTAATTGTTACGTATTAGTGATACCGTAAGATAAAAATATGTACCGCTAGTCTCTTTGAACTACTCTTGAACTGATGTAATGTTACACCCAAATACAGTTTTAAAGTCTTGCTTAATGTTAATGTTACATTTTATAATATGTGCCTTCACAAATTTTTTTAAAAAAGCTAAATCTAAAATACTTTATTCAGTTTCAAACCATCACCGGTTTGGAAAACACCCCCAGTCATCACATACATATTTTCACAAACACAGATAGTTCTTACATTCGTTTTTGGTGGATGCGCAGAGATAGGCGACATCACCATCGTTCACATATTGATCCAACTTATAATGCCTTTAGATATTAAAACCCGCTTGACAAGGTGTTCGAACTAACATTAAAGAAAACTCCACAAGTAGTCCGGTGAAACTGTAGAATCCTTGCCAGGTCAACAGTGTAGTCAACTCGAAAAAAAAAACACCAAACTCCACACTAACATTACGTAAAAACTGTTACTGGTAAGCCTAAAACATGGAATGATCAATTTGTCATTGTTTTTAAATTATCCACATTATTTGTGTTTTAATTTATTATGTAGTTGATTGAGGGATACCGTTTTATTCATCGGTTATCTTATCATATAAAAATATTGTAAGAGAATTAAAAAAAAACATTAACAGAACATCGGATCCATATTACATTGTTTCAGCATTCAAGCAATACCTACAACTATTTACAGGCCTTCATGAATACGTGTTGAAGAGCCGTTTTGTATGGTCTCTCTTCTACGCTTTAATAATAACCAGTGGTCGAAAATCAACTATAATAAGGGCTACAAACATTTTCTTCAGTTAATGTATAGATATTATTATCTGTCTTATACAAATGTAACTAGACGTAAAAAGCATGAGGTATGACGAATAGAGACTTATAAATAAAGGCTTCAACACTTCGAATCTAGAGAAAAATATTAGCGTTTCCATATTGTTTTATTCATAACACTAAAACTCTATAATAACTACTAATTAAATAACAAAAAAGTTGGTTTAGAAACAAAGAAGAAAACGGTACTGAACTGATTTATCCCAGCTTATATATATATGGATTATGTTCATTTAACAATATTTTGGACCACAATGTTATTTAACATCGAGTGAGATTGCGGTGATATGCTAAACCTTCTTAAGTATATTAGATTAAAATAAATTAAACATTTAGTAACAGTGAAATACAACATCCGAAATCTAGTTAGTGGCGAGTAATAGTAAAATGAACAGCATAAAGACTTTGTCCATTAGATGTGTCTATTTTTTTAAATTTATATTATAGGGGGCAAACAAACAGGTGGGTCACCTGATGGTAAGTGATCACCGCCGTCCATAGACACTAGCAACACCAGGGGAGTCGCAAGTGCGTTGCCGGCCTTTTAATGTATGTGGGCCTCCGGCGCTCTCACTGACCGAACGAAACGCAACAGTGCAAGCACTGTTACTTCACGTCGGCTTTCTGTGAGAGGGTGGTAATATCCCGGGCGAGCCGACCCATTCATTCTGAAACCAGTAATAGTTTCAGCGATCAGTCGCGATCCTTCAGTTTATTGAATTCGGATATAGCAACATACATTTATACATATATACTACATATTCTATTAACAAAAATCTTACTGATGTTATATATATATGAGTGTGAGTTTGTTTGTTTGTAAAGCTTTCATGCCTTAACTACTCTACCGGTCATTATAAAATTTTGTATACACATTGTCAGGGGTATAGAAAACAACATAGAGTACCTGTCGAAAAATTATCTTTCCCGAGGTATATAGGTTAACACCTCTGGATTGACCAAAACCATAAAGGTTAATGGGACTTAAAAAAATCAGCCGAGGGGTTAAATCTATATTAAGGCAAACGAAACCGCGGGCAAAACTTACTGATAAATACGTGTAAGCAGCTAGTTGTCCTGATGTAACAAAAATATCCTTAAAGAATAATAATAACCATTATGTCGAAAATATAAATTTTGGCAATCGTACGATAATTATTATACAAATATAGGTAGTAATTTGAATCTACGCGTATTACGAGTGTACGATAGATACATTTAACATCAGTCATAACGCAAAAAAATCAATAAGTAATGGGTATTCTTACCAGAAAATTAAAATACGAGTACATATTCAAAATGTCATAGTACCGTCATTATGTAAAATAAAAATGTTTTTTTTTTGTACAGTTCACTATTTTATGGAGTAAGTATCATTTACATAAATGCTAATAGAAAACAAAAAAAATACATGACCCTGATACGTTTTAAGGTAGTTTTGATATTGCTAACAATGTTAACGCTCTTGTCTATTGTCTATCTACTTTGTTACAGAATTAGTCACAAAACCGAATACATCATTTGTGATGCGCTCAACAATTCATCTCGACAAAAGATTGTTGTGTAAAAAACATTTTATTTTCTTAAATATTACCCCTTCGTATATGTATAAACTAGCTGACAGCCGCGGCTTCGTATGCGTTACTCATTATCTTATTTATGTAGAGAGGAAAAAGCATAATTTTTTTTTACAAAATTTATTTAATCTTTTCTAGTGGTTATAAAAATTGTGGGTTTCAAAAAAATCTAATAACTTTGTCTTAAATTAAAATATGATATATTTTTCTTTTAGTCACGGGTCAGTCTCTATAAAAAAAACTGAAAAAAATTGTTCCAAATCTATCTAATAGTTTTTGTGTGATGCGCACACAACGGCAGAACTCTATCGTTTTTTTTATATACACATATATAATTAGATAAGAATAAAATACGTGAGCAAGAGTAATTAATTGATACTAAGTGTTAGGTGTTATACAGACATACAATAAACAGACACTAATATCATAACTTAAGTTCGAGATAATTATAGATTAATATTATACAGGTCATTAAGTAAATATACGAGTACTGTAAAAATATGGGATCATGTATGTTTTGATGACACGTGAACGCTGATCTAAATATTGCACAATGTTGCATCATTCAAAATCTGTCCCTATCAACCTGACAGTTCCTTGCATGTGCGAGTGTCGCTGCGAACTGTTTAGTTTTATTTTTATTATATTCTCGGTCGGTTTGCCTCCCGGCTGTATCACGCGGAGCTTGGCACTCAAACCGGTGCGGTGACTCATAGATCCTAAAAGCGCAATAGTGTTTTATACCTACGTACGATTTGTGTTCGTTCACTATGCCTACCTGTTGAGCCATCCAAGCATTTTTATATCGTTTTACTTAAAAACCTATATGTTAAATATGAGCTTTGTTATATTTTAAATGTGCCTTTTGCATTTAAATACTTTAAATTAAAATAACGAAAATATAGATAATTTTGAAAGTTTCGGTTTATAATTATGCTTAACTAGCCTAGCCCGGCTAGAAAATTAGTCTAAATCTTCGTTTTACAGTAAGACCTTATGAAATAACATTGCAATGGAATATCAATTTTGTCATTATTTTTGAAGGTATCTTTACACTGTCTTCTGTCTCTCTCGCACAACATTTTCACTTTTCCGTACGATTTTTTTACATTTTCTTTCATACAGCCCTTGTTTTGACAAATACGAGCATTTACGCAAAAATAATTATTCAAAAACGTTCAGCTGTTTTTCTGAAGTGATGTCAAACACTTACATATAAACTATTGCTATCAAAAGTTATCATGTTAAAATAATATCTAAAAATGAATTTTACCCATCGGAATTGTTTATACTGGTTCTTTATTTTATATGAGGTTAATTCCTAAATCTACATCTCTACTAAGTTTATGCTTTTTCTTAGACCCAAATCAAAACAAAAAAAAAACGATCATTCTTTCGCATCTTATGACTCACTACTTCAATTCACTACCTGTCATCGTGTTGTTTGAAATTCGTAACTATTGAGTTCTTTTTTTTCAGTTTTAAACGATCCCGTCCCTCCCACGTCGTTATTGTTACATCTCGTAATCATTAAATATAACCTACGTCCATAAACGGTACTTCAAGGTCATTAGCAACTTGCAAATATAACGTATCACATCGTCATAGGTATTAGACATCATCTCATTGTTTTGCAATTGAAATAGATTTCAGAATATATGCGTTCATACCAATCAGTTTTATAACTAATCAATTGTGTGAGTACACAAGTACCATATCGTTCTTATTTCAAGGTCCTCGACCACAAGTTAGATGATACACGACTGTATTATAATATCTGACATATTATTTTCCATTGAGTTCGTTACACTTAATTAGTAATAATGGTGTAAATCCGATAAAATCGTTAAGTGCTATATAAAATAGTTATCGTCGTCTGATATACAATTTGTTTTATTTCATCATGCATCATCTTACATTACATCTTACATTGTTATTGTAATGAAGGGCAAAGGTATTTTGTTAAAACAGCCAGATTCAAGGTATAAATTATAGTGAGTCACTGCTAAACTCTTTTGATGTATTATTAAAACTGGTGTTTACTACATAAGTGATATTTTTTTGTTCTTATAATTAATTAGAATAAAAAAAGAACTGATTGTATTCTATAAACATCTTTTAGATTATATACCTTTCTATATATTTGTTTATTTTATGCAGAACTTTCCAGAAATTCTCATTAGGTATATATTTATATTTCTGCGCTCAGAGAATTTGTGATGATATCAGAATATTTATCTTATCAATTTACTTTCACTATGTCCTTGTTACATTACTTTCTTCCCGTCAATAATTTTTGATAATCAAGATGGCATCAGATAGTACGTGAATAAGTCGTTCACGACTTAAGACATGCACGTTCCGGTATTCACACAAACGTAATGCCAATAAGTATATCAGCAAACAATATACCTCGAACTGAAATATTTCATAGTTGTTTTGATTTGAAGTTGACTTTAGAATAATGAAACTTTCGGAAATAAATGTATACTTTTTAAATAAGGAGAAATATGTTTTATATGTGAATCAGCTAAATTGTTCAAATATTTACTACATATTTCAAACATTTCTCTTGGTAGATAATTTTGTAAATCAGTGCCGTTGCTTAAATAAAACCAAATAGTGGCTTAATGAGCGATTACTGAAATTCATAATAAACATCACAAATGTCTCTTATAAACAACGAAAACTAAGATTCGTTATAAAACTCTTTGAAATAAGTACGTTTCGTTAGTGATCGAAGAAATCGTCTTTATAAAAGACAATTGAAAGCACATTTTACTTGGGCTTTAAATTTTATGTATAGAATACTTGTATTTTTATTTAAGCCCATTTTGTCTTTGAATCCAATTTTATCATTACATGTGTATGGAAAAGTATGTTATTTCTGTAATGTATTATTATATAGTGAATGTATGGTTAGATCCATAGCCCGGCTAGAAATCACGACTCAGTTTTATTGTCGATGAATACATAGGAATGGAAATTAAAAAACTGTGCTAACTTTTTTACGGTTAAACATGATATTAGAGATATAATAAAATGCAAGTACAGTGAAATCATATAATCGTTTAGATTCTATTTGTATCATTTTAAAGCTGCGTATAAAGTCAATGAACGTAAATCTCTTTTGTTTTATATGTTGTATATGGAAAAAAATATTAATGAGACGCAGGTTGACCGTACTATTGGATCTCATCAACATAGTTTCGAGTATAATGAAGTGTCAGAACTTCACACAATAAAGGGTGATAACCAAACGAGTTACACTCGTAAAACTTTGTGTGAACCTATGGTAACGCTCCATAATGAAAAAGCCGTCACGAGCGGTGAATTACAAGTAAATAAATCACAAGTAACAACTCTGTCAGATATTGTCCGTAGAGAAGGAAAATGGAAGGTCGAAGAACCTAGTGAAGAGTGGAAAACAGTATAGAGAAAAAGAATTAGAAATACATTTTTAGGGAAAAAAGGAAAAGCGGCACTTCTGCCAGGTGATAATTTTAAAGCAGCGGATATTAAACTACCGCTTCTTATTTCGAATGTTCACAAGGACACTATTGAGACAGATACAACCAAATATATTTATGAAAAAACGAAGCAAGAAGTTACATTAGAAAAAATAACTATAAAACAAGATAAGGGATATCACAGCTATAAATGACTAGTTCCTAAACATAAAGTTCATATGTTTCTTGACGACCAGCTATGGCCAGATGGAATATCTTTTAGACGTTTCATAAATTTTAGAAATAGAAGTAAAGTATATACGAGAGATGAATATAAATGAAACTACAAATCATGCAATATCCGTGTAAACTCGTAACATTTAACTGTAAAAATGTTAAAAGATCTTCAGAATGTATAAGGAGTATATGTAGATCGGCAGACATTGTGGCACTTCAAGAAACATGGTTGTTGCAACATGAACTTCAATATTTGTCAACCATTGATAAGGCGTCGCTATCCTGTGGCGCAAAGCGGCATTTACCTCAGTTTCTGTGTTGAATTGTGACAGTCCGCGAATAACAGCAACTAAAGTAGTAACTACACATCGTTCGATATGGTTTTTAGTATTTACATGCCTGTTGAGAAAGATGTCAATCTAATCGAATTTACGGAGATACTAGCCAAAGTAAGTGCAATTATTGACAGTACTGGAGTTGAAGCAGCTTTTATTATGGGCGATTTAAATTCACACCCATGTACATTATTTTGTAAAGGATTATTACAGTTTTGTGAAGAACAAACGTGGCAATGTGCTGATTTCGAGAAGCTAGGTATGAACTCGAACTCTAATACTTTTGTGAGTGATGCACATGGTTGCAGGCGATAGCTTGATCATTGTTTGACAACAAAAGCGGCATTCCAAACTATTATGAATATTAACATCCTTTATAATGTATATTGGTCCGATCATTATCCTCTGGAAGTCTACTACATTACGGAAAATATGAAAGATGACAAAGATATAGAAAGAGAGCGCAGGGCATTGTCAGTGAGAGGAAATATGCTGGTCCAGAGGTTTACTCGTTGCACACCTAGTGTAAAAATAACTCTTTTTAAAACCTATTGTCAGAGCTTCTACACCAGCAATCTCTGGACCTCATACACTCAGCAAGCGTACAATGCCTTACGTATACAGTACAACAATGTCTTCAGGGCATTGTTGGGGCTGCCTCGATATTGCAGTGCATCGGGCATGTTCTCGTGGATGATTTTTACGCAATCATTCGTAAAAAAGCCAACTCCCTGAGGGATCGATTGTGTTGCAGTTCAAATACTGTCTTGAAAATGTTGTCGGGCAGACCCGATAGTTTGTTTTGTCGCAGCTGGGCAAAGTTATTAAAGAGTGTGTGTACCTACACAAGTGAATGAATTTGCTTGTGTAGGTATAAATTGTAAATATGTCAGTACCTAATTTATACTTTATATCTTTACTAACATAGGTTAAGTTTACTAACAAAATGGATGTAATGTCTGAGTGAAATAAAATTATTATTATTATATTAGGCACTGCGAATCTAATAGTTCTCGTGATTTATTTGAATAAATACTTGTGTATTGAATATTTAGGTATATTGTATTTGCGCTAAAAGATCAAAGTATTATTTGTTACAAATAAAATTGGTTTTCAAAATTATTCCTTAGAAGTTTTTTAAGCTAAAAAAAAAGTGTTATAATTATGATGATAATCGGTCAAATGATACTTTGTGAAAAGACAAATGTAGTGTTTAATTTAATAGTTTCGTACAATTTCATATTAGTGTTAAAAGTGCTACAGTTTGAAAAGATATATGTTTTTCACTTCGCTGGTAATATAATTGCTTATAAACAGTTCTTCAATCATAGAAAAATATGTTTGTTATACTAGAAATGTCTTATATAAATTAATAGTATTAATGTTTGTTCATTGTCCTAACGATATTTACAGAAAGCAAGGATATTTGATCTTAACCCTTAAATGGACAATGTTGTTTTTAAACAACATCATCACAGATAAAATTGACCACCTTTAAATTTTTGTTAATTTTGACAACTAGTTCTTATTTCTGAACGAATTTTGTACTTTTTTTAATGTTGGCAAAAAGTATAGTAAATTCATGTCTAGATTTTTTTACTCATTTTTCCTAGACAGTAATACATGTCTATTACATAAATATATTTTTTTAAAACGTGAAACAAAAATCGTCCATTTAAGGGTTAAAACTTATAAGAACGAGGTCACAGACAAAATAATTTATTTCCTCCGTGCTGTAACGGATAAGGTATTTGATTAAAATTACGAATTACGGAATTATTCCTGTCATTTTATAAATGACCTTATCTCACTACAATGTGATGATACAATATAACTTGTGAATTACGCCATTTTCTCAGTGCGACAATGATTGTTGCAATATTGTACTCTTATTTAAATCATGCACAGGAATTTATTACATTTCCGTGTATGACTATAGTCTTTGGTAATAATAAAAACTATGCTAATGCGTTGTTACGGAGGAACACAATAAACATGCACAATGCATGTAGTAGTGTATCTTTACATTTGATAATTTACGTTATGGCCTAGAATTTATAATACAATATTATTTTTATTATAAACAATTACAAAGATTATAAGCACAATTTTATAGGTTTTATTTAATCTATATTTATTCCTAACAATAAGGTTGACGCGTAAGTGATAAATGTCTATTGTAAACGTTGCATTAAACATTGTCAAATGCGTAATTACCGTTTACATGACTTCCAGGTCAGTTGCTTTATGTTTGCTGGTGGCGAGTTGTGCGGTAAGTTCGCAACCAATAACTTGCCAGGACGATGAGCAATGTACAGCGGGTCAATACTGTGAGATGTCAGTTAAGATCTGCCGCGAGTGTCTAGACTGCAAGGACTTGAAGCGGGAGCTACCAGCTCTTTATACTCCTTCGACTTGTATTAGATCTGTTACAGAATGTGGATCATGTTTGAAAGGGTAAGTGAAATAGAAATTTTTTTATGATGTGATATAGAATTTTATTTTAATCCAGAGTACGTCTTTTTACAACTAATCCCGTCGTTCGAACTCTAAAAAACCGTTCTTCTTCCATCATCATTCTTCCGGTTCCATAACATCCTTCCGATCATCCTTTTCACTCACACTTTTGGCTTGTTCACAACGTCATCTCTTTCGCATCATTCACTCCATAGGAATAAAGAATATACCACAGATAATTTTCTTATTTAGAATAGGCAAAGGTCAGCCTTTCAAACATCCTACATATATATACTATTTAATCCCATTTGTTTTGTTCGATTATACTTCTGAAAATTTGAATCTGACTGAAAAAAATTATGCAGATACGTTTTAAATCATGTCGAATTACTGTATCGACGTAGTGACAAGAAGTATTTACCGAAAGATTTTTTTTATTTGATGAAGTTTATTTGACTGAATAGTTTGTTTCAGATTAGTTTTGGATCACCGAAACGATGTTAATGTGTGCGTAACTCCTGATGGTCGAGATAGCGCTGAGTTTCCCGCCTACGCTTGGGTGTTGATTGTCATCGGTGTTGGACTTCTAGCGCTGGTTGTTGTGGTCGTTGTTTACGTGTTGAGAAATCCAGATTCGGTCAAGATACTCGCTTGTAAGTATTTATTTTCTTAGTAAAATATCTGTCAATTTTGTAAATAAATGTATGATTTTATCATATGTTATAATATTCATGATATGATTGCAGGTCAGATTCTTTCGGCATACATAGTTATTTACTTTATTTTTAACACAAATATATTAGTTTAGTTTCATTTTGATCTTTAAATAGAGAATTTGTACAATAAAAAACTATAAATATTAGCGTTCTTGGATCAAGTTTTATCTATAAAATTCTAAGTGTTAACGACATACAACGGTGAAAAAAGGTTTAGAACATCAAATAAGAAAACGGTTTTTGAAATTTCTTTCAATCTCTAATCTGGAGTACACAACTAGTCTCCCTAATAAAAATGGCCACAAATTTTATTCTAAAATTTTCCATCAAAATGTAATGCATATTATCGACAATATCTTGCATAGCGCAATCTTCTTATCATTGACTTTAAAATGTATGTAATGTGTTCGAAGTAAAGTTGGAATTCTCCAAATATTGCTTGGTGGATTAATAAACACTCAAAATGCGTTCGCGACTGAATATTCTAGTCCTATCAATCTACTTTTGACGTAGACAACTTTTCAACATAATATGCATTTCACATCTCTTTAAAATAGGATTTCATTTAATTTAACACACCTATGAATATTTTAGTGATGCGTGATTGAATATTTGAGTTACTTACAAATTTTAATTGCTCACAATTTGTCTTTTGTTAAAATGGCTTATTTCATGTTTATACTCTGTATATTACATGATAAATAGCAAATAATTTTGTTGAATAAATAACTAATCAATACCATCTATATGAATAAAATAATATATTTAAAAAAATACATGCAAAGTTGGTTTTTTTTTCAAATGTGACTGAGACCAAGTATCAGCAATTCAAAACTAATAAAAACCATCGAAATTGGTTTAACGTTGACGAAAATATGTAGACGAGGAGTGAATGAAAATTAATTAATGGTATTTCACTCCTTATTGGTTGAATATTTTCTTCAATTTATATGGGACCACCTCTAAATATAGATAATTCAAATAAAAAAAGAATAATTAAAATCGGTTCACAAATGACGAAGATATCGACTAACATACATAAAAAAAATTACATACAGTCGAACATAGTAACCTCCTCCTTTTTCGAAGTCGGTTAATAATAGAGTCCTGCCGTTGTGTCCGCATCACGCAAAATTTACTGGATGGATTTTTATCAATTTTTGTAGTTATACTTTTTAGACACATGATCTTTATCTAAAAGAGATTTATCACGATATCGTCGTTTAATATAAAGTTTTAAGAAATAACGATTTTTATAAACATTACGCGTTTAGCGATGTGTGATGTGGCGCAAGCGGTATAATTCACATGCGCAGGAGAGAGAAAGTAAATGGATAACATTGTTTACAAATAAATTTTGTAAACATAGTATATTTTTGCTTCTATTTTTTTTAATGTTTTTCTTGATTTTCGTTAAGTTGCAGGTATCAGGTAAAGTGGAATTATTTAATTATAAATTTGTTCTTAGCGACACGCACCTCCTTCCGAAGTCCTGGCTTCCGAGCGAGTGTCCCGACAAATATACCAGACGCTCCGCCACCTTACAACCCACACTACGAGGCCGTGCGTCCTGAATCACCTTCTACTTACCCGCTACCACCAGTTCATCATAGCGCACAAGACGAAGGTTTATAGCCTTGAATATTCAATCTATACATAATTAAAATTGAAGTGTTTGTTTGTAATGTCACAATAACACCTGTTAAATAAATAAATATGAAATCATATCCGGTACTTATAACAAAAACATTTTTTTAAATTTTCGTTTATCTATCTGTCTGTTCCGGCTAATCTCCGAAACGGCTGGACTGATTTCGAAGAAACTTTATGAATGTATTATATATTTTTAAATACATCTATATAATATATATAAATTAGTGCAATGGTTATTATAACAATTTTATTAGCATCTAACAACGGAGCGTACGAGGAAGAATAGATCATTGGAATATAAACTTTAACGTTATAAAACAGATTTGTAGCGTGATTTTGTAATGTTGTTCTCACAAAAAACAACTACAAAGAAACTTAATCTATAGAAAGGAAAATATGTTGTATAATTCCAATATGTTGATAAAAAATGGTTGAGTACAAACTATCTGATTTTTACCACGTTGAAAATGAAAAACAATGCGTCATATATAATTTGCCGAGTTTAATACGTTATTTTATTTATTCTCAGAAACGGCGAAACCGTTCATTAAACGCGCACCGTCATCTCGCCCACAGGACCAGCGTGAGTCAGGAGATAACCAATCCGCGATCCCTTACGACTTGCCGGTATATTTGCGTCAACAACAGCCTCATAGGTAAGCCATGGTTTGTCTCCTCTCTACGCACCATTAAACTATTATTTCTTGATAATTTTACTATTAAAAAAAATGATATGTCTATACCATTAGTATTAAAGTTACATTTTGAAACGTTCGTTGTTTTTCAAAGCAAAATGTGATTGATACGAATATATGTCTTTACAGTGGAATTTCGATATATCGAACTGTTAGAGGAAGGAAGGGCCGATTTATAAAGTCTAAAAGTAGAATATAAAAAAGAAATAAATTTATAATTAAAATATGATTACTATACTACTATAAACTAATTATGGCTTCGAGAGTCAGTCTTGCAATATATGAAGTAATATTCAATATAATACAACAATATATTGTGATTATTCGAAATGAAGTTGCATTGAATTGTATTGTAAATTTACAATGCAATATACTGAAATTATAAAATGTCTTAATCGTAATTTGTTTAATAAAATTACAACAAATGTTTGTAATTTTCCTAAAGGGTGTTGGAGTAAGTCACATAGTAAATTCACAAAACTGAATTTTATTAAGTGTAATGCGTAAAATCTTCCAACGCTTTTTTGTAAAATTACAATAGTTTTTTGTTTTTTAAGTGTAAATTTTCGATTTGTAAAAGTTTTAACGTAATTACAACTCATGAAAGTGAACTAATAAATATTTTTTTTACAAAGTTTTTGTTTAAAATAAAAAGTGACTTCTAAAAGGGTATAGACATACAATTGTCGGTAATATTCTTAGTTTGTACCTTAATATTTTTTTCTTCTTACAATAAAGACCTTATTTATTTAATATCATCGAATTGGAGAGATATTAGAATCACACGTGTTAATATTCAAGGTACAGAGGAAAAATATACATATTGAAATATATTATAGAAATAGCATAATTGCTTGGACTCGTGGAATGCTCGTATTTCCAGTAATGGAGGTAAAACGGATAGTAGAGAAAGCAAACGAGAGTTTCTTTCGAGTTGTAAAGGTTTTCGATATATCGCGGTTCGGTTTATCGAAATTTTACTGTATGTAGTCAATTATGTATTGAATAAATAATTTAGCCCCGAGTCGCTGACGTCTCTTGATTCGGACACCGATGTCCAGGACAACCAGTTCGTAGTGCATGACGACGAGACTATGGAAAGCAACTGGACTAGTAACGGCAACGAGGCTAAATCATTGTGAGTCTATTCATCTTTTGATAGATATGTTAGAAAGTTCTACAATCGAGTTAATCTTTTTTATTCAATATAATTTTGGAGTTTTTTAACGGTGCAAGAAATCAGTTAATTATGTATCCTTCGAAGGTATTATCTATTCAATTAATCGTGATTTTAAATTGATAATTGAAAGATTGTAATTATGTGACATATGGTGTGCGAGCCGAGACAGAGAGGCGGATTCGAACCCAAAAGTTATGACTTGATACATTTGACTACTATAAAATTTTGTTCGTAGTTACCGGGAGCTTACTTTCAATTATCACATAAAACAAATTGCACCAAAGTTTCGATAGAATTCTACTTAAATGCCGTCATTTTTGTTGTAATAATAAATTTGTATTTATATTGTAAATATTTTTATTTATTATTTTGCCGTGTAATGCAAGGCTTGAGCTATCGATACTGTGAGAGTTCAAAGGCGTTGTTCCATTGGTTATATTGTGATATTCTGTACCATCTGTATAACTTTTACGAAATCAGCAGTAGCGGACACAGTGGAACGCAGGAGGAAGGTGCTGTTGGTAACTCCAGCGCTAACTCAATGGCTCTGGCGCTACGCGAGACTCTGTCCGGTCAACCGCCTGCTAAGAAACTGCGCACCGCACAGGTATCTTATAGACAACAATTTATTTAAATACGCTAACAAATGTTGTTTTTTTACGGAACATATTCAAATTAGTGGTAGTGGTGGTGGTTGCGATGCTTTTTGTTTATACTTCTATAAGTTTTAACCACAATTTCACCTGATGTTAAAATGGCAATGTGGTCGAATATGGTAAACGCGCTAAGCTTAGAGGGGTATTGGCTTTCAAGTGCAGTCTCCGTAACACACCAATAGGTGCTTGGCAACAGATTTTTAACTTGAGGGTGGTAGCTAGCGGGAGGCGGACTTACAAAAAACCATACTACTATGCAAGGGTTTTTTCACAATGTTCTTCGGTTGAAATCCTCGAATCGGTTGCAAGGATTCGAACCTACGTTGCTCGACGCGATATTCGAACACGCTATTAACTAAGCCATCATACGATTGAGAACACGATTGTAAAGGCAAATAGAACACGGTTATTCTGATTCATAAAAAAAAAAAAAACAGAACTTTAAGCGTAATTATACTGTAAAAGTATGAATTACAATCATTGTATATAAAACACAGGAGCTATAAAATTATCTTGTAAACTATATGAATTGTAATTTCTGTGTAAAATCATTATTGTAATTCTTTTTGTATAAATGAAACAGATATTGTAATGACCCTAAGAACATTAATTTTATTTATTGTGTAAATTTACAAAAATTGTAGTTATTGTAAAAATGTTGTTGTAAAAACAGGATTTATGGTTACCGCCTAAAGAGATCCAGGTATTTCAAGTTTTCGATTGCAATTTATTATTAGGTAAATTTTCAGGACTCCAACAACAACATGAATCGGGAATCGAATGCCGGTGGCGAGAATAAAACCACCGTTTGCCCTTCCACCTCGCACAGTCAGACCGCTGTCGTTATCAATGTGCAGGTCAACAACAACAATAAATGATGTTTAAAATTAAATAATATTCATCAATATCCTTTATACAGTCTTCCAAACATAATCGTTACGACGAATCTTCATAATGTTAAAACTCCGAGGAGTTATATATAAAATTGCATTTCTATATTTTTGATGAGTCAACCCATATAGTAGATTATTTATCTGCAATTTATAATCAGATTTATCGATTCATATCGATACTATTATGAAGTGTCATGATTTTGTAAATTTACAAATGATTAATTTAATTTAAAAATATAAAATTTTTCATTATAGATTTATCGATTCAAATCGATATTATTATGAAGTGCCATGATTTTGTAAATTTACAAATGATTAATTTAGTTAAAAAAATTAAAATTTTAACTTTGTCATCATAAATATAGTGTAGCAATTTGAAGTAACATTTTGCTCAAACGGTTTATTAAATTTTTGTGAAATAATAATTGTAATATCTCTATATATATTATTCATAAGTGTTTGTAATTTTCTAAATTACTGGTGCTAATTAGCAGAGGTTATGTTGTTTTGGGGGTCTGTATAAATATTAAATATGAATTTGATCTCGAAGCGCTTCGGGTATTCAGATAATACTTATGTTAATTTCCCGAGTTGCCATTGCATTTAAGTATATTCTAATTTTAATGTATGCTTAGTGTATATTTATTAATTGATTTTATTAGTAAATATGCAATATTTTTGTATTAAGTAGTTAAAGTATAACACTGGTATGTGTTAACTTTATTTCAATACTCGTATGTTGATTCATTTTGTATCGATTATTATAATAATTTTTATACAAATACTTAGCATAATAAAGATTTGTGCTCATTAAAATTCGTCATTAGGATTAATAATAAAAAAAAAATAATTTCAAACAGTTTATTTTACAAAAAAAAAAATGAAACATACTCTGTTGAGTTTTTTTGTTAATACGTTAATTTCGTTGTATGGTTTTATAATCTAGAAAGTTCTATTTGGAAATTGGAAGTTTTATCCGAATATGGTTAAGCATTAACATCACATGTAAAGTTACAATTAACCTAAGAGTTAAACCAATTATTACATTTTTATTTGAATATATTTTAAGTAGTGTAATTTCTTTTATTTTTTATATAACAACAGTTTAAAGTTCATGTTTCTATTTGTACTACTACTTTATAAAAATCTTTGATTTACTATAATTCCAAGTGCTATTGTTTTCAATGTTAACTATTAACATGGAACGGTGTTATATGGAGGCCAAATTTTAATACACTATGTCTGTAATTTTAATTTTTACATACTATTTAGAATAAGTAATTATTAATTGTTATTTTAATTATCGGGTTGTATTGCACAATAGTTTAGAAAATAAAAAAAACATTTTTAGTAAAACATATCATGATGATAACTGAAACTAATGCATTTTTAGTACAAGTTTAATAAAAAATATGATAAATTTATAATATGTCAATTTGTCTCGAATTAGAATATTTTATAGTTTATTGTTTTATAGCGAATTGAAAAGATAGTGTCATTTAATATTTCGATTTTTTTTTGAACAAACAATATAATAATAATATTTGCATTTACAAATAACATTTACAGCAACAATTTTAAAACAATTATTTACAAATAGATTATAGTATAGTAGGAGAATGAATAAGAAATCGGCTAAATTTCTTAGAACTTATGGGGATAATCTCAGTGTTATGTTTATTTTTAATATACAGCAGACAATTTATGGAAATTCCTTAAATCGTTGGAGCAAATATAGGTGTTTAAGTTGGAACGCGTTCATTGATGCACATGAAACTTAAATTCGGTATAAATATAATCTGTCCTAAATATAATTTGGAAATTCAATGATGCCTATAAACATGTGTGCAGGATGAACATATTGATTACTAACTTTTGCTCGCGGCTTCACTTGCATTGATGTACATTTTCAAAATAAAATACAGATTAAGTTACTCGCTAATAATTTAACTTTCAAAAATCAGAAAAAGAAAGATTTCCAATGCACTGTAAACAAAAAATCAAATCCTTTATGATAGTAGTATAGAAGAATGCTGTATATGAGCTTCCATTAAAAAAGACATCCGTCTCTAATTGTATATAAAAAGTTATTAACTAAAAAAACTATAAAACTTTTCATTAGTATTGTTAAAATAATAATATGTCGAGATCTGACGGTTCAAATTAATAAAGCGTATTTTTTTTTAATATTTCACCGCGTGTTGTGAAACAGTTTAGCATTTTAAAATTGGTTAGGTATTCTTTAAATTTTGGTTTCCTAAATATGAGATTTATTAAGTTTTTTTTTTTATTTAAAAATCTTTTTATTGCGCCGTAAGCTTTTCTGCATTGTTATAAGCTTCTAATTTTTGTATTGTATCAATTAAGTTATCAGTTATTACTTATTTTATACTAGATAATTTCGTTGTGAAAATACGTTTTCTAGTACTGGTAATTTGAAAACAACTGAGATTCTGTTGTCTATACGAGTATATATGACATACAACTGACTGGTTAAAGAAGTTGGCACAGGTTAAATTTGATTAAGATTATTGTGATAGATAATTAATTGAACTGTCAGAACACGCCTTTTTAACGCCTCTCATCTCGTAATGTATAAACATTGGCGCTTAGGGCAATATAGAATGGAGCTAGGTTTTTGATTAATGTCATATTTAATAAATGCAGAAGAGTTAATAATTATTTGCGTTAAATCAACTATCGCCAATTCTCTCCTTGTACATCAAGAACCTATAATAACGACATAACCTATAAATCTGGTAGCTACAATTTGTGTTTATTTTTAGAGGTAATAACAACTCTGACGTCAGAGAACTCTAATGCTTAACGTGACGTTGCTTGGGGACCATTGGTAGCATTTTTATTGCATTGGTAATTTTAAAATTATTTCTTGTGTATTTTCGTTCGTTTCGTTTTATTGAGCATAACCTATCTATCTAGGTGATTATTATAATTATATACAATTGTACTTTGCTCAATTTAGCCTACAATATAATTGTATATTTGGTAGTAGTAATAAAGTCGTTAACTCGAAAAAAAAAAAATTGGTTATAAAGTCGGTTTACGGATGATAATTTTATGTGATAACGTCATAAGAAAACATTGATGAAAAACTGTATACTTTTTGCCGCAATTGTTGTTGTAATGAACAGAAAGAGATAGATGCGTCACAAGCTGAACGTTTAAACCGATCGCGCCTATCTATCGATTGTTCCGCGCTCTCGCTTACACTCTCGGCTCAGGCGCAACGTGACAATGAGTCATGCTTTTTCATGCGTACAGCCGGCGTTCATAGATTTATAAGACGTTATCACGTCGAAACAACAGTAACGATAATGGTTTATATTTTATAAATTAAGTAGATATTAAATCCATACTTACAGAATGCTTGTAACTTGGTTTGAGATTGAAAGAGATTCTTATTGGTTAAATGCCTCATCAAAAATTTGGTCATTATTTTTTCTTTTATATGATGTTTTAGAAGTTTTGTTGTAGTGAAGTAAATAATACTAATTGCTTGAGGTATTACTATTGGGCATGCGATAGTTTACTATATTTCCAGTGTTTTTACTATTCAATTTGAAATTTATTTTATAATGTCTTCTTATTAGGTCTTATTGATTATGCATTTTTTGGAATAAATAATATAATATTTAAAGTGCCAATTATGCATTGTTTGTATATGAGTTTTGCTGTGACGCACTAATGAATAGTTGCACTTGACGTGTGTAAGTAATTTGATTATTTCGTTAATAAAATTGTCATCGTGTGATATACAGATATTTTTAAATATTTCTTTCTAGTCATAAGTCTGTAAATAAATTCTTTTTGAAAAAAAGTTTCGTTTTTATTACTTGTTTTTATATTTGAACAACTGATAACTGGTATTGGCGAAGAAAGAAAGATCAAACAAGGTTTGTAGTTGAGTTGTTTTTTTTTTATTTTTATACATTATAGGTTAGCGTTTGACCACAATCTCATCTGATGTTAACCCTTAAATGCATAATTTTTGTTATGAATCCTGAAACTAATTTTAAAACAACAACAAAAAAAAGTGTAATTTGCCTGTCAAAAAACGTCAACGTTTTGTTCCAAGTGTAAAGTATTTCTAATGTAAAGGTTCTAACATGCTTTCGAAAATACACACACTCAGGATTTTGAACAAAAATTAAGTGGATGCGGAATGTATATAATTCGCAACAATATGCATTTAAGGGTTAAATGATGATGTGGTCTAAAATGGTAGTCGCGCTAAACCTAAAGGGAGACTGGCTCTCAAGTGTAACTGCCGGAACACACCGACAGGTGCTTGGCGACAGAATTTCAACATGAGGGTGGTAGCTAGCCAGGTGGACTTAGAAAAAGTCCTACCACCTTAAATTTATTGATGTGTAGACACACGATTTAATTATATCTAATAGGAATTGGTAAGTTACATGCGGTAGTTAATAGAAAGTATAGGCTTTTCAAGCTATATATTATGTCTTAATTGATTAGGTATACACATTAGTAGGCATATTTAAACTTTGTATCTGTTAGCGGCATCACCATACTTATGTAGAGGTGACGTGACAACAGAAAATTTAAATCTGTGGTCGTCATACTTTTCTGGCCGAGGCCAACATAGAATTATGTGAGGTACAACTGCGGTTTGGGTAGTTGGCACCATCAATAAGTAATTATTATGAGCTCTATAGATTGCGTATAGCTATAGAAACCCATGAAGTAATTTATTTTCCAGCTCAATTGACTAATTATTAATCAATTTCAAAGCAAGTAAACCTCAAATTCGCGGTTCGTTTCAGGATTAAAATAAAGTCTATCACAGTGAAATTGTGCCCTGGATTTGTTATTGGCTAACAGTGTCACTACTCAATTGGATCAGATTATATTAGCAACGCAGGAAGTGTTATGGAAGTAGCCGTATATATAATGTATGTTAATAAAGGATAGTGTATTTTTAACCGACTTCAAAAAAGGAGATTCTTTATTCGACCCGTATATATGTTTGTATGTGCGCGATTTTCTCAAAAACTACTGGATTGATTTGGATGGAATTTTCGTTGTTAGATGCTTATTTTTAGTATATAAAACATTAGGATCTGATGAAAATCTTCGAAGATATTTAATAAAACCCTTCAATAATTAACAACAAATGACTCGCGATAGCTGTAATCGTATATCTATGTATTGTTTTCACCATTCCATAACATAACATCACGCCTGATTGGTTTAATGGGTAAACAAATATGTATAGTACATACTTTTATGGCATTTATGATATAATTCTATAATATTTGGCCGAATTAAATTGTTGTATTGCTTCGTAGGATTATATTGTATATATTGCCAGCGGCTCTGCAGGCATTTTCAAATTATATTAAAAAATGTAAAATTATAAGATGTAGAATTACGGAAATGCTTTTTCACAAACTGTTGTAAGTACGAGACGTACGCCACTTACCGTAAGATGTGGTGTGTACATTAAATATATAGATATTAACAGTCTACCGAATTAAACTCTTAAGATAATAACATTTATGATCGAATATCTTATTAGAAAGACCTCTTTCTTAATATTAATTATAGTGTTGATTTGTAAACAATGAATTGATAATTATTATTCTAATTCAATCTACAGGAAGAAGTAGCCTTAAAGCAGTTTTTAATAATTCGCAATACCTACCTACGTTGCTATGGTTACTGAGTTGTGAAGACGCGATCGCGGTAAATAAAACAAAATGGCAACCAATTTCATAAAAGAAAATTATATTTCAGATTATATACATATATACGAATATATGAATTTCAATTATATTTATCCTTGGAGACCAGTACAGCGCACGCCTCACGTACATGTTTACAGTGAACAGCATATTTTTTCTAAATTTCACTCGGACGAAGGTGCGAGCAAGAGCTAGTTTAAAATAAAATAGCCTAATTTGGTACTTATAAACACAGGTATCTGCCATTATAAGTCCTGTGAAAATCGGTCCAATAATTTCGGATATTCCACGCATATTAAGTTCTGAGTAACTACTATTTGCATTAGTGTAAGTTATGTGAAAATCGGTACAACCATTTTGGATATTTTACTATAGATAAAGTCAGGGGTGACAGCTAGTCTTAAATAACATGTCACTCCCTATAATTTCAGCTATCTGGCAGTGAAATTCCCCTCAAACCATGCGGCCCATGGGCTGTAATTTTACAACCACTGATTTTGAATCTCCGTTATCTACCTTTTAGTTCTTGTGAAATATTTGACATAATTTCTTAAATTAAGGAGATCATTGCATTCGAATTGCAGGTATGTCATAGTACCTACAATACTATAGGTCTACAAATTGTTAGATAATACTTTAGAACTTTTCTATACAGTGAGTGATTCTTGAAGCTTACTATTTTTTATGGTAGGTCGGACATATGATTTGGGACACTTTGTCAAGAGATGCGGGCCGCAGGTTCAGTTTAGAGATTTTAGAGGAACTCGTTAATTTTTGAAGTGAAAACTTCTTAGGCGCTTTAAACATTGAACGAAAGTGACTACTCACGTTCGCGTCGCGGACGCCGAATCGGTTTATATAGTTCCATTGTTCATCAAGAAGTGCATCGTTCCAATAATTACATATTTTTGAATTATTCACACTTCGTGGATACTAAACTTCACTAAAATTTTTAGTTCTAGAATATATTAAAATTTCTTATACTCATAGATAACATATTTCCCGATTTTAATATTTCATGGAATTTGGTTGTAATTAATAAAATGTTATTGGTTTTAATTACATTTTTTTAGGATTTCTAATATAGTATTGATAATTTTATAGCCTATCGATTTTGGAACAATATGAACATTCGATAGTATTTTTTTAACGGAAATCGATCATTCCTCCCTTGAATTAAATGAGGACATGCAAAGAAAAAAAAACACATCACTTGCGTGATCTATGACCTTTATAGATACCTATTATGAAACACGAAAATAAAATATACAAACTACAGGTAATCAATTTATTAATATAAATTACTTTCAGGGCACTTACGTACACAATGTTTTATATCTAAACATTGGGGTCAAATTCGACGCCGCGTTTTGTATATCGTCGTGGCTATTGTTTTGGTTTACTTTGTCCGTCATTATGATTTAAAAATAAAACTTGAGATGAAATGATACTGCCGATTGTTTAAAATAACTTTCAGTCTAAATAATTATCTACTACATTATATTGTTTATTATTTTATTGATTAGGTTAATAATATAGCCATTTTGTATCTATTTTTGTGCACGCGAATTAATGGCACTGCGTCACGAACGATATCCGAACGAGCAGATTTGAAATTGTAACTTACTTTAAACGCAACCATCATTATCAACGGTTACACATTACACGTAATACGCTTCATAATAGTTTTTTTTATTTCCCCTACACCAAGGCACACGCCTTTGAAACTCCAATTTCATGTAGGTACTTTTAACGTCGTAACATATTCCATATATACTACTAAAACGTGTCAGAGAATACAAAAATAATCATGTACCCGATGTTCAGGTTTTTCGAATTATAAACATACTAAAAGATAGCAGATAGAGACGCGTTACCTTTTATAATATATAAGGATATCTTTGTTAAGGGTAAAAAAAAACTGATTTTCAAATAAGTTTCATGTCAGTTTTTTAGACAGAATTTTTTCATGTTATTCTGAAACTAAAAGATTACATAATTAATATTTAAAAAAATATACGTATACGTATACGTAAAATATACGAATAATGTGCAGAAAATACTGCGTGCAGAGCCGCGGTTACAGCTAGTTTAAACAAAAAAAGTGGAGTTTACGACATAAATGTTCTAACAATTATAGACAGTGTATCTGTTATTGAGAAAGCTAGAACAGTACATAATCACTTACAGTAATATTTTTTACATAATATTTATTTGTAATAATTTTTTTAGTGACTTAAGAAAACTATTTAGGCATCACTTATTTACAACTTGGGTTCTAGGAACGTCTTTATTTTATATTGTTACTTCATTTCAAATCACATGGTCTATTTTTTTTCACAATATATATTTTTTCATTGTCATACTTACCTTATTTTGAAAAAGAGATCGATATAAACCAAGCAGCATCTAGTCAAATAATTCTAAAAGTCAGCCTCCACAACTATACCCGAGGTGGCTAGGAGTCCATAGTGGTTTGTTTAAATAAAAGACATCGAAAACTGTTTTACTCAATAGGAAATATTCTTTTTTGGGCCATGTCGTTTGTGCTAAAGTAACTTCCTCCACATAACGTTGAAGTGAGGCGGGCGGATAAAATTTTTGATTTATGGAAATAATAATTATATTTAATCGATGTCTGGTTATGCTCCACTGACTCGCTAGCAGAGTAATATTATTCTGTGCTCGCTAGGTTGGTGGTCTTCGCTTCTAGTTTCACAGGCGTTATGATACGGGGTTCCATTACTTGACAGCGCGCTACTACACAACCAAATGCATTTCATGATTCATTTTCTCGACGATATCGGTAGATAACCGACGCGATATTAGCGCTGTCTGGCCGCGCAATACTTAAATATAGCTTTCGTATTGTTTTCTTTTAACAGTTTTAAGCAGTAATATAAAATGGCGGTATAAAACTATAAATAGTTAAATGTTGTAATTATTTTTTATTAATTGGTGCCTAAATATGTGGAAAGTGGCTTGATTGGAAAATAAACTAACTTAAAATTCTCTGTACAATTTTATACGTATATGAACAAAAAGGAATACCCGCATATGATGTTACGGTAAGTAGGAAAAAAATTACAATGCATAGTAATTCCCATACATAAATAATAAATACAATAATTCAAAGGGCATTCTTAAATTTCAAGACAATGCTCGGATTTCGGAACAAGTTACGACTTGTCCAAGTTGGCTTCGCGCTCAGAGGTACAACTCGCGGGCAGTCCCAAGCTCTACCTTATTTACAGTGCCCTTAAGGAGACCAGTTGTTTTTCGGAGTCGAGCGTTGTTTTGCAATACGTATATACTTAAAATTAAAAGTGTAATGTCTAATCTAATGATGAAAATGCATGGGTAAATAATATCATATATTTAAGGGATACAGAGATATGAATCTGTGAAGTTTTGGAGCCAATTTGATTTTTTTTTTTAAATATAATATTACCATATTTTTGTTGTGAAGTATAAATATGTGCAAAATTGTTTAGTTTTGTTATCCCATTGTCAATCTAATTACAATTAGTTCACAGTATAATTAGATCGACATATTACAAGACTATCTAGAACAAGACAAGTATAAAATAAACTGTTGCGCGAATAAATAAATCATATTGACCATCCTATAATTATTTTGCTTTTGCAGTATTTTTGGTTGCGCATTGATTGCCGTCGCCATGGTCTATGGCGTACCTCTTGGATGCAGTGAAGATGATCAGTGTTCAAGTGGATACTTTTGCGAGCAGGCCACGAATTTATGCCGCGAATGTTTACGATGTCGTGATCTTGGAAGGAATGAGCCTCGCACTTTCATGATTAAATCGAACTGCATTAGATCCGGTATCGAATGTGGACTTTGTTTTAACGGGTAATTAGATCAGCAGTTTCTCTATATAATAAACATTTCAAGATGCCTATGCATGCATAAACAAGCGATTTTTATTCTCGGTATAGTGAGATAAACACATTTAACATAAACCCACGCATAATAGAATTTTGGCGCAGTGTTTATATTCTTAGCATGTGTTTATATTTAGTAACTAATGGGTAACAACGCAAGTTGTGCTTTATTTGATTATTATAAACAAGATGAAAGAGTATAGAGATATGAAAGAGGTATAAAGTTACCTACGACTTCTGAACGTGTTATTTGTATCCGGCGTAACACTGATATTTGTATTTTTGGCGTAAATTGCGCGTCCAAAATTTAACAATAATTTCACCTGATGTTAAATTTGATAGACAGTAACCCGCTAAGCTTAAATACAAACGTAAACTTTAAGTAATAATGACAATTGTTCCTATAATTTGTAAGTAAACTTTTGTTCATATAACCTCTAAATAAATCAACGTAGGCAGGTTTGAAGCCACGATGGTGCGGTAATAGCGTATACGGACACCGCGTCGATCAATGTAGGTTTGAATTATACGAT
Organism: Antheraea assamensis; assembly: GCA_035772565.1. NCBI lineage: Eukaryota > Metazoa > Arthropoda > Insecta > Lepidoptera > Saturniidae > Antheraea > Antheraea assamensis. The sequence continues at coordinate 7,159,622 of JAQQSE010000031.1, read as the reverse complement.
CGTATATTGAGCCTAAGCATAAAATAACACGGTGATAGGTCATATTCTGATATCCACTCTGTTTAATTTGTGAAGTTTAAGTTGATAATTTATCGCCTAGGATTTATCTAAAGTGTGTTCCGATAGTGGCATTTGAATGCCAGTCTCGTTAATATTTCAATGTTAGGCCAAATCGTTAGTTATCTTCAGGTAAAATTGCGTTCAAAAATAAAACTTTTATAACGAATACTCAGCCAATATGTAGCGAAAGAAATGCCTTGTAATGAAGGAATATTTTTCTAGGGGTATCCGACTTAATAGTGGCGTAGAATACTTATATTTTTCTTTAAAATTGCTACTTTTCTTGAATAATTATTGCAAAAGTTTAATAACCTAAATACATCGACAAATCAAAGAACATTTTTGTGGAATACTCACCAATCCTACATAAAAAGCGACATTTACGTTGAAAACTCGCTTGAATCATTTATTAGGTTCACGTGTCAATATTTGTACTAAATCTCATTCTTATTTCCCAGCTTGGTAGACTACGACGACAACATAGACGCAAAATGTGTTCCCGCAAAAGAAATAAACAACATGACCATCCAGATTTATATATTATCAGTAGCGATTTTAATTAGCATAGTAACTGTTATAATATTCATTAGGGTTTTACGAAATACCAGTTTTCTACAGATCACTTACTGTGAGTATACTTTTTTTTTTAATATTAAGTATTTATATTGTCCAAACAAATAATGTGAATACGAGTTTGTTAGACATTCACGTCTTAACTACTCAAGCGATCATCACTAAATGTTGCAAACAAGGCAAGGCAAGGTACTATTCACCTCGAAACAAATACTTTTCTCCAGCGATAGATTAAATATATATTAAAGCGACCGAAACTAGGAATAAAAGCTAGGCCATTATTAACGGCCTGCCCTCTCCCACAATGCTTACGTAAACATTTACATAGGTATTTTCAAGCTGTTTTAGTTCCTTTATCGATTCACGTGCAGCAGATAACAAGTCTAGAAATAAGGTATTTTATAATAGTCTTTGGAGGTATTAACTTATAATGATTTGCTCTAGGGTGATGGTAGCCCAATGGATAAGACCGCGTGTCCCATATATCAGATTTAAAAATCCACATCGCCCTCCTGCCTTATATTATCATCCGTGCGCTCTTGTTTTAGTTTCCATGATAAATCGGGTGAGTGCTTTAAGCTCTCTCCTTAGTAGTCCGGTGAAACTGTAGGGACTTTGCCAGGTCAACAGTGTAGTCAGTCCGAAAAAAAAAACTATATCATAAATTAAAAGACTTATTAAAATTAAAAGAATTATTTATAAAAGTAAATAAGCAAATCAAAGACACACCCCCGCCCCCAATTAGTGCTTACGTTATACCTGAAAGGCCTCCTTATACGATGCGAGCGTTAGTGCCCTATACTCGTAAATATGTAATGAAGAGCATTTGACAGCATTAGTGCTTTGTCGTAGGTTTCAATCCTTCATTACAAACCTTAAGTAGAGTTTCAGTTCCTCCGTTAAAGAAAAAAATATGCAATATTGTAGTGTTTAGAAATAAAAAAAAAACTATCCATGCACTCCATCGATCATGTGCATTTTGCGTTGTTAGTATAAATCATGTTTTTTTTTTTAACTTTCAGCTTCAGTGACGAGGATAGCCTCACCGAATTACAATAGAATGAAGACAGAAGTACCCTCTACTACTATTACTGGGAAAAATTGAGATTACCAAATTTAACATAAGTTTTACTTACAACTGGCATGTTGTACGTTTTTTTTTTTTTAATAAACTTGTGGTTCTTACCAAATTAGATAATTATATCGACTGAAGAGTACAACTTAAGTGGTTAATAAATAAAAAGCTTTAATTGACATATAGTTTATTATTTAATATTTCGATAGGTTGAGTTTAGTGCAATATGAAACAACAAGCATAGGAAAAGCATCGATATCTTATAAAATAACAAAATTGAGTTCTTAACTAAAAACATTTTTTTTTCTTTTGAGGCTGTTCTGTTTCTCTTGTAACCTTTGTAAAACTATTAAAAGCTGTAGTATTTAAGTTAAATACTATTTTAGAAGTGCAATATATTATGATATCTGTAATAACTTATTGAATTCAATCAACTGGTGCTATAAATAAAGCTACAGCGTTTAATAGAGCGGTATCGTAGTCGTAGGTTCGCGCGAGAGGCGCACGCGCATAGAAAATCACTTCTTCTCGATTTTCATTACTATACACGGGTATTTCTATTGCGTTCTCCAAAACCAGTTGGGTACATTTGTGCTGTCAAATGAAAATATAATATTATTTTAATGTTGTAGGACAGAGATGAATTCAGTTGTGTTCGGATGGTCGCTAAGATGATGCGTTAAGTTGTAGAAGTAAGAATCTTCACACAAACAATTTTTGTTTGTTGCGGGTAGTTTTAAAACTACACAACTATAATAATATAGACTTAATTTATATTATTGTCAAAGATACTCAATGAAATGATATTAAATTGTAGTAGTTTTGATCTAATGATAATAATAGTTTTAAATCTAATGCACTATAATTGTTGGAAATATGTTGTTTTACAAACAGACGTTACTGTATTTTAGATTTTTATTTCTTCTCATATTTCTTAAAATCACTAACAACCTTATCAACATATATCGTGCCAAGAGAAAGTACAAGAAAAGGTTATTTATTACACAATAACTTAAGTAAAACAAGAAATCAGAAAATAGCACCATCTTATTTATACCTTTATACTTATTAGATAAAAAAATATTCATATTTTATATATTTTCAATCGAAACCAAAATCAGCATAAAATAAAAATACGGCATAGCAAAACTGTATGTGTATTTTCTTTTTTTTTATTATGTATCCTCAACCCAGACATTATATTTCTTACTACATAAATATCGTTAAGTATTCCATAAATTAAGCGGTGTGAGTAATTGGGAGACGTATGAATTACATATAATAGTAGGTTCAATCACAGAAATATCAAAAAGTATCTACTGCAGAAACAATATGCATAATAGTTCGACTACATACAAAGTATAAAGGTGTAAGTTAGAATTAGTATATTTTCATTTGAGTCTTTATACACGTCCTAAGCTTTTTATGAAATTATGTTATTAATAGAGTCAATTTACGAAAACAACGAAAATACAATTAATTTAAATAATTATGAATTAATAGGTGCATTTTCCGAACACAACTATTGAACGCTTAAAGAAATTAACAGAATTTTGATTAATGAGATAATGCGTGACGCACGTTTCGTGCACGTGTATACGGGCGCGCATTACTATGCTGCCATCTAGTTTTACTGTAAGTAACAAATTAAATCAAAGATTTATTTTTTGATTGCCATCTATCGGCTAATGAAATATTAACACTATCAGGTCACTAACATTTTTTGTACCTATGGTTAATACCGTGTTTTTTGAACAGATTACTATGATAGGTAAAGAATCAAATTAATTAGAATTTAATAGAAGTTAAACTTTTATGTTTAATTATTGTCTAATATTGTTTTAAGAATTTTAAAATATAAATATGATACCCTTTCTGTCACAAATGTGTTTGTGATATTTCCGGTGTACTTTAGTTGTGTTTTTTAAATATTTAAGGTAATTAAAATATATTTAATAAAGATTAAAAATAGCATTATTAATTTTATATTGTTTTATAAAACATTAATATTAATTATGTTTGTAATAAAGATAATATGATGTATTATTGACAAAAAATATGGCGTGGTTTGGTGAGTTGCAAATTTGCAATACAAAGTTGTGTAAAGTAAAGTTGAAAGGGCATTCTTGGCACGATCATTGTAGAGTGACGATATCGAAATAAAATATAATTGATTTGGTTGTCATCAAGAGTATTATTTTGCGATGGATCTTGGGGGAGAGCTCTGGAGAGTCGCCGACATGTACGTACCGCACGCAACAACAGAGGCGGTGCGGGCGCGTGCGGCGGCGCACTGCGCGCGGCCGGGACCAGCGCCCCCGCACCCCCCGCCTCACGCCACTCGCACCCGCTCAACATCAACCCGTGAACCACTACACCTTCGCCCTCTTCCGCTACAATAACACTTATACGATTTTTTTCTACAATTTATAGAAAGAAAGGAAAAAAATATCTATTTAACAAGATTTCAAGAGAGATGTAATAAACTAATTATCGCATGGAGTCAAAAAAGGTCTATGTCTCAGTATAAAGCTGTTGCAAGTGCAAGCGTTGCGACGCTGATTTTCTTACAACACTTGCAGTTCACACAGAGGTATTATAGGTTTTAGGGTTTGACCACAATCTTATGATGTTAAATGACGATGTGGTCTAAAATGGTAAACATGCTAAGCCTAGGAGGGAACTGGTTCTCAAGTGCAGTTGCCGGAACACACCAATACGAGCATGACGACAGACTTTTAACTTGATGGTAGTAGCTAGTAAGTCTGAGTTAAAAAAACATACAGGAGGAATACAGGTATATGAACATTTTTTTTTTTTAATACTTTATCAGAATGCCACTTGAATGGTAACGATTACAAATTTAGATTTACGAAGTTACCTGAGTGACAGTTCCATTTAACGGTAAGTTCGAGTGCGTCGACCGAGCACTGCAGTAGTATTGCTGCGCGAGCTCGCAGCGCCCACACCACGCGCTCCGGACGCAGAAACGATCGCAAATCTACTTCTACAAGGAACAAAACAATAAGCATTTCACTTGTGGGCCAACTTTAATAACGACGTCACATGAATTGAATAACAAAAAAAAAATAGTACGGTTTTATGGGAGAATTTATTCAGACGTCTTCTTGATAGAAGTCAATTAAAAAAAAATCCAGTACATAAAAAGAGCGCGAACAATTCAAAACGCCAGTGCGACGTCATTAATCAATTGCACACTTTGTCTTTCTCTAATATTGTTCTCGTTTAAATTTCGCGCATGCGTAATTTTCTGTTTTATTTGTTAACATGCGCCAGCATCCATTACCTGTTGAATTTCTTTTGTATCTTAAGCCTTTATGGTACATACATCCGTATTAAGCGATTTGCGGCTTATGTTAAAGCTAAGTAATTGATATTAGAAATAAAAATACTTGTATTTGAATTTATCTTGATTTATCACACTAATCAATCTCCTTGGCTTATGCAGCAACTTTTTCTTTTACTTTCTTTGACTAACTGTTTGCGTCAGGAATATTGCGTTACAAAAATGAAGCATATAAGAAATGCAACAATAAAAATGGAACTTGTTTGTCGAATTTCACCGCACCCAAAGCAGTTCCATTTAAATATATATATATTAAAGAATTCACTTAAACAAAGTCGTACAAACCATTAGGTATGAAGTTGGTAGTTCCGTCCCAGGCGTCGAGGCGCGCGACCGCGGCTCGAGCTCGATGACAGAACTCGCGTACGTACGCGTCTGTAGATTCCGGCCCCGCCCACAGCAACTGCCACTCCCTCGGCACCTGACATTTCTTTATTATTGACGTGATAACGTCGAAATCGATGAACGACGGCTGCACGCACGAAAAAGCATGACTCTTTGTCACGTTCCGCCTGAGCCGAGTGTGCTAGCGAGAGCGCGGAGCAAGGGAAAGAGAAGCGCGATTGGTCCAAGCGTTCGGCTTGTGACGTATCTATCTCTCTTACACTCCATCGGCCGATGCGTCCGAGTAGACGAGAGACAGCGGCAACACACAACCTATACGTGAACTGTTCTATTTATAAAGTGAAGTCAAAAGTTAATGTGGTTTCCATTGTTTATCACAACAACAATTGCGGCAAAAACTAATGCAATTATTTATCCATGTTTTATTATGACGTTATCACGAAAAATTATCGTCCGTAAACCAACTGTACACACAACGATTTTTTATTTCTATATCTATATACTCAAGATAATCAAAAATGAATTCAATGTATACATAATATACTTAAATAAACAATAAATACACTATAAATAACGGTTAATATTAACGAGCTGTTACGGTAAATAAGTGACAATAATAGTAAGGACCTTATGCAGTAGTGCTGGCGCTTTCGTTGCGTGCGTGAAAGTTCGTGCGCAGGACGCGAACGCGGCGTGCAGCGCGCGCGCCCCGCCCCCCGCCTCCGCGCACTCGCCGCCGCACACGCATTCCCACCAGCCGCCCGCGTGCGTTGCCTGTTATACACGACCCGTGCGCATATTATATATACCATTTAATACCTTTTTAAAATCATGCACCAAATCCTTTTTCAAAATCATTAAACCTATATAAAAGCAGAATAAATGCAAGAAAGCAAGAGGAAATCAATGCCGATCTAAGACGGTAACATATATTTATCATAGAGGATAAGGAGTTGATGACTAAAGTCAATAACGGTGAGATAGGCATAGTTATTGCGGAATCCACGCCAATATGAAAATCATTATAAAGTTATTTTATTATATGCCGATAAAAACAATTTATAGACTAAAGACTGCACGAATACGAATAGCACAGTTTAAACGGTCGCAGCGTTACAGCTGTTGCCCTCTGTTCTGTGTCAGGGTGTACTTTGTGTCAGTAACTGTAAACTTCCTAGCGACACAAACCTCGACCCTTACGTGTCGTTCAAGTAAAATGTAGTAGAAATGATTTGAATGTATAGTATGTATACAAAATGACTTAGATATTACAAGTAATTATAATACAAACCTTGTGGACTTTATACTCTCCTTTAAGAAGGGGATTCCCAGACATCAATTTCTTCCATAAAGCCAAAAGCGACTTAAGTCGTTGTACATCATCACTTTTCTTACTGCTACTAACAGAATTCAAATCTGTAATGTAAGAAAAACATGTTTTACATGTTTAATAAGTCACTACAATTGCCCGCTTAATCGTCAACCTCTATTTAATATCCGGTTAAAGCACTATCTATTTAACTTAATTAGTAGTAAGTAACTAACGTAATACAAATTTATTTAGCTATGCCACTTCAAAAACACGAATAGTATATTTAATTAAAATTTTTCGTTTAAAGTTGTAAAAATCCGTTAGGTTATTTAAAATAACGCGAGCAATTGGTCCAAATCTAAACTGACAGACAAAAAATCACCACACGATTTTTATGTTACACGTTTAGAATATATTTAGTTGAAAAACCTTTTAATCCAGAGATAATTTGGTCGGCAGCATTTTTTTCCCATGCAATACGACAGTTTGCCGGCAATCCTAGTAGTTCCGGTGGATCTACACCGGGTATACTGTCGAACGCCGACGTATAATCCTGTTTTATATATAAAAAAGTGGCATTTAGGCGCTAATCCTCAATTAAGGTACTAGTCATTTAACTTGAACAGGGTAAAAAACAGATCATGAGTATGCTTTAAACATTTTTTTTCGTATTAAAACCACGGTGGTAGGTGGTATTTTCTGAGTCCATCTAGCAAGCTAGCTACCACCCTCAAGTTGAAAATCTGTCGCCAATCACCATCCTGTTGGTGTGTTCCGGCTGCTGCACTTGAGAGCCAGTCTTCCTCTAGGTTTAGCGTGACTTACCATCTTAGACCACATCATCATTTAACATCAGATGAGATTGTAGTCAAACGCTAACCTAAAGATTAAAAAAAATAAAAAATCCTGACAATTGTTTTATGTTACTTTCGTCCAGTTATAAAAGGATTGAAAGAAAGAAAAAGTATTACTGTTGAAACAATACGCCTAATACGATCAAAATATAAGTACACGTTTATTACAACAATACCGGATACCACAGTCGTATACTGCAGTATAATCAAGTAATATAGAAGCTTTGGTTTTCAATGAGGAAGGAAGCGAAGATATTCAAGAGACATATATTATGGGCGTTCGCGTCTACTCGGTAAACATACGGTAAGTCCATAAGCGTAAGCGTGAGGATGAGGTTTTGAAGTAGAATTATTTTTGTTGAATTATAGTACACAGAGCAACATATTTAGGGTCATAAGACAACAAATCAAATTAAAAAATATTTTATTCTATTCATGCTTTACGATGGCGCTTATGAACGTTAAAATTACCACCGTTTCGGAGAACAACCCAGTCACAGAGAAGATAAATAAAACATGATAGAGGATAGAAAATTGAAATATGTTACATATGTTTTAGTAGATATGTATACCTGTAAGCACGTGGAATACGGTAAACGTAGTTGCAGCGGATGCACCCGCCACTGCGGGGACAGCGCCGCGTCGGAGAGGCAGCGCGCGTGCAGAGCGCGCACCACGCGCACGTCTCCTACAAACATATACTCAACTATTTATTACCCAAATTTTAAACTTAATACAATTCGAATGGTTGTTAATTATTTATAAAAGATATGTCCGTAGTTATGCTCGTGTTTACTATGCAGCAATTAATTTACTATTCTTAAAGATATTTATGGATTTCTAAAAATATTATAGTCTATGAATATGTTGGAAGGAAATATAATGCCTCTATAAAAATCATTAAAATCAGCTAAAAAAGTTAGTATTTCAAATATATTTTATATTTACAATTGCAGAACTTATTATTGTCAATTCTTAGAATAGATCAACTGAGAAATTATATATAACTACTACTTCCCATATACAATTTTTATAATAGTTAGTCAAGCTGTTATAACAACCGTATTCGTGATCAGTGTATATTATAGTAAAAGTTGGCATAATAAACGAAACATAGAAAACGTACCGCAGATTTCTCAATATAAGAAAGGTTAGAAAGATTGAAATTAAATATTATATTTTAACCCAAAAACATGATAAATAGCAACGACATAAATGTAGTCAATATAATAATGTAAATCGATAGTTACCAATAGCGGCTGGACGCGCGGAGTAGAGCAGAGCGCAGAGTGCACGTGCAGTGGCGGCCGCGCCCGCACCCGCCGAGCGCACCACCCGCGCGCTCGCCCACACGTCGCCCCACTCCCACGCGTACCATCGACTCCATCCTGCACAATACAACTCATCTTACAATCTTCTGCACAATAAAACTCATCTTATAATGTCCCCAATACCAATTTTTAGAAAAATAACATTTTTTTTAAATATATTATAGGGTGCAAACGAACAGGTGGGTCACCTGATGGTAAGTGATCACCGTGATTACCATACCATCTCATCGATTATTGTGAATCACAATTCACACTACAGTTCCTAGGCAAGTCACACTTAGAGTGTTCAGAACGATATGGGAATTCTATTTTTTTTTCTAACTGACTGCACTATTGATCCGGAGACGTCTACAGTTTCACCGGACTACTAAGGGGAGCGCTTAAGGCACTCACCCCATGGAATTCGATTAAGAGAACACTACTTTTTATAAACAGCATCCTTTCCAATCTAGCCTAGATTTACACGTCACTTTGACGTTTGCGTGTTGTTGACGTTCCATACTCATGACCCCGATGTGACACATATTTCTATGTGTATGGTTTTATTATGAGCATAATTTATTATTGACATTATTAATTTATTAGTATAAGTTATAAAGAAGTTAATCATTAATCATACGAATTAGACTGAATTATAAGTAATGTTGTGAGAATAGAAGAGTTGTTTGTACCTTGCGGAATGTATGCGCGGCGCTCCTGCACGAGCGCGTGGAAGAGCGCGAGGCAGGCGTGCGTGCGCACTACGGCGCTGTCCGCACTGTACGCGCCCCACGCGGACACAGTACCCATTATGTTGTTTTTTACACCTTCTGGAGCCTAAATAATATATACATATATACTTTCTAAGTCTTATCTTTTCAGCAGCACTTTCGATCTACCACTATAATTTTTTAAAGCATAAATTATGTCTAAATAATAAATATTACCGAGAAGTAAAATTAGTATAATTTCCTAGATAGATTTTGCTCTTACTATGGGTCTCTTACACTCATACATACATATTTAAGATTACTAGTGATGGTCTAGTAGTCAAAATTTGATCATAATTCGTATTAAAGTTTCAATATTAAGGAAAAATACGAATTTTTACCACATTCAACATATTGATAACAATAAAGTTCGTCTAAATCTACCGAACGAAAAAATAAAGAAAATCGGTTGACAAACAGAGGATGAACTTGTACTTAACTGTTTTGTGACTGTCTAATTATATATAGATATCAATTTATCAATCAAATAAAATTCTAACTTATAGGTTCTTAAGTTCTTTAAAGGTTTTGTGTATATACTTAGCTTTAAAAATATGCCAATAATTACTAACTAAAAAATCAATTATATAATATTACATTAAGTAAATTAGATGATTTAATGTCCCCACCTCTAAGATAACATTGACGCAGGCGCTCGATATCACTGGTGGTATTTCTCTATCCTCACACACTATCCATAAGCGAAAATCATCATTGTACTGTTCCGCCTGTAAGAAGCAATAACAACATTCACATTTTAATATTATCAGTTTTTTTCTTATAACTAATATAAATTTAATGTCTATTGTAAGGTCCCATATGCTTTTCGCAACGCTAATAGTTTGGACATATGTCGTTTGCTGCTGTTGTCGTTGAAATACAAGGGTTAAGCTTATACAGTATATCAATTAGTAGATGAACTTTGTTCATGTAAATAAATCCCTATCCAAAACGTAAATGTATTAAACGTCGTATACGCATTCGCAAGGGCTAAAACCTAAATAAGGTTGAATTCATTATTGCTATATAGACTCAGATACCACCTGAACTATCAAGTAGTTGTAGCCCGGTGAAACTGTAGAGGCCTTGCTAGGTCAACAGTGTAGACAGTTCGAAAAAAAAAACCAAGTAGTTTTATCTCAATGAAAACCATATGCACACAAGTTTCGATGTTTCGTAGTATGCTAAATTTGTTTTGCTTACAGCAATAATATTAGATCTAAGTATCGGTATTTATTAAATGTACAGTGATAATAAATTAATGAGGCAAGGCCTACCATTTCTTCAAATCGAACAGGTCGTTTAGGTTTTCAATAAAATAATTCTTAGATTAGGGTAGCAGTGATAGCTCTAATAATTGAGTCATGAGCCGATGTTGCGTTATTTGTGATTTAATTTAATAATTCTGGATTTAAATGTATATTTGTTATTTTATTCTGTTATCTCTGACATTATTCTGTCCTGTTACTTTTGCAAAAACCATAGAACGTTATCAAAATATATCGAAAAGTCGACATATTAACACAACCAAAATAATTCTTTAAAATATATATAGGTTATTATAAAAAGTATAATAAATATAAATACCGGTTTATTAGTAAAATCTCCGAGAAAGTTCTGCAAGTCGATTGTGAACGGGGAAGCTCCGACGATGAGAGCGACCCAGCCGCCATCGCGGGCCGCCTCCACCGACGCCTCCCACGCCTTCCTGCCTTCTTCTATTCCGACCTGACACACTTACTGGCTATATTCTAAAGTAATCATTTAGTAACAGCAAAACTAATACATGTTTGTAATATTATCTGCAATTTACCTTTGAACATGTGCCAGTGGTAACAGTGTAAACACACCTTACCATTAAACCTACTTTGACAATGCTTTGAGATTTAATTTTATACCGACACTGTGATTTTTTTTAATATAAAAGTTTTTAAGCTCTCTGTTAAAAGAGCGTATGTATAAGTTTATAATATGGTCGATGTAGAAGTCTATGAATATATCATGTAGGGATTTCTTTTTTAAATATATCCGAGAGATGACAATGTACCATCCATAAATAGTATGGAAAAAGTATATCTGTGAATAATTTCAAATCTCATTTCTATGGTGTATGTAGTGACCTTCGTTTGTTTCCTAATTGCAGAAAAAAAAAATTTGTATATTGATGTCAGTGTTGTAATAACATATTAATATCTGTACATTAACTATTACTATTTCCCACTCGATTCGATAATCGTAAATTCAAAGTTAGTAATAAAGAAATAATTAATAAAAGTATCTTATGTTTTATTCTGACAATATGACTATTTTGCTAAAGGCGATGACGTGCAAATATTGAAGAAATGTTCTTCCACGTTTATAATATACTAAATGTGTCTGCTATTTCATACGATCTTTTGAATTTTTTCTGTTTTTTTTTAAGCATCTTTGTATACTACGTTTAAGTTAGTTTGATAAGGGCCATGGACGAAAATTTTATTTGCCTCATTAACATGGGAGAAAACCGACACTAAGATTCAATTCTGTAACACGTAGCTTTTGTAAATGGACTCATAGAGCGCCATATTCTGACTTTTCTATAAACTGTATTAAGTTGAGCAGACTCCTAAAACATTCAATTAAAATATATTTTCTTTTAAATTAACTTTGATCAAATACAGTTGCATCCAAGTCACCTGTGAAAATCCAATGAACCTTCGCTTAATAATTTTGCAGGTTAGCGATATATTAAAAAAAGTTTTAAAGATACACTTATTGTATTCTATTACATCAACCGCAAACAGGTTTTGACGTGATAACGTCTTATAAATCGATGAATGTCGGCTGCACGCACGAATAAGTATGACTCATTGTCACGTTCCGCTTGAGCCGAGCGTGCAAACGAAAGCATGAAACAAGCGATAGAGAGGCGCGTTCGGCTTGTGACGTATAAATTTTCATCAATGGTTTTCTCATGATGTTATTACGTAAAATTTTCGTCCGTAAGCCGTAAGGTTACAGACAACAAATTATTTGGTAACATTTTCAATGCATAGCCGTCACGGTTCTATAATTTTATATTTATGATAGATATGAGATTAGGAATCGAATTATGCGTGTTGTAGAGGTATAGTACCTGTGTGAGTGTGTGTCTGTGCGCGTATGCGGCGAGCTGGTCCGCCCCGTGCCCCGCCAGTACGAGTGCGGGTCGCAGCCTCCTGGCGCCCCTCGATGCACCCTTCCCCGCTCCGCACAGCCTCGCGGCGCGCTCTATGCCGTCCCCACACACCACTAAGCCACCACCTGATATACACACTCGTATGACTGACCATAACCACATATATCATTATCTTTTTTTTTTTTATTCGAACTGACTACACTGTTGGCCTCGAGGCATCTATAGTTTCAATGGACTACATATATCATTATCATAAGAATATGTTACACATGATAAATAAACAAATTCTACTTAATACGTCCCGTGCTACGTGTACCACCGGCAGTACACGTTGAAACCACACCACTTCAAACCACACGTACCACCGGCAGTACACGTTGAAACCACACCAGTTCAAACCACACGTACCACCGGTAGTACACGATATTGTAACTACTCAAATAATTGCTTATATATTGATGATTTTTTAATTAAAATATCAAATGGCCTGAGCGACATGTCCGGCAAAAATTGTTTAGTACGAAATATGTTAAATATTTGTAATATCAATTAAGATATACCAGAAAACAAAGCCATTTTCGCGTCTCTCTGTGTTTCCTTATAACCCTTCTTGTGTTCCTTAACGGACATTTATGCTGATGTCACTATCGCTTACAGAATTTCTACGTATTACGGAATTGTATATCATTAAAGGGTCTATTACACGTAACGAGTACAGTGGCGAGACAATAAAATGATACTAGGCCAAGAAAGTCGAATGAACGAGTAGGTGTTTATTCGCTTGTTTGACGAGTCAGCTTAGTTTCAACGCAGTAACCGACCGACTAAAATGGACCGCAAAAGAAAAGATTTTGACATAATTTTCAACCGGCTCCTACCGCTCATCATTGGAGAACTATGGGACCTATTGAAAGAAGGAAGTAGAAGTATTTGGACAAGAAATTAGATCTTAAAAAGGCGCGTCTTTGGCGCAACCAATAATCTTTTTAATTAATTATATAATATATAATGAATTATATAATTATAGATCAATAATCCTAGAGAATTTAGGGTACTTTTAAAAATGATTGTAGAACGTTTTGTGACATTGTTGGAGTACATAACTCTAGAAATTGCGCACAGAACTGACGAACGAGTTAGCGAGTAACGGCCGAGTGCATGTTTATCGGTGTCGAGCGGGACAGCGAGTCGCTGCGCGGGCGAAACAAGGGAGCGGGAGGTGGGTACTTGGCCTAGGTAACAAATCCAGATTCTAGTGACTCTCTCGACACTCTGTTCTGCCGAACACTCGTCTTTATGTTCATATGTACCAAGTACTACTACCGAGGGCACTGTCTTGCCACCGTACTCGTCACGTGTAATGGACGTATTAAAGGTCTTAATAATGTATAATTTCAAACAATTTTTTAAAAGATAAATAACAGGAAAAAGTAAAGTACTTATTATTTGTGACGAGACTTACGAAGCTTTTTTATTTTAATGAATTATGAATATCAAAGCGCCAAGAAATGGATCGGATAATATATGTGTCTAAATCACTTGATCATTTATGACGCTGTATAATAAGAATATTTATGTCATGTCATCGGGTCATGTCGCGTTTATATAGTACGCACATATTGATATCACTAGACACTGAATGTAACAATACAGAATAGAACCTACCGAGCACGAAATAGAAGAAATAGTATAGAGTCTGCCCTAATTTCAAAATTGAAAGTTTAATAACTTTCTAGTATATAATAGTAAACAACTTACCTAAAATCTGGTCAACAAAAGCGACGATAGCTCTGTAAAGGCTTCCCGGACGCATCGCAGAGACCGCAACTACCGTCTCGAACGCCGATAACTTTAATCTCGCAATAACGTTCAGGTCTCCCGTATCGTGGAATTCTTTCCACAGATCATTGTTTTGAATCGCCATTCGGTCGTAGAGGTCTTCACATGACACCTTATATAAATGAAATTATTGAAAATAGGCCCACGAATTTCGAAAATAAGTACTACGCTTGTTGATAAAACATTAATGGCAGTGAAAATGATCGACTACGAAAGAGAGACGGATGAGAGAAAACTACACGAGGCGGAGATGCGAATATTAACATAGATGTGTGTTATAACTAGAATCCATAAGATTAAGAAAGAGTATATGGAAGTTTAAAAATAGCACAAGTGACAGAGAAGTTGAGGAGTAATAGGTTAGGTATGGTATGGGCCCACTGAGAGGAGCTTAGGAAGAATGGCTTCCTAAAGAGAAGGGGGTCACCGTTTAACATCCACGGTTTGACCCAAGCGCGTGCCCGAATTTTAGAGGTGAATGCTTCAGCGATCCCTCAACTTCGGCACATATACGCGCTGAGCGGCAGAGGGGTTTTTAGTTGGTAAGAGTCCAATATAACCCTCACGCTGTCTTCCGGCAGTGTGAGGGTATCCAATGCAGGATTTTCCCCTCTTTAAAAAAAAAAAAAAAGGTATGGTATGGGCATGTCATGAGAAGAGGAAAGCCTTGTAGCTAGAAAAGTCTTAAGTATGAAAGTGGACGGATATAAGAGTGGAGGATGACCGAAGAAGGTTTAATGGATTGTGGGAACAATGATATATACATAAAAAGGTGTAAATATTGAGATGACATCTGAGAGGGTAGAGCGGAAAAGGAAGACATGTTGTGCCGACTCTACTGAGAAGAAGGAAATGATAATGATGGTAGTGGCTAGTGGAAAGGCTAAGTAACTCCTGTCTACACACAGGTGTTCAAAGACTAGCCTGTTAGTCGAATAGTCGTTGCCTATATTATAAAAGGGATTATACAAATTATATCGCTTGAAGAACTGAACCTAAAAGGCTATATAAATATATATGTATTCTTTTTATAACTATCTTCTATCGTTACCCCATTATAAATCAGGTTATGGATTGATATGGGCTGAGCTGTAAAAATGTAAAGTGTGTAACAAACCTTCAATTTAGCCAATTTCTTAGCGCAATCATCTTGAATCCAAGAGTAAGACTTTTTTATTTCACTTACTATGTTAGCATCTTCTATGAAGTCATAATTACCAATAAAATATTGCCAAAGCTGGAATGTAATAAACCTACAGTAATTTACGGGAAAGAAATAATATTGATTACGTTTTAATTTAAGTAAGCGTTTAAACTATAATTACTTGAATAAAAATTACCTTTTGGAGTTTTTTGCGGGATCTCAGTTTGTCATATAGTGGTTTTTATATTTTATTCATAATCTTGCATTATTAGACTCTATATTTTGTAATTTTGGTGGTGTTTTACGTAATATAGTTCGGTTATTATGCACAAGTGAAGTGGATGGGAAATAATACCACGGAGCATGCATTCTGAGATGCCGCCCAAACTCCATAGAACGTTCTAACAACGAAACCACCATCTTGTTAGAACATTATAATTATCACAAGACACTTACTTGGCAAAATCTTGTTACTTGACGCTGGGTAGTGCACAAACCGTGACGAAGCCAAATAATAAAGGAGAAGAATAAGAAGAAAAATTACCTTATCGGGTACAACATCATCGTAAACCTCTTTCAGTAAATGTAAGACAACAATATATTTATCTTTTTTATGTAGTGCTAAGAGAATCCTTTCTGTAATTCTTCTGGTGAAATATTTCATTACTTCTTTAGTGTTAACTGGTGCTTCACCCTGCAAAGACACACATATTAAAAATCTATCGTATAGGTTAGAATTAGTTATTGAAATATATTTCTTTTTATAGTCCCTGTCCTTTCTTTTTTCTTCTTCCTTTATTTCCCTATTACTTTTGATTCCTATCTACAGAACTTTCCTAAGTGATGTTTTATCTAATTATTTATGCTTTCCTCATATTCTGTTACTTACAATTTTGTTTGGAGTCATTGCTTATCTACATTCACTACGTATTTATATTGTAATTCATATTTCTATACTAACCGAGCCTAGTTTTTTTTTTACTTTTATATTTTTTTTATTACTTTTTTGACATCGGTGCTTAAGACCAATTACATGAATATGCAAAAGAAAATAACTCTCTAAGCTAAAGTAGATAAGTAATTTTTTTCCAGAGATTTAAGTAGTAATATAACACATCGTCGAGAGAGACCAACAGGATATGGTGAAGGTGATTAAACTCTACATGCGACTCTAAGGTATCCCAAAAAAGCCAAACGCCACTGGCATCACCATACTTTTGGCGCTTGATATAAAAATCAACTACCTTTGCCCAATATTTTTTTCGAATTTATATCCATTTGATTATAGTGTGCCTTGAGCAATAAATTTTAAGCTTTAAAACAAAAACAATACTAATTGTAATTTTAATTTATAAAATAATACAAGTACAAAACTTATTTAAACTAGCGCCTGATACGGAGTGCATCGACCGGAGAGCAATGCAAAATATAGAACTACGGATAATTAGAATGCCGATGCATCAATACAATTAAAAACAACAAGATATCTACACAAAACCACAATCAATTATATGTATTACTTTGTTTTAATGTTGTACAGTTCTCGTCGATCATTTTGGCCACTTTACCTATATAGTCTTAAATTCGGAATTGCACATAATACTGTGAAGAGTTTAATACAAAACATATAATAAAACATAAAATATAATAATAAGAGTCTAAAATTGACATTTATTTATTCTTAAGTTGTCTCGAAGTTACACATATAATATAATATGTATTTGTACCTAAATATGCGCACCTATAATCAGAGCGGTACCCAAAAAAATGTTGAAGACTGTATATCATTTTTTTTTCTTTCTTTCGAACTGATCTACACTGTTGGCCTGGCAGGACCTCTACAGTTTCACCGGACTACTAAGGGGAGCGCTTAAGGCACTCATCCGATTTGTTTAGGCGAACAGCGCAAGGGCACTCGATGCGCCTCGGCTTGAATTGTCGCCGAGTTTTCCGATCTGACTAAGCAAAACTGAGCTAAGCTATCGTATTATTTCATACATATATGAAAATCGTGATAAATGAATGTTTGACCATGCATGTTTCACGAAAGTATATGTGTATTTTGCATCTGACTACTAAGTAGACTGTATATCACTTACCGGCGTATTACGTATAGAATCAACGAACAAATCGAGCACCACGTCAGTCGGTAGCGCGAGTAAGGGGCGGCGCGTCGCAAGCCGCTTCACGGCGAGCGCTAAAAGCGCTGCGGGTCGCGCGCTCGGTGCGTGCGCGTCGCTCGCGGCTTCGTGTTCCGCCTCCAGATCTCGTGCCGCTTTCAGTGCTTCGGTTATCGTACAATTCGTTTCGCGGGTTCTCTTTAAAGACGCTAGAATGTTCGCATCGTGCAAGATGTCTGCATTACCGGACAGGTCTCGGAGGAGATTTTCCTGTATTTTTGAAGTAAAAATTCTTTACGTACGCTTGACTTGAGGAGGAGGGGATCTTGGGGAACATGCGTGAAGAGAGCGTTACGAAAAGTGTGATCGGGCGAAGCGAACGGAAGTTGAGAGGGAGTAATAAGTTAGTGAAGATAGAAAGAGAGAGACAGTTACGTATAAGCTTTACTAACAGTCGTGTGGTGTAAAGCACACTCGCTCTTTTTTTAAATTTTGCTCAATATCTGACCGTTAGTTTTTTTATCAGTAAAATTATATGTTATAGTTTTCTTGATTCGAAAAGAAACTGTCGGAGAAATTATTTATAAAGAAGTTTTAATTTATAAACATTCATATTTGGTTAACAGGGCGATATATAATAGAATTTTGGTGTGATAGGTATCCACACCCGAATAGATCTCGACCACTATGCACAAGTTATAAATACTATTAGTGTGACTCTTTAACTTGTCGTGATTCGGAATGTGTCAACCGAGAGGCGTGCAGGCCGGCATGACGACGACGGCTACCATCGGATTGTAGTTCTGTCAGTAGTCGGATCGTTTTTACATTACAATATGCTTACCACCATCAAGTACATTTCAGTCACGTTGACGTGCTACAATAAAAAAAACCATATGTCCTAAACTACCTGTAACTCGTGCTGTTGTTTTTGTAAAGTAGCTTTCTTTAATTTCATTTCTTTAGACTTCTCCTTAACTTCGGGATTTTGCTGCTGTAAGGCGTAATTAACTAGCTGATCTGTAAAAACACTTGAAATTATTATGACAACCTTGTCAATATTATTAATTTTAAAACAGTGACACTGACACTAGCGAATCCAATTGATTAAGTTATTTGAAATTACGAAGAACTTCAATATACGTATTTTACGAGACGCGGAGCGTTGAGGTAGTGGGGAGGGGAAGGGTAGAGAGGGGAGCGAAGGGCACAAGGGGACGAAAGGGCACAAGGGGAGGGGAGAGGAATGGCACACGGGGGGCAGGGGGAAAGACAGGGGAAGGGTGGGAGTTAAGTCTTCAAAGTATCACGCTTACTCACAGGGAGGAGGCGTGGGGCTGAGGTCTTCTTCACGTTCCTCTAAAGGAAATCTTGCGCTTTTTCGAGCTATACTGATATATAGCACGCTGTTTTAAAACTAAAAGTTGCCAACACTGCCGTCAGCTGATTGAAAACAGTTTGTAGTACAGTACAGTTCCCAAGCAAATCGACGAGAGTTTGTACCGATGCAATAACGTCGTTGTA
This sequence comes from Antheraea assamensis, assembly GCA_035772565.1. Classification (NCBI taxonomy): domain Eukaryota; kingdom Metazoa; phylum Arthropoda; class Insecta; order Lepidoptera; family Saturniidae; genus Antheraea; species Antheraea assamensis. The sequence goes on along the minus strand of JAQQSE010000031.1, from coordinate 7,140,172 downwards.
CGATCGACTGTACAATAAGTTTGTTAAATGTTACAATGGTTCATTGTGAATACAGACGATACACGAGAAGACAAATGAATATCATAAGACAAAAATCTAATTTAAAACTAGAGAGGAGAGACGAGGGCGGTCTTATGTACCGAATGGTACATGGTAGAATAATGGTCACCGAAGGGAGGAAGTAGTATGGGTACGTTCCCATATCATTGGAAGTGAAAGATGTCTTGGGTGTTATAATCTGATTGTATACATACCGACGAGTCCATCAAGCCTGCACGTGAAGTGTAGTGGCGCAACCCTCGCTGCATAGTGAGGGGGTAGACGGGACAGTATGGACTCTTCTCGGCAGTGCAATACTATCCTCGCGCCCACAGGAGCAGCGCAAGCATTCGCGGCGACCGGCAACCCGTGCAGGAGCTGCGACCACGATTCGTGTATCGTGTCCACGTCTGTTATCACTAACACGCGATTCAATCTGAAATTATTTAACCCCTCGGCTGATAATTTAAGAACCAGATTTCATAGTGACGGATTATGTTTAAAAATATCTCTTTTTTAAATTCACGGCATTGTACATTATAAATTATATGGTTTAGTAAAAATAGTTTTCAAAGTTTGGTAATAAACCAGGTGTTTTTTAAGCCTATACTGCCAACAGTCTCTAGAACTGCGCCTCATGTGATTTACATTCGTTGGTATAGAACTTATACCTATACAATTTTGGAAAGTCCACAGACTAACTATATCGATATCGTATGTCGTAGTCCGTATGCGCCCTGCACACTACTGCAATCCTTACAGAAAATCAGTATTTACTTTAACTATTAATCACTTATTTTGGATTAAATTTTACGTCTTTAGGTATATAAATTATACTTCAACTATCTTTCCTAAGTATATAGCGAAAGTGAGTATTTTTGTTTTTTTTTCTTTGGACGCTTTATGGAGAATATAAGCAGAGAGAATACATACCGGACTGCATATTGCACAGCAGTTAACAGCTTGTCACTGTTCTGTGAGACAAAGTCGCATTGCTTATCGGCGAGGTTGTTCTTCAACCACGCGAGTCCCTCCCCGTCGGGGTCCACGAGTACTGGGGTCAACCCACATTTATGTTCTCCGAGGTACTTTAAATAATAAAATGTTGTTGCAGATTCTCGCTTTTTCCCGTAGAGTTTATAATTTACTACGTGAATTGTTCTCATCCAAATAGGTTTGTTGTTATACGTTTTATACGGATTAATGTTAGGCTGTGTTTTTTTTTATTGTAATATTATTATAAATACTTCAACCCTTATTGATCCTTATTTTTATGGATTTTAAATTACTTCTATAATTTTTTATCATTACTGCTCTATGAAAAAGCTATAGGTATATTATAAGTAGTCTAAGTAATATTTTGAAAAGTACTCTATCTACCTATAAGAAAACTCTTATCTTGACGAAACCGTCAACATTGGTTTCGACGTTTCGCAGATAAAATTAACATATAGAATGTTACATATATAGAAATTACTAAATAGATTTTGCTAAAAGAAAACATAGTTTCAATTCTTAGACACTTGGTACTTATCTAAAAAGTTATTACAATTTCTTTATTTAACATAAAGTTTTAGGAAAGCGATTTTTACATACATTACACGCAAACGGTGTAGTGCGCGTGCGCAGGAGAAGGAAATGAAACGGGTAAAAACGGAAAAAATAGCTAACTATATATATTTATTTTCTTTTTTTCTCTATAGACAAAACATATTATTAAGATAATAAACAACGCCAAAGTCGTGGGTATTAATTAGCTAGTCATAAATAGTTTATTCAATTTGGGCTTTGAGAACATGACTGTTATAATACTATTAGTGTTTCGAAGACACCCAGAAATGGGTTATATTTTTAAATTATTATTTTTTAATTGATTTTTAAGTAAAAATATATGAAGGTACGTATAAATTAATTTCTATTGTTTACCTGATCAATAAACATAGCATTTTTTATAGCCGACATGTCTGAGGGCAATCCCTCTACATCCCATTTCAATTGTTTTTCAGTACTCGTTAAAAATTCGATAACTGAGAACGACGAATCATCGAACCCTATGAGTGAACTCCATTTTCTTAAGTAATCTCTGAAAATAACAGGAAAATAAATGAAATTACTTATAATATAATTAGGTATTTTATCGATAGAGAACATTAATGGTGTAATTACCTGGCTTGAGGTTCGGTCATTTCCGGTAGATAAATTAAATAGGCTGCAGATAACAATGATCGTAGATTCAGTTCGGATATTTCCTTTGATATGTATTCCAACTGCAGGAAACGCAAATATGTAATTGAATGTAATGAGTACGTTTTTTATATAATTATACTACGAATAAAACAAATTATTCATGTATAAGTTAGCTGAATAGCAAATAACTTCTACTTTGATAATGACTTGCATTGTATGTACACAGCTGAATGCTTATTGAAGTTTCTCATTGTTATTTACAAAGGAATCTTTAGATATATGATGAATCGTTTTAGTTTTGTTTAAAGCGAATTTTTTTAGCCTTGTTGTTCTTTGAAACTCGCTGATACGAAAAAACGGTAATACAAAGAGACAAATATATATGTACATCTATAACATTGAACTTGCGAGAAAATGAGACAGAATACATATTACAGTGTTACTTATATTTGATGGAACAAAAAAGCGCCATTAACAAGAAATAAACATGTACATAGTTTTTTTTTAAGTTTCACTTCTACCGTGTGTAAAGAAGTGATGATGGTATAGTTGATAGTGTGTTCGGACACAGCGTCGAAGGACGTAGGTTCGAATCCTAGCAACTGAGTCGGAGCTTTCAGTGAAGGAAAACATCGTGATGAAACCATAGCATAGTGGTAAGGCTTTTTGTAAATCCGCCTGGCTAGCTACCATCCTCAAGTTGAAAATCTGTCCCAAGCACCTGTTGGTGTATTCCGGCAGCTGCTCTTGACAACCATGCTCCATCTTTGTTTAGCGTGACTACCATCTTAGACCACATCATCATTTAACGTCAGATGAGATTGTGGTCAAACGCTAACTTATAAAGTATAAAAAAAACCTGTACCCATATTTTATTTTCCTTTTAATTTAAACATATCAAAGTGACTGCAGTATATCAAATATAATTATGGTACTCTGCTTATAGACAACCTGATGTGCTTAGGAGGGAATACACTAGCCATGAAACCGTACTATAGCTTCACGGTACGACAAAGGGATGAATGACACTATGAACGTTTTTTAAATAGAATGTATCGACTTCTGTGGTTCTGTGATGGAAGGGGAAGGAAATGAACAGCTTTTCATGAATACATTTTTTTTTCAAGTATGAAGTAAAGTTACATCGTTCTCCCAAGCCGTGTACTCGTGTGCGAGTTGATCGAGTAGTTGGCTGGCAGTCGCGATGGTCTGCGTAGCGTTGTTCAATCGTAGTTCGAGAGCCGCCGCGTCCCGCGTGTGTTGCCCCAACTGCTCCTTCAGCGCCAACACTCTCTCGTCCACTGTCGCCAGTCCGCTCGACAGAGCCGACAGCTGACTCTCAGCCTCTTGCAAGTTCCTTTTTTATTTATATTCATATTTATAATACAATAGATTCAATCACACACTCATTACGATGCCAATTTTATTTTGAAAAAAGAGGCGCGTGTGATTAAACGTACGCCACATAGGGAATACTATAAAATTAATTTTCGGTTAATTTTGGTGACAATGTAAATACCGTTGCTTAAAGTAAATTATTAATTCAAATTTTACTTTACGTATTACCAAATTATATATCGTAATAATTAAATCTAATTAAGCCTTATTAAAGAGCAAAGTAAATAATTCATAAAATGACTATATGGCATATATATACACGAATATATGCACGAAAATTAGTGTTTCATAAAAAAAGTATAATATTTCGCGTTCTAAATTCAAAAAGGACATGTATTTTCTTTTGTCAATCGCGTTGTAGACATTTTTTAAGATTAAAGATAAAAAAGGAAACAAAGGAAAAAAAATGAACTGTTTTGGCATAATTTAACTGCTATGATACGCACTTTTACATTTGGGACGCTATATGACAACGATAGTATAAGCAAAGTGGAATAGATTAAATTAGCAAGGTTGGCGATCATAATTTTGGATAAGATGATATCAAATAGAAAAATGAGGTAGGGGGGATTGGAGAGTGACCTCTGTAGTGCAGCTTGTTTAGCTTGTAGCGGCTGCACGCGCGCGAGCGCCGCGCCGTAGTGCATGTTGGCGCGCACCCAGGCCGCGAGAGGCGCGCACGCAGCGCTCGCCCGCCGCGCCGCGCTCGCCTCGAACGACGCGCCGCGCTTCTCCAACAACTTCTGCACGCTCTCTATAGCAGCTGGACTTATCTGCCTCGCATCTAAACACCTGGTGACGTCTCCTAAACTTATAACCGTACTTTCTACAAAACTTACATCAACAATGTGAATCTATATCGAGATACATTAAAGAACGTGCACAATTACTAAAGTGTTACCTAATGGAGTACAATCCTTAAAAGAGAAGCTTGTGATTTATATATCGTTAAAAATACCAGAAACTATAATGTAACATAACTTCTATAAACTATCTGGCAAAATATTTTAAAAGTACCGCTACCACATTTAATTCTGCCTGAAAACAGAAGCGCTGTTCCAGTTATGCTAGAATAATTATAAAAGTTAATTAAACGCCTTAATATTCCTACCGAATATCTTCTTTAACTCCACGCTTGGATAGAAAATTTTTCATAGAGTGCCACGACGTATCAGCAATACCCATAAGTCGCAGAACCCCTTCGAGGACGTCGCGAACTACGTCCGGTGGAGCTCGCAGTGAACGCACCTAATAAAATTCATTAACGTCCCTTGATACAAAATTCAAAGTATGTAGTTTCAAGAAACCTCTACATAGTAGGTTTCGATAATCGATTAGTAACCGACATTTTTTTGTATGAAAAGCTATGGCTCTTTATTGCGTTAATACAGAAACTCGATTTGTTTTAGCACTATGAAGTCATATGGTCTTAGAATTCGACAAAAGTTTCTACTTAATACATGGATACGTTTTCGAGAAAAAGGACTTTGACACATACTCGTATATAGACAGTTGAACAACCCAGTGATTCTAAAAACCTTATAAACATAACATGTTACTTCTTGGTTAATCTGTAATAATATGAAACCAGTACTCTTCTATATTCAATATAAATAAATATTTATCGGCCCTTTGTATTCAATCTTGTATCGTCTTAAGTTTAAAGATCCTGAACCTATTAACGTATGTTTTTGAGGTAGAATGGCATGTACTGCAATCATTGAATTAAAATAATTTGAAGACCAAAGAATATATATTACGAGAATTATGTAAAAACAAAACTATGAAATTCAAGTTTTTATTTAATTAAGTTAGTGACTTACTTCACTGAGGGATTCGGGCCGTATGTCTCCGACGGCAGAGCGCGCCGCCGCTATGACCGGTTCAACTGATGCTAATTCTTCTTCTATTTCTTTTTTCCTACAAAATAATGCTTCGTTATAGTTTACAATAAACGTGATTAATGGCAACAAAGCAGAAAAATAACGCTTATCTTTAACCAATATTTTCAACATTCAAGTATAAAAAATAATAAAAGAAATGTTAAAAAAAATCTAGATTTCTTTGGTAATGTATTGTTACACCTGTATGCGAACTTGATAGAAATAAACAAGGAATCACACATCCACACAGGGGGCCGAATACAATGAGGTTCTAAAAATAACCCGTCTCGAGCTTTATAAAATCGTTCGAGTAATGATTTCTGCCTTCCACAGTTTTCCACCCTTTTTTATCAAAAATTATATAAAGTGCGTCGAGTTGCGTCCGAGGAAAGTTATACTCTAGACATCAGAGCGAATACATAGAGAAAGAAGAGATTTTCACGTGCACTACGACAACAGTATTGTAGATGTAAGTGTCCCTGTAGATTTGATTTTGTCTGTACGAGTATACAATAATTTTGATCTGACGCAATAATATGGGCGTAATAATATTGTAAATTTAAGATTTATGACTGTTGATAATTCATAATCCAGACGACGGAGGAAAACCTAACTGAATAACATGAAAAAACTGTCAATGGCTCGTCAATCAATTAGCCTTTCCACAGTTAATAAATTTAATTGTATAGACTTTGGCAATGGTGCGAATATATTGAGTTAAAGATCCAATATGTATTATATAATCCAGCTTACTGAGTTTGCAATTTTTCATTTTCGATTTCAATGTTTTTCTTGAGTTCATGCATTTCTTCTTTCTTATCCGTGGTTGCTCTGACGGTGGCGCTGATCTGATCGAGGGCTTGGTTCGCCTTAGCTTGTTTCTCGGAGAGAGCGGCTTCCTGTTGCGCAGCGTCTCTTTGTAGTGTCGCCACTTCGCTTCGGGCTCGTTTTAACGCCTCGACACCGGACTGTTATATTTATTTTCAACTTTATATATATCGTTAAAAGCAGCCATATGTAAAGATTGATACGTGAAACCTCTACCAAAAAACTGTTAATAGAAATTGTCAATTTGTAAAACAAAGGAAAAAAGTACTATCGAAAACATAAACGCAAACAATGTGATTAATTTACAGTGGGATCAATACAATATTATAACTATTAATTATTTTATACAAATTCAATTTAAAAAATGTATAAACTGACTTCACTGTTGTTCACCGGACTACTAAGGGGAGCGCTTAAGGCACTCACCCGAATAGTACTATTCAGTAAGCTCGCGTTAATAGAAAATATTAATAAACATTTGAAAATATCACAACAACATTTAAAAATGTTCCGTATTGGTTAAGTTGAATAATTAATATACTTTCTTTTTTCGACCTGTCTACACTGTTGACCTGGCAAGGCGTCTACAGTTTCATCGGACTGAAAAATGAATATACATTTTGTATACAGTCATAGTTACTTAATACAAACCGACAACATATTTTGCCGCTGGACTAGCATCGATTTCTTCGTTGTCAAAATATTGTAGAAAGTTTTAATGAAGTTTACATATCTGCAGGGCGCTTGCATCCAGTTTTTATCGACACTTTTATATATTTTCACAAACTCATCCACCGGTAATACTTTTAATTCTTCGTCTAATGCATTTGCTACGTTCTCCTTCTGTAATCTATGAAAAGAACTGTTTATAAATTCTGACAATCTAGAATAATGAAAAAATACTCCCAATAATAAGAAGATTTAGATCGTCGAACTAAGTTTGTGAACGCTTAATATCTAATGAATTCAGTACTACTCTTTCCGAATTCTTCATACCAAGTAAGAAAAAAGCTATTTTAAGATAACTACATTTACCTACATGTATACATAAAAGTGATTGAGGTCTAACTAAAAAAGTATTTGAATGACCGATTAAGCACAAAATATTTTATTGATCTTAATCTATATCTATATACTTTATATTGCTATACATCATTTTTTTTTTGTTTTAACATACACGGACTCACAACATAAGAATCGAATGGTATGAAAATATGCACAGAAAAGTTTTCAGTTTGCTCAATATGCTATAATAACAATTAATTATTCTTAATTAATTTATTATGGTTACTTTTATTGTACTGTATGTGAAGTAAACAACAAGATGGGGATGATAGTTCCGACGGAGGACGCGCGTGTTCCATTATTAATTATACTGTATTGTCAACAAATCTCACTATTGAAGAATATTTCTTACTAATTTGACTAGTATAGCACTGTGATTTAAATAAATTTCTACACCGCTGTCACCATGAAGTAAACAACAAGATGGGGATGCTTAAAAACTGTCTTTATTTATATGTACCCACTCACATAACAGTAACTTATAACATACATATAACTACCATAGTATGTAAATCTAAACTTGCTTCATAATATTTGTAACTGTCGCCTACAACACAGTCTACACTAAAGTAGGAGGCAGAGACTTCTTTATTGTTTTTTTTTTCGAACTGACAACATTGTTGACTTGGCAAGGCCTCTACAGTTTTACCGGACTACAGGAGGCAGGTACCCATTTTATGTGTATCAATGTAACGGTTTTTTTTTTCAAAGTGACTACACTGTTGACAAGGGCTCTACAGTTTCAACGGACTACTGTTATGTATGTAGTTATGTTATAACGATAACATTGTTATATGGGTAGTTATTTTAAAATCAGTCAGAATAAAAGATTATTATTATAAATTGTGCGCATATTATTGAATATAGTATTAATGTGCAAGAAAAAGTATAAATGGTAAGTAATAGGTGCAATAGTGCATCACCGAATATACACTAGTGAGATAATATACACGTTGATACCTCTGTATTATAAACGAAGGCATATCGTGCAATGTGACGTCCGACCAACCGTTCTGCCACAGCAGATGGGCGTTGTTGTGTAAAAACGGATATTTTTCCATCAACTCCGGGAGATCGTCGTGGTCTTTGTCTAACCAAATAACGATTCCCAAATTTTCGTTTACATCTAAAATTACAGGTTTTTGAATTTCTTCATCGTATGAATGTGGAATGATTTCTTATTCGTTACAATGAAAGACTATCTATTAAAAATGTTTATTATTAAGTTATTTTCGTATGTATTCTAAGTTTTCTATATTTTATAATTATACAAGACCACAACGTCACTTGATATTAAATGAGGATGTAGCCTTAGACAGTAGTAATAAGCTAAGCTGGAAATCTGTGCCTCAAGTACAGCTGCTGGAACACATTTATAAGTACTTGGTGACAGATCTTCAACTTGAAAGTGGTGGTTAGATAGCTGGGCATTAAAAAAGCCCTATCACCACGCTACCTGAAGCTCAGGCTAATTGCAGGGTACGTATCTAAGTCCATTGACGCGGTGTCCGAAGACGTTACTTTGTATTGCTCCTTGAAAGTAAAACCGAGCGAAATAATTTTTTAAGTAAATATTAAGGTAGCAGTTCAGCTTGAAGCGAACTATCCAAATGGTATAAAGAGTGGACGTAGGGAAATTTATAAGTAATTCTTAAGATAATTACCTGAACCAGATGCCAGTTGGTCACGATGTAGAGCCTCAATCCTGGCGAGACTTTCACCCATTTTATAAGATACGACGTCCTCGCATACTACGAGCAATGCGCGGGATCCTTCCGAGCACACGGCCAATGCCTGAATACGTAGGAAAAATATCTATATCAATAAAAATCAATTACTCAATATAGATAAACAGCTGCACTTTTATGGGGTTTTTTTCAGTGTAATTTATTATGACACGGTAGGGAAGATTTTTCGTTACGCGTGAAAACGTAAGGTAGGTATACATTTCCTGTATTCTCATATATATAATTTAATACATATAAGCCAAAGAAATTTCACTTCCTCCGCGTGTACACACTGATACACACACTCCTTTCTTGTGTTCGTAATTTTTCAGGACAAGTTTTGTATGAAAGAAAATATTTGGGAGAAAAGTGAAAATTTAGGTTAATAAATCTCTATATAAAAAAGTGAGCGTATGAAATAAAAGACAATAGAGAGATCTTCAAATATATTTCAGAATTGACATTTTGACGTTCATTTACCATTTTATTTCATTACATGATCGTACTGTACAGGAGATTTTGTCTCATTTGCTTCCTTAGAACCTTCTTTCTTTATTCCGTGGTTAGAACATATGTGTGGGCGGCTAGTATTACATATAAATAGAACTAAGCTATTGTAATTTTTAGGCCACATTTTAGTTGTTTTGAATATGCCACGGCTTTGTAAAGGTTAATCAAATTTTCGAGAACATATCTTGCTTTGTGAATATTAAAGCTAGAACAAGATCACAACCTTTAGCATTTGCATGGTAGTGGGGTTTTTTTCTGTCCGCCTGACTAGCTACCACTTGTTGTTATGTTCCGGCAGCTGCACTTGAGATCCAGTTCCGCTCTTAGTTTCGCATGTCTACCGTCTTAGACCACATTGTTATTTAACATAAGATGAGATTGTGATCAAACACTAAATAAAACGTATAAGGTATAAAATAAAAGCTAAATCTGTTAACTCCAGTAATACAATGAAATCTTTACGTTTTTAATATTAGAAGTGAGTTGCGAGTAGGTGTTGGCGAAGAACACGGTAGCGGGTAGTTCGGCTGCGGCCAACAGTGCGGCGGCGCGACGTCCCGCGCCCGCGCTCCCCACGCACACCGTAATATCGCCATTCGTCTGCGACCAAACCCCAATACATTTCTTACACTTGTACGCTACAAGGATCCTTCAAAACTGCTCATTTCTTATTTACTTATACTCGGACTTTTAACTTCCAAAGAAACAACGAGCTAATATTTTATTTACAACTAGATAAAATATTTGTATACTAAAACTGATCTGTAGAATCCCATAACAGATCTATTTACATAAAAACTTTAACTCTCGTAGTGTACCATATATGTAAGTTGTCATTGCCATTTGCAATAATATTATAACACGTACCCGTATTTTACATAATAAAATTATTATTTTTTTCTATCATTTTTTCATTTCATATATTTTAACATAAGAATGGGTAATATTACTTTTGCCGTGTATCAGATCGAGTCTACATGCTGATACTTGATATCAGATTTAAAATATAAATTTTCTGAAAATATTCACGTTTGAGTATATCAATATATATACAAATATGAAAGTTATTTAACAAAAGGCACCAATAAAATAACATAACGCGAAAAGTATAGTAATTTCTTACCGTCTGTGCTATAGCTTTCGTAAGAACAGCCAATTCCGTACACGCTTCCGCGCCACTATCACCAAACACATTGTATTCATGTCCTGACACTAAATTGAGGGAATAAATTTGTAACGATTTAGTGAAATTAATATGAATTTTATTTAATCAGGCACTATTCTGCAGACTAATCGATGCTACATGTATTATGGGAATATGACAATTAAATTATTGTTTATTGAAATTTATTGAATTTATGCTGTTTTATAATATTTTCCATACCGATCATAGTATTAAAGTATAGAGTGTTGATGTGAGGAGGATTCGTGTATAAATAGTGTCTCTCAAACTGTATGACATTTAGATGGCGCTGCTGGAGCTAGAAGGTGACATTTAACTGAAAGCGCCAATAATTATTATATATACGTCGAAAAAAAGATATTGAATTTGTTTTCACTTCACCGGCAACAGTTGTTTATTTAAAGTATAGGTACAGTCCATTCTAGTATTTTATTATACCTTTATTTCATACACATTGGTAAACACTTTTTTGGGTGAACACCCGTATGAGATACTTCTCCTCAACTCAACACTCCATAGATCAATATAAAGTATGTCCTAAAACAAATTCCATTTAGTGAATACGCCTCCACAGAGTAAATTAATTTAAATTAAATTCCTTTTAGATACAATTTACATTCCTTTATATACACGGTAATTACACAAAATTACGCCATTATTATAGAAGTACTGATTTACCCAGAGGAAACATCGTTAAAAAACCTTGTCTTCTACGACACAGAGCCTTATACACAAAATAGATTGAATATGAATATTGTACTTAAACGCAGAGCAATTTCGTTATTCATTTTTCCCACATCGATTAAGTCTGGTCTAAGAAGACCAAGTAATAAATTCAACTTATCAACAATTAACAAAAAATTATATTACAAAATTACGTCCAAGAGTTGAAAATATTACATCACTGGCCAGTAGTGGATTGTTCTCAAAGATTTTTTTTCATTCTCATGAAAGATGGCCATATCGTATTTTTATTGATATTCTTTAATATATCTATTTATCATTATGTTGGTAACAAAACATAAACCAATCGATACAATAGTTACCAATAATGTAACTCGACCACTATATAGGAAATAACATGGTACTAATAATATAAATCTTCTTACGACATTGATTGATGATTTTTTGCGTCTTGCAATACCATTCCTCTCGACTTACGGCTTCCAAATAAACTCCGTCACTACGCAATTTACTTGCGAAATATATAGATTCGCTGTCAACTTTCAAATACTTCTTGCAGATTTTATTAAATATCTGTTTATCTTCATCGGTTACTAATCGATCTTTAAATAGAGCAGAAGCTTCTGTACTGACAGCCTAAAACCAATAAATGTCGGTGTTGAAATTTGAGTATAATGTCACATTCTCCAAATTTCCTTAAAGATAATTCATGGTTTAGGAGTGCCAGGCAGACTTTTTGTAAGAAAAACAAACGAAACCTTTCACCGAATTAAAAAAAATATATAGTCACAATTTTCTATATGCATAAAAATGGATTGCTATCGCTAAAAGTCGAGAATGGCTGGACCGATTTGGCTAATGTTGATCTTGAAATATTTGTGGAAGTTCAGAGAAGGTTTAAACGGTGAGAAACATAAATAATAAATAATGGAAAATACAAAAAAGAAAATATAATTTTCAAATACAAAATATTCCTAGCTATGAAACATTTGATGTCTTTTGTAAAATTAGAAACAAAAAATTGACATCCGTTTGTCAAATATTTATAGGTGCGTTCAGAAATTTGTCTGTTTCATAACTGTAGTATGAAGTCCGATCTCTTTGGTCTGTTATGTTGGAATACAAATCAGTTCTGTCTCAGAAATAGAAATAGTACACGAGAAACCTTTTAAATTGATTAAGTGCATAACTGTCTTGCATTTATAATGTAAATAAAAATGTTGTATTAAATTGTGGCCCCATTTTACGCAAATATATGCGAGTGAAACGAAGGTCACCGGGCCATCTAGTAATTAATATAATATTAATTGTATTAATATTACTGGTATAATACGGGCATATATTGTGAGAAAATATGAAAGTCATGTAACAAGAAAAGTTTTGAGTTTGAAAGTGGACGGACATAGAGGGTAGGCAAAGACCGAAAAAGGTGTGGATGGATTGTGTGAAAAATAATATGTGTATAAAAGGTGAGAGTGAATATTGAGATGACATCTGACAGGGGAGAAAGGAAAAGGAAAACATGTTGTGTCGACCCTACTTAGGTGGGATAAGTGATATCACTTTTCTAACATTTTTTTTTAAATTACAACGATTTTTTTATATATATATCTTAAATCTATATTTAAATCTTTTATTGGACATATAGACACAATTATAACATTAGATTTCATTTCCTGATCATCTTTATATATGACAACACATAAATTTAATTATACAATTTGTTTTTAGTAGAATACATTTAATAAACTGCCATGTTGACGATCCATTATAAATAAACGAATAAATATATGTTATGTTTATTATTAACAGATAACGATATACTAAGACGTGAGACTACTAGAGACCCATACGAATTCAAAGTAATGACTCCATAACTTCTTAAGTTTATTCAAATAATCAAATAAACTCAGAGTATGTACAGTATCGTCGGAGTACTTTAAAAGCGCATGTATCCATAATATTTGTATTATTTTGTAGGTGGTAGAGCTACGCTGAAGCGATTACTGGTTTCAGCATGAATGGGTCGGCTCGCCCGACGCGCGGGATAGTACCACCCGACACACAGAAAACCGACGTGAAGTAACAGTGCTTGCACAGTTGCGCTTCGTTCGGCCAGTGAGAGCGCCGGAGGCCCACATATTTATAAGGCCGGCAACGCACTTGCCACTCCCCTGGTGTTGCTAGTGTCTATGGACGGCGGTGATCACTTACCATCAGGTGATCCACCTGCTCGTTTGCCCCCTATGATATAAAAAAAATAATAATAAAGTTATTGTAGAACATACCAGTTGAAGATCGTTTTCATTTAAGGGTGTGTACCACTTTACATTTTCACACCATCTCTTTAAATGTGCAGCGTTCCATTTGTAATGTGGTCGAGAGTGGAACGAATCCCTCACCTTTTAAGTAAAAACACAAAGCTTCTTATTTATATTGTTGATAAAGTTACTTCGAGTTTTAATTATTTTTTTCCAAAAATATCTTTATGTACAAAGATCCCAATAGTTACAATATGAAGAAATTTTCGCAAAACAGTGAAGCGCGGTTGGTCTTTAATAAAGTCAGTTGTTTGTATTGTTCAAAGACATATATGGCAGATAGCTAATTATTGCTTTATATTATAATCGATTATTAAATCAATTTGAGTCTGAAGGAGTCGATAGTCTAAACTCGAACCAAATGTGGAATAGCCTAAAATTTATTACAATTACTTATCATTTTTTTTTTTAAATAAATCACATCAAAAATTATCTATCGCATGTTAAAAATAATTTATAATACCTAGACACGGCTGGTATTTTGTTGTGTTGAAAGAACAGCTGTTAAATATAGCTAGTTAAATAATCATTACCTCTTTAAACATGGATACCATTCTAGCAGCAACAGACGAAACTTCTGTTAACGGTATATTTTTTTCAACGGCCTGTTTTAAATAATTTGTAGCCAATTGCAGTAATTCTTCTTCGTCGGGTTCACTAAAACATTTTTATTTTGTTTAGTATAGATGTACCCAAATGTTACTCAGAAACTATATTCTTCTTATAAAAGTTGAAAAAATAATACGTTACTAAATAACTACGTTCGAGTGAAAAATAGTATTCTGAATAATTTCACATAATATATATATATATATTTATCTAAAGAACACTCGACCGCTATAATGTCTTTCAAATATATATAAAAAATGGCAATTTCGTTAGAGTAGTTAGTATGAAAACTTATTTAGGTTTCTTTTAATATTTTGCGATACTTTTAGAATATAAAATATCAAAATTTCGAAGTATTTTTGTATACGTTTTTATACTTAATGATATGATGATCATGATAGATATATAAATTCCCAACTGATAATGATATGCTGAATATGGAAGACAAATACGGAAAAGGTATCTTTACCAATGTTACAAACGGGAAAGTGAGTTTGTTACGATTTCACACCTTAACTAATGACCCGATCACCATAACATGTAGCAAACATTATCATTCAGACAAACTGTACGGTTCCCGAGAGATAATGCAATACTATATTAACACGACGAAGCCGCGTGCAAAATTTTGTAGTGAAATAAAAAGAATGCAGTGGAGGGGACTAACGTAAGGGTTGTCCATGCGAGTACAGCGGAGAGTCGCGGACACAGTGCTGCGGCGTGCGCTGCCGTCGCCACCACGCGTGTCGTGCTCACACAGCACCACACCGCCCCCGACCTACCCTCCTCGTCACTTCCACGACACCAGAAACCTCCACTCTTAATCACCTACACAATAGAAGCAACCACTCAGGATTTTGTATGCATTCATTTTAAGCTTATCGACAGAAAGACATAGCCTAGCATCAAATCTGGACGTGGGTTTCTATTAGTGAAGCATTTTTAGTACCGATGTAGATGTACTATATATACAAACTTAGTCACAATTTTTTTATAAAGGCGTGACCGCATTAGAGCAACGCTTTTAACTGAGTCAGTTTAGATTAACTTAGTAGTCAGATTCAAGACACATGTACGAGTATACGTTCGTGAAACATACATGCTTGGTACACATGTATATTTGACGAATTCATAAATGAATGAAATTATAGTTAGCTTAGTTTAGCTTTGTTACATTCGGGATGTTAAGCGACAGTCCAAGCAGAGGCGCCGTGCGCCCTTGTGCTGGTTGTTTTACAAAATCGGGTGAGTGCTTTAGTTCCCCTTAGTAGTCCGGTATAACTGAAGAGGCCTTGCCAAGTCAATAGTGTAGTCAGTTCGAAAAAAAAGAACGGCGCTGCACTACACATTCAAGTACGACGCGCCGAGGTAGCTTCTAAAATAATACGGAATATACGGAAGCGCATCCACGCAACGCGCAATGCAACGAAGTTTAATTGCGATACAGCAAGCGACTCATCGTGTCATGAATTAGTTACATTTACTATTTAAACTATGCTTTTAAGTTATTACTCATTTATTTTTTATATTTATCTCGCATTGTTTTATCCTTGTTCAAAGCATGTTAGTATTTAATCTCTTTTGTCACAACAATCCTGTAGATATAGTATAGACGGTGATTTAATGTCAAGTGGACAACACCTCCACAATGTTACTGTCGTCAATCATACTACATTGGTAAATGGGCAAAGAAATTACGCAAGTTAAGGTTTTACTGCATAAACGAAAGCATGGTGTAGTACGATAGGAACCGTGAAGTTACATGTAGCACTGTGCTCCACAGCACCTTCTTATATGGCCCCACCTTAATACGTGCTTGGCTGATTAATGAATTACACTGTGTTACAATATTGCAATAGAAATATTTTTGATCAAGTTCGTGGTAATAATCAAAAAGTTTTGCAGTAAGTATAGATTAAATGTTCTAATTTTGTACAGATTGGCTTACCTGATAAAAAGAAGAGTACAAACAAATTTACAATGATTACACGTTCTTCACATAATGAGAGACATAATATTAAATACTAAACGATATAAAATTATCCATTGTTATGGCGCTGATCCATAATGGCAAAACTGCTATCTATTCAGTCAAAAAACTTCCACGACTAGACAGACACCTTTCTCGAGATTCGCTATGAAACAGCTAATCTTGCCTTGCTAGGATCGACTTTGTGACAAATTGATATAAAAAATAACCAGTAAATATATTATTATATCTTAATTTAGATGGTTTATTCTGATGCCCGTCTGACTAGCTAAGCTTGAAAGCCTGTTACCAAGTATCAATGGGCGTGTTTGGTCTGCTGCATTTGAGAGAGTCCCACGATATATTTAGCATGTCCCTGTCTCAGATCACATCTTCATATAATGTTAGGTACGATTGTGGTAAAAAGCTAAAAGTTATAAAGTATAAAAAAGCACAAATAACCTGTAGTAAAAACGCGTGCACAGGTATAGAACCCCATGCGTCCCTTCGTGCACGGTGTAGAGCCCGCACGAGCAGAGTGAGCTGTGCACCGTTACGTCGCGACACGCCCTTCATCGACGCTCCCGCACACCCACCGCCGTCTCCCATACGAACCGCGTTATTCTAATATAAAAGCATTAATATATGTCGTTTATTTCTCTTTTATCACTCAACTCAACTTCTTTCTCCCCTTGTATCGCAGGAATCCATGGGTGGCAATGACCATTTACCATCAGGCGAGCCACACGTTCCTTTGCCTCCAACCGCATAAAAAAAACTCAGATGATGAAAATTATTTCAGTGTGTATATATTTTTTTAGGTATACTCGTATATATTTGTGTGTGCGTATATTTTTTGGCCACGATTTGTCGCTTAAATGTTTGGATTTTAACATATGAAACCAAAATAAAAAATATTGTGTTTGAGACGATGGACTATAGGTTACTTTAACTAGCGGCATTTAATAACCAGCTCCCTCTATGCTTAGCCTATTATCATTTTAGACCACATAGTCACGTAAAGTCAGGTGTCATTATCAGTCTGTTTTGACTACTAAGTCAGTTGGCAGTGTTTGTGCTTATATCAGGCCTTTGTCGAAGCACAGACTTGTCTTCGATATCGTCTTACTAAAGTAATTTACAATTATGTAATACTGTATTGTAAAGTAGCTCAGCTTATATTATTATTATTCTCGTATCAATAATAACACTCTGAAACACTTGGTATCTCATGTTTACATTCCTGATACTCAAAATCAAAAATACTTTATTCAGTTTAGGTCCTGACAAGACACTTATGAACGTCAAAGTTACCACCTAAAGGGTCCACACTAAAGGGCAAATCATGAAACATATATAATAATAATGTAATTATATTAAAAACATACCTTTTTTAATAAGTCAATAATATCAGCCGGCTCTAGAACGGGTGTGCAATCTATTGTGATTATATTAGAATTGCATTCTTTTAGTACGAATTCAGCCATGATACTGAAATAATAAAATTCAGTTACAAAAAATATCTTGGCACAGACCACAGGTCTATCTACAGGATTATTATCTTACTTCTTAGCACAACCGGTGGGTCCCACTATGAGCAAATGGGATTGATCCGAGCTGATACATGAGCGTAATATAGCATCACTTGCGTATAATCTAGTTGACATGTACAATGATTCCGTGACCCACTCACATACAGCAAGCGGTAAAGGTGCTGAAGGACCCAGTATAGAGGCTAACTGAAAAACCATATTTTTGAAATCCTTCAAGTCCGTAAATCAAACGAAATACCATAAATACGATAACACACGTTTAAATAAAATGATGTAAATTATTTATTTCGGCAAAGTTTTAATATCAGGGTGAAGTTTAATTGAAATTAATTGGAATATATCGAATTAAAAATAAATAGAAAAATGATATTCGCTAAGGACAGTATCTATTGAAATCTCATTATTCGTTTCTTAGAAGCTTACTTCTTTAGTTCTTAACGCGTTTAAAAAAAATTATACGTGTCACTCCCTTAAATTTCTAAAATATTAAGTTTTAAAACTGTAAAAGTTTAAGTTACAAAAAAAAAATTACTTCATCTCGAAAACTGACGACAACATTTTCTTTTAAAATAGGTACCACACTTCTTTCGATAGCCAAATAGACGACATCTTCGGGAGTGGTTCGCGTAGAGTTCGCTCCTGTATTTTGCGCTATATATTCAAATTGTGTCAGTATCTGTTTCAACAAAGTCGTATTGCACAATTTCACTATAGTATCGGATCTGTGTGTGGTGAACCACTGAAGGCACTTCCTGATAGTTTCCAAAAGAATAGGCACCGTTAATTTTACGGTCTCATCGTCAAATTCCACTGTTTGTGCCCAGCCTTTTAATATCTCTGTATCACAACTTACGTCATCGCTGTAATTGAACGAACAAGTTAAATACGAACACTTTTTAAAGTTTTTAAGTTTAATTTACGCATATTATTCTGATTGTAGTAGGATGTAATACAAAAAACTTTAATTTAATAGTTTTATCACGCTCATTAGTAAATATCTGCATACATGACGTGTGGCAGTACAAATACAAAATCGCGTAATTTTTTTTATTAAAAACGTGTAATATTTCTGATAACCCACAATTAGGGACACCGAAAAAGAATCGATACATTTGGGAATCGAAAACTTTCCTTCGATACCACTAATTTTGAACTCGATACCTAAGGCCTTAAGGTATCGATACTTTCCATTCGATACTTTAATGAATACGATACTTTTTAAGGTACTTTTATACGGTACTGTGTCGCTAATGATAACAGATTTATTAGTACAGACTATTATTAGTACAGACTAGTACAGACTTATTAGTCCAATTGGCAACAAACCGTGTTCAAGGTGGTTAGCTTCTAAGTAGTGCTATAGTTATACTAGTCCCATACCTGCGCGATGAAGCTTCGGTCACTTGTACCGCTACAAAGTAACCTCAAAATTAATTCCGATAAAGGCGTAGAATAACGTTTGCACACCATTGTCATTTCAATAGTAACCGGAAATTAGCGTCTCCAAGTTCCTTTGATGTGTGTAGAAACCGCGGCCCCAATTATCGTGCTGCGTGTATCTTCACGCAATCCGATAGTTCGTAACGCATAATGATAATATCTTCCCACATCGGCATTTAGTCTGACCATAGACAAAACATCATGCCGATACACGCAGGCATGGGAGTAGCATTAGAATAAATGTATGTGACTTAAATTCACATTATTAAATTTAATTAAGCTATGGTTCGTCTATGAATTACTGTACAGCTGAGAATAATAGAATACGTAACCTGAATAATATAATTCCTAAACGCGATACTGTAGCCGGTGAGGCGTGTTCCAACGTATGCGTTTCGAATATAAAATTAACATTGGCGCCGAACTGTATGCGCCAGCCTGAGGGTAGCGTGAGCAGTCTATTGTCGTCCAACACAGAGTTCAGAGCTTCCACCCACTCGGGATCAATGTCCCCATCGCATACCACCCATGACCAAACGTCTGTAATTTTTTTTTACTCCGCTTTAGTACATAAATTTCAAATGCTTCTGTACTAATACAACTGATATAACACAATCATAAATTTATATTAGCACTGTATCATCTAGGCCGAGTGACGGAATAAAAGGGGAATATTACCGTCATTATGTTCCCTAGTGCCAAACTCAATAGGTAATCACATATTTGTTTAGGACTTGTTTTTTTTTATTCAACAACAATAAAAATTCTTTAAATTGTGTCTTTATAAGCATTCAAAATCAATGGCAGTACATCTCGTCGTAAACGGAACATTATATCTTACTTATATATTCTGCGGTGTTCGATTACAATGATTTAAATGCTCGAATTTGTTTAAAGTTTTAGTTAATAATACATGCTTTTATGATTATAATTGTAGGCGTTTTTCTGACCATTCTCAAATGGCTCATTCGCACTTTGCTAAGTAACAAGTGTAGGTATTAAGTGATAAGTGTAAGTGTGAAAAGATTAAAAATCATATCATTATTTTAATGACGTGTAGTAATTAAAATAATGTCAATCATGTACTCCCTATATTCACAGGCTTCCTGACCATTCAACCATGTTGTATGTATGTATTGTTTACAGGTCGAAATATTATTTAGTTATAGAGTCTATAAAAAGCAACACTTTGAACTAGCGATAATAACTAAGTAATTTGATAACATTCAGTTAACACTATACACCATAACATATGTCAAATAACGAGTGATCTGCACGTGTTACTTAAAAAAAAGTGTAAATTATCCTTAGACATGTGTTGGTAATAAAGACATTTTTTAAATATTGTAATATACTTTCTCTCTCTTTCTGTAACATGTACGAGTAGGTACCTACAGTCCGTATTATATGAATAATAATTTACCTGAAGGTTCATTGGATATTTTTAACGCTGTAGCAGATATAACCCCATCGGTCCATTGCCTGGTGTCGTGATTGATGTTACCGAGAAGCCAATCGCGACTCATGGCTTTTGGACTTATCACGTATTCGATTATATTGTTCCCTTGTTGAGTTAACGTCTGAAATGTATTGTACGACTTCAAGTGAACAACTTCAGACCAATCTAGTCTATTACATGATTAATTATGTCGGAATAAAATCCAGTGGATTGTGTGAAGTGAACGGTTTTTGTATTTTCTTAGCAAATCGTGATGAACAAGACGATACTATATATAACAACGATATAATAGCGTCTATAGACGACTGTAAATATAGTTCGAAGATTACTGACTCACAGTATATCGAATTATGTTACTAATGAGAATGTGAGTAATGGATTTAAAAATAAAAATTGAAAAAAAAATGTTTATTAGACAGTAATTAGCGCCCACATACGAACACGCAGGCGCACGCGCACGCAATTCACACACGCACGCACGCTCGTACAGTCGAGTTCGTACAAATATATTCTGTAAAACTCCTACTCTATTTATTACACGTATTACATGAAGACCTCGTAGTCACCACTAAAAATGATCACTGCTAAAACACATATTTAAACCTAATACATTAATATACATTTTATAAAATTAAATGATATATGCAATCAATCAAATAGGACTGGAAGCTGAGACACAATTTCTTATCTGCATCCAATGTATCCAGGTAACTAAACCTTCAATATACTTAGCCAAATTATTATTGTTAAGACTCGAAGATCTGTACAACGGGTTAAAAATTAAACAAATAGAGGATTATTCCATTCTTCTATAATACTAATAACTGTTATAAAACTAATTATTGTACGTACTGTTCTAAGTAATCGTCTTATTGTTGTTTTCCCGGAGCCCGGCGGTCCAACAATAACTACTCCCATCCTTTGTTTTAACTGTTCGTATAGTTCTACACATTTCTGTATCTAAAAAAAGTATATTTTTTGTTATAATTGGAACAATATCCATGAATTTTCGATGAATAAAGCCGATGAATAAAGCCTATTCTGGAGCTAAACATCAGTCAATCGTGAATTGATTTCAAGTACAGCCGCCATTATACAACGTTTCTATTGTGTGTGTTTCTATAGTTTTTCAACATGTCCATTTAAAGCCATATCAGTGTTCATAAATGTAAATAGCAGTGAACAAAATTTGTGTGGTTTTATGAAACCACGATGCAAGTGATATTTTTTTTGTGGAACCAACCTGTAGTTGATTTTCGATTAATTTGAGATTCTCACATGAAGCTTCAAGTGCTACCTTGATAGGATTTGTAGTAGAAGTCTCTATTTCGACATCGGGAAATACGAGAGACAAAATACTTTGAAACCTGTAAAATTAACAATAAAAAAGGAATCAATATTTATACATTTAAAAACTTTAAAATTATCAAAATATTTTTAATCTATGGCATGTTTGGGATGTTAAACATTTACATACATATTTTCATTTTTTATTATAATGTTTTATTTCAAATATCAGTAGCTTTAGTGGTTATTATATTTGATTAATAAATATGTAGTAATGCGGTTATTTTTAAATATCATGATATTATGTATTTTGTGTAATGATATTAAAACAAAAAGATTTGCAATGTTTTGTTTATATTATAGATAATTTGAACATATGCTATTTCTATGATCAGATTTTCTTTATTTCGAACTGTCTAACCGCTGTTGGCCTGACGGACCTTCACAGCTTCACCGCGTTTTTAGAGCAAGGGCTTAGGACACTCAGCTGAATGACAACATACTCAAGGGTGCCAGAGTGGCCGAACCTCGGCTTGGGTTGTTGTGGATATAACACGAATCGAACTAATAAATTAACTATGTTAGCTGAACTATCCATACATCTATACTTTAGTGAGACATACATATATGCATACCTTCATATGTGTTGCACGAAGGCGTACATGTATTCAAAGAGTTTGATAGTTTCGGCTAAGGCTAACTAATCAAAAAAAGAAAAGGGTCCCTGACAGAACCAATGCACATACCATGTGAGTGTGCACGTATGCGGAGTATAGTACGGCATGTGCTGGAAACTAGTGAATGCAGAGTCACTGTATCGTACTAACAGCATGCTCGGGACCGAACCTAGGCTAGAAATGCTGCCGAGGGAGGCCGCGGCAGGTGTGCGGGAGCGTAGTTGACCGCTCGACCACGGGGGCATAATCAGTGGTTATGATAAGAAATGATGAAAGAAAATAAAGGTATAAAGTTACCGGTGGGCATCTTGCGCGGTCAACTTGGAAAGGTTGTTGAGAGCGAGCTGACGCGCCGCGAGTGCGAGCAAGTGGGTACGATCCCGCATGACGTTCCCGCCTGCCATTGCATCGCCGCAACTATTAACGGCCGCCTTCAGAGCTCGCAGGCCCCAATCATAATGCCTCTGTCCACTTAACAACCCGCTGTCAATTTCATTATTATTTTTATTGCAACATATTGTTATTACTTTTCATTTATATACAATACAATTTTTTTGGTGAAAATAGTTTAAAATTATATACATAACAGCGTATATAAAAAAAATTATAATTGGTTCTTACAAAAGCACACTGAAAATAATGTATTGTAATAGTAAGGGGTGCCAAGGGAATTCTTTTTTAATTTTTTGTAAATTGTATACCTTCTGAACAGCTTATCTGAACTATAAAGCCAGAACATGTCGTAACATTTTATACTCTATATTTTGTTATTGCTACATGCGAAAACTTGTAAATGGCCTTCATTGATGTCTTAATATATTTTAATTACATTTTTGTTTAGCTGTAAACTTTCCTAAGAGTTTAAAATAAATATAAAACAAAATATCATTAGTAGGTATATTTAAAAAGATTGTGAATTGCGAAAAATTAGATAAAAAATATTTTAAAGCATTCGTTTCTTTAATGCTACTCCCATACCTGCGCGACGCTAAAATGTAACCTCAAAATTAATTCCGATAAAGGCGTAGAATAACGTTTGCATACCATTGTCATTTCAATAGTAACTCGAAATTAGCGTCTCCAAGTTCCTTTGATGTGTGTGGAAACCGCGGCCCCAGTTATCGTCACACAATCCGATAGTTCGTAACGCATAACGATAATATCTTCCCACATCTGCATTTAGTCTGACCATGGATAAAACTTCGTGCCCATACACAGGTATGGGAGTAGCATTAGAATGCAAAACGAAAATAAGAGAAACAAGTATATGTACACTTAACCTGGCCATAGTGAAGACGTTGTTTAAATCTCTGGCGAGTTCATCTGCATGCGGTATAGAACGAGCAGCGAGAAGATGAGTAGCGAGCTGGTCTCCGGGCGGCTGCACCATCGCGACGGGCCTCATCACTCGCTCGAGCGCGGGAGGCAGAGCTCTGCGACCCCCGTAGCCGCGACCAACGGGGTTCATAGTTGCCGCTATACCACACCACTCGGATACCGCTACCTGACAATAAGTTATAACAAAAAACTGTTTATACTAAGACGGCCTCCAATAAGAAACGCAAAGAGTTAAACCAGACTCAAAGCTATTGCCATAGTCGCAACTCGGAGGAAATGAATATATATGGGGCATATATACCGTAAGAATGGTGATCAATAATGCAAAGCAGTACTGGAGTGGAGTTCCAGAACAAAACATAAAAGCGTAGATAAGTCGTCGATAATATTAACTGGCAATCTAGCGAAAGTGGTGGGAAGAATTTGGATGAGAACTGCCTAGGACATATGAGAATAGCATGCAATTCACATGCGGTGGAGAGAGGCTGAAAAAGAAGACTAAAAAAAATTACATTTAATTTTGTCTAAGGATGTCATTAATAACAATGTAAATAGTTGTGTAAGCGATAGTGGTTACTTATACATACTGTGCGGTTTTAATGATCGCATAAGACATTTCTTACACGAATGTGGTAAATTTCGGCACAACTAGTTGGTTTTACCACTAAGCAAGCCATGATTACTTTCTATACATACTTAAAAAAAAACTATAGCAGACCTGTTTCCCATTGAGTAACGCAGTGGGTGCGGATCCAGACGGACGCTGGTGCATGGCCGTGAGCAGTGAGGCGAGCTGATGCGAGACCGCCGCCAGCGTGACTCCTGTGAGGCGATTGAACTCGTCAAAGCAGCCCCAAGCCCCGCTTCGAGCTAAACCAGTTAGCAGTCTTCCCATGCATTCTGCATCCATTGCCTGAAAACATTAATGATTTTGTTTTAATTTATTATTGGAATCAGAAAAACAATTTGTACAATATAAAAAATGACCATTATCTGCTACATTAGTGAAACTGTGTCGCAGCCAATATCGCCTACCTCCAGAGCAACATATTGCGTTCCTCAAAAAAAAAAAGTAAACATCTTTGAAAATTTGTCTTAACTGAAGAAAGAGTTAAAATGTTAGGTGTGTTGTGTGTGCGTGAATGTGTGTGTGTTTGTGTGTGTGCTGTGTGTTTTCAATATTCAAATTTAACAGGACAATAAAGGGAAAATATATATTAGACACGATGAAAGTCAGTGAATACTATCCAGATGAAATATCTTCTAGCTTTTGACAACTTTTTCAGTTTCCTCATAGTTTAGTTTAAGGAGCCAATTTCTTACCCGCTTTTTACATTCTCGGTAAATGAGAGGGAAAATGTTAAGTTGTTTGTTAAGCCTATTATACAGAACTGGACTCAGAACATAAAAATGTTTTCTAGTTACATTATAAATTTATTCTATCTAATCTTTCTCCATTCTCCACGTTCTAAACGTACACTTCATTCGTGAACAATTGGTCAAAAACCTTTTTCTGTATGCGGCGTACAGTTTCATTTTGTTGTAATATTAATAAAACAAGCATGTACGAGATCAACGTGTTAAGTTTGTATTAACTAAACGCATTTCAACTGTATTCAGTCGCTCTTAAACACAAGGAAGATCGAGGACCTCTGCATTCGAGCAAATGGAACGATGTCTCACTGAACTTATAACACACTAAAAATACTAGAAAATTTCGATGAATCAAAACGAAATCCATCCCCCGATTTCTTTAGGTATAGTTAGCCATAAGGGACCATTAAACCCACCACGGCCTTATTTACTCAACTTAAATAACTTTCAGTTTAAATTGTACGTTTATTAACAAACATTTGCAGTAATAAATGACGCAAACCACAAAGCAATCATGCTTTACCGTGAAAACATAATCTACAGAAATAAATAAAAGCTTTTTTTAAATTGTCCATCTGGCCAACAATTTATATTTATCTCTATATTACTAACCTCGTCACAGTTGAAAATTAATACCAATCGACCGACGAGACCACCGAGAGCCTTTACCGATTCAGTCTTTCCGGTTCCTGCTGGACCGAACGGGTTACCCACGAAGCCCAAATGTAACGACTGCAAAAAATATCTCTAGTCCTTTTTACATCATTTTATTAGGTTTATTGAGCAGTCTTGTTAACTTCAAAATAAGGATTACTCTACATCCAAAAAACTATTTTGCTCAGAAAATGAAATAGAAGTTACAAAGAATATTATAGACATTGCATATTGGTAAAATATTACGATTTTTTTCTTTTGGAATAAAATCTTACGAATAATATAATTAGAAGGCCGATATATAAGTAGCTGGCACCTTATTTTTAGTGTCTATGTACGATGTTATTTTTTAATACGATTAAGAAACAAAATATTTGAAACAAACAACCATAAAAAGTGAATAAGTACATAGAAATAACTAAGATTAACAGAAACAGTATTATTATTGCGATAGATAAGAAAGAATGAATTTCAAACATTAATACGATTTCTTAATTTCAGTGAGAGTAAATAAATAAATACGTAGTGAAGCATTAAAAATTATTTACTTAAATATATATAACAAATTACAACAGAATGTACCATTTATTGCTGATTGTATTTTTTTTAGAAATGACTAACGCTATTGGCCTGACAGGTGATTTTTTAAAACTGTTATATAGGATTACCATAAGAAAATATTACCGCACCATTTTGTATCCTTTTAAAATTTTAATTCATATCTGGGAGACGAAATTGATATAATAGTTTGAACTAGCTGGCAGAAACTGTTATTAAAGAGATTTTTTTCCATCTATCATTGCATGTCACATTACAGCCGGCCGCGGAATAGGGGTAAAGTGAAAAGTGCACGGCAGAGCAACCAAGCCCAATATGGCGATGGCCATGGCTCAATTCAAAATGATTCAATGATTTAAACAAATATTGTGCTCAGCTTTTAAAATGCGTCTATCATGAAATAATTTTCCGAAAATTGTCAGTTAAATACCTACGAACCGAAAAAAAGTTTCACATGCATCGTAATTTCATAAAACAACACGATTTTTCTTACTACCTTGCTTTACTTATTCAATTAGATATGATTTACCTGTGTCAGTATTAAAAAGCATTCGTCAGCTGTATCTGTACGCACGAATTGCCCGGTTGCTACTCCCAAGTACTCGTATGAATATGATATTTGAGCCAAACCCATTTTCGCTACGATTTCCTTAGTGTTCAGCAAATAAAATCTGCGAAATCCATTTTAAAGTATAAAGACTTGTGTCATTACATAATCAAGGCGATATTGGTTCACGCCGCATTGGTTTATGGACACTGAATATTATAGTAACTCAATTGTGCATCATATTGCGGTACTATTCCGATGGGCATACATGTCGTCGGTTGAAGAAAAAAATGACGTGACTTCATTTTTTTCGAAAACAGTACTAATCAACTGTTTGTATTCAATTACAAATAGTTGTACCTTAGCGATCGCAATACTGTTGCCATTAATTTATTTAATCAGTCATTATTTTTATGGTCATCTTAAAATGACTATCCTTTTAAGCAGAGGTGCTTCTGTTTTAATCCTTAACGTTATAACAACTACTTGAGATGTATAGATAAAACATTTCTTTCCGTTCTCGTCTTTATGTAATTAATAATTTATAACGCAGTTATTTTTCATTTATATAAAATAATAAGAAATGTACAATATATAATAAAATCCAAATTCTTGAAAAAACTGTTTTAAAGGTGGATGTAACACTTGAATATTATTACCTTTTTTTATAATAAAAAGTGTATTATTATAAAACTTAAAATTCTCTTAAATCATAAAATATGTTGATTTTAATTAATAACATTTTTAAATTAAATAAATAATATATTTAATATGCAATAATAAATCAGCTGTTCACGAGAGCTCGGAAGTCATATTTAAATTTTGCAAAGAATCTGATATTCTCAGCTACTATGAATATCGTGAGCAATACCTGAGAGAGCATATGGGTGGTATTATACTTTAGTTCTTTCCTGAATAGCTAACACAATTAAGCTTAAAACCTTTTATAAAGCACCTCTTGATAGTCCTGAATCTGACGGAGAAAGAAGGTCAAATGAGCAACTCCTACTCCGGGCACCAATATAAGACGCCCAAAATCAAGTTCGATCAAAGCTTGTATCAGTGCTAACATTCAAATCAATGGTCAATAGCATACATTTAATTTTCAAACACATACTAAGATAACTTTTGAACACATGCGTAGTCGATGGATAGCCTGTACCAGGGGGAATCCCCTAGTATCACGTGATATTACAAATATGTTAATTTGTGTTTGTGGCCAAAAGTTTACCTAGAGGAAATTAAAAAAATAACTTATATGTCACCTGAGTTGCTTCTGCCAGAGCCAATTGTTTGTAGACGTGACATTATTCTCAATCAACGTACGTATGACATTTAAGTAAAACCCGCATTGTAATATGAGAGCTTGTTTTTTATACCGCTCGCTGTCATCTTCAATTTCGGCTGCAGCGTAATACGAATTTTCTTTCTCGACGTTACTCTTCAGTTTGTGTAGTTCTTTAGTTTTGATAGCCCGTTCCGTTTGTTCGGTGAAACGTAAGTTTTGCGCGAGGCAAAGTATTTGCGTCGGTAGCGAAAAAGGATCTTGCTCTTGCATTGATTTGGTCACTACGCATTTAAGGGCAGAGTTTTTTAGTGACGAGCGCATCTCTGTTTCAAGATTTTTTAACCATATCTGCAAATTTTTTAATAACCATTGAAGACATTCTGAGGGAGTTCGTCCACACGTCGTTTACTTGTCGTCCAAAATTATTCAAAGGAATAAACTTTTAAATATAATGGTTTTTCAATTATAGCATACATATATTACAACATAAAATCACTTTAATAAACTCGTCATATAATTATCTGGATCATATCCGTTGAAATAAAATTATCAAGTGACAAACTATATTTAAAATTATTGTATAAATACAAATAAAAACGAATATATTTGTTCTTTCGTAAGTACATATTATATAAATACATTGAGGTCAAAGATACTGTAGTTAGTTGATAGTATATAGAGTAATTATGTATTTGATTCGATACACTTTAGTAGATAACTATTGGACTATACGTAATATATTTAGCACATAATATAGAAGATAAACGACAATTTAAAAATATTTCAAACTGCGCAACTTTAGCATTAGCAAATAATATCTGAACCTCATTTGTAACTCAATTACTCGGATATTGCTTAGCCTATGAATGCTACAATCATCAGAATACTTCAAAAAGTTTAATACAACTGGATACTTTGGATTATCGGTTAAATATTGTACAAACCTCAACAGCACAGTCAATATCAACAGGGTGGTCTAACTGAAAGATTTCTCCATAATCACTACATAGCGCTGTGATAGACATCTCTCCTGGTCCCAGTTTGACCCCAGTCGTACCCGGGAACAATTTTTTAAGATGGGTTTGCATAATGGCCTCCCTACCTTCAGCACCGGCCCGCGCTTGTCCAAGTAGTTCCAGTAAGTCATCATCACTTAAGAAATAAAGACGTGGGAAAGTTGAACGTTTTTCCTGGAAAACCCGTCAATTGTAAGAAAAATCGCAAGGATAATTTATATTTTCAATGGTCAAATCAAAACTGAGTTCTTACGTATATTTTTTACAAGAGTCGAATTAAAAAGTTCTAATTAAAACGGATTGAGTATTTTGTTGCAAAATATGAAAGAGTTGTCTAAACTACTATAGTATAAAGAGAAAAGATTTGATTTTTTTAATATACTTTATAGGTTTGCGCTTGACCATAATTTCATCTGAAGTTAAATGTTGATGTGGTCTAAGATGGTAGTTACGATAAACCTAGAGGAAGACTGGCTCTCAAGTGCAGCTGTCGGGACACACCAATAGAGGTGCTTGGCGACAGATTTGCAACTTGAGGGTAGTAGCTAGCCAGGCGGACTTAGAAAAAGCCCTACCACCATGCTATGGTTTCATCATGATGTTTTCCTTTACCGAAAGCTCCTACTCAGTTGCTAGGATTCGGACCTACGTCCTTCGACGCTGTGTTCGAAAACACTAGCAACTGAGCCATAATCGCTTCAATATTCCTATTATTTATATAATATTTAATTGTTTGTAAAAGATAAATTCGAACAATACACAACAACCGAATTTAAAAATTATTTTCCATATAGAAGAAGAAAAAAGCTACTTTATCAGCGAGTAACATGGCCAGTATTTTATTTTCGTAATATAAACCGCGGTGAAAAGCTAGAATTAAATAAATACACAACACATATCTATATTTTGTTTTTAAGTTTATTGTACAAAGTAGGGATCCCAGCTCGTTATAGATTTGTTTTTGCTTATTTAGATTAAAAAAATTAAATTTAAACATTGCAGTAACTAGAATCTACTTCATGGGTGTTCAAACTTGAACAGCTGGCGATTAAACTCAATATTGTTAGACTACGATCGATCGACTCTGAAAGGCTGCAAGTACGTGTGATGCAGGATTGTCGTCTAAAAAAAATCCCTCAATGCCAAAATCAAAATATTAGCACGTTCTTCGGGATTTTAAACAAAGAAAAGTTTTCGGTTTAACGCTACAAATATACTGTAAGAGTAAAGGACAAATGGTAACTGGAGGTGGATAGCATTTTTGAATTCGTGTTTCGTCTATGACTGTACATGGCAGATGATCTGAACCTATTCATTAGTGGATACATGTGAAGATTTCTGTAGTTCAGTATTGTTACCACTATATTGTACTGTTTTTATGTTATTCTTTGAAACACTTTTGGTTTCCTCACGGTGTTTTCCTTCAACGTTAGATAATTTTAATTCATAGACAATTCTAGGTTTAAACAAAAAAAAAATGTTTACTCACATCAATATATTGATTGAGAGCAGTCTGACAAGCAAGTAACTGTTCTAATATAGAGTCGAGCATAGACTGGAGTCTCGGAGATTGCAACAAAACAGACAGCCTCGGATCCGCTTCGACAATACGACTCACTTGCTTAAATCCCTGGTCTACTTTTCGGAATTTCAAACCGAGTTCTCCGTCATCGGTGGAGAGAATGGGTGCGAGATACAACCATCTGAAAAGAACAACCAATATAATATAAAAATTTGGATCGTTTTCCAATTTAAATGTAAGTAGAGGGTAACTAAAACGCACATTACAGCCCTTACGGTAGCATTTATATTTATACTTATAGATCCATTTTTACATCTGGATATTAGCAACCCTCTATACTCCCATTGGGGCTGTAATGTGGCATTTAGCAACCCTCTAGTTACATTTAAATTTGAATACGATCCAATTTTTTATAAACCAAAAACAATTATTGACTTTTTGTATAGTTATCGTGAATAATGCAAGTACAAAAATAATCACGCGGAATGATCTTAAGGTAACCAAAGAAGGCAATAGCCTGGTCTAGAATAAGAAAGATCAATAGACCCACTTAAACGAAGGCTGTTCCCCAGGCACGCCTCAGAATAAATGATAAACAAAATTTATTGATCCGAATTGTAGACGCAACAGAAATATGTAACAAATATAAATAACTGGAATCTAAAAAATCTACTTTTCTAAAAAGCACGGCCTGTACTTCGTTACGAGTCTGATAGAAAGTTGACTGACATTACCAATGTGGTTGTTTGGTTTCCCATTAAATATTATCTGTAGTGTGATTAAGGTATAATTTTTATTTTTTAGAAATGTAAAAAAAAGTAAACTATTTACCATTATACTAAAACCTGTTTGGTGATTTGGTAAGAGAAGGACCATGTTCAGAAGTGAAATGCAAAAAAAAAATAAAGCTAATGTGGCTGAGCTTTTGCTGCAAACGAAGCTTGTAACGAATCCATCACATGTCTGTAAACGATCAGTCTACTTACTATACTTACGTATATCTTTGGTCGCATCGGTAACCTAATATATGTATTACATATACATTCATACATGTTTTACTAATAAGAGGTACTTCCTTCATTCCTTTATAAAATACTAGTTTATTCATGTTTAATTGGCCAATAAGTAAAAATTTTAAAACAAGTTATTTTCTTTTTTTATTAAAAACTAGATAACCCGGTGAACTTCGTATCATTTACATATATTTGTGTAAAATGTGGTCAAAATTTAATACAAAGTTTTTATTTGCATTATAAATGCAACACAGTTATGCACTTAATCAATTTAAAGCTTACTCATGTATTATTTTTATTTCTGAAACAGAACTGTTTTGTGTAGTTCAACAAAACAGACCAGAGAGATTGTATCTCTTACTACAGCTACAAAACAGTCAAATTTCTGAACCTATAAATATTTGACAATCGCATGACAATTATTTATTTCTAAAATGACAAAAGACAACAAATGTTTCATAGCTAGGAACATGTTGTATTTGAAAAATAAATTGTATTTTTTTGTATTTTCCTATACTTATTATTTATGTTTCTCGCCGTTTAAACCTTCCCTGACCTACCACAAATATTTCAAAATCAAAATTAATCAATTTGGTCCAGCCATTCTCGAGTTTTAGCGAGACAAACGAACAGCAATTCATTTATATATATATATATATATATATATTCTGTGCCGTTAATTCTTCTACAATAATTTAGAAGCCCGACTACATTTGCGTGAACTATGAAGTTATTAATAATGGTTTTTCTTTCTATAAAACCTATTAAACATTATTGGATTTATTATATAATATCCAAATATTTATTACTGGGAATTCTACACCCAAAACCGATAACCTAAACAGACTAAATTGGATACTCTAAAGGACTAATACGAGTGATTATGTTGAAGATGTTATCATCATCATCATCTTACCCTTATCCCACCTAAGTAGGGTCGGCACAACATGTTTTCCTTTTCCACTCTCCTCTGTCAGATGTCATCTCAGTATTCACACTTTTTATACACATATCGTTTTTCACACAATCCATCCATACCTTTTTCGGTCTTCCTCTACTCCTATATCCTATGAAGATGTTATATTCGATTAAAATTATTGTTTTACCTGTAACGTGTCACATTTTTACTTTACTTTGTGACGTAAAAGCGTTCACTGTGATTTAAATATAAAAGTTTATATTCTGAATGATCGTCTACTGCATTATATTGGTTAATGTTTAATAATATTGATTCACAATAGAACGCACTGCAAAATCACTCCTATAATTCACTTTTTCATATATTATCTAAGGCAAATAAAACACTTACAAAACTTGATCAGAATCTATAGTTTAATAAGGAATTAAGTTATAAGCAGACTAACGATAAGACAAACAGAAATGTTAGATAAATATAAATAAGTCTTGTTGTCTTTTATTCACCACTGAACGCACAACATCTTTTTAATTTGGTTTATTCCACAAATAACTATCACGAAATAATTAAACAGACTAAAAATTAAACTAGTAATATTAAGTTTGAATAATTGTAAAGTTCCTTATTTCTCCAGAAGTGATGTATACTGTTACAGTGCACAAAAAAAAAACACAAAGTATTAGCAATTTCTTTCTTGAAATTAAACCATTTTGCATTAAATTTCCAAGCTTTATTATTCAAGATCTGTGTTATATCAATTATTGTATTAAGTACTTCTCTTTAAAAAATAAACATTAATATATATAAATATAGGTACCTAGTACCTATCACAATATGAGATAAAAATAAAAAAAATAATATTCAATGTTTACTAATTCTTTTTTACGCGCGGGAATAAAAACTTACTGACATTTTGAAATAAAACAATAGATATGTTGAAACGTTTATTAACAATTAAGTATTGGTGCCTCGGTACACGATTATTTAATATATAATTATTATATGTCAATAGCAACGATACTTATTTCATTATTAATTGAAGTGCTGATTTAACTCTCTCCGTATTTTGACTATACCTTATCATATTACAGCAAAAAAAAATTGGTGTTCATATACAAAGCACAAAAAAAACGCTAAATATTATATTATAGAAATAAAGAGGTATTATTAACAAACACAAAACGAAGTAAAAAATGCTGTAGTGGTAGGTAGATAATTATTTACCTACCGACTTATTTTAATTAACAAATGCACATCAAAAATACACACTACATTAATATTAAAATAAAATAGTTAAAATGAAACGCCACCAAGAAAAATATCATCTATTAGGAATATCTTTGGAATAATAATTCATCGTGATAAGTCTTATGGCTAAGTATAAATAATTACTACTGCTATGTAGTAATTTCTTTACATAGTAACGTAAGTACTAAGGATGCATTTTAGGTTCTGTAATTACATGCCGTTATACTATTTCATTTCCAAGTCTTAAAATATTCTATTAGGTGTACTAAAATTGAAATGAACAATGCAGCTAGTCAGGTAACTAACTATATGTTGTCCTATTAGTGTATTTTACTTATATTTAAAATAACTGTATCAATTTTATACACAAGTTTTTATATAAATTCCTACGATTACTGTGATTAACTTTTGTTTCCAGTCAACGCTTATTTCAATATAGTCTATAATATATAGATTTGTAGATTTTTATCAAAATATATGCTTGCATTATTAATATCACGTTTTGAAAGGGAAAAACTATAAATGTTTAAAGAAAGAAAACGTTTCATAGTACGTAGTTAAACTACACGATATCAACACAATAATTATGGCACACATGGAAACAGTTAATGCTTTAGGATACACTCGTTAGACAAATTATCATCCAATATTATTTAAGTATTACAAAATCTGTAGTTATCTGACCGCTTGGTAATTTCGGATAAATAATAATTCATTTGAGAATTAAGATCACCTATTTCTTTTTCTAATAAATTAAGTTGACTATTATGATCGTTATATAAATCTTCCATATTAGCCAAAAGTTTTAGCTGCATCTGTGTGTCACTGGCGAGTTTAGTGGCTCGATTCAATAATAACTGAGCTCGCTCCCTAGTATTTGAAGTTTGATTCACGCGCTCTGCGAGAGACGAGTTCGTACGTTTAAAGTCTTGCCTTAATTGTCGAGCTTTTTGTTCAGCCCCTTCAGCACGATACACTACATCGTTCGCTTCTTGTTTCACTTGCTCTGCATCGCTTTCTATTTTTAGTATATTTTTCTGCAAATCTGAGAGACGTAAACGTAATCCTTCAACATCATCTTTTGTTTCGTTTGCTTTTTTCTGAGCTAGTTCAGTTTCCATGGCTATCGGAATAAGATCACTTTTGGCTGCATCGATGTCACTATTAGCTTTCTCGATGGCATTTTCTGCCGCATCTTGAGCAGCTTGTGCTTCATCTAATGCATTGAGTACTTTATTCGCCATTTCTAAGGTTAAATTGGCAGCTTTGTTAACAGCAGTAGCATTTTCCTTTAAAGATTTTGCTCGTTCTAAGTCAGGCTTTGTTTCTGTTATAATATATTCAATATTAGTTAATTGCGATACTGAAGAATTAATTCGTTGAGATAATTCAGTTATTTCTTTAGGCTCTATACGTATAGACAAATTCAGTATATCATTTGCCAAAGTTCTAACATCTGCAGGAGTATTTGATGTGTTTGATAAGAATTCTTTTAGTTCGACAGTAAGATCTTGGCTTTCATTGGTTATTCTTTCAGCAGATAATTTAAAATCTTGAGCTTTATTGAATAATTCATTAGCACGTGAGCGAACTGTCACTGTGTCTTGCTTTACTTGAGAAATTGATCTAAATAAGTCTTCAGCAGTGAGCTCGTGTTCTTTAATTCTATGTTCAGTTTTATTTGCAAAATCAAGCGCTTGATCTGCTTTTGTAACAGCACCTTGATCACATGATATACCACCACATTTCCCACATCCTGCGCCACCACAAATGTCGCATGTATCTATTTCTTGGCCACACATCTTTTCATTCAATTTTGGAATTTGTGACTCTAAGTTCGATAATTGCTCTTGAATATCATTTAGTTTCTTGTCATTGTCGTTTTGTGTATTATTGAAGTGAGTATATTGCATTTCAATGAGACGATCTGTATTTTTAATTTGACGATCTGTATTAGCAATTACCGTTTGTACATTTTCTGCTTCGTCGGAGGCGTTTATTGCTCTTTCTTTGGCTTCTCTAGTTAAATTAAGAGCTCCTTCCAAGTTAGCTTCTTGTAATTTTGTAGCATTATTTGCCAATTCTTGCGTCTTTAACTTTAAGTTTTCGTTATGTTCTCTTAGTCCATCTAAAGTAACATTGCCCAAATTTATTTTAGATGTGACATCATTAAGATTTCCGTTGCTATCTTTTACTTTTTTGTCTGCTTCAACTAACAGTTTTTGTAAATTAGTAACATTGGAAAATAATTCTTGTACAGTAGATTTTCCATGTTTGGCACTTTCAAGAGTATTTTCTATATCAGACAATTTTTTTGTCATCTCATCAAAATCTCTTGTATAAGCACCTGTAGCTCCTACCACTTTAATTTTACTAGCATTTCCAATGGCATATTGGGTTTGTATACGTAAATCAGTAATTAGGTGATCCCAGTTGTCGAAACATTCTCCACAAGCGTAACATTGTGGAGCTTCTCCTAAGTAACCTCTTGCACATGTATCACATTTATATCCACCAATACCAGGTTTACAAACACATGATCCATTTTCTCGCATACATTGCGGTGATACAGATCCATATAAATTACAGTCACATTCATGGCATTCTATGTTGGGATCACCCCAATAGTTTTCTTGACATTGATCACATTGCCTGCCACCATGACCAGGTTTACAATCACATTTACCTATATAAGGATTACATTGTGATGAAAGAGAACCTATAGGATCACATTCACAGGGATCACAGCCAGTACCCAGAGCTATCCTCCAATGATTTTCAGTACACTGATCACAATTTACGCCCTCTACATTTTTATAACAAGGACATTGACCAGTAACGCCATTACAATTTCCTATCGTGAAGTTTGTTCCTAATTCTGAGCAATTGCATTTATAACAAGATTTGTCTAGTGCATTGC
This sequence comes from Antheraea assamensis, assembly GCA_035772565.1. Classification (NCBI taxonomy): domain Eukaryota; kingdom Metazoa; phylum Arthropoda; class Insecta; order Lepidoptera; family Saturniidae; genus Antheraea; species Antheraea assamensis. The sequence continues at coordinate 7,102,959 of JAQQSE010000031.1, read as the reverse complement.
CGTAAAACCCTTCAGCACACAATTCACAATGCTCGCCATCGGTATTATATAAGCATTGCAAACATTTACCAGTGTAAGGATCGCAATTTCCGGGTTTTGTAATGTCTGTATTTTCACTACATTCACACCTTTTGCAAGTATCTTTTACGGCATCACCATAATAATTGTCAGCACATACGTCACAAAGGGGTCCAGCATAACCCTCTTTGCAGTCGCAAACAACATCTTTTGTTTCCGGATCTAACTCACAGCGATCGGCGTGGCTATTTTTACTTGAATCACCCTTAACTCCAGGACAAGGACAAGGTCTACATGGTATATCTATTCCTAACCGTGGGTCACCGTAATATCCTTCTATACATCTTTCACACCGATGACCTTCTGTAGAATCTTTACATTCTTTACAAGCTCCTGTTTTATCATCACATTCAATAGCATGTCCATTACAGTCACATTGTTGGCAATTAGGGAAATTAAAATATCCAGGTTGACAAAGATCGCAAGCTCGGCCATATGTGTTCGCTCTACATTTACACTGTCCACTGGTAGCATCACAAAAGTTATCTAAAGATCCAATACTGTTACAATCACAACGTTTGCAACCAAATTTACTAAAGCCATAAGTTCCTGGAGCACAACGATCACACCTTGCTCCTACTATGTTTTCAACACATTGACAATATCCTGTATACTGATCACATTGATGACTTTTAGATCCTGTTGGATCACACTGGCAAGGCTGTGATCCTCTACGTACGTAAAATCCTATACTAGCATGGTATTTTTTACAGATTTCAGGAATATTATCTTTACTAAGGTCATAATAATACGAATCTCCACAATTATATCGGTCAAACTCTTCTCTCATAGTAGTTCCGTTCACTAAAAAGGGAAGATCATCAAATGATGGTATAAGAACGATAGAATCAATTAAAATTGATGCTCTTGAATTAGAAGTATGCCCGTCCTGTCGTCCTAAGTAGATATGAATTTTAGTTTCTTTATCTTTTTCTAAACATACCGCGGGTCTTATTAAGACACTACGTTGATTAGCCGGTAATGATGTAGAAATGATGTCATCTTCGGGTCTAATGTTTGCGCATGGTGAATCACTGTCAATAGGTCCAGGCCTTTTGACTAAAATTGTAGCGTCTTCCCAAGTTGAAGGAGATTGTGGTTCATATCTCAATAAGACGTTATAATTCATACTGGTTTTTAAGTCTTTTATAACAAATACCAATGTGCTGCTTTCCGGAAGCTTCATAAAACCAGGACCTGTCCAAGTTTCTTTCCTACCATCTGGGAAATTTTCTCTTATAACAACATGGCAAATTTGACTTTGAATCGCATTGTCATCTATTTGAGAATCACACTGGCTCGATTCACCCTCGATAACAATTGAATCAAGAGCTCCGACAAAAAAGTTTTGTATAGGTTGATCGCAACGACGTCCACTTACATTTAGACGACATTTACATTGTCCAGAAATTACATCACAGTCGTTATCCAACGAACCTCCCATATCACAATCGCATGGAAGACAACCATCGTCACTATCAGACAACCCATAAAATTCCGGTAAACATTGATCGCAATTTCTTCCTGTAACATGGCGCTTACAAAAGCAATTACCAGTTGTAGGATCACAACCTCTTTCGTTGATTGTACCTAAGCTATCACAAGTACATGATTCGCAACCGTTAGGGTTATTTGAAGTGAAATTCCAAAACCCGTCTTTACATCTATCACACCTAAGTCCATCAACATTCGATTTACAAAGACAACGACCAGCAGTTTTATTATTAGTAGCATCGGTTTCATCGTCACAAAGAACTTCTTTATCTGTCGTTCCCTCTGGATCACAATCACATGTTTTACAGATGTCTGGACTTTGTATATCTAAATTAGGGTCTTTATAAAATTTAGGTTTACACCGTTCACAATTAACTCCCATCGTATTATGTTGACAATTATCACAAACACCTCCACTAATTTTTCCAGTTTTATTATAAACGGCAGGATCGAAATGGCACGTCGTTGCGTGATTATTACACGTACACCGCTTGCAAGCATTCGAAGTTTTTCCAACAGCTGGTTGCCAAGGAAGATCATTGTAGAAATCTTCACAGTATTCACAGTTCAAGCCCCGTGTGTTATGAGTACATTCGCAACGGCCGTGTACCATATTAGTCTTTGATTCGACACCAGGCATAGGTAAACATCTACTTGCATGTCCGTAACAGGAACAAGATCCACGTACTGTCATTTCATATATAGCATAATAATATTTCTCTTGTATCTCAGCTCTATTATCTAATTTATCATCTCCCAAAGTATGTAACTTGGTGAAGTTTATTCGTAAATTAGTCATTCGTAGCAAATTTTGAACTTCTTCAGAGTATGGATTCGTCACGTTTATATTTGGAGGTAGAACTCTAAATATCACCTCACCTTCAGTAGAGGGTGAAACTCCAGAATAACGAGATTCACATACAACTTCCGTCAGCGATCTCTGAGTATGATGTGGCACGGGAAAGTCGTCGCAATTATGGGCAAAGTATCTATAAACGCGCCAAGTCTTTCCAAAATCAAAAGATCTTTCCACCAACATAGCCGCTGGACGGAACGTTTTGAATTGTATTATCAAATGAGTAAGGTGAAATTCAGCTTCCATGTTCAACTGTACAGTAACATTTTCTTTACCATTTTCAGACTGCCACCAGGATTTCGTTCTTGTACCGGGATAGTATTTGTAAATAATATTTTGTATTCGATGATTCAGGTTCGGGTTGTGCAAGGTGTTGTTTGTTGAATCACACCAAAAGCATTTTTTCGGTTTCAAATGTGATACAATGCAATAGCGTTCGCGTCCGTGTAAGCCGCACGTAGACGAAGCGAAAAGTCGAGATTCACGGCCGATGAGGAGATTGCCTGTAGCAGGATAACAGGAACTAAGTTCACAAGCACGGTCAATCAAGCGAGGATCGGCACGAAGACGGTCGCGTTCACGGCTGTATACAGCGCTACAGCCGGCGATAAGTGCCGACAAGATAAACAAAGCGCGCAGAGCCATAGCGCGGACCGGGCTCCGAACGCGCCGCTCACTGCACTGTTGAGTAAGCTTCCTCGGGCCGCACTCGAACTGTCGCACGTCCCCCGCGCGTCCCGCTGTCTAACATATCCAGAGAGGCATCCAGTGACAGATGATACGATACTTGATTTTTTAATTACATATATGTATAGTTTTATTAAACATGTTACACTTTAATTTGTATCAAAATCTACATATGACAATTTAAAAATAGATTATTTATGAATTCATTAAATTTTGACTATTTGTAAAATACAAGCTGTATTAAATAGAATACATACGAGTATATACATACTTTATATCATTTTAAATTTATGATTCAGACAAAGACCGATAATATAAAGCGAAATATTTTAAAGAATACGACAAAAAAGTAATAAAAATATATACATAAACATTTTTTATGTAAAAATGTAATACAAAACTTTGTTGTTCGCAGCAGTAACAAATGTACACATTACAATGATTTTTTAGGCGGACATTTTAAACACTCATAATAATGAAGGTATTTCATTTAAAATAAAAATGACGAATCCCCACAAACAAAATACACGTTACATCAGTTACGAAAACGGTTCCATTAGGAAATCACCTTTTTGGGATTTACTTTGTCTATATTAGTTTATACCCAGTTATAGATTGAACTTTAAGAATTATCGACAGTTCTATTTAATTGTGGTTCCATACCCACACGTCATTTTCACTGTTTCTAGTACTTACTGAATGGGACGTTCAATTTTAATAAGCTATTAGAGTACGAATCTGTTGTGTTCTATATAATATAATAATAATAATTTTGGTTTTGGTTTTGGTTCTATATAATAATAATAATTTTGGTGAATTAGTTTCTTTAACTAAGTATTGCAGATTGGAATACCTTAAATTTTATGAAAATAAATATTTTTCTATTGTATATTTCGTCTGTCTTGTTTTTACCATAAGTAAACTTCAAAAATAAAATAAAAAAGACATAATGCTATATTGCATATATATATGACATAATGCATATGATATCCATATGCATGCATGGTGGTAGGGCTTGTTCTAATCCTGTCTGCCTGGCTACCACTCTCAAGTTAAAAATCTGCACTTGAGGACCAATCCCCTCGAGGTTGAGCGTGCTCCCATCTAACTTCAAACGCTAAACCTACAAAACACAGCAGTGAAAAGTAATATTTTCTTCTAATGCCTTGTTCAAAATATTTATTACGATGTTTGCGTAAACCACATATTCAATGTGACTGACTACCATACTGTATTAGTATCGAAACAGGTTATCAAAATAAGTCCTTTCTGAGTACGGCCCTCTAAGAGGCGACGACCGATCCCGCCCGCGCGCTCCGCTATGCCGATCGCGTTCTACGAAACAGGCACTAAGCAACAAAAATAACATTTCGGGATGCGCTTTTGTTTTGGTCATTATTAGACAACTAGTGCGCAGACGACAGTAGAGGTTTTTTTTTTAAATAAACGTTTTAATTAAGTTCGTCTTTTGGCATTTTAACCGCATATTTTTACTATTATGTTTACATTATATTGAGATGTTTTGATTTTTTAAGCGTGTTATGCTGATAGTAGCAATTTAGAATATATAAAATCGTTTACTAAATGTGTCAAGTATAACGAAGGAAAAAAATATTATTTGCGATTCGTTAGGTCATCATATTAAAGATACAGAGCCATCGGTCATCCGCCCATCACATCCGTCGCGGCAGTGTTGATAAAATGTTTATGATGAAAATGCCCTACAGACAACCAACAAAATCATTGAGAATCTATAAAATATCATTAAATATATTTTATTATAATAAAAAAAAAACAATAGAATTAGCTCACTTTAAGGAAGTAATCATGGGAATCATACTAGACGTAGTATTTGTCTAAATCAAGACTTGTCAAACCTATGCCTGCGAACGATTTCTAAATAATTACCCGTGCAAGCAAATCAGAAGTGTTTTTTTAACTAAAATAGTCACCACCAGTAGCCCGTCCAAATTGTCTGTTCATTGATTAGGTCCGACGGAAAAAAAATTGAGCAACTTTAGTCTAGGTTTTATTTCAATAACTCGGATGATATAATCAATATATACAGGCTTATAAAGTAGCGGATATAGCTTGTTGAACCGTAACTATTTCTTTGATAGGATTCATTGCTATATATGCATATTATATGTTTAATAATATTTATGGAGATAAATGTTATATTTACAACGCTAATATTACTCAATTTACGTAAAATATTTATTACAAAACTAGCTGTGCCTCCAACTTCATACGCATATTTGTATGAAACGTTTGAAATATTATAATTGAGAATAAGAACAAATAACCTATTTCCTTTTCTTCAGTAATACGCGAGATAACAACACAAAAAGCGATTGGAACCTGCCTACCCTGTCCGAAACACACAGCATCTGGAATATCAAATTAGGAAAGCGCCATATTTTGCCTTTGCTACGAACTGTGCTAAGTTGAGCCAACATCGAAAACTTTCGAAGTTGACATCTATTTATTTATAAGACGTTTTGAATGAATTTAATCCTATATGTTACCTCAAACAACGGTCAAGTTATTTGTAAAAGCCCTTTAGAAAATTGTCTAATAATTTTGGAGATTAACGTTTTCAAATATAAAGCCAGACAAACAGATACGTAAAGTTTTTAAATATAGTCGTATTTTATTATTTTACGCGTCTTATATCACATGCAATGAGTTTTTGGTAATTATTAGTATTTTCAATTTACAAACACGATGGTTCTAAATTTATATCATAGTATAGATAGGTAAATAACATTAAGGCTTCGCTTCCGTAGCAAGTTTTTTGGTCATACTTTATAGAACGGTAAAGAGTACTTACAAATGACGTCACAACATGGTTATTTAAAATAACTGGCAACGGCCCCTTTAACTAGTCAGATAACTCGTCACAATTTCAACAGTTTTGTCGATAACCCTGTATCAGTGTCAAGTTGACTAGGCACGATATTTAAAAAATATATTCATCTAAATTAACTGATATACAGCTATATACCGTATTCATAGCAGGATATGAATATGTTTATTTCCAAAATATATGAACCGCAAACAATTGTTCTGTATACGACTGTTACTATTCACTATATAAATAAAGGGAATATTAAATTCATATTTGCAAACAAAAATGTTTCACTAAATAAAACCCATAACATTTGGAGCACGAATTTCGGTTGTTTATTTGATAAAAAATGCACCTAAGTTTATTTTTGAATATAACTCAAAATTTGTTTTCTAAGGCCCACATATTTAAAAGGCCGGCAACGCACTTGCGACTCCCCTGGTGTTGCTAGTGTCTATGGACGGCGGTGATCACTTACTATCAGGTGACCCACCTGTTCGTTTGCCAATATAATATATAAAAAAAAAAAAAAAAAAACGTTTAGCGTGTATGATGTCTCTGTAACCGGAATATCCAATGTGTATAGAATAGAAATCTTAAATGTTGAGAGAGAATAGTCACAGGTGTCAATTTTTAACTTCAGTTCGAAAAATATCGTATTATGCTACTGAAAATATTTAACTAATTTTAGAATATTTCAGCTATCTACTCATTTATTAGTAATTACTTGAGACATATATATATCTGACCTTTGTATACAACATTGTTTGAATGATAAAATTGAGTATTTTAGTAAAAAAAATTTTTTATCAAGAAATGACTAAACTGACAAATTAAATCAAATTGTAACTAGATTAATATTTCCCTAATAAAACATCCCTATATTTTTATAGCAATCATTTAAAATAATTTAGTGTTCACGTTACACGGTAAGAATATTTTTTATACAACTACTTCGCATTCACTTAATCTCATTAGCAGATTAATTGATCTAGAATAGAACATATATTTTTTACGCTGTGAATGAACGCTTCCCAAACGATAAGAGTTCATTCTCAAAAGGCGGTTATGATGTCAAAGTTCAATGTGATAAACGGCGAGCTACGTGTACGATCCGAACTACTATTATCACACTGTTGCTGTACAAAGCGGACATTAAATTATGTACACTAAATTTTGTTAAAATTCAATTTTAACATTACACACAGGGGTGAAATAAATGAAAATGAAATTACCGTGTAAATGCACTGGCCAATTTAAATAAAAATTAAACTTGTATGGTGTCAGATTTCAGCGTGAAACTTATTTCACACGAAAACTGTAACATTCTTAATTTAAAAAGTATATTAAATTTGATTGTTCGATTTTTAATTAGTTAAAAATTCAGCGTTTAGAGTGAACATTGATGCAGTAAAAGTCAGAGAAATTTTCGAATATGAATTGCGACATGGGACTAACACAGCAATTGCTAGTAATATTAATGTTATTTTTGGAGAGGATACCCCTAACGGAGGCGTAATTGCTTTTTTCGTCTAATAGCTTTCGCAGTGGAAACTTCGACTTGCAGATCTGTCACTAAGGTAACAACAAATTGAATGTGACGGTGGAACTATAAAGGAATTAGCAGCATGGTTTGACGATAGTATACCCACAATATTGAACCATTTTCCAGCAAATCGTTAAAATGAAAAAACTTTCAAAAATGTGTGCGACATGATTCAACTGATCTGCAGAGAGCAGCGCACGTCGAATCTTGTCTTATTTTTTTAATTCGGTATATAAACGAAGAGATTTTAGGCTTAATTGTAACATGTGACGAAAAATGGATTCTTTACGATAATCGCAAGCAAAAGAACATTAGATCAAACGCCATAAATATGTCCTAAACCCAAGTTACCCATAGAAAATTGATGGTAACTGTCGTATAATTCACTACAGTTTTCTCAGATCCGGTCAAGCAGTAACAGCAGATATCTACTGTGCAGAACTTTGAATAAATGTGGCAGTATTAATCCTTATCAAATTAAATATTTAGTTACTTTAAACATTTGATGCACATAAGTACATATTTTTATTATCAGGGCAGGACATTTATTTTTTAACTGAGGTACATGCTCTGTTTAGTTAAAGCCGAGACGCACCGTGTGCCCTTGCGCTGATTCCCAAAAAAAATCGGGTGAGTGGCATAAGCGCTCCCCTTAGTAGTCCGGTGAATCTGTAATCTGTAGAGGCCAAAGTGCCAACGGGATATGTCAGTTCGAACAAAAAAACAAAAGCTCTGTTTATTTTTGATGACATAGGAGGTATGTATGGTGATTAAGTAATATATACTTCTTTTATAAGTTATAAAGTTTTTAAAAAGATTGTTTTTATTTGTGCCATTATTTACGAATTCACAGGGAGAGGAAGTACGAGCTTTGCTTACTTTTGCTCACAAGGGGGAGGAGCGTGACAAAAATGACTAAAATTCTACTTATGTTTTACTTTAACGGCCCCTTTAAGCAGAGAATAGTTACTTAGTTAGTTATTTGAAAGTTATTTGAAATTACTATTTCTTTGTTTATTTTATTTAGTAGACAGTAATTTCTTGAAACCTGTTTGCTTGGAAAATATCTACTCGCTACAGTTATAGTCTTTTTAGGCAAATAACTTCCCTATATTGCAGTTTTAACTATTTAAAAGCATCAACCGAGATGTAGGAAGAGAAATCTAAAATTATCAACGTAAGTATATAAATAAACAACGAGAACCGAGGGATTGTCGCTTTCCTGTCCACGGCTTCATGTTCACGTGAATTAATATGTGAGAAAGAGAAAAAAATATTGAATTAATAATATTCGGTATTTTTCGCTTAATGTATGTAGTCAATTATTTGATATTCATTAACTGCATTGGATGATTTAAAAAAAATGTGTCCTATGCCCTATTCAATGAGATATTATTCATATATTTTAATTTTAATGAGACACTTCAATGTTAAAATAACTATTAAATGTATTTTCAATAATTCGTTTTTTCCCTTTCTATTTTTTGTTAAGAAAAGATGAATGTACGATAATACATAAAATTATGCGCAAATTGTCAAACAACTATTAATAATTTGATAATTATAGATGTAATGTAAGCTCTTTTTTTATTTACATCTTCTTGCGTCTAATTATTGAGAAAAAAAATTAGTACAGAATCAGTTTAAAAATGCCTTTGAGATTTATACAGTTTTACTACTTTTTTTTTCTTGTAAAGGTTTCAAATAAGCTTTATTAATAATTACACTTTTGTAACTCTTATGACATTTGCGTCTACTCATATCTGCTTACCTATTCACAAGATAAATTTTAATCCAACCACATAATTGCAAAAGGTTATAACTGATTTAGCAATAAATATTATTTAAATCAAATAAACAGGTGTAATCCACCCAATAAACGAAATTACGAAGTAAATCGTTTCCATCTTAAAAAGAAAATAACTTAAATAAGCTTTAATTTCACTATAGTTCGATTGGAAAGATTATTTTTATAAGCACCTAATTAAATCTCGATGTCTTTGTTGACTCGCCTAATTTGATGTGTGGCAAGCTTCAATCTAAGTACAATGACCTTACGTTACAGAGATAACTTTACTAGATACATGACTACTTATCATTAATAAGTGTACCGAAAGTATTATGAATCAAAACTTTGTTTTTAGGTTATATACTCTCGTTAAGGGAATAAAAATTATATTTATACATTGGATTTTTTTTTTATGATAACCTTTATTTTGATTTAATACAAGGAACAAAACATAAAATCGACTTTAAAAAAATCTACTCTCTACTCTAAAATAGTCTACTCGAATATTTTTACTCTAGGTAGGTACCTACCTAGTATTGTCATAAACCTACCGATATATCAGACGTTATATATTTCTTATTCGATTTAAGACTACCCTGTTGTATGTCCTAAATCCAATGCTAATAAAATTAAAATGAAATTAGATATTTAAAATATTTTCTTTTGAATAGAAAAAAAAGTTTTTTGAAATCATTTAATAAATGACGAAGTTCTGACGTAATAAATACAAAAACAATGAGAACTTCCCTTTTTCTTGAAGTCGGTTAAACAGTAATACTGAACACTATCTCCTTAACATAATATAATTTATGACTTTCAAATTATAGTATGCGTTATACGATATTAAATGATTTTATTATTGACGGAGTAGTAAAGCTTCTTTACTTGACTAGATTATATGACGATAGACGCACTAAGGTGACTCTCATTTAGTTAGTCACTTTTTGGAATTAACAGTGTATATTTGTTTAGCTATCGAGAATTGCAGTTCGACATCCAGTGCGACGACTGCTAATAGAATGTAGATCTCTCCTTCGCTGTGTTGTTTTTGGATTACGCTGCGCTTACCACGAGATACAACGCAGTTAATTTGTCGTGTTATAATCAAACAATACACGATATTTCCAGATAAATATCATACTTCACTAATTTATGTTAGCATGGATTTAAAAAAAACATCTATGTCGTACTACTTCACTTCACAAGGGAATGTACATATTTTATGATGGGAGGACTAAATAATTTCTGAAGTGTTGAGATTATTATCTCACGATGATTTCCTTCACATTCAGGGCTAATCTATACGTAATATTTAAAAAAAATGCATATAGCGATGCTCAAGTTTCTGAATATCAAATAGATACTCTACTGATCTTGATGATTGAAGCATTGCGACTTTACTTATAAACACATATTTATTTCGGAAACGAATTATATATTGATGAAAAATTGCAAACTTATACTTTTTTTTTCCAATTGGCTTCACTGTTAGCCTGGCAAGGCCTCTAGAGTTTCACCGGACTACTAAGGGGAGCGGTTAAGGTACTCACCCGATTTTATATAGGCGACTAGCATAAGGACTCACAGCACGCGTCGGCTTGGGCTGTCGCCGAATATCCCGGGTCTAACTAGCTAAGCTAAACTATCCATTTCATACATATAGGAATTCATGAGGCATACAACAAAAAATCTAAAAATAATCGACAAGTCGATAAAAGTATTTACGGTTATCACAAATACGAAGAACTTTAGGCACCTATAATGTTCAATCGACAACGTAAACAATTTTGATTGTACTATTGGTGCTATTTACTATTATAATTTAGTTACACGTCAGTCATCATTATTTGAGTACGATAAACCTATTACATAACGCTGAAGTTTTAGCTTCGTTGACAAAATAAAAGTTAGCTAGTACAAAACAGGGATACCTGTCTTGTAATGTTTTGCTAATCGTATGGTTATAAATATAAATAATCCTAATTATTTTGAATATATTCATTACTTTTTAAACTTTGTTGTTATTATTTTTTTATATATCATTATTATTATAAGCTCATAATTGTCTGTACATGTAAAATTACATTAAGTCATTTATATCATATTATTAATTCTAATTTAACAATTTATTTTATATACCTTCTTATATATATCATAATAATATAGATTCTAATTCTAATATTGTCTCAACTGTGTTATCAACTGTAACGCTAAAGTAACACAATAAACAACATAAAAAATACACTGGGTATAGAAAGGACACTTACAATAACAAAGACTCGGATCATGTTTTTTTTTTATGTTATAGGGGGCAAACGAACAGGTGGGTCACCTGATGGTAAGTGATCACCGCCGTCCATAGACACTAGCAACACCAGGGGAGTCGCAAGTGCGTTGCCGGCCTTTTAATATATGTGGGCGTCCGGCGCTCTCACTGACCGAACGAAACGCAACAGTACAAGCACTGTTACTTCACGTCGGTTTTCTGTGAGAGGGTGGTACTACCCCGGACGAGCCGACCCATTCATGCAGAAACCAATAATAGCTTCAGCGTAGCTCTACCACCTACTAGCGTAGCTCTACCACCTACAAATTGTCTGAGGATCAAGGGAAAACATAGAAAAAAAAAGAAAGAAAAACAGGGATACCAGGAAGGTAGACATTACGAACGATACGTGTTCATTTGAAAGACATCAATCGACTAGCATTTTATCATAATTTCCTATAATTAGTCATGAAATGGTAGGTAACATGCTAAATTTAAATAAGGAGCTGGCTATCCACTTCGGATGCCGGAACATAATAAATCATGCTTAACGGCTTGACCTATAGTCGTCTCCACAAATACTTACATTGCAAAAACAAATATCTTATAATACCTAAGTTCTGTTAGCTTATTCTAGTTAAAATAAAATACTTTCTAAGTAACATATTCTGTATAAATACGAAATTAGACAAAACAACATTAATTAAAATTTGTAACTTAACAATTATTAACAGAATGTTAGACAATCGAAATAAATCCTAAATCAATCATGGCAGAGTGAAATAAACAAAATCCTATATAAAATAGAAAAACAAAAACTTGAACAATCAATTCAACACTCGAAATAAAAATAAAAGACCAAACTGAATACTAAATGATCGTTCGAAATAGACCGCACACATCTGTCGCGCATGTGCTGCTCGTGGAGCGCAAATCCTTTATAGACAACATTATTACAGCATTACTAAATTAGTGTAGTTTTATAATTTGTAAACACCAACAACGAATTGTAAAAATATGTACTATATGACATAGACGTTTTATCAAATGCGTTTCACCATGGGAAATTGAGAAAAAATAGCATACAATAATAATAACCAATAGTAATAAATATTATGCTGAAAACGAATAAATAAATACTAGTGTTTTTATCTTCATATATCACTAGCTCGTGTCCCCGGTTTCTTTCTCTTGTAAATAGTTTTATTCTTTCACAAAAACTACGTGTTTTATTTGGCTGAATTTTGGGCTACCATTATTTTCTTATTATAATTTTGTTACGAGTCTGTTATAGTTTTGGCACTTAACGCCTATAATCGTTTTATCGATTTTAACATACCTGTGTCAAATTTTATCATTATTGCTTTACTTCTATAAAAAAGCCTATATAATCTTCTGAAAATCCCTGTGTCTGTCAACGAAAGTTTTAATTCAATCCTTTCAGAGATTAGTCGAAACAAACAGGCACTTCAACTATATTATTATATTTATTTGTATACATTTTAAGATTTATTCCATATAATTTATAAAATGTGACTTTATTGGAAAAACCGATTAATTATATTATACTCAAGTCATTTCGCCACACAGTTAATAAATACAAAACCGGAAAAGAGAAAAATATATAATTATTGTTACAAATACAAACCCTGGGGTAACCTGGCTTTATTTCATTGAAATGAAAAAGGTTAACTGAGGTGGCGTGGCCTTCTTGTTCGTACCGATAACTCAAGGCAGCATAAAGGTATCTTCTACTCATAGCTGAAGGAAGGCATGAGCAAGCCTGTAGGTCAACTTAAAGTGTTTAAAGCTCTCTCTAACCATATATAATATTCTGACAGGGCTTGGAAGAGCTCAGGCAACAGAGACGAAAGCACGCAGCTCTGTTTGTATGACTGATACTAATTTTGAAGAAAAGCAATTACAAGATCTAGATGTAAACTGTTTTATAATTGAAACCTATTTGAAAGCCTTCCTACACCTATATCTACTGTATCGAGGGCTAGAAAAATTTAGCTTCGCCAGTCATCTACGGGCACATAATCGGAGATTGAAGTTAGACTAAGTTCGTTCCCCTGGAATGGATTCCTCGACGCCGCTAGTGTGATACATTGACACTGCATTCACTAGTTCATCACGTACACCACACTTTTTTTTTAAATATTATAGGGGGCAAACGAGCAGGTGGGTCACCTGATGGTAAGTGATCACCGCCGTCCAAAGACACTAGCTACATCAGGGGAGTCACAAGTGCATTGCCGGCCTTTTAAATATGTGGGCCTCCGGCGCTCTCACTGCCCGAACGAAACGCAACAGTGCAAGCACTGTTACTTCACGTCGGTTTTCTATGAGAGGGTGGTACTACCCCGCGCGTCGGGCGAGCCGACCCATTCATGCTGAAACCAGTAATAGCTTCAGCGTAGCTCTACCACCTATAAAACCACACTGCACTCATCACACATGCACACTCACAGTAGGTATCAAGGTTGACAGATTAAAAATTGTATACGTTCGTGCGGCACATGTAAAGATACGCATATGTGTCTCACTAAAGTATAAACGTATGGTTAGTTTAGTTCGATTCGTGTTTTCGTATTCAAGGCAACATCCGAAGCAGAGGTTCGGCCACCTTGGCACCCATTAGCTAGTCGCCATTCGGCTAAGCGCTTTAAGCACTCGCACTAAAAGCCCGGTGAAGCCGTGAAGGCCCGTCAGGTCAACAGCGGTAAGTCGGTTCGAAAATAAAAGACCAAGTTCGTCATTAATGGGGAATGTAAAGGAGAACGCCATATAATGGAAATTATTTTTAATTAAGATTTTTGTTATTGTATATTAGTAACTAGCAGGCCCGGCGGACGTTGTCCTGCCCTGATAATAAAAAATATATACTTTATGTGCATGAAATGCTTAAGATAACTAATGTATTTAATTTGATAAAGATTAATAGTGTATCCGTCTAAATAGCCTTCTAATTACCTCATTGTGTGTAACCATTTTTAAAAGATACATGGCTAAGTATAAGCTATACTAAAAATATATGTATATGCCGTTGTAAACATTTTTGTTAATCTATAAAAGAGGAATATCTCACTATGCCTTGTTTACAAAGGGATTAGGCAGCGTTTTCGACGAAAGCTCCCAAGCGGCTTGACTTTTTCCGATTCTTTCAAGAACTATCATTATATTTCAACCAATTTACAAAAAAAAAACTCGACAAGTTATACACCTAAACCTTTCCCCTGAATTACTCTATATATTGGTGAAGACCGCATTACAAATTTTAAGTTTATCGCGAACATCCAGACAGACCGACAGACGCGGAGGACGATTTTGTTTTATAATATGTAGTGATGAGTGATTCATAACCGATTATTTCTTAATGAAATGGATAAATAAATAGATATTGACGTACCTGCGTTGCGCGTGATGCGCGGAGCGTGCGAGCGTGCGCGCGGCGCGCAGGCGCGCTTCCCACGCGGCGCACGCGTCTCCTCCGCTGCCGTTGCCGCTGCCGCTACTCACTGATGACACTACCCACTGTTGCTCCTCAATCTAACAACAAAAAACAGAACTATAAAAATACAGTGCTCGTCAATCTTTTTGGCCGCTCTGTATATAGCCTTAAGTTCGAACTTGCGCATAATACAAAAAAAAATTATATTATATATATATATATTATACGAATCTAAAATTACCATTTATTCATCATTAACTTGTCGCGATGTTTTATACGCATAATATAATACATTTTTATATCTAAACTTGTGTGTCCTACTGTTTACCGACTATCATACAAAAGGTATAAACACACACTAATGATTACAACATGTGTGTCGGGTTCCGGAATCAGTAAGTATGTAGAGTTGTAGACAATGTAGAGACCATCTACGAATGAATGAATACTTTATTGTACTTTTGAGTCTTTGCACTGGCGAGCTTAATGCCACAAGGCATTTTCTTCCGGCTATGGTACCAAATTTAGAAGAAACAAAAGATCTATATCTGTTTGGATTGCTACTACCACACCAGTTCACAAGCAACAGCAGCAGAGTGTATCGGTTGTTTTTGGACTATATTGTGCATACTATCAGGTACAATGCAGGCATTATGTCATACTGATATAAAACAAATAATATGTCATGTACTGCTTCACAAAAAAAACTAAACAGTTATTCCCTGTTATCGATATATAAGATGTACTTTAATAGAAACATGACATAAGCTTACCTTTGTTATTATTTCTTTATAGTCTTTAACGATAGCAGTAGGCTTCTTAGCTTTATCATTGTGATAAATTATTGTAAATCTCGCACCCGCAAACCAAATCTCTAGTTCATTTAGAGCACTTCTGATAGCTGCTTCATTGGAGGCCGCGCTACAAATTTTCTATAAAAATATTCAATGTCAAAATCTTACTCCTTGGAACTTAAACCATGAAGCGACTAATTTGAAAACATGCCCCAATAAACGTTATAAAAATGTAATCACCTGTAAAGCCTTTATATGCTTCCTGATATTAGAAGAAACGCCTAGAAATTCCTTGACCTGAAGTCCGTCATGAAATTTAGACTCGATTTCTAAGAGGCTAAATACTTCCCTCCAATCACGTTCCGTGAAATCCATTCCTCGAAGGTACTTTAAAAGTGGTGTTAAGTCCTAGTAATGTCAAAATTGTACAGCTTCAGGAATATGCTATTATTAAGAGTGTATTAGAACTTATCGATAATAAAAAGGCTAATTGTCTAACGTGTTTTTGCTTGTTCGTACATGTTAGTCAATTAGCCTTTCGAACGTCGATATCATACGACAAAGAAATATTATTTTAGTTCGTCGTTTTTCTTATGACTAATTTATTTCGTATTGATATTTGTTTATCTATTGGATAAAATATTTCAAGGTGTGACTGATTGTGTAAACATTAAGCATAGACTAAACGAATATACTTGTATAATGTATGCAAACCGACAGACAGAATGACATCATGTAAGACTTTTACAACTACAGATATAAATATTAAAAGCATATGCTTATAATGACATCATTTTGGTTAATTTGTTTGTAGTCCGGTGAAACTGTAGCGGTTTTAACAAGCCAACAGTGTAGTTATTACAACAAAAAAAAAAGTTAATTCATGCATATTAGAAGAATATATACTTCCATTACTTTCGATTAAAGTATCAAGAGTAGCGAAGAAAGTTATTTTTTTCAATTATATTTACTTGAAAGGGAGAGCAAAATGCGTTTAACCTTTGTTCCGGTGAAAATATTGTGTTTATATTTGTTTTTATAAAATAATTATTCATCGAACATACTTCTACTCCATTGGACCGTCAGGATTAAAGCGATATTATTTCCGAACTAGTACTATAAAAACAATACAACTGTTCCACGTGATTAGCTTTTTGCGCTGTTGGATCGATTAAATGATAATTCTCATTAACGTCTTAATTTCTTGACGAATATTTTCCTTAGACCTAGCATTATTTTTTTGTAACAAACAGAAAGAATGTTCTTACGTACAAATAAAGGATTAAAAAAATGTGAGTGTTCGTGATAAAAGTGTTATTTTATATATTATAAACTTTTTAAAGTGGATTTATAGATTTGAAGTTAACGGTCGGTATGTTTTTTACTAGTTTTCATTACAATTATAATGATTATATTATAATTTAATAAATAATTTATTCTACTTCTTTTTGGTATCTGTATACCGAAAGTTAATTTTAAATCATTTTAAAGTTAATTATATATTTTATTTTGTTGTAAAAAGAACTATTTCTTTAATAGCAATATTCTGTCAAATATTTTTGTTGTATAATAATATCACTTCAAGTACAAACAAACCTTGTATGTATATAATAAGTATAGTACATTAATATGAGGGTACTTGTCGAATGCGCTGAGTGTACCCACCCACGATTATTACAGTTGTAATTTAATAAAGTGATTGTGTTACGTTACAAGATTGTTTCTCTGTAAATATAATCCAATTTTATGACGGTATTATTGCATTAATAATATGTATGTCTAAATAAATTCCTTTTTTAAGCAATATTTCGCGGAATAATTTACAAAGTAAGTATATAAAAGTATGCCTTAAAATAAATAAATCGTAATAAATGCTCACCGAGTATTTATCTAATTCTTGTTGTAGGAATAATGTAATTGTTGTATACGGTTCCAATTGTCCTTTCCATTTTAACACAAACTCGTCGAGTAGATGAAGTTTCTTTTGAAATATGACCCACGGTTGTCCGGCAATCGCTTCGAATTCTTTTACAAAATATGAAAAGAAAACACACTCAAATAAGTACTAAAAATAGGTATTAGTACTAAATAAGTACTCAAACACATAAAATGTACAAAACTCAAATAAGTACTAAAATAAGTATTCTGCTCCTGTATTATATAATATCGACGATTGAAAGGCTAATTGACTAACGCGCACAAATCAATTCATGACCGACTAATCAATTTTAACTTTTCCACTATCGATATTATTTTCCTATGTATAAAAATCTAAATTATATGTTTCAAGACGATTGCTTATTTTATCTGTGCTGTAAACAATACAAAGAAATTTCGCGTATTTTGCAAAATGTAGTATGTATAATCCTCATTTAGAGGTAATCTTATCTTGTTCCTCATAAATGCGTGTGTAAGTTATTAATTGTAAAATAACTAATGAAGTACACCGTGTGTGTTAGCCTCACTAATTACAATCACTGCTATAAGCAGGGAACCTTCTTAGAAAAACCAAATATTGTGATAAAAAGGTAATTTACAAGGTTTAAGGACGATGTTTTCCTTCACCGAAAACTCCGACCGAGTCGTAGGGATTCGAACCTACGTCGATCGCCTTCATTGCTTCAAAAACTGTACAAGATTCAACTAACGAGAGTATCGCTAATACACTTATTTCCTTCTGATGTGTTCTGGTTTAAGGATTTCCAATTTAATTCCCAGGAGTAGCAACCTACAATGAAGGACTTCAAGTCTGCCGTCATTTTTATGCCGGTTATACTTATATAGCTACAAGGCGCAGTAAACATCTATTATTAGAGGCATTACATGCTCGTTCACATCTATATATCGTAGAAAAAATTGTAACATTAACTGTCTCAAGTTACTCCTAACAATACGATATCATCTGTGGCTTACGTTGAATCTGCATGAAAGAATTATGTCTCAGGTAAGAAGTGACTCAGTTGATAGTGTGTACGGAGACAGCGTCGAAGGACGTTAGTTCGAATCCTACCAACCGAGTCGAAGCTCTCGGTGATGGAAAACATCGTGATGAAACCATAGCATGGAGGTAGGGCTTTTTCTAAGTCCGCTTGGCTAGCTACCACCCTCAATTTGAAAATCTGTCGCCAAGCACCTGTTGGTATGTTCTGGCAGCTGCACTTGAGAGCCAGTCTCCCGCTAGGGTTAGCGTGACTACCATCTTAGACCACACCATCATTTAACATCAGATGAGATTGTGATGAAACGCTTACTTACTTGACATCAGGTACAGAGTAATGACAATTTCCCTTAGATAGAACACTATTAATATAAGTTTTGCAACAATAAAAACACATTTATTGTCCCCACCTTCATTGTACTTCCTAAAAACTGTCCACGTCGATATATATTCATCAACAAGACGTTTCCCTTGTTGCCATATTTCCGACAACTCAATCTTCATATTGAATTTACCGCATTCTTTACTGTAATAACATTATAAATGTATATAACAGCAAGTCTTCGATAACCATCTTAGTACAATTTGTATGAAATTCTATTGGTTTAAATATAACAATGCGGGATTGAATTGGGAATGAATTTCAAACATACCGCCTACCCCGGTACAATTCCAAGTAGAGATAACGTTATAATACACAACATGCGTCAGAACCAACTAAGCACGTGACTTTAATTTAACACCATACAAAGACAACATGTGTTTACATAAATTATATAAGCACTAGCATTTGCTCGTAGGCTTCGTTCGCATTAACCTCTGGATTTAAGTTCCATACGAACGAATGTAAACCTCATGAGGTACAGATCAACAGATTATTGGCAGCATAAGCTTAAAAAAATACCTGATGTTATTTCAAAACCGTTGAAAAATAACGAATTATTTATTGTAAAATTATAACTTTTATGTAAATTATAATCTAAATTATTTATTTCATTTGTACAAACTTTTTTTTACTAAGCCATGAAATTTTGAATGTACGATGTCGTGAAACAGAAAAAAAAAATTAAAAACATAATCCGCTATTTTGAAAAATCAGCCTAAGGGTTAATGTAGATCTTCTACGGGGCCCCGGTGTGGTCCGATGCCCTCGGTGCCGCTAATGTGCGGGTGCTGCGCGCTGCGCAGCGCATTGTGGCACTGAGGGCAATCAGAGGATACCGCACCGTGTCCTCGTCGGCGGCCTTCGCGCTCGCCGGCTCTCTGCCCTGGGAGTTGGAGGCTGGGGTGCTTGCCGCCGTGTACGAATTCACGGCGGCAAGGAAACGTTTAGGGGAGCCTCCGGCTCTCAGGGAGATAGAGGGAAGGCGAAGAGAAGGAAGGGAGGCCGCTATAGAGCGGTGGCGGCAGGACCTGGCGGACGCGCGGTATGGGCGGTATACAGTGGACGCCGTCCGCCCGGTCCTGCCGCAGTGGTTAAATAGGGAGTGGGGCTCCCTGACGTTTCGGCTGGTGCAGGTACTCAGCGGCCATGGCTGTTTTGGCTGGTACCTGCACCGGTTGGCTCGCAGGGAGCTGACCGCCGCATGCCACGAGTGCGGCGCTGAGGAAGACACCGCGCAGCACACTCTGTCTGAGTGTGCTGCATGGGAGGTGCAGCGCCGCACTCTGGCTGCGGCGGTAGGAGGAGATCTTTCGCTGCCGAGCGTGGTAACGGCCATGCTCGGCAGCGAAAACGCATGGACGGCGATGGCCTCCTTCTGCGAGGAGGTCATCTCGCAGAAGGAGGCGGCGGAGAGGGCCCGAGAGGCGGACCCTCTTAGCGGCCGTCTCCGTCAAAGGAGGGCCGGTGGAAGGAGGCGGCGTTTTGCCCGCCTTCTTCCACCTCTGTAGCTGGACCTGAGGGGATGAGCCGGGGGGCTCATCTCCTCATTGCACAGGTTCGGCGGACGAGGGGAGGCAGCTGGTCGTGTACCCAGTGTACCTCCCTATAGGGACGGAGCCCGGCGGCCATCTTTCGCCGGGCTGACCGCTGGGGGCGGCATGGTGATAGCTCAGTACGGTCCCATGCCGCCCCAACTTAAAGCGGTGGCCGGTACACCGTGGGGTTTTAGTCCGTGCGAGTCGGACATAACCCATTCTCTCCCCCGGGAGGATGGGTATCCATAAGGGATTTCCCCACGTTAATAAAAAAAAAAAAAAAAAAAAAAAAAAAAAAAAAAAAAAAAAAAAAAGGTTTGGCTAGATCTCGTGCCACCCAAACAAAAGCGGGGAATGTACACCCGAGGGGTTTTAGTCGGAAAGAGACCGACACTATCCTCACTCTCCAGGTTCGTGGGTCTATGCAGGATATCCCCACGGAAACGGTACCTTTTTCTGATATGTACCCTATGTCGTGTATCGTACCCTTGACAACGTACAGGTGTACAAAATTTTATGACCATCGGTTGAGTATTTAAGGCGTGAAAGCGTAACAAACCAACATCAGCATTTATAATATTAGTCTCTCTCTTAATTAAATAATTGTATCAGAATATCTATGAACGGAATGGAAATACACATACAGTAATTCGTCTCTATCGGTGACAAATTTATCCCAGTTCACGATAGCGTCGAATACAGAGCGACATCTGTCGGCCATTTCCGTCCGGTCCACTCCCTGTGTATCTTCAAGCCGACCTTTGCTCTGCGTCCATCTTGTTACCCACGACTCGGCGCTGGTATTTAAATTCTCCCACTCGCCTTGTAAAGTGGACTTCACTATTTCAGCCTACACAACAACCATAGTGAAGCTTGAATATTATTTTAATGTAATATATTAATTATAATAACTGAAATATATTGTATACTAGATGAGCCAAAAAAACTAGATGACAAAATTTTTATTCACCTTACAAATGCAATACAGTTATGCACTTAATCAATTTAAAGCTTTCTCATGCACTATTTTTATTTCTGAAACAGAACTGTTTTGTGTAGTCCAACAAAACAGACCAAAAAGATCGGACCTCATACTACAGTTATGAAACAGACAAATTTCTGAACGCACCTATAAATATTTGACAAACGAATGACACTTTTTTTATTTCTAAAATGACAAAGACAATTCTCCATAGCTAGGAACATCTCGTATTTGAAAAATTAAATTGTCTTTCTTAGTATTTTCCTATACTTACTATTTATGTTTCTCACCGTTTAAACCTTCCCTGAACTACCACAAATATTTCAAGATCAAAATTAGTCAAATCGGTCCAGCAAATCTCGAGTTTTAGCGAGACAAACGGGCAGCAATTCATTTTTATACATATACATGTATATGCTACTAAGTTATTAGGAAAACATGACAAAGACCGTACTCTTTATAAGAAAAATTAAATTCGAATCGAATGTTCCAGATAATTGATTCCTTAAACCAAATGTAATTATTGTTTTAAACCTGACATATCTTGTAAATGTGTTTTAAAGTAATTATATAAGAAACAAATATATAAAACTAAAATAAATATAATTTTATTAATGAAAAGTAATAAAAATTACAATAATTTCCTATATATATACTGTTTGTACGTTCTCTAAAATTACATTATTAATGTAAACAATTTCTCTCAGTGCTGACATCTATTGTTAAATTATAAAACAATGATTACAATGAGAGTTGATAAAAATGAATTCATACACTTGAAGATTCTACGAATTTATGACTTATTAGTTGAAAATCGAAAACAAGAATTTTGGTAATATTTATTTATATATATTAGTGAAACTTGATTGAATACAGTACCTGATTTTCGAAAGCTTGTTGTTGACTGAGCAGTAGTTCACGGATTTTTTGCCACTCCTTAACCGTGCTCACGGTGGTGGAATCGCCTCCCCAAGTACGAAGCATGTGACCTTTACGTTTCAATGCTTCTATTGTTTTTTCTATCTGTTTTCAATAACATATTTAACCGAGATGCACTCTTAACGTTTATATAAATCAAATCTACCTTTGCACTACAGTTACATAAACTACTGCAGTACAACATCAGCGTAGTAACTATGTCATTGAGGCACCCAATATAAAAAATCATTGCAATGGCAGTACAATGTCATTTACAAATTTCTACATTTATTTCTACGTGCCTAAGCGATACTTATTTCTTTGAAAGTCGTTCGCGTAATTATAGATTTGTGTATATACTTTGGAAGGCAAATTAAAATAATTATATAAAAAAGTAATAAATACTCTATAGGCAGATACAAAACATTCAAGTACGCAGTCCTCTTCTGTTACCCAACCGATTCTCTTTCAGTTTTGTTAATAGATATGAACAAACTTTAGTATTACCAAGAAGCAGAAGTTTGGTTTAGAAATAGCTTGTTTCCTTTATTTCTCTGGTAATATTTGTCTGATACTTGTAACACCTATATATTAGTACGAAAAGTTTGTACCATAATAAAGATTATGGTCGAATGTCCATCACTAGTAATAATAAATATCATCATCGTTATTAAGTACTTTGGCATATTACCCATCTTACTACCGAAGGCCGTATAACTCAAGATGTTGTTTTACTGGGGCGTGATCATAATTCCACTTAATATTAAACGATGAAGTAACCGAACTTGGGACATTATACATATACAAAGGATTCTAAATGATATTTAAAAAAAACATATTTGACAACAAATATTTTAATTTCAGGGTGTATAAAAAACGTTAGCATAATGCCAAGGTTTTACGACGTATTTTGTTCCAACAAAGCAGACAATTATTGATTTTGTTTCCGACTTACTATTGGATTGTCACTGGGTAATAATAAAAATTATTTAATTCGCGTTTACATTACACAAACAATGAAATAACGGACAAATTTTACTTAATTTACTGATGAATATATGTTAACATGATTAATAATGTTACTAAACAAATAGTAAAAAGTTAGGCCCAGATTATGAAAATAAAATTAGTGCACATATCGTCGCTTAAATAAGAAAGTGGAAATAGTAAAAAACAACAAATCTATATAAATAAAAATTAACTGCGTCATAGATTAATTTCATCGATAAGTAATAAAAAAGCAGAAAAAATATTATTTATTGACCGAATATTTCTGTCATTTTTTTTTATTCAATCGACTACATGTAAAACTTTATAGTACACGTGATAACAAAGTAATACAATACTCCATACCTCTGGTATCTTCTCCTGTAGAGCTTGCTGCTTAGCGCTAATATCTGCTAGTTCCCTGGCATTTTTCGGCATTTCCTTACTGTCCAACATAACAGTTGCGTTGGCTACGAAGGTGTCCACGAGCGCGGCGTCCGCGCGGCAACTCGCCTGCAGCGAGGACATCAGGCAGGCCCACAGAGACCGCGTCTGCGATTCAAATTCCCTTCGCAATGCAGCGGTCCCGATCGATATCCATTCAACCTTTTCATCTTCACTGAGAATGCAAAACGTATTCAATATAAACATCTCCAAGTTGTTTTCCCAGTGTCACCGCCAAAATAAAAAACACTTTATTCAAATTTAGGACTTAACCTGGCGGTTTTGAATGTCAAAACTACTACCACCGGTTCGGAAAACAATCCAGTCATCGAGAAAAACCAGCAAGAAACTCGATCGAGTTTTTATTTTTAACATACATATATTTAACCCCTGGACTGTACAAAATCATAAAGGTTTAAGTTCCATACAAACGAATGTTGACCTCATAAGGCACAGGTCAACAAACTGTTGGCAGCATAAGCTTAGAAAAATACTTGATTTATTATAAAACTTTGAAAAAGAATAAATTATATATTGTAAAATGTATTTTTGCATTTATACGAACTTTTTTTTTACTAAACTATGAAATTTCCAAAGTACGATATGGTGAAATTAAAAAAAGAAAATTAAAAACATAATCCGCCATTTTGAGATCTGGGTCTTAAAAAATCTACCGAGGGGTTAAAGCAGATTAGTTTACAGTCATTTTTGTAGATGTACAGAGAGAGGTATTAATTCTAGACAGCACCATCGTTCACATATTGATCCATCCTATAATAGCATTTTGACACCAAAACCCGTTTAACATGGAGCTTCAACATACAGTCCGGCAAATCGTAAACGACAAATTGATATAGATTCTTTTTATGTAGCTAGTATAAAATTATTAAAGATGTAACTGAAACCTTGTCAAAAGAATAATTGTTTATTTACACACAGAAGAGAAAAGCAGGTTGCCAAGAGACCAAGAGGTTACACTACTACTACTTAAGGAAGTTAAGGAAAATATGTACATAAGCGATGATGGCTTAGTTGATAGCGTCTTCGGACATCGTGACAATCGACGTAGGTTCAAATTCTTGGACTGCGTCGGAGCTTTCAAAGAAGGAAAATTTCGTGATGAAACCATATCATGGTTGTAGAGCTTTTACAAGTTCGTCGAATGCTTACTGCTATCCTCAAGTTGAAAAACATGTTGGTGTGTTCCTGCAGTTGCACTTGAGAGTCAGTCTCCCCCCCCCCCCAACCCCCACCACATTTAGACTACATCGTCATTTAACATCAATTGAGATTGTGCTAAAACTTATACAGAATTTAAAAAAAACGTACAACGTCATTTTAGCTACTGTTTGGCCATAAGCTTTGCAAGCCTTGAAGTTGTCTTCCCAGTCTTGAGCATCTCGGAGTGTCTCGATACATAGCGCTTCTAGATCGGGCACGCACGCGAGCGCAGCTCTACGTGTCCACTCCATACAAGTGCGCTCCACTGATGATAAAACCATTTCCAGTTGGTGCACCGCCTTGTTACCTAACCAACTATGCCTATGCAATAAAATACCAATGTTTTAGGGTCTTGTGATTTTATTAAATTTTATTAAGAGTTTTTATATTGCTCCTTACACACAAAACAAAGAAAAATATTTTTGTGATGTTGATTTCCTTTTTTAGCCGCCGATATTAGCATTTTACGTTTTATTATATAATCAATATAGTTTACGTATAAAGGAAAAAACCAAAACAAAATTGAAAATAAAAATAATTTTACTAACAAAATCGTAGTTAATTTTTTTTTTACCTTAAATTCAGTAAAGAAATCGGCATATTTTTAGATGAGGATCAATATCTACAAAGTAAACTAAAAAAATGTGTGTTGTGCTTATGACCACACGGAAAAAGTGAAAACTTCTTTATTAAAAGTACAACAAAAAGTCAATATCACGAGGTATTCACCGGCGGTCATTCAACCAAGTACTGACCGCACCCGACCTTACTTAACTTCGGTGCGAGAACGGGTGTTTTCAACACTCTACCCGATACAGTGTTTACCCCCAATCACTTTTCGCCGCACGCAAAGGTTGCGGATCAGAATTTCAATGACCTATCTCATAGAAACTTCACTTTTAAAACATTAACCGAAGTTTATCCAGTAGTTTTTTCGCAAACAAAAGTAGAACTCTATTATTTTATTTATATACATTTGAGAGTATCTCAAGCCCCTTTCAAAAATGTAGAGATAATTTTCCTTGCAAGCTGCTACAATTTACTGACTTGTTAACTATTTCACCAAATATGCAGTGGTTGTCGGTAACGTTATTCTGTACTCCGACGAACTGTGCCGGTAATGATACAAGCCGTCTCAGCTGATGGTAATGCTGCGCACGAATTTCCTCAATTGGCGGTTGGGGTCGGACAATATGTCCGCTAAAAACATAAAAATTGTACTTTACAATGTATTATTAAAAACACGCCTAGTTAAAACACTTTCAATTTTATTATATTGAAATATGTAATGTAATTATCTAGTCATCCAAATAAAATAAAATGAAAAAATATATATTAAAATGTTCGAAATGTCTCGAAAAATCGAATGTCACTTTTTATTGACACCCACGACTATTTTAACTCGTAATAGTGGTTTAGCTTCTTCATGGCAGCATAACTCTTATAACCCTTTAAACGAGATTAATTTTATAAAATTTTATTATTATTGCTCAGTCCTTCATTTTTTTTTAAAAGACTTTCTCAAAATTAATATTAAAGAATTTAAATATTCATTGCCATTTGTGTAAACTACTACACTACGTACCGTAACACTAAATCGACATTGTAATGTGGAAAGTGTTTATGCAGAGAGAGTAATGTTTTTATGTATTGATATTCAAGTGCCTTATAAAGTTGCCAATCCCAGTGTAATCGCCAACTTTCTGTGTTTTTATATCCATTACTTTCCACCTAAAACCAAATATCTGAATAAATAACCTTTAATTATTTGTTTTATGGAAAATCATAATATTACAATTATTAAAAATAGCTTATCCTACCGTTTCGATAATATTTCGTATATCTTTGACGCCCTTTTTCCATTCCGACTGCTTGGATAAGAGTTCGGTGTCCATTAATTTTTCCACTACATTTCTAATAGCCAAATGTTGACTTGTGAGATATGAATTCTGAAATGAACAGATAAAGAACACGAATGTAGTGATTATTATTGTCCGACTTCTTGAGATTCACCTCATACAATTCTATATAGACTGCACTTTTATATTCATTCGTGGAATATTTCATAAGTAGTCGTCACATAAATAAATATTTATGTTACTATTAAAAATCCCACATTTCTTTGAGTTTAAACGTAAGGCAAGTAAACAACGATTTATAAAATCTACTAAATTATTATTTATATTTGCTGGTTCTAGATTAATATAAGGGATAAAATCAAGTCAAAATATCAATCAAGAAAATAAAACACCTATTAAAAATCTTTCCTCTTTGATTTTCAGATTACATTCTGAAATATGATTTATCATATGCACAATGTATTAACATGATATATGTTAAAAATCCGTCAAAATATTCATACTAGAGAACGTGTCAAAGAAATATATATACACTGACGGGAAATATTATACAAGTTTTGCGCAATGAAGTAAAAAGAAAAGTATAAAACAAGGTTAAGTTTGTAGTATATTGTGCCTCGTATACGTATATCTTTCAAACGCTAGCGCGGTCCCCTCTCAGACTTCCTTTATTATATCAATTTAAAACGAATAGTATAGCTATAGACTACAAACGATAAAAATATATTTCAAAACATTTACTTGTGATTCCAATTTCAATATGATTTTTTTCATCTTTTCAGTATAATTCGCCAACTGTTCCATATCGTCCCAATACACTGCCTTTTGATTTTTCACGAGCGATGACAGTTCCAACGCGCCTTGCAACATCATAGTACGAGTACATGGAATCATACGCTCTCCTAAAGTATTGTGAAACGAGGCTACCTAAAAATAAACATTTTAACATAACATTTAACAAAATGTTAAAATGTAAAAAGCTTGCAAATGAATCGACAGAGACCTGTTGTAGTGCTCGAGCGTGGACCAATGCTTTAGTAAGTGAATCCAGGGTAGCGAGCACAGAGGCCGGAGGAGGAGGTAAATGTAATGTGGTCATTGCCCGGCACTCGGCTTCTACCCAAACAAGCCGCTTGTTAAAGTTAACAACCAACATTTTACTCGCACCGCTAAATTCGACCACCGGCTTATCCGTGGAAAGCTGAAGGATACCATTCTTTACTTGAGCCTGTAAAATAATAAAATCCACGATACAAAAATGTATTATTTATTATATACTACCTGTAGCACCTTTTAGTAGGTGGTAGAGCTACGCTGAAGCTATTACTGGTTTCAGCATGAATGGGTCGGCTCGCCCGACGCGCGGGGTAGTACCACCCGACACACAGAAAATCGACGTGAAGTAACAGTGCTTGCAATGTTGCGCTTAGTTCGGTCAGTGAGATCGCCGGAGGCCCACATATTTAAAAGGCCGGCAACGCACTTGCGACTCCCATGGTGTTGCTAGTGTCTATGGACGGAGGTGATCACTTACCATCAGGTGACCCACCTGTTCGTTTGCCCCCTATAATATAAAAAAAAGCCCGCGGCTTGGCTCCTACACCGGTCACCCCACACACGTGCTCATACACACACACATGTAGGTACACATAGTGGTTGGGTTTGTTTTTTAATCCCTTTTTCAAACGGACTTATCTTAGATTAACTTAGTAGTCAGATTCAAGAAACATACATGCTTGCTACACGTGTACGTCTCACGAATTTATATATGTATGAAATAATGGTTAACTTAGTTAGATTCGGGATATTTGGTGACAGACCAAGCCGAAGCGCGTCGTGCGCCTTTGTGCTGGTTGCCTATATAAAATCGGGTGAGCGCCTTAAGCGCTCCCCTTAGTAGTCCGGTGAAACTGTAGAGGCTTTGCCGGGTCAACAGTGTATAGTCAGTTCGAAAAAAAAAACTTCGCTCGCGTTAAAGTTAACGTGTACGTAAAATTTTATGACTATCAGATGAGTAGTCATGTCGTGAAATCGTTACAGAACAACTCGCTTATGCATTTATAATATTAGTTATGATATCGTATTTTCGTCATGTGACGAACAAAATAAATGTTGAACAAAACAGAATTAACACGGAAAAAACTAAATCACTAAAGTGTTAACAAAATGACAGGCGAAGCTCCCCATAATGAATGTACCAGTCTAATGAAAACGAAGCGTGAAGTTATTATACAATAGCTTATTCTCGCCGCTTCGTTACTCTGATAATATAACTGTATATATGTGAATTATTTTTTAAAATCGGTTAAATATCCTTTGATTTTATCCATTACAAACAAAAAATCAAACCTTTTCTGTTTATAGTAGTAGTGTAAAAGTATAGATTTTTATGATAGTGAGGATGAAATTACTTCTGACAGCAAGTCATGCCATGATCCAAGATAAAAAACAACATTGAATTATGAAATATAAATGACTAAAATACACAAACGATGTATAAATAAAAAAAAAACCTTTTCATATATACAAAAATGACAACCACAAATAAATATCCGCTCTCGTGAGACGAAACTACTACATATGTGTTCGATTGCATTTCAAAATAATTCGTAAAAACCTTGTATAAATAATTCAAAGCTAATTTAAAGGTTACATTATTATAACATTAATTTGGGTCAATTAACTGTTACAAAAAATAACCAGGTAAACTCAGATAGACACTAACATGTAGACACACTGATGTAATTTAATTTGCTTTCAATTAATTAAGAAAAAGTTTCAAAACCATGCTATACAGATTATATATACCTGTATTTCTCTAGACCATTCATCATGTAATTGAGTGTACAAGGTTTTCAGGTCTTTCAATAATCCCGTAGCCATTGTCGTCAACTCGGAACAGTTGTTAAATTCCTTGAGGTGTTTATCGGCACATACAAGAATTTCCTTAACCTATTAGCGATTAGAAAGTTTACAAGTTTACAATGTGTATTTTTTAATAGTAGAAAATGTAAAAAAATTTCAAGGAAAAATTATTTTTGCTTTGAGTGTAATTACAGATGTAATATTGACCTTTGCTTCAATTTGTTTCGCCCACTGGATTTGGTGAACAATCGGAGACATTTCTGGTGGCTTGTGCATTTGCACGTCCACTTCGTCTGCATCCATCTGAGTTTGTATTGCCTTCAAGAATGCTATAAGTGAGGAGACGAACATTTCTAATTCATTATTAAGAGCTTGCTTCACCAAAGGTCTCTCTATTAACGTCTGATATCTTATAAACTCGTACAGTATCTGAAATGTAATAAGGTAACTTTGGTTTTAATTATTTATTTATTTATAACTAGCAAGCCCGGCAGACGTTGGCCTGCCCTGATAATAAAAAATATATACTAATGTACATGAAATGCTTAAGGTAACTAATGTATTCAATTTGATAAGGAGTAATACTGTATCCGTCTAAATAGCCTTCCAGTTACCTCATTATGACCTCATTATGTGACTATTTTTAGAAGAAAGATGGGTATAGTAAGCTATAATAAAAATATAGGTATATACCATCGGTGACTTTTTTGTAGATCTATAAAAGAGGAATATCTCACTATGCATTATTTTGTTATATCTTAATAGAATTAGGCAGCGTTTTCGATGAAAGCCCACAAGCGGCTTGACTTTTTCCAACACTTCCAACAATTATTGTTATATTTCAACCAATTTACACAAAACCTTGACAAATTATATACCTAAATCTATTACTCTATCTATTGGTGAAGAGCGCATTACAATCCGTTCAGTAGTTTTCTAGTTTATCGCGAACATAAGAACAGACAGACAGAAAGACAGAAGCGGCGGACGACTTTGTTTTATAATATGTACTTTATTTATTATTTACAAAGTATAGTTTATACTTATACAATAAATGAGTAAAAATGTGGCATTATAGAATTTGCACTCCGTTTAAATCAATGCACAATATTTTCTTATTGACTTGAATTAAGCAGTGATTAAAATTCAATTTTTATAATTTTTACGATAACTGCATAAATACCAATTAAATATATCTATCTATGTAATCATTTTTTTCTGTCTTCATTATGTGCTCTGGACATACCTAAAATCGAACTATTATAAGACACAATATTGTTAAGATTTTTTTAGTGTTTCGTATTAAAAATCAAAATCGTGAAGTTTGGTATTAAAAATAAAATAAAAGACAAGAAATAAAAGAACTAGGTGTTGTAAAATATGTCTATACGTTGGTACCTGTCTTGTTGATGTACTTCGAAGCCTGGGTTTCAGCTTTTCAGCAACTTTTGTTTCTGCAGGACGCAAGCCAACAGTGAATTTCGAAACAGCTGCTTCCCAGGCCTGGTTCCGCCCATTGCACATCCATATGTTTATGTCTATAAAAATATAAGGTATTTGTTATATTTAGGTATAGTATATTTAGATTTGTTGGTAACATATGACGGCACACGAGGGTTTCAAATTCGATTTCTAAGGAGTAGTAATATATTATGATTGGCCTCATGACTGCGGTCCTATTGAGGTAGGCTATACTAGTTACACTGCTGTCGTAAGGAAAATAGTCCGGTGGAACTGTAAAGGCCTTATTGGCTAGCAGTGTAGGTCAGTTGAAAAAAAAAAAACAGACGCATCCAACCATAACACAAATCAGAGAAAAGTCGAAAGTGTATATAGCTCAGAAGTAAGTTTTTTTTAAGCGTCATTGAAAAACAGAACCTCGTACGTGAACAGAAACTATTAAACACACCATTTTTCCCTGATTCCAAATATATATATGAAGCCCAATATTGCAAAAAAAAGGCAGATGCGCTCCTCTTTCTTTGAACGATTATATAAGCCGCAGTGTATATTTTTATTATACACTGGGGCTAAATAAAAGACCGCTTACATTATCAAGTATTTATACAATATCGCGCGTGTCGTCGGTCATTAAATGTGTTTATTATAGAAGCGAACGCCTGATGAGCTATAATAGCAGAACCCAACGTCTAAACCATTGCGCTGGAACACGCAGTGACCGTTTATGATCAAATAATGAACGGCAATCCTGTTTGGCATCTCATAACATAAAAATTAAAAATAAGTTACTGTTTCCTATACATGACTCTAGGTTTTAATGTCATATACATTATATCACTATGTATATATATTCGTATAAATAGAAATTACTTTGGAACGGTTGAAATAAAAGATTGGTCTGCAATTCGGCTTTCTCCTTTTGTGTAAGTAATTTATTTAGTTGACAATAAACTGATCTGATGTCATGTACCTGAAATAAAAATATACAAATAATTGTAATAATAATGTTGAATTTCATTGCAAGTACACGAGAGTAATTGAAATATAATAAAATATTGAGAGTTGCTATATCCACGAAATTACTATATTAAGTCTACTGCATTATTCTATACTGTATATTGGAAAATATCTAACCCATAATGCTTCATATATCGCAGTTCCAAAATGTGCCAGAGTTTTATACGAAATTAAAAAGTATGGTACATGTTTTAACATGTCGATGGATGATGCAAACACTTTAATAAATTGTTAGTTAACAAGAAATTGCCAAAATATTTTCATAAACTTATCCCCTTTAAGGAAAAATACTGGAAGAGTAGCAGCTGCGCACGGCTTCCTCCGTTTTATCTTTATAAAGGATTACATTTGACCGGGAACCATTTTTTTTCTAGAATAAAGGCAACCTAATTTATGCCTTACATCATCAGTTATCTACCAGTGGAAATTCCGTTAAAATCGATGCAACCGTTTCGGAAATTAGCCGGAAACAACTGACATACTGTACATACTTTTATATGTATTTAGTAAAATGCAGTCATTTTGAAATTACAAACAGACACTTCAATTTTATATATTTGTATAGATGTAGCCTCTAATCATATACACGACAATATTCTGGACATCACTATATATTAATTGTATTCAATTATTAAAGACTTACCTCTTCCAATCTATTTTGAACATTAATGCAAAACGAAGGTACATAAGGGTCACCGTTCCAAGGATGAAGGGCATAATTTGTCCAATATGTCTCAGTCAATGACTTACAAGCACTTGTCCAGGTACGTATAACATTCAGATTATCCGATATCATTGTTATTATTTTAAAGTCTTCAGAATCATCATTAACGTCCCAAAGGTTTACATCAGAACAATGTTTGCGTATCATTGTACAGATATGGTGGCCTTAAAATAAGCAGTATGTTCGCAACGTTTTATAATAATTATTTTGATGTGTTTTTGTCTGTGTACCTACTATTCTATAGTGCTATCTTCTATAGTTAAGGGCCATTCATAAAATACGTTTGCACTTATGTTGAGGCAGTAAGTGACGCTTACTTACTCGCTTACGCTTACATAATGTGATAAAGTGGATCGGGAGGTTTATGGAAACGTGAAGATCGCAGCCCATCAATTTTACAAATTTTTCATTCGATTTTTTTTATCTTAATTTTTTATTACAATAGAAATTCATCTGTTTCGTATATCGTATATATTTTTACATGTACGGGGCGATCTATTATTCATGACGCAATATTGATAGTCGCAAAAAATACTGACAGCATGACGAAGAGTGAGTAGTCTAAAACGGTTAAATTTGCTTGACGTATTTTATGAACGGTCCCTTAGGAAAAAAATAAGAGTTTATGCTGTAGGATATTCACATCTAATATGTACATAATACATTCATGGACATATTTCATAGAACGCAATTAAAAAGGGCAAACTAATATTAAAACAAATATATTTGTACAATATAATATTTTAAAATTTGTTAAATTGAATCAATTAATAAAATGAACAGTGTTGAACACAAAAGAATTAGACTAAACGAAAAAAAAAACAAATTAGAGGCAGTAAGCTTAATATTTTAATTGTAAAGATTGTTTAATGGGGTAAAAGGCATCACAACCTGCTCTAAAATGTCTGTTACGTATCTTGCCACAGCTTGCAGTTTTCTACAATATAATACTCCGTACGTACGTGTAAGTAAATACCGCCCCATCGCGTTACTAACCCTCCATCATAAAACTCACTTCCGTCGTCAATATTACTTTCAGCGTATCTTTCTCCTATCTCTCTTTTTTTTGTAAGTGTATCTGTTTCCAATTAAAGTTACAGTTTCAGACACCTGAACAGCTCTGAGAGCCGGCATTATTACTCAAATTTATATAAAAAAAATTTGACAAAAAAAGACAGAAATATTATAGTTTAAGAAAATGAAAACCTACAGAATTCCATACACTACGGGTCAAAGAATTTAACTAACAGTAAAAAAAAAGCAAATGGAAATCGTAAGTAAAATTCTATATTTTTATATATATGTATATATTTTTTTCTAATCAAATAATATTGATATATTTGACCAGTGCGTAAAATATTTTCTATTATTTTATCTTTTTTTGGTGTTCTTCTAAATATGTCCACGAGCGTAGTTAGAATCATGTATTTTCGTGATCAGTTCTAACTATAAGTAAACATATAATAACTATTGTAAACTACATACTGGGGCTTGATAAATTATTTGGACCGATAATCAGTTTAAAGTCAATATAGTTTTAAAGAATTGTAACGTCTTTTTTTTTATTTCATCAAAAAAAAAACAAAAATACTTTATTCAGTTTAGGCCCTGAGAAGGCGCTTATGAACGTCAAAGTTACCATCAAAATAGATTCAATAGTTTTTACTTGACAGAGTAACAAGCACTCATCCATACTCACAAACACTCTCTTTTATAATATATATAGAGTATTTCTAAGGTAATTTGAATACTTTAGCTATGAATAACAACGATATAAAATTGCCTTGTACAGTCTTAATATACCGATACATACCGATGATATCGAATATATGGATCATTCTATCTTGAGAAAACATTACGATAGTCGTGCGCCAAATATCGTCCAATAAACCACCTATGTTCTCAGTAGCTTCTCTCATCTCAGTTAAGTCGTTTGACTGCATTCTTCTATTATGATGGAAAGAATACTGATCTTTAGCACGTTTATCATCTTTGTGAAATAAAAAGTTATTTATGGGGGTCAAGTTGTTTAACCGGCGGAATATCAATTGGATGTCCGCAGGTTCGAACCCCGGCACCGGTACCGACGACGTTTTCGAAATAAAAAATAAATTGGTAACACTATCGGCTGACAATGAAGGAAAACATTGTGAGGAAAACCTGAACCTGAGAAATGCTTTTGTAGTACTACCGTATGTGGAAAATAAAGAACAGTGTATTTCTCAGAGTTTGAAGTCACCAATACGTCGTGGACTGGCGTGGTGATTATGTCCATACATTCCTCCGGGAAGAGGCTCATGGCCCTGTAGTGGGTCTCTTATAGGCTGATTGTATTTGAGTGTGAGTAGTAAGATACAGCTAAAGGCATTTTTCAAAATGTGTTTTTTTTTGTTATAAATAGATAACTAACCGTTTATATGTTCAAAATACCATTTCTAATTCGATATTTTTGAACGTCAGAAAGTGACCATCCACGTATAACGTAGTTGTTTGGCTTTCAATTTAACATATGCTAGAACTATACTAGTCAAAAAAAATGTAGGTATCACACAGAAAATATAACACAAGTGTACAAAGTCATTGTAAATAACTGGGCCAACGTTAAAGGTCAAAAACATTATCATTTTAGAATAAAAAGCGTAATGACTTAGTACTGTTAGTTGTCTCTATCCATTAAATGAAATAATGACCAATATTATTACTCATACTCTTGAAAAAGGAGACAGAACACTGTATAAAGCTAATGTGTAGCGACATAAACACCTCATTTCTTCATTTATGTCTTCAAATAGTTCGCATAACACTGCAGCTGCTTCTCGCTCGTTTTGACTAGATTGTTTTTTCTCCATTGTTCTCCAGTATTCCAATTCATCTTCAATAGATAATATGACTGCAAGAAAATGAGGTAGAAATCATACTATATTCTGTAGGATAATTTATACTCGGCAAAATCTTAAAAACAATTAAACTTTACTCTGTTCGGGCCCAAGATGGTACGTAGACTTTTTACAGTTTGCAACACATTCTAAAATTAAATCTGTAATCAAGAAGTACTACCAAAAATTACATTGAACTTATCAAAATAATAGTTTTTGTTGTTGTATTTTACAACTGGATGATTTCCGCCCGCTTCGTTGAACATTTGAAAAAATGCCGATAGGTCAGTCGAATCCAAAAAAGAATAAAAAGTAGCCTAAAACTATCTAGAAAAAAATCTGCATCGAATTTTTCATAGTTCTGTACTGATATGTTCAGTAGTTTTGACGTGATTGAAACAGAAGTAAACTGTATTTTAATTGTATATAGTATACGTAGAAGATACATATAACAATACTAAATTAGTGACGTACACTATATTTGTAAAAAAAAACATTTAAAAACCTGTTTTATAAAATTAATTAATCATTGAAACGTAGAATATAAGTATTTTCATTATTGCTTTACTTGTTACTATTGAATAATACGTAGTTACATAAAGATTTTAATTATTATGCCCTTCAAACTTACTCTACTGTTTGTTTACTTGAAACGATTAAATGCTTAACAAAGTATTTTTTAATGAAACATAATTGACGTATAGATTGCGATATTATTAAAATGAATTATAAAGGTAAAACGCTTCAAATCGTTTAGTTTAACTTAACTCGGCTTTCCCAGCACGATCGACTGTATACTAGATATAATTAGTCACTAGGATCAACGAAGGGTTACACTCTCGTTTGATTTAAAAAATTCAAGCACGGCTGGCGGAGGGGCGGGATGATTGAGACGCACGGCAAGGTACCTCATTGGCATAGGCATTCACAGTTCGGCCTTTTTCGATAATTCTCGCTTTTCGTCTAGCGCCCAATACGCTCCCATTTACACATACTGCTTAAATTCTTTACGCCACACGGTTCACTCGCACTATTAATTAATTCTAACTTAGCATACTTTCCAACCCACATTTCGTTTGGTGATTACTCCATTCCTAAGATTCGTAGCATAATGTCAGGGTAGCCAATAAGCCTCAATAACCTATTCATCAAATATGACGTCTAAAATACCAGAAACCAGCGCTTCTAAAATTTCAAACGACCGAAAAGACAACCTAGGTTGTCTTGAGTTTTACCATGTTAGAGTAGAAAAAAGTGCTCAACCTATCCCATCAATTAACATTGCACATATTTTCACGAAGAATGTAGTAAAATACTTCACCTCAGATGTATTTCGCCTACGTTAGATATAAGGAAAGAACGGTCACAGTGATTAGTTTCACATGCCCAATTCGGCATGTGTAAGATTATATGGTATACTCGTACTTAATAACTGCGATGGAACTTCGGACATTGAAGTCGTAAGATAATAATCGACAGACGTCTAGTTTTCAGAGAAGGATTAGGTATTGCATCGTTTTTTAGTTTATATTTGACAGGAAGTTGTTCTTTACATTGTGTAACAATATAATTACAGAAGAAACAAAGTGGTCATAACTAATGTATCTATGGATAAACTGTTTTATTTTGGCAAAAACAAAATCTTAAATATACTTAGAATGTAATAATACAAGAACATACCATTAGTACAGTCCTGATCTTTGCCATAAGTGAAAATCTTTAGAATGGATTCCAAATCTAATAAATTTTTGTATAATTTGTTTGAACAAAGATCGTTTCCCTGAAATATAATAATATAAATCAGACAGTATTGGTTGTATAAGAAAACAGCAAAAGAACATGAAGCTATATAAATATAGTATGCTACGCATAAGAATACACGGGTTTATGTAGTTGGGAACTATGGTATTTCTTTGCAGATTTCAGCTAGCCTCTTTGGAAAATTTTATAATTTCGTGTTTGATTTTTATGTCCTATAACTTTATTTTCCGCGGAGTAAAAAGTATAACATACGTTAATACAAAAGTTCCATTCTGACGTCGCGTTTTTTTGTTTAAAGTCGCACAGTTGTATTCGCGTTACTATATTGTGTGAGAAAAGCAAGCAAACAGAATTTAAAAATTGCTAATTTTGTCTTAATTTCACTAATACTACTACTGGAACAATGATTTTAAAAATATTTTATGCATCACACAATTTGGAAGAAAATGAACAACGGAGAGGGTTCACATTTCTTCAAAACATAATTTAAAATGATATAAAGGGCGGAAGTAACGTTCTCTTGTCAAATAATTTGTAAAAAAAAAAATATGGTATTAAAGTTATAAAAATAAAGGTTAAACCATGCAACTTATATTTTTTACTCTACACTTGTAATGAGAACTTAAAAATTAAAATAATTATTATTGTAAATTATGTTTTAACTTATTGTTTTTTTTAACAGACGTAAAGTACGAAAATATTTTCTGTAACTAAGGTTTATTTCCAATGTTCTTCCTTCAAGTAACATGCCAAGATCTGAAAGAAGTTTTTATTCACATTAAAAATCCTCAAGAAGGTTTCCATACATGATCTTAGAGGCACATAAAAGGACATAGGATACCTTTCATCCAGACCGAATATAATTTTCCCAAAGGATAGATTATCTCTAAATTAAAATACAAATTACAAAAAAAACTTTAATAAAAAAGCGTCAGTGATATCGAAAACTAAAAAAAAATACTGCTAGAATACTATTTTCTGAGATGTGTAAAAGAAACAATACGTTTTTTTTTGTTCACAGACTCTTCTTTATTCCATTTTTTGTTTCTACCTTTATCTTGTGCAGTTTTTGATATGTATGTATAAATAATTTATGTATAAAATCTTACATTGGATAACAATGGAAAATAAACTTGTTTCAAAACATGATAAAATGACTCAGCAACACTGTTAGATAATGTAATAATGTTAATGTTCTTTGTGGTATCCTCTTGTGTGAGCTTATGGGCATAAGTCTTATAAAATATAATGGATTTCTCTTTATTATCTTGAACCTAAAACATAAATTAATTTAAATACTTGTTCTTTATTAAACTGAGTACAATAAAGACTGTTTTATATGACCTGTTTATATGCCTATTAATAAGTTCTAGAAATATAAAAGTTTTGTTTTACTTAACATGTTCATATGTATTATATATTTATAGTAAACATTGATTGTATAGAGTAATAGCTACTGCTGGCGATGGAACACCAATTGACTTACATTCCGAGACAAAGTTAAGTTCATAAATTTAATATATAATTAAAGCATATTAATTAATTAGTATTTTCACCAGTTGATATGTTAGATTTCATAGTCTATATATTAATAAAATGTATTAAACAAAGTTTATTATTATAAGCATGTTACAAATCAGAAATGTGTTATATTTTTAAATCAAGATATAATATATTTAATCACTTGCCTTATTATGGAGATATACTGTATTCTCTTTAATGAAAGCCTGTATTAATAGTGTTTGTGAATTATCAATGAAGTCTGAAAATATATCCTCAGCATTGTCATTCAAATTTATCTCAGATCTATTGTAATATTGTTCTGGAAGGTATTAAATGTTTTATTTTATTATATATATAAATAATG
The DNA here is from genome assembly GCA_035772565.1 of Antheraea assamensis. Classification (NCBI taxonomy): domain Eukaryota; kingdom Metazoa; phylum Arthropoda; class Insecta; order Lepidoptera; family Saturniidae; genus Antheraea; species Antheraea assamensis. The sequence goes on along the minus strand of JAQQSE010000031.1, from coordinate 7,063,304 downwards.
TCTAATCTACCCAGTAGTACCTCATTATACGGGAACTTGTTACATTTCAAATAAAACCTTAAATTAATAATTCAAATACCCAGTATAGACTCATAATGAAAGAAATGTTATTTATTATTATTATACTTATCCACTATCCGTAATTTTCAAATTTTACGTACCAATTGTAGATAAAATAAATTTCTTTACTGACATAATACGTTCGTAAATTTTACGGTATCATTTGTTACTTTCAAGTTTTAGTCTTACTTGAAACTATATCTATATATATTTAAGTTCACTTCTTACTCTTAGAACAGTGAATTCTGAGACTTATTAAAGATGTCAGTTAAAAAATAATTATCCTGACTTTACACGGTAGAAGCACCTCAAATAAAAAATAGTTAAGTCACTGAAAAACAAACGTTCAAACTATTCATCGATCAATAAAAGTTCTTTGTTATGATTGTTATATCCTTAGCAACACCGTTGCTATGGAAACCTTACACGAATAGGTCCAGTGTTGCCACCTAAAACTAGCTCACCATTGTATTCAATTTCTACACCACCTAAAAACCACGCATTTGGCACTTATTTCATGACTACAAAAGTTTGTACTAAACAATTTATATGATTACCTATGACTTTAGAAAATAACACTATCGTTTCAGATAAGAATTCTGAAATATAAATGTAAACAACATTCTGCTAAATTTCGAACTGTATTGAATAAAAGCGATTTATCATATTTTCGCTAAACAAAATATAATGATTAATCAATCAAAAGTTAATCAAAAAGTTAATTAAAAGTCAAAATCGCATTTCTGAATAAATTCGCACTGTATTGAATGAATGCAATTTATCGTATTTAATAGGTAAACATAATATAATTGATATAGTTAAAATAGTATTACACAGTTATTACACATTAGTCGTTGAAGTTCAAGCATTTCCTTATAAAATCATTTTTAACCAAAAAATATATTCCATGTAGTTCGTTTTGACAAATGATTATTTTCAACCAATCACATACCTCTACTGTTTCCATTTATAAAACAATTAAAGTATTATTTTGTTTACACACTTCAAAAAGTGACGTATGTGCAAAAACACTCGAATTACTTATTCTTGTTTCATTTGCGTCTAGATAAGTTTACTTATTTATTTTATTTAGTTGATACTTTCATAATTTAGGTTTTAATACGTTATAATAGCAGATTTATCGTTTATGTAATTATAACGAATAAAACTATTTTTTAAATTAACGTTACAATAATTGATAATTAATATATTAACTACCACTAATTACAATAAACTTTATTTATTTAATTAATAGGCTTGCAATCATTGTTACATCGGCTTATTCTAAAAATATATTATTTATTTAATCACTGACTACTATGTACAATTTCTTAAATAAACACAACTTGTATAATACATTTGAATTAAAAGTAGCATATTATAAAAAAATATATATATATTTATTATAATAATCTGAAATTTTCTATCATTATTTCCATTTTATTTACTAAATATTTAAAATTTAAACAAAGGTTTGATAAATTTGCAAAAACAGATATTTTAACCGTTTAAATTCGTATTGTAGCAAGAACAATGGGGAAAATGATAACCAATTTTTTTGAACAGCCATGATAAGCAATTTAAAAGGTGATAATAATGACACCAGAAATCAAATATATTAATTTTTATTTATATCTGGGGAATACGTTTTATATTATTATGAATAAATAAATTATTAAGGAAAAAAGATTTATCAAAGCTTGTACACATCCGGTGAAGTTATTACATTATGTAATGTACAATACTACTACAATAATACAAGACTGAATAACACAATCTACTAATAAGGTTTTGGTTTTTAATAACACAAATAAATATGTAACCTTTCAGGAAACAGAAATATACAATAGGTTCTGGCAATACTAAGGGAGACATTTTCCTTTGCGTATCAATTAGGTGTATAAAAATGTTTTGTTTACAAAATTTTGCCATGAATTTCAATAAAGTAATATCGCTTAGATCTGTAAGTTTCTTACGTTCATTTCATTAGTATTTTTATTTGTTGGAGTAATCTGAAACCAATATGAATATACTATCATGTTTGAAGTAACTAAAATTTGTATTTAAAATTTGTTAGTGCTTTAAAACCATTCTGGAATATACGCTTTGACTTCTGTAGGTCTGTTATATAATTAGCACAATTCTTCATTTTAACTACTTCTGTAACCCAAGTGAACTATTATAAGAGTTATTTCATTTTGTTATTAGAATCATGTAAAATTTAGTATTTAGTCTAAAATATAAGAGCAAATGTACACAAAACAATACATTTATGAAACAAAAATACATAAAATATAATCGTCATTTATGTTTATGTCAAAAATGTCAAGAAATTGATGGCTAGCAATGTATAATGAATGACAAAATTATATATTTCCAATTTTTACAGAGTTTTAATGCAATAAAAAAATTGCAAAATTATAGTGATTCTTCAAAACATATGGATATGACCTATAAAGAGATACCTTTGTATGATGTAGAGAAACCACAACCGCTTGAAAAACGCAAGGCAAGGTGAGAGAATGTTTCATATACATTTCTACGCCGAAAAGCAACATATAAGTAATTACAGTTCTTGTCAATCTCAGTGTCTTCTCTGTATATAGCAGTAAGTTTGAGCATGCATATAATGTCGAAGTGATGATGGCTCAGTTGGTAGTGTGTTCGGACACAGCGTCGAAGGATGTAGGTTCGAATTCAAGCGACTGAGTCTGAGCTTTCGGTGAAGGAAAACATCGTGATGAAACCATAGCATGGTGGTAGGGCTTTTTAGGTCTGTCTGGCTAGCTACCACCCTCAAGTTGAAAATCTGTCACCAAGAACCTGTTGGTGTATTCCGGCAGCTGCACTTGAGAGCCAGTCTCACTCTAGGTATAGCGTGACTACCACCTTGGACCACATGATAATTTAACATCAGATGAGATTGTGGTCAAACGCTAACCTATAAGGTATAATAAAAAAGGCCTAGTGGTTATAAGAATTTTTCCAGTTCATTACTGTACCTCTGTATTTGTTTATTATATCTTCAATAATGTTAAGAGTTCTGTATTATACATTAAAATATACTTTATTTTTATAACATATGGCATATTATTAAATTAAAATTTTACATACAATATTAATAATATAAAAATATATATTAAAGTGACAATATTCTCTACTACACAATCCTTTTATGTCATTTTGTTGGTAAATATTGTGTATAACTTGATTTACTAATTATTTTTAGTTTGTGATTTTAATGTATTAGGAAAATGTATATTAAATAAACACAATTGTAATGTAAATAACTAATTAAGGGATACAATAATAGGTTATAGTAAATATTGACATGGTTAGTTTCCAATTGTTTACTTAGCTAGCAATGTATTAGCCATGTGGTAAAAGCAACAAATGGTATAGATCCTGTCCTGCACCTGTAGAAAAATAACTGTGGAACTCCCAGGTTGGTGATTTTCATATTTAGGATTTCATCTACATTTAATCTTATTATAACTATACCCTCACTATACCTGGTTTTTGGTGAATCTGCCTCTGAGCTTGACCTCCTCAAAAGCGATAGGCATAGTGAATTCTAGCACCATGTCAAGCGGGCTTTAATGTCTAAAGGCTATTTTAGGGTGGATCAATATGTGAATGATGGTGACTTTTGGAAATGATGCCCCTCTCTGTGCATCCACCAAAAACGAATGTTTCTAATGAATGAATCTATTTGTATAAATATGTATGCTGAAAAGATAAACTAGATCGACTTTCTTGCCGGTTCTTCTCGATGACTATGTTGTTATCCGTTGTTTTTACGTTCATAAGCGCCTTTTCAGGGCCTTAATTGAATAAAGTATTTTTGATTTTGATTGGAGGCGAAATACAATTCTGAGTTAGTAACTCAAAATTCTGAATTGTGCTCAGAATATCTGGTGTGGCTACGTCTGATCATCTCAGACTCTGGATCCCTTATATATGGCAATGATTATTATTTTTATTCAATATTAATGTAATTATTGTGTATAAAGACGTGGCATAGATGAGGAATAGGATAAGTGGAGGGTGGATACAATGACGGTAGGTGTCTGAGCTCGCCTGTGGCCCACAGATTACTTGGAAAGTCAAGGCAAAGGCGTATAAAACTATTAAAAGACCTGTCATATTGTATTGATATAAGTGCTGGTCTAAGAAAGATGAATGAGAAAATATAACATATTGCAAAGATGCCAATGCTAAGAAGGATGTATGGTGTAATCAGAATGGATAAGACTAGGAAGGAATATATCAGAAGAAGTTTGAAATTAGCACCAGTGACAGAAAGTTAAGAAGTAATAGGCTAGTATGTCATGGACATTTCATGACGAGAGATGAAAGTCATGTACCCAGAAAAAAAATCTAGTTTGAACATAGGCAAATATAGACGCGGAACATCGGTATGGAAAAGGACGAAAGAAAAAGTTTTTATTGTTAGAATGCATCACGGTTGTAAGGTAAAATTAAAAAAATACATACATACGAGTATACTTAATTAAAAATGTCCAACAACAATACCCCCATTCAGCTACATGCTGCAGTACCACTGAGTGATACTACAATGCTGATTTTCAATAGGGAGCCACAGTAATGTACGGACGTCTAGTGGGTGGCGTAACAAAAATTTTAAATAAATAATAAAGTATAAAACAATAAAATTAAATATACATCAATGCAGCAACCAGTAATACAGGGATGAGCAACAAAGGATACAAAAATATTACAAGGCAGTGTGATGTAAAAATTGAGAGTGAGTTTACAAATGTGCCTGTAGTAATGCATGCCACTCAAAATCTCGGCTGTACTGTGGCTGGATGGATTGTACGAAAAATGATATGTGTGTAAAAGGTGTGAATACTGAAATGACATCTAATGAGTAAAGTGAAAGAGGAAAACACATTTGTCGACATTTTTAAGTCGGATAAGAGTAAAAGATGATGATTATGATTATAAATGTAATATCATTTTATAATTCGTTATTTTCTATATACATAAAAGAAAAACCGACTGACTGACTAATACAGGGCTGTCCAAACCACGGCCCGCGGGCCGCATGCGGCCCGCGGCATGAATTATTGCGGCTCGCAGAATCTTTTTTATCTTCTTTGTTTAAATACATTAAATGAGTAAAATATTTTTCTTGCGACGAAATTCAAATGTTTTGGATATGTATTCGATTATGCCGCACACAACACTATTCATTCGAGAACTCGGGGAATTCCCCGAACGTATAATAGGTACACCCGACACCGCTCGTTGTTCATTTATTGGGCTTTAAAAGACAAACTAATGAAAAAGTAGATAATAAAATAATGATTCTTATTATACCTGTATTTTATTTTTATAAATATTTTGCGGTCCCCCAATGTATTGAGTCATTTTTGTTGGCCCTGGGTCCCATGTAGTTTGGACAGCCCTGGACTAATACATCAACGTACAGCCCAAACTACCTGGGCTAAGACCGTAAAATTTTATTATTCGGTTTTCTTTTACACTGTAGGTGAGCACTAAATTTTTGGAAATTCTACCCAATCAATGGAGATGAAAGTTGGAATAAAAATCGGTAATTTTTGAACTGGTATCTATGAGAATTCGTATTTAGCAATATAAATTAAAACAAATACGTGTTTTATATTTTTTCAATTTAAACAAAATGGGGTGTAAAAAATGGAGTAAATATTTGTGTAGTAGAAAAAACACATTATATAGCCAAAGGCAGTTCTAACTAATAATACATTTAATCCAGGAAAAAAGTATTGTTCCCGATGAATAGGTCAAATCTATATTAAACTGTGCGAAGCCGCAGGCACACGCTGGACTATTAATATATAAATGGATGTTGGTATTTCGGAGTTCCTTATAGTCCAAGTTCCAACATCGTTTGACCATCATCACGAAAGATGGCACGGCGCACCTAAGTGGTCTTTACCGGAGGCGATTTTTATGTGTAATAAATTTCATACTAAATCGCAATTAAGTTCAGTGTATCAATTTCGACACTGTTAAACCAATTACTACGAAAATCGCTTTACCTACACATATTTGAAGTCGGAGAATATTTACACAATATCCGTTATGTTTAAACAAATTATTACAACAAATAATATTAGCACAAGCAATACTAGCAACAAATATTAACCAACGAGTGCGAAGGCGTAAGCGATAAAAAGTTAGATCATTTAATAAACATAATATTCTGCTTCTCGATGTTGATGGTAAGCTTGTAATAAAGCAAATGAGTAATGTGAATCATTTATCCTTCGTTTATACAATTAATAATAATGATATATGTAATTAAATAATATTATCAGTTGTTTGTGTGATATTATTACAAGATAAGCTTGAGTTTCACATTGACAACACGTTACTTGTTTTCAAGTGAAATGTACCTCGTCCCTGGCAATAATAAATATGTGCACATTCTTATGCATTCATTTTAATAACTAGGAGGCCTGGCGGACATTGTCCTGCCCTGATAATAAAAAATATATACTTGAGTGTATGAAACGCTTAAGGTAACTAATGTATTTAATTTGATAAGGATTAATACTGTATCTGTCTAAATAGCCTTCCAATGACCTCATTATATGTGACCATTTTAGTAGATAGCTGGGTATAGTATGATATTCTTGAAAGATAGGTATATACCATCAAAGACTTTTTTGTAGATCTATGAAAGAGGAATATTTCACTATGCATTGTTTTGTTATATCTCAAAGGGATTATTAGGCAGCGTTTTCGACGAACCAATTTACACAAAACTTTGACAAATTATATACCTAAATTTTCCTCATGAATTACTCTATCTATCCGCATTTACAATCCGTTCAGTAGTTTTTGAGTTTGTCGCGAACATACAGACAGACACACGCGGCGGACGACTTTGTTTTATAATATGCAGTGATAGTGATAATACAATTATATTTCGATGTGAGAATATAGAAATATGACTGTTTATCACAAAATATTTGTGTTATTTTTGCTATAGAAGAATTATTTTATAGGTTAGTGGTATATAATTTAACAAAAAGAATCGCAGTAATAATTTTTTTATTGCTTATTATTGACAATTGCATTAAAAAAGTAATTGATTAAAAATTTCACATGTATTAATTAGTCATATTCTAATATATTTTAGTTAAATAATCTTATTTTCTATCATTCTCATTTTAAAATTATCTTCAACATTGTAGTTGGCCGGCTAAAAATGCTGTTATGAAATGGCATAGGTTCTCCCAGAATGCTATCTTGAACTTGCTTTAAATCATCTATTTTTTGTTATTGATGGGCATTTTTAAATTATAAGCCTTGGCTGACGGAAATGAAACAGAAGTTATCAGTTTTTATATTTATATGACTGAATATTTATTCAATCCATCAATATATTCCTCGGCTATGATAATACCCTTTTTTATCTGAATCATACTCGAAGCTCATGCATGTGGAAAGCATGAATGATATTTTTATGCTTTTGGGAATTTTTCTATAAGAATCACTTGATAAATATGTTTTTTTTTAATTGCCCACCATTTCTTATATTCTAAAACATCTTCAGTTTTGTAGCTCTATGACTGAAAATGTTGAACTGGAGTTTGAAACCAAACTAATGTATTCTTCTGGGACGTAGATACGGTCATGCTCTAGAACATTTTTTTATGACTCCAAATGATTCAGATTAACTAAGTGACTGACGAACGTTTTCCATTTTCTGATAAGTTTGATAGTTTTATTTTTGTTGATAGTTCTTCGCAAGTTATACATGTGTCTACTAAATCTTAGGGAAAAGTTTTCATTGAAGTATTGTAAATAAAATTATATTATAGATATCTGGATATTTTTCCTCAAACATTAATTGCATTTTGACATCCAATCCTGCATTAGGATATCCAATGTCTTTTTCTGCGTAACGTGTCCTTTTCCTAGGAAAGCAGAGGACGTGTTCGTGTATTTTTTGGCATATTTCAGGAGGCACAATATTTGCTTTGGGATGACATTATCTCTAGGCCTCTTTCCTCCACTAAGCAAATCACAAAGCCTGCGAATTCTGGCTACAGTAACTCTATATAGGTTGATAAATGCTTTCTTGCAGACTTAAATTTATCAGTTTGTTTTAAAACATGGAACTGAAGAGTATTTTGTCTCTATGTAGCATTTTCTTTTCGATGATGCCTTTGTTTTAGATATAAACATTTGAATAAGTGATTAAAGAAATATATCCTGCTCATTTTTTGGAAATTCGCAAAGCATTCCTTATTTCTAAACATCTGCAATAAATATACGGTAAAAACACAAACTGACTAAATATTTTTGAAAACTTGCCTGCAATTTTCACCGGTAGATCTCGGAGCTAGTTGTTTTCCTCGATAATTAGTATATGCCTATCCTTGATCCTTCAAATTTTTTATAACATTTCTTTTAGAATTTGAAGGATTACACATTCTCTTCTTTTTCGGCTCATTGTCACTCTCTGTTTCACTTGAAGACATTTTTAAAGCTAAAATGACTTTTCTTACAAAATAGTTGAGGAAAAATTACGAATTAACAAATATGACATTAATTAAAATTATTATCAAATTGGAGGTTTGAAAATGGGTGAACAAATCAGAACAATGCAAATTAAAAACGCCAAACTCAGTCAGATATAACCCGCTATATAGTAGTGCATGCAAAATCCTCAAAGTCATGACTAATGTTGTTTATGCAATAAACGTTTTTACGCGGTAATCCTTAAAGAGGAAGGAATGTAATGACTTACATGGTTTTTGCCCAGAATACGCATATACCTTTAAGAAATCATTTTCAGTAAAAAAAAAACGTGGAAAAAAATGTGACTTAAGATGTTTTTGAAATGACCTATTCAATTATAGTGCCGAGATGTCTACAGTTCTCTATTCTCCCACTAGATTGCGATACTTGTAAAAACAATAAGTGACTATGAATTATTAAAATATGGATAAAATACTTAAAAGTTTGTCAATAAAAAGTTAATTTTGAAAAGCAATCATTTAATATTTTTCATTACAAATGAAAGTTTATGGAGATGACAATAGCATAAAAATAATAATTAGTGAGTTCTAAATTCTATGTTGTTTTTATTTTTCCTTCCATGAACAACATGTGTAAAATACGGTTTGAAATTAAAACTTAGATAACCCTTACCACGGTCTAAACGGGAGAGAAGATTTTTGGAGGCGGCAATTTTTGTTTAATTATTAATTGAAAGAGACGGATGAGAAAAGATTACATGTGGCAGAAATGCGAATGTTAAGATGGATGTGTGGTGTAACAAGGATGGATAAGATTAAGAATGAGTATATCAGAGGAAGTTTGAAAATAGCACCAGAGACAGAGAAGTTGAGGAGTAGTAGGTTAGCATGGTACGGGCATATTATGAGAAGAGATGAAAGTCATGTAACAAGAACAGTTTTGAGTTTGAAACTGGACGGATATAGGAGTAGAGGAAGACCGAAAAAGGTATGGATGGATTGTGTGAAAAACGATATGTGTATAAAAAGTGTGAATACTGAGATGACATCTGACAGAGGAGAGTGGAAAAGGAAAACATGTTGTGCCGACCCTACTTAGGTGGGATAAGGGTAAGATGATGATGATATTAATTGTTAGTATTTCATGTGTTGCAGTTTCATTTTTAACTTTCAGGCTTCTTTACCAATCACGTAAACGGGGTATGCTCGAAAATGACCTTCTTCTTAGTACTTTTGCAAAAAAATACTTGGACAGTTTCTCAGAAGAGCAAACTATGATGTACGATAGACTTATTAATTCCCCGAGTAACGATTGGGATATTTTTCACTGGATCGTCGGAAAATTAGAAACGCCTAAGGAGTTTGATAATGAAATTATGGATCTTCTGAAGAAACACGCGAGGAATGAAGAACGAACCTCTTTGCGTCAACCAGACCTACATTAAATTAGTGCCAATAAAGAGTAGTAAAAATGATTATTTATTACAATTTTGATCTGTAGTTTGGATAGTATTGTGTTTGTTATTAAATGCTAGATATTAAATGGTATTAAAATAATATTTTTGATTTATTACATTAGATTTATTATGTTAAAAAAATTGTTTTATATTACATACTCCGATATATTATATAATATATACTTATTTTAGTATATTAATACGCTATGAATTTTAACTTCGGGTCCACGTCGCATTTTTTTTTTAAATTACATTTGTACCTAATATCAAACAGAATGGTTTTTAACGTACGTTAGTGTCGTTCATAAATAAATATTTATTCATGACGTGAATTAACATATTCATTTAAGTTGTATGTGTATGTATGTTCGGTGACCTAATGAGACATTTCACTCGACCTCAGTACGACGCGCGGCGCCGTAAAGAGCTACGCACTCAAGTTTTTATAATTTAGAACGACACGCGTATCGAACCACTAAATACTTCTTCGTGCGTAATCTTGTAGTTTGATTAAGTTTTACGACGTTATCGACCGATATTCTATAATTTCTGTTGATTATGAATGAGTACGTCAGAGGTCAGCCCACAATCTTATCTTTGTTAACTGTTTAAATGTTCGTGCTTTTGATCCAGTGAAGTCAGTTAACTTGAAGCAAGTTATCGATGTAGTATTTAATACAGTGACATAAAATATTGGACGTAATTAAAAATATTTTATTTTTATTATATTGTAATAAGTGCATATTGTGTTACCGGTTCAGTGTTTTCAAAGTGTGTTTTACGAACGTTTGTGTAATAAAAATGGCTATTCGTCGCAATACGGTAAGATTATTCACGCTTTACTGGTCCGGATATTTAATATTCCAATTTCTTTTTTTTTTTGTTTTCTTAGAATATCACATTTATATGGGTGTTTCTAAATACTTGAAATCCTTATTTTTAACGAATCGAAACGATATATTGAAATCGAAAGCTTAAAAAAATAAACGAAAATTATTAAAGAAAAATTATTACGTTTAAGGTTGTATAAATACATATGTCAGAAATCGTGTAACTTATATGGGGTTGTATTTTTTTTATTATAGCTTGCTTTCTTGACTAGATTCGGTAATAGTAAAAATCGAATAAAAAAATTAAAGTCTGATTATTTTATATATAATTTTGCTATATATATTTTTTATTTTTCAACTCTTAAAAACTCCATAATAGCTGTAAATAAAAATAATAAAAAAGTGTTTTTACACATTTCTATAATAGAACTATTCATGATTATTAAAAGTTGACGTCATAGCTATTGTTATTATTTTATTATTTTTCTTTAGTAATAATGAATGCTATTGTTATTTGAAACGTCTGTCAGTAGTATAAATAATTTATTATGTTTCGTTTTTCTAATTACGTTTTAAATGGTTATTGCGTTTTTACATATGGACGTGTGTATATTAAGAGAATGTAGTTTCAGGGCTTAGTAAAATGGATATTTGAAAACCAACACAAGTTGCAAACGGTGCGATGGTGCAGCTCGTCATTGCGTTACAAGGAACTGGAAGAGAACGCGGCGCAAGCTCAACCAGAACACGTGTTGCCCCCTACGAACACGCCTGAAGTCAGGCCACGCCTACATATTACGCCGGAAATCTCGTTCAAGGTAAGCAAATCCGTACGATAGTATTAATGTCACAAAAAAAAAAACATTAGGTACAGGAGACCATAATCTACACCTTTATCACTGTTGCGACGTAATATAATTGGAAAAGTTATCGTTGTAAAAATTAGATCGATCTCCGTGATTTGAAACTAATCTTGATTTGCAATAAAAGCCGCGTGTAACGTGTCGATAAGCTATGTATAAATATTCAAATTGCCAATACAATAATATGACCGTTTCTCGTCGTCTTGACTCTTTGGGCATGGTTTTCTTTCCCTGCTCTTTGATAATCGGTAACGTATTCTTGTTGTGGAATAAATTATTTCTGGTTTTAAACAAAATCGATTAATTACATTTCTATCGAAGCATGTATACTTATTTTGAATTAATTAAAAAGCTACATTCGGTTTTTTAGTTTATTAAATGAAAACCGTTTATTTGTCTTATTATACATATTTGTACTTAAGTTTTATCATGTTTACACGTCTGCGAACAGATTGATGCTCATTTACTTCTAAACTACTGCTGTGATAATAATAATAATATACGTCATCGACCAATCGGATGATTTATGCGTTGACAAACACGCCTTTGTACACGTGATTTCCTCTTATTTATTTAAACGACACTATCATAGCCAATAACAACTTTTGCAGTACGACGACCTTCAAGTAAAACTCTCGGCTCCCTACCAACTACAACCGAAGCCCGAGGCGAAAGAGCTCGGTTTTGGGAAATACTTTACAGATCACATGCTTAAAATATACTTTCACAAAGAGTTGGGTGGCTGGCAGAAGCCAGAAATAATGCCATTTGAAAATTTAAGCATACATCCAGCCGCTAAGGCTCTTCATTATGCTATACAGGTGAGGTTTGATATTTTTTGTTATATAAGTAACTATCGGCCCGCTCCGGCTTCGCACGGGTATAAAATGTATAGCCTATGTCATTCACTGAAAAAATGATTAAAATCGATCCAATAGTTTTGATTTATTCATTACTGCCCGTGGCCCGCACGCGTTAAATTTGGAGTAACCTCAAAAATAACAGTATTTCTCCACTATTTAATGTATGTTATTATACATATAAAGCTTCCTCTACAATCACTCTATCTATTAAAAAAACCGCATCAAAATCCGTTGCGTAGTTTTAAAGATTTAAACATACATAGGGATATAGGGACAGAGAAAGCGATTTTGTTTTATACTATGTAGTGATACAGTCATAGTGTTGTAAGGTAGCAGTTATGGTTTAATTTTTTAATTTAATATATTTATGCTTATACTATATATTATTATTGTCTAAAAGTAGCAACGAAAATGCGACTAAACTTATGTCAAATGGTTACTGAAATCCATACCCATTTATAAAATTATCTTCAAATAGCTTTTGCATGAGGACAAGTTTAAAATGCATTCAATCATTTACAAGGCCCATTCCCAGTTGCAACGGAGCGCAAATAACTTGTAAAATAAGAAATAGACAATGATACAGTACTCGTTTACAGCTTTTCGAGGGACTCAAAGCTTATAGGGGCGTAGACGATAAAATACGCCTGTTTCGACCGGACTTGAATATGGAAAGGATGAACTTGGCAGCTCAACGATCAGGCTTGCCAATGTTTGACGGTGACGAACTAATAAAATGCGTAAAGAGGCTCGTTCAAATCGACCAAGAATGGGTGCCCCATTCTGAATCATCTACACTCTATATTCGGCCAACTCTAATAGGCATTGAGGTGAGTTTTAATTTTATCTCTTTTATACCTATACCAGTGATTTATTTTACATGTATATTTACACAGTGTTCTATGGAGAGTAAAGGTTTCAGTTTTTGAAACAAGTCAATTATGTAAGTTTTAATCTAGAATGACTCTGTAATTCCTTTTGTACCATGAATATTTATTGTGAAAAATCCAACCGCAAAATATATCATAACAGAGTAGTTCATACATGTTAAACTTAATATCTAAAAAGGGTGTTTATTCCCTTGTTCGGTTACACATTAAGTAGTAAAATAAATAGAATCTATATTTATGGATAAAAACTATACAACTGCAAAACCTCTCTTTTTTATTGACAGCCATACGCGATTCTAGTGACACGTCTGTATGTTAAAATCTATTAAAACGTTTAGGCTACAGACCGTAATGGCCGCTCTGAATATAATCTTAAGTTCGAGCTTGCGCGTAATACAGTCAAGAGTTTAATGCAAAACATAGTTTAAATATTATTAAAGGAATTTAAAATTGTAGGCATCTATTTATCCTTAGTTGTATCAATGTTGTACATATTACTATTCGTATTACTAAACCAATTTATGCATAAATTTGTGTCCTGCAAAGCCTGTGTCAAAGTAGCCAGTTGCGAGGGTTATTGAAAAAAAAATCCTCCTTTTGTTTACTCTGGTATTTTTTTTTTCCGAACTGACTACACTGTTAGCCTGGCAAGGCCTTTACTGTTTCACCTGACTACATTTACTCTGGTAATAAACTATACTCTTTTTAACTAGATATTGGTCTTTATATGTCAATACGGACAACATTGTGTTTTAGATTAGACTAATCCAATAATTTTGTGACTAATTTGTGACATATACGCAATAGAATAGCTATTTCAAATAAATATTGTTGTAGATATGCGTTTGGGAAAGCAAGCGGGGGGAGTGTTTTATCATTGGTGAATCAACCAATCAGATGCGAAATATGTTTTGTTAATTGTTCAGTTCGATATACATGCACTGTCATCTATTGTACTGGTGTATATATATTATCTGAATGTAAAAAAAAAACAATATTGTTATTACCTATTTAATTCTGAGTATCTCTAGATAACTTTAATATAAAAATTGTCATTACTATTTTACACTTTATTTCAATATGTGCTGTAGGATAGTTTTTTTTAAATTATTTTATCTTATATTTAGGAGCTTTTATTATATTGAATATATCAGCTCCATTGTTCCCCATTCTTTTAAGCTTTAACAGGAGAGTCGTTGGTGAGATATTATTATAAAGTCATACAACATCTTTGCTTCATCCGAACAGGGTTCTGCCAAAATGCTGCGACAAATACCGATGTTTTGGCAATTAACACTCATAATACTCATTAACGACTCTCTTTCGACGCTGTTCTTGGCACACTATCATCAAGTGATCCACAACATCAATGTTTCCGCATAAATTGCTGTTGGGTGACTCCGCTTTCTTCATTAGATATGAAAAACTTCCTGACGGATAGTGCCCTGAACGAAGTCTTAACGCTATTTTGACATATTGGTCGATTTAAATTGCATTTGTTAAACGAAGGTAGATGAAGAGGCTGACACTGTATTCTTCTATACCAAATGCTTTTTTCTTTACTCCTTTCATCAAAGTACTCTCTCCAATAATTGTAACAAATTCTCTAGGATAGTTGAAAATACCATTCTCTTTTACCCTATTAAATAATTTATTTTCACTTCGTGTTAATTACTTAAATATTATCATCGTAAATGTCAGTTGTTCGATGCATAATTCCTGCTATCATGGAATTATTAAATATATTTTTTAAACTTGACCTTATACTACATACGTATAGAGATTTATTATGGTTTTTCCGGTATTTAACTCACCTTCGCATACTTGGCCGGTTACATTCACTTAAACCGTGATGTCGACGACCGGTTTATTACGCTATATGTTAATAAAGAAAAAAAAATGTGAATGTAAAAAATAAACACTTTTAGTTATATTATAATTAAACGAGTTTTTAATTCAGTTGAGTATGATTACTTAATGCTGTTATGTTTGTGACTGCTTTTATTTTTTTTCGTTGAAGGATGTCGTAGATAAATATTTTTCACTCCGACAATGAAGGCAAATGTAACGCGACACCTCATTCATATGTTGCAATCCTTCAACTTACAGAAAATATTATTAAAAGGATAGACATGCATATTTTACACTTGTCAAAAATTACTCTCAATGTCCGAATTGTAGGTGGGAATCGTTTGAATACATTTAAATGTTTTTACTATTTGTTATGAGATTATGGCATAACAAAAAATGAATGCCGTCACCGTTACCGCTACGCTACACCTCAAGGTGCAGTTTTAGTTATAATATAATACAACATAACATATGGCTGTAGTATGACGTAACATTACATAAAAATGAATTTTAATGTATTTATCGGGCAGGAAATAATTATTTATCTGTTTTATTGGTACGTACCTTGAAAGATACAGGAAAAAACAGTGAATTTCATACAAGTAGGAAATAAATACTAACGACTTGGCCCGCTTATTGTTATCAATTAAAATTCTACTTTTAACCGCTTACAATTCCTATTAATGGTGATAAAACTTAGCAAATTATATTATATTTATATACATTTATTGGTAAATTCCTAGATAAGATCAATGCTGTAATAGTCGTTTGCCATTGGAAACTCACATAGAACTTACTCTACAATAATTCTATTATATTCTAATAAGCTATTTTGCAATGTACAATAGCTAGCGTAGCTTCAGTTTTCTTCCAAGAGGTCGCATGTTTTTTCTTTTTCACAACAACAAATTATTTTTGTGTTATTATAATCATAATTCTCAGTTTGTGTTTCTGGGTGGCATTAACTTAAGTTACCATAATGCAAGCTGAATTAAAATTTAAATGACATTGTGTAAAAAATAAGAAAATAAAAAGATGTTTTCTTCCTATAACACCTGCGGCCACGTATTTGAGTATGACTGGCCAGTATACGTTTTATGTAACAGCAACTTGTCAGTTCGCATTGTTGGTGTAGGTTTAAACAAAAATTATTTAAACAAAATTGAAAAGACCGTAAAATTTTACGCTTTAAACAGGTGTGAAATTATACCTCTTTGGAAAAAAATAATCAACAACTTTGTCGGTAAAAATAGAGCGTACCGAAACACTATATGAAATGCCTACAAAAATTAGTTTAGGCTATTTAAGAAATTCTCTCGACATAAAAGTATACTGCAAAGTTTTCGTTATAAGTATATGATTTTATAACCGATGATGACATAACAATTATATTTTGTTTACATTCGTTTTATTCTGGATTGTTTTTATCTGATTCAATTTAAATTATTCGTATGTCAAGGAAAATCAACGTAGACCCAAAGTCACTTTAACCTGTACACAATAACCAAATTATATGGCATAAAACAACATTCAAATTACAATTTACAGCGTTTGTTAATTATCATAATATAATTTAAAAAGTAACATTGTTATTTATCATATAAATGTTATTTGATATAATGTGATAGATAATAATAATGTATAGTGGATGAATGACAGTAGGCACAGTAGACACTTTCTCGCGAACGATTTGCTTTTCTATCTGTACCAAAAAAATTTTTTTCATATACTATTCTATAGTCTTTTCGGCGGGATTTTAGTGTGCCTTGTAACGACTTTTATTTTTTATTCATAGTCTTGCGTTATTTGACCATATATGGTGTAATATTAATAATTTATTGCATAATATGCGAAGCGATCATGACTCAATGGTTAGCGTGTTCGGACACACCGCATCGATTGACGTAGGTTCGAATCCCTACGAATGAGTCGGACCTTTCAGTGAAGGAAAACATCGTGATGAAACTACAGTATGGTCGTAGGGATTTTTCTAATCTCGTCTGGCTGGTTACTACCCTCAAGATAAAAATCTATCGCCAAGCAGCTATAAATGTGTTCCGACAGCTGCTCTTGAGAGCCATTTGTTAGATAAAAAAAAACACTATCACATAAATGTTCTGATAAATTATTTTTCTCTTTTTTTATACTACTAGGATTAACTTCCATTTTTTTGTGATTTAATAATTACATACTACATAAGTAATTAATATAATTAATGGAGATTAATCACCATAAATACAATGCTACTAATGATATTCCAACATTTATCTAATCAGATGCTGTTGTTTATAATGATATTTAATGTACGTGTATTTGTCTGTGCTAAGATATTTCTATGAATATTAAGTGGTAAAAACAAACCGTAAATACAAGAGAAAAACATTGAACAAGAGTATTGAGGAAAGTAGAAAATTATATTATAAACCTTTAGAATCGTCTAGTCTTTTAGATCTTGATTAAAACGAATGCTTTTGATTTTATAAATAACTAAACATCACTTTTACAAGCTGTCATTATATTATTTTTTTCGTAAATACTGTCCGTAAATCTTTATATATAAAAATCTTATCTTTACAAATATATAAAAATGAATTGTTATTCGTTTGTCTCGCTAAACATCGCGAATGGCTGGACCGATTTGGCTAATTTTGATCTTGATATATTTGTGGAAGTTCAAGGAAGGCTTAAACTGTGAGAAACATAGGAAAATACTAACAAAGACAATTTACTTTTCAAATATAAAATGTTCCCATCTATGAAATATTTGATGTTTCCTATCATTTTAGAAATAAAAAAAAATCATTCGTTAGTCAAATATTTATAGGTGCGTCAGAAATTTCTCAGTTTCATAGTTGTAGTATGAGGTCCAATCTCTTTGGTCTGTTTTGTTGGATTACGAAACAGTTCTCTTTCAGAAATAAAAATAGTAAATGAGAAAGCATTAAATTGATTAAGTTCATAAGTGTGTTGCATTTATAATGTAAATAAAAAAAATGTATTATACTTTGACCGCATTTTACACAAATATATGAAAGTGATACGAAGTTCACCGACTCCTCTGGTATTCAATAACAATAAACCTTTATATACTGTAAAAAAGTGCGCTGTATTCAAATACCCACAAGAAAACATTATTTAAGAATAACTGAGGTTATATTTCACAATTTAAATTGCATCACCAGGTGTTGTTTAATTATTTCGTTGGAATAACAGGAGCAGAAAGTAAACGAATAATTATCTAGGAATTCAAATGACTAGAAGTAATTATACGTATTACGTAGGTTATATAAATGCTTTGCAACTACATGGAAACCCGTTTATATGGCAGCTTGACAGAAATGTGTCCATACTATTGTATATGTCGATAACTTCATTAAGTATTGATATAATTAGCTTCCATGAGACTGCAAATAAATAAGCATACAGTTATTACTATGTAAAAATGGCTGAAATCAACACAATTTGTTGTCAAACTTAAGTCGTGAGTATTAACCTAAAAAGCCTAAATACACGTGCTCCATAAAAAGTAAAGCAAATTATAATGTAGAGTATTTCGGTATAAACAATATCAAAGCCAGACTGATTGTGTCACGTCGGTAAATTAATGTCTACTAAGATCTATGATATTTTTTAATGTCATATGTTAATTTTGTATATCGCATATTTTTTTTTAATTGATGAAGATGCCACTTTGCAGAAGTCCACCGTAAATATTTAGCAAAAGTCAAACAAGCTGGTGGTAGGTTTTTTTCATTAAAATTAACATTTCAAGTTTTATTATCAGTTTGAATGGTTATAAAATTCAAATATTTTAGTTTGCATTTCACATACACATTGTTATAAAGTGACTTTTTGAAGGGCAGCTTGTTTGTCTAAATACAAAGAGAATATAATTACGACGCTTCGTTTTAAAAACAAACTAGAACAATACCTTATTTAAAACAGCTTTAATTACGGTATCGTTTTACATTATATGCATGACGGAACAAGTAGAATTGAAAAGACTTGTTTGAAAAAAACGCTATCAGAGCAAATTCATTCGCGTAATGGATGATTTAGTAATTATAGTGTTTGATTCATAAACCAACAATTGGTATATATTACATCACTATATAACAAAGTTTCGCTTAAAGCGATTTCGTGCTTAATATACACGGGCTTATCGACAACCTGTTAAATTCAATGTACGCCACTATCGTAATGATATTAAAATTATAGCGTACAATGTTTATGACCTGATTGATGGGCTTTCATAAAGTTCGGTGGCGACAAAAGTAAAGCTTCCGTTGTTTGGGAACCTCATTGATCAATTCTACTGATGTAATTCCTTTAAGTGTTGCACAATTCGTATTATACAATATTTTATATATACTTCACATATGACTCTATCGGTAACATTATAATCTGTAAAAATATTTTATCTGCAACAATTAGGTATAATTGAATGTTGTTACTGTTTTACGAACTATGACGTTAGATTTTGACATTTACGTATAATAAGTCTATAAGTCGACGTATAAGAAGAGTCTTACAATTACCTATCTATTAGTACTTACAAAAAAGAGCCCGTGTTTCGAGATCTTATTTAAAATATCATTTGCTTAATATTACAAATATTACATTAATATTTGTTTGTTGTCTTTAATACGAGTAACAGAAGTTTTATTGAATACTAATTGACACCCGCGACTTTGTCTGCGTTGCTTACTATCATAAAATATATTTTATGTACAGAAGAAAAAACATTAAACAAATAGAAGGAGGAAGTTTACTTTGCTTAAAAAATATATTTTTTGTTTTTTTTTTTTTGTAGTGTTTATAAGAATCGTAGTTTCTTATAACTTTATATTAAATTAAGATATCGTGATATTTTTTTAGATAAGTAGAGTTAATATAATTGTTCCAATAAAACTGCCTAGACCTTCATGTTTTAATATGTGTCCTATGAATTATTACCAAATAAATTTGGGCCTGTATTCTCCATTGAATAGAATGTTATTGGATTGTAATGCTAATACCAAAAACCTCAAATCTATCTTCACAAACAGTCTCACCGAATATAAAGACAAATATTTAAATAGAAATGAAAAATAGATTCGTACACGTTGTTAATTTAGTTTTTGCTTTTAACCTTTTAATCAAGTTATTCGCTCTACAATGCAATATGCAGTACAGACCTATAATTAAGTTTGCACTTGTATAGTAACTCTTTCTAAATATATGCACTAAACTGTCTTAGTGTTAATCTTGTGTTGGTGTTTCGAATAAATAAAGTGATTAAGAATTAAAAGTAGAAATCTATCGACAAGTGTTTGCATGATGCGCGCATTAAGTAACACGTATATTTTTTTTACAAACCACCAGCCAACGTTCGGAATAATAGCTCCGGAATCAGCGTTGCTGTTTGTAATCCTCAGCCCAGTGAGCGCGTACTATAAAGCCAGTAGCGATGGAGCCGTCTCGATATTTGCCGACCCTAACGTAGTGCGGGCTTTTCCCGGCGGTGTGGGCAATAGGAAAGTTGGATCCAATTATG
The DNA here is from genome assembly GCA_035772565.1 of Antheraea assamensis. Classification (NCBI taxonomy): domain Eukaryota; kingdom Metazoa; phylum Arthropoda; class Insecta; order Lepidoptera; family Saturniidae; genus Antheraea; species Antheraea assamensis. The sequence goes on along the minus strand of JAQQSE010000031.1, from coordinate 7,042,450 downwards.
GGCCTACCATAGGTAAGCAAATATACCATTATAATTGTACAGTATTTTAAGTTATTACAAAGTGTAATCTTAATACCAACTTCCTAACTAATACAGTGGATTCCAGTTATAACGATGTTGGAGGGACCATTTTAATGTCTTCGCTATACCCAGAAGTCGCTATATCCAAAATAGCAGAAAGTCATGAACATATATTTATTTCTTTATCGAACTATGTTTTTCTTTAAATGTATACGGAGCCATATTCACAAGTTTAACTTTATACCCGAGCTAAGTAGTCCTATCTACAAACAAAGCATGCATATTCGGTCATCTTAAAATTAAAAATACTTTATTAAGTTCAGGCGCTTATGAACGTCAAAGTTACCACCTGTAAATGTACTCAAATCTGTACCATCTGTAAATGTAAACAAAAGATAAGAAAGCTTAATAGTTTTATGAATGAATCTTTTTGCCTTTGTCGACTCAGTCGCAATATGCTCATGGAATTTCTAGGAATCTGTCACAAATGGTTCACAACAACAAGTCGCTATACCCTAAAATGACGCTATATCCGAAGTTGCTATTGCCGAATGAATTTCTTACGAAAGTATGTTTTAAATTCAAGGGAGTTAAGTCTGACGTCGCTATAACCGAGGTCCGTTATTAATGAAATCCACTGTATTACAAATGGGAATATAAGTTCTGCTCACCTGGGCATCAAGACGTTTTGTATATACGTTGTCACGTATACAGAAAATAATTGAGGGTACATTACACCCAGTGAAAAAGAAACTACTGTTCCAGAGGTATAGAAATCCAATCGATATTAACGCGAGCGTAACAGTGGTCAAAAGCTAGTTGATTCTAGTTGTAATCTGACAAAGACGTAGAGTACTAACAGATGTAAACATCAGATTATATGTTATTTAAATGGCTTATCGAGAAGCTAGATGTTTAAAGAACGTTTAATAAGTGTCGTAATCTGTTTTGTAAATAATTACTTTAAAAAATATATATATTTCTGTGGAATACTAAGGTGTCTTTCTAAACAAAATATCTTTACTATTATTAATGCAAAATGCTTGTCTGTTACGCTTTCACACTTTTCCAAGTCAATTGATAATCATATGTTTTGCATACACGTTTTCAGGGGTACAAAAAAGGGGCATAGGATAGGATAGATTCATTGAGGAGAAAATGTATTGTTCCCGTGGGATAGAACAGATCTTCATCAAGGCGAGTGGAGTCGCGAGAAAACACTAGTTTAATATAAATTATATACTTTCAGAGGCAACGTCTCGAGCAGCAAAACTCGGTCATCAACAAGTACTCTGGCTTTTTGGACCCAACCACGAGTTAACAGAGGTTGGAGCAATGAATATTTTCATGGTTTCCATCAATGAACAAGGAGGTAAGAGCATCCGATGCATCGTATATTATTGTATTGTATCATTTCTGAGAAGCATCAGAAAAAATATTTTTGGTATATTTCGATTGGGCTGTTTATATTATTTCTTTTTATCTATTGAACTGTACACATACTATTTCATGTTGTTTCAAGTGTTCATACATCATGACGGTAATGTTGTTTTTCATGTAATTGAAATAATATACAATAATACAGTTTATAACTGGATATCCCTGTAAGTATAGCCGATATTGTCTCGTTATCTGGTTCGACGTCGACGCTTTGACCCTTTGACCGGTAAATTCTTGTCTCGTATCTGAGGCAACAATTGGGGTCAGTAACATCACTTTAGCGTTTTTTTTTTAATACAAATATTTCTGTTTAACTTCGTGTTGTATAATAATATATTTCTACAGATAAACAATTGAGTACGCCACCATTGAACGGGCTCATACTGCCCGGCGTTACGCGACGTTCTATCATTGAACTAGCTAGCGAATGGGAAGATATCGTCGTTAAGGAAGAAGTCATCACCATGGAAAGGGTCATAGAGCTCAATAAACAAGGCAGGGTAAGTTTTTTTTAATGGGTACTTTTTAGTCTAATATTTTCTAGAGGTAGGTAGTTGTATAATATTGTAGTGATTTATTTGAATACGTGAACTATTTGCCTTTCAGTTACTTGAAATGTTTGGCGCCGGTACAGCGGTGATTATAAGTCCGATAAGCAGGGTCGGGTTTCTCGATCACAATATTCATATACCGACGATGAAGCAAGCTCAGCCAGTTTACCAACGCGTGAAAGACACATTGTTGGCGATTCAATACGGCCATATAGAACATCCGTATGCGAAAGTTATATCATAGTGGTAATCGCGGGATTGACCCGAAAATGTGTGCAAAAATATAAAAAAAAAAAACTTTATAAATTTAGTGAAAGACACTGTGAACGAAAATTACTGTTAAAATGCTAATACGAGACGTATATGAAGCAACTATCAGAAGACTTACTACAGTGACTAAAAGTGCGAACGATAACTTATGATAACTTTAATTATAAATATACGTTAAGGTTACATCGGACATAGGTAATACGTAGTGTAATTGTAATACATCTTGTTGTTGTGATTTGTTACAGAATTAATTATCGCAAGCGGTTTTTCAATATAAATACTTTTATTTATTTTTTTTAACAGCCGCGTACTGTAGCCATATGTAAGTTAAACTTAATTTGTTTGTGTCGGGATTACATTTTAATTGTTAGAAACGTTGAAATATTGTTAAAGCGTAGAATAAAAATGTATCAAAATATAAAATGCTGTACAGCGTCTGTATATAATATACATTTTATATAGTATAGATGTTTGAAACATATGTAATTATATATTTCTGTGTGCCGCTGCCTTTTATACTGAAACGAGTTAAGTTAACCCCTGGACTGTCCAAAACTATCTAGGTTTAAATTCTATACAAACGAATGTAGTAGACCTCATGAGGCACTGATGAACAGGCTGTTGGTAGCATAAGCTTAAAAAAAATACGTGATTTACTACAAAGCTTTGAAAAATAAATGATGTATTGTAAAGTTATAATTTTTTAGTAAAATATATTTTTAAATAATATTTTTATTTGTACGAACTTTTTTGACTAAACCATGAAATTCACAATGTACGATGTCGTGAAAAAAAAAACATAATCCTCCCTTTGGAGATCTGGGTCTTAAAAAATCAGCCGAGGGGTTAATGATGTGATATTACCGTGTAATTAACTGTAACGAATAAATAATGTAAGCTTATTCTTGACTTGATAAATAAAAATTAATTAATATATTTGCCTAATGTAGTGAATATTTTTAATTAGGTATATTATTCAATATGTAAATACGTAGACAGTTGAAAGTATTCAATTACACTTGAATTAATTTATATATGATTAGTTAATATCGAGTCAAGAATAGATTCAAATAATTATAATAGTTTTTAGTGTGTTTGTTTTCTAGTCTAAGGTAAGAATCTGTTTGAAGCGGAAAATACTTATAAATATAGAGTTGTTAAAAGTTGAATTGTTTAGTTTTTATTTAATATCTCATCACCCATTTAATATGTAGTAGGTTGGTAAAGAGGCCGCTTCGTGACGTACGGATGTAATAACCATATTCACACACGATGTATTATAATTTATAACGATATATCGATTGAAGTGATTTATAGTCGCTGAAATTATTCCTTCCGGGTTTATAAATTTAAAAAAGATTAGATAACATAAATATGCACCGGAAGAAGTAAACAAATTGCCACTTAATGCGTTTTATTATTTAAAATACGTATTTGATAATCAGTTTACATTGGTAATAAATGACTCGTACAAGAATGTTTTTTTTTATTGTATTAAAGGGTGTGGTGCCATGCCACCATTATTGGAAGGCATATATTAACTGCACACATAAAATAAATTGTTATTCATCTTCATCCGGCAAAGGTGTAGCCAAAATGCCGTTACAGACGCCAACGCCACGCAAATCCTTATTTACTGTTAAGCAGTACTCTTGCCTTTCTACCTCATTCCGGACACATTCCACAATAACTTAGTAAACCTCCTCTAACCTGTTACACTCAGTGCACAGAGGTGATTGTATTTTTTTCATTAAACTGGCAAATTTATTAAGTGGAAAATCTGAGAATAATTTGTATATGAAGGGGTTTTTTATATTAACAACAATAAATCACACCGATATAACATTAAGTGTGGAACAAAATTCATAAGAAATATAAATAACCCCAGAGTATTAAACGTGTAAAATAGATCAAACCGACACATACTAGGTACGATATAAAATACTACATATTTCCATAGAAGTAAAACTGACAACAATACGAATACAAAAGTCCGTGAATGTTTTAATGAAGCTAATTTATAAAAACACACACACACACTATATATATATATATATATTTTTTTTTTTTAAGTGTTATTCAGTTCCGACAAATATTACATGAATATATTGATTAACTCTATAGTATGTATAGTTTATGTTTTCAAACTATTCTAATTAATTATATTTAATGATTGAACTAGAGTGTTACACGCCGATGAGCGTAACCGCATAACACATACTCGAATTATAAAATATATTTCACTTGTTTGTTGCTTCGCGTGCATAATTAATGTGAAAATGACGTAAACGATAATTTTCAGCGAAATAAAACGTAGAATTGATGAGTTCAATTTATTTTGGTAATAGCTCATAAATATGTACATATATTGTATGTTTCGTCCAGACTATTTAGAATATAGGTAACACTATTCTGGCGGTAAAGGTAGATCTTCGTCGAAATCGTCGACATGTTTCTTATTATTTTCATTACGGTGTGCGAATCGACCGACGGGCTGAAGACCACCTTGACTTGATATTGACTCAGTTGGATACCTGTTGTTTAAATACACACCGTTACATGTACATAGTTGAAAAAAAAGTAATTTTAATTTTGCATTATTAATCCGACAATTTAATTTTTATAATTATTAAAAAGGTATATAATTAACGTGGTGGTATAATAAATATCAATTCGAATATGTTTCACGTCGTACGTCTGGTACATAGTATAGTTGATTTATGTTCCTACGTATCATTTGGTAACTAAGAAGGCTTACGTTATGTAACTTAATTAAATTTAAAATTGATATCTGACTAATCCCTAGCCGCTGTAAAATAATAAGTCAGTTAAAACAGACAAATACACCGAGATAGTAGAGGAGCTCCATGTTATGAATCCACTAATATGTATATTTGTAATACATATGCTTCATAATTACCCAACATTTATTTAATATATACCGTCAAGGTGAAAATGTCTTTCACAGACTTTTACAATATCTTATTGTGTATATCCTGACAAAGACATGTATCCATGCACAGTTAATAGTAAGAGGTTTAGCATCGACTAATTATGCTCGGGGTTTATTTGAGTTATGTATGCATTCGATAAGAAAGAAGAAAAGTATGTAAAATTGTAATACAAAAAATTATAACCTCTAACGAGTCTATGACAAGATATAAAATTGAGAATCATCATTGGACAGAATTATTTTCGACCATAGGTTAAGAAGATGAATTAAGCGTTCAAAGTTACATACATATAAACACCACTATTTTAGATATAGAAATCATAACCTCTTGAATATTTCAAACGAGCAATCTACTGCCGCAAACTAGTTGTTTTCACATATGTTTAATAATAGGGTGTAAAAGGTATGAATTATAAGCAAATATCAGAATTTAATGAACTTTATTGTTGTCGTGTAGACAGAAAAAAATATGGCACACTTTAAATGCATAGTCATGGGCGAGTTCATTTGTTTACGCAATAATGTTGTCTATTCAAAATGAGATACTTACCATTAGAATAGCTTAGTGTTCCAAACAAATAAAAAAAACATTTATCATATATATGAGTCACCTTTTTACCTTGTTTTTTTTTCATGTATTGTACATGTAGTAGGCTGGTACATAATTTGACGTGGTCAGTGTAACTATCCGTTTACAATAAATTCGATGGTAAAGAACACTTGAGAAATGTTCTCGTTTCGCTCTTATTATTAACCGAGTAGCAACTACAGATCTATAGATATTTCGGTGTTGTCAAATTCCATCAACATTGGTGGAAAATTAATATTGTATTTTTTAATGATATTAATAAATATTACTAAAATCATTTATAGCCTATCGATTGCTCATATATGCTTACATGAATTGCCCAAACATTTACCAAATTATATTATACTTCCTGTATATATAACATTTAATTACAATTAATAAATGCAACATTCAATGAAACCTCTTTCTTGATTTGTGTATTTTTTTTTCAATTAATTACAAGATGTTATTCCTCGAATAAAACTCGTATATTTATTTTAAAACAACATTCAAACTGGTTTAAATTTTTAAATGGAAACTTTCTAAGAGAATGTAAACAATAATTTCAATGCATATTGTCCCTTATATCTGCCAATTTATTTGTTATTCAGTAGGTATATTCAGTGCGTACTTTATTATACACTAAGATTTTAACTGTACTGGCTGTTCAATTTATATCATTTATTACACACGATAAGACTTCCACTATGTACTACCTGCCTAAACAATAAAGAGTTTCCTTCTTAAATACATTCTACATTATATTAACCTATTTAATTTAGTACTTATTAGCAGTAGAGAATAAATACGTACATAGAAGACAATGTTGCGCTCCCATCTCTACGACCGTCTCCGGAATGTCTAGACGCAGTTGTAGATGGCGGCTGAGCAATACTATCGTTTCGGGAACCAACTTTATTGTGAACGAAAAAGAAAACTCATTAAATCTATACATGTATATAAATATGTATAGCTGTTCATTGGTCTGGCTAAAATTCAGAAATGGTTTGACCCTTTTTAATATGTTTTTGTTTAGTTCGCTTTGATAAAGGGATGGTTTAATAACAATAATAAAGGAAATCCTAAAGAAAACTAAATAATAAAATAAATAAAATTGGTAAGTTAGTACGAAAAATCATCAAACCGAAGTGCTACACAAAACTGTCGTTTGCCATCTGTCTGCCATCGCTTCTCTGGATTACTTTTAATAGACGTTCGTGACACAGTGTTTATACACATATATACTCTTTGGTGAATTTAGGTGCATTTTGCGATTACTTATTTTCATTTGTCATCTGTAATTATAATTAACGACACAATTTAGCGTAACTCGAGGACTCAATTTACGTACATTCTTTCCAACAAGAACCGAAAACACTTGTAAGTACAATATAAGGATCGACATGTCTGAGGATATTTTCCATCGTGTGTACTGTTACACGACTGCAGATATTTATAATGGTACATTGATCTTGATAGAAGATATGTCGACGGATAAACCATTGTCGTGTTTGTGGATAATAACGCCCAGTCGTCCCATGCACTATGCATTTAACCACGAGTTACAAAGAGAACAACAATACGACGCCGAAGTATTAGCCAAAGCAGTTCGTAGTAGTACAAATGTTTCCCAATTAAATCAGTGGAATTAAGTGACCTTGCAACATCGCAATGGTAAAGATTCTACAGGTATGCTTCAATTGATAGCTTGAGACGAATGCACGATGTGGACACAAAGACGTTGAAAGAACTTGGTGACAACCAAAACATTTTTAGTAGAGCTATGATTCTGATGTTGAACTGTAACTAAAAAAAATCCAGGATGAAAACCAATGCTGTTGTGTACCAAAATACCGTCTTAAAAAAGATAGTGGAACCTCTTTCCCAAACAATATTCGAACATTGATTCTGGACATTCCAGTAAGATTCCTCTCCAGCTCGTAAGACAGGTAGCACGCAAAACTGCTATTATTTAAAAGTTTAAACAATTATTTAAAAGTTTTTAACCGAATTTATGGCCCGACTAGGTATATACGCACCGAAGAAAAAAACATAGTTTATCAGTAAGCTTCAAATTAATCAACTGTATTCATGTACATAAAAGACATTGGATTCATTTGAAATTATTAGCAGGATACATTTAATATCCAAATTAAATTCAAACACTATAAGATATTATAGCCAGTATTATTGATCTCCATGAATTGAGGATGAAAGGTTAATATTAATACAGTTTCAATTAGCATTAATTGTATCAAATTAATGCTATAAAACAAAAAATAGAAAGGTGAATCGCTTTTGGAATTTATAGCGAGACTTAAGAACACCAATTCATTTTACATACAGATAGATTTTTATATATAAAAATTGTACGTGATACGACGTACTCAGTGTATGTCATCTAGTATACAAATATTTTGCCATTGAACTCGCTATTCAAAAATATATCCTTGTAAAACAGCTAAGTATACTAAAATATATTTTTTTAATATTTTATAGGTAAACGTTTTTGACCACAACTTCATCTGATATTAAATGATAATGTGGTATAAGATGGTAACTCGCTTAACCTAGAGGGAGACTGGCTCTCAAGTGTAGCTGCCGGAACACACCAAAAGGTGCTTGGCGACAGATTTTCAACTTGAGGGTGGTAGCTAGCTAGACGGAATTAGGAAAAGCCCTACCACCATGCTATGGTTTCATCACGATGTTGTCCTTCACCGAAAGCTCCGACTCGGTTGTTTGGATTCGAACTTACGTCCTTCGACGCTATGTCCGAACACACTACTGAACTGAACGGAGCCATCATCGCTTTAAAAATTATATAAGAATTTAAGGGAAAAATCACCAAAACAATAGTGGACTATTTTGGACAGCTAGTCTTTCAAGTATCAGAACTTGACATTTTTAATAACAATCACCCTTTGGTATACAACTTTCTTCAAAGCGATTGGGCCGAAGCTCTAAGTTTAAAGATCAGATTAAATACCATCTTATTATTATTTAAAAACAAAAGGTTTACCTGTCCTGGCCTAATGTCTACGATTGAAGGGATGTGACGTACAAAGAGAAGTTTTGCTAGTGGAAATAATACAAATAAAATATCTCCTAATTGCAATACAAAATTCTAGCATTATTTTATATCTATAAAAATCTATATATATATCATACGTTTTATATCTATACAAATTTACCTCTTATTTGATCGATTGGTGATTGGCTTGCTCCCGATGACCCACTACTTGCTGATGTTATAGATGACACTGAAATGTTTAAAAAATTACATATACAATAACATTTTATAATCAAATTTTAAGTAAAATGATAATAATTTTAATATCTGTTCAAAAATATGAACAGTAGGTAATGTAGCAATACTTCTAGTATATAACATTTTTACGTTAACAAATCATATGCTCTGTTGTTAACTTGCTTTACTGTGAAATTTTGTGTCAAAAAAAATAAGCATTTTGTAGGTGGTAGAGCTACGCTGAAGCTATTACTAGTTTCAGCATGAATGGGTCGGCTCGCCCGGGGTAGTACCACCCTCTCACAGAAATCCGACGTGAAGTAACAGTGCTTACACTGCCCACATATTTAAAAGGCCGGCAACGCACTTGCGACTCCCCTGGTGTTGCTAGTGTCTATGGACGGCGGTGATCACTTACCATCAGGTGACCCACCTGTTCGTTTGCCCCCTATAATATAAAAAAAAAAAATATTTTAATTTATTTCAATAAATCTCATATACCTCGCTCTTGTTGCTTAGCTCTGGCTTGAGCTCGCTTCAACTCGCGGGCCCATACACTAGTTTCTGAGAGCCCTTGATCCCCGCATAGTTTTGTTATTAATTTTAAACCTGAACAAGACCAAACTATTTAAATATACTTGCGTAACTGATGAATTCTCAGAAATGGTATACCAATATCGAATAATTATAATAACACCAAACATGAATACCAATCACAATAAAATTTAACAAGCGAATAATTGTTCCCTTAAGATCGATCTTGAACCCCATATTATTTTGTAAATGTAGCAGACTATATTATGGCAGTTTTCTTTTTTCGAACTAACTACATTTTTTTTGTTTTCGAACTGACTAAACTGTTGACCTGGCAATGCATGTACAGTTTCACCGGAATACAATATAGATAGCAGATACGAACTAGCACTGATATAGCAATTATATGGTGCGTATAACAGAATTACTGGCAACCAAAAGAACTCTTATATGGAAAAAATTTCACCAAGCTCATATAGATGAATTCTGATAATTACATTTACGAACTAGTTGTTCTAGGCTTACTATCTTTGGCCAGTTCGTCACAAGATCGAGTGAGACTGCGGTAAAAAGGGAATCCTATAAAAACTGGGTATACAGGTGACTTATCAAAAAAATTAACCTCTTCAGTAAAAAAGGATATTAAAAACGAGAACCGATTGTGGTTAAAACAGATATAGTTAATCAGTGTTTTATGCAACTCCTGAATACCAATTAAAATTATGAGAAATTATTTTTATAATCCTAACTAATACCTATTATAAATGCGAAAATGAGTTTGTTTATCACACTTTTACGGCTTAACTACTCAACTGATTCTCATGTAATTCCGTATATTGGTTGTTAGGAGTACAAAAAAAAGTACTATTGGCGAGTGATAAGTTAAATCTACAATAAAGCGACCATACATCAATAACTATATATCATACTCATCTTATGAGACCAGAAGTTCACCGGTAAGGACAGGTAGATAAACTAAAAATGCACGTGACTGAAATTCGTGTGACGCAATGTTCCAAAGTATGTAACGAAATAAAAAAATTATATACTTATATTTGTATCATTTTACAAATTGCAAACATCCATCATTCATTCGCAGACAAGAGCTTATACCAACTACCACGAGCTGAGATGCTCCCAGTAATGTGTCGCATGCACTCACATATACAAAATGAGTTAAATTCGGACTAAAGTTGAAAATAAAGAGGTATTGGAATTAAATACTCACACTGAATATTATCAGGGAAACGAACATTCATTTTCTTATACAAAGTGAGCGCCTCCTGGTAGCGACCACTCGAGCGGAGACACGCACCCATAAGTAAACCCCATTGCGGCTGTCATAATTAAATGTATAAGATATAAAAAGTCCAGTATCATGTAGAAATCAGAAAACAGTAAAGATAAGCCATTAATATTTATTAGTAGAAAAGAATCATGAGAAAGCGATTGCCATTCCTCATGAATTATCGACCAAATTTAGAGAAAGGAATTCATAAACTGAATAAGCTGCCATATGCCACTATTGCTATATATCGGAAGTTATTTTGCACTTCCTTCTGGAGTTAAAAGTAAAGTCCAATTAAATATATATGATGAACTTCTGCAGTGTTGTCTTTATCATTCAAACACTGTTATCCCTTGAAAATTCAACCTTCCCACCCATGACATGTACTGAACATCATACGTTAGTGGGCTGAAGACGTGCAGCGCGGCGATAGTATTGCAGTGCGACATCTGGAGAAGATTCACTTGCGAGCCACTCTAACGCGGAGAGTTCACAGGGCCAGATGGCTTCCACCTACAATAGAAAAATTATATACATTATTTGTGTCTATAGGCAACCGTTGGGTTTATTCTCAATTGTAACTACCGTAGTATACCGATGGGTGCCTGATGGTAAATGACTATCTTGAAGATGGCAGCGAGCTGACCGATCAATAGAAATTACTTTACTAACACATCCCTTTCATAGATGCACAGTTAGTTAGTAAGCAGAGTATAATAAAAAAAAACGACGACCATCGAGATGTCGACAATCCTTTGGTCGTTACCGCTGTCATGCTTTGCTCCGTAAATATCTCTTCACATTACGCTTAAATAACCCATTGTCATAAGAAAGAAGAAACATTTTGGCAAGGAGACTATTTACAGCTTGCATGATATGGCAAGGGTAAGACCTATCAAATGTTTTGTTTCATTTATAAAGAATAAAACTACAACTTGTAAGTCCATGGCATATGGTTCCGTCAAGAAAAGGTAAAACGGGAATAAGGTTGAAAAACTCATGAGAACACCCGTCCTGATATAGATTACACAAGCTCAATGAGATAATGTCATTGCGGAGCTTAAGTGGTAGGTACATTGAACTAAATAGCGTCTGCCTTGTTCACAATTTGGATAACCAATTTCGGCTATGTATCTTGTGTATCAGACGGTAAAGGAGTCCCAAGAGTCCAGAACTTCACCTATTCACTTGCTCTCCTATGTAAAAAGATTGGTTAAATTTAGTGACAAATTCTCAGGGCTCTTTTTTAATTCTTTCCGTTCGCAAAGAAGGCTTGATGTAAATGCATTCATAAATAGTGCTACCTTTTGCATAGCAGTGAGTATAACTTAAATATAACATATCAAATCCCTCGATAAGATCAAGAATTCTGCACTCATGCAGATGCATAAATTGTCGGAAAGTTTAGAAAAGTATCTAAACTGCCAAATCTAGTTGAACTATGTCGCATTTAAACTCCAGGACCTAACCATGCTTATGAACCACTTGCTTTAATGCTGCACTATGTATGACAAAAAATTGTTAATTAGTCAATTCTAACAAAATAGATGATTATGTATCAAAAAGTGATCCGATCGTAATTGCCTAAGTACTTCACCATGATTTCACACATTTTTCATACATTGTAGAGTTCGGAGATATTTCCTTGTGCCCTTTTTAATCCTATACCGTTGAGATATCATTGCATCTTCTTTCATACAATACAGCAAATCACCGCAGATTTTTTATCAACTTACAAATAAATAAAGACAAAGCAAATTTTACTTGACATAACCTTTAAGCCTCATAATCTCACGTATATTAGAATATTTCATAATCAATGTCTTACATCTTGATAATGGTGTTTAGCAGTTTGCGTGTCACCCATCTCACTGTGCAGCTGTGCAAGAGCGCACGTTACGCTCACATCCCAATTGCCGATCAAACTATACCTGGGATGAGAAATTAAATTATGTCAATATGGTGATTTTTTCCCCTTACATGTTATGATTTATTAATCGAAGCAATTAATTATATACTTACTTCGTATTATATAAGAGTGTCAGCTTCAAAATTTACAAATTTCTTTTTTGTATTCTATCTAGCCCATAAGAGTGACTGCACTTTACTTGGAGGCAAGTACAATGATACCCCAAAACAAAAGTCAAGCAAGAGATCCTTACAATCCATCGCCAGTCGTAACGAATTAAAAGAAATTTACCATTTACGTGTTTACCAGTGGGGTGAATATACTATACCCCTTAAATACTGGATATTTCGAGTGATCTTGGAACGCGGCACACCTGAACCTGCTATCATTTTGGGTGTTAAACCTGATGTATGACGGTCGCGATGCTATTGGACATGATTGTTGTGTCCTACTACATTTTGACAAATTCATTCAAGTTCATTGCTAGTTTTTGATGTGAAAACTTCTTCAGAAGCATTGAGCAGTAAACGAAAGTGAACCGTTGCTTTTGGGTCGGTGACGCTGAAACGGTTTTACTCTGTTCCATTCGATATGAAGCGTTTTCGGGCTACGCACTGAATCGTGTATAGTCGGCTCCAATCGTCGTCGACCACGTTCAATGTCTGACAAGGAGTGTATCATTTCAATAATTATGTTTTTATAATTATAATATGTATTATGTGTGTTTTTATACAATCCGTGTAGTATTTCAAGTGAATATCTTGTGTACATACATACTACTATAATTTTTTTACACATAAACATAAATAAATCGTAAGAACTTTATTGTCCATATAAGTATTTATAAGTTTTCATTTCTATCGTGTGGTCATAAGTATATGTCTAATTTTTGTAATCTAAGATAATACAAAGTCATTCGTAAGTCATAATATGATCCCATATTTCGTTAAAAAATGACTGTAGTATTATCATAGTTATGTAGAGACACGAGGTGTGCTACCAATGTTCGGCAGTAGAGGAGTCGGAGGCGCGAGACCGAGCGAGTCTCGCGAGACCGGCGGTGGCGAGCGCGCGTAGAGTTGGGCCCGCATTCGGTGCGCTCCGCAAACGCGTCCAGCGCGCCTCCTCCGCCTCCCCCGCGCCCGCACCGCCCTCACCCCCGCGCCCGCTACGCTCTAACGACAATGCTAACAACACATTCATTTACATTAGCACTATCATCAAAATTCATTAAACGGTTGGGAATGGCTTGGAGGCGACACATTGCACTTTTCAATGTCTAGCTTAAGTAATAACTATTGGTTTCGAATGTGAACAAAGTAGTGCCAACATACGGAAGGAGGCTGGCTAAGACTTTCTCTGTTATTCATCTGGCGAGCTACCACCCTCAAGGCGTCTATCAGCATGCATCTACATATGTTTTAAGACAGCTCCACTCGTAATCCAGACGTCGTGTAGTTTTAATATGTTACCATCTAAAACCATCCTACCATCAAAAAATATAAACTATATAACAAAACTGATCTAATTTAAATTATCATACACACCTAAGTCATGCATGGCAATGAGATCCGCGGGATCTAGATGCGTGGCGGCGGCAAGTTGGGCTGCAGCGTCCCTCCATGCAGTATTGGAGGATGGGGCGGAGGTGAGTGCCGACACGTCGCCGAGCGAGTTCCCTTCGGCAACGCGCGCGCTCGCTAACGCAGCACTCACTCGCGCCGCACATGAATAAGGGTCGTCTCGAGAAGCAGTTTCTGCTAATGTGCTAGCTTCAGACCAGTTGCCCATCTATATTATTATTAACGTTTAATCCAGCTCTGTCAATTATGAGGCTATAATAATAATTACACCATATGAAGAAACAAAAAACTATAACAGGCATAGTTTGTTTTCTTTTCTGATCTCTTAGCTCTGGTATGTACTGTGACAACACCGGAGCATAATCTGTTGCTAGGTTTTAAGCGAACACGTGGCAAGCCTTGCCTCACGATTATTGGCTCCGACACGCGAGTCCCCGCCACGTCGTGCTACTATTGGCGAAAATACCGTAATGGCCATAGTAGTACGAGAAACACTCGAATAGAATCTCCCGGCGGTTTAACGAACTCCGACAAAAAAATTAGTTATCGCGAAAAGCCCTCTCGTGTGCTACAATAGTAAACACAAGCAAGCACCCAGCACCTGAGAAAATTCAGTATTGAGGACATCTCAGCCAGCAGTCGATGGCGCCCTAGGCGGACCAGCATCGAAATCTGATATCGTGAAGGCACCGTATTTTCCTCCGGTACAAATCAAATAAGACGTTATAAAAATGGAACTCACCGCGTAAGCGACAAAAGCAGCATCAGCGTTAGCTTCAGCGCGTAATACGCGGTCGTCAGGGTGCGCTCTGGCCACCGCCTTCAGCCGCTGCAGCGCTCGCTGACCGGCCGCGACAGCCGGTGCACGCAACGCCCGCAATCCTGCAAGCGCTCCGCCCAGCTCAAGTCGTGCGCCCGCTGCCCCACCGCTATAACCGCGCAACGCCTCTACACACCACGACATTCCTCTGTAAAAAACAAATATAATAACACTATTTCTGACGATTTCATTAGTATATCGTATGTACGTTTTTCTCGTCAACATAACAACATAGTTAAAAAAACCACTTCAATCGAAGACCATCCAATCGTCAAGTTCTTAAGATCTCCTATCCTTTAATTATAGCACTTACAATTACGCAGTATTAAACATTTCAAAGTATAAACAACTTGTATTCATTTGATACACATTTAACTTATACAAGTTCATAACCAACATAACATTGGTAAAAATCCAGTTTTTGAATAAAGTAATTAAGCATACCAATTAATTACTTTTACTAAACTTTGCAATCTCATTAAAAACCACTTATAAATAAACTTACAAGGATACGAGATCCGCCGATTATGTAAAATTGTACGATTACTTATTTAATCAGAGATATTTGTTTTTATAAGTTTTTATTTATGAAAGAATTTTTATTATCTACTCAATAAATTAGCTTTTTACAAGAGCTACCAAGTAAAATCGTGTATATACCCGTTTAAATACCTACGGGTGAGAATTAGCGTAGAAAAAGTATACAAAGCAATAATTCAACATTAACGTGTTTTTAGTTCGCTGCGCGTTGGTTGCAATATACAGCACTAGCTCAAGCCGAGATCCCACCCACACGGGTGAATGGCTTATGTACTCCCCTTAGTAGTTCGGTGGAGCTGTCAAAGTCCTATAGGCTAACAGCGTAGGTCAGTTAGAAAAAATAAAGTAGCGTGTTCAATCATCACGTCGATCGTCACAGTTTCGAATCCTAATACAATTAGCTTTCAATGAAAGTTCTTTCTAGTTCTAGTTCTTTCTACTAACTGCTTAACTGGCTACAACCTTCTAAATGAAAATCTGTTCCCAAGCACAGTAAATGTGTTCAGACAAGTGCACTTACCGACTTACGAGCCAGTCCCAGGTTTAGAATTCAAAATTTATAATAACATCACGATAAGCCTTAGACATTTTATATAATAGCTACACAATATAAAATTGTATCATTTTTTGAAAAAAAAAAAAAAATTGTGATAGAGGCACTTTTTTTGTACCGAACTAATTTCTATAAAGTAATTTATAGCAAACAGAAATAAAGACGAAAAAACGTAACGACTATAAATAATAAAGGGGTAACATTATGAAGCATAAAAATATATGTATGGTAGTGCTAATTTCGACGAAATTTTGATAGCTATACCTTGAAACTCGTTGTTCATACGAATAACAGATTTTTGTTACATCTTCTTATTTTGATACATATTCGATATTCATAATATGAAATAATAATTTTGTTGTTTTCAGTGAAAAATTACAGTTGTCTTAATATAGCATAAAGTAATCATGTTGCTTGTCACTGTTATATCACAGTTGGGGCATTTCACGTAAAACGGACAACAAGAAAGGGTAAGGTTCGGAAATTCGTTCATATTCAGCCAAATGGGACTTCTTGTAGGTATGAATATGAATAGACCTCATTTTTTACCATGTTTATTGTCAAGTTATGGCCTTCTAAGAAAAAGTCATATTTGAAATTCGGATTTTTTGGAAAGTAGTTTTTCGAAGGGAAAATATTTACAATAAAGTATTAAACGTAGCGATTTTCATGGAAATTAGTTGCTCCATTTAAAAATAAAATGTATCTTTAAAAAAGTGTTAAAAACCGGAAGTAACCTTTCAGATCAGAATTTTTGTTCCTTGAACGATCGGTTTCTAATTCTTCTTTATTTCAAAATATAACTTAAAGTAAATATATATTACAATTTTTAAAATGGGTTCGGCATTAGTTACGAAGATAGAACGATTAATGTACCTACACATTGCATTGCGCTGACGTCAAGTGCTTGCCTAAGTCAGTTGAGTTGCCAGATATTGTATTAAAATGCAGCGATATTAACATGTATCATCCTATTTAAGCGTATGTAGTTTCTAACAATGATTTAGGGTAGGTATAATTGAAATAAATATAGTATAAATTAATAAGTATACATTTGAATATAAATATTGTTAGAAAGTAGTAAAAAATAATTTTGTAACAAGGAAAGGGGTGGGGTGATATGTGGCGATTAACAATAACATTGAGCAAAGGTGGGTTACGGCGGTAACAAATAGACTGTAACTGAAATAATTTCAATACAAATTACGAAATGAAATCTATATTTAGTTCTTATTCTACTTTGATTATAAACAATCTTCAATAAATGTATAATCAAAATAATAATTATTTTCACTGTATTACAGGATCTCTTTTTTTCCTAGTGACATGTATCAATGCAATGAACTTAGTTAATTTAATTGCATTAATTTTAGTAATTTTAAATTTCCATACATGTAACTGGCATGGGTTGTGATTTTATAACTTGATGTATAATCTTTAAAACTTAAAATGTTACAGAGTACCCAGAGTCGTCATCTCTAGCGGTGGGCTTAGTGAGAGCGGCGGCTGCGAGAGAGAGACAGCGCTCGGCGACGGCGGCCGCGCGACGCGACCAGCGCGACAACCGGTCCCCTCGTACCACGTCGCGGATCACGCACTCGTACGCATCGTTCTCCTGAACATATATTACAACTTAACTATGCATTTTGCACAATGATATACAACAATGAATATTTATGTTCCTCAGCAAAGTATATTTACCGATCTGCTTGGGTTTTGTTATAGAAAATCTCCGAAAACAAGTTATAAAATTTTTCTATATATATCGCATATTCACATCTCTCATACTCCTCCCAACATTTGTATTATAAACATAAATATTAGTACATATAAGTGACTAATAAACTGATTTCTATTAACGCATGGTAGTAATATATCAGATAAAATACGCCGTGCCATCTGAAACTACAGAATCTAAATAGCTGGCTACTTTTTTCTTATGCTTTATTATTACTACTGCTAATCACCTGGCTTACTGACATTATAGTTTAGTTATTTCTCTGTACATTCTAATTTTAATTAAATTACATAAATTGTTGTCGTATTTAAGGATAGTTAAGTAAAATTCCTTACGTCGTCTATAGTTATGTCATGATGAAACGTAGGTGGTTCGACATCCAGCATTGCATGAAAAGCTGCTTTACCACCTTCCGGATCATTCAGAGCAACTGAGCATAATACAAGATGAAGACCTAAAACGAAAACCAAATTAATTGTATTATTTTTCGTGTCGTAAAATATTAAATAGTCGTTTCGTAAAATTATCGTTGTTCATGCGTAATATGTTGTAGGCATGTAACTGGATCGTGAAGCTTATCCATGCCTTATAATTATTATGCACTATTTTTATTCTATAACACTGTGATCAACACGAATGTCCGTGTATTGGGATGTTAACTGTAAACTGTTATATAAGGGAATCAAGATAGAACTACTTATAAGAAAAGTAAAGAACAGAGCTTAAGAGAAATTATTTGCCGGGTGGTACGGCAAATGTATTTGAGTGGATCATGACCACCTAGCACATCCATCACAGTGACTCTATTTAGTTTGCAGTGTTTCAACTGGGAAGAGGCAGGAAGTCCAGCATCACAGCGACAACTGTCGATATAATTCTCGGTAATCGCTATTGTTTTTGGCTTAACTGTAAACTGTTTATATACTATTTTAAATTAAACTATTTATCAACTAGCTTCATAGTATGTTACATCGGTGCCAGATATTATCATTTCCAGCTAAAAATTGACTCTCAACGATTATTCATAGATTAAGGTTTAACGTGACTACCATTTTAGATCATATAATCATTTAACATTAGTTGAGATTGTGGTCAAAAGCTAACCTATAAAGAATAATAAAAAAAAAACATAACGCGCCAAAAAGTAACAGTTAAAATAAAAATAATTAAAAACGTTTTAACTCTATTTTGTTATTAGTAACAGTATATAAATTCAAGTGAAATAGTTTGTCTCACCTGTTTGAAAATCACCTTGTTCATGCATAATATGTTGAAAATTTGTAACCGCATCGCGAAACTTGCCCATGCGCACTAATAGTAAACCAATGTTGTGCATCACTTTCATTCTGCAAAGATACAACGAAGTAATATTTTATTTCCTAAAAGGAGATCAGTTTTATCAAAGTGAATATATTAAAACATATCCCCACTTATATACTTGAACACAATTCTAGAGTACATTGTTGCCAATAAATATCTCTATTGGAAATAATAAATTGTATTTATTAGCTACATGTTTCACCACTATTTCGATAATCACGATAGAACATAATCTTTCAAAATATGACACTACAATTCTTAATGAATACTATTATAATATAACTTGACTTATTGAAATATAACTTATCAATCGACGTACTGAAAATTTTAAATGCATAGGCAATTGAAACGCTGCGTAATCGGTGAAGCAGGGGACTGAAAACAATATTAGAGTTACAAGATTTATGAAAATGTTATTTTATACAGACATACCTCAAATCCTTTTCCGCTGTGGGCGTTTGATCTAACGCCATTCGATATAACTTTAAAGCTTTAGGATGTTCACCCATTTTGAAATATATATTTCCCATATTTACCTATAAATAACAAACAGGTATTATATACACGATACTGTACTACACTAGCTACGTACCTATGAGTTTATTGAATAGTATTTATTTTCGTCTCTTGATTTACTTTCGACTGATATTTTATAATTTTTTGAAGTACCTATACTATTGATCACGAAACTAATAATTTTCTAAATTACATATTCTATGTACAAAATTTGTTGTTCAAAAAACGTTGAAAATTAGTTTAACCATTGAGAAATATTTACATAAGAAATTTTCATTAAAATCCATCGAGCCGTTATCGAGTTAAATCCGGATAAACGAAAATATTAAATGTCATATTCGTGATCAGCGGCCTTTTGTAATAGTTAATTCAAATGTAGATATAGAATTTTAAAGATAATGTATATTAATATAGATACTACATTGCGTTGCGTTGTAGTACAATAACAAGGGTTTACCTTGAGTCGATTTGCGTGAGGAAACAATTTATTCCTGGTCAATAGCTGATAAGTGTTTAATGCTTCTGTGTACATTTCATTGAGCGCATACTGTCCAGCAAGATTGCACAGTACCTGATATCAAATAATAGTATGTAGAATTTACGCCGTCTCATTTACAGAAAGTAATAACAAAAATAATCATTATATTCTTTGCATTTTTGACTTATTTCAGCTCTTTGGCACTTAACGTACGATACCTAGTTAAATTACTTCATTGAGCCAATCAATTTCTTTTGTGGCTTGCTTACTGTATAGGGCAAGTAAATGATGTTTCTTTAGGTTCAATATCCAAGTAAATAAAGATTTTTTATCATTTAACACATCACTGTAAAGGTAATGAATGTTAAATGGTTTCTTTACTCAAAACTTTTACCATATATCCTATACAATATTGCAAAATTGTAAGATTGAGTGACCATGGTTAGTGTTTTGAGGAGTTGTTTGGACTGATAGCCGCCGCTGCATTCAACTATCGTGCAACCCGCCTGAAACTGAAATTTCATTCACACCACCTCATAAGTGGAGGTCTTTCAAAACCGTTACTAGTTACAAACCTTTAACAAACGAGCGTACACTTCTTTAAAAGGCCGGCAACGCATTTGCGACTCCCCTAGTATTGCTAGTGTCTATGGACGGCAATGATCACTTACCATCAGGTGACCCACCTGTTCGTTTGTCCCTTATAATATAAAAAGAAGAATAGCGAAGAATGGTAGATATTAGTAAAAACTTACGGCAAATGTTAGATCCAAATTGTGTGTATCACCCAGATTGGCCTGTTCTTGCATACGTATCAGTTGTCTTTCCAATGATGACGCTTCTTGAGCCTTTGCTAACGCCTAAAATGGACAATCAAAACTACACTGATATAATGAAAAATCAAAAACCGAATATATGTAATCCCTTCAAAACGGCAGCACTTATTTGGCTAATTATTTTTTTGTTGTGTTTGTATTTATCAGGATAAGGTTTGTGCGAAGAAATATGTTTAAAAAATAATACGAAAAAGTAAAACATTTGGGTTATAAAATATCCATAAAAAAGTGGATGAGTGAGCGAGACAGAAGACAGTTTATTTCATCACATTGTTGAAATGTGAACGGAAGATTTGGCTTCATTTTTTTTGTTTGTACACCCGTGCGAAGCCTGGACGAGCAACTAGTATGATTTATTAATATTAATGTATTATTTTTAATTTCTTATTACCTGTCCCAAGTCGTTCTCAGTTTTAGGAATAGCGTCATCGTCAGGGTCTGATCGTGCGCTCAATATACAAGACTCTTCGACTAACGCCACAATACGTGATTCCATTTGCTTTATTCTGTCTTCGATACTGTGTAATTAAAGTTCACTGGCATCAATTTGGATTAATCGGGTATTTTAGAACTATATGGGAGATGGTACTGTATCATTGTTGATTGGCAGACAAGCATACAGTTTACCTGATGTTAAGTTAGTAATATGGCCTATAAACTATATACAATCCAACCTCAAAAGATCGCAATTCTAGAGCCAAAAACAATAAGTTGCTATGCTTGAATATTAATTTTGGGAAAACTCCTGTGCCAGTGCATGATGCCAACATCTCTTCCACAAGAAGAGAGAAGAATTACGGTATATTTGGGTGTAACGGCAGCACTTCTATATCGAATCTTGCCCAAGTTCTACCATTCTTGACATACCATCATCCATGGAGCTAAAGAACTATACCTGAAAATTGTCTAGCAACTGATTTTTAAAAACGATTTCAACAAATTTGGTGTACTACATCTAGTAGTAACTCTAAGTCCATTACATTCCATTCCAAAAACCGTGGTGAATGCTTAAGGGCTGAAGGTATATTGAAGATAGCTATCATTCATTTATAAATACCGAGAGTAAACCTACAGATTGATAAGTAGGTACAAGATTGTACAATAAAATTATGTCAAAAGACGATGCCATTAAATGAATAAATAAAACAGATTTATATCCATGACAGATAAACACGAGTTCCTTTTTATATAAACACTTGAGAAAATTCATCAAAACGTAAGTGTGCAAAAAATTTACCAAGTTGCTTTGTCAGTTACCAACACGTACTTACTACAAAGATTTATTAAATAATACTAAGATTTATAAACTTGTGACAGTAACGAGGCTTAGTACCTGGCATCGTCTCGGGGAGGACGAGAGGCAGGTGCTCGTGGAGCAGAGCTGTAGCCAACCGCTCGCAACGCTGTCATAGGTCGAGCAGTTGCAGTGCCCGTACTTGTACGCAGCATCTGTTTCAATTTATTTGGGCGATGAGCATGTTGCATATACGTAGTTTTGACTTTACGTTACTGATTCAGTGTCAAATTATCTAGCTATAACAATTCGTGGTGAATAGTTAATGTAATAGTTTTACCTAGTGTTTCTTTGAAACATTTTTTAACTTTTCAGGGTTCTGCATACCTCCTACCATTTTTGTTTTCGAGTGTTTTTTCATGTGTTTAGCACGACCTGAATTATAAATGTAAATGTCCAATTTAATATGTTCATTCAATTGTCAGATATCCTAGCAGTGAAAAATGTATTAGACGGCAGGACGTGCAAATTAATTGGATAGTGATTTAGGTACATATATGTAGTGTGTACATATTTGTATGTTAAATAAGAAAATTTATCACAATACCCCTGTACCCATCCTGCTAGGAACTTTTTTCCCAATTCCAGCAGTTCTTAAAGTCTCTTGAAACGCTTCATCTTCTCTTAGGTTGCGAGTATCGAGTGCTGGTGCTACATCGTTGAATCCTGAATACAAATCGTCGTCTTCATCAAGAACCATAGCCGTACGAGGCTTCGAATCCGTACCGAGGCGGGATGCACTATAATATCGTGAACTCAACATGTTCCCAACAGCACTATAAATAATCAAATATTAATTATAAGTTGAAGTACGATAGAGTATAACTTTGAGAGCAATAAGGTTATTTGTTGTGACGCTGTTACCATGGTAACGGTTTCACAAAGCTATGATTAATTTTTTAATTAGGTTATAAGTAATTTCATGATAAGGTCAAAAGAAATGTCATGTGTTTCATTGGTGTACAAATATATTCTGTAGGTGTAATACGAGAAACTTATCACTTTTTCAATGCATACTATAAACCTACCGCAACTCTGTTCACGTTACTTATAACCAAAGAAAACCACATCAGAGATAATGTAATTTCCTATTAGTAAAATAATTATTACAGTCAGACCAGTAGTTTCAGAGTTCCTATAAACAAGCGAAATATACCTCCTAGTAATTTTTTTTTTATTCTTTTGGGATTTCGTCATGCAATGACTATGTCACCCCAGTGATTTCCAAAAAACAAATATGTACCGAACTTAATCAATTTTTTTAAATTAAATACTAACAGATTGTAACGATTTCTAATGACAGACATGACCAGTTTGTAAAGCATTATTGTTTCCCAAGGTGTAGGTAGTAGGATGCAGTGACATGTTAACGTTATTTTGAAGTAGGTACCTAATAATATATGGGATTTATGATAGAACATGCACTGTCATAATGTGGAACCTAATCATCTTCTACCCTTGCATAGATCAAAATGTAATGACGGCTTATCTTTTATTACATACAAAGAACTACTCATTGGAATACATGCTTAACGAAGTCAAAGGTAATAACTATTTCAGGGTTCCAGATTTCGAATTTGTCAAGCCAAATACGTTGATTGTATGTAAGTATGCATATTAATTTAATTATCGCTCTTCAACTATTCTTTCCACATTTCACGACAATGTTCTTTTTAAGATAAAAAAGATCGATATAGCAAAAGGCGTACAATTCAAATGTATTTTTTGCGAAACTAGCCATTTTGTTGTTTCTATTACACTTATACGAGACGGTATACACTGCACAGATACATTTCTTATTTTTATCATTTAAATTCTCCGTTATAACCTTATATGCCATTGATGATGCTCGAACTCGTGAAGTACCTACATCACCTTAATTGTTGAGAGTGCACTCTTTTAATCTGAGAAAATAATATAGCACCCATCTTTCAAGAAATCAATATGTGATAGTGCCTTATTTGCAATTGCAATTAGTTATTTTATGTAGACGACCTCGATGTTAAATTTACCATAAATTTCTAATTACAGACTGACACTACTGCTTACTATCCTTAATCTAAGTTTCAGGTATTCGGTATCTTAACTCTGCCCTCCTAATACATTCTTATAATTTCATGTATGTCCGAATAAAAACTTTGAAAAACTGCATTTCGTAATGGACCGATATGATTCAAAAGACTAGAAACTGTGACAATCTGGTCATCCCATATTTCAGACTCGGTAAAACCAGTAACAGTTTTTTAGATAACAGTGTTAAGTTTTACATCAAAGTCCCAAAGCATATTACCGCTTTGGCGAACTGTTAGTTTAAACGCCATATCAAGAGGGTTTTGAAACCAAACGTCTATTACAAGGTAGATCAATATGTGAACGTGATGCCGTCTGGAATTGAAAACTCTCTCTGCGCATCTACTAAAATCTATTATAACGTTGAAATATTTTAAATGTATGTATATTAAAAAGATACACCCGATCGAGTTTACTTACCGGTTCTTCTCATGACTGGGTTGTTTTCTGAATCGGTGTTAATTTTGACGTTCATATAAGCGCCTAAAGTGAATTAAATAATTAGGTTGATTTTCTATCAATACCCAGTTCATATACAGTGTAGTGATTATACTAAACTGGTATTTAAAAACAAATGTAAACAAATATTTATTATAGAGTCTGTATGTATAAAATGTATGAGGGGTGTATGATTATGTATAAAAAATGTATGAGGGGTGTATGGTTATGAAAAAAAAATGTATGAAGGGTGTATGATTATGTATAAATAAAAGAAAAAACGTTTCACATTTTATATTTATTACATGATCACTAAGTTCATTACATTCAAGGTCCGCCTCATTGATTTCACACCGATCCAACGATTTATTATAAAACCATACATGTATAGCCAAATTAATAAGACTGACTAAAGAAATGACATCACATTCTTAAACAATCAAGAACCACTCTGTCGAACGAGAGCAGTGCTGATGGAAGACACTCAAATAAACCGTTTCACTTCACACAAAAACAAAATAGCTAGAATTAAAGTAACATAAAACTTATCTTAACTTAATACTAAATATAAGACAATACAAAAAAAAAAAGATGGATTATATAATATGAATTCGTTGTAAATTCCTACTCCTGACTGAATCATTTGTTGCCCCCCACTTACGACATTCAAAAGGTCTGATATAAAAATAAACTTATTTCGAAAACTTTTTTTTATACTCATCGAAAGCATGATAATGATCTCATCTATGTACAGTTTCAAGTGTTTCTTTTTTTAATTTTTTCTTATTATTATCTGTATAAAAAAAATGTAATGAGTAACAACAAGAAATGAAACGTGACCCCAAACAGACTAGTATGAAATGCAAAGTATTAATAATATTTTTTGTACAATTTTCACTTATCATTAGGATAACACCATATAAAAATTAATTGAAAAGTTTTTTTAACGTGGATATGACTTAGATGTTAACAATCCGTAATTAATTAATTAGTAAATTCAATGTTTTATATAATTTTATTTACACACGATTAACAAATACACTGACAGACTAACAGACTCTTGTACTAGTTAGGTGCGATTTCGGCACCATTCGACAACTAAACGGCATTTGTTAAAAATATATTATGGCATTATTTCTTTTCAGTCGATACATATTATACTTTTCATACTTGTACAAATAAATTTATTTAAGGAAATAACTAACTAATTTGTTACTCCGTACGTTTTGAATTTTCTGCGCCTTGAAGAAATAAATTTACTCAAGACATTTTATTATTATCTTTCTATGTATGTGTGTATGAGAGAGAGAACGACAGCAAATAACATCAGTTGTGTAGTTCTTCTTCAGAAAAGTGAATTAAATATAGGCCATGCAAATCAAACCCTACATATCTTGGCTTTCTCATACATGGTATATGTATGGGGCCTTGCATTATAATCCCTTTTTGGTTCAAGTGATATTTAGTAACTTGTAAAGATTACAAGTCGAAATTTTAACATTAGAAAGCATAAACTACCAACTATATGTAATATTGTGAACAGATGGATTAAAAAACCATAGTAAGATACAACAATTACAACAATATAAAACATTAATAACATAGCAAATTTATTGGCCGATTTAATATAGGCATGTCCATATTATTTCATACATAGCGGAAGTAACAAAAATGACCTATTACTTTCCTTAAATAAATATTGATTCGCTATTTTATTCTGTGAATTATTTTCGCAACTAGATATTCCGTTTCTATAATTGACATATTATTACTAAATGTAAAAAAGTAATATAATAAAATTTGTAAAACGTCTTAGCTACCGTTTAGTTTTTCATAATATAATGAACAACATTTTACATTTCTTTTTAATACTTATAGGAGACACCGAGAAGTACTTGAGCAAATAACTCTTGATTCATACGGTAACAAAAATAATGAACTTTTTAAAATTCACGCAATTCAGAAATAAAACCGTATGAGGTTATTAATATTATTATTTATTTTCACTTAAATCATTTTATAGATAGTTTAAAAGCCTCTTCTCTTAAATTCTATATCACTTCGAATGCACAGTTTTACATATTATCAGCGGGCACCAGTTTGAATTAATTAATACTAGGGTTCTTTAAACATATTTCTAATAAACCAACCTCACGTCGTAATTATGTGTCGACCGGCACTAGAAAATAGTGCGGTGTAATGGAACACCACAATGGAATAAACGAAATGTACGTATCAACTGTTGCTAAGTTTTAATTTGTAATAAACAAAAATACAGTAAATATCGGTTAAGTAAATCGATCGACTAGTCCACCAATTTAAACGAATGCAAAGAACACGCTGTACTTGAAGCATTTTGGAAAACACAATACAGTATCCGTCTCTGTCACGCGCATAGACAAAGTGTCTCGTGTGTGAAAGAGGCAGATTTACTACGTTGCATATACACAGTGCAGCATTACATAAGAGTGATGTGTCACGTGCACTGCTTTAGATAACCGATTTGTAAAAAATCCGACTTGTATGGTATATGAAAACAAATTGGAGTCACTTCACATACCAAGGGACAGATATTTCATAATTTTTCCTTTCATATAGAGAAGATAAGTAAACGATGTATTTTTGTAGTGATTATTTTACATACAAAAAGGACAAATACAATCGAATTTGTTAAATATAATAAAAAAAATTACTAGTGAAAATAATTATTAGCGTAAATCGTATTACATGGCAATGTCGTAATAAAAGTGTTATCGCTGTTCCAACTTACTTACACGAGCGACACGAGCACAAATTTCGGCTTTCATTTAGAAGTAACGAACGTTTTAAAAAGTTTCACGGTGATCTCTACGTCACTGGACTTGTCAATATGTGCGTTTCTTTCAAGGAATCAAATAGTTATTCATAAACTATATCAATCATTAATTTGTTGTTAGGGTCACAGTGATCACAATTGACAGCACCGAATGTGTTGCTAATGTTTAAATAATTACATACTCAAACACATACATTAAAGTAACCATGCACAACTCGATGAGATATATATATGTATTTATATACTATAGACTTTTTATTTTAAAAATTTGTAAAGCAGTCAACCTTAATAACTAATATACTTATCGTTATTTTTTTAATTCCGTGTAGTAAATTTATTGTTTAACAAACGGGGCAAGAATAATCCTTAAATTTTGACGTGATAACGTTAATAAAATTGCTTATAAATCAATGAACGTCAGGCTATACGCACGAAAAAGCATGTCTCATTGTCACGTTCCGCCTGAACCGAGCGTGCAAGCGAGAACGCGGAACAAGCGATAGAGAGGTGCAATAGGCCTAAGCGTATCGGCTTGTGACGTATCTATCTCTCTTCCACTCCATCGGTAACTCAGTGATATCAATACAATTCAATTCATAAAAGTATGCAGTTTTTCATCAGTGTTTTCTTATGACGTTATCACGTAAAATTATCGTCTAGAAACTGACTTTACAGAGAACCATTTTTTTTTTTATTTTACTGTTATATAATTATCTTAATTTAAAGCGTTTATATCTTTTGAGACTCGGGTATTTTAATTCGATCACTGACCTGATTACCATGTCACGGAATTAAAAGGAAGTAGTTTAACATTTATTCGTTTTGAATGATCTCTCTCTGCAGCTAGATCTGTGTAGAGAAACGTGGACGTGGTAATTCGTAGACATCGCCGTGAACCGAACGAGCGATCGCCTTGATGCTAGCCGCTATGTCTTGTGGCTCCTCCTGCAACAAACGAATATCATTCATATTGATAACTATTAATAGTGTATAAAACTATTATAAGACCAGTCACGCTGTACGCATCTGTATGCTATGCTACGAAAGAGACAGACGTGAAAAAACTACACGTGGCAGAGATGCGAATGTTAAGATGCATGTGTGGTATAATTAGAATCAATAAAATTAAGAATAAGTATATTAGGGTGTACTAAATAAATCCACTTTTTTTTTCTTCAAATGACCGTAAAATTTTGTGAATGAATACTAAAACAGAGACTCCGTCAAGACCTGAGCCTTTAATATTGATGTTTAGAGGTAGTGAGTAAAATTTTGTCACTATCAGAGTAGATGTATAATTTTTGAAAGCATTACATTAACAATGGATGAAAAGATGAAGCAACGATGGCTTAGTTGGTGCGGACACAGCGTCGAAGGACGTAGGTTGGAATCCTAGCAACTGAGTCGGAGCTTTCGGTGAAGGAAAACATCGTGTTGAAACCATATCATGGTGGTAAGGCTTTTTCTAAGCCCGCCGCCCGTTAGCTACCACCCTCAAGTTGAAAAACTGTCGCCAAGCACCTGTTGGTGTGTTCTAGCATTAAATACCTATATAACCAATCTCCCTGTAAGTATAGAGTAACTACCATTTTAGACCACATTATCATTTAACGTTAGATGAGATTATGGTCAAACACTAACCTATAAAGAATAAAAAAAACGAAATCTATTTACCAGTCGCCAGTTACTTCTTGGTGAAAGTAACAAACTAATATTACACGAGCATTGTATAGCCCAGACTAGTAATGTTAAGTTACAGCAACATTTGTAGATTTTTTTATATTATACTATTGAAGATAACATATAGAACACAATAGAATCAAGAAAAATAAATGTATCAAATACTAATTTCAGATGCGGTAATTAAAATCCGCTTTTGATTTTTCTCATTAAGTAAATGTATATATTGTTTACTCTGGTGTTATTAGAAATAGCAAATAATAGTAACAATTGGACTTCACAATTATGTAATATTTTTGCCATTTCAAATCTTTAATTATTTTTTATTTATTTA
This sequence comes from Antheraea assamensis, assembly GCA_035772565.1. Taxonomy (NCBI): domain Eukaryota; kingdom Metazoa; phylum Arthropoda; class Insecta; order Lepidoptera; family Saturniidae; genus Antheraea; species Antheraea assamensis. The sequence continues at coordinate 7,012,651 of JAQQSE010000031.1, read as the reverse complement.
GGGCAACACCCTCAGACATACATTTAAGTAATATTGCAGAAAAATAAAAAAACGCACGCGGACAAAGTATGCAAATATTTTTAAGGCAGTTTTTACAATAAAATAGACAAATGATAGTTAACTACTAATTTTATATTAAAAATACAGCATTTCAATATAATTCTAAGTCTAAATATTATTTCAATCTAAACCATAAATTTAATCATAAGCTAGAAATAACTTTTTAATCGTTAAAAGAAATAACGAACACAAATTGATATAGCGATTTATTTCTATAATCGATTATAGCTACTATTCTAAACTACGGAATCGATGTCTTTATTAGAAAATTTAATAAAATGTATAAATGGAGTTTAATTATAGACCACCATAATCATGAAATGGAAATTCTAAGAAATTAAAGGGTAGATTTGAACAGATTTAGAAAAGGAAAAACAATATAACACCATACTAACATATTCATCATCCAAGTCCCGTAGCGAAGGGCGTCCGTTGGGGAACTTGGGCACGTTCATGGGTAATGAGCGAGCAAAGTCAGGAGCCGCGCCACCGCGTGCCCGGCTAATGTGAATGCCTTCATCATTGCTACCTTCTGGAATATACCATACGTTTACGTGAAAGTTTACTCCCATTTAGACAACCATTAAATATATATAATAATCTACCGTTTCACACTGCATCGTGGTAGTAGCGCATTACAGCCATTAACTACAACGTTCAAGTAGAAAATTTGTCACCGCCAAGCACCTGTCGTTGTGGCCCGGCAGCTGCACTTGAGAGTCAGCATCTCTAGGTTTAGCGTGTTTACCATTTCAGACCACATCGTCATTTAACATAAGATGAGATTGTGATCAAGCGCCAAAAATCAAAATTTTTTTATAGAAAAAGAGCATTTTTGCCCTAAACAAATCGGGTGACTGCCATAAGCGCGCTTTCCTTAGTAGTCCGGTGAATCTGTAGAGGCCAAAAGAGCCAACAGGGTATGTCAGTTCGAAAAAAATAAGCGTCTTTAACGCAATACTGCGATAACTGATAGAAGGATAAAGCTAGAGATCCTTCCATTTTGCAATATCTAGTTAATTAGTAAAAATGAAAAACAAAAGAAATCGCATGATAAAGAATTCTAAATTGAGTTACTGTCGGCTTGTCCACCACAAGCGGAGACGGATTAAGGCAATGTGTTGCTTGTAACAAATATGACTTAAGATGCCCAAAGTTTTGTATAAAGTAAAAAGACATTTTAAATTCACAATGTGAGCAAATTTAGGGATCACATAGAAAAAAAAGTCGTCCACTTGGAAGGTCCATACATATTGGACAGTTACACGAGTTATCTCTCAGAAACGCGGAGCCTGTAGCATTTGCTAATTGGACCCTAAATGGTATATGGCCGTGCTATATGGATCTTGGTCAATGAACATAACGCAATTATAATCAATATAGAAAACGATTTTGTTTCTTTTAACGAGCAAAATTAAAATCAAAGTAAATGAATCATTCTAAACAAAGTAACACAATCGAGTAAAAAGTTACTTTTCTTAATCCCAAAATTGTAAATAGAATATATCTAATAAGATTCTTATTTGCTATAGATAAATATTGTCACAATTAGTTACATTCATTTTGATTACAGTATATGTTTTTTTTCCTTATTGATAAGATATTATTATAGATACTCACGATCAGAATCATAATCGTCTTGATCCGAAAGGAAGTTATGATGCGAGTCGGCGCCTTCTAAATCGAAGAGATCTTCCGCTTCAAGCGAATCTTCTTCGGATGGTAAATGTCTATTAGTCTACCAACAAGAATACATACAATTATATATAACTTTTATTACAATAATTGGCATTATGACTGATTTTCAATTACTGTCCTATAATACTTTAGAATATACACTATTTCCAAAAAACATAATATTTTTGGAGAAAACGAAGATTTTTTTTACAAAATAAACGCAAATGTAATTTTACATTTAAAATGCGTGCCAAAACGCTTGCCCGTGTCATAACGTCTGCTTATGACGTCATGATATGGACAATATAAACAGCGAGCACATAACGAGTGAACTACAGAGTACTTTATGTCATAGATTAGAACTTAACGTGAACAAAGCAACAAATTAGTTATTTTGTGTTATAAATATGAATGATTATAAATGTATAATTAATTATAGTGTGTATAAGTGGTGTGCTGTTCCTCGGTGCATTAATACTTCAATAAAATATAATACTATAATATATATTATAAAAATATCAACAGCCCTAGTACAAAGTGACGTTTGCTGAAGCGTGACGTAATTCACTCGGATTGGTGTTCAACATAAGATGGACGATTGCTGTATTTTATAGTTTTATTTTATTAAATAAATTATCAATCTCAACCTGAATATAAAAATAAATACATTTTTCCTAACCTATATATACGGTTCTATGGGATAAACAGATTATTTTTGTAATTCGTGATTACTGTCATCATGCCAATTATAACAAAATTTTAAATCAATAATGCTTTGATATTTGTTTAAATCTATGTGGTTGTTATTTGTGAAATGTAAAAAACACTTAAAATGAACCTGTTCAAGGCTGTGTATCGTATCTCAGAAATTCGATCATCGAACATATCAAAATAGATCGTTTTTACCGATTAGGAAGTACTGTCAATATTTACTTCCTTTACCTTTCGACAATCTCGATTATAACAATGAATTTATCTAATGAACCAATTAAGATATCCTGTATGTATTTACATTTTATATCCTGCAAAGTACATCGTTCAATATTATAGTAGACAGTTAAATCACATAATCAAATAAATAAAATGTTACAAATTATAGTTTTATATAGCATTCATTATAGTATAGAATATACTAGAAATAAATAAGTATACTATTACAGAATAACTAGTGAAAAAAAATGATGATTTATTTATAAAGACTCTTAATTATAATATTTCAATAATAACCTGCAGCCACCATATTGCCTAAAATTCACTCAACAACTAAATCGCGTTTTTTCTTCCCTCAACCGTTTCATTTTGTTCAGTGAGTTGTCTCCCAGCGTCATCTTATCTCGTCTTTCTCTACTAACAGTGTATAGTGTCATGTTAAGCTATAAACCATTTCACAACAGAAATATTTTTGTTAAAATGTATTAAGCACATCATCAATACACGCATTACTTTACAGGTAACAGACAAGTTATCTTATATATATACAAATATATATATACATTTTTGTTTTAATCTATACTTGGTTTGGTCTGTCGAAAATTCCATGCCAGTGTCATGTAGATTTTTATCAAATCCAACAAATGAAAATATTTTTTTATTTAAATTTTACTCCCAAAGAGCTAATCTATGATATATACCTTAATTATATTCTGCGTTTTTTTGGCATCTTTTAATGAGGACAGTCTTCTTCTTTGGAGCGGAGGTAGCTGTGGTGAGAGCGGCTCATTATCCAAGCTAATATCGACTCTCCAATCGTTATCGACATTATTTTGCGTCTTATTTATAATACTGGAATCCATAATGGTGACATTTTAAAATGTACACAGTAATTAAAAGCACAGTTCACGTTAAAAAGTGTATTCAATTAATATTATTTTACATTCAAGTTAGCGCTTTCTAGGTTTGACTGTGTGTTCTTATAAATCTATGAATGTTTTTGTGTAAATGTATCTGATATTATGTTCCTGTTCGTTACTCCAATGACTCTACCAATATTAATTTGTTTTGGAATTCAATTTCTGGATAAAAATGTTCCTGTTATGCTGGAATAAATTAAGGTAATGGAACTTCCTGTCATACAAACAAGGGTGAAGTTAGTTGCTGGTAAAATAATAATATGTATATATTAAGCTATTGGGTATGCTTAGGGTAATTAACAAATAATTTTTTGTGTTTAAATTTGATGGAATGTTAGAAATATCTATTTTCCATCATTTATTTAGCAATATTGTATGACAATTTCACAAGACAGATACTCAAATTTAGTAAAAAGTTGTCATGTCTATGTACTGTGTTATCTGTGTAAAAGAAAAATATAATATAATAAATATAGTATGTTACAAAATAATTAATTTACCTAGCTAAGATTTTGTGGTCTCTTTGTGCCCTCTCTTTGTATGCCTCATATTCTGCATACTTTTGTTCTCGGAATTGTCTGACGGTCTCCTCGAGGGCTTCTAGTTCTGACTGTAGTGTTTGATTCATTTGTTTACTAAGTGTTCCGATCATTTGATGGCTTGGAGGCCACCTCTTATTATTTACTATGAAATTATTTGTATCAACATTTTCTTTCATTTCAATGTCATTTGTCACTTCTGGGACAAGTAGATTGAAAACTGGTGAAAAATTGGTTGATTTTTTTAAATTATTCACTCTCTCAGGAGTAGTCTGAAAGAAGCCAAGTAACAATGAAAGTAATGCACTTAAAGGTAATAGTAAGCAATAACCAAATTTTACGTTACTTCTTTAGTTTCGTTGTCTATTTTGTATATGTACTTAAGATTATTTGTTCTCATTTTATCTCATCAAGTTACTTCCTAAGCTTATGCTTGAACATACACATATCAAAATTACTATGATAATGAAGTCTTAGCCAAATATATAAATTTGCTATTTTAATGTCTCATTCTAGTATAATCACTTAGGTGATAAAGAGTTGCTCAGTATTTTTCAGTAAAAAAATTCTCAGGAATGAGAGACACTTATCTAGATAATCTTGGGAAGTAAAATACTAACTCCCTACTAACTCACAAGTATTGCTTACTCAACAGTCCCGAGATTGTTCTGCCTGTAAATATAGAAACCACTTTGGAACAACGATGACTTAGTTGATAGCCTGTTTCAATAACACATTTATCAACCTTGGGTAAAATTCTTGCAACTGAGTCGAAGCCTTTAGTTACTGTAACTATAACTTAAGATGAAAATCTGTCGTCAAGCACCAATTGAGGAGTTCAGGAAGCTGCACCGAAGCTCCACTCTCCTTATAGGTTTCGCGTGTTCACCATCTTAGACCACATTTTACATCAGATGAGTTATAGACAAAATGCATAAACCATTGAAGTATTAAAAAAAAAACAGAATTAGAATAGATAATCTTTCTAATATTAAATTATAATTACACAGGTTTCTACTCATTAGTAAGGCAAAATTATATTCAAAACAAAAATCTAGTTTTATTGAATTCATAATTGTTACTATTAATATGTTAAACAAATATATATTAACATTCTAACATATAAATATTAAAGGAAGCTCACTTGGACAGCCTTGGTAATAATGATATTGTTAGGTTCTTTTTTGTCTTGCGATATAGCATGTGTGACTTGCCCGCAAGCCAAACAGGTATGTATAGTCCAGCGACCTACTACTCTTGAACCCACCAGAGCTTGTTGGACCACTTGAATTTTCAGCATATTACCTGGGCATGACAGTAACTTCTGAAATAGAAAACAAGACAAATTAAGTTGTAGAATCAAAAGCATTAATTATTTAATGACAAACTGGAGTTTGTAGATATAGACAGTCCTGAGAATATTTTGATTTTACTCATTTAAATTCTTACATTTTTTGCTCTCTCAAGAATGAAATAGTCTTAACAGTTTAGCTTAGTTAATAGAATATAAATTAATCTGTTCATAAATAGGTCACATAGATATTATACATGAAGCCACATAGTTAGAATTGTTTATTTATATCACTTATTACTGTATTTGAAAGTAAAGTTTGCAAACTTCATTCGATTTCATATTAAAATAATATATATATTTTTTTTTTTTCATAATTTAATATGAACAGAATATCCAAGCACACTGTTAACATTCACAGTTGTGAATTCATAGCTAAATTGAATATGTTAGACAAAATATACAGGAAATTTAGGGAACATTTGTTGGTAATGTTTAATTTTGAAAGTGTATTTCATCATTCGGTAAATAAAAGGAATATTAATATATAAATTCTAATAACAACATAAAAACAACTTCGCATACATACGTTCTAGTAATATCAAAATGAAATATTTTTACTATTATTATACTGAGACTTAGAACACATAAAATTCAAGGTCTTTCGATATTTACGTAGAGGCTTTAAACACATCTAAATAATAATAGTAGAAACGAAAATAACATTGGTGTGATATAAACAAATAACCATAAACATAGTGAGTACATAATGTAAGCGTAAATATATGTCGGTGCAGAGCCGCACGCACGCTCATAAACTGCAAACAATATATACACATATATATATAAATGGCATAATGATACCGCATACGTGATTAGAACACATAATGTTTATGCTCTAATTCATATCTAAAGGACGAAAAAGACTAAAAATCAAGGCCGGTACATGTTTACTGACGGTACCTGGCTGAAAAATATATCTCTTTGTTCCGACGATGTGAGCCCCAAATTTTCAATGTCGATAATATCTTCATATTTCTCACATTCTAATGTTACATTCAAACATTTACAAACACAGATAGCCATTGTTTATGAAATATAATTTGCACTTCTTCAAAACAATACAAAAACACTCAAAAATTATAAGATTGTATGAACTGTACAGCAGTACTTTCATAAATAAATGCGACAAATGCGTAGGTATGTAAGTATAATATATATAGATAGATATCCAGATATTTTTATTTTTTATTCATACAAAATCACGTTCACAACTTCAACTGATTGTCTTATCAGTAGTTTCTCTTTCTCACAAATAGGTATCTTATATCTGCTTATACCGAGTGTGAAAGAAACAAAGTGTTTTAATGACTTCTCATAGAAAATAGTGAAGCGCATGATCCTTGGATGCGCGCAGCCGCACAATATAGACAAGTTAATTCGACTGTTGTTGAATAGGTATTCGATATTTATAGTGCCTAAGTTGTAAGTTTCAATGTAACACCTATTGTAGGCATATTCTTAAATAATAAAAAAGAAAAATATTTTTCATACAGATTGCACATATACGTATCTATTAATTAATAAGTTGCTTAATGGGGGCTGCCAGTTCAAAAAAAGTACACAATACTACCGTTTTGAGCCTACGCTATAAATGTCAACATTGTCACTTTGTCCTGCAAGCTTTAGTGTCACTTTCATAAGTGTCAAATAGCAGCAACCTCAAAATTCTAGGTATGAGGCAAGTGTGGTACGTGGCGATTAATTGTATTTTGTGATTTCGAAAACACTTTATTGCTCAGTGTGTATGATACTATACTGGTGTACGGAGCTTATATTGATTGCACACAGTAAAAAAAGTTACCGTGAATTTTGTGTGAATTTAATTTAAAATGTCTAAAAGAACTCAACCGAATTGGTCTCCGCCGGTTAGAAGAGATGATCGGCCAGTGTTAAAACTGTTCAACAGTTTGACTAGACAAAAGGAAATATTTATTCCAACATTTGGCAATCGTGTAAACTGGTATAGTTGTGGGCCGACTGTATACAACGCATCTCATATGGGGCATGCCAGGTAAATTTTAAATATAAAATGTGTTTGTGTATATATTAATTTAATGTATGTCTAGAAAGAAAAGAAAGAAAGAAAATACATTTATTTTCTTAAAATTAAAATAATAACATAACATATATAGAAAATAACAATATTATTATGGAATTTTATTGTATTCTTAAGGGAATACATATTACAAAAGTGTTAGGACAGGGCAATGTAATATTTTTCTATTAATTTCTATATTTAGAAAAGTATATCAATTCAATAGTTAACCTAAATATAATTTGTAATAAGGTAATCATAATTCTGCTAAGATATTATAATTGACTACCATTGCCTGTAATGGTATATATAAGTTGTATGTGGGAATGTAATTCATACATAATAAAATTTCATTTCGACATCATTGCTAAGTAATCTATATCATGAAGCCTGTCAATGTGAAAATAGAAATATCAGTAGTATGTAAGTAATTAAAACAACAGTTTATCTTTTTATGTAGCATTATCTTTTTATTACATACAGTTAGAACATGTGATGAAATAAAAGAAACCGATGTGTCATAAAAATTCCAATATTGCAATTGATTTGCATTTTAAAAGAGTGATCTTGTGAAAATGACTCATTTAGTTTATTCTTGATTTGAAATAAACAAGTTGTTATTGAAATGTGTGGATATTATTTATTTGCAATAATATTTTCTACAAAACTTATTTCATCCATTTGAGCTTCAATTGGATGATAATAAAAGTTTCTAAATCGCATATGTTTAATGTAATATGTTATTATAATTGATGTAAGGCTTTGTGTAAGCGATTTTGTGTACAGTTTGATATTATGATATTTTAACATGTGAAAGAGTATTTTGTTTAACATTATATTAATTTCAGATCATACATATCATTTGACATTCTAAGACGAGTACTTTCAAACTATTTTGGGTATGATGTACTGTACGCGATGAATATAACCGATGTTGATGATAAAATAATCAAAAGTGTGAGACAGAAATATTTGTATCAGAAATATTTGAAGGAACCAAGAAATTTAAATGATACGATAGACGATGCAATGTGTGTTATTAATTACTACGAGGAAGCAATAAAGAATAGTGGTGACCCAGATAAAAAATGCTTAATGCAAAAAACCTTAGACAAGTAAGTTTTGTAAAGATTGTAATATTTATACTATGCAGTTTTTAAATTTGTGAAATATCATTCTTACAGATATTGTTTAAAATTCTTTTTATTCTAAAATTGATGTATACATTAATTTTTATAACAATATAAGAAATATGTATTTGATTTAATAGATACATTTCATTTATAGAAAATGAAATAAAAAGTATACTAAGTTGTATATTAACAATAAGATATTATAATTGTTACAGATCATACATACTATGTCTTAAATTTTTATAATATAACACTTATAGTTGTTATTGTAATTTGATAATGGTAATTTGTAACAATGACATAGTAAAGAAATATATATTTGGTGTATGTATTTAAATTTTAAGAGTGAATAATATTAAGTGCTCTCCCTTTCACAGTTATTGTCTGTTGCATAATATATATATATATATAATTCATTGCATAAGAATAAGGTATTACATTATTATTTGTTGTAGTAATGATCACTACTAATTATAATATTATGAGATGAGATGTATTTGAATAATTATTTTTATTATGTTTCTTAAATTACTGGTATTGAAAATACAATTAATATTCCAGTATTGCTCCAGCAGTTCAGGTTCTAAAATCGGCTATAGAGTCAAAGGACGATGAGAAGATTAAGAAGGCAAGGTGTGATTTACTAGAAACTGCTAGAAGTCCATTATCAGATTGGTTAGATAGTAAATATGGCAACACAGTTACTGATAATGAAATCTTTATTGAATTACCTCGATATTGGGAGAATGAATTTCACAAAGACATGAAAGCACTTAATGTAAGTTGCATATTAAATTAGACTTATTGGATATCAATAACAAGTTTCTTCTATTCCTAACCCTTCATGCTTTTACTGATAGTTTCTTAATTTTAATGAATAAGTATTGTTATTATTGTTAAAGTGTTATTTATTAAGTTTCTGAGTGAAATAAATGTATACTAGGATATTATTTATTTTTATGGATTTCAAATCAATATTTTTTTATTCTATTTACTTGCATTGTAACAGTATAATGAAGTTGCATTATTTCTCCATATTACTTACGTTACACTTACAATATTATGTTGAAGTTTCAAACACTATTACATGCAACATAGTTTGTTTCTTGTACATATAATATCACCATTATTTTTAAAGGTCTTACCACCAGATGTTCTAACAAGAGTAAGTGAATATGTACCACAAATAATAAAATACATCGAAAAAATAATAGATAATAACCTGGCATATGAGTCAAATGGATCAGTTTATTTCAATGTCAGTGAATTTGATAGCAGAGAGAATCACCACTATGCTCGACTGGTTCCGGAAGCGTACGGTGATACTAAATCGTTATTAGAAGGAGAAGGTAAGCAATAAAAAAGTTTTATGTTAATATTATGTCATATAAAAACAATACCTTATCCAAGTTGCTAAGAAAGTTGTTTAACCTCTCAGATGATTTTTTAAGACCCAGTTCTCAAAATTGCGGATTGTGTGTTGAAGTTATACTTCTTTTGGCGCGTTAGAGAAAAATGATGAGAGTAAATTTTTACAAAACGCGCGCACACCGTCACGAAAAACCAACACACTGAAATTAGCTATAGTCAACATTTTATTCAAAAAAGTATGTATGTATTAAATACTTTATTTCTATTGTTAGTGTCGCTTTTTCTACAAACGTAGAATAAGGCGAAAGATACAATTTTTGAAAAGATTTTTATCTTGTTACGCCAAAGAAGTATAACTTCTAACACGTGTACATAAGTATGCACACTTTTTTTTTTATTCTTTTATTTCATGACATCATACATTTCGTGATTTAGAAAAAAAGTTCGTGAAATGAAAAAGTACATTTTACATAAAAAATGTAATTTTACATTAGTATATAATTTGTAATTATTCAGGTTTTTGTAATAACTCACTCATTTCAAATTGATGCCAGAAGATGTCCGCCAAGAAGGGACGATAAGATTATTTGCTAAAATCTGTACTGTTGTAGGTATCCTAACAGAGGATGTGAGTGAAAAACGTTCAGCAAATGATTTCGTTCTATGGAAACGCAGTAAGCCCGGTGAACCTTCGTGGCCCTCACCCTGGGGACTCGGACGACCGGGTTGGCATATAGAATGCTCTGCCATGGCTTCTGATGTCTTTGGATCCAAGTTAGACATTCATACAGGCGGAGTCGACCTTAAGTTTCCACATCATGATAATGAATTAGCTCAGAGTGAGGTATGTCGTATTGGTATTTTAATACTATATCTCTTAGTTTATTCTCTAAATATTTAATTTGATTACTACTTTTGCTACTTTGTTTGAAATATAAATCATATAGTCAGCTGAATTATTATTTTAAACTAGCTGACCCGGCGAACTTCGTAACGCCTAACAGTCGATTCTTTAATTTTTTTTTAATACTTATTCTGCTATTAGGGACCATCGTATAAATATTGACATTAATATTTATACGATACTAACGCACTCAATTGTTTTGCCTTCCCGGAACCTCTCCACTAACACTTAAACTTTATGCTATATAGTATTAAAGTTCAAATTGAATTTTAAGTATTATTACGAATCGTTTGTATGGGAGTATAGAAAAGTGTTGCTTTTAGACTTTTTCAGGATTTTTTTTTTTATTTTTCTCTCCGTAAGATCCATCTTCGTACTTCAAGGAATATTCTAAAAAAAGAATTAGTGAAATCGGTTCAGCTGTTCTCGAGATTTGCGCTTAGCAACACATTCAGCGATTCATGTTTATTTATTTATGTAGATGTTGCCATAAAGTTCTCCTTTGCTCCTATATGTCATCCATTACTCCTCACTATATATCTCTATTCCACTGCTTTCGAAATATTTTAACTGATATTAAGTAGTTGTTTCATTATATTGCTTAAATCTTTTATGATTCTGAAGTATGAAAAGATTGATCGGTTAAGGTAGCTCCTTTGTGCTCAGAATTTAGTTAATGTATTCTTGTAATTTCACGATAATGCAAAGAATCCAAAAGTAATTGTTTTTGGCATTATCATTCAGTGCACTAACTAATTCAATTTCTAGATTTCTAACTGAAGTACTAAATTATATCAAGTAAGAAGGTGAATTCAAATACTTCCTTTATACACAAAAATTTTGGTCTTTGTTAATCTCATAAACCATATTGGTTTTCCTTTTTATTAAATTGAATTAAAAGAAATTAGCCCAGGTTTTTAGAAGGGTGTACAAAAAAACATGGTACAATTTGATTACAGGCGCATTATGATGAACCGGGTTGGGTAAACTATTTCCTGCATGCCGGTCACCTTATGATCGCAGGTTGCAAAATGTCTAAATCATTGAAGAACTTCATCACCATCGGCGACGCACTGAAACGGCATACATCGCGACAACTGCGATTCGGTTTCCTTCTGCACGGCTGGAAGGAGACACTTGACTACTCAGATAACACTATGGATATGGCGATACAGATTGAAAAAATGTTTAATGTAAGTAATATTTTTTTTCAGTCTAGAGAATTATACCAGATTATAGAGACCATTATAGACGCCAACGAACAAGTATAGTCAAGTATAGTCGGAGCAAAAGGATGTGGTGTCCAGAGGTGAAACCAAATTACTATGCATAATGCGTTGACGCATGAAGCGATGATGACACAGTTGGTAGTATGTTCTGACTTAGCGTCGAAGGACATAGGTTCGAATACAAGCAACTGAGTCGGAGTTTTCGGTGAAAGAAGATATCGTAATGAAACCATAGCATGCTGGTAGGGCTTTGTCTAATTCTGCCTCCTACTATCTATCACTGTCGTCAAACACGTATAGATAGATATGTTATGGCAACTGCATTTCAGAGCGAGTTATTTAACATCCGTTCAGATTGTGCCTAAACGTTAAAACTTGTTTGAAAAAAAAAAGTATTTTTCGGTTTTCTTAAAATCTCGTTTGCAATTTGTTACCTACAAGGAGTAAAGTGATTAGAAACCTAGTCCGGTGGAACTGTGAAGGCCTTATTTGGCTGGCAGTGTAGGTCAGTTCGAAAAAAAAAAATGATTAGAAACCTTGTCAATATTTTCTGGGAACTTTAAACTGAGTACGCTAAATAGTTGAGTTATAGGAATATACATAATATGCAAGTATTCTCTTAGTTTTTATATATACTCATATCAATTTTCATTGCAGTTGGTTGAAGTGTACAAAAAGTTGATTCTATCTAATAAAGAAATATAGTAAAATGGACTACATAATAACCGCCTCTAAGAAATATTTCACAACATAAGTCGTGGTGGTCTAGTGGTTTGACCGATGGGATATCAATCTGCTGTTCTCAGGTTCGAACCCTGGCATGTACCAACGAATTTTTCGGAATTCGCGTACATTTATTAATTTAAATTGGTGGCACTAACGGTGAAGGAAAACATCGTGAGGAAACTTGAACCTGAGAAATGTTCTTGTTATAAGTACCACCCACTGTATATGTGAAAAATATAGAACTATGGATTTCTCGGAATTTTAAATCGTCAAAACGTCATTATGCCCATACCTTCCTTCGGGAAGAGGCCTACGGTCTTGCAGTGAGTTTCTTATATTCTGATAATGAAGAAACATTTGTGTGCTAGTTTTTATGGTGATCTGTTATACTATACTGAAGTTTGTCCATGTGAGTCAAATATATATATTATCACTATCACTACATATTATAAAACAAAGTCGCCCGCCGCGTCTGTCTGTCTGTTTGTATGTTCGCGATAAACTCAAAATTTACTCAACGGATTTGAATGCGGTTGCCACCAATAGATAGAGTAATTCACGGTGAAGTTTTAGGTATATAATTTGTCAAGGTTTTTTGTAAATTGGTTAAAATATAATGATAATTGTTGAAAGAATCGGAAAAAGTCAAGCCGCCTTTAAACGTTTCATGCATATAAGTATATATTTTTTTATTATTAGGGCAGGACAACGTTCGTCGGGCCTGCTATTTATATATATTATGTATATATGTGAATGTAATATTTCAAGGATGAAACGGCAAATTGGCTAACGGACATTTGGCAATTTTTACACGTTAGTTTCCAAAGAGTATATAGATAAGGCAGGTCTGTAGGAACGAATAATTTATAGTGGTTTTAAATAAAAATGGTTACGCAAACTAACCGCTAATTGTTGGTTGATAACTGTAATGTCAAGTCGTACGTTGTGCGCAAATAATCTGTATAAATAAAAATCAATTACCAAATGTATTTAAGCGCATCACTTCCGAATGGCTACATCTCTTTGGCTAATTATTTTTGTTTTATATTTGTAATTATCAGGACAAGGTTTGGACAAAGTTTAAGGTGAAAGAAAATGGTTGGGAAATTATTATACGGATGCCTGAAAATTTTAGTAAAAATTCCATTTATAAAGGTGATTGAATGAGTGAGACGGAAGACGGTAGGTAGATCTTCAAGAATATTGTCAAAATTGACACAGTGGTGCTTAGTTGATCAGTTGTCATTTTATTTCATTAGATGGTCGTACTGTAAAGGGAAGAGTTGGCCTCGTTTTTTCGTACATACACCCGTGGTGGTGACGAGCTAGTATATTATATTTAAAGCTCAGTTCGGTTGTGTATATTTGGTCACTTTCACTTTCTACTTAGCAATTTATAATAATTTACGAGTGATGTTTTTAACCTAAATAAATAACCTGTTGCTAAGCATTTATATTAATGTATCGATAGCTAAGCAATTTAAGTTTAGCACATTACCATCTTAAAATATATCGCTACTTAATGGCAAGGTAGATTGTAATCAAAAGCTAGCCTTTGGGTAGTATAGCCTACCTGTGAGTACCTAAGATGTAAAAATAGAGCAAGAAAACGAAAGAATAATGCCAATGAGCCTCCTGAATCAGATTTACAGAAAGAAATCCTGATGGCTACTACAGACCTGAAATCAGAATCTATGGAGGTGCAATTCACGGATATTTCGTACATAAGCGCGTCAATTGAATCCTTACCACCTGTTATATAAGAGTCAAATATCCACGTTTGGTATCCATAAGAAGTTAGGAAGTTGAAGTTGTAGTGGTACTACAAAATATTCCCAAGGAGGGTTGATGTGAGGCAGGCAACCGGTCGTAAAAATTAAGCCGAATCATACACCACAACATGCTAAATATGTTGTGCCGACCGTACTTAGCTGGGATAATGGTAGGTGGATGATGGTGATGATGTTTCTCAACATACACAATTGTCTATGGACGTACAAAAAAAAGTTAATTTATGCAGTTAAATAAATAGTGTGAATTGTTTCAGGAATTCTTTTTGACGGTAAAAGATGCACTTCGAAGTGGTTATGAAGTTGGTTGCGGCGGCGTCTGGGGTCCGGAGGAGCAGGCACTCCTCGCCAAACTCACAGCAGCCAAGGAACAGGTTCACGAAGCACTCTGTGGTTAGTTGATATGACAATAATATATCGAATTTGGTAAAGCTACAATTAGCTTGCTAGCCAATGCTAACGTGTAAAAATTTTCAGACGTACTTGTCGATATGAATTAGTCACTAATTAATTGATACTGACTGAATATCGATTTGAATCAATTAATTAAATAATATATGTAAAAAAGAATCAGTTGGATAACGGCGTAAGATAAAATTTACTTAAATTCATTCGTTAAAATATCTCTTCAATGAAGTAAACTATTTAAGTTAATAAACTTTTGTATTATTAAAATTATTTGATCGATGAAAGCGTTATTTTGCGGAAATGCATAATTAAAAATTAGGGTGGACGCTACTTTGCACTTCCGCTAATAATTGTTTGGTCGCTGTCACGTCTTACTGCAACAAAAAACAGTTTATGAATATTTGTGATATGGCGCCTTCGACGCAGAAAAAGGTCATCCAACTGGGAGGTACATATCTTACATTTCTGCTCTAGGCGTAAGTAGGTAAATATATTTGAATGCAGAAACATACATGCTTACGAATCGATTTATTTTTAACTAGCCCATACCTGCCACTGATACTTGCCACGTTTTGAATTATGTTAACAATATATTCTATAAACAACAAACAATTTAAACAATGTTATCCGTTTACTTCTCTTCTCCTGCCTATGCGCTTCACACTACTTGTTCCACTCCATATATCACTGAAAGCGTAGTGCTTATAAAAATCGTAGTTTCTGAAATCTCCATATTAAATGAAGATTTAAGTTTGATGAGAACGACCATGTGCTTACAAAACATAATTAAAAAAAATCATAATAAAAAATAAATATTTATTCAGGAGTTTTTGCATTTTATTTTGAAACGATGATAGCTCACTTGATAACGTGTTCGGACATCGTGTCAACTAATGCAGGATCGAATCCTTGTAACTGAGTCGAAGCTTTCGGTGAAGTAAAATATCGTAAAGAAATCATATCATGGTGGTAGGGCTTTTTCTTAATCCGTCGTCCGCTAACTATTAACCTCTGTAAAACTGAAAATTTGTCACCAAGCTTTTATTGGTGTGTTTCGGCAGCTGCGCTTGAGAGTCGATTCCTCTCCAGATTGAGCGTGGTTAACGTGAGATTATAGTGAAATACTTAAACCGATAAAATTAAAAAAGAAAAGAATGTTATCGTAGATAACGTGGATACTCGGGCTGCTTTGGATGCGTTACGCGATTTGGTGGGCGCGGGCAATGTCTACTTACGTGAAACTACGCCGCGTAGCTCCCCAGTATTGTCTTCTACTGCGCGGTACATCACCGATATACTGCATATCTTCGGCGCTGTAGAAGGCCCCAGGGGAGGCATCGGCTTCCCCGTCGGCAACTCGGACACCGGTTGTGTGAGTATACATTACTAGCTTTCACCAGCGGCATTGTTCGCATTTTTGTATATTTGGACTGTCCCTCGGAAACAGTTTTTTTTATGTAAGGTACCCGATGGCTTTATCTGTACGTCTGGGAACGTGTATGTAGGAAAAGTTTTTTGAGATCGGTTGAGGACTTAGTTGAGGTTTGAAAGCGGAACAAATCAATCCACATTCCCATTTATAATATTAGTTACGATATCTATAATTATATATAATAAAACTCTAAAACTAGGAGGAAACGCATTGCTTAAACTTGTGCACTCAAAAAATATTTTTGAAAATCAAAAAGTAAGCGATTCCCAAAATGTTGTCAATGCGAAATCCTATCGCTCACAAGCCAACTACAAAAGTAGAGGTGTTCGTTCATATTATGGTAATGACTAAAGTGTATTTTAAATCGATTATTAAAAATGTAAACAAACTCAAGTGAAAAATCAATATACACAATTTTAATTTCAAAACTTGACAGCGACTATGTAAAAAAATTTGTGAGTTGTTTCCCTATTAAATTGAAAATCAATTGTTTTTTACTATTGCTACTTTAGTTTATGGTAACACTATCCCTCCGTTACTATACTTTGAAATAAAAGTATAACGTCTATTGATATCCTGAGTTTATAACAGTTTATAAAGGTAGTAGTAATATTTCATTTTGTTTTTTTTATTTCGTAAATGCTGTGTGAGATCGTAATTACTGTTTTATTAACATTCCTTATCAGAAAAAAATGTTGAGTTATTGATTGCATTAAAAACAAATATTTATATTTTAAAAATTCTGAAATTTATTCTAATATTGAGCAACTCTTACTAGGCCTAGGATACACTGAAGAGTCAGAACAGTCGCGCTAGTAGGAGTCAGATAGCAAGGATCGCCCTTCTGCATAGTACAATTGAAAAATACTTATTAAAAATCAATACGTGTAGGTTATTGAAATATATATTATTTATCATAATCTATTCAAGAGAATCTGAATTAAAACGAATGTAAAAATATTGATCTATATTACAAACAGCGTCGAAAGACAATTATGCACTACCTCTGTACAAGGATAGGGCCGGTGCTGTCTTCGATGACAGGTTGATTTTTTTTTTATTGAAGTATGTAATTACATTGTAGTTAGAGGAGACAGTGATGCCGTATTTAGAAGCGTTGAGCACGTTCCGAGGCCGCGTGCGTGACGCGGCGCGCGCCGGCAACGCGAACGAAGTGCTCTCGCTCTGCGATCAATTAAGGGATAACGTGCTACCGGAACTCGGAGTTAGACTTGAAGACAAACCTGGTATGTTTAAAAATATAATTGCACGGTTTTTGGTTAACATCAATTGTGCGAGCTGTCACGTGACCATCAAATTTGTGTAAAACGCCATCTATCCTCACATTCTTTAGTCGCTGTACAAATATTAAATGTTTGATATTTCCTAGTGTTATTACAAAATGAAAGTTGTGCTTTGTTCATATTTGCATGTTAGTAGCAATCCATTCGAATACACATGCCCAATCACCCTTTGTAAGTGTAAATTGTGAAGACCCTTTTGGTATTTGACGTAGTTCAGTAATTATTTTTTCTCATTTAGACCGCACTGTAGTAAAGCTTGTGAGTAAAGAAGAATTAATGAAGGAAAAAGAAGAAAAGAAGCGGTTAGAAGCCGAGAAGCAAAAGAAAAAGCAGGAATTGCTCGAAGCGCAGCGCGCTAAAGAAGAGCAGAAGAAGATACCTCCGAATGAGATGTTTAAGAAAGAGACGGACAAATATTCCAAGTTTGATGAAAAGGTAATCGTTTTTAATCATTGATATAATTATGGTTCACATTTTGATAATTTTGTGAAAATCTACGTAATCATGAGATAGATTACTGTATAAGAATAGAAAAACGAAAAAAAAAAATTAACGAAAAAAAATTGTTTTATATAATTTTGTACAAACACTTTATAGTGAATCGTCTTAGTAGATTCTGTTGACGAAATACTTCTCATAGACCACATATAGGATTCTAAATCTTAAATTAAATATATACTAGCGACTAGTCCCGACTCCGCGTGGTCGCAATATACTGACGTGACATCATAAGTAGCTAAACGATGTAGATTATGAGATATTTACAGTTAGTTAAAATCATAGACTTGCACAGTCATTAGCATAATTTTTTGTGTCTATTTTTAAGTACCATGATATTTTCTAAATTATTCATTGGAAGGAAGTATATGGTGTAAAGAGTACATTTGACAAACATTAAGTGATTGACACGATTAATTGTATATTAGGATTAATATTATGTTGGTCTAATTAGCGTCGCAAATAATAATAAATTGTTTTTTTTTTAATAATATGTAAAAATGGCGGTCGATTGTGCAAGTATTTCTGACATATACAATTCTGTGGTGTTATTTTTATGCATCTCATAGAGTAATATAAGTGCTCTAAAATATCTTTCTATGACGGCATTAGAATACGTCGATTTATAATATCATCATCATCAGTGTGTAAGAGCTCCACTGCAGAGCCATAAGCTTCTTCCCGAAGGAAGGTATGAGCATAATCACCATGTCAGTCCACGACGTATTGGCTATTTCAAACTCTGAGAAATCCAGTTCTATTTTTTTCCACATACGTTGGTACTATAATAACATTTCTCAGGTTCAGGTTTCCTCACGATGTTTTCCTTCACCGTCAGCCGATTGTGTTACCAATTTAAATTCCGAAAATTCACATATAATGAGGTAATTGAAAGGTTATTTAGACGGATACAGTATTAATCCTTATTAAATTAAATACACTAGTTACCTTAAGCATTTCATGGACAGCAGTATATATTTTTTATTATCAGTACAAGACCACACCCATCACACCTTCTAGTATAATATACAAATGTTATATGTATGAACATTCCAGAAGAAATTCTCTAAACGATAGTGAAAACCATATCAAAACTCGTTGCGTAGCTTAGAAAATTAAGGTAACACACAGCCAGATGCAAAAATTATAATATTTATAGGTAATTAATTTAATTGTTCTAGGGCCTTCCTACACACGACCACGAAGGTAAAGAATTAAGCAAAGGCTTGGTAAAAAAACTACAGAAGCTACAGCAAGCCCAAGAAAAGAAGTATAACGAATACTTGACACAGATTAACACTTGCTGACAAAATGCATAAACAATAATAATAATATTTCCAATTTCCTTTTCTAAATTATTTCATTGTTAATTACAAATTATATATAAAAATATTTAAACTCGTCCATTTCGAACAAGTTCCTATAACAAATGTTATTACAGTTTGCATAAATTAAGTTAGAAATTTAAATATTAAGTTTCGTAGTAATTTTGCAAAGACTTTTGTATATTAGTGAATATAAATGTAACTTATCGAATTATACATTTTTAGGCCGAGTAATTTTCCTTTCGAATTGCATTATAATAACCCTTTATGAAAGTAACTTCAAAAAAAAAAACAAGACAATGTGCTTTTTATGTAACTTAAAAGGAACAAGACAATGTGCTTTTTATATTTACAGTATTTGTTTTGCATTCATCAAAAGAAATAACATATTTATTTATCTCGACTATAATATGTAAGTGATCTCTAATGCAGTTTCAAGTGTGTTTGAATTCACAGTTAACTTGCGATTGTTAAATTAAATGGTCGCTTTTTTATTTTTTGCATTTATCAAAGAATTAATAAAAAATGTTACTGTGTCAATGATTGATTTTATAATAAAATGTATAACTTTATGTATTGAAAAAAAAATCATCTAAAAAAATATCCATTTTTCAGTATTATGGCTCATTATATTTCATATTACTTCTATACTTTTAACAAGGCGATCTAAATACACTAATTTTAATGCTTCTCAGTTGATTTTTATTTAAATCCCCTCTCGTGAGTCCTATCAATCAAATGTCATTTTAACGGCAACACAAATCAATGTGTTAATATATAAAAAATAATAAAAAAAAAACGGCGATTATATCGATTTAAATAATAGATTAAAATAAGTTGCCTCGATTTCAATAGTTGACAATAAAAATGTTCTACCGACACCTATAACGCTTGAGTGAGATATTTGTAAAGGCGGTCGCCGCGTGCTCCGCGACAAAAATACTTACAAAAAGCTATACAGTAGTTTAAAAAAGATAAAAAGGTGAGGTAAACAATCTGGGAACTGTTTTTTTTTTGTGAGTTGTTACCGACAATAGTGTTTTGGTAGGGTGGCACAAGTACCGCACGCGAGCGCTGTCCGCCATCTGCGAACGAGGGTTTCTACAAAATTCTATGAATTAAAAACATTTTAAAATGATGATTACGCGGGGAGTGAATTATGTTTCGACTAAGATACACCAGACATGTAATGAATTTAATATAGGTAATGCATAACATAAAACATGTGATATTCTCTCAAATAAACGAAATAAATTAAAAACAGCGGTAGAGACATATCGGTCTATTCATAATGTAGAGTATTTATTGTTTTTAGTATTTTCATTTTTTTTTCTCATATATTTTGTTAGTTTTCATTTAATTTTAAAATATAGTTTTAGAGTAATATTTGGTTTTAGTATTGCCTTTCTCTTTCTGTTACAGTTTGTTAGTTTTCATATAATTCTAAAGTATAGATTTAGAGTATTAATTGTTTTTAGTATTTTCTTTCTCTTGCTGTTATAATTTGTTAGTGTTCTTATTATTTGTATTAATTCTTTAAAAGATGTAAAATCGTTAAATATTTAGTTGTGTTGAAATTTAATTTAGTGTTAGAACATGCTGTGTTTGTCTATAAATAAATATGACTACACTTAAATTTTATTACAAAATTGTTAGTATTAGTATATGATGACCCATGATAAATAAATGAATAGTTTGTGCAGAGGACTTTCGTTTATTGGGTTTTTGCCGAAAAACAGATTTTTATATCAGATAGGTATTAAGCATAATTAGACATGGTTGAGCGGTGAAACATGTTGCAGGCATTCAGCCTCACTTACTTGCACTTAACGTCTTCGAAAAACTGACACCACTCTATAGTTATTTAATATCATTGAAGAAAAACTTTTCATATTATATGATATATAAAAATCAACCAATGGATATAAACACATGGAGCTGCCGATTCCCGATCATTCAGTCACCGATGTTCTTAATTTATATAAATACTAGCAGCTCGCTCCGGCTTCGCACGGGTATAAAATATATAGTCTGTGTCATTAACTGAAAATATGATTAAAATCGATCCAGTAGTTTTGATTTATTCATTACTGCCCGTGGCCCACACGCGTAAAATTTTGAGTAACCTCAAAAATAACAGTGTTTCTCCACTATTTAATTTATGTTATTATACATATAAACCTTCCTCTTCAATCACTCTATCTATTAAAAAAACCGCATCAAAATCCGTTGTGTAGTTTTAAAGATTTAAGCATACATAGGGATATAGGGACAGAGAAAGCTACTTTTAGCGTTAGTCACTTCGAAATATTAAAGTATCTACTAGATGACTACTATTTCACTTAATACTACTACTTTTGTCTCCTCTTTTTGTCAACCGATTTCCTTAAATTAACTTCAGGTTAGTTACCTTGTGACGTATTTTGGCTTCTATAAAAAAAATATTACTGTTACTTTTATTCATGCCATCGACCGTATTACATGTAAGTATTAAAAGAATTCATTTATTACATATTTGACCACAGTTGCACCTTTTTTTTATAGAGGGAAAATCCTGCATTGGATACCCTCACACTGCCGGAGGACAGCGTGAAGGTTATGTCGGACTCCTACCGACTAAAACCCCTCTGCCGCTTGGTGCGTAAGTGTGGTCCAGGCTACGGGATGACGTCTAACAAATCTCCGCTATCCTGGCCACGCGACCACAGTTGCACTTGATGTAATGAATGATTATAGTGGTATACTCTATGGCACAAAAAAAACAATCATAATAATTAATTATGGTCGAATTTTAACAACTGAATGACCCCTAGTTCACTAGTTAAGATTTATTAATTTTCACGGCACTTACTTCAGACTAAACGCTATATCTGGAATAAAAAAAAATGATATTATTTTTATTCATTACTGCGTTAATAATAATCAAGACGAATATCTACTTAATAGGTACTTAAAATTATTATAATTGTGGGTTCGTATTTTACGCTGTTGTTGTTATTGAAATAAGCATTTCAGTGAATAATTTACCAAGTAACGGACTTTCCCAAGGATTTGCGAAGTACTACTTCTTTCTTGATGATAGTTTGTAGATTCGATCACAATCGAATTATCGTGGTCAAATATCACAATAGGTGCGGGTATCGGATAGGGAGCTAAAATCGCTGAAACGGTAGCCCGTACGACCGCCTGGCGTTATGTCAATCACACATTTGAATAAGAACATTGTTCCTTTTCCATATTCCGTTAAGATCTCGCGATAACGAAATTTCATTATAATGAAGTCAACGAACTGAAAGTTACGTTTTTACTAGAAAAGTACGAATCGAGAAACTCATTATTCGCTTCGTATCCTATTCCGTAGTTGGTCATGTGGAATTGAAATGTAACGGTCGCACTATTGAAACATATTTCCGACCCAAACATTGACAACTCGTAGAAATCAACAATAGATTATGTAAATTTACAAACACACACTTATCTTGATTCTTATGGATACGCCACGCCAAACTCGGGGTGGAAGTGAATTACTTACATCGGATTTTTAAAAGTAATTAATTTCTTTAAAAACAACTACAATAAATAATAATGGTGACCGACAAATGATGAATAAATGTAACAAATATTTGACTATATATCTGAATACATATAAACCAGAAGAATCTAAAAGGTGGTAGAGCTACGCTGAAGCTATTACTGGCTTCAGCATAAATGGGTCGGCTCGCCCGGGGTAGTACCACCCACTCACAGAAAACCGACGTGAAGTAACAGTGCTTGCACTGTTGCGTTTCATTCGGTCAGTGAGAGCGCCGGAGGCCCACTTATTTAAAAGGCCGGCAACGCACTTGTGACTCCCCTAGTGTTGCTAGTGTCTATGGACGGCGGTGATCACTTACCATCAGGTGACCCACCTGTTCGGTTGCCCCCTATAACATAAAAAAAAAAAAGGCATTAAAGTTTGGCACTGAGATACGTTTTTATGTTTGTTGGTGAGAAATTAATAAAAATAAACGAATACTCTACAAACATAGATGATATATATTAATATTTTGGTTCAAATATATTGTAAAGACAATTACTTAGATACATTCAAAAACGGTTTTCGAACGATTTCGTATGGGCTCTTATTGATGACGTCGGACAATGTTCCATTTTTTACAATGAATCGTTATTTGTGTTATGGTACATAGGGCGTACTAAATATTTCTAGAACCACTTACATGGTCAACGATTTTCAACACCAGAAGAAGTTGTTGAAGGGTATAAAAAGCATGTTTCCGATGCCACTACGGCGGAGTGGTGTCAATATTTTCAAAGTTGGATAGTTTTTATGAAAAATTGCATTGAAGCTAACACTAATAAGGCTAATAGCTTGAAGTTAATTTTGACTAACAATAAATTCATTTTTGACCAGTCATAGTATTTTTTATTGTTCATTACGGATATTTTTATTCTGTCGCATGCGTACTGGTTTCGTACATGACTAGTATCTTGTAAAAAAGGTTATGATCAAGCAACTTTACAAATTTACGATAATTTACGATAACATGATTATCAATAATCTATATTTTAAACATGTTATGAATCTACTTTCCATTTCATATATCAGTGTGTTAGAAACAATTTATTGATCGATACTGAATAATTCAAGTGATATCTTCTTAAAAGTTTAATTGCTATCCTAATAAGATTTATGGTGTGACCAATTAAAAGTTTTTACTTCCCAAACTTTGATCTTTGGGGTTTCCCTGTCGGCAATATATTGTGAGAGAACGGTGAGGAGCAGTTAGCGAGTGTCCCTCGGATGGGGGTAGCAATTATGGCATGTTTTTCATCACGACCCCAGAAGCTCTTGGTTGCTGAAAGACAAACCAATTTTGTACGCTCATTAATTATTTAAATCTCATTAAACAACCAAAATTTTTCCTCTCTTTGTTTTGTAATTTTACAGCGCTATTTTACGCATTCGGCTGCCTCATTTAAGACCGTCGACAATAGGGAAATAAAATGAATAAAAATACACAACATTTTAAATAATTCACAGCCACCATTGTAATTATTAATTCAGAATTTATATTTAGAATCCTATTAGACACTAGGCTCAGTATTCTAAATCACAAAACATTCTTACTAATTATATCATGTGAATTCCAAAAAATATATATCAAAGTGTTCGTTTTAAAAAAAAACTCCAAAGTCATTTATAAACCTCAAACCATTTAGTAGAACAGGAAATTATACTGCCTTGTTGTACCTACAGTTAAATGTTCGCGGTGACGGTAGCTTCCTATTGGATAATAAAGTCTGCCAAGACCGCTTGTCTCTGGGAAATATTTGAAAATTAGGAAATTAAACTGTGCGTTGCCACATGAAAGGTGCGGAAACTCACGCTTGCGAACTTGTTCATAAACTCGTTGGAGTGCTTTTGACGGTTGCTTGTTTAATTCGCTATACCTATAGTTATAGTTTTAACACGAAGATAACATCTATCATTATATATAAAAATGAATTGTTGTTCGTTTGTCTCGCTAAAACTCGAAAATGGCTAGGCTGATTTGGCTAATTGTGATCTTGAAATATTTGTGGAAGTTCAGGCGTGAAGGTTTAAACGCTGAGAAACATAAATAATAAGTAAAGGAAAATACTAAAAAAGACAATTTAATATTCAAATACAAAATGTTCCTAGCTATGAAACATTTAATGTCTTTTATCATTTTAGAAATAAAAAATTGTCATTCGTTTATAAAATATTTATAGGTGCGTTCAGAAATTTGTCTATTTCATAACTGTATATGGTCCAATCTCTTTGGTCTGTTTTGTTGGAATACAAAGCAGTTCTGTTTCATAAATAAAAATAGCTCATAAGAAAGCTTTAAATTCATTAAAGGCATAAATGTGTTGCATTTTGCATAAATGTGTTGCACAAAAAATTGTAAAAATATATGTAAGTGATACGAAGTTCACCGGGTAATCTAGTATCATATAATGTACATTAATATAGGTAGTATATATATTTTAGTGTGTATATAAACACATTTATATGTGTCATATGAATAAATTCACTATATTAAAAATTTACCCACTCTGCTCATATAAATATTGCAAATATCGTTGGTTATCTAGGAGTCAATAAACGCATGAAATATTATGTTTATAATTATAATATATTTCTTGTTGATCGACAGAATCTCGAAATAGCGGGCGGCGGCGTCCTCCCAGGAGGGGTGGATGGTGGAGATCAGTCGTCCGTGTTTTAATTGCTTTTCACTTAGCAACCGCTCATGAACAGAGATGGCCCGCGAAAATGAAGAAAAAAATCATTACATCAACATCTTTTGAAGATTGCCCAGATTTAGGACGTTCGGGGAGACAGCGAGCTTCTTATATAACAGTTTCCTCTTGTTTTTCCAGCGCGTCTCATTTCCGGAAGGGGGTCGCGAGGCGGTGCGGGCGCGGGTGGCTAGGGGCCTAAGTAATTTTGCTTAAGAACTCTAAACGTAATTAGTGTAGGGCGTGCAAAGGGAAGGGCTTGAAAGTTGGAGAGGGTTGCGTCCCGCTCCTTGCCGCCTCTGCGCGCCGCCTGAATATTTGATCGCGCTCGTCTCGCGATAATATTTGCCAGAGCGGCTTTTTGTAAACATACCCACATTTCCCCAACTAAGTACTCATTCTTTTCTACATTCCTTTTTACAAAGTTGTCGCGCACTTTTAATTTGAGACGGGCGGTATTTATAAGTAGCCTTTTGATAGAATTAAAATCGCACGCCACGTCGCTCCCGAATACACCTACACGTAAAAAATATTTAATGCTTGAAGTTTTTGATGAGTTATTTTCTCTTTTCAGAAAATCCTCTTTATAGACTTATTCAAAGTGTTCTCACATGAAGAACTGTCGGTATCGGGAGGGCTTATGTTATTAAAATTATTGTGTTGTAATTTCGGTCCTTTTAGATTTCTCACTTGTGTAAAAAATATATATATTTAAGATATATGACGATTAATAATACAATTATTTATTGAGTATAACGTCTTTTATTGCAAATGGTATAAAATATTAGCGTGACATCACAAAAAATATTATTACCCGAGAAGAGGTAATAATTTACAAATTCAAAGTGGCTGTGAAACAAGAGCGCCAATTAGAATTTGTAATTAGAATGGAGCAATACAGCTCCGCGCCGCGCCGCACCGCCGCCGCCGCTTCCTCAGTACTCCTACAACGTTTGATTAGCAATTATGGAAATTTTACTCACGAGTACGGTAAGATTCACCTAATTTCTTTGATTATATTATAATTGTGTGATAAAATATTGCTATTGACATCAATATTCTTTTACACATTGCCAATATTCTTGTAACTATAATTAGAAAGTAAGAATACAGGGGGTAAGATGATTTGAACAGACGATAGCTTGATGGTAGCGTGTTCGGACACGGCAAGAATCAATGTAAGCTCGAATTCTGGAATGGGTTGTACTTTCCCATGAAGATAAACATCGTGATAACATGATGGGGGCTATTTCTAATGCTGACTAGCTAGCTACCCTCAAGTTGAAACTCTGTTACCAGGCATTTATAGATTACGTCCGGGGGTAGGACTGTTCACCTCTGGATTTATTGTGTTATCATCTTACGCCATATTGTCGTTTTACATTCGATCTGTTTATAATCACACGTTACAACCTATAAAGTACAAAAATCTCCAACATTGTATTAAATCATATATCTATTCTAGGTTATATTCGTTTCGATGCATTAAATAGTTCATTAGGGACATAAAAATATCGATACGCAAACAAGCTACAAGTAAATAACCATGTTGAAAACACTTTTATTTTATACATGACCTATTATCATCAATAACGCTGTAAGCGAATAAGAATTATTGCCAATCGTCTGGAGACCGATTCGAATGGTAGTCACTACATGTTTGCTCTTTAATGAATAATAGTTATTTCGTGAATATATTAATTTAGAATGATCTAATTTAAAATCCACGTTTAACCAGTCTCACTTATAGCTATATATAGCATACTAGCCATAAAGAGGGAAAGCCTTCAAGTTCAAAGTCGAAAATCACAGACGGGACGGATGTTAAACAATAGACTTACGACCTAGGCAGTTGTATCTTGCTAAGCAGGTGGAATAAACTGCTGCTAAGTTGCTTTATTGAAAACTTAAGCCACCGTGGTTTTTGTCCCCGTATACATTGAGTTTTTCATTATCACTGGCGTATTCTCTATTACCTTTAAGGTAAATATCTTTATTAACATATTTCAAGAATAAGGTTATTTTCTCGAATAATACCTATACCCATAATATTGTAAACTAATCAACAAATGAGAATAATCAGAATCTAAGACCTAAGATTGAATAAAATCATGGAGGTTGAGAGTTCAGGTTCTCCGAAAGTGAACTAAATTTATTGTTGATCTACTTAGTAAAGGTACTTAGGATTTTACTTCTAAAATCCTTCTTACTCGAGAACTAAAATAATACAGTGTGTAGATAATCAATATATAGTATAATTATAGTACATAATCTTCTGTACTTACTCTCTTTTCTAAACAAACACGACTCATGCCCTAAAGTTCAGTTTCATGGACGAAAGGAAGAAAACTTTACGTGGTATTAATAATAACTAGCATCTAAATAAGAAAGTAGCGTATAGTGAAACAAAATCACAACTATTACGACATACAAAGGGTAAGTGAAATGATTATTTGTAGATACCGAATAGTGAGACAGTTGTTTCTCTCTCGCTCGCTAAATTCACAATGCAGTATGCAATTTAATTAACGGTTCGGCTCGCGCTTTACCCTTTTGTATCTTAACCCCCGGATGAAAAAAATACTCACCCATAAAATAGAGGACGGGTACGAAAAAAAGGAGCGTATGCAAATTCAGGATAAAATATAGCCCGTAAATGCCACCGTTTCTAAAAGAATATTAGAGACGTTTTTCAGTGGGTGGATGGGGTACCACTTTTATACTTTGTCTCCTCACGCTAAGTACTGTTGCTCTGGGTGTCCGCGCCGCGGAATCTGCCTTAATTTGCAACTGCTGTATCGTAATAAATCAATCTGTATTTCGCTTCCTATCTTATTTTCCATGCGAATAAATTGTCGATATTTAAGACTAGTGCGATTTGTACTCATTGCTGTTAAATACAATTAAATATCTTTTCAATGTTGCATTTACTATATCACGTATATGATAAAGTTATTATGAATTGTATTTTTTTGTCACAACATATTATCTGTTAGTTTTTTAAAGGCTGCCTGTTTTTGTATCTGTTATTTACGAATTTTACGAAATGACTCACTCGCATAAAAGTATGAGTGTCAAGCATGTTTGATTATAAGCGTTTTTAATTATTAACTTGTATAACTCAGGTATAATTATTAATATTTGTGTTGTTATAAGAGTCAGTCAGACAAATACAATAACAGACTTCACTAATATCTACTAGTTGAATCAGTTTCACATAGTGGATAGTTTATTTATGAATGAATAAAGAAAACCTTGGAAATTAATGAGAGGTTACCTGAAGAGGAATGACTTAATAGGCGTTTTAATTATTGACGACAGAGTGGACGCGACTGTGCCCGATCCAACGAAAGTAAAAGAAAGAGACAACATCAAATATTTAGCCAATAATGTCGGCCGCTCTCTCGCTTGTAATTAAAGCGTTCTTTCCTTTTTTCAGCGGCCTGATACAATATTCAGCATGAGAAAGAAGCGCTCCGGTGGCGGGGTGGCGCCTCCATTGTATTCACTAAGGAAGATAAATTAAAAAATATAATTACAAGGCGGCCGCCATAATTCTCGGCAGGCGGGTTGTGGGTGGCGGGCGGCGCGTGGTCGGGGAATAGTGGTGGAACGGGCGCTCCCGGAGGAGGCTTCTTAAATATTTGGGGATAGCGCGTACCTACGCATTACGTAAATTAATGACACGGATTCGAGGAAGGATGGCGAACGCCCGCGCCTCTCCACTCGCCGCTGTTTGTTTTGTTTTAATGTACGTTGTTAACGACGTTATTAAAAGCGAGTTATAAGTACGAGGAGCGCTCTCTGTTTTTGGGTAGCTGCCACCGTCAAGATTGATTCGACAAATGACTTCTACTTTCTCGTGATTATAACAATTTGAACTTAAGCTATCAATAACACTGGGAGCTCTTGTGCTTAAGTATCTCTGGTAGTTCAATAAATTATTTATTACCATAAAGGATGAATGAAATATTTAATAAGTATTACAGCCGAGGAAGCTCTGAGAATATTGACAAATTGAGCTAATAAGTCAAGACGGTTTATAAATTGATACTGTCTTCACAAATTTAAGCAGATTATAAGTACACCAATAAAACATATATTATAGAAAGTATATTCACCCTTGTCTAAACTTATATTATGAAACAACTTAATTGAGTTGTAACAAGAATATATAACTTATACACGACCAATGACTTCATATTTCACCAATGTGAAGACGTTTATACCAAAACATAAAATTGAACTAAACAAAAATAAAAAAAATCTTTTGTGATATCACACATTTAGGTACCTATATTTATTGTACCATTTGAGATGTATGTTTGGAATTGAATTGGTTTCAAAATGCTTATAGTAATCTGGTATTTCCCTTATATTAAATGTAAAGAATTACGTCTGTCTGTTCTATGGTAAAAGGAATGTCATGATTAAAATTTTTACTCAGAAATTTGAAACAAATCGTTACTAAATTAAATTTTTACAGGCCATTCTATTATCAACATTAAAAATTATTAAACTCAACTGAATTTCTTAATTTCGTAGTACATTTTTATAATGGAATTTATTCACTTCTTCAAAAAAAAATTGGTGTTAATTTTAAATTCTCATAGGTTTAAACAATGTTATTTCAAATCATGTTTCTAATTAATATAAGAAATATTTACACATTATATGAATTTTGCAGTCAACATTAATGATCACACTAATTAAAATCAATCTGCATAAGATATTGTTAATTTTACACAATTAGTCTTTAAAAGTACCTACTATAAGAGTAAGAGTAGCACTTGTAGTCGGGTGAAACTGTAGTGGCCTTAACAAGTCAACAGTGTAGTCAGTTCGGAAAAAAAGAGTTAACATTGTTGAATTGCAAAGGATACTATTTAATCACAAATATTTGCCTATATGCCGATGACGAATGTATTAAAACCGACTGAGTTGACTTTGAGATCGACCTTAAGATATAATTTGCGAGTTGGGTAGTAAACAGTGAAGATATCGGTCATGTGGACATGTGAGCGCGCATGCCCCCACACTCCACAGCTCACTCAACAAGTGTGCCCATGTGCCCGCCAGCTAAATTCCCAAGGCCGCGGCCACCGATGTTGACGCGAATGATAAAATACTGTTCAACGTGATGTCTTACGAGAATCTACAGTTTAATCAGTGAACATATACCTACACCTATATTCTACAAATGACGTTTATTGAAGAATTAATAAGGTTAATAATAATAAATAAGCCTACAATTTGAATGACCATAGTCTAAACGATAAAACGGTTCTTAGTGTTTTATGAAATGCATTATATTTTTTGTATATAACAATTGTATTTATTCGGCGTTGAAATAATAACACGTCATGCTTGTAATTAATAATAAATCACAATAGTCAGGTAAGGTAAGTCAGGTAAGGTATATGTTTCAATAAATATATATATATTTTTCGAATTGACATACCCTGTTGACACTTTGGCGTCTACAGATTCATCAGATTACGTATAAATATTTACTCTTTATTGCACTATGGGTAGATGTAAGTCATAAAGGTTGACAATACATATCAAGTGATGAATACTATGCATAATGTAACTTTCGCATTCTTTTGTTATTTTTATTTGAAAGATACCTAACTGTAAGTTACTAATAAGATATTAATTATAAAATAATTTTCTGTGTTAGCTTAAATTCACCTATATTAGATTTACCGTGAAAAAATATGTTACTTCAGTAAACTCTCTCATTTAATCCTGTAGCGATTAAATTGTTATATGTTATATCTTTTTAATTTCTATAATATGATATAAAATGCATATAAAATAATTCATGTAAATACATCTCATTCTTAGTAAAACTATATTCTCTTAATAAAGTAGAATAAAAAACGCGATTGGATCATCTATATTTCTATTGCATCAGCAACATAAAAGTGATATCCCTGGTGTTACAGTTGTCATAGGCGACAGTAACCATTTACAATCAGATGGACCGACTGGCTATTTCTTGTCATCAGACAAAAAAAAAACAAGAAGTTATATTACAATCCGTCATGCTGTTTAAGCTACAGAGTGTGTCAAAAAAACAAACATATAGATACACGAATACCATTACGCTCTTTCTGCAAAGTCGGGTAAAAAACAAAAACTCCAATGTACAGTATTGGAAAGCTCGTTAAACGTAATATCTCTACTTCAATCCAATATTGAAATAAAAACAATAGTTAAAGAATAGAAAACACCGGTATAAATAGTAAGTTTTTTTAATCAGTCACAAATATATTAGGTGTATATAAAAATACACTCAATTGTATTGTTATGTTATTCTATACTGTAGAAATTTGTAGATAGTTGTCACAGTTATCTCCAAAACTAAAATACATCTTGTTATTGTGTTTTAATTATTATACAACTGTAGATTAGCGTTTGACCACAATCTCATCTGATGTTAAATGATAATGTGATATAAGATATTAATACGCTTAATCTAGAAGAAGACTGGCTCTCAAGTGCATCTGCCGGAATACACCAACAGGCAACAGGTGCTTGGCCACAGATTTTCAACTTGATGGTGGTAGCCAGCCAGACGGACTTAGAATAAGCCCTACTATAGTTTCATCACGATGTTTTTCTTCACCGAAAGCTCCGGCTTAGTTGCTAGGATTCGCACCTATGTCCTTCAACACTGTGTTCGTACATGCTATCAACTAAGCCATCATCGCTTCAAAAACATTTACAGGAAGATAGACTTTACACTTAAACGCTTAAGCAATATTGACAAGGTTTAACAGAGTTAACTGAAACCGATAAAAAGGTTATAGAGGATAAGTAGTGATGATAAAATTACAATTAAAAAAGTAAAAGACAATCTACATTTACACTTAGTTCTTATGATAGGTACAACAAGACCATTTTTATGAGAAAATACTCGCAAGCACCAGCTTGTGTATAGTTAGATATATACACATATGAAATGAATTGTAACTTGTCTAATTTAGGCTGGTTAATCCTAACTAGTAGTATTATATAAGAGAATGTAAGTTTGATGGTTACGCTTTCACCCTTTAAGTACGCAACCGATACTCTTTAAATTTTGTATACACAGTATCAAGGGTACACAAAAGGATACAAAGTACCTTTCATCCAGAAAATGTACTTCTCCCGAGGGTTTTATAAATTTACATTAACGCGAGCAAAGCTGTAATAAGAAGCTAGTAAAATATAATTCCAAGAGGACAATTTCATTGTTACAAATTAAACATTTTAAATAAAAAAACACAATATCATCGGAAGTTTTATAACTATGTTTCCACTACACTAATAAGTTCAAAACAAATAAAGATCATACCTATGGCACCGGTGCGTGACGCGTGATACGCAGACGTCATAATGTAGAGATAAATGGCGACACTACTCCCAGCTACACAACTCTACTTAAGATTAACCGAGATAGATATACTACGATGTCTACATTATTCTATTTATAATTTATATATTATTTTATAACAATCTACGAGATAAATTAGTTAATTATAAAGTTGTATCACATAAAAAAAGGTTATTTTTAATTCAATGCTACATTAAACGAAAAAGTAATGGTATGTATCCTGATTGCAACATTTCATCGTCTTTAAAATAAAGTAAGATTTTTAAAGCGTAAACTTAATACAATTGTTTGTTACTTAATAGTTACTCTTTAGTATGGAACTATGTAGTGATAAAATGCTTTTTAGAAATCACTTTTGTTTGACTTAATGTGACTTAGTAGGTACTATTATTAATGTGTGTATGTGTATTGAGGAGTTACATTTTATATTAGAAATACTATATTTAGCGGAGTTATATATATTAAAATATAAATATTTTTTGCCAATCTTAAAATTCATTGATGCGTTAAAGTAAAGAAAATACACCCTTAAGTATTCGTTGAACAGCGTAGTTCGAAGGGCCCTCAAAAGAAAACTTATTAATTTTCGTCATTATGAATTCCGCGAACGAAACTCGAACGTCTAATTTCAACCCTAACTTATCAAGACGCGAATAAAAAAGTTCACCCCCGGCGCACCCCACGCTCACCCCCTTGTTTAAAACGCCGGCGAAAAAAGAAGCACATAAAAATGCATGAGGCCTTCCTCGTTATAAGGAAAGGGTAGCGCACCCCCCTTAACCCCCACAACGGGAGGTAGCCGTAAAAATCGTCTCTAATTTAAATTTAGGAAGTTTCGCGTTGCACGAGGCGACACTGATGTCTTGATAAATATGAACCTATTCCACTAATTTCGAGTCTGCGACCCTAGGAACTTTTAATTGGGCGGGGGCATTCATCTCGCGAGATGGTAATTCACCAGTCATTAATTTCATCCGAGAGAATGTCAGGCTCGGAGTAGGTGCGTTTAGATAAGCATCGCTCATTGTTTCCGGAAGGTCCCGACCACGCTGATAGCTGAGAACAAAGCCTGAATGCGATGAATTAGATTGTCTTCGTTGACAAACCTTCATTTTACTTGGTTTAATTGTCTCTTATTATTCCTTAAGGATTTTTTCTTATCTATATAGGAATTCATTGCAAATGAAGTTACTCGCGATATGGTTTAATAGACAATTATGTAACACTAGCTGTGCGCCCGGCATCGTACAGGTGTAATCTCAAAGAAAATGGAGACCAGCTTTTCCCTTAAAAATACGACTAAATAATGCAATAAAATGACGACTGAAGGTCAGTTTGACAATACTTTTAATATGAAAATCTCCCTGCTCTATTCTGCTTCACTTTTTGGCTCCCTTTTTTATATGGAAACTTTTTAATCTAATTTTTTCACTTCACTGTAACCATTTCCTGACATCGTCTTTCATAAAAACCATATTCTGAATCATTACCAAAAGAAAAAAATTAATAATTATCCAAATAGGTGCTACCGTTCTGAAGCGATGCGCTTACATACATTTCGCAATTGATTTTATTTATATACATTTGTAATGTAAGATTACATTCAACTTACAAAATAATTATTATGATTATTTATACAAAAAGGCAACCATAATTAAAATTTTAAAAGCTAATAAAAAGAGCTAAGAGGTGAGGATTATTAACATTTCAATTCCATATCACACTACCTTGTGTTCCTTCTCGGTGGTATATGGAAACTTTTGTTTGACAATACGGGCTGAAATCTATGATGACAAGAAGACTGAGCGGTACGTATTGAGAATGTGTTAAATACAATTTGTCTTATTTCATATTTGGAGTAAGTATTTTGAATTCTCTAGAAATGATCTCTTTTTTTATACTTTATAGGTAAACGTTTTGACCACAATCTCATCTGATATTAAATGATGATGTGGTCTAAGATGGTAAGTCACGCTTAGCCTAGAGGGAGGCTGGCTCTCCAGCGCATGAACGGAAGCTTCATGAACAACAAGGAGCATAATTAATATAGTAGATAAGAATAGTATCTAAAGATTTTATATTCGGTAACTTTTTTACAAGTGGCATAAATTAAGAAATAAAGCACTCCAAAGAAGATTCATAAAAATCGCTTGAATATATTTTTTAATATATGCGAATCTGTTAACACATTTGGGAAACAGAGAAGAACCTTCTATTTTTAAAGTCGGTTAAATATACTACAAAGTTATGATACAAAATGGAATCAATGAAAAAAAAAAGTTTATTTGTTGCATTTAACTAAGTGTGTATAATATACATAAAGTGTCTCTTACTTATTTTAAGACGCTTTTATCTTCCAGGGATGGGTTTAATCCTCACGATAAGCGAGCGACTGACTGACGCATAAAGTCGTAATGTTTGTTAAGCATAATAGGTACCTTTCATTTCGTCTAATTGTAATGTCGTGTAAGTGTAAATTATGACTATTTGAAAAGAACTGCGTTTATTAGTCAATATAATATACTAGCGGCCCGCTCCGGCTTCGCACGGGTATAAAATATATAGCCTATGTCATTCGCTGAAAAAATAATTAAAATCGATCCAGTAGTTTTGATTTATTCATTACTGCCCGTGGCCCGCATTTCTCCACTATTTAATGGATGTTATTATACATATGAACCTTCCTCTTCAATCGCTCTATCTAGTAAAAAAAACCGCATCAAAATCCGTTACGTAGTTTTAAAGATTTAAGCATACATAGGGATATAGGGACAGAGAAAGCGACTTTGTTTTATACTATGTAGTGATGATGTATTAGTTTTAATAACTATTGCACTATGTAAGTTTTTTTTTTAATTTACAGTAATAAGGTTTCAGTTTTGCAGTATTCTGATTTTTATATCAAATACAATTAATAATTCATGATTATCTTCCAGATAATTACAATTATCAGCAAAAGTGTTCAACAGAAAATGAATTCTTCTTTCTACATTTTCATAGTTCACTATTACGTGTCTAATATTTATTATCTTTTATAATTTGAATAAAATAGGTCGACGGGAAAAACTTTTCACTCTAACAATTAAAACAGAAGCTTGAGTTTGTTTTCAGTGAACAATTAAAGTATACGCGTGGTGAGTATCGCGTTTTATTCTTCCTCATTAAATCGGGACAAAGCAACCGCTCGCAAACTTCGACGGGTGTAATGTTATTCATTTGGGAAAGTCAAAGGTTGTATTTACAAAAAAAAAAAAAATAAGTCGCCGGAGAGCGGACGGTGGCATTTTTTCCATTCGGCGCGTTCCATTAGCGTGCCTTTGTTTGGCGGGAGCGCGCAAATTAATTTAGCTCTCCCGCCATTTCCTCGCACCCCTGCCCGCGAGCCTGCCTTCCCCCTACCGCGCCCTTTTTTGTCTACGCCTTGCTCTACGTATCGTTTTCTTCTTTATGGCTCATTAGGCAGCGTTGTCGCCATTGTTTTTTCCTCTAACCCACAAGATCTAATTATTATGATCAGCAAAATGTTTAGGTATTCTGTATAAGTAACCTATTCACGGTAACAGCTATTTTCTCAAAAAGATGTGCTTGAAAACTACTTGGAATATATTTTTTAAGTTTAAATTATATATCAGCTGTTATGGCAGCACCCTGCTCCTTATTGTAACGGATTCCTAATACTCAATAGGTAAGGGAGCTACAGTTTAAATTACGTAGCTTAAATTTAATTTTACAAAACAAAAAACATTAATAATTTAGTAATTAGTAAGCCTAGATCCCTTTTTAGACCTAAGTTAGTGTTGATATCACAGTCAAATAATCGTAATTTTTGAACAGAGAATTTATTTTTATATATATAATTCTTCTGTACCTGTCTGTGTATGTGACTAAACTCCTCCTAAAATACTGGACAGATTTTGTTGAGATTTTTTGTTTATGGTTCAGGTGGATTCAAGAATAGTTTAGATTAGTAATTCGACGCTGTTGGTGGCGCTGCAGTCTGATTTAAGGATTTTTTTATTATTAGAGTAGGACAATGTCCGCTTGTGATAATATATAGAATACGAGCCACATACAATGAAATATTCATTATAATAGTAACTGGTATAATAATAGTATACATTTCCGAATGCGGTATTCTTCTAGTATATAAAATTTTACCAAAATCGATTGAGAACGATATGAAATTGGAACCTTATTTTTTTTTTTTTACAAAACCTAGCAGTTATATAGCTTATCAATTCAGTTATATAGCTTATCAATTTTCTAATGACGTATAATATACTCCCATGAACTCTCAAATGTAATTTCATTTACTTAAACATTAGGTATTTTATATGAAAATTAAAAGTACCTATTATTATATATATTTTTATAACATAAATTTCTCAATAGTGTCTATATACTTTTCCTGTATAAAAACAATTTATGTATTATAAATTTTAAAAGCATTAGTTTTAATAAAATACGCTTTTCGCATATAAAATATCATAAGGATCGGCCAAACCATTTTGGAGTTAAAACCCTAATATACAGACAGATACAGATAGACACATCCTTATAACAGACATTTATCACAAAGTCTCGAATATAAATTTGTCGAACAGACAGAACTACAGATTCATTATTGCAGACTAGTAAAATGATCTTACTTTTCGCGGATTTTTTTAGTAATAAATAAAAATAAACTTCAATGAAGTTTATCTCAACGGAAATAGAACTTACAATCCCCATGATATTTAGCGAAAGATTTGACCAACATACGTAAGAGGTTTTACAATAGTCTTAATTCGAAATCTTACCATCTCCATTGATTGATTTACTTGCGCCAACGCTGCCTGAATAATCTTTATACGCACGTCCTGTCCCACAAAATGTAGCGTACTGACATCGTGCACAGGCAGCCACGGCCGCGACCCACAGTTTTTTAACCCGTGCGTGCCCTCAGCTCGTTCGCTCGTGCTGTGTTAAACAACCCCTGCATATTCATAGACCGATACGTCATATTATGCATTACCGAGTGCGCGTTTGGGTTGTTTTTTTTAATAGGTGCTTTATACGTCTTGGCGTATAAGCAGAAACTCACATGATATTAAATAATTATGTAACCTAAAATGGTATGACGCTGAACTACAAGAGTACTGGCTCTCAAGTGCAACTGTCATAGTACAGCTGCTATAGGTGCTTGGTG
This sequence comes from Antheraea assamensis, assembly GCA_035772565.1. NCBI lineage: Eukaryota > Metazoa > Arthropoda > Insecta > Lepidoptera > Saturniidae > Antheraea > Antheraea assamensis. Next base: position 6,974,177 of record JAQQSE010000031.1, on the reverse strand, counting down.
ATAGACCTTTAACTTTAGAATAGTAGGTCGGCAGGCGGATATTAGTAAAAACCCTATTGTTTCCATCATTGAAATTCTATCTCTTTTCAAGATTCGAAACTGCGTCGATACTATGTGTGAAGCCATCATCGCTTTAATAGCGTGTGACGCTTACGATGCTAGAGTAGTAACTATACCATGTTAGTACAATAATTAGAACAAAGCTAAAATAAGTTTTTTTTTTATGGTGTGTCATTTAATTAAGCAAATAATATAATATTTTGACCTAAATATGGGTAAATTGATTTCTCTTTGTTAAAAATATAAATGGAATTTAATATTTCCTTCTAGTATTTACTTAACATTCGATTAGAGGTTTTAAGGCTCACGATTCGTCTTTAAAATGATTTTACAAATATATGTAAAGACATACATAAGTAGGTAACACATAGATATACAAATATTGAGTAGTATTCAACGGGTCCAGGACTTAAATAACGAAAGATATTTTATTTAAATTTCTTTGCTCCGAGATTTAATTAAATTCTCAGTGCTTATTTCTAGAGTAAAGTGCCCGTCATTAGAGAGAATAAAAGAAATGATCTTATCCGAAGCTCAGAGCTGTCGGACTGAAAATTTATAATTAATTACTTGACAGACACATTTTAAATTCTTAATTAAGCAATCCGTACTTTCTCCCGCCTATAAATTAGATCGAGTCGTTTCCATAGAGACTACTCATCCTTTAAAGCGGGCCGGGGGGCAGGGGGGAACTTTACAAAAAATATAACTTAGGGTGAGTAAAAAACCGTGGGGTGACTCAGCCGGCCGCTGCACCCCACGACGAGAAATCTACGATCAATATTAACTCTTTTTTTCAACGGGGAAACTCTGAATTTTTAACTCGGAACGAGCTTTTATTAAAGAAATTATGCGTGCGCTGAACTCGGAGAGCGCGCTCGTCTCGAATAACATACGTCATAACTAATATTTGCGAAGTGTTGAACATACGTCACGATGCGCGAGACACGTTTGCGATTTCAAATGTCAAGGTCACCATTATATAGGATACTTCGGTACTATTTTAAAATACACCTATAAAATAAACCAATATCCATAGCATAATCAACCTTTTTATAACGCCTTATTGAAAGCAACAACTTTATTATACATAAACACGTTTGCAAAAAAACGGGCAATTTAGATTTTATTTTCTACATCATTAAATATTACAAAGAAAGAGGTTTTATTAATTTGACGATGTATTGACATTTTATTTGAAGATTTTTCTAGAAGCAACTTAAATATTTAATCTTTCTTTTTATATTAAATACCACTTTTTGATATGACCGATAAAGCGATAAGTGTCGGTAAAATTATAGCACTACTTAGAGAAAATTGTTCGCAAACTTATGTGTCTCAGAGGCTAAGTGTGAGTCTTGGAACTCTCCAGAGGACTTGACAACCCTATCAAGAGACCGGTTCGATTAAAAGAAGACCCGGTTTGGGAAGAAAACGATGCATAGGACCACGAGATGACCGCTTTTTGGTAAATCAGGCGTTGCGGAATCTTAAGGTGTTAGGTGTGGACCTAAAGAAGGTGGCTTTTTGCTGCCAATATCAGCAGTTACTCGACTTTAGTTTGCTCGAAACTGTGCTTCAAGGACTGGAACAAAGTATTATTTTCTGATGAAGTTAGAATCTCTTTGTGTTCAGAGGATCGACATCGGCGAGTGCAGCGAAGACCATGGCAATGCTATGCGATAGTGTGATTCGAAGAAATCACTCCATATGGCGGAGGTTAACTTATATTTTAGCCAGCAATTAATTCGGCGGAGCCTACGGAGTTAGTTTTCATAGAAAATGGAACATTAAATACGGAATTTAATGTGTAACATTGACTGCTCTTGAGGAAAACTCCATATTTATAGACAACAATAATCGTCCTGATCGTTTTAGCAACGTAAAAGCGTAAAGCGTACATGCAATAAGTTGGGATTAGATCTTTAGAAACTTAGGTTGTCCAGCTCGTTGACCTCAATCCAATTGGCCATGTTTGGTATATTCTAAAGAGACGGGTAAGATTAGTGCAACCTGCTCCACAAAGTATCGTGGAGCTAAAAAGAGTCATTGGAGAAGCGTTTCCTCAAAACGTTATTAAATATATCGTGGAAAGCATGCACAGAAGGATTCAAGCTATGATTTTGGCAAGAGGAGGTCACACCCGGTATTAAGTTTCTACACTGTATTTAATTTGAATGTCCTTTCTTTATTACTGACTACTTCACATTGTTTGTACGTGTACATCGGTTTTATGGAATTCATCGAAAATTAATGAAAACAATTACCAGAATTCACTTCGCGCATAATAATTTACACGATTATAAGTGGATACTTATAGTCGTACATAATGTTTCGACAGACTACGTGAAATAAAATATATGAAATAACCAAAATTGACTTTATAACATAAAAAAAAATATGTGCACGTATTTTTTGCAAAGATGTTTAATATAGATCAAAGACATTATAAATCTTCGAAGGATCTTCAAAAGTATATCGTTAGCTGTCGGACTTGTAGAAAATACTGAAACAGTATAGGCCTAATTTACCCATAATAGGGATATAAAGTAACGTGTTGCGGAAACCAGTCTCATATGCGTACATTTTAATAAATGACAACTGATTATGTTAGATATATCATGAATGAAGAAGCGGTATTTATTTTTTTCTTCATGACAACAAACTCCCTCTTATATTTTATATTGTCTATCTCGCAATAGACATGTGTATATACGTTACGTTTAATTTTTTTACATTGTTTTTTATTATAAAAAAAACTCCCGCCGTAAGTCATACATACATCCTTCAAACCCTTCTGATTATGATAAAAGCTGATTCGAATTTATTTAAACTATTTTTATAATGAACTATAAAAAACACCGTGCATACATAATTCGAAAAAGTGAATTAATAAAAAGCTGCATAGAGCCCGGTGTGTGCCTACATGCTCACACAAAAAAAACATTCATTAAAAAAGCTATTTATGACAGCGACCATTATCGTCCAATAAATCAGCTGCCCGCTCTTCTGTTTTTCGATAATGATTCTATTATTATGGAAAAGCGTTATGTAACTGTAACATTTTTTTGCTCTATGCACAGTAAGTATGGAAAGAGTTCCATGGATCTACGCGTATATTAACCCTTATGACTCCGAGTGTGGCTATTAAGCAACACTAATATAAATATTCTAATCGAATATGTTATTTCCGAAATGAATAAAGATTGTTTGGAATGACTTTGATATTATTATTTACACACCATTGTAGAATTTAAACTCTATGACTTAAAAACTTAAAGTTACAAACAAAATATAACGGCAATAAGTTGGAGTTTCTGGGCGATATTCATATTGCCATGGTTAAGGGTTTATATAAGAAACGGTTAAGGGTTTATACAACTTGTTTTATAATTTTACAAAAAGTCATGAAACTTTTTATTTTATTTTAAGCTACTATAAAAATGTTTGAGCTATGTTACTCATCTTTACAATTACACCTTAGTGAGAATGATTATAATAACGTGTTATGAATAAAGTGTAGGTATAATAGTTTTAAAATATTGCTCGACAGTCCAAGCCGAGGAACGCCGTACGCTCTTGTGCTGGTTGCCTATATAAAATCGGGTGAGTGCCTTAAGCGCTCCCGTTAGTAGTCCCATGAAACTGTAAAGGTTTACCAGGTCAACAGTGTAGTCAGTTAAAAAAAATAGTGTTCTGTTATTCAGAATATATTAAATGACTGAAAACATTGTTTTATATAATTAGTTTTAATGAATAATACAACATAAAGTATTTAACTAAATACAATTGTATTATCTTATTTATCTTCTTTTAGTGCAGCTATAGTTCATATATAAAAATTTGTTTATTTGATGCGAAATAAATGAAAAAATAATTTACTCTGGCTTAGTACCTATCTATTACGCAGTATATTATAAACGGTCGAAAAGATATTATCGTTGAAGTCTTAGTGAAATTAAAAACAATAATGAACTTCTAAACTATAACGTTTGAAGCTAGAGAGAAAACAAAGAAAAATAAATGATGAATTCAAATTAATAGGAGTAATATAAACTGCGCATTTTAAAATAATTAAATATATGTATAAATACAAGCTTACTCCATTGTTGTTAGCCGTACGTAAGTTTTTATGCGTGTCGAGGCGACTCGGTGCCCACTGTACGGGTTACAAATTGTGGGGTGAAAGGGGTAGTTTTTTTCTAATCGACTTTCCTAACAGTAATAAACGATATTTATCTTTCTTAATTATAGCTCCACAGGGCTCACTTTGTTGTTTACTAGCTTGACGTATATTTTGCTACTACCATCGTATTATTATGAGTTAAAGGAAAATATTTGGTGTTTTTTTTTTATATTCAGTTGAATATTCTATTACCAATCTTATATATATCAAAAAATGAATAGCTGTTCATTTGCCTCGCTAAAACTCGAGAACGGCTAGACCGATTTGACTAATTTTGATCTTGAAATGTTTGTGGAAGTTCAGGAAAGATTTAAACGATGAGAAACATAAATAATAAGTAAAGGAAAATACTAAAAAAGATAATTTAATTATCAAATACAAAATGTTCCCAGCTATGAAATATTTGATGTTTCTTATCATTTTAGAAATAAATTTTTTTTATTCCTTTGTCAAATATTTATAGGTGTGTTCAGAAATTTGTCTGTTTCATAGCTGTAGTATGAGGTCCGATCTCTTTGGTCTGTTTTATTGCAATACAAAACAGTTCTATTTCAGATATAAAAATAGTACATGAGAAAGCTTTAAATTGATTAAGTGCATAACAGTGTTGCATTTATAATGTAAATAAAAATGTTGTATTAAGTTTTAACCACATTTTACACATATGTATGTAAGTGACACGAAGTTCACTGGGTCATCTTGGGTCATCTAGTAGTAAATATAAATGATAACAGTATATACGAAATATCAAACAAAGCAATATTTTTGACGTGATAACGTCTCATAAATTGATAAACGCCGGCTTCACGCTCGAAAAAGCATGACTCATAGTCACGTTCCGCCTTAGCCAAGCGCGGAACGAGCGATAGAGAGGCGTGATCGAGCTAAGTGCGGCTTCTGACGCATCTATCTCTCTTCCACTCCATCGGCCGATGCGTCCGAGTAGAAGACATACAGCAGTAGCACACAACCTACACATGAACTGTCTTGTCAACTGTTCATAAAGTGAAGTGAAAAGTTAATGTGGTTTCTATTATTTATTACAACAACAATGCGGTAAAAAGTATGCCATTATCCATCAATGTTTTCTTATGACGTTATTACGTAAAATTATCGTCCGTAAACCAACTTTTTTATTAATAATGTTAAACTGTATATATATTCCGAAAAAAAAGAGAAATATCAATAAACTATCTAATTATACAGATGTGGTTTGTTCGTATTATCAGTACGTGTTAGACCACTACTGGGCATCAAGAGTCTTGGTGTGATGAGTTCAACTACGCAAATAAACTGTTAATAATCCTCCCATCATCTTGATTATGGACATTTACAATACGTATAAAAAAACGCGTTCCAATCCAGGACTCATCTACGCCAATGGTTGTCGGTCCATCGACAAATCTGATCGGTACATTATCGCTTTACCTGACACTTCGATGGGTGTCCAAAATACGGAAATGGTCCTCGAGTATGAAATCTTTAATTCATCTTACTAATTATGGCACACAATACCTAAACGTGGAAACTTAAGATGAGATTAGCGGTAAGATATCTTAAAAGTCAACGAGCGACGGAAAGAGATAAAATATGTGTAAAGAAGATCATTATTACAATATTACTCCTACGAACGGATAACAAATAATTGAAGAGATGATTATTGTGTTGTTGATTATGCGTTTATTTTTATTATTATTATAAGCGATGACAAAAGTCGGCCAGTGTTATGATAATGTGAGAACAAACAGCATTATGCAACAATCAATAGGTGTGAAAGAGAGAGCATTTCACGTTGTTCACACTTCAAGACACAAACAAAGAATTTTCATTACATATCAGGTCGTTACGATAGGAAACAGATAATTACCTAACAACAGAATAATTGGTAGTCAGTTTATAACTATTATTTTAAATGAAATAACGCAAAACCATAAATTGCAAGTATGAATGTTAGTGTACGTAATAAGATTGTACGCCAAATTCTGTCAAATAAGAAAAAGAATAAATTATACATGCATAATATGCGATGTAAATTTTAAAATGAGTTACGAGGGCAGTGATCCCACGATGCGCATGCGTAATAACAACCCTTTTTTACCCTTTCGGTTCCCCGAGTGTTTTTTGTAAGCGTTTTTGTAAAGGGTTGTATGTGGGGTACCTGTCACGCGACTGTGTGGTACGGTTGAATTTTTTCTCTATGGTACGAACTTTTTTTCCTATACAGTTTTTTCTCCCGGACCGTGCATCGAGAACAATAGAGAGTACATTGACCTTTAACAAGAGATCAGCTGATGCCACAATAGTGCACTTGTATAAGCCCTATTGATTTTGTTACCGCTCAAGGTCGATACAATATTACAGCAAAGTAATTAAGGTTTTTGACATAGTTTACATTTCAATCGCTGTATGTCAAAAGGGTACCTAAATGATACCTACATTTTTGTTACTTTTAATTATATTTGCTGAGTGGTAAAACTATTCTGAGACTTATAAGAATACGTCCTATACCATATTTAACAGTCATAGTTTAATGTTTTTCAGGATCAGCGACTGAATATGCAGCAACCAAGATGCCATAAAGCTGACCTGGACGACTGGTGATGGATTGTTGATAGCACTTTGGTCGCTATTTTTGTTTTAACTACCTATACTGTTTTTTTTTTCGATCTGACTATACACTGTTGGCTTGATGGATGTACCAGCATATGTACTTCACGATCTCAAATATGTATTTTGTATTTATCAACTCGGCTAAGCTAAACTAACCAAGTTCGGAAAACAAGCGGAAAAAAAAATCCTTCTAGCATATGTGTACCTACCTGCGTGTGTGTGTCTGCACGTATGTGGGGGTGATCTGTGTCGTGTTTGTTAAGCTAGTGAGTGAGAACATTCAGTGTCACTGTATCGTGCTAGCAGTGTGCTCGATAGCTCCACCCTGGGGGATCGGACTTAGCTTTGATGCCCTGTTGAGGGGGAGTACTGTACATATAATTACTACATAACGTATACCAGCCTAGATTTCATCGCTTAACAATAACCTCTAGAGACTCAAGGGAAGACAACATATGTCGCTATCGTCCACAATATTCCTACTTCAGATGCTAACAAATTGATAGTTCTGCAGTGTATCTTACCAGATAAGCAGTACGAGAATTTTTCATATATACAATATTTCGTAATATTTTCATTCTTTCTTCTTACTGTTTAAATTAACAAATGTATCGAGGGTTACACGTAAAAACGAAATTTTGTAATTTTTGTGTGTATCTATTAATCTTTTAGCCCTAATCATTCAACCATTATAACTGGATCAGAGAAACAATAGAAATGTTAAAAGTATTTTGTCAATCAGTACAAAGCCTTTTATATAATCATATCTTCGACTACAGTATAGTTATAACTAGGTTCGGAATAAATTAAGAGTTTGTGAAACCTTTGGAATTAAAAATAATTAAAAACTAACTTGAAAGAAAATAATTTAGAATCTAAACATCTTCCATTATTTAAATTCGCCGAAAAATGGTTTTTTTTTAATAAAAAAAATTAATTTTTTGCAATAATTATTAATCCTAACTAATATTATAAAAACGAAAAAGAATTTGTTTGTTTGTTACTCTTTCACACCTTAACCACTCAATTGATTATCATGAAATTTTTCATACACGTTATCAGGGATACAAAAAAGAACATGGGTATGTTTCATCCAAAAGATCCACTGCTCTCGAAGGATATATCAAATCTACATTACCACGAGCAAAAGCTAGTTAATTATAAATGTAATGCTCTTACAACGTACACACCTGTAAAATGTAAATTAAAAAAAATAGTTACTTTAAATACCTATTATTGTAATTGTAAGATTTTTATTATATACGACTGCTCGTCATCATCATCAGCAGCTTGTAAGAGACCCACTGTAGGGGCATAGGCTTCTTCCCAAAGGAAGGCACGGGCATAATTATTACGCCAGCCCACGACGTACTGCTGATTTCAAACTCTATATTTGCCCCATACACGGTGGTAACTATAAGAACGATTCTCAGGTTCAGGTTTCCTCACGATGTTTCCCTTCACCGTGAGCCGATAGTGTTACTAATTGAAATTAGTAAATATACGTGAATTCCGTAAAATTCGTTGGTACATACCGGGGTTCGAACCTGCAGGCAACGGGTTGATATGCTACCGGTCAACCTACTACACCACCACGACTGTTGCCGCACGTTATATAAATAAATATAAATCGATATATAGTAATAACTTATATTTTTCTATACGTTCTACACGGTGAACATTAGGCCGGATGGTGTCGTATTCCTTAGAGTTCGCACCCGCTCATTTTTTAACAAACCGAGTAAAGAATGCATCAGCACCGGTACGCGGATCGAGTGCCAGTAACCCACATTGATCAAGGTGTTAAGGGTTATCAGGTTCCAGTCCGTTATTTTCCACAGTCGCAGTGATCAGGGCGTTATTGAACTCTTTTTAGGCCTGCAAAAAACTTGCCCCTTTAAGTGTGAGTAACCCGAAACGGTATATTTTTTTGTAAAACACTGCAAAATTTTGTATCTGTGTCAACGATATAACATACTTTGTATTGTTTTGTAGGTATCACCGTATGTAGGAAAGATAGAGAATTGTGGATTTCTCAGAGTTTGAATTCACCAATACGTCGTGAGTTGGTCTTGTGATTATGCCCATACCTACCTTTGGGAAGAATCTTATGGTCTTGCAGTGGGTATCTTACAGGCTGATGGTGATGATGGTGATGATACATGCTTAAATAATTTTAAGATACTTATTTTTTTGATTCAATTGATCCTTCTTTACCATTTTTTTATGCCCAACGAAACGACCAGAAATCACAGAGTACTTCATACAATTAAACTATATGAAGCATACTCTTCGAGTGTCAATTTATTAAACAAGCGAATAGGACAACATAAAAACAATTGAGAACGGACTCTTTATTCTTAGGTGAAAATAAACTCTCTTTTCGATATTTATACAAGTTACTGTGTTACACAGATATTAAGGTGCCGCGTTGGAAGCTTTGTTCGCGTTATGAAAACATGGGAGAAAGACCATTACAAACGGATTAAATGCAAACAGACCGACGGCTACTGCGGTTACACAAACAACTAATGAATAGCAGACACAAACATTATCTATTGTTAAATTTCTTTCAGACGAATCTATTAAATATCGTGAACAGTGGGATACCGGTGTATTGAAACGTACTGATACTTGGGATTAAAGGATTAAGCACCATGATAAATACACTTAGTGTGAATTTTTTCTTGGTAACTCTTTTATACTTGTACCGCCACCAGCAACACAATCTTAAAAATATCATGACTATTAAACAATCGAAATGTATAAAAAAAACAATTCGCAATTTTAGAAATAGTTTATTAGAGAGATATTTTTAATTAATTACATGAACTAAACACAAATTGGTGTCAATCAACGTTTCCTGTACATACGTGCTTAACTGGGAGGAAGTTGTAGGTAACGGATTGGTCAAAATATTTGTACTAACCTGGTCTCTTAATTATTATGTTTATATTTCAGTTTATGTTTTATGCCAGTACTTTATATTACAATAACCCTCTTATAACATTTTAGACCGTATCCATAAGTTTCTGATTAAATTAAGACAATAATTGTTCGATAGTAGGTACTGTTATGACCGAGTATAAAAAGTATATATATAATATAACTCAGCTAGTAATTTTGAGGTTAATTACGTCAAATGTACGGAATATATCAGCCCTAACACTATGACCATTCGATTCGGAATTTTTCGTAGATTATTGTAGGTTACATTTTATTGTTTGGATTTCATGGACTTTTTACCATATTTTCTTAAAATTAAAACTTTATTTAATGTACAGACAAGTGGGCGCGTATGAGAATAAATTCAAATATATTCGTCATCTTCGATACCAAAAACTTAGTTTATAATGTATTACATACAATAACTCCCTATTATATAATAGAAAACAGTAGGCTTTATATACAAATGCATGAGTAAACAGGGTGTACAGTTTATTTAACTCTAGGTTATGTCACTCATTACCTGAATAAACTTTAAATCTTTTAATTGTATATATTGTATTCGGTGAGTGTAAAATCCTTTTTTGTAATAAAAACATTCAAACAAATAATAAGAAAATGACTTGCAAAACAACCACCAATGTAACCTATTCAATCATTTGAATTGATATAAGACTTTCATGTGAATGATTCTACATCGAACAAGTCCCATACATTCGATAATTAATGGTATTGCACAGATCTACGTTCTATTGTTGGTACATCAAAAACCATGATGGAAAACGTAATTGTGGTGAATAGAAATATTGAAAAAGGGGACATTTAGCGTAAAAATCAATAATCAAAGGCGTCACGACAATAGTTGGCGGTTACCCGTATTCACTATCAAAATAGATGCTGCGTAACCTCGCGCGGGTGGATTTTTTACTACGTTACTTCAGACTCGAGTGGTGGATTCGAACCGTGTCATTGGTGACACTCGAAATATTCGAACTACTTCCAAGCGAATATATTATATCAATTTTTATTTTAAACTAGTTTAATATTATACATCTATTTTGTATTATAATTAGAATATATGTTTGAGATACAGCCCATTATATAAAAAATTTATTCAATAAATAAAAAAGTCATTTTTGAGTGAACTGAGCATTGATATACATAAATGGAACTGAGTAATCAATATGGGATATAAACATTATTCAATTAATTTCAAAATTAACCAGTCAACTGTAAAAAAGTAATGTAAGTATACATATGGCTATAAAATTAAAAAAAAAGTATTTTTTAATAATACTTTTTAAGTTTTAGCGTTTAATCACAATGTTGAATGCCCATAAAGCCCGATATAGCAAGTACACTAAACCTTGAGGCGAACTGTTTTTATGCTGCAGCTGCCGGATCGCACTCTTAGGTGCTTGGCGGCACATTTTCGACTAGAGTCTGGTAGTTAGTCAGGCAGACTATAAGGAAGCCCTACCATCATACTATATGCTTTCGTTACCATATAGTTTTCTTCTCCAAAAGCTGCGGCTTATTCGCAAGGATTCGAACCTACGTCGATCCGCACGATGTTCCGACACGCTAACTACTGAAATATCATCGCTTATAACTAAATAAATGTCATTCATATATCACTACATATATATATTATTATAAAACAAAGTTGTCCGCCGCGTCTGTCTGTCTGTCTAGATGTTCGCGATAAATTCAAAAACTACTGAATGGATTGTAATGTGGTCTTCATTAATAAATAGAGTAATTCACGGGGAAGGTTTAGGTATATAATTTGTCAAGATTTTTTTGTAAATTGGTTAAAACACAATGATAATAAAATGCATTACTTACCTCAAGCATTTCATGCACAGAAGTATATATTTTTTATTATCAGGGCAGGACAACGTCCGCCGGACCTGCTAGTTATTTAATAATACTGTTATTTCCTACGAATATTTTCCAAAAATTATTACTTAAAATTATTATTTATAACTCGAATTTAAAATCACTAAACAAACTAAATTAATCAAAAAAAGTAAAACACTCTTGCCGATTTATATTTTACTCGTAACGATTAATGAAATTCTAAACACGATAATGATGTAAGCAAGTTAAGTGAATATCAAAGTTCTGTTTTTTCTTATCTTTATTGACAAACTACGTAAAGTACATTGACTAATCATAAGTACCTAAGTGTTAAAGCAAGCACAATTTATTAACACAGAAGTAACGCAAAAAGGTTTAAATAGAGCGTAAAAATTGATCGCTTTGTGTTAATCAATTTATCGTGAATTCTTTGCCCAGTGTGCACGTGCACACAGTCTCGACTCAGTCAATAATCACAATGCGTCACGAACGCATTCATATAATAATTTTGCTTACATAAATTCGTGACACAATTGTCAAAAGAAATACATCGGTAGGTACCTACCTAAGAAAATAGTGACATAATAAAAGTTTTTGCAACAATAATAAATGTTATAGTATACAGCATTTTTGTTTGATGCTGTTTACGATGATACATTTATATGAAATAATTCTTAATTATTTTATTGTCCCAACTAAATTTACCTATTGCTTAGATTTGTAAATGATGTTGTGGGTAACATAACCTGACATCAGCTTTTATCTATATTATTTCCCTAAAAAATATTAATTACTTTGTTGTTTCAAATTACGACATAGTATTCTGTAAGTTCTCATTTCGCAATTAAAACATAAAGTAAGAACTTATCAACTATTTTCTATTCTCTTTAACTATAACTGACAATTTTGTTACTAGTCAATTTATTTACGTGGACAACAGTAGGAAATATTGAAAACAGATAAATTATAATACTTCCCAAATGGTAGATATTAGAAGATTAAATAAAAAAAGTTAATACTTGAAACCAAATGTACATAGTTGGGCCATCAGCTGTAATGCTGTCAAACAAATATAATCTATACATATAAATAAAATTGGAGTTTCTGTTTATAATATCAAAATAATGACTTTATACTGATAGGATATGAACGTATACACGATACTGATAACAAAACTACAATTTTTAAAATTATTGTCAGTCTGCCTGTCTGTCTGTTTATATGTTCCGGGTAATCTGCGATACGGCTGGACCGATTTTGACAAAAACTTCAGTAACGGATTGTTAAAATTACAGTGGGTGACATAGGCTACTCTATTTTAGACTAACTGTCACTTGGCTTCGTCTGTAGTACTATTTCCTAAACGATTGGACCTATTTTCATGGGACTTTCACTGACAGATAGCTAACGTTACAAAAAGTAATTAAAGCTTTTATTTTGGACTAGCTTTTACCCATGGCTTTGTTTGCAGTACTATCTTCAAAACGTTTGAACCATTTTTCACGGAACTTTCACTAGAACATAGCTGATCTTATAAGAATTAATTTACAATTATAAAAAAACGCATGCGGAGCTGCGGGCAACAGCTAGTTATTTATAAAGAACAACAATAACACTGAAACTTTTGTTAGTTATTTTAATAAACGAGTTGTTTATTTACTTAGTATTGGTAGGAATAAAATTATTTTTAACCCTACTCATTAGTTGGAATCACAGACGTTATATATATACATGATAGAACTATGTTACTCCCACAATTGAAATGAATCTAACGAGACGCTGTCAAATAAAAAGGCACGCAAAGTATGAATTCGAAAAACCATTAACCCTTATTATGGGTATTCGGACAAAAATGATAAATATTACGTCATTATAATTTCTTCTCTTCCATCTCTAGCTATACGTGTATAAGTATGAAAATGGATGTTAGTATATTTGAGATCGATAAACTTCAACACCGTTTACATGGAAAGAAATCACACTTAAGTGTTTTTTTCCACGGCGAACATATCTATGTTACTCGTCATTAAGTGATCCTAAGCTATAATTTGTTGTTGTTCAGTTTTATGTTGTAACTAAATAATTCCCGGCCGCCTTATTGGATATTTAAAAATGGCAAAAGATCAATGAAATTAAAAAAATAAGTAGGCTAGTACAAACTACGAAAAATTGCGCGTCGAATGGTCAATGGTGCTATGGCGATATATTCAATATTTTTCATATGATTAAAGCTTCAAAAGAACTGTATATTCCTCATATATGCATAAATATAAAAAGGTTATAGAATAGTATAAGACTTATATGAAATAATTGTTAGCTTTCTATACGGTAGATGTATATTTTGATATTCGATTTATGTTTGTTTGTAGTGTCTACACGAATGCTACTGTCGCTTCACGCCAACATTTATTACTCTCCCCCACAACTTTGCTTCCACCCTTTAATGGTAACTTTGCATATTAAACTATTTATATATTATAATACAAAATGCTACTTTGGTTATGACAATCGTTTGTACAACATTCGATATGTAATTCCCACTGCTTAGTATCCATAATTCTGGTAATAATATCATGTATAGTTATATTGTTTTAATCGGTCCTAAGTAGACAATCTAATGGAAATATATGGTTTATGAAGAGAAATTAATATCATAAATACAACAAAACACAAAATTTTGTTTAATTTTAAGTATAAGAAGCACTAATGCACTAATAACACAATAATCACGATTATCTTTTCTTTTTTTTTATATTATAGGGGGCAAACGAACAGGTGGATCACCTGATGGTAAGTGATCACCGCCGTCCATAGACACTAGCAACACCAGGGGAGTCGCAAGTGCGTTGCCGGCCTTTTAAATATGTGAGCCTCCGGCGCTCTCACTGACCGAAAGAAACGCAACAGTGCAAGCACTGTTACTTCACGTCGGTTTTCTGTGAGAGGGTGGTACTACCCCGGGCGAGCCGACCCATTCATGCTGAAACCAGTAATAGCTTCAGCGTAGCTCTACCACCTATAATACGATTATAATACCTATAATAAGAATTGAAATCTAATCTGTGTGTACTTTTTTTATTTTTGAGAAAAAATATATTGCCGGTGTCTAGGAATAAGTAATAGAATACATATCAATCATTTTTAGAAATGTCTGTCTGTCTGTCTGTTCGAACAGGTATCACTGATAAACTACAAGTTTATAAAAAAACTTCAACAAGAAAATAATCAAGCCTATTCCAGAGCAACATTTAGTTTTGTTTCATTAAAATCGGTTTGTTCTATCAAAAGTTATTGTAATTTTAATGACGACGGGAGTTAAGTACGAGAGAAAATTAGATAAGTAAATGGACTTTAACCTTATCCAAAAACCACGGTATTTTATCTACATATCGATCAAATAAAAATAAAAAAGGTGTTTAAAGAACGGTTAACTGTTGCTTTGAGTACTAAAACGGGATTACAAATATGCAAGATAGATAGAAATCAATTCAGATTGTTTCATTAATCACTGTGTTTTGCGGATGAAGTCGCGGCACAGCTATGTTAAATATAATCTCTATTATTAAGAGGTAAAGTTTGCCAGTATGTTTGTAATACATAATCTCTCGAACTATTGCTCCGATTATGAAGTTTCTTTCATTAGCAGAAACGGACTTTAATGATTTTATTTCTGAACGCCATATGTTTTATTCTTTATTCATTTTTATATTGTTAAATTAAAAAGAAGTTCATAAGTGTATGCATGAAGTAATGTCTAGAAATACCGGACACAAAATATTCTGGATCATTTACATTGGATTCTGATACCTGCTCTAATATGTAATTATAAGTACCGACAATATGTAAAATAGACATCTTTATATATGTTTAGAAACAATAAGTAATATAGAACAAATAGCTACCCGCGTCTGTTTGTGTGTACTTCTAGTTATTTCAAGTTACGCAACTGATTTTGATAGGGCTTTAACTAGCCTTTAAAGAATTAAAAGTAATATGTTAGTTAAGGTTAATATGCAATATTGTAATTATAAAAAATAGAAAGAAGTGCATGGCTAAACCTTATGTGATACCTCCTACATCAAAATAATGTACTATAGTCGCTAGTTAATAATAAACTGATTAATGTTATATGTACCTAAGAGGTCTAGAAAACTATCAAGTCTATAGTCCGGTGAAACTGTAGAGGCCTTGCCAAGTCAACAGCGTAGACAGTTGGAAAAAACTATCAAGTCTATAATTAAGTACACCTTTGGATTCCTAGGTCCATAGTAAGGATTTCCCAAAGGTTAACCAGTGTGGGTGTAAAATATTGTGTGAAATTATCTAAATATATAAATTTATCTGTGATAACAAATTCTTATTTAAGATTTAGACACAAAACCAAGGCGCGATAATGTCATAATACACATTTGAAATGTGAACACATGAAGCCGACGATGAAGGAAACAGCATGAGGTAATCTAAGTATTGAACAATAGGTTTTGTAGGTCGTCAGCACATTATAAGCTAATATGATGATAAACTAGTATCTTGGCTTAGTGAAAAGCTTTCAGTGGAATATTTACAAACTTCAGTAGGTAGGTAGGTAGTGGTAGAATTTGTAGTAGAGATAGAGTTTTAACTGTTTCAAGTTACGTCCAAGTACCTTAATGAGACCTTATTGAAGACTCGTTGAAAATGTCTGTTATTATTACTGTATCAAACATTATATTTCACCCATAACACTAAAGTAATTTTTAAATAATTAAAAAGAATTCGCAAATATTAATTGAACAAAAAGCCCATTGAATTCACCAGTACACGTATAATGCATATAATTGATTCTTATCAATGTAGAAACAAAAGCCGCAACACCTGTCTCTTACTTGGAAGGCATAATTAATAGAGCTTCGTTTCCGCTGGCATGAAAACAAATTAATACCTTTATATATATATTAAAAAAAATATAATAAAGCCGAAAGTGTTCCTCGTAGCAGATTACGAGCACGTTATTAATTTATACGAAAGATAAAAAAATGCAACCCTCACACGGAAGAAAAAACTAAGCGCGCGACGCGCAAAAGGGAAAGGGTGTCTCTCCTCGACTCGCGTGCTGCTTTTTGTTTTTTAACCGTATATCTGCGGTTTGTTTTTTCTTTTGATGTGTTCGTGTTTTTTAACAATACAATACCGTTGTTAAGAATCGTTTTTAAGAGCGTCATATTGACGGTGGCGCGAGCGCAACGCGCTATCTATCTATAGCGTTTTTTGGTATATCTTATTTTTAAATCCCTTCGCTTCGGGTAAATTGGAGACGCAGAAACTTTTTAATATTTAGTCATGGCAAAGGGGAAGCTGTTTTTACGTAACACTTTATGTATATTTAAAGGTAGACCGGCAATCTGTAAAGCACGAGCGTAGACATATGGTTCGTTAGACAACGATGAATTTTTTCACGAAGACAGGTGTTCATTTGGTTTGGCTATATTTGTTTATAAGTTACCTTGCGTATTACATGTACGTATGATTTTCTCATATTTCCTGTACGTAAGTAAGAATTTATACCTGGACTCATAGTTTAATTTAATTATACTGGTTTCATATGGATTCCAGTTAACTTTTTTTTCATATATTTTGAAAATTTGCTACCTTTTTATGTATTTAAATAGATCGATACTACAATGGTAAGTAACCTCTATAAATACTTTTACATTAAAATATAAATGGTAACTGCTGCAGCAACATTGTTGTAGTTTATTACATTTCGAAATAACTTATAGGTACTCATTTGTATTGCAGTTTTTAACTTGGAAGCTTAATTATTTTAAGAGAGTAGGTATTCTATTAATATTGTATACGAATTGATTGTTTTACATTATACAATGTATTAAAATTTCCGTGTGAATTATTTTATGTTGTCTGGAGACACCGGTGAAAATATTGCATGATAATTAATGTTGCCATTAACAAAAATATTCAGGAAATAAGAGTAGCGATAAAAACAACATCAATAATGTTTGGATTTGTAAGTGCGCTATAAAAAATGAGCCATGAAAATGCCATTAAATATTAAAAGTGGAGAAACAGAGAGCTTAACAAGAAATAAAACATCGTTATAAGAGGCTAGGAGACGACGTAGTCGCCCCCGGCGCGGCTCGGCCGGGCTAGCTATCGGCGCGCCTCAGTTAATGCCTACTTATACCTTATTATATAGCGGAGTTTGCGTTGAGGAACAAAATTAATTGGTTAAAACTCCTCTCAGTATCCAGGGCGGGACGCCCCCCAACTCCCTCTTAATTCCGTACTCCCCCCCGCAAGCCACCTCTTGCCGCACCCCGCCAGCTCCTTTGAACGCAACCTACCTAGAGAAAAAAACAGAAAAGTATAAAGTTCACTACCCAAGCGTTGTAACTTAATTAAAAATAAGTTATTTTTGTTTTCCAAGCAATATAATTAATTTACTTCTTAATATGTATTATAAGCAATTGTTTTATTATGATTTTATAAATCATAAAATATATAAAATAATAATAATTAAAAAAAACAAAATTTTTAGATATGAAAGAAAAATTATACTGTTTTAGTTATAGATACCAATATTATTAGGCTCAAGAAATAGGTTTTCTTGTTTGTTTGAGCACGCCAATCTTTGGAAGTAATATAGCTCACATTTGAAAAATTATTTTTACATTTTTTAGTCAATTTTTTTTAACCAAGATGATATGTTGTATACTATAGGTTTATACCATTAGGACCGGAAATAATTACCGTAAAATTTTGTTCAGACAGGATGCTAAGGCAAAACAAAGTAGTAATGTAGGGAAGCCTTATAGCGTGGCGCCTGACTAACGGAGCCCGAATGCGGCTTGATCGTCCAACAAGAATCAAGATTACCGAATAGGGACGAACTGTGAATGCGATGAAAGATACAGCGTAACTCAGTCGCATGGTCAGTTACCTGTTTGCGTTACCAATTATTAAAAGTAGTTGACAGTAATATAATAAACACATTTAAGCATCGGGTTATAACCACTACACCTATATACGCGAGTTACAATTAAACGAAATAGAATTTTAATTTTACGTTTAAGCAAATACTATTAGTAGTCAAGAGGATAATAAAGATCTGTGAGAGTGTACGTTGCAACGAGCGTGTATTTTTTCCCTGTATGAGAATAATTTTTAGAACCGCTTTTGGTGCCATTTCTCTTAATCATGAACGTAATAACACTATATTTTTATGAAATGTGATCATATTATATTAATTATTGATTGTTTTAGTATTAGTTGTGTATTTTATTTTGTTAAGATGAAATATACTGAAAATATTAATAAATTGTCTTTCAAATACAAATTCCGTGAATTTTAACTCTTATTGCCACCATATATGTGGCCGCGACATGACATGATATTTCAGGTATTCTGTTAGGCTCGGCTTTAATTATACGCGCTAACCGACAGTTGTTTTTGACGCGTTCTGGTGCATTTCTCTTCAATCATTGAGTGAAAGTATGTCGTTTTGTATAAGATCAATAAAATTTGTTACCGTCATTCCGAACAAGCACAATCTGTGTTTGTGTACAATCATATATTACCTATTAATGATGATAGTTTTCTAAAAACGAAGAAAGTTATATTAATTATGCACTTTATTTTAATCGGAAAATAAAACGCTTAGTTTTCTTAAAATCCGTCGATATACATTGTTCTAGAGAAATGCGCTCGTTCGATGAGGATTAAAATTGTAACTCGTATTAAAGTCCAAACGCAGTACATTAAATTATCATACTATAGACTACTAAACACATAAGTACTTCTTTATACTAAATTACTATTAAGTATTTTTATAAGTATTAAGTATTAGAAATTCTATGTAATATAGTTTAAATTTGAATACTAGCAAAAAGCATTATGGGAGCTGTTGCTATTAAATAACAATAAATAAGTTGGGACAAAATGATACCATATTTAGTTAGATAACCCCTTATTTTAAACTAAACCTGACATATTATTACGTGAAGTTTAAGTACTACATGACTAATTACTTTAATATTTTCATTTAAAGAAGTCGGTTAAAAAAGGGGAGATTCTCTATTCAGTTGTATTTTTTTTATGCTTATTACCTAAGAACTCCGTCGCTTATAAACCAATTTGGAAAAGTTTTTTTAAAAGATAATTCGAGATTATTTCAAGGTAAACTCATTTTAGTTTCATTGACAGATAAATTTCTGAGATACATCAGGGAACTCCTCAAAGTCGAACATGAAATGTATAGTGATTGAGATATTAGTGGGCTTAAGACGATCCTAGACTAGGTGGGTAGGACGTTCTTATGTATTTTTAAAGTAGAATTTTTTAAGTCGGTTTTATTTTTTGTTATAATTTAATAATATCTTAGACTTAATTAATCGAAGTCTTGTGTAACGTAAAAAAGCGGTCATTCAAATCAAAAGTACTATTGTCTAACTTTCGCGTTACAAAACTAATAATTACACTAAAAAAAGCAGAAAAATATTGTATTTTCGTTATGTGTACTTATTATAATTGAAACATTAATTTCTATAAAAATATGGTTTATAATTCAAATTCCATTCATCTTAATATTCAAATTTGATAACATTAAGTGCTTTTATTTTTCTAGAAAAAAATAATGTATGTTTTCACCAATTTTATTTCACTAATTAGTAGGGGTAATAGTTTATGATTGCTGCAAGCGTTGTTATAGTTTTATATCCATGAGTCAATATATTCATATTGATTTTTCTTTTTTTATTCATCATAAGCTATGACTTAATAAGAAAATTATATATTTTTATCTCTTTACTGGCTGATATACACAACTTCGTTTGCTTTGTTTATTATCACTAAAATATGTTTTATGTATCGAAGAAAAAGCAAAAGTGCACTTTACCTGCAAAATTTAATTGTAAACAGCGTTTTTTGTTTACTTCCCTTCTTCTACGCGTGTGCGCCATACCACTTACCCCATTTCACATATCTCTGAACACGTAGTGCTAACAAAAACTGTATTATCTTAAATAACTTTATATTAAATGAAGAGATCATCATAATTTTTAGATAAAGAGTATATCCTAAAGCTTTAAAACTATAAAAAATATCGAAATCTATCCGTTACTTTTTGTGTGATGCGGGCAGAATGATTTACCTCAATTAATTTATTTATATAGATGTTATAAACGAATAACCTTGTATTCAAACTTATACATTCATACAGTTAACTAGGACTAATATAGAACTTATTATAATATCGAATCCCAATAATTTATAAAAATAAATTCTGGACAGAATTAAAATTTGTATTAATTTCCGAGTTGCAAACCTTGTCGCGTCTGCCGGTAACGAAGGGCGAAAGCAAAGGGTAGGTCTAGCGGCAAGCGTAGCGCGGCGCGGGGCGCGGGACGCGGAGGGGTTCGTTGCCACTTCTCCAAATAAATTATAATTCGCCCGCTTTCGTCCTCGTCGACCCGAACGTTTCGCGACTACTGTTTCAAAGATGCCTCTAACTTGGCTATTAATCCTGATTTACTTTATAGACAAATAATTGCATTAAAGACGTTTTTTTAAGCAACTTTTAAATTTGTTAATGTATCGAAAAAACATTGTTTTTATTAAAAAACAAGTACTAATATTTTGCGTTCTGATACACTGATGCATTTTCCATGTTGATTCATATTTTTTATAATATACGCGCTCTATGTCATTAAACACATTAACCTGTTGAAATTGTAATTTCTATATAAAAATCATTATTCAACGAATTATGTGAAGCATGTTGTAAGTAAGTATTTATTAGTCATCTAAAATCAAAACCGGAAAAAGCTGATCTATAATTTGGAGCCGGATAAAAATGCTGGAGCTGCCACTTAATGACATAGAGCGCGTATATTATAAAAAAAGGTGAATCAACGTGGAAAAATACACTCTGTACGTTATAGGGTGGGGAGGTGAGATAGCCGGGGTGAGCGATTAATTTCATAAATACCAACCGGATTCCTGTGCGTTTGTCTTCAGAGCTATGCGATAGCGGGCGTCGCGTCTTGAATTACGACTGTATTTCTCTATGCCTAGAGTACTTAACATTTATAGTTTATACTGGTCGGTAAAGGGGCGAGCAACCAAAGTGGCTGCGGTAGGTACGTCGTCACAATGACGAGGGGAAGATGTGAAGGTGGGAAGCGGGATGTCGTGCACTGACCTGGTTCTCCTGCGGTAGAATTCAGCTTCCGTGGCGCGTACAGCCGCCCGAAGCACCTCCAGCAGCACACTATGTGTCACCTTCACAAGGTCGCGGTAACGGCAATTTGGTAACTCGCGTAACTCCACCGAACCGGTATGCGGGAACGCGAATATTATAGGCTTTTACACCTATAACAGCGATTCTTTCACCTGAACTTCAATAAAGCAGGAGCGCGGGAATGCGAAAAAGGTAAGCGGTTCTATGTCACGTCGGCGCGAGAGACGGAGCAAGAAGGGGCGGCCATTAATGCACGACTGGAAAGGGGTGGGAGTTGGGATGTTGTAATTGCACAATAGATGGCGTTACCATTTCCAGCCGCCCTTAAAGGGTCACCTTTAACAAACTATCATAGTAATAGGAGAGAGAAATATCTATAAGCGGGAGATAAGATGCGGTTTGCGAATAACATATATACGAGTATATAGCATACATATAATATATAGAATAAGTAAACAAAATAAATATTACACGTAATGATCAAAATTTAGTTGCGCATGTTATTGGGTAGGAAGAGGACAAAGACGGACAACAGGACGTAGATACGTCATCCCCTTTCCCGTCCTTACCGTGATAACACGCACAATGCCATCCTTAGCTGGATGTATCTTTTGCACGACAGCTAACGGCAAAGGTAACGGAGGCGAATTGTCGGTAATTAAGACCACTAATGTTCCAACAGCGATGGAACTTGAAGAGCTATTCCACCTTTGCCTAACTTGCAAATTATGCAAATACTCGGTATTCCATCGCTTCCAGAAAGACTGAACTAATTTGTCTAATAGAGAATGTCTGTGAAGTAAGGATACATTATCGAATTTTATTTCAGGTGCGGGTAATGAATATAAAGGTGCGGTATGTAAAAAGTGTGCTGGTGTGAGAGCACTGGGCTCCGCGGGATCTGAGCCAAGCTTAGTGATAGGGCGCGAATTTAGTAAACACTCCATTTGCCCAAGAACCACAGTAAGTTCTTCGTATAAAAGTAATTGTTGTCCTATGATCTTAAATAGGTGGGATTTGATTACTTTCAACATTGTTTCCCAGCATTCACCGAAATGACCTAAGGCGGGATAATAAAATTTACAGTTTATGCGGTTCTCAATAAGTTTCTTTCCGAGTCGATGTTGATACTCTTCGTCGAGAAAACGATAGAGCTTCTTTCTCCAAGAGGATATACGAAACGCGATTTCATAGGATTCAGAACCTTGAGATGTTGCGGAAGTCGGGTGTGCCAATAATTTTTGTTCTGGTATATCATCAGGTAGAAGAATATTTCCTTCATTAATGGGCCATTGCGATGGTTGTCTGCACAACCACGAAGGGCCACAAAACCAAAGTAGATTTGAAATTAATTTCTGTGGAGTTAAGTCACGGGACAAGCAGAGCGTGGGATTCTCAGACCCAGACACGTGGTAGGAATTGCGAGTTGCGAAGCGGTTTGCAACAATACATCGGCTACTGATGGTATCATTCTCAGTAGTCGTGCGGTTAATTCCTTTACATTTTATATTTGTGAAGCGTGGAATTATTGGACCGGGTACTTCATCAAGGTTCGAGAATTCATTAATATGTACTTGCTTAGGTCCAAGTACTGTGGTACAGCATGCGGTCAAATATTTAGTCTGCGCGTGCGTCGTGGGTACAGTACCCATTATTACGTAGCCGAATACAGTCTCGACTGCGGTCGGTAAAGATGGGTCGCTGTTCACCACATGCGGTAGTAGCAAATGCGGAAATAAGGAAGCTCCTATCAAAACATCAATCTTGTTAGGTGTTGCAAACATATCGTCTGCTAGCGGTAAATTATTCAAATGTGGGAGCACAGATTTATCTATGTTTGCGGTAGGTAAACAATCCGTAATTGTATCGACCATTAAACAATTCACGTCATAATTAATGTTTGAGTTATATCGAGAAAACAATTTAATATTTGCTGTGCGTTTAATAATATTTTCCGAGCTGGCAAACCCTTTAATAACCACGGGTTTGACTTCTTCACACGGTATACACAGCCGCTCACAAGACTCTTTGCTTATAAAATTACTTTGTGAAGCGGTGTCAAGTAAGACTCGCAATACGTGTTTGTTATTGTGACTATCATAAACAAAAACCTGAGCGGTAGCCAATAACACCGTAGTACTCGTAGTACATTGCGCGTTAACATAGCGAGAACTTTGCGGTAATGAAGCGCGAGAAGCGGCAATGGACGTTGTACATAACGCTATGTCTGCGGCCGTCACAATAGCATGTAGTACGGCCGGCTTCGATGCGCATGAGTCACGTGACGCTGCGGGTGCCAATGGCTCGTTGCTTATGCGTACCGTCTCGACAGTGCTAGGTAAGCGGTTCAATTCCGGTTTGTGCATATTTTGGTTAAAACAAAGCATGGAGTGATGATTCAGTTTACATTGGCGACAACTTTCACGGGAACGGCACGACGAAACTCTGTGTTTAATGCTGGTACAATTTACACAAGCACCTAATTCTTTTACTGTATTGAATCGATCTTTGGGTTGCATTTTATTAAACTCAGGACATTTAAACAAGTGGAGATGCGTGAAATTTGTACACAAACATTTACAATTAAGCGAATTATCTTCGCGCGTATTTAAATATGTTTGATATTTTGGCGGTGATAAATTATTATTATTACTGCGGGTACGTATTCGTTCAGTAGCCTTTTTCGAACTAACTGAAGGCGCGGGGCTTGCTATAATTGTGGTTCGTTGCAATATCTTAGAACGATTTTTAATAAATTCTACTAAACTATCAAATGTAGGTATTTGTGCGGGATTATTATTGGACATTTCAAAAGTTTGTACTGTATTTGTATCTAGTTTTTTAAGGGCAATGTGTAATATAAATAAGTCACAAAGGTCATTTAATTTTAAGTTTTTAAGCGCCTGGACAGCACTAATGAATTGATCAACAAATAAGTCAAAGGTACTAGCGGACGCGATTGAAATGGGCTGAAATTCTAATATTTGGTTCATATAAGTTGACGCGTACATTCTTTTATCTTCGTATCGATCTACTAAAGTTTTAATAATTAATCCGTAGTTTTCTGAGCAAGGGGTAATACCTGCGCAGGCGGACTGAGCAGCACCTGATATCTTGCCCAATAAGTAGTATAACTTATCGGCGTCTGTGAGCGATGGATTATCGTGTATAGTCGATTTAAAGCTAGCGTAAAATAACGGCCATGATCGAATATCGCCATCAAATGACAACAATTCGATAGGCGGTAGAGAAGCTCTGCTTTTTTGCGGTACATCATCCTTTGGCGTTTGAGTGCGAGTATATTCTCCGACTAAGCGTTTGACGCGACTATATAATTGTTCAAACGCTACCAGAGGCTTATAATCTGAACATGCTTTTGGCTTAACAGTTAATAACCGTTTATTATAAGCGTCTAAAACGGCTAAAAACTCACTGCGAAGTGATTCGATATTACTACTAGCATCTAAAAACGTATCTATGTCCCTGTCTTTAGTCTTTGTGTCGACTCCTATATTTTTGGATGAGTCGTAAACATATTGTAAGCATTCAAAAATGGCATTACGTTTTCCCTCAAGCATTGGCAAGGAAAAGTCGCCTTCTATTTCGACCATTGTTATATGTAACTAATTACAAGTGCGATATTTAATTTTATTGTAACAAATGACCTGACCTTGAGGTTACTTTGTTACAATACGAGGCGATGCAACGGCGATGCGAGAGCGCAGGCGCGCGATGCAAACGTTAAGAATGCGGGTGGATTTAAATAATGAAATAATGGAAAATATACTACAAATATTATTATAAACGTGAAATATATATGCAGGATTATAATAAATAAAACTAGTTTGCACGTTACTATGCACAAATAGTTATTGCGGGAATCTAATTACTATTAAGAGGATTTTAAATAGAGCGGGTAGGGCGAAATAAACTAAATATATAAGTTATGTTTTATAACGATAAATTTACTTAAATACACTTATGAGGACGTTACTAATAAGGGCGCTGGTAACAATATCTGCGAATCGAAGGACCAATAAATGGTCGGTGGAGAGGCAAGCAACCAAAGTGGCTGCGGTAGGTACGTCGTCACAATGACGAGGGGAAGATGTGAAGGTGGGAAGCGGGATGTCGTGCACTGACCTGGTTCTCCTGCGGTAGAATTCAGCTTCCGTGGCGCGTACAGCCGCCCGAAGCACCTCCAGCAGCACACTATGTGTCACCTTCACAAGGTCGCGGTAACGGCAATTTGGTAACTCGCGTAACTCCACCGAACCGGTATGCGGGAACGCGAATATTATAGGCTTTTACACCTATAACAGCGATTCTTTCACCTGAACTTCAATAAAGCAGGAGCGCGGGAATGCGAAAAAGGTAAGCGGTTCTATGTCACGTCGGCGCGAGAGACGGAGCAAGAAGGGGCGGCCATTAATGCACGACTGGAAAGGGGTGGGAGTTGGGATGTTGTAATTGCACAATAGATGGCGTTACCATATACTATTGTCAGTTGATTTGTACCTTCTATGTACAAATACAATAGACAATATCGTAATAGATTGTATTGTAATTAATTTATGTTAGTATTGATTGACACATCTGTAGAAAACTTTGAATATCTGCTTTAAGAATGCCCCAAATTAAGAACGAAAAGACTAGAGCATATAGGTCTATAGCAATCTTCGTATATGCCCCTTCGATCTTTTTAGCTTGATTGAGAAGGAACCGGCTATCAAATTGTTTGATAATTTTGTAAATCAGGTGATAGTTAATCGTAAGGCATTTAACGGACTTTGTAATTACTACTTTCTGACTTGTACCTAAATCATGACCGAGAAATATTTTTATTATATAATCTTTATGCAATGTGTCAAGGGAAAGGAAAGTGACTCGCATCAAATTGCGACCACCACTCTCTCCCATTATATTGCTAATTCTGAATACATTTAAGCGAAAATAACAAAAAAAAAAAGAATGGTAAATTATTATTACCAATTAACCGAAAGAAATTTGGGATCGCTAAACGATCAATATAAACGCGTAGTTTACTTTAACTCTAAATGAAGATATGGTGATATTTCTATAGATAACGACCAAATGTCTAAGACGTAAAACTAAAAAAAATAGATCGAAATCTATCTAGGTAGTCGTTTTTGCTTGATGCGCGCATAACAACAGACCCCTATTTGTATTTACATAGATTATGTACATCTGTTATCTAGTTAGGATGGTACAATTATGTTTAGTGTAAGTATTACTTACTAACCGTGTATGAAGTTCATAGAAAAATATGATACAACGGAAAAATAAAACATTTTAAGAATATAATCATACCATGAATATAAAGTGGACCGGTAGAGTTTTGTAGACGCACGAAAAAGCATAACACATTGTCACGTTCCACCTGAGCCGAGCGTGCAAGCGATAGCGCAGAACAAGCAATAGAGAGCCGCGATCAGCCTAAGCGTTCGGCTTGTGACGCATCTCCAATTCTCCACACTTCCCACTCCATCTGTAATTCAGTGATAATAATTCAATTCATAAAAGTATGCAAATTTTTCATCAATATTTCTTATGACGTTATCACATAAAATTATCGTCAATAAACCAACTTTACTGACAAATAATTCTTTTATTTATCATTTCATGTATTTTTGTTAGGTTAAAAAAAATTACAAGTGACATGTTAAATAGTTTTTATTTTTAAATACCAGGCAATACATTCCTACAACGGGAGAAAAGCCTGTTCTCTTAAGTAAATAATTAATGAGATGTACTGTGACGCGTACGACTATAAAACTATAAAAAAAAATATAAATTTATTATTTGTAAAGAAGTAAGTTAACTCTATAATATTGAAACTCGGCATTTCTGCAAAGAATCGGTTTGTACGTCGGTGTTCGTTTGTGCTGATATTGCTTTGTATGTGTTATCCGCGTGTACACGTTGCGAGGGGCCCGTGGCCGCGTCGTTATGTTAGTGCGACAACTCATTACTTACGACCGATCTTAGATAAATTACACACTTCTCTCTCTAGCTGGATATATTTACACGATAAGTATACAGATTAAATCATACTAATATAATAGAGCTGGATAGTTCGAACGCGCTTATCTCACCAACTACCAATCTCATTAGAAAAAAAAATTCGTGTTAGACAGTTAGGCATCGAGGTAAATTCTAGGCTATAGGGCTTCATATTACGAGTGGAATGAGTGAAATAGAAATTTAAGGGCGGTGAATCTGCGAGACATAGCTAATAATTAGGTATATAAAATTTTATAATAGTACAATTACATTGTTTCATAATACACAAAAAATATTTATATATTATTTATATTTAAAAATATATTTATTTGATTGTTTGATTATTTTAACATAATCGAGATTTTTAGAGTATTAAGTTTTTTTATAATCTCACTAGCAGACCCGGTAGGCACACATCCTGTTACAGACCTCTATAAACCATGAGTATAAAAAAAGTGATTGAAAATATTGATTGCTGTTGGAAGGCTAAAAACATTGCACATATGTTTTGAATATGTGAGAAATAAAAAAAAAAATAATTAAAATGTTGTGAAAAAGTTTAGAAAAAGCTAGATCTTTACAACAGCGCCACCTTCCAGGTGGATTGAAAATCATCAAGGCGACTTCACTATTACTAAAAAGATGTCATCAAAATCGGTCAAGCCGTTTAGGAGTAAAATGTTTTACAAACACACGCCTATTGAAATTTTATATGTAAAAGATACAGCGATCTACATTCCTTTATTAGATATTACATATTTTTCAATATCAAATTATTTAATCTGTTTTATTCACCATAATTTATCCAACGTTATGTCCATTTTCAGCACAAAGTAACTAGACTTTTACTACTACTCCTTGTAGACCTTGTATTTTAGTGTAATATTGTAGTGTTTTTGTCGGCTAGGGTTAAACATAATCTCATTTGATGTGATTTAATGACAACAGCCTATCTTAGAAATTAGACTATTTATCACGTATAGAGCAAGCATTATAGAATTATGAAACGGCTTCAGACCGCTCGCAGCTTTGTTACTCTATGGTAAGCATGACTGTTGATGCTTTTGGTGCTGTTTATTGGTGGCAGTTACATCGATGCTTAATATTAGATTGGGAAGTCGAAGGCAAATATCTCGACAAGCTAATAACGGGATACATGCTAAAATAATTTACATCAACAGGTATATTATTCTATTATTATAAGGATTACCACTCGCTATAGCCGAGTTTAAATCATATCTCCTTCGTTTGTAATCGTTCTAAAAACGAACGAGTGAATTTTACATTTTTAACGCTTATAAGACAAAACAAAGAATGTCGACATTCAATCGCCGTGCTAGTTCCCGCGTGATACCTCGCTTGTAGAGTAGTAGTCTATCTGGCGCTTTAATGTGAACGATAATATAAGTTAATTAATTTAATGTGAATAATATTACACAGTGTATTATTTTCGGAATAAGCAGAGATACCTTGATGATGGAACTTATTGTACTACACTCTGGGACGATACCTATGGATAATCTATACCTAATTACCTATAAGATATCTATGGCATTTAAGAAAAGCGATGATGGCTCAATAGTTAGTAAGTTCAGACATCTTGTCGATCGACGTAGTTTCAAATCTTGCGAATCAGAAGAGGAAGAACATTCGGTGAAGTAAAACATCGTGTTGAAACAATAGGACGATGATAGGACTTTTACTAAGCCTATCTGGCTAGCTACTACCACCGTCAATCTATCGCCGAGCCCTATTATAAGTTTTTTTTTTCGAACTGACTATACGCTGTTGGCTTGAGAGGTCTCCACAGCTTCACCGGACTAATATGGCGCTCGGCCGCTTGGTAACAGCCTCAAGGGTGCCAAATAGGCCGAACCTCGGCTTGAGCTGTTGCCTCGGATGCAATAACGCGAATCAATCTAAGCTAACCTAGCTAAGTTAATCATAGATATACGAATTAGTGAAGCACACATATGTACCAGCATGTGTACCTCACAAACTCAAACATGTATTTTGTATTTGTGCCCTATTAAACGTGTTTCGGAAGTTGCACTTGAGAATCAGCACCGCATTAGTTATAGCGTGTTTATCACCTTAAACCACGTCATCATTTAACAACAAGTGAGACTGTGGTCAAACGCTAAAAGTTGTTAGGTATCAAAAAGTTAATTTATGATATCTATTAATGTTTTCTTTCATTACTAGAACACTTACTGTTCAATACAAACATTCTTGCATCGTTTCTCAGTGTTAGAACTTTCTTTATTTTAAAACTTATCAGTATATTTCAACAGTTGCAGTTGAACTCCAATACACCCACACTAAGAATAGTGTGTCTTCATATCATCAAGCTACCTAAATTGTAATAAAAACATAGTAAAGCTAAAGAGTTTCTAATGAATCTTAATTCTTGTATTAACTATTAATTTCAATATTGGCAATTTTGCTATAATAGAACAAGAAGTGAAGTTACGATGTGCAGAGGCACATACCTAAAATTAGAAAGAACGCCGCTGCTCTAGTGCGTTTACCGAAATACGTTGATAGGTATCTGGCAATTTTCGACTTGAGAATGATAACGGAACAGATGAGTACCTATTCATCCTACCATTCTTCTAGTTCATTGAATATTCCATTCATAATTATTTATTATACCTTTACAAGGCTGTACGATTTATTTTCTTATCAACGATGACTAGGTATATCTATGTTTCGTAATTTATGTTATAACCATATTCTTCTTCTTCTATATTTTTTGGCTCTGTCACGGTTTGTGCACTAGCCAGTGTCAAGTAACAAGATTTTGCAAGTAAGTGTCTTGCGATAGTTATAATATTCTAACAAGATGGTGGTTTCCTTGTTAGAACTTTCCATGGAGTTTTGGTGGCATCTCAGACTGCATGCTCCGTGCTATTATGTCCCATCCACTTCACTTGTGCATAATAACCGAACTATATTACGTAAAACACCACCAATATTACAAAATATAGAGTCTAATAACACAAGATTATGAATAAAATATAAAAACCACTACATGACAGACTAAGATCCCGCCAAAAACTCCAAACCAAATTCTTATATTCTCAAATTTCGAATCAAGTTTGTTCTCTTATTCATAAGCGAAGGATAAAAAAGAAAAAATGTAATTAATAACAAACATCAGTTTATTTCAATATTTATGTACGTATTTGGACATTGATAAAGAAATACATATATTATTATTCATCATCATACAATATTCATTTCACATTTATATCTTAACATATTTGTACAGTTACGATTAAGTAATATTATTATATTGAAGTTAAAACCTGTATTTAAATTTCAATACATGAGGTAGATTAGTTGGTAGTTTGCTGAATTAACTTTAAAACGACATCTCACTCAAACTGTATTAAAAAAAATATGTTTAACTGCTCAGGCTCAATACCTGTACATGGCACATTGCTAACTAATGGCTATAAACAATATTAAGTAAAACAACATATACTAAAACAGTTAATTAAATAGGAACTCATATAAATTGCAAAAATGTTCACCCTCCGTTCGTGATCTTCACGAACGTTAATGAACATTTGAAATCAATGTATTTTTTAAATTAAATTAAATTAATTTGCCATCGCACTACATAAATATTATTTAATATGGAATCGTCTTTAAAAAATGCCAATGGTATTCATTGTTAGATATCGCTGGCCGCCAATACAAGGGCGTACGAAAAATAATCCAATAAAATATCAGTCTCAAAAAGTATTTGTCACGTGACATTACTTGTTCACCATCACTAGTGACATTCGATACTGTCGTTTGTACGTTATCTCGAAGCAGATAAACAATAGAAAATATTCCAAGAACTTTGGCTCTTTACCCTGACTTTAAACCGTAGCCAAATGAGGTAGATAATGGCACCGACGCCTAATATTACACTAACTACCGTAACATTATAAACATTGTAACGTCTAGTTATATTTATCATTAAATTTGTACACATTTTATATTTGTACCAAGGATTTCTTTGGAAAAAATATCTCTTACGTTTACTAAGTACTACTCTTTCAGAACATCAAGAAGACTACACCGAAACATTAAGCTTATCTAAAGAGAAAATAAAATAAAAATAATCAACAATCATTTACGGTCTAGATGCATACAATAATCGTAGATAATGTAAGCCGAAACCGTAGAACAACACCTTAGATTTACTAAATTAACACGAAGAAAATAAAAGTTATGCCTAGTAGGAAACTAATACCCGTAGAACAAATTGCAGTAATGCACAATACTAACGCCGTTCACTAATAAACGGCACCACAATGTGGCTTTATAGAATATCTAAATAACACACGGACCGTGTACTCAGAGAATTCACCAATCCAATACCTTCTAATATATACAGATTCATAATAAATATTTTAAAGGATATCTTAAACGCTATTGAAATGTTTTGGTATGATTAATTCAAAGAGTACATTGCCTTTGAATTCTTTTATATTTCTACTAACATTTAGACCACATTATTCATTACAAATACCACATAGAAGAGATTTCAATTCATATCAATTTAACAGACACATGTGTAATGTGCCTACAACGCTAATTCTACACATAGTATATACATTTACGAAAAAATGAATAATATCTCTTCGTTACGGAGTAAATACCGTAAATACATTGGAATATCTAAAAATAATAGATAAATAATAAATATATTTTCAGTGAAAGACAGCAGTGTATTTACAGAAGCACGTTACGCCTTGCCGTCGTCTTTGCCCTCGCCATCATTATCAACTAACTCACTTTATATATGTACTTATACAAATGCGAAATTACTTACATAAGTATAGTATAATTCATCCAAGTTAGAATTATGCTTAGAATTTGTCATAATTAATTTACCTATTACTTGTAGTAAACATTTATTACAAACAATGAGGTTTCTACAGATAATATTAATCTGTTAACAGTACTATCATTAATTACGTAACTTTTTACATTGTGGCAATTGCAAAAACAGTGAAATAATATTCCAGAAACTATTGTTGTTTTCTGCATATAGAAGTCAAAGAAGCTAACTGCAGGCGAATCTTTAATAAATCATCTATTCATAAATGTTGCAGAACTAAATATATTTATGTTTTTCTTATTTTCAAACAAAAAATCAGTGCCAATAAATAAAAAGTATCATTATATAAATCTTTAGGTGTTTTACGAGTTAAAGTAAAAGAACAAAACGTTCGTGTTTTTACTGTATCTACCTCGCCTTGCGATTATGCAAATAGTACGACAATAAAGTTTAAATTGTAACAGGGATGAAAAAAGTGTTTTTTATGATAAATATTGCGAATACAAAATCATAAAAAAGAATGGACAAGACTACCTAAAGAGACCGCCAGTAGTCTTACCAAGAAAGCAAAAAATGTCGTGAACAAAAGACATGGCCGTTGCAACAATGTTTACTAGAGCAGTAATTATTGTTATTTTGCAAGGAAAGACCTTGAGAAATATCTCGGAGTTATATCTATGTGTTTAGAGTAAATTGAAGCGAATAACAGCGAGGGGAAGGGGAAGGCGACGCGGGATCTACATGGGAGGAACTCGTATACCGGCTCAGCGGCGCGCAGCAAGGGGCGCGCGGCAACTACGCGGAGTGCACCCGCAGGTCGGTCGGGGAGTCAGGGGTAGCTGGTCTCCGCGGCAACGACAAGTCCTCGGGCTCTGTCTGCTCGGGCCATTCGTCCCAACGCCAGTCAGGACCAACAGCCACGGGAGGGCTTGGTGCGTCTGGCTCGCATCCGGTGCTCGCACACCTATGGAGAGCAGCCGCCTGCCGCCGCCTAAATCGTGCACCACATCTGCATGCGAAGGGAGCATCACCCTCATGTACAAGTGCGTGTGCTTTTAATTGATTGGAATCGGAAAAGCGTGCCGGACAACGTGCACACGCGTAAGGTCGCTCGCCTGTATGAACGCGAAGGTGTCGACGCAGATTTGCGACCTGTACAAAATGTCTTGGACAATGCGGACAACTGTACGGCTTCTCTCCAGTATGAAGACGCAAATGAGTCTTTAGATGATGATCACGCGTGAACCGCTTGTGACACTCGCTGCACTCGAATGGCTTTTCGCCAGTGTGAGTGCGTTCATGGTTCTGTAATACATGTTTGTAGCCAAAAGAGCGAGAACAAACTTTACAGGTAAATAATTTGTCGCGTGGTGGATCAGTGGCCCCTGGCGAGGAGCCCGACGAAGGTGGTGATGGCGGAGCCGAAGTAGCACAGTCATCAAGTTTAGGTGTCCGTCGGCGCTTGCGGGCACGCTCAAGTTCTGGTGGTGGAAGCAAAGGAGCAGGCGGTGATGGTGGCCATGCTGCCAGTAAAGCGCCAGAATACAGTTCGGCAGGCAGTCCAGCCACCAGGGCAGCAGCTCGAGATGCCAGCAGCCTCTCTGCCAACATCGGTAGTGATTCTTGACGCATAGCTGACAGCGGTCGCACAGACACACCTGGACAAACATACATTTAATATAGATAGAGTAATTTAAAAGGACTGTACATAAATATATAAAATTTAATAAACCAATAGGAAATATTAGTGAATAGCATAGACTAAGTGACGATATTGAATGATGAAATGCATAAGTTTGGTCACAATCGTTTCCGTCACAAATTATATAGTTTCGACCTAAACAAACAACGCGGTTGACTGTCGAACCTATCGATAGCATACTTATAAGAGAGAACAAACAAAAAATAAAGCAAAAACTGAACCAGACGTTGCGGAGGAAACATTTGGTAGCAATCACGTCGCTGCAGGTCGCTTCCGCCCCGACTTGTTGCGCAAATTGCCAACGCTAACTAACTCCCTTTCATTCATACGAAATCTTAGGTAAATAATTAGTAATCATTAGAATAAAGTAAGAAACACGTTTAAGAATATGATGCTTATCATCGGGACAGTTAGTGTCAGTGAGGGGGCGGCGTGGCCGGGACCGACCGGTCCACTTACCTATATAATAGAATTAATTATTCTTCAAGCGGCAAACTCCGCCCGCCTGCTCCGCCCAAATTATATTCAAATATTAATTTCGTTGAAGGAAAGCCTTTTTGAGAGCACTTAATTAAAATTAGACAAAATCATAATTGAAAGTTCTCCTCGAGGCGTGAAGAGGCAGCGCGCGGAGGGAGCTCCTTACATTATCTACTTAGCTGTAAAATTAATTCCCGGGCTCGAGCCCCGGTCTCGGCTATCGCGTTTAATTGAAAAAGCAAAATATTTTGTCGTCTGTGTAAGTGCTGGCCAAGGTCCCTTTATGAATTTTACAACAAAACCTTTGTGTACCTACTACTTACGAATTAGTAGTAGAAAAATTATTATAACGAAAGTTTTCTTACGTATAAATATTTGATATTTATAATACGAATAGTATATAAAGGTCCTAAGATAAGATAATTTTGAAGTTTATGATTAGTCGTCTGTTTGACGCGACACGTACTAGCGGCTTATCCCGCAACTTTTTAATAACATTCCTCGATGTTTTAAGGACGAACCGCGCAGGACGAAACGCGGTCGTGATGTGATCAGAATTATAATACCGAGCTTAATGTTAAACTTTAAACAAGTAAATACCGTTATTGAGGTCGCCGGGAAACCTGATTATTATGGGTATCAAATAGATTAAGTCCAGGAAAAAGAATACTTTCTTGTCGACTTGTAAAAAAAAAAGCGAACTATAAAATTATTTAGACGTAGGTACTATTATAGACTATTAGTATGTTAGTTCATACGTTTTCATTTCCGTCGTTAAAAATATCATGAACCGCAGTATAAATAAATAATTATAAATTTTTATATGTTAAAATTTGAGTTACACATACATTGATCAACTATTATAGGCTTATCGATAAATTTATACAAATATTTACTGACTTGAAATGTCATCAATTTGATTTCATCGTCATCAATTTGATTTCATCTTTTATTATAAATCCATCTAATCCATTATTAATTAACTTAATAAATGTATAAAGCTACAAATAAACTGATTGAAAGGAAACATCACAATGTATCATTTTATTTGTCGGTCGAGCCCGTCGCGTCATGTGACAATGTAGGTGATAAATTTTTACAGCGTGCCGCACCCTTACTCGCGTAGCTTTTTATGTGCTAAAGAGTTGTAATTATCCCCTTTTTATACGCCATAAATATTTGTCAATAACCCATACTCAATACTTTTATGGAGTCGCCTGCGGCTTGCTGCTCCATAACTCATTATTGCGCAAGGGTTCAAGCGATAACGGACGTGTCAATGACATCCTTATTATTGTGAGAACAGCTTCTGTCTGGGCTTTGCATTTACTTAAAACTATAATCTCAAACTTTGTTTGTATTTTAATTGTACATAGAAATATATTAGAGTGTGAAAAGAAACTACTTAAACTTTTCTTACTGATAATGAGATGAAATTTTAACAAATATTATAAAGAGAGAGCGAATTTTGTATGTTTGTATATACGCGGGAAGTAAATTCATTCACTATTTGAAAGGTAAACTATTCTGATATTTGTCCGCTAAGTCCGAAAAAGTAGTGCCTTTTCTAGATCTTGTACAGGGTTATTAGTTAAACGTAAACGACAAAAATGTAGGGCTCATTTGTTACTTATAACAAATTATATAATGAATGCCTCGACAGCATATATCTATCTACTAAGAATAAGTCTTAGTAACGATTTTTGCTCTCACTTGTGTATTCGCACCCGGGCGAAGCCCCGGAGTGGGCCATTAGTAAATTAATAAGATTTGATATCATTTTAAACGATAAAAATTTGTTAGTTGCTTTTCAAGAACAGCCAATGTGCTACTAATAGTTTTTTTGCGAACTGACTACGCTATTGGCATGGCGGGCCTTCACATCATCACCGGACTACTAAAGCGAGCGCTTAAGGCACTTCGCCGCTTGGCAACAAACTCAAGGATGCTAAAGCGGCTTGGACCGTCGCTGTTGCCTTGAATGCAACACTGCGCATCTGTCTAAGCTAAATTCAGCAATCTTATTCATATATATAAGGGTTCGTGAGACACATCTCTACCGGCATGTGTTCTTCACGAATTGAAACACGTATTTCGCATCTAGTATTATCAATAGCCAACAGGCGTGATAGCGACGACTACAGATAGATTGTACATCTCTCAATATATCAAAAATTGATAACAGCCCAAAAGAGTTATAAGGCGAACGCGTTAGTTGATCCGTAATGACCTAATTTTATCGGGGCCCGTGTAATAGGATTAGCGTGTCGCTATTGGAAAGTACGTAAATAAGCACTCGCTCAGATTAAAGAGTTCCTAAGGTTTCGATACTTTTTTGGTTTGTCAGTTGGTATACTAAATAGAGTATTAATGCAGGGCTCACGTAACTTATGTTACCAATACACATAAATTACGCTACAATCATACGCTAATTATCTTTAAAAGTACTAATAAAACAGACTATATACATATGTCTATATATTTATCTTAATTTTAAAAGAGTTGGAATCAACGACCGTTTATATTTTATTTCTAATCGGACATTTTCAGTTAGTTATGTCGTTCAAATAAACAATTTCGATTGTATTTTTGCATATGTACCTATAACATATTCTAAGATCTATAGAATTCCTTTATTGCCATAAATAGAAGTCCTATCAAAATTGAATATAGATATATACACAATATAAATATTTTGAGTGTAAACACAGTTATATTTTAATAATTCCTTAATATTTGTGTTAAAATCCTTAATTTTAATTTATAACTTACTGATAAAATATAAGAAGTAACATTGAACATATTTATTTTATAATGTGTAATATACATTATTACCTATAACATAATATAAGAACTTTAGAATTCCTTTATTACCATAAATAGAAGTCATATATACAAAACAATGTATGTTAATGCTTTTATTCTATGTATGTAACATATTTAATAAGGAAAAAAGTGTTCAATTGATAATGTTCTATATATTTTTTTCGGAATGGTGCTCTAACGTTTACATTACTACCAACTTAATGCTCTTTTTACTATCGCTTCCTCCGTTGTTATCAATATTCAGTTAATTATCGTTTTGCCAGAATTAGACAATCGGGAGCTAACAGAGACTCGCGGAAACTCTTTTCTAGTATTTGCTAGTAGCTATGGCCGCGGTTTCGCTAGACTTCGCTACTATGTATCTTAATGTCAATTTTGACGAACAGTTGAACGATACAAAAGTTGATATTCAGCAGCACAACCAAATAATTTATAGTAAAATAGAAAACATAAAAAAAAACTATAAATATGTCAAATGTCATGATGATAGGTCAAATAATCAAATAATATTAGAGTTTGTACATCTTAAATATACTAACATACATTTTTAATACCTATACATATCTAATAGAAAGAGCATAGACAATAGAAGATCAATAAATGTAGTAAAATAAATAGAAATAACACAAATTTGTCGTCCACATATGTCAAATGTTTATCTATTGATTAATTTGTAAAAAAAATGCCAAGATGACATGTTATGGTTGGATATTAATTATTAGCAAAGGAAATATGTATTTTTCTTTCGAGTGTTGTTTTTATTAAACTGGTATCTTCTACTTATCAATGTTTTTGTGGTTAAGGCGAAATTTTATGTACTCCACATTTGGTATAATATTTACAGATCTATATAGGAGTCTCTTCTAATAAATTAAAATATTTATATGTTACCACTGAATTCATAAACACCTGCCACATAATAACGCCTTATGTGTATCTTACAAATATAGTATATATGTAAAAAAATCATTTCAATAATTTCAATCTATATGAATGTAAAGCAATAATTTAAATTACCGCTAATCACTCATTAAGCTCTAAATGTCCTGATTAACTAATTATCATTTACTTGATTAACGGAACTAAATGACAACATTAACCAAGAATTACTAAAACTTGAAATATTTATATTGTGATTTCATAAAGCAGTTTAAAACGTAACAAACACTACTGATGCACTTTATTATTCATATATTTTTTGTATTACTTACTTTAATATAAAAAAACCGCAAACTAACACATAACTATAAAATCGAATTAAAATTCTTTTTTTCTTATAAAACTTTAACGAGCTACGTGTTGTACCCGTATTGTAGCAGCAGCGACGTAGCAAGCCGCTACGCGCTTTACTACCGCCTACGGTTCACTGAATCTGCAAAAGCTCGAATGCAAATAGACATGTGTGAAGTTTACAGCGCTATGACAACCAATCACGGCGCTCGGTTCACGCATGGCGCGCACCGCTTACTTTCAAAACTTTAACACATATGCACTTCCATGAAATCAACGAACCGGAAAGCATAAATTAGTCATACATGAAAATTCCACAAACCTCTTGAATTCTGCGTTGACTGCAACGACAGGGCCATCTCACAACAGGTTCACGGTAAATACATTTATCTTAAGCACTTAAGTCTATCTGTATAAGCTGAATGATTGTTCTCATCAATTAAAATAATATATAAGTAACGTTTCGAAGTAGACCGATCACATGTTATTACGGTACGGAGTTACGATTCAGAATGATCCGTTCTGCTCGATGCGAGCGCGCTCGGTGTGACCTACCACAACACTGGCGATAGCGACAAGCGGCGAGCTTTCGGCCGGCCGCCCCACCCCACCGCGCGGTAAACACACCCCCATGCCCCTGCCCTCCGCACCTCCTTCCTTTCACCCCGCTAGTCGCCGTTGCACTCCACATGCACGCAATGCATTCACTTTTTATGGCCGCTACTACATTATGTTCCTTCTTGACGTTGTTTTTTAGCCCTCTGAAACGAGCGCCACATAAGCACTTTTTATGTTTTACGAGCGGCTCCCGAACGGGGCGGGCGGCCCTTTCTTTGACTACTACTAATTTGAGAAGTTACTTGCATTTATTTATTTCAAATCAATTTGTTAATGTACAATTACATTTTTTTTATTATCTCTATTTAAAAATAATAACATCAATAAATCTGTTTAAAATGAGTTATCAATTTAAAGAATGTTTTTTTTTCGAAAAAAAAAATTCCACATAATTCAAATCAAATAGGATGTATGGAATTTTGATGTAAGAATTGTTCCTACTTAATACTGAGCCTACAAACGAACGAACAATGACAACATCTAATTGACTAAACTTTAATAGTGATGATTCTATTTGAAAAAGTAAATATGTTCAGTTCTTGACAATTTAACCAACTATTATATCCGGCATATTAATATAGCGTATATTTTTAACCAAATTGTTATCAATAAATTAATTACAATATAGGACAAATATTTAATTATGTTAGCTAAAGTATAGGTATTCATTAAGCATATCAACCAAATAAATGAAAAGTGTAGTTAGGTTAGATGTAGTTCTTTTTCTTATTTGGGACCCTGGTTTATACGATCATGAAAAGTGTTCTTAAAGAGAGAAAAATAACCAGCAGTTGATAACTGTGAACTGATTACGTTGTACATGATTAGATTCAACATTTATTTGTAATTTGCATAAAATATCATAAATCAATGTGAAGCACGTACAATTTTATTAACATACGACATAACTTCTAATATATAAAAGGTAATGTTTGTCTGTTCGTATTTTATGAGTTACCATATCGTTGATCTAATTGCGATAAAAAAATATATATATATATTGCTAACCTTTGCGTGAAGACGTACACTGGCGTACCGGTAAACGTATTTGAACGAGCATTTCTGCAAACGAGTAATTCTGTAATCAGGACATTTCCTTACCTTGCGTCATAGTTTTATAATTGACAACTGGCATAAGGTAGACGACACCATAGCTATTTTTTGTCCATAAATGTGAATGTAACATAGGTTGTTTGTTACGCTTTCGCACCTTTATTGGGTATGTTATTGGGTTATTGGGTACTCGGGCCATCATAATTAAATCTTGTATACACTTGGCATGTCCAGAAAAGGGTATAGGATACACTTCATCCAAAAGAAAATTGCTGATCACGATGGATAGTTCAAATTTACATGACGCGATTAGAAGTCATGAGCCAAATCTCGTATTTAATATTTACTTATATTCAAATGAAAACTGCTTAGTAAGTAATGTTGTAACAAACATTATAAAAATAAAACATCGAAGAATCTTATAGTGAAAAGTTATAAAAAAAAAATTGTAGAATTAGTAATGTCAGTGAAGTTTACCGCCTTCAAGTCTGGCTCTGGAATAATCGTCTCGAGGCAATTATTGGCTCAAAGACAACACGTATAAAGAGCATAAGTGTCGCCTCGTGTCGTGTTGTGGCGGTGGACCGCGTAAATTAAGCGTTTTTATTGCACCCGCCGCACTATTTTTACCACTTCACTATTTTTACCATTTTTGTGGGCACGCGTCACTCCTGCCCACGGTTCAGTTTTTATCCCATCGCATGACGACATCAACGAGTAACCGAACATACATAAGACTAATAATAGACGTTTATGGTTAGACAGTTGTACGTATTTTAGTAGCGTTTGTATTTAAAAAAAAATGTTATTACATGCGTTATTTTTGTCGATGAGGTGAGAATAACTGCTAAATATTCCACATATTACTAACCACATATTTCGCCTTATAACAATGATTAATATTATGCGATTGACGGAATACTATATACTTATTATTTATAACTAACCAATCAAAACCAAAGCAACAAATGTTTATGTTTTAATATTGGTATGTAGATACTACTATCGGTAATATACATTTAGATAGACAATTATTACGTACTATTAATACAATATATGCAATGTATGTTCGTATATATATTTGAGATTGGTGGACTCGAACACCGATTTACTGAACATCATGTATACACACTTAAATTTTTTGTCATGCAGAAAGTAATTGCGTTAGCCATTACCTATGCAATAAATTGCCACGAGATAGAGCAGCAGTATATCAACTTCTATACCGTTCAACTAATTGAAAATTGCTAGATTTTTAAATACGGAGAATATTTATACAATAATCATATCTCAATAATTATAAAACAAAAATAACAAACGTATGTCTTTAATAAAGTCACAGGGAAATTATAAATTAATTAAATTAAAATATGTACATGACATTTACGATACTTTTATTAAATTTTAATTTTGGTGACCTATCTTCTAGATTATTCCTGCAATTGACGAGTAGGTAATAATATTACAAGTGTCTTGTGATAATTTCCCTTGTTAGAACTTTCCATGGAGTTTTTATGGCATTTCAATATCCATACTCTGTGGTATTTATTTCTATCCAATTCACTTGTGCACAATAATCGAACTATATTATATAAAATGCCACCAATATTACAAAATATAGAATCAAATAACACAGGATTATGAATAATATATACAATCCGCTACAAGACAGACTAAGATCCCGGCAAAAAGATCTTTTTGACACTTAAAGAAAAAAGGCTGATTGAAAAGATTAGTTATAAAAAGAACATAACTGAATACTGTAACACTAAAACTTTTTGGTTACATTAAAAGTAAGAAACGCAAAAAATAAAAATAATGTTTTTATCCCACTAACGTGTGATTCACAGACATCATACTTAAATATAACCTTTATCACTCAGGTAAATTAAGAAAAATCCAATCGAATTACATTTGTTAAAACAGTTCAGGTTACAAAACTTACTAACAAATATACCTATTTACATGTATACATCTATAGGTCAATGCAGTTGAGTACAGATACGTCCTAAAAAAAATCAATACTATTAGTTCATCTATTTTTCATTTTCATGTTGTATTCACAGGTTTTATTGCCTTTGTTCAATACAAAGTTACAAGTTTCGTTTATATTTATTGCATAATTACAATACATATCAAATTATTTCTTATATTTTATGTAATTGCTATAATAAATAAATATTTATGGTATTCTATTACATAATCGTTGTTTATTGTTATTACCTAACAACAGGGTAACCTAACTAATATTATAATATACTAGTGTAAGTCTGTTTATTATGCTTTCATTCCTTAAGTCCTGAACAGATCATTATGAAATTTTGCATATACATTATGAGGGATACAGAAAAGGGCATAGAAAACCTTATCATTACATATTATAAAACAAAGTTGTCCGTCGCGTCTGTCTGTCTGTCTGGATTTTCGCGATGAACTCAACAACTACTGAACGGATTGTAATTAGGTCTTCACCAATTGATAGAGTAATTAATATACGGGGAAGGTTTTTTTTTGTAAATTGGATGAAATATAATGATAATTGTTGCAAGAATGCGTTAAGCGTTTCATGCACATAAGTAGGTATATATTTTTTATTATCAGGGCAGGACAACGTCCGCCGAGCCTGCTAGTCTATACAAAAAGTACTGTACCTGACATATAGGTCAAAAGTACATTAAAATAAACAACACAAACGAAGTCGCAGGCAAAAACTAATCATAAATTAATTATAAGTTACCACAAACTCAAAATGCATACAATCGTCTAGTGTAACTCACCTCATTAGAATGCTATCATTTTTAGATATTACACACAATAGCATTTACAAACTAATTGAAAATTACACATCTAAAATAGTTTAGTTCAATTAATTATTAAGGAGTGGTACAGCTACTGTTATCTTACTCTATAAATCAAACAAAAGCTAACACAACACGCGGTTCTATTCACAACGCTTAGCTAAAAAGAGTCTTATTTTTTAAGAGCATTGCTCCCACCTGCTGCTGTCGCGTGCCTGTTAATATATATTGAATATCGACTTTACACCCAATGGATTAAAGGTTATTTTAGTGCGTGCAAGTAAAGTTTTTTACATTAAAAAACGTCTGTTTCCGTCTCCATTTGCTGTATTGCACCCTTATGCAGCAGGATGTTTAGGCCTGTTATCTCGCACACGCCAAGACACCTTGCCTTAGTTTAGACTGTATCCCATACATTGCCTAAGCCCAAATATATTATTGGACGACAAAGGGAACGTTGTTTCTTGAATATTTGCGGATAAATTGTTTGCCAACAAGGCAGGTGTTTTACAAGATGTTATCTAACGGGCGGCCGTTAATTAAGGGAAATATTGTCAAAAGACCAAATTTAGTTTTGAAGTTATAGAGATCGCATTGTCAAGGGAATATTTATTACCTTGCCAATGAGGTTTTAGTATCTCTACATGCAATATTACTCGTTGTTTAAGTCAAAAATTATATTGATGATATAAAGATGTTACATGAA
Organism: Antheraea assamensis; assembly: GCA_035772565.1. Taxonomy (NCBI): domain Eukaryota; kingdom Metazoa; phylum Arthropoda; class Insecta; order Lepidoptera; family Saturniidae; genus Antheraea; species Antheraea assamensis. The sequence continues at coordinate 6,929,998 of JAQQSE010000031.1, read as the reverse complement.
AAAGGCAAGGATTATTTAATTCAGTAGCCGAGTAAAAGAATACGATATTATGTGATGATACCTATATTAGATGCTAACTTTAGGATCAGTACATTATAAGCACTTACCATTGATTATCATTACTCTCCATGTTAACAGTATTACTTTAAGCCACCTGATACACTTAGCATGGTGGTGTAGGGCTTTTTCTAAGTCCGCCTGGCTACCTACCACCCTCAAATTGATAATCTGTCTCCAAGCACCTGTTGGTGTATTCCGGCAGCTACACTTGAGAACCAATCTCTCTCTAGGTTTAGCGTGACTACCATATTAGACCACATCATCATTTAACATCAGATGAGATTGTGGTCAAACGCTAACCTATAAAGTATATAAAAAAAAAACATTGTTTGAATGATTTTTTCTTGTTATCATATATATATTTGTCTCTTACTCCTTCCAGTCATAATAGAGTGTCCTATACATGAATCAATGATTTGCTTTTTAAAAAGCATAAGAAAGAGTTATCGGAATGATATTAATAGACCAGATTAAAATATATCTCCTATAATTCTTTATGACTAGTAAAGATATATAAAATACAAATATAAAATGAATAACAAATACTTTGAGGGATGATATTTCTGCTTGTCTCCTATGGAACATAGCGTGTTATAATATTACGAATCTACACGACTTGAAAGAGAACCCGCGAATTCACTTGTTTTTAGTGAAATGGAAATCTGGCAGAATTACTCTTTGTAAAGTAGGGCGAGAGCGCTTCATCGTTCTGTGCCACACTTACTCATCAAAGGAGGCAACTCTTTGAAGCCGTCAAACCACAATTAAACCTTGCCGTAGAGAATTCAAGGACGCATCACTTTACCCTTAAATACAAAGGAATTCGGCAAACACTTTTATTTTTCTTTTATTACAAGAGCGTTATTCGCAAAAGCGCGTTATGTTTCGAAGGCGATGCGATAAATAAAGAAACCCTTTCATTCTTCTGTTTACGTAAGCCATTGTTCTACACTATATACCCTTTCTCTCATCTTTTCACTTTCATAGTGTGATAGTATTTCCATTGATTTTGTTCGGACAACTAATGGCAACTAGCATGTGGGGGACCCATACCGATCTATTTATTTACCAATGCCATTTTTTTTTAATCTTCAATAATAATCACTCACTCTCACGTCTTTAAATAAGTGCCTATGCTAGACCAAAAACCTCATCCCGAGAGAAAGTAGGGGCATAATCACTACGTCAACCCATTAGGTATTGGTGATTACTGATTACAAATTCCAAGGAAACTATAGTTCCATTTTTGGTTCACATATCTACTATTACAAAAATATTACTCAGATGTGGGCTTCCCCACGATGTTTACTTTCCACGTCAGTCGTCAGTAATTTAAACTAGTACCTACATGGACGCGAATTCAAAAAAATTAGTTCCGGTCAAACCATTGGTCCACTATAACTTGCGACCAAACAACATTTCAATATGTGTTGAAAATTCATGGTAGTGTAGGGTAATATTAAAAATCGCTTCTATTTATCAATCCTAGAAGGCTAAATCAATTTAAGAAATTAACAATTCATTTAAAGTTATTTCAAAAGCTAACATAGCAAAGTAATCTTTGACTGAATGATAAACGTGGCAGCGGCCAATTAATTATAAGCGGAAGTACAGAGTAATATCCATTCTAATATTTCAGTAGATAATTTTTTTATGCATAATATTAAGTAGCTACCTACTCGAATCATAAACTAGTCTAGCGAAAAGCGAAAGTAAACAAAGGCATCTGGAATAAAGAAGCCCGACATAGGCAAGACATTTGTCCTATTGCGTTATTATTTATTTAAAACAATAGATATTTTATATCCATTTTTGCAAACTGGAGCACAAGAAAATTTTATGACGTAAAGTAGAAGCCATTGTCTAATATAAGATAAAGCCTTGCAAACTTTTTGCAGAAGTTGTAAACAATAAAACTAACAAAAGATATTAGATGTCCAGAAAAATCACTAAGGTTACCATAAAAAAGCAAGGCCATATTATAAACTATGCAAGAACGAAATATTGGAAGTTACTAGTAGGAAACAATAAATTATCTATTGTTTACCAAACCTTACGCTTATATAGTTTAATTCTGAATGATAATTTTCGGTTACTCTGATTGCTTAACACGTACTTATTAATTGTACCTATGTATACACAATAGGGACTCCCTTCCGTGTGAGCGACAGATGTGCGCTAGCGCCGCGGTACAAAATTACAAAAATCGTGAATATTTCATTCACATTATTACGCGTTCGGCCGTTACGAATCAATTGCACACAATGGACTAGAGTTTTAGCCAGTTTTTTTTTTTCATATTCATGTGCGATTTTAATGGAATTTTTCTGGTAAACCTTGCGTCATATCTGGTTTACCTTTATTATTTAGAAGGGCGGTTGATCAAGAACCAATAACGAGTACAACAATCTTGTGATTGATTGCAAACTTGTTTGCTTGGATTGACACTTGAATGAGGTGATTTTGTAAAAAAATTATCGACAGTTGTACTAATTATTATATTTTATTAGAATCTTTCCAAAGATGTTTAATTAACAATGTTGTCATTTTCAATGCAATATGTTTTTAAGTTACGTCGTAAAACGAAATTTTAATTTACAGATTCAAAAGTAAGTTGCATTATACTTATTCTTTTATCCGAGCAATACAACATTTTTCGACGTTAAGTAAAGCACAATCAATCGAATGATAATAAAAAAAAATATTAGGTACCGGCCTAAAAGCCCGTTAGTGCATACGACACTAGGTATGTATATACATGGTGTAAGCGAGTAGTAGAGGTGTTCATGAACTAATTCCCGACCACGTTTTCGCCATTGCTTCATTATTGTTCAGCTCAATACATCATGTTAAAGCTAAAAATTATTAAGATATCTCAAGTCGTTTGCTATTCAACTGATCGTTGTTATCTTAAATGATTTAATAAATTAGTAATGCAGTGACGCCTAGTTAACTGAGATCTAGATACGTAAGTAACCTCTGTAATTGAACTGAGAATAGAGGTTGCAATATTTTCGGAGATAAAAACTTCTTTGGGTGAAACTAATAAACATTTTTTATTTCTGACTTATTTCTGAGAATATTTAAAATGATTACCGCTATAATTAAGATACTTGGGATCGACTATCCTACTCAGCTACACAATTTTTTTATAACTGAGATTATTTCAAACATATATGCTTGTATATGTAGGTCTTGACGTGTTTTTGTATAAAAAAAATTAATACGTCACAACATATCAGTGTTGTTTGAGCTCCCATATTTCCCCCGTTTGATTACCTATTGATTAGTGTTTTAGCTCGTTATTGTTGTCGTCCGGAAATTTATTTGGAAAATGTCTAAACGAAAGTTGAAATCTAAATCAGCTAATGAAGGTTATTATTATTGTACCTCTACACCTCTATACATATAATAAAAATGAAGTGTCTGTATGCAATATCAAAATAATGACTTTTTACTGATTGGATATGAACGTATACACGATACTGATAACAAAAAAATGATTTTTAAAATTTTTGTCTGTCTGTCTGTTTGTTCCGGGTAATCTCCGAAACGATAAAACAGATTTTGACAAAAATTTCACTGACGGATAGCTAAAATGATAGCGGGTGACATAGGCTACTTTGTTTTAGACTAGCTGTCATCCGTGGCTTCGTCTGCAGTACCATCTTTAAAACGTTTGAATCATTTTTCACGTAACTTTCACTAACAGATAGCTGATCTTATAAGAAGTAATTTAAGCTTTTTTATTTTAGACTAGCTATTTATTATCCATGACTTTATTTGTAGTGCTATCTCCAAAACGATTATACCAATTTTGATGGGACTTTCACTAGCATATAACCAATGTAATGAGAACTATCTTAAGCCATTTTATATTCTAAAAAAACGCATGCGGAGCTGCGGGCAACACCTAGTATCTAATAAACTAAGTAAACCTCTTAAAATATGAATAATGTATCTGTACCCAGAGATCCCTTTTATCCAGATTTCAGTTGTTTATTATTATTACTAATAAACTTATTGTAAAAACTCCAAGCTACGTCCGTTATTATACGTCATATTCACCCTACTGTAAACCGTTCTTAGCTTATACCATGCAGGTGAGATCTAAACAAAGTTAAAGAAAAAATAAGATAAAATATCACCTCCAAAGGATTCGCATTGAATATTTATCCGGGGCCACGTAGCCCTGTCCGAAAGCCCTTTGTTCTCGACGGCCGTTTAAACTTTTGATTCTGCAACTCGCAACAGTCAACTGGACCCTCGTAATCGATCAAACGGTGCGATATTGGATTTATGACTTGTAAATTTACATTCACTGCAGTTGTAATACGGTTTTAATTCCGATACTCAGAACTGGTCAGTTCGTCCGTTTGTGCTCGATTAGGTGGCTATTCTATGCTTGCGTCACGGGCTCTCCCCTTCCGGGTGTGATGAATAATTCTCTTTTTCTTCGGGAGAGAATAAAATTGTCCTTGCGAACTATCCCGATACGCACCGTCGACCGCTCCGCATAAATGTGAATTATACCCTACACTATCCCCACTTACAGAAGTCCTCTTTTTATTTCGACGCTAAGGCTGGCCTTATATTTTATCTAAACTGAACGTTACGATGGGTCCACACACTCTTACATATTTATGTTATATACCTGTTTATGATAACCCGAGGTACCCGAGGTACATATATCAGTATATACGTACATATATTCGTAGATATATCCAACAAATACGTGTAAGTTCATAATACTCCCATATTATTTATTTATAGTAGGTATGTAAAACCTAAAAGCGCAATAAGTTAATGGAATAATAATTTCGTACTATACGAAATTAGATAAAGTTTTTAGATATACATTTTAATACGTTCATATCTACATAATTATATATACAAATGAAGAAAACGGATACATGGTATAGCTGGAGAAAATAATTGAATTCATGATAACAATATCAACGTTTCGGTTTACCATATCAGATATTCACGAAAGGCACATCTTTACAAAATATCATGTACCTATGCTTACTATGTAAAATGTTCATTTGTAACCGTTGGCGTTTTCCTTCAACAAAGGATTAATGTTATCTTGTAGGTATTGTGAAGCAAGTGAGGCAACGGTCCGGCCGCGACCGGGTGACGCGTTCGGGGGACGGGGAACGTTAGCAAGCGAGGGGCTAGGAAGCGGACACAGCTCGATCACTCCTTCTTTCCATCCCCATTCATAACGTCTTTCAAATGTCTCACCGGCTTTGTATACCCGTAACGCACTCCTTCCACGGCCGCCGAAGCTGTCACCTTTTGTGGTGATTCTTCTCGTCCGCTGTCAAACGCCTTGCACAAATTCAAAAACAACATCGACATCTCTTCGACATACATTTTTTTGTAATGTCCCTGTGCAAACGTTAGATAAGTTTAGCCACGGGAACGTTGTTTGTCGCAAACAAGGGACGTGTCCTGTCGCTTATCTATGCTTATTGATCAATAAAGGATATGTAGAATATTATAAAAGATGAAAAAATATTATCTACATTCAAATCGTCTTACCTCGAGATGTCTTATATTTTAAATAACTTAGTTTTATTTCATATTTTACAAAGTCATTTAAAAGAATATACAAACGACATGATAACATAATTTGAATACATTTTACACTTTTTATAACTTCTTATCTAAAACACAGAGAATCTAAAGGGAAAAGTTGTTATATCAATTATTTTTCTACAGTTAGTAGTCCTTTATATAATTTCATAATCATTAAAGTGCCAAAGCTTTGTGTTCTAAACATAACTGCGTGGCGAGAAGATGTCATAAAATACAATAGGCTCTTAACTTGACATTATTGTACAATTTAAAAAAGCGAATGTAAGCAGCAGATCCTCGTGCCGAAGCGGAGCACTCGCGTGCTATTGTGATGCAACGAAATGCATAATTTGTTGAGCACATGCCGGTTTTTATCGAAAAAATGAATAAAAAGTGACCTTCAAGCGATCATGTAACGGTGATCTATCGGGTGATGTCTATTGAATAATTTTTTGACCCTTGGACATTGAATAACAAATACAACGACCGTCCAGGTGCTACTTCGCATAATGGATATTATTTTATCCAATACGTTACCGAAAAAAAATGTTTTTTTTTTTATTCTTTAATATTTCTTAGGTACACGTGATAAATAATTTTAAATATTGCACATTTTTATTGATTGTTACACTAGTTAGTTTTTAGTTACAACTGTAATTACTACGAATTCATAATAAATTTTAAATATTATGTTAGTAAAGTGTCATTCACAATCAAATCCTATTCCAATGAATTATTGTTATATTATGACGAAAATGTCACGTGAAGATCAATTTATAATACATAAGGCTGGACAACGTTTGTTAACTAGAACAGAACTAATCTTTATTCATATAAATGAAACAATCATTGATGTCAATTACTTAATTGACGTAAATTAATCTGGAGTTTATTTAAGACAAAATATAAAATTTATTGTTTTATTTTGCAAAAATCAATCACAACATGAAATCTTGCTTTCGCGCATAGCCATTAACCAATATTTTTACAAATATTTTTAAGTGGTCAATTATAAATTTCGTATTCGCTGGTACTTTTTGTAGGTTTTGTAGGTGGTAGAGCTACGCTGAAGCTATTACTGGTTTCAGCATGAATGGGTCGGCTCGCCCGGGGTAGTGCCACCCTCTCACAGAAAACCGACGTGAAGTAACAGTGGTTGCACTGTTGCGTTTCGTTCGGGCAGTGAGAGCGCCGGAGGCCCACATATTTAAAAGGCCGGCAACGCACTTGCGACTCCCCTGGTGTTGCTAGTGTCTATGGACGGCGGTGAGCACTTACCATCAGGTGACCCACCTGTTCGTTTGCCTCCTATAATATATAAAAAAAAACTCTATGATTTACAAATATCTCATTAGATAAAGATTACATCAGACACTTATGGTATCAAAATCTAGTTGACCGAGCTTTATTCCTCTCAGAAAAGTATTGAATTGATAGACCTAAAAAAATTGGATTACCAGACCTTATTTATTTATTTGAAAATCCAACAGCATACATGGATATGTATGTTTATTAAATAACTTATGATATGTAATAATTAAAGCCACAACAGAATTTCACAAGTACAAAGAAGTGATACATATTAATAGTTATATAATTTGAAAGAAAAACATATATCCTGTACTGGCGTTATATGTGAGTGGGTGCGTGTGCGTACTTAGGTGGATCTATATGTGTGTGGGTGTGTAAGTGAGGGAGTGTGTGTGAGTAAGTGTAGATGCTCATGTTAATATCCTATTTTATTGTAAGTTACCTAACACCGCGATTTAGTTTTATGATTTCAATTTTAAATGTATTCCGTGAATATCGAAATATCGAATTAAGTTATATATAGGTATTATCGTATAATTATAGTATAACTGTTACATTATTTGAGTGATATAAATTACTATTTGTCGTATAACGGGAAAGTATTTTTCTATGGGGTTGGCATAGCAATTTGCGCCCTGCCGTGATAAAGGCACGACCATATGGAATATATGAAAATCGATTTTCTAACTTTGTGAATAAAATTGTTCCGTTTTTAAATTATTTTTTTTAAATTAATGCATTTGAGCACAACATTTTTCTTGATGTCAAGAGATGACGTCATCTAAGATGGTAGCATAAGAAATTTACGACTGGCCTCCACTGTATCTGCCGAAACTCACGAGTAACTGACTACTAAGCAACAGATTTTTAATATGAAATTAATGGCTTAAGCAAACAAAGTTTAGGAATTTATATACCCACTACCATACTATGGGTTCACATTAACCTTCACCCAAAACTTCAGACGGATTATGTTCAAATTTAAGCTATATCGATCGAAGAGGTGTCAGTCAGACTGTATTACTATTGAGCCACTAAGCAAAGCTAATCATCTTTCAAGTTATTACTAACGTATAATATCGTAATACTTACGTATTACAATAACTTTTTCTCTTTAAGTTATTGTAGTTCGGTGGAACTGTAGAGGCCTTACGAAGCCAACAGTGTAGGTCAGTTCGATAAAGAAAATCTTTAAGTTATATTTTAACTCATAACAATTTACTGTAGCTAATGTGAATTAAGGGAGAGAAGACACTCTATGTATTAATTACTTTTATCAATATAGCTATATTTTTATTTAATTGAGTTTAAAACTAGAAACAAAAATATAAACAATTTAGTAGTATAACTTAACTATGCATTTTTTCTATAAAACATAAATATCGCTTTAGTTGATAAATGGGTATGTCTAGCGGTATGCGCGTAGGCGAGGAGCTTGAAGCTTGTCATATCTACACACGATTGCATGAAGAGTGGTAGCATATATTACGTGAAACAATATTACCTACCATCAATTTGTGTTCATGACTAGACAAGACAAGTATTCTATATTAATAGAAAACGCATGCTAAATATTTATGACATTGCGGCAATAGAGATATTATGATATATTAATATTCTTAGAGCCTCAGAGTGAACGAGGTGAACGAGGACTTACCTCTCGGACACAACAAATCCTTTCCGATATGTTGACGTGGTGTGAGTGGCCGACAGTCGATATTCAACCTTTGTAACCCTCGGCTTCTGCCTCTGACAACACCTTTGACGCAATCTACAAAACAGCCCTTACGTAACCTCTTATTACAAAACAAACCCTCTTCGGTTTCGCCGTCGAATTTCATAAGCAACTGATGTGGTAGCCACTTCTATTTGTTTCTCAATAAAATATATGTAAGTAGGTGTAGGTGTCCACTTGGACAGTAAAATACATATTGTAATTTATATTACTTATATAAACTAAATCTTAATTTTTATTCAGTATACTTATTTTTGGAGCATATAGACACGAGAAATTCTTTCCGATTGGCTTCAACAGAAAGACAATTGACAACAAGAATTATCATGAATGTAATGTTAATGTTTGGTAAATGGTAGTTGTTATTTACCAATAATCAAACTAATTTTACACAGATACTGAAAGTAATAATTTCTGTAAACACAATGTTATAAAATTTCAATATTGTAAAACCATTATAGAAAAGTCTAGAAGAAAAATATGAAATGTGTAAAATAGAAGCAGAACGGAATATGTACCATACAGAAAACATAAAAACAGAAGGTATTTTATACAATTTCTATGTTTTTATTATGTATCTATAGAGCTCCTTAGATATTTCCGCAGTGAAAGATATTTATGCGTCTTAATTAGACTATTAAAAGGTCAAGGTCGTTTTAAATTTGCATGAAGGATTCAAGGAATTTGTAATAAGCGAGAGACATTAAGAAATTGAGAAGAAAATCGTAAGCTATCTTTTGCGTCATACCACACATATATTAAAGCATTTATACAACATAATATAAGCCCATCTATTTATTTAAAATAAATGACAAACCTACCATTATAGTTTTCACTTACTGTGATATTAAAAATACCTTATAATATAAACAAAATAATTATTTATATAATACAAGTAATAACGAATAATGATATACTTAAGTACAAAAACAGTAATACGATAACTGAACAAATGGAGCTCTATTAAAAAGCTTGTGCAAAAAGATTTAAAAAAAAAAATCGGATTATTTGAAAACGAAGGCCAGCTGCAGGACAGTTTGCGGACGCCGCACGTTTTTTTTTCTTTTTCCATAAACGTAATTCTGCAGCAATCCATCACATATTGCACCATTCACATACACTTCCGATTTGTGAAGTCCAATTTCATTTCGTTTCGGACGTATCTAATTCAAAATTCATTAATCTTAAAGCCGCGTTTGGCCGTTACACAAAGAATAGCAAATCGATCCACTTGTGTATGGTCAGTTGGTGTCAGGAAATTGTGTTTTTGGCATTTTTTTTATATTACGCATACCTGCTTAGTTAAAGATATTGATATTATAAAAAAATAATATGTTCACAGACCTTATGGAGTAGTGGCAATTTTCTACTATTGAAACAACAACAAGATCGTTCTCTGATGAGAATTATTTTTGATTTTATATCTGTTTATATTTATATGTCCTTTATATTTTATCATAGGAGCATTACTCTTAAATTGTAATTAAGAAGTTTTTCTATAAATATATATACACAAAACAATATAAATACATATATACTTAAGATATATAACAAAATGCGTGAAAGAGAATAATAAAGACGAGGATAATAAATGTAAAAATTCCATCCTAAATTGAGAATTAATGTTTCAAATCAAGTTTTGGATACATACAAATAAATGTAAATAATTTAACCTTATAATCTCGTTCTTTAATTCCTAGACTCCATTCAGGCGCCGGCCGTCACTTTGTAGGACGCGGTGTCGAGCCCTAGTTAAGCCTGAATTTGTGTCGATTCTATTAAAATATTGTCTACCACTCATCTGGGTAGGCCAATAGCACTTCTATATTTCTAGCTGATTATAAATATTTATAACTTATTATAGGTTAGTCGGTAGTCACATACAAGAGCTAGTATTTATCTATCGTTAGCACACTACCTTGATCTTACCAATAATTCTCTTTTATACCATCACAACACAGCATTAACCGAATTATGATCAAACAATTTAGCGTAAAATATTGAATATGCATTTTTTATAATCAAAACACACCAATAATTATTAATTAAAAACGCTTATTCCAGTAAAAAGTTGAATACAAAAAGTTGACATATATCTTAACTGATATTAAAAATTCGAATATTTATTTGTTTCCCTTGCACGCCTTAACTACTCAAAACATCTTAAAATTTCGCATACACATGGTTTTTTTTTTTTTCGAACTGCCTACACTGTTGACCTGGCAAGGCTTCTACAGTTTCACCGGGCTACTAAGGGGAGCGCTTAAGGTACTTACTCGATTTTACAGCATAACCAATGTCAGGGATACAGGAAATTACATAGGGTATTTTTGGTTCTGAAACGAGTAGGTTCTGTTTCCGAAGGGTAGGTGAGATGTATATTAACACGAGCAAAGCGACGAGTAAAAGCTAGTGAAAATATACGATCCCTTAAGGAAATAATATTTGCAGCGTTATTGTTATTTTTATTTCTGTAATAAATAAAATAATCCTATGGTTTGACATTTCAATCTTTTCTGGTTTGCAACAAAACATGTTCCATATAAAGTGACACTAATTCGTTAGTGTTAAAAAAAAAGTTATTCGGAAAAGAACAAGACACACATAAACAGATTTGCTATTGTGCGGGCGGATGTCACTCAAAATATATATCAATAGCCGTCAGTAGCAATTTTTGATCACAAAAGGCTATTTAAACGCTGATACTCTTCATTTATATATGAATATGTACATTTAGCAGTCTGTTTTGATTTCTTCTCATTAGATAATGATTATCTTTTTATTGATAATCATTCTTCGTGGTATAGATCAAGTTGTAAGATGCGCATAGGAGGTTAAAGGTTGATATCATCTAGTCATTCAGTATCTGAAATCATAGAAGAGTCTCGTCGTAATTTTACTTTATGTCATCTTCTATAATATAAAAATGAATCGATGATTGTGTTGCTAAGCGCAAATCTCGAGAGCAGCTGAACCGATTTCGCAATTATTTTTTTTAGAATATTCCTTGAAGTATGAGGATAGTTGTTACGGAGTGAAAATTTTTAAAAATTGCCTGAAAAAATTCTAAAAACAAAACTTTTCTATACTCCCATATAAACGATTCTAATAATACTTAAAAGTCAATAAAAAATATTAAAAAAAAATAATAATTAAAGAATCGATTTTTAGGCGGTACGAAGTTCGCCGGGTAAGCTAGTTGCCTATACAATTGTAATAAAAGTTTAATATATAAAATATCTTAGTAAATAACAAGTTATTCTATAGAATTGTATATATAATATTGTATCACTACATAGTATAAAACAAAGTCGCTTTCTCTGTCCCTATATCCCTATGTATGCTTAAATCTTTAAAACTACGCAACGGATTTTGATGCGGTTTTTTTTTAATAGATAGAGTGATTGAAGAGGAAGGTTTATATGTATAATACCATAAATTAAATAGTGGAGAAATACTGTTATTTTTGAGGTTACTCCAAAATTAACGCGTGCGGGCCACGGGCAGTAATGAATAAATCAAAACTACTGGATCGATTTTAATAATTTTTTCAGTGAATGACATAGGCTATATATTTTATACCCGTGCGAAGCCGGAGCGGGCTACTAGTAATAAATATATTTAAACAATTTTCTAACGTTACGTTACATTTATAGTTATATAAGGAGTTACATTGATGGTAAAGTCATACATACTTAATATCCTTTTCAAGGCAAATAGAACGGTGGAGTGCTACTACCTCTTTCTAATGTGAGATTAATGATCTATCATGTAATATTCAGATCTCACGAAACGAATACCAAATATTATTATCGAAATCTTAGGAAACGGCTATATGATTGTGTATTATCCCTCTACATTTCATACCTGAAACTGATTTATTTTCATACGTCAAGATTTATTTATTTAATTTTTCGTTGGAGCATGCCGTGGTTATCTGTAAATGTGACTACATTTAAATTTAATGACTATATGATTACTATTAGCATATTAACAAATGTATTGTCATGTTGATGACCCATTATAAATAAATAAATAAATAAATAATAAATTTCCATTTACAGTACTAGTTATTCAAGAATTTTCGTGTAAAAGTTATAAATAAATTAACCACTCGGCCTGAATTTTTAAGACCCAGATGTCAAAATGGCGGATTATGTTTCTAAATTTTTTTTTTATTTCACGGCAGCATACATTGCAAATTACATGGTTTAGAAAAAAAAGTTCGTACAAGTTAAAGAATAATTTTAAAATAAATTTTACTAATATTATAATTTTACAATTCATAATTTATTTATCAAAATTTTGTTATAAATCAAGTATTTTTTTAAGCTAACGTTCTATTGAACTGTGCCTCATGAGATCTACATTCGTTTGTATGGAACTTAAATTTATTGTTTTGGACAGTCCAAAAGTTAAGTAAACTAATATGGTTCTAAACGTTACATCGCTTTGTTTGGTCTGTATTTTTTTTATCTTTCAATTAATATTTTATTTACCTACTTGATAGCGATGTTCATAGCTCTGTAAAGGAATATTACTATTCGTTATAATTACGTCAGCACCCAGATATCTATTCACGAGTCATAGCAAAATAGACGAGCAATTAAAAAGTACCAAATTTGATGTGTTGCAGCGCCACCTAGTGACTTGTGTGGTAAAGTGGATAGCATAAAAACTTTCTCAAAAAATAAACTCTTGCGGCACTTCATGGCAACTTTTTTCGCCATTTCTGTTAACTACGATTTGAATACGATAATTTTATCCTCTTTATTACAAAAGAGTTCGAAAATACTAACCAAAAGCCATATGGTAAATATTATTATGATTGATTGCTCCTATTATAATATGGTTAAAAATTAAGTAATGCATGATCTAAGAGCGTATAGAAGTATCATAAATTGTACAATTATTTCTCAGTGGAAACTTTTTGCTTTGGGTCAATATAAAGCAAAAGAATATTATATTTCTCTCGAAAGAAAATATCCCATTTCCGCATCTTCGTAGCACAATGAATGCGCCTTCAAACTATTCAAATAGTGTACAGGCGTGTTGGTAAACCCAAATAATTTTTTTGCACAACGAATTAATGGATAACCAAAACCAATGCAAAATAAAAAAAAACGGGCTTATTAAATGTTGGTTTCGCGTAATAACACGTTGGTGGTTTTTTCTTTGTTTCCAAGAGGTGCGCCGAGATATCCGGTTACGGCCGTTAAATATTTTGCCTCCCGATGAAAGGGAAACTTGGTAGTTTTTACGTAAAGATTTTAGTTTTTGCTCCTCAAACGCGGAAGTCGTCTACACTTATGCAAAATTTGAGTTTCGGAATCGATTTCGCTTTTACCCCAACAGGAACAATCGTAACATTCAATTATGAACATTTCTATTCATGTAACGAACGTTACGATAATTGCTGCCATTGTTAAACGTTCGATAACTTTTTTTTAAAGAATTCCTTAGTAAAAATTTAACATATTCATCGGATATCTAAATTTTGCTGAATTCAAAGTAATTTGCAAAGGAACATTTATCAAGTCCACAAAGAGAGTAAAACCTCTCTGAAAAGAGGCCTGCTCCGGACAGATTTAATTTGTTGCGAAGGCTTTTATAATTGGAACATAAAGATTGCGAGTAATTAATTTTCGCAGCGAGTCAGAAGCAAGGAGCACGGGTATTGAGTTTGAGCGGCAGCATCACCGTACCTAATTAATATTAATGACCTCTGGAGGCGCTCGACGGCGACCGCTCTCACTGGATCTTCCTTTATCTGACACCTACACGAAGTAGCGTTAATTTTTCTGAAATAGTTTTATCTGTATAACACGTCCGTACATATATTTTATTTTTTTATATATAATATGATATAAGAAAAACACATGAGTACACTTGATATGTTTAGAGATGTGCGAAAATGGATGTGTTGGTAGATGGGCGGGCGGTACTCAGTGACCGATGAGTCGCGGCGCTAAAAGCCGGACGGAAGCCGTGGACACCCGGCTCCGATTACGAACCGTGGGATCCGTACCAAACATTTATAGGGCTGGTGTACAATTCACTACAGTATTAAATATTTGCCGATACAAATCCATTGACTTGTTAATCAGTTCATAAAGCTATATGATTCATTATAATACCGTCATAAAAGGGTCTATATGAATGACTTACATATACTTATGCATTATTAGTTAAAGTAAAAGCAAAAACAACAAAGCTTATAAACCTTATTTTTATCTGGTATTGTTATTTAAGTGGCTTTGATCTAGACTTGATATATTTATTAAAATTTAAACCTAAATAAAATCTCATATGTTACACATTATTGTTCATATTTTATTTATGCATTACGTTTGTACTAATTCGTAACCTGCGTGAATGATACCGTATAGGACAAAAGGAATTTACCTAATTCCGTGACTCACTTTTTTTACAGTTAAGTATATATTATAAACGAATCACTTATATCGAAATAAAGGCGCTACGATATACACGACAACCCTGAACATATAGTAAAAAGGTATGAGTGCGGTGTTTCGCGACGTCTCTTTCGAATACATATAAGAACGTTCTCTCACCCGTCGCGTCGCGCCAATGTATATAGGCTCTTCATTATAAACATAAACCACTTTGGTTATTGTTTTTTGCGCAAGTTCTAGTTTCCGTTGTGTCTTTCATATACATTTATCTAAACCGAGTTAATAATTATATTAAAATCAAACGGGTAGCAAGTAAGTATTAGGCATACTACAATACAGAACCCATATGAATGTCAATCAATACCTATATAATAAAAGAGTAAAGTAGAGACGAATTCTGTACATTACAAATATTGAAGAACTTTAAGGACTTTAGAATTAATGACAGAACACATTTTCATAGTTTTTAGATTTTTTGTCTTTCGTTTGTACGCGTATCACGTAGTGTCTAATTCAACCGATTTTGATAAAATTATGTATTAATTTTTACACTTTAAGAGACACAATAAATAATAATAGCTCTCCAGGTGCAAATTTATTTTTATATTTGTCTGATTTAAAACTTTCACCAATGGAGAATAGGAGTATTTATTATATGGTTTTCATTATTCTTTTTATAGTTGTTAAATTATAAAGAAGATATTTGATATTTTCCATAAAAATATTATTATCAATTAGCATGACTGCTTTAAATGGGTTTTCAATTCACTGCGTTAGGAATTGGATGAAACTTAAAATTCGCTATTGAGCAACAGGGCTTTTATTCTTAAGTTTTCTGGAAAATATCGATTAATATCTAACATTATTTTATTTAATAAAATTTCGATTGTTTGTGTTAAAATACATTTTTCTTCAATTTTACTGTTAAATTATTCTGAAATATTCTCAAACATGTTTCTGTAGTGCATTGCTGTTTGGTTGAAGGTAAAGCCTTGTAGTAAATGCACGAGTATTTCTGAAATGAGATTAGTTATTTTACTGAAAACTTAGGATGACGGTTAGGTCAGACTCCATACCGAATGAAACTGTTGGAATAATTTACCTTCCTTTAATATTCGATAGCAAAATACATATTTATTAGGTTAAATTCAGAGTTCCGACGAGCTGCATGTCCGTCAATTGAAAATAAGGATGTAGCTGAGGAACGGGTCACTGTTATTTTGAGTAGGTACCAAGCCGTGTTTCGAGAGACATTTAGGCCTGTCTCAGAGTGCAGTCTGGTGGTGATGGGTGCTTGCGCGGTCGCGTGTTGTTAAAATGTACGTTGACGCCACTAACATCACTGTGAATGCTAGCGATGTCTACATATATTTGAACTACACGCACCCGCGCAAGCACTCGTATGAGTGACATAGAATGAAACAGATCTTAGAGTGTGTGCAACGACTGGATGCTGGCCGTAGTGCCAAGTTGCTCTTGGAGAACAGAATCGTTCATACACAATTTTATATATATTGTAATTTTTCACGAACAAAGTCGCGGACGGTTGCTAGTATATTATAAAATTAATTATATAATAAAACGTACAGTATGAGTCTAACAATAAATTTTCACCATTCGAAACTGGACACTTGTTAGAACCATATATAGCATATATTTGAAAAGTTAATTCCTATGAATACCTACGTTAATGTAATAATGAAATTTGTCAAACTGTATTCTTGTATTTTGTGCAAAAATATTTAAATACAGTACTGAATAAGTGAATGTAACCGTTTCGCGTCGGCTCACGCGTACAAAAAGTGAAGCAAATGTAGGTAAGAAGGTTATAATCGAGCTTAAAGTGGGTTAAGCAAAAAGTGGCATGTGTTTTATTGAAAAAAATCCTTTGAAAGGCACAATCTGCACGTGTGCGACTCACTCGAGTACAGCCGGTATATTTCGCGTGAGTTACACCAGACACAAACTTCACAGTATATAAACACCTCGAAAATTGTACTCTTCATAGAATTGAACAGATAATGTAAGATATATTAATGTATTATCACTAAATGCGATACAGAAAATAGGGTAACATTGGCCTTTTAATTTACATTTTATAGCAGTTTTGTCATACCTATTATGTAGAACAAAATGTATTTAAGAAATAAAATGAAATTAGTAGACATTTACGTCACGTAGACGTCACGTCACGTTAATACTCTTTTGTTTTCTTTAATACTTTATTAATTTTTTAAATAGGTTTTAATATATCTACTTTGAATTTTTAATTTAGCTATTTTCTATTTTTTAATTAGTAACAGAAACATTAGTTATATGATGCAGTATGACTATTAAAATTAGACATTTTTTCTTTCGAACTAACTATGCGTTCTCTGCCCGATAGGCCTTCACAGCTTCACCGGACTACAAAAGCAGGCAGACCCTTGTATACAATATAGTTTTCTAATAGTAATCTGAGACAAGCAAATGTAAGATAATGTTCTGAATATTCTTATCTCTAATAATTTATTTATACAGGGCACAGGAATACAACATTAAAACGAATTTGGACGTTCTTCACAAATTGTCACATTTGATAAATGTAAGTGTGCACTCCTTATGATGATTCTCTGCGGTCTCGGTGTGCAGCGAAGCGATGGTTTGCTTACGTTAGTCGAGGCCACTAGACTGTGAAATCACCCGTTTTCGAACTATTGTACGAACATCTTCACATATGCCGACAAACGAGTATGTTTTAGGCATCACTTGTCTTGTTAACAGTTATTACAGAATTGCAACTTCGCATGTCGATATTAAAGTAATTGAACATTTATCTACTTGAAATGAAAAATGACCACAATGGTAACGAGCTTGGTTTAGAAAATAAGGAATAATAAGTTGTTCTGCAAACTGTTCGACTATTTCTATTATGAAGTATATCATTACATATTATAAAGCAAAGTCGACCGCCGCGTCGGTCTGTCTGTCTGGATGTTCGCGATAAACTCAACAACTACTAAACAGGTTGTAATGCTGACTTCACCAATAGATAGAGTAATTCACGGGGAAGGTTTAGGTATTTAATTTGTCAAGTTTTTTTTTTGTAAATTGGTTGAAATATATTGATAATTGTTGAAAGAATCAGAAAAAGTCAAGCCGCCTTAAGCGTTTCTTGCACATAAGTGTATATTTTTTTATTATCAGGGCAGGACAACGTCCGCCGCTCCTGCTAGTTTGTATATAAATAAATTTATGATCTATTTCTATTCTCTGTGTATATAATTACTCATATCATGAGAATAGTTGTAACATCATAGGATATCTGAAGAAATGATTAACCGAATATTGTTTTTAATTTAAATCTTAAAGCATGAATTAATTTACTTTATGTTCTTATCCTAATAAAAGTATTAACTGGAGTAAACGGGCAACATCTCAACTGACACTATCTGCAATATTTTTACATAATTTGTCTCTATTGTAATAATACTCAAGTAAATATAATAAACTTCTATACTTACCGGACTTCATTAAATAAGAGATGACAGTATTATGTTATATAGGTCGATTACCTTCCTAGTTAACCTACAATAACTGAGATTCAACTATTTCCATACTAATATTATAAATCTCCATAGACTGTTTATACACGGTAACCTCTGCTATCACTAAGATTTGAACAAGAAACATAATTTCCATTTGATAGCTTATGTATTGGCAAAAATCATAATTTGTTCAACATCACATAGCCACCTTCAAGATAGTGAGAATTACCATTCACATTTAGGTCAGACACTATACTAATCTACAACAAAGGGCCGAGGATGGGAAAACTTAAACCGAAGTTAAACCGCGAGACATAGCTAGTTTTTTTTATAAATGCGTCAATTACAAATAACACATACACAATATATCTTATCATAATTTGCAAAATAAATGTTGGTCATCGTTGTAGATTTATATTTTGTATTCTTGATATTTTTGTTTTGTATTTGACTATCGTTTGATAAGTGTGTTCCTCAATACATGAACATACAACATAAGAATTTAAGATATGCGAAATAATTGCACAAATTATTCTTGACTATGACTATATCACGTACATTTAGGAAACACATATTAAAAAAAAAAAAAAATAGTCAATTCGAAACCAGAAACCTTATGCATCGAATACGATACGACAAAGGACACAATCGAAAGTGCAAGTGTTACAATAATACTTCATTTCCACTCTTCCCGGATCGGATTCCATCACTTTTTCATTCGTCTTCTCGATTTGTTTGCCCGTCAAATTCGTGTTATAAATGATTGAAGTTGCGATATAGATTTTTATTTTTATGTATTTTCGTTATATATTCATGGATGTGATATGCAAATTTGAACTGTATTGTATGTGTATATATATACACATTTACTGGTTACTAAAGTATTTCGTTTACATCCCATGTAACAAATTATTTTTATTAAATATTGCTCATTATAAAATCCAAATATTTAATTTCTATATTGTTATTTTGAAAATGGTTATAAACAAGTATGCTTGTCATCTTTATAATTTTACTAAAAAAAAATCTTGAAATTAGTTCGGATTTACTTATTGTATAGATAGAATATGACCAGTACATTTTGTTAACTGAAAAATGATATCTATCCTTTTATGGATTCATCCGAAAAAGAAGTAATTAACCCGAGTTTTTGTGACTATCCCATATACATTTGATTTATGTTAAGGGCCATTCGTAAAAGAATTTGCGAATTTTAACCATCGCTGCAACGGTCAGCGTTTCTCAACCTTGATGTTTAATATAATGGAAGTTGATTTGCGTAATTTTTCATATCGGCTAAGTAGAATATAGTGAACCTAGTATTTTATTATAAACATAGAAACTTAAACTCGGACATTGCCAATAGGAAATTCATTTGTATTTGCTTCAATTAAGGATTAGTAAATTAGACTTTTTACGTTTTAATCTACGGTAAATGCATTTTCTTAACTGGTGATTAACAACACCATTTCTTTTGGTTAAAAAGCGACAGTTCAAATTACAATTTATTTTTGTTATATTATAATTAGCTTTTATCCACGGCTTCACTCGCGTTAATATAAATTCACCCTATCCCTCGGAAAAAGTACTTTTTTTCTAGATAAGAGGTATTCTATGTCCTTTTCTATATATCTGAAAACGTGTATGCAAAATTGCATGTTGATCGGTTGAATACAGTCACAACAAACAAAATCAGATCCGCATTTATAATATTAATAAGTATTAAATGATAATTTGTATAACATTTTACTAGTTATTGCCAGTTCTATCCATTCTACTACATAGTTAATTTTGTACAGGCAAATAAATACTTACAAAATATCAATAGGGAACTTCCCAAATTTGAGAAACACTGCCCGTCAACGTCGATTTCTTCGAACTCGATTCGGGGAATACAGTAAAAAGCGCAGGTATACAACGAGAGTGAAAGGGTCGATGCAATTCGAGAACTAGCCCAGTTTCACTTCGGATCCTCTACTGACCTTCACTAGATGTTTTTGTCCCAGTGCGGATTAGATGCGGCGCATTGATTGTTGCCAATTTTAAGTAGAAACACGTGGGAATTTGGATTTCGATTAGATCTTACATTGCATTATTTGCATTGAATGCTGCGCCCTTTGCATTTTAAATGATGAGTCTATTATTATCAGTATATTATTATTTAGCTAGAAGGGAATTCGAATCAACATGTTTTTGCCTATGTTTATCAACGATTTGCACTTTTAAATGAATATATGTATATTTAAAACCAATTTTCGTTACATGAAGAGGAGAAAAAACTTAAGCTATATCCATATATCATGTGATATTATTTAAGGAAAGTGACTACCATTTCAAAATACCTGAGAAGAAGATCGGAACATCATCACTTTTAAAAAATATATCTTATAAGTTCTAGCAACTGAGCACTGTTTCATTTGTTATTAAGTGACGATGTGGCCTAAGATGGTGGAAGACTAAACTTAGTGGGGGATTGTCTCTCAATTGAAGCTGGTGGAACAGACCTATCTATAGGTGACAGATTTACAACATTTGGCTTTGCTACTCCGTTTGCGTAAAATTACAATATAAAACATAATAACAATAGAATAAAGCAAGATGCCAATATGCATGCAGAGTTATAATAAAACCAATAGCATAAACGCTTTCTCCATGAAACATATACTTGATTGTGTCAACTTTCGTGATGATTACTCAAACGCTTTTAGAATTTATCATCATCATCGTCATCATCCTACCTTGATCCCACCTAAGTAGAGTCGGCACAACATGTTTTCCTTTTCCACTATTTAATTAATTGTATTATTATTACTAATTGATGAATCAAACTTCGTTTACGTGTTTGACGTTCCACGAGAAACACGTGTCTTGTTAGGATTAAAATAGAGCTGTCATTAGTTATTGTAATTCTACCGTTAGTTCTTATGAAAAATAATAATGATAGGTAGCCCAAAACCTTCCTTGGATTCATTGCTATTTTAATATGAAAATGAATTCTGATTTTATGATAAACATATTCAATAAATATACCTAGGAATTATTTATAATTTATTTAATTTAAACCTACTATGAAATATGTTAGAAATTTAAGTACAGTGTTTTACGTGAGTCGCTTTATAGTATCAAGTTCCTAGTATATGATTCAATTCACACAAAGGTATTCGTGTAATAACACAAGGTGTTCATTCAGTCTGCAAAACTAAGAATAAAATTTTGTTATGAAAAGGTTGAAATAATTTACAGTCGTTTTTGGTTTGAATGGTTAATTAAATTCAATATTGTATATATAAAGTTGAACAAGTGTAATCAAATTATTAAATATATCACAAAATTGTATTTATAACTTGTCTTACTAAATCAAATCTAAATAATTGCTTTCTTGTATTCATTGATCAATATCAATCGTCTATCCTTCACAGAAAAGGATCGCTTTGTGCAAACACGGTCTCTTACCGGTAATCTTACCGATAGATCTATTTGTAATAATTTCTATATAGAGAACTAAATAAATATTTTAGCCGAAAATTGTTATATTCAAACTGTTTAGTAATAGATTACCATTTGTCGTGTAACATAAAATATTAAAATTATTTATAGGTACATTAATTTATATTATTGTATATAAATTCATATAGTTCACAGATTCGTTACCTACTAGTTTTGACCTAAATAGTTGTTGACGATATCTTGCATGTCCAACTAAATATAAAACACCAACTAAAATTCGATAATTCTTAATTGTAAATGATGGCAGGTTTAGGTTCAACAGTTCTATGTCAAGAAAAGAATATCTTAGTTGGTAATCGGTAAAATAATTGCACTGAAGTCTGAACAGTTCTAAGAATTTGGTTACCACTGAATTACGAATAATATATAATACCTATATACAAAACGATACATATTTTTATTACATATACCTAGATTATAATAAAATAGAAAATTAAGATTGAAATGACAATTCTTTGCTAACGCTACTTATGCCTGTACACTACAAACTGTACCTAAACACATTACCTATACAATGAAGGCTGAACGGCCTTCGTGAAATAGAATAACTATGAGTTTGAGTTATTTAAACTACTTGAATCTACAGTCATT
The DNA here is from genome assembly GCA_035772565.1 of Antheraea assamensis. Classification (NCBI taxonomy): domain Eukaryota; kingdom Metazoa; phylum Arthropoda; class Insecta; order Lepidoptera; family Saturniidae; genus Antheraea; species Antheraea assamensis. The sequence goes on along the minus strand of JAQQSE010000031.1, from coordinate 6,907,268 downwards.
TACAATTCTTTGTCTCATCTGCTATACAGTGTCTCAATTGTACACTTTTTTAAGAAATTCATCTGAAAACATAAGTGTCTACTTAATATTTCAATACCTTAAAACAATTTCTATGATGTACTTCGAATATCCAGATATTTTCCAACTTTGCCAAATGGAATGTATAAGCAAAGAACAAATGAGCATCATACAAGCAGTGCCTGAGTTGGTTCCTCATATTCCAAGAAGTAAAATTGAAATCAATAGGGAAACCTTTATTATAATAAAATAAAAACATAATTTTAGTAACAAAAAGAAATTAAGAAAGTGTTAGTAATACAACGATAAATTACATCGATTTATCTATAATTTCTCACAGCAGTCACTTTCCCACGCGACCTTACCTTACACGTGTTTTTATTCAAATACCCGCTCGTCAAATCGGAGCCCTTACGTAGGTAACATTTAAATGTTTCAAATAAACTTTTATTTGCGCAATTTTTTCTCTATAATATTTATTAAATAGGTTATACTTTCTAACGCATCGTGGGAATGCAGGTGGGGAAGGGTTCTACCTACGCTTGCATTACTTCATAGTTTTTGCGTTCTCTCCGCTCCGGTTGCACAAAAGTTAACTTAGCCCTTTGTGGACACGTCAGGTGGAATTCGCTTCGACTAACAGATAATTTATGGGAGCCAGCGCGGTACATCCAGAGACAACTTTTAAAATATTAGGGTTGTTGGGGTCCCATGTTGTACCATATATCTCCGTGTTCATGTTTAAAGATTTGGCGAGATTGCGGCATCTCTTTTTTACAAATTATTAAATTTATAACAACATTTGATAAAAGATAAATAAGAAAAAAATCTGTCAACTTCTAATAAAACTGTGCAGTCGGAGATTGCCATAAGCTTATAATGAAAAAAAGGACAAAGTTTGCCATAAAGTAACCTTAGAAATCTGAATGACTGATGCAATAAATTTAAAAAGGATTATGACTAAACATTCGCCAAACCTTTGTTACGTTAATAGCACAAGTATAATCCGTTTAAATAGAGACGTATGGCGAAAAAGTATTAACGCTGCGCTGACATGCGTTTCAACAGTTAAACTGTATAAAGTGTCCCTCACTCTCGCCTGTAATCCCAGTGTACATGCAAAAGTCACGTCAGATCACCCACGCGACATGCTTTCGCCTGTATTGTCATATATCTATAACGCAAGAAAGGTAAGTTTAAATTGTCAACAGATTATCGCTAGCACCCTGTATGTAACTGTATAACATTACCTAAATGTATTAATTAATTTGTAGATGTAATGATGCAACATAACTTCTCTTTGACGTAATACAGATACGAAAGTATATGTTAACTCGTGCAGCCTTTACTTACAGGGTCACTGTATGACAAAGCGCTAATATATTTAATTTGTATAAATTCGTACCGTACAAAAGTGCGAATGCTTAGTTCGAGTTATTGTATTAAAGGAGATTCCTTTATCTTCATATTCGCCGAAAACAGGTGAAAGTTTAACTGCAAAGATATTTAAAGCGATCTTTTCACGTTGTTGTACAAGTTTTTCCTCCAAGAACTACTGTTATAATTGTTGTCATCAGAAATCATAACTAACATGGCATTTTTGCCCTTGTCGGTCTGTTTACAACGTCTGCAACGGCATATGTTTAGTTATACACAAAGTCTGAAAACCTGGAATTATCCCGCACACGGTTCCTTAACTCAAAGTTCTACTATTGTCATCAATTGGTTATAACCAAGAAATATAAGATACCAAACAATTTCCAACGTTCACTCAAAGCACTATAATGTTTTATATTAAAGATATACTCAACAATAAAAACATTCATTTTATTATGTACACAGATACCTATTTATTCGATTCGTTTTAAATAAATACTTCAGATTCGTAGATAGCTATAGAACACGAATGATAAACCTGGCTTCAATCTCCTTCGATATATAAAACAAACTTTGGAAAACTTTTGGTTTCAACAAAGCTGTGGATGTTGTAAGGCGTCCTGTAATTTGATTACTTACTTAATAATCTTAAATATAAAGCTGTTTTTAAAAAAATATTCTAGATAAATATCTCAAATTCTTCCACAACTACTGTTTAATGTAATTTAATACGTAGAAGTTAAAGGTAATACAAAAATCTTAATTTAGATATATGGGAACTCTTCGTAGACACTTCAACAAATCCGGCAAGATAATACATCATTCTATATATAATATATTTGACCCCATCCATAACCCCTCGCCAAACATCAATTAACCCAACCCTTTCACTCTCGTCGCACGTCCCGCCCTATGTAAAATGACTTCGCGATGCCACGGATTTATTTATACCCTAACCCTTTCATCCAATCAAAACGCACGCGTACAAATAAAAAACATAACTATACGAGAATAAAAAAGGTAAAAGACGGTTCAGCCCGCTGCATCGAGAAACGAACGGCGCGCGCGCCTCTACAGGGATCTAATAATAACCCTTTCGAGGTGGAAGGGTTATCAACCAATCCAATGTAAGGCGGGGCTGAATCATAATGGCATTCTAATATATCTATTTCTATTTGTTTGTTTTTTAGTAAACATTTTTCATAGTTATATATATTAATATATCAGTCATACGCTATGCGTAATATTAGTTATTATACGAACAATATTTGATATCCGTCTGTCACATCAAAAAGCTGTGATTACACCGAAATTAGATAGGTAGGTACTCGTAAAGAGCAGTAAATGGAATCATTAAAATACATATTTTCAAAGAACGATGGTCAGATAAAATGTTCCCGCATACATTCCAACGACTACAAATAAATTGAACGCATGGTCGCCCTCTTCTGTCAATTGAAGATGACCGCTTAAATTTCATTTGTACAGTCCTGAACAACATTGTACGGTTGAGTAATTTGGTTTAAGTGTCATAAAATAAGGGTTTTTATATTTTTGATTCCCTAATTAAAAATAAAAACAACTGAGTTTATCAAAGAATAATCAGGTAACAGCTGATATTAACATATTTAAAACATTACCCTGAAATATATATTTTTGACATCATATATTTCAATTTATTACGATTTAAAAACAAAATAACGTATATTCTGAGTACCTTGTAATAAATTTAAAACAGCCGAATTATAATATTTTAATAAAGAAATAAGAAAAAATAATATAAAATAGATTATCTATTATAACCAATACGTTAATGCAGCGCTAGAAAACCCGAGAATTACACGTGGAAAGTGGAACGTGTTTTGTCGAAATATTTGTATTTTACAGGTAATTAATTACAAGTGGCTATTTTTTTTATGTAACATACTAACAACCAATCACGGCTTCGAACGCATTGTTAAAATTTAAACGTACAAAGACTAATATGTAATTTATTATAGCACTAAGGAATAAGATAATTTCGTAAGAGCAAAATTATAGCAATATTTGATAAATATGGGCTTCAAAATATAAATTCAAATTATTTACATTAAAGCTTGGTTTTAATTAGTAGGTACATAACTAGACTTTATCATTATGAAATCGATAATTCATTAATTTTAGAAACGTTTAAAACCTACAAAATAAGTAATTAAAAGGGAGTCGGTTCTTCAGATGATTACTTTGTACATTCAAACCATATACGTCGAAAAGGTGTTGAATATTCAACAAAATGCAGATAACTCTATCAAAAAAATAATTAATGTCTCCTATATAAAAATATAATTAGCTGCCAACATTTATTATTTCCATCCTGTATAATTCATTAGAATAATGCGTCCGGGAACTCGAAACGCATAGTAATAAGTTATTTTGTGTAACTTATTTAAGAGTTATATCAGCTTATAAAATCACTCTCCATTCTTCTCAAAAAGGCATATTATCCCTTCTAAACATTTACGTGCTGGAATGTACATGCAATTTATAGGCATATATTTACAAATTATCACTTATTCCGTTCAGGGTAATTCACATTTTATTATAGTTCTACCCTTGTTAATAAAACCTCAACATAAATTACAATCATGTTACAATATTGACGTAAACCATGATTAAAAAAGCTATTAAAATTTCACACCCGAAGGAGAAGCTGTAGTATAGAAACAGTTTAGTTTTGGAAATGTCATAATGCTATGCATTTTTTATTTGTAACTTTAAAATGTATTCCGTAAACATTATTCGCAAGTTCAGTCGTAAGTAATATAGAGCGTGTTCACAAAAAAAAATGTCCGTCCTAATTTCTTTGTCTCCCTTAAAAGTAAATGAGGAACAAAAAAAAGATTTCCCAACTTAACCGTGCGAAACAATAACAAGGTAAAGCGGACGAGGTCGCTGTTCAAGCTACTTTAATTATAAAATCTGAACAGCTCCATTATATCGTTACTGCTTCGGTAAGGTAAAAATTATTTCGTAATAAAAAAACTTTAATCACTTTTAAACTGTAACAAAATTTGTTACAGTAACTGGTAAAGAACTTTGAATAAGTCATGGAATAAATAATGAACCTCGGGCAACACGGAACACAGCTCCCAAAACAACAGTAACGTGGACATATAAATTGTCCCCTATGTTTACAACAAAATAACTCAAACGAGTTTTTCTTTTTCGGAAATAATCGTAATAATGAGGAACGTTTTAAAGCGTCATAAAGCGTTGTATAAAAGCGCTAGTTTTGCTGAAGATAGGGGCGTATTCACACCAAACTGCGACATCATGAGGGCGATTGTTTCATTTCTAATTGGTTAAGTACTACGACCTAATTGCTTATGAACACGAAACTTACGAATATGTTTCGTGCATGTATTACGAAACAATAACATCGGTATCTAAATAGGAACATTATGGGACATCGCCTAAAGGCTTTGGAGTTTAAGTGCTTTAAACTTTTAAATTAGAAGAACTTCTTAAAGTGGTTTTAACGGGACCCCATTCATGTAGTGGTTTTTCGTTCTTAAAACTTGCGATATTCTACCTTATATTGTGTTATGGTCATATTTTAGTACGGAACATAACTTTTGAGAAGTCTCAAAAATACATTGCAATACTGTGACATGAAAGCCATAATTTTATGAAAAACACTAAAGAGATCAGTAAGCAATATTATAATACGAAACAATTACTCACTTAATAATGCCAGTAATAATCTTTGACAATGAGGATTTATAAGACAAGACGTTTTTGGTTAGGTATACTAAAATACTAATACCTAAGGACATCAAAATCAAGAATTTGTTGATTCAAAATCAAAATCAAGATATACTTTATTCAATTTAGGCCCTAAAAAGGCGCTTATGAACGTCAAAACTACCACCGGTTCGGAATACATCCCAGTCATCGAGAAGAACCGGCAAGAAACTCGATCGGGTTTATCTTTTTAACATATACTTAATTGTAGTGATTAAATGATTGTGAAGTGTAGACACTCCCAAGACAATGCGAATAACCACATTTACCTTTCTATTGATTTAATGTAATCAACGAACATTGTTCTTTGTACATCATAAAGATATGTCGCTCACGCGAACAAATTAAACGCGAATTAATGATGGATCCGACTGGAGGTTTATGCTTATGTCGGACACGACAAACCAGTTTATCAGGGTGTAATCTGAGGCGCATTAGTCAAATTAACACAGCATAAAGTTTGGCGTGCCCACTGCCCACTGACCGCTGATTAGTCGGCGGATGGTGGTTGCGGGCGCGACTCTGTCTAATTGACCTAAAAGTGCTGAACACGAATCGGTCGGAATTACGTTTTACAAGCGCCGAGGGCTGTCCCCAACTTGTTGTATCATTATTACTTTATAAAATTTACATATTACATAGGTATAGTAGACCCTCCTACAGAACTCTGGGTTTTTACAATTTATAAAGTAAAATACACTTTATGACGGTAGTAAATGTGTGCATAACAATATCCACTATAAACTAACACGTCATAGGCGACGTACTTTTTAATAGCACGACAGAATGACGACACTGTTCTTGATAATAAGTATAGTAGTATTCAAGAACAAGACATCGTTGTGATGCTGGCCTGTGGGTACTTACCCAGGTATTGATTATACACCGGCAAATCTTGACCAACAAAATGAAACAAAAGTGACTGCGTCGCCTGCTTGCATCGGAAGATTCAACATCGATCTGAAGATGCTCCCTGAAGGAACGACACACGTGTAATCAATTGTAGTCGTTACACGTCAATCTGGAACAGATTTTTAAATAATGATATACTTACAGACAGATAACAACAGTGTTAATCGATGACAGGTTCAACCATCCGCCAACGTCGAGTTCAACCGCCGGCCAACGACGCCTTTTATTTACTTTGAGTTGTTACACAGCCTTTTGCTGTTGCAGTAAGAAGTGACAGTGGCCAAATATTTCTAAGCGGAAGTGCAAAGTAACGTTCACCATTTTTTTTTATGTTCCAATTATCACCATATAACCTACATAGTGATCACAGTCCGGTCACATGCATATCTCTAATATGTAACGAAATGTAAAATGGATTATCTATTCCTAATCTTGTACTTTCTCCCATACAATGTTCAGGGTTATTATTCATTACATATTTAGAGCAACGGACCGTCGCTTGCTTTTGTTTGCTTCAAATATTAAAAAGATTGAAACAATATTTGCTGTTAAAACATTATAATGGTATTTCATCAAATGTGTTCCTTGCGAAACTTGGACCATTGGATCAATAAAAAGAAACTGTTAAATCAGAGACATAACCCTGTCAAGACTCTACAAAGTCGACATGGTAATGCGACGGATTGATAGTCCCGCGCCCACTAACCCTAATCAAATTAATGGCGACTGAACACTGATTAACGCTGGTAGCGACGCAATACATTTCCATGCCGAGCCGCGTTGTGTCCTCCTCGCGAAGGTGCGCCCGATTTATCGCACCTTCCAGTCCAATCAACTAACTATGATCATTCGGCCTACAGAACTTTATTAGGAACAAACTAACCTATATCTAAATTTAACACAAAAATAGTTGGTCATTAGTAACTTATAATTTTTTTTACCCTTCCACTACACTACATATGTGTTGTCATATCGAGAAAAGTTATTACTATAATTTATCATGTGATATTAATTACCCTAACTTTTGTTTTTAACTTATTAGATATACTTTTCTTACTAACATTATAAATGCAAATGTTAGTCTGTTTGTTTGTTACACTTTCACTTCTTAACCAGTCTTTGAAGCATCATGAAGTTTTGCATGCACGTTGTCAAGGGTACAGAAAATATCATCATCGTCAGCCTGTACGAGACCCTCCGCAGAACCATAGGCCTCTTCCCGAAGGAAGGTATGGGCATATTCACTACGCCAGCCCACGAAGTATTGGCGATTTCAAACTCTGAGAAATCCACAGTTTTATATTTTTCCCACATACCATGGTCCTTCAAGAACATTTCTCAGATTCGTGTTCCTCGCGATGTTTTCCTTCACCGTCAGTCGATAGTGTTACCAATTTAAATTAGTAAATGTACGCGAAGTCTTAAAAATTCGTTAGTATAGTACAGTCCGGGGTTCGAACATACGGACATCGGATTGATACTTCACCGGTCAAACCACTAGACCACTGGGACACCACGACAAAATATCATAAGGTACCTAGAAAAAGTACTGTTTCCGAGTGAAAAGTCAAATATACATTAAATCAAGCGAAGCCGCGAAAAAAAACTGGGATATAATCTGGCTAGTGTCTACAAAATAAGAAAAAAAAACAATTTGCCAAAACTAACCACTATAATACAGATTTAGTTGGTCTTAATTTGAATCTAAGCACGAAGAGGGTTAAACCAAGAATAGGTTTAACTACTACATCTTAATTTAAAAAAAATACTTAGTCTCCCATAGGTACTCGTTAGTTATTCCACGAACTGTACTGTAAGATACGTACAAATCAGAAACAGCGGCCCACTTGGAACAGGACATTTTCATTGTGTCAACTTTGCTTAACGTGATTAAAATCCATCCCAGCTGAATAGCACGCGGACACATCCCGATGTGTAATTTTCCTTTGAAAGAGAACTTCCGTTTTAGCCCCTCCCCGGCCTAATGAAAGATTACTTTCCTCCGCCTAAAAAGGCTTTTAAGCAGCGCCAGCGAAATGACCGAAGTTTTATACTTTAATGACTTAGTGCAAAATTTGCCGATTCTCGAAGAAATTTTAAACTTAGATTAAGATTTCGATGTTTGAAACTGCGAGATGTTCTCAGAAGAATTTACCAAAGCTTACTTTGTACAAGAAACATGAATTTTAAGTAATCTAGCCTAATTGCTTTTTAATTACTTGTTATGAATAAGAAAATAATGACGAACATTAAAAGTTACCAGTAGATTTCCATCTCCGATTATGATGTTGAAAGGTATTAAAAATTATCACCGTTATATTGATTGAAAATAGGTTTTGTCATATATTTATTATTAAATACAACATTGTTTTCTATCCTATTTACATTACATATATAAGTATAGATATATATATATATTAATTAAAGATATTATTATATCTATAATATTTGTCAATAAAGTATATACAAAACCGTATTTTAATGACTAGCGGACGCCTGCGTCTTCGTCTGTGTTTATATCTTTATAAATGATCAGTTTCTGTTCGCGGCTTCACGTGTGTTGATGTATTTTTTATTTCGAACTGTCTTCACTGTTGACCTGGCAAGGCCTGTAGAGTTTCACCGAAATACTAAGGGGAGCGCTTAAGGCACGTTGATGTAGATTTGACCTAAAACATCGGAAACAATACTTATTTCTGAGTGAAAGTACTCTATGTTCTTATCTGTATTCCTAAGAATGTCTATACAGAATTTCAAGCTGATTGGATCGAAGACATGAGAACGTGACAAACAAACAAACTTACTCTCGTTTTTATAATAGGTGTAAGGATGACGCCATACATTATTATCTCCGTGTAACTCTGAAACAGGCCTAAAGGTTTTATGCAGCGTATTACAAAATAGCTCTCATATAGTAGTAATTTTTCAAACTTATTTAACACGGTAAGTGTTTTCGTTGTACCAACTTAAAAAATACCTTTCTAAATTATAGCCTATATATTATTGTAATGTATAGGTAATTTAAATTGCTGATAAGTTTAATTAAAATTGCGCGAAGAAGTAACAAGTTTCCATCCATCCTCGCATATTTTACCGTTTCTAGTGTGTTAATGTAGATTTTGAAAATAAAATAATTGTTTAAATCGGTTAATCGGTTATTCGAGTTTATCCATTATAAACAAAAACACATTTATTTTTATAATATTAGTATAGATATATAAATATATAGAAATCCTTATATACAAAAGGTACACTATTGCAACAATTTAAGCGAAGAGAGTCGTAATAAAATCTATCAAGTAAACAGGGAAAAGGAGTGTCCGAAACCGATGCGGCGCGGCGCGGCGGTGAGTAACCAACGGGTCAAACTAGTCGCGGTACTGAACACACATCTTACTTATTAATTGGTAGGTCCCTTCTCGTGTGGACTGCACGAAGGGCGCAAAAACTCGTCCTCCCGAGCCCTGTCAGCGAGGGAAAAAATCAGTGAGCGATCGTCCCCTCGCGACCGAGTCCATCATATTGATTGAGGGTGGGACTGCCATTGGTCAGCGTCCCCCGCGCCCCTTCATTTATTATAGAGAATATGATGCTGCGGCACCGTACTTACATCTGAAATTGTAGAATCATCACAATAGTGGGTACTATAGTATAATTTTTTATTACAAAAAAAAAAACTATTAAAACTAAATAAAAATACAAATACAACCAAACATAATGAATAAATAGGATTACCATGATAGATTTATAAATGCCAAAAGCGATTCCACTATGTATATTATCATTGAACCATCGGTTACTTTAATATATTAACTAAAATATAACAATGATTATAGAAATTAAAATAGATTCATTATAGCATACTAATTGGGGAATAAAGCAAAATAACACTTGAAGAAGATTTTCCTCCACAGTACTACATATATCTACTCTTTATTTATTAACTGGCTCATTATTGTACGAATAGTATCAATTAAAAAAAAATAGTTTCATTGATCTAAAAACGATCTCTCAATCAATTTGACCAAATGTATAAAAACGTTGTACGAATACAATTACTATAAATAAAATATCACAAGTTTTAACACAGACCTTTTAAAATATGCCACAAGTCTAGTACGATCAGTTAAAAGTCGATCTCAAGGGAATCGAAATTTTCTTTCGTAAGATAAAAATTTTGCATTAAACTCGAGTGGACGTCGTGACATCTTGAACGAGAGATAACTAGACAGTTAAATTCTTATTCTGGAAACATCCATCGATATAGGCCGCTACTCTATTACAATTTAGACGGTTTCTCATTGTCGCGGTATAACGAAATCCAAGAGCAGAGAAAGTTTTTTAAGATAAAATAAACAGTAAAAATGAATGTGTATGTTATAAGACCTTTAAAACAGCTAAAATATTTCATTCCATAGAATGTCTTCTTCTTTTTCTAACTTCGGCATGAAATCTTCAAGGTTGAAGATTGTTACTGCCATTATCAAGTGGTAAAACTTTCCGTTTTGTAAAGTTTCTCTCGTGGTGACTCCAGTGTCCGAATATGATGGTGACACTTTTGTTAGAACATTCCGGGCAGTTTATGTGGCTTATCCATAACAATTACATCAGCCTGTAAGATACCTATTGCAGGGCCATAAGCGTTTTCCCTAAAGAAGATTTGACCACTATCCCCACGCCAATCGACCACAAATTGGCGATTTCAAACACCGAGAAATCCTCAGTTATCCCACATACGGTGGTACTTACAAGAACATTTCTTAGGACCAGTAATCTGATGAAGCTGTGAAGGCCCGTTACGCCAATAGAATTAGTCAATTTAAAAAAATATCTCAGGTTTATGTTTCCGTTCATCGTCAGTCGATAAGGCTACCAATTTAAATCAGCGAATGTACACGAATTCCGAAATATTCGTTGGTACATGCATAGGCTTGAACTTGCGGATATCGATTCCAAACTATCCGACCTTCACCACGAAACTATAACAACCAAACTATATTACGCAAGACGTCACCAATATTGTACAACTAGCTTTTGCCCGCGACTTCGCTCTCGTTAATGTACGTTTGATTTATCCCTAGTGAACAGTACTTTTATATGGATGAAAGGTAGGTAGGTACCCTATGTCTTTTTCGGTACCTCTAACAACATGCATGCAAAACTTCAGGGTAAGCGGTCGTGTAGTTAAGGCCTGAAATTGTATCAAGCAAATAAAGAAGGCAAATTATATAAGATTATGATTTAAGAGAACCCGGTAAGAACTAAACTAAATGTCATTACTTTTTTGTATTATATTGATATAATAAAGGTTCATTTCAATTTTGAAAAAGAAAAAAAAATCATTCTGAATTTTTTATTACTTCGTATTATCTCGAAATAATAACGACTTTATATACATATATATTACGATATATTATTGTAAAAAATATACATGTAGAATAATAATCATTCACATTCGTTTTATAGTTATATAAAGCGATTTCACTATATCGAGGTTCGATTTAGAGATTAAAAGCTGTGAGGGCGAAGGAAAAGTTTTATTCTGCTTAAAATATGTAGAGAAAGTGAAAAGTAAGAGGGGGTGGTGGGGGCCCCGACGAGCCGCGGCGGTCAGTGGAGGGATGATGGATCACCGAGCGATCCGTGCCAGGACCTCTCTTTTCTTCTGTTCTCGATTACACCTACATATACCGGGCTTTATTTTCGATCACTTTATCTACATATAAAATACTTAGATGAAATTATTACTTATACATGATTATCATTATTATTATTATTACATTACATATTATAAAACAAAGTCCTCCGCCGTTTCTATCTGTCTGTCTGTTCGCGATAAACTCTAAAACTACTGAGCGGATTCTCATGCGGTTTTCATAAATAGATAGAGTGATTCACGAGGAGATTTAGGTATAAATTATCGAGATCTTTTATAAATTGGTTGAACTATAATGATAATTGTTGGAAGTATACGCTTAAAAAACGCTGCCCTTTGAGATATAATAAGCCATTGAGGTAATGAACGACGCAGGCGAAGTCGCGGGATTCAGCTAGTCTTAAATAATGTAGTAATAAATAATGATAATTATTGAAAAAGCAGCAATATTTAGATTTAGTTTATATAACAATAGCTATTAGGAAAAAATTACAGAATTTGATATAAAGTTCATGTGTCAGTCTTCAAATATGCTCGTGTAATAAGAACTATTTATAGATGTTATACTTACGTTAATAAATACTTATAAATCTTTGCAAGCTATTGCTGAAAATATATAAAACAGAAACATATCAATAAAATACTATAATATGGGAACATAAAAGAAAATTTGCAATGGAGCATGATTTGTGCACCGTCAAACACCTCAGTAATGTTGTGTGTCATACATATGTGGGGTTCAGGGATGCGGTAGTCGTGTGGGCGCCCCCGCCCCCGCTACCCGTTGCCTAGTAACCGTTTGTTTTCGCGCCGCCAGCCGACACTGGGCGGGAATCGGGATAGAAGGGGTAGGCTCCATGATTGATCAGCCTATCCCGCCACCGAATGCCTACAGCTACACACTTTCTTTACTGCGACTACCAAGGTCTCATATACTCATTTTAACATTTTTTTTGACAGTTGGTACCGATAAGCGAGATCTATGTTTTGTTATTTTTTTACACACAGGTCTTTGCACTGATATTTCGCAAAACACAGCATATACTTCCTTATGCAAAGCTGTCTGAAATAAACTTGAAAATGTTTTAGGTTTATCTGTCATACATATATACTACAAACAGTGACATGTTTTTATTATTAACAAGTTATTTAAACTAGCAATGCCAATTTGAAGCATAGAATGTCCTTAAAAAATTGGGTTCCCAGTTTTTATTAGTCATACTTTGTGAAGTGTATATAAACGTGTCATTTTATGGAAGTACAGGCTGATTTTTTTTTGTGTCGCCTGCCCTTTTTTTAATGTTTAACTATTGTACCTTTTATGAAAATCGCAAAAAGAGTTTGTCTGTATTCAAATTCGCAGAAGCTTGCGGTGTCCACTTTGCATAACGGTTAAGATACTCATTGTGAACCCATTGTCAACATTGCAAAATTATAACAGAAAATATAAAAGTACATTTCAGACATAATTGTTTAACATGTTCATACCTCGTTTTATTTACAAAGCAGTCACTAAAAACGAGAAGAAATCTTGCAAATTCAATGCCTTATATTTTATGTCACAAAACAAAAGGCAGCAATATATCAATCACTCGTATAACTCGTATATAACAAATATTAAATTTAGAATAAGTAGTTAGGTGTCGTTTTCCTTGTATATAACGTTTAAAATAATAAAATGATTCAGTCTATGAATATAATTATCACACATTTATATCAAATATGACTCAAATCACACGTAAGAAACTGTCATTATTTAATTTATATCTACAGATACATTTAGGTGACCAGATCGAGTATTATCCGCAAGAAAATAATTCCAAAATCTATTTAATTATTAAGGTGATGATGGCTCTATGGTAACGTGTTCGAACATCTCGACTATCGACGTTGGACATGTTATAATGAAGCTGATCTTTTAGAAAGAGCGAGAACATCGTTATACTATAGTACAGTGGTTTTTTAAGTCTTTTAAATAGCACATACCTATAGGTATGACCCGGCAGCTGTACTATTGTCCTGTCTAAAAATCATCACAACCTTAGATAAAAATGTGGTGCTAAACTTACAAAGTATTGAAAAAATGTCTGCCATCTGTACGGTAATGAGGTACATAAATTGTACAGTAAAAGATAATGATCAGATTGTCCCTAAGAAAGTATATGCTATACCTTATGTCATAAAACATATACAAGTTATGTATTACTCTTTATGGTATAAACAATGGCTAATATTAATATCCCTTACCAATTTTAAAAAGAGGTTTTCTATTAAAAATGTATGTGTAGTAGGTACAGGAGAATAATTAAAAAACACCACAGTACAAAGTAAATTATAACTTCGGCCTTTTATAATCGTAAAGAAAAGACAAATTCTAACAAGTTGTAATTAGAAAGCCCTTAATTGTGGTAGCCGACATCCTTTTGTCGAAAAAAAAAATTGAATTTAATTGTAGACGTGATTCCGACATAGTAATTACGATTTACATTGTGTTTATTTGTGGTATTTTTGAAACATAAAGAAAATTGCTTCATTTTTTTTAATACTTTATAGGTAAACGTTTCGACCACAATCTCATCTGATATTAAATGATAATGTGGTCTAAGATGGTAAGTCACGCTTAATCTAGAGGGATACTGGTTCTCAAGTGCAGCTGCCAGAACAAACCAACATGTGCTTGGCGACAGATTTTCAACTTGAGAGTGGTAGCTAGCCAGAAGGACTTAGAAAAAGCCCTACCACCATGCTATGGTTTCATCACGATGTTTTCCTTCGCAGAAAGCTCCGACTCAATTGCTTGGATTCGAACCTACGTCCTTCGACGCTGTGTCCGAACACACTACGAACTGAGCCATCATCGCTTCATCATGTAGGGAAATTATTATAAAGTAACAAATATATTTAAACATGGGTACATACCTTTAAAGTTTAGTATGTGCAGCTTATACGGCCTAAATGTTGTGAGCGATTGATGTAAATTTATATTTCAAATTTTTATTCTTCAAATTGAATGCAAGTTAAAAATGCATGGTTTCTCGTTTCATGAGAATTACGAGCTCTATCGGGATTCATTTTAAGCTGATTTTAGTTTTTATTAAGTACAATATTGTGATTACGACTTAACCTCTACGACCCTCTTACAGATTATAAGTTGCGTGTGTTAATTTTTTTATTTTCATTTGACCTCTAGGTATGTAAAAGCGTTATTACTTAATAGTTTCTACCTGCATGTAAATGTGTGATGAAGATTGGTTCAGTCACTTCGAAGATTAGCTCGGACAAACAACAGGCCCTTAAATTATGTTTGTATGTGTGGTGCGAATTATAAAATTTGAACCAATTATGCAAAACGAATCTTTGTACACATTTTGTTACATTATTAAACCTTCATATTCGATTAGAAAATTTTACAATACGAGTTTTTTTTAATACGAATTATTTTTTTTTATTTATAATGTCTATACCGAATGAATATAATCTGTATGTATATAGATATAGATAATTGATCATCACTTAAATATTATTTTTATAGCTATTTTTTTTTTGGTCGTCATAGTGCCGTTAGGTTATTTTATTTTTATTGCGTTTAAATATTACAATTTAACGCTGGAGTTGCTGCGGGCGATCGCTAGATGAAGTTATATATTCAACTCATCCTTTAAGAATATATAGTGTCAAAGCGTTAATAAATAAATAGAGCCATCAAAGCTGTATATCAGGTCATGGGTCAAATATACGAAATTATACTCTAAGTTAGTCACTTGAAAAAATGTAATAAAGCGGACATATTTCCATGCATATCTTATGACGAAATTCCATCAAGAGACGGTGGGCTGAGGCGAGCGCTCGCGGACGAGTACGAACGGACGGCGCGGCGCGCCGCCCGCCTGGCCGGCCAGAGAGACGCGTGCCACTCCAAATTACTGGCTATTATTTTATAATCCCTCCTAGTTACGTTTAGAATATTAATAACATTCCACAGCTTTTTGTTTCGTACGGTGCGTTCTATTAAAGCAATATTTTCTTCAGACTGTTAAGACAGTTTATCACTGAAAGTGTAAGGTAATATGTAACATAATCATTTATTATATACCTAATAGGTATGTTAATCTTAATATGTTTTATGTCTCTATCAAGACGAAACTTCTGAAGAGTTGTTTAACATTATCTGATTATCTCTACTCCAGCATAGAACAACACGAACTTGGTGTAGTTGTATGCCAGCAGGAGCGTAGCTGCTGTCGTATACCGTCGTCCAGAGCTATAGGGGCCCCGATATAAGCGCAAAAATTACCCGTGATCTCAATATTTTTAATAATAAAAAGCTCGTAACGAATTTTATGATAATGAAAATTTAAAATAAACATAGTGTTCTTAGGTCACAAATTTTAATAGCTGATCCCTTTAAGACTGGATAGTTTTGCTACCATTTAGAAGTATACAAATCTTACCAAACAAAGAAGTTTGTAAATTTTTACCTTTAAAATACTGAAAAACGCTACCAAAAACGTAGAATCTCCTAAGAGTCAGTGGCTATCCACCCTCGTACAATATATTTGAAGCGTAGCATGACACGAGACATTTTTGTAAACTGGCATAACAACTACGTTTGCCGATAGAATTAGTTGCCGGTGGTCGCCGTTGCTTTTGAACTATACCGTACTTACCATCAGATGTTATGTAAGCGTTTTGCTAGAAAAATAAAATCTTGAATTGTTATATATTTAACATATATATAATAGGTACACTAACAATAATCCTCGGCTTCGCAAGTGTATACTGTCTAAAAAAATAAGACCAATTCTTCCCTTTTACAACACCACTATATAATTAAATAAAATGGCAACAGAACAACTGAACATCAATCTATCAATATTTCTGAAGAACGCTCCTACTGTCCTGTGTCTCACCCACTCAGTCACTTTTATATATATATATAGGTATATATAATTTTTTTTACACATAATTTTACAATGACTTTCAAAATAGGCAGGGCCATCTTGGTAGCCAGGATACGATTGAATAGATTGTTTTACAACAAGAAGCACCTTAGCGGCCCTAACACATTTGAAATTTATTATAAGCTAAATTGTTAGATTCCTAATTTGACAATTACATATATATTTAATCTCAAATATGGAGATTTCTTAGTCCCTGGACTGTCAAAAACCATAAAGGTTTAAGTTCCATACGAACGAATGTAGACCTCATGACACACAGGTCAGCAGACTGTTGGCAGCATAACCCTAAAAGAATACCTAATTTGTTACAATACTTCGAAAACTAACAAATAATGTAGGTATTGAAAAATTATAATTGTTATATAATATGTGTTTTTAAATATATTTTTCATTTCTACGAACTTTTATTTAATAAGCCACGAAATTGAAAATATACAATGTTGTGAAATAAAAAAAAAGTTAAAAACACAATCCGCCATTTTGAGATCTGGGTCTTAAAAGAATCAGCCGAGAGGTTAAGCCAAGTATTTCACTTTTCGGTACCATTTTTCAAACATTGTCCTTAATACAAACATTAGAATAATTATAATTACAAATCCAATAAAAAAAAGTATCCAAACAGATGACAATTCATTTTTATTTAGATATATATCTACAAGTAAGACAGTATTTTTCTTCCTGCACGTAAAATTAATGCGTGCCGATTAAATTATGCTAATCAAGCTAGAGATAAACGTCTAACGTTAACGCATTCGGTATGGTGTAACCTGTCTAATGAAAACATTCAATTATAGAAGTTCGACGGATATTTATAAAAAAAACGTGACCCCTAACGGCTGCAATAAGGTAGATTTAACTTTTTATTGGAACCTATAAAAAACAGAACACGCGCCTACGAAATCCGATTAAAAAAGGGGTAGACGTGTGTCTTTACAAAAAACGCATGATATCATATAACTCTAATTCAACGGGATACTGATAGAGCTATTCCGCCGCCGTTATAAGCCCAAAATGGTCGATTGTTTCGATATCGATTAATTGGATCATACGGTAATCGATAACCTTTCTATGGCAATGTGTCCTTCCATCTGCCTTTTCAAATTATGTTGAATATTTTTTTTACGAAATATGATAATATCGGAAATATAGAAAGTTCACTTATTACTGTAACAACGTCAATATTACTAATATTTATCAATACAATAGTGAGTACGTATGTTGCGATAATAACTTCAGCGTCATAATCGGACTCCGATCCAGGTTTTGTAAAATTATGCACGCTGTATACAAGTTGGTCGCGGACGTTGCCATCTGTCATAATCAACTAATTTAGCACGAAATAATACGTCTTGATATTACAATATTCCCTATTCGCAGTCCTTACGAAATAGGGTTAATAACATACATGATATACAAATAAAGGTTTGAGCTATTTTAGAAAGCAAAAAAATGTATAGGACAAACTAAATAATAATTGAAATAACCTATGCATGGATAGAATGACTTGGCTTACAAACTGAAATAGACGCTTATTGAACTATAGACTTTTTTTTGTGTAAATTGACGCAATGTGTTGTTTTATCAAATTCAATAATCCCTAACATCCAACAGGTGTTAGTTAGAAAAAACACTGTGTCCACAGAAAGTTGCGTCAACCGTTACAGTCTACAGTTTTTTTTTCTTTTGTTGGTCAACAAAAACGAAACCCATACGATATTCATAATACACACTAATATAATAATACTTTTACATTTTTTATGCCAACCCTTTTGAAGTATTCAAACTTCTAAAACGTAAAAAAGGGTTAAAGAAATACTTGGGTAAAAAGTGAAATTTTTAAACTTGCTCGACTTTTGTGTCCGTAGTTCGTAGGGCTTTGTTTTACTTTTTTATATATATGTGTGTGTGTGTAAGTAGACATATGTTTAAATTCATGGTGCATGTCGTTCGCAGCTCAATTACTTACGCGTCCGGTAGACAAGTGCAGTACGTATAAAAAACTCACAATAGAAGGGTTGGGGAAGAGTTGTATGGCATAACATCCGTGTAAACATCGTGTAATTGCACATTTCAGGTAAAAGGGTTTGCTTTAACAAGCCTATTCAAAGTTTGTGTTCTAATGCAACTCACTGGGCATTAGGCAAGGTTAGTTTAGATTTTTTTTTTTTTTGGAAAATGTTTATTATCTTCTCAGATTTTTTACTTTAGAATTGGTGTGTATAAGTACATTCTATGTCATGAACTCTAGTTTAAAATTACTTGTAACTTATTAAAACTAACTGCTATTTAACAATTCATAATTAATTCGATTTAAATACCTCAGACAAAACTAATGAACTTCAGAGTCAGAACACAGAACAAATAATTGTAACTAATATTAACTTTTAAAACCACAGATTATGTTGATATAACTATAGTTGCAATCACAAAAGTGGAACATAAATCGTTCAGTAACATTAAATAAAAAAAAAAAACATAAAAAGCTACCTACTAACAATCAATCCCTATCCTTTATTGCGGGCAATTGTGAACTGATAAAGGGATGAACAGCGCGTGGTTGTCCGCGTAACTAATTTATAAATAATTGAGATTTCATTTTTTCAGCTTTAGGGGAATCGTTTAACCAATAACTTATCAAGTATAAGCTGTAAAAATTGTTATATAATTTATTTACGAGACACTTAATCTATCTCTAAATTCTAAACATTACAAAAATATTCCAAGTTAACCTTTGTATCTAATGCAAATACTATTATATTAAGAAATGTTTCAATTTAAACTGTTCACATCAGGGAATAACTCTCCAAAAAATGATTTTTTGTTTTTCAAATTTAAAGACAGATGACCCATGGTTTTCTGATTATCATCTTTAACTTCGCTATTAGCCACTTGGTTAACTTTGCTAACGGCATATTATATTTTTTTACAACATATACATTTAAAGTCTTGACCACAATCTCAACTGGGATGACAACGTTGCATAAAATGTTAATATGCTATACCTATGGGAAAACTACCTGTCAAGTGCAGTTGCCGGAACAAACCTATAGGTGCTTGGCGATAGACTTGATTAGAGGGCATTACAAATAGCCCTACCTACGTGATAGTTCCATCATGGTGTTTTTCTTTACTAATATACATGCTGATTGTAAAATTCAAATCTACATTACTCGACGCGAATTCCGAATACATTATTATTGAGCTATCACCACTTCATACGGTAGATAATATTAACCATAAATAACTTACAACCCCTTATACTTATATATAAAATAATTACATGTTTTTTGTTGTAACTATTCCTTATCATCTCGTATTATTTCCTTATTCCATCTCAACGTTTTTACCTACACTTTAATCGTTATTTGAATACCTAACATAATTTGTTAATTATTTTATCCGTTATTGTAGAAGGGTTCAAATTCACAACTGTCGTTTTCAAAAAGGATTTTTTCTTCTAATAACGGCAATCGATAAACGCGAACCAGTGATTACTAGTTTCAAAAGCACCCTTTCTGACCCACTTTTTACCAGTTTTTAACAATTTTTCTATTCCCTCTTCAAAAAGTACCCTTTGAAAGGACGGGCGTGAACGAGTTGATGATATTACAGTTTTTTTGTAGAAAAAAGAGAGAAATTTACGAACAATCTACTGTATTAACAACAAAAACAGCGATGTTGTGTGCTTTGTATGAGTTTTTTGCAAGTTCGCGTGCGCTTGCGCGTCGGCGGCCGTCCGTGCGAACCCTTCCCAACTCGCGGATTGAACTCGGAACCCTTCCCGCTACGGATAGGATATATGCGCGAGGGTTGCCTTATATGAAGCCGACGGCTTCCTCTACTACAATACAGACACAAGATCAGTCGTATTCCCATTAACTTACGCCGTTTCGTTTCCAAGTATGTTCTATAGGATTCGCATGTGTGTGCCGCTCGACAGCTGCATCAGTTTTTATGTACACTCTCATATTTTTTCACAATACTCTAACACACCCTTGAAACAGTTTGCGCAATCGATGACAAAACTAAATATTCCGCCCGATGATTTCCGTATTTTTGGAGAAACCGAACTCTCTCACTGAATGCATGATGGTTATTATTACAAAAGAATGATGCATTTCATAGACATAATACACAGTGCAATATTATAATCAGTTTAGTTTTCATGTACGTTTTAATACTGTAAATATTTTAGAATTTATAAATATGGATATAAAATATTGCAATTAATATAGATAAATGCATAGGCGTGTAGTGTTTTTCTTAAATGCTTTTTGAATTTCTTTGCTTACACACACACATACGAATAGGCTACTAAGATGGAATTCAAATTATAGTTAGAAAAAACGTCAATAAAGTATCTATACTTAGAAGAATTGACTGCGTATAAAAAGCTCGTGTTAATAAGGTATTGTTAAAAATCAGGGCAAGGCCGTCACCGATTAATATCAACTTCGGAAATAGTAGTCATTTGTGAAATAAATCCATACATAAGTGATCTACTGAATTAATGTGATAAAATCAGTTACTGTATCTTAACATTTGATCACTATGCTTAATTCGACCGATTTATAAGACTTTTAACAGGTAACAGAATCAAAAACGGGTGTGATATATTTTTTTAAATGTATTTCCTATTTTTTATAACGTTCTCTATATCGTAACTTTTTTATATAAATGTATCTATATTTAACCAATTTAAATGGCTTATTTTATTGTTAGTTATATTAAAATAAGAACTATTTTCATTTCATAACAGAGGAGAAACAGGTACTGAACTGTTTTATCTTCGTATATTTATATGTAAATATTTCGGCGAATCGTCCTTAATCAACAATTTAAAATAATATCCTAAACACTTATTATTGTGTTACGGTAGTTACATTTTAAGTGTACCTAAATCCTTTCTATGTTTAGCTTATAACGATGTTGGACTAATTCAGTATTTAAGTGTAGATGAAGTTTTTGTTAGATATTGTTCTATACATAAGTAAATAAAAAGAGCTGAGATAAACCATTTCTATGTGTCGAATATAACATATTTACTTCACCCCAAATATAAGTTCACAATGGCGACTGGTAATATCGATTATGCAAAACATAGTTCAGGATGCAACTGGCCGCGTTTTGCGAAGGGATCTTAAAGGGCGGCCGGACGCATGGGACCCTTTCATATACTTAACTGATTGCCATGTTTAAACATGGAGATAGTTGTCTAACGAAACCAACCGATTTCTTACATCCTTCCTTATTTTTTTGGATCCATATTTAGTTAATACATTTTATAGTTTTCCAATTATGATAGACATATAAGTTAGAACGAACGCATATTGAAAAAAACATGATAAAACGGACTAAATCGACTAAATCTAAGCTTCTTCTACGTCGATAGTCAAGTCAAGATATTCAAAAGATTATTTATAAAGTATATCTATGTAATTTAATACAAATAAACAAATGGAAAAGATATTTATAGTCCTGATAATTACAATAAAATGTTAATATTTTTAATGTTCCAAGTCAATGTCTAAATAATTTACAGTAACATTGGTTTCTGTACTTGTTACAAACCGTATCGCAGATATCACAATTACTTATAATGACTGCTATAACAACCGTGACTTACAACATAAATAAAAAATTATAGTCCTTATTATAATAGCCTCAAGTATGCTCTATAACAGTGGTTACATTATTATGGTACCTAATCAACCAATTTAGAATTTAGCAAGACATACCTAAGTAAAGATTTTTTAATTGACAATTATTGGGAATGAGTTCAAAAAATAGAACATCTCTAACTGATAATTATTTCAGACAAAATAATTAAATCGATTAGAATAACCAGAATGAAATAACCACTATGAAATCAGGAATCTTTATCATAAGAGTTTTAAAAACTAAAAATCGATATTAATTTTTGCAAATCGATTCACCAGCTATATTTTCATTGAAGTACTGTACCTACTGTATTTTTGTCAAAATTTCAGAAATGCGTAGATTTTTCAATTATGACTTGTTAATGTATTATTTGTTAATTAAACGTATACGAGTTTCATCTTTTTACGTCCAGGCACAATATTGTATTTATCCCTATATTTCATCTCCAAACAACTAGCACACATACGACTACACATACTATAATACTTTATTACATGCACGACTAAATATATAAAACGAACGAATTACTCGAACTCAAGAGATATGTGGCTCTTTGGAACCATTAAATTAAGCTAGACTCCAAACTGAATAGGCACTACATTATTAAGCTATAGATAATCCGGCTGTATCGAATAAATAATAAAAGAATTCATTATGAGATTCGTCCTACACAAACAAAAAGTCTACATCACAAGACAATGAACAATCGAGCCCACCTTCGGGTTGACATTAAATCGAAGATGTGTTAGGGTTCCAAAGGAGAGTATCGATTGAAAAGACACAATTAAAGTTAGAGTTAGGCGAGCACGGCGTTTGTTGTCTCACACGTGCGTATGTGTTAGTTCCGTGTTAGCCCCACAAAACTTTCATCTCTGGAGACCCTTCGTACGAATGTGTGCGATGGGAGGGCTGGCCCTCCCCACGAAGGGAGTAAAAAGTAGTTGTGACTTGTTCACCTCTTTCACTGTCGCCCTTTGCGGCTGAATCTACTTGTGTGCTTTTTTATTATATATCTGACGGCAGATACGTTAAATTGGAGTTCATGAAACGAATTCTTGTCAATCGAGTATCAATGAAACTTTCCTTACATCGTGTAATTTAAATATAATAAATTACTTCTAAATTTACTGTTTAATATATATGTATATATATATATAAAGATAGACAGAAATGTAATAAATCATTATTTTTCATTGTTACTACAATACAAATACAAATATTCAAACGAAGTGGATTCAATGATGACCAATAAATTTGATTACATTAAATATAATGAGAAAAGCCCACTATTTCCTTTTAAAGCAAAAGCAAAAGCAAAAACAATTACAAAATCAAAATTAATCAGCTCTCGTTAAAGCAAAAGGACCAGGTAATTTAAAATATTTACACGCACGTTCAACTATACACACTTTACAGATGATCATTACAGGCAACTGTTCAAACTAAGTAGTAGGTAACTAGGTAAAGGATTTCTATATATATCGTGATCGCATTTGCATTCAGGCACCAGTGACTTACCCTTACACGTGTTGATTTTTATTGGAAATAAAGAATAAATATCTAAAGGATTACACAGTTAATATCAAAGCAACATAGATATTTTCATTCACTGGTTATAACCTTTCAAAATTAATACTAAAAGCATACAACCATTAAAACCAAATAATTATACCTTAAAAACATATTTCAACAAACAACCTATTCAGTAAAAGTAGTCGATAATCAATAAAAAATTGGTTCGTGCTTACTGAGTGTATTGAAAATTGTTTGATCCATTGTATTTGTTGTCGGTTAGCTTAAAAGTACATAAATAATTTTTAAAAGTTTATCTGTTCAAGTTGTAGAATCACGCCCGAGGCGTTTGGGACAAATTCTAAGGCGCATATTGCTTAACAAAATCTAAAGGGTTTGTACAAGAAGCGTGTCATCAAGACCATACGTATATATTGTTAAATAAAGCGTCACCTGCAACGCAACGCGACGTCTCACCGACGCGGCGCACCGCATGGCGCACACCGCGCAATAAAAAATCCCTTCCAGACATAAAATTGTGCTCGTGCTCATCCGACACGCAACAATTGGACTAGACTGCGGGGACACGTTTTTAACTTAAAAAGTGAATTTTATTTTTAAAAAACTCTCTTCCCCCTGTATTACAGATAATTTAAAAAAGCCATAATGCGTCTCTGAACGACGCGCGCGCGCCGGCTGAAGATTTGACGCGCCAGCGCATGTGTTTATAATCGCTCCCTCGTTTTTTTTTTACAATTGCAATTTTTTCACATAAAAAACGTATTGCGAATTTTAAATGATTTCTGCTGGACAGTAAATAAAAAAATACAGCATTTTTTCACTGTCATTATTGATCGTTTGGAAGTTACTAGATTGGTAAGGGTCCAACGGTTTTTGTGACCCTTAGGGTCCTTTCATTGTTACACAAAAAGGGATATATCTCCCTACATACTTTAATGTCTTGGCCAGCGTAGAATGTAATGTAAATTCGGCACAAAAACAGGAATTTAAATAAGTGTAGTGCCCCGGGAGCGAAGAGCCCTCGGCATAAAAGCGTTATTAATACCAGCCCCCTGACGACAGAAACACGCACCGATAGGGATCAATTACCTGCCTACTGTTTCACTGATAACTTGTACAATTTATCTAAACGGGCAACTTGAAGCGCAATTCATATCTATAACTCCTACTAGGATACCAACTATCTTTACTCTATTTTGTATTATCGAATCAATCAAATCTTCAATTGAAACAATCTTTCTGTTTTCTCTTTACTGTTGGTATCATCTAGACAATAATATTTATTAAGTAGAAAGAATATGCAATTCGTATGTTAATTGTTTATTTCTGTAAATAAATTAAAATGTTCAGCTACTTCTTATGATATGATATATTTCTAAGTCTTTATAAGTAAATATCGTATGTACTTGGTAAGCGCTGGAGAGACTGTCTGATGCAAGGGGCAAGCAAGGATCGCGCGGCTCGGCGACTGCGAGACTGATGGTCGCCGCGCGGGGTGGCCGCAGCCACAAGGGTGCCCAACTAGCCACTGCGTGAATTGCACGACTGCTTCGGGGGTGTATTTACATCAAACAATCGTTACGAACAACCTCCGCAAAACATCATCCACATTTCCGAGCTTCGAGCCGTAAGCGAATTCTCGATGTATCTCTTGGGATTCGCTTTTTAGGTATGATGCGTTATCGATCAGTTCCAACTCATTTCTGGACATAATAATGGATGAGATAGCAAATTTGAAGGAAAACTAGATGTTTCTCAATTTATTTAGTATAATTACAATACGAACTCGTAATGAACGGTATATCTAAATTAAGCAATAGATACTATGCATACCTATATCCTTATTTGTATAATTTGTCTTTTTTATTTAATGTGATAGAATGAAATCAAACTTTGCATATAATAGTAAAAAGATAAAGAGGTTTATGTTGTATCTATGTTTTTTGATATGAGCAAAGATTAGAAATTTAAATAATTTAATAGGGTACATAGATTCAATGTATGAGGTATCAAAATAAGCTTAATATAATTATTATTAGAATTAAAATAAAGAGAGCAGAAATGTGGACGTTTATTTAAATCGAATTTAATGTTCATAGAACGTTCATCACAAAAGGTGCATTTGGAGTTGAACTCAGACAAAATGCTTCTAGAGACCACGCATATTTATCAATTATATCTTAAGCAATATGAGAATTACTGTTAGAAGAGAGAAACAATTGTTGATACTGTCGTGTCGAATACTATGCAAGATTACAAATACAAAAATATTTGAATCAATTTCAAATACAATTAATTCATTACTGAACTATGCTTAAATGTTATTACGTATGCATTTCATTGTCTTGAAACTTCTGTATGTAAAAATGCTCCTTGATTTTTATAAAATAATATATATTTATAAAAAGTTACTGTACTACTGCGATTTTTTTATATGCACGTATCACGTAATTGAAACAATTATACATTCTACATGGTTAATTATTGCGTTACTTTAGACGTAGCATGAATAATGATGTTAAAGTTAGATTTTTATTTATTTAAAATGTTAGTAATGTAGTCTATCTTTTTCCTCCGGAGATGTATTTACATGTAGATAGATATACACGTAGTGCGAGATGAGGGTTATTCGCCCTAACCCTTTACTGCGGTGGGTACTAGGGGCGGTTGGAGGGCGGGCAGCGGAAGGGTTGCCGCCCGCGTCGCGTCGGCTAGGCGACTGGGCGGCGCGGGAAGAGCCGGCGCGGCGCTCCCCCGTCCCCCCTTCTCTGTTCCGATCGCACTTTTACGACGAGCTTTTTTATCGTGCGTGCTGTCGTTTTTCCTTTTCTATTTTTTATGTTTATTTCCCCGAAACCATAAATTATGTTTGAAAGGAGGGAACTCTCGGACGTAAGAATCGACAGGAACCGGGGTGACGTCGAGTAAGTTTTCTGTTCTCGTTTTTTTTTTTTTTTACGGTCTCTCGTATGTGCCGTGCGTGGGGTGAATGCAACGTCGTCATAGTAACTGCATCAAATTAAGTTAGTCCGTTCAGAAGGTCCATAATTTACTGACTCTTAACGAACGACACAATGTTTATTGGAATAAACGAATGTTTGTTGTGGTAACCTGATCTACATCAGTAAACAGCCCTTGTCTATATTCATTTGATCCTTGTTTGCGCACAAACTAGCGAGATGGACGACAAGCCACTGTTTGCACACGAGAGCTGAACTGTATATATCAATTAATAATACATGGTGACATTTCATATAGTAATGGTATTTTAATTTCTTATACTTTTAGATTGGAATTAATCACTACATATTATAAAACAAAGTCGTCCGTTGGCTCTGTCTGACTGTCTGTTCGCAATAAACACAAAAACTACTGAACGAATTGTAATGCGGTCTTCACCAACAGATAGAGTAATATATGAGGAAGGTTTAGGTGTATAATTTGTCAAGGTTTTGTGTATATTGTTTGAAATCTAACGTTAATTGTAGGAAGTGTCGGAACAAGTCAAGTCGCCTGAGAGCTTTCATCGAAAACACTGCCTAATGCTTTTGAAATATAACCAAAACAATGCATAGTGAAATATTCCCGGTTTATATAGGTAATTCCTAGGTAATAAGACAGTTTTGAATATAGCTAAAGGGATTATTATTTAAAGTACATAATATTACCGTCTTGTGTCATTCCAACAGGCCTCTTCCGTAGCATTCCGTAGAAGAGGTGTACTTTTAACATAAAAAATCATCAACGAAATATTGACAGTGGACCAATTTAAATGTCCAGAAAATTATTTAACAATATGTACTTGTTACTTGTAACTATTCTCACAAGATCCCTTATAGAGGATTAGATACCATAATATGATACATATACAATATGAACAATATATTTAGCGACATTTATACGACTTATTTCAAACGTCAAATGAACTGGTGTTCATTTGTAATTGGAGTGACAATGTAAAAAAGAGAACTTTGAGTATTTCACCTTCTTTATTTATTCTCTAACTAGGTTTCTCCAATACTTTAAATTTTTCGGTATAATTCTATTCAAGTACCTACCTACATTCGTCAATTCAATTTTTTTAAACATTATAATTTAAAACTTGGATTTTACTCGAATTTAACTTTACTCAAAACTAATTTAGATATTGCAGTCAATGAGTGCTACATTTTTTTTTTTTGTTTGAAGCTAACACATTCCTACTAACGAACCTCCATAGCTTTACCAAGATTGGTGCTATCAAAGTTAGTTAGTTACTTAGTTTTCAAAATAATGTTCACAATATTTTACCTATGCATTCATCACCCTCATAGTAATTACCTCTTAAAGTTATTTTACTGCCAAAATATTAAGTAAACTCACAAATCCAAAACCTCGTTTAATCATATAATTGTTATAAAAATAGACTTTTACATTTGAATTTGTACTTAACATGTCGGACAACACTCATAATTAAAAGGCTATTACTAAATATACACGTAGAAATTTAATTGTCGATCAACCGCAAAAACTTAACAATGCCAAGTTGTATCCAATTAATTGCTCACCCTTTGACTGTAAAAAAAAAACACGCCATATTGCGTCCAGCAAGCTAACCACCGCGAAAAAGAAATTTACGAATAAAAGCCGTAATAGTTACACGGTGCATTTAAAATTAGAACCCTTTAGGGCGCCACACCGCCAGACAAAGGACCGAATAGCAAATTGCTGGCAGGTAGCGATGGCGAATATGCCCCATTCGAGTTCCAATAATTACTAAGGGCTCTAGTTTAATAAATGGCTCTTTTTCTAAATTATGAAGGGATCGATCTGATCGCGCCATACGGACATACCTGCAGCGAACCCTTCGCCCATCACGGAATGAGTTAGGCTCTCCATTACTTTTGTTTGCACTTTTTTTTAGAAGAACGCAAACTGACACGAGCGAACGAAACCAAATGTAATGATTTATGTATTCATTGCTCTTATATATATATAAGCCGTGTCTAGTTTCTAATACATTATTAAACAATATTTTTAATGGAAAATTCGAGAAATTTATTGATTTTTTTTAAATAGTGTATTTGGGTCTTCATTTAAAACATTTACTTATTATCTTTTGGGATGAAATCACTTTTAAAACTTTATTAGTATCACAATCAGGATAAGAATAAATTACAATTGCATTGTTAATAATAGTCACTATTACATTACCTGGGACTTCAGTCTTCACAGTAAGTTAACGTATATACCAATAATGGAATTGCGAGTAAAAAGATTCACAATGACATTAACTATATATAAACACACAATAAACGTAAAAATAAATACAGAAAGGGTATTAAGTTTACTTACGACAATAACAATTTGTAAGGACGAACTTCTGTTAAGTTGTTTAAATAAAACAGCCCAGAAGGTATTTATCTGCAAAGGTTTGTCAATAAACCCCTTTTGCCTAAAGGTAATGGAGTAAAACATGATGACTTGTAATTCTCATGTTTTCACTGTTAAAATCGTATTTCCTGAACTCGTTATTTAACGAAATCATCGAAGCGAGTACAAGAGTTTTTCTAATGTCCCCTGTACAAAGATCATGTCCCAAACACAAAACCTTCAGGCACTATTAAGAATGAATCCCCTGGCGACACCTACCTACACAGCATATACGTACTCGTATGGTATAAGTGATAAGATATAAGCTGCACAATTTTTTTCAATAATTATTATATCACAAGAAAACTATAGTTAGCTATTATATACTTTCCTCTTTTACAAGTTGCGCTTAGATATATCAAAATAGATTTTATAACTATTAATTCCGTCGCAGATAAAACTGTATGTGCATGAACACATCTTTGATGATAAGCAATAAGAATAAACAAAATTTAGTACACAATGTTTTCAATACAAACTAAAAAGATCTAGTCTTAATGATTTTTGTTTCAAATCTAATAAGTATTTTCATAACTATTCAAAATTCACTGTCACTGACATTTAAGACAATTACAAATTAATTAATTAAATCTGTACGGTACTTTAAATTTTTATACGGTTCTTAAGGTTCTTTATTCTCGTCCAGTGCTGGGAAATGTTCAAAATTTCAAGTCTCTAGCTCACCAGGAAGCTAATTAAAAATCAATTGCAAAATTCTCCCCAATTAATTATAGGTACCCAAAAGTGTAAAAATAAAATGATATAGAATAATAGTTCCTTGTATTACAAGAAATCTTATAAAACTAATAGTTCTTGTTATACGATTGTATTATAGCTGCGCTGTTTTAACTATAATTCCGTTTAAAAAATATATTATTCGCTCTTCACTTGAGTCAAACTTTGCGGAAGCTCGCAGAACGCTCCAGCGACTATTTACAACGCTCCTATTAGTAACAATCCTTTACCGTCTCAAGCCTTTCACGAGCGACAGACCAAAAATATTTATAAATAATATTGTTCAATATTTTGGCGGCTTATACAAGACCTTTGTTATACATCTGACACTAGACAAGTAAAACTCCTCATACTTACTAAGCCAAGATTTAATGCTATACTTGGTCTCAGTATAAACTAATAAAGAGACCAATAAATAAATTGATTTGTTTTACAGTTTGCAAATTATATTTGAATATTTACTTGACATTAATTTATAGGTATATCTTCAATCCTAAAATCGATATAAAATTATTATTTTTAGTCTATATTGTGGGGTCTATACTAATTACGATGGTTCTCGTCAGTTATTAACTTATTTATAGGTTTTTTTTTTTTAAAGAATGTAGAATAGATATTCAAGAGTAAATCAGCTTTAATTGAAACATAATAAAAAAAGTTTTATTTATACTATGCGTAAGACTATAGGCACACTAAAAAATACAAGCTAACTATGAATTATTTTAATAGAAAGCACAATGGAAGTAAGCCTTCTAATAAGCAGAGTGTACGCGGGTTCGATTCTCACATATATGACTGGGTTTTAGTGTGATGAACGTAATTGTCTATTTTATGTTTCAGTCGAAATAAGCGGTAATATATGAGTTGTTTTCTTATGATAGTATATTTTATTAGTTCGGGTTTAAATGACCGTTTGTAGGAATCAAGTCCTCATATTCATATATGGCTGTTTTTTAACTAGTATATACAAATTCGACTTCACAAAAAAAAATGATATTTCATGGTAACTTGGTACGTGTTTTAGATTAATTCTGAGGTGTATTTTTTAAATTGTAACTTTATCTTAACTACTGACCTCTATAACCCTATTATCGATTTTGAATTAACTCTATCAAATTTGATCGTTACTGCCTAGCTTCTTTGAATAAAGTAATTAAAAAAATATATTTAGTTTTATTTTTGATAAAAGCCGGAAATGTTTTATTTAAATTTATACTACTTAACACTTATATGATATTACATAAAGTAGATCAATTTCACATATCATTCACAATTTACACTCTTTTTAGTTCTAACAGGTAATGTACTGAATTTATTTTATTTTATTTATGGCAATCATTCTTCTAGCAGATTATAACTGCCATTATAAAGTAGGTAGAAGCGATGATGGCTCAGTTGATAGTGTGGTCGGACACCGCGTCGAATGACGTAGGTTCGAATCCTAGCAACTGAGTCGGAGCTTTCGGTGAAGGAAAAGATCGTGATGAAGCCATAGCCTGCTGGTAGGGCATTTTCTAAGTTCGCCTGGCTAGCTATCACCCTCAAGTTGAAAATCTGTCGCCAAGCACCTGTTGGTGTGTTCCAGCAGCTGCACTTGAGATCCAGTCTCCCTCTAGGTTTAGCGTGACTACCATCTTAGACCACATCATCATTTAACTTCAAATGAAATTTTGGTCAAACGCTATATTATAAAGTATTAAAAAAAAGTTTCTTGTGTAGTCCGGTGAAACTGTAGCGGCTTTAACAAGCCAAAGCCAACAGTGTAGCCAGTTAAAAAAAAAAAGTAAGTTTCTTGCGATCATATCAATGAACTAACAAGATGGTTGCCGTCTTCTTAGAACTTCCCAAGGAGTTTTTGTAGCAAGCCAGAATCCATGCTCCGTGGCATTATTACCCGTCCACTTCACTTGTACACAATAACCAAACTACTTATATTATGTAAAACGCCATCAATATTACAAAATATAAACACAAATAACATAAGATAATGAATAAAATATAAAATCCACTGCATAACATTCCAAGATCCCGCCACAAACTCATTTACACACTTATTTAGTAGGTATAGTTATTGTCATTTTGAAAGTTATTTATAATTTTTTTAAAGTCTGAACGCATTAGCATATTTTATTACATATAAGTATATTTTTGAATTTAGGGCTGTCTGGAATTGACTCCTCTCTGTGGATCCACTAAAATCGATTGTAACGTATAACGTATTTTAAATATATATTTTAAAAACATAAATCCCATCGAGCTTCTTGCCGGTACTTCTCGATGACTAGGATGTTTTCCGAACCGGTGGTAGTTTTGATATTCATAAGCGCGTCCTTAGGGCCTAAATTGAATAAAGTATTTTCGTTTTTTTTTTTTATCTGTTTTTTTTACAGTCAGGAGCATGTACAAGTATGTCACTATGCATTAATACCAGATTTATTAAAATGTAGATATATTTATAACTGTAGATACCTTCTCTAACGATAATTTCTACTCAGATCGACTGATTGTACAAAATAATATACAAACTAATATGTATTGAACTTTTATGTGCCCGATATTCAATATGAACATAAACACTGAAACTATTGTTTTATTTTATTATTTGTAAAACGTATTATGCATAAATTTTATCTTTCTACACTTCTTCTCTATATTAACTTTAACATTTCCAAATCTCGAGCTCTTCCGTCCGCGCATCGAGCTTGAAAAAGGGGAACAAAGTTTATTCTCCACATATTAATATAAACCTAACCATATACGAAATATCTAACTACAAAAGTCACCAATCACTATGTAACAAACCTTTGTATCTACTAAGAAATAAAATACCTTTATAGAAAATCCCAAAGTGACCTTAATGTGTTTGAATTAACATTTTGAACATTTACCTTGAGAAGGTGACCAAAGCGACGAAACTGGACACGAATACTGTTCATTAATAAACGTCGAGCAGAGACTGCCAGAGACGTTTGAACTAACATCACATCATTAATATTAAGCAGCACTCGTAGGCGGTGCTCGTCGAAAAGGATAAATTTCATGGAGAGATGCTTTCACCCTTTACGACTGACATCTATTTGTCAATGAGAAAAGGGCCGCATTGAACTCGCGGAGAGAATTCGCTTCTGTGTAGGTACTCAATAGTTTTTTCTTGAACCTACTTAGAGAAATACATAATGAAGTCACTATAAGTAATTTCACGCTTGTCTTCCAGTAGAATAATTCGACATTCTGACTTAATCGATATGCTCCTGCAAAGTGGTTTACAGCGTAGCGATGTTGTAATTTAAGAAGTCAAACTAAGTGCGGCAGTAACTTTTTAAAACATAGATGTCTTAAAGTCCTAAAACATTTTATTGCAACTTACAGTAGCCGAGCCTAGCGACGCTAGGTTGTATTGTATAGTTTTATGTTATAACTAGTTGATACCCGCGACTTTGTCTATGGCGTTTATTATCTTAATGTATATTGTCTTCATTTTATGTAACGAGGAAAAAACATAAGCACCATACCGCTTGTCCCACTTTTACACGACACTAAAACATGAATAGCTGAAAGCGTAGTGCTTTTCAAAATCGAAGTTTTTATCTGTTATTCACAACTTTATATTAAATGCAAAAATTAATTTTTCTAGATTAGAACCGACTGTCTAAGTAGTAAAAACAATTGATCCAAATCTATCCCGTAGTTTTTGAGTGATACACACACAACGGCATACTTTAATCATTTTATTTAGGTACATTGTTCGGACAAGATCATCAGCAGTTGCTAGACTAGAATGGAATAAAAGTCTGTTCTAGACAGCTCGTCACTATAAGATGGCGATTGACTATCTCTTTGATTTTATTTTTTACTTATATATATATATATATATTCAATGCATTTTGTGCAATTACCATTAATAATACCTACTAATTATCACAACAGTGTTTTGTTTTGCAATTTGTGTCGAACAAGATTTGTTGCCGTGTATTTATTGGAATTCCTTTTGTGTTCATAACGATATCATACCGACAAGTAAGGAAAACAAAAGAAATTCGATAGTCCACTTTATGAACAGCCCAAGAAACAAGATATTATCGAATTCATTTACAGCCAATAGGTTGAAAATATTTTTATTACGAAAATATTGGCAAATTTGTATATACAGAAATGGGAGTTGGTATGTCTGGAATCCATAAACTGCAACCATTATTTTTAACCAATTCACCAGTTTCACTGTTCTTAATGACACAAATAAATGATTTTGATACAGAAGGTCTACTAAATAGTACGGGGCTGTTTTTGTTGTTATTGAATTTTATATAGCAATTTAACACTGACGAAGTCAGTATTATAAACATAATATCTATATGGCTTAAAGCTTGGGTAAAACTTAAAATGGAATGCTTATTTTTTTACAATAACACATGTGTATAATAAAATTAGACATACTACCATTTCACAATGTCTCCGAGATGAAGTATGGCTTGTGTCATCATAAAGGAGTTGGCTCGGCTACATGGACGGTCAACCCATTAGGGCGGACGAAAAACGCGGTGCGGCGCGGCGCGGCCTCATGATCACCCTGCTCATGTTAATTTATGTGCTTTGTCGCTTTGTCCATTCAACAATACCCTATTTATAACATTCGACTGCTGGACACCCCGATTAACATCTACGCATAGTTTTGGCTTTCTCTCGTTTTGTGCAAAATGACAATGGACTAACCGGACGGGCACCTGGCTTTAATGGTTATACGTAAGCCTTATTTAACAAAAAATAAGTATATTTACATTTTTTTATGTAACGATGTAGTAACTGGCATTTAGTCAAGCTGATATTAAGTAGTAATTTTAGGTCATAGCTCGCCGGAACACCACATAGATAAGGTACGCAAGCGTTGTTATTTTACGAAAGTTTTTACTGTTCGTTAAATTTGAAGCTTAACCTTTGTTATTTATTACAATTACATAAAGCCTCAAGCAAATGTTATTTAACGAATACAATTTCATTACAAACAATGCTTATATATGATTTCTAAAATAAACGAAAAAAATGTACTTGGTCGTAGTCCTTATTAATACTTGGCATAGTTTAAATTATAGCAATACAACATTAGTTCATGAACGGCTTAAATATTATCAGCTGTAAGGAACGCAAATACCGGTTATGCGATACCATTGAAAATTGCAAATGTGCCTTCTACACAGGGACTTACAATGTTTTTGAGCATTAGGCCCATAATTTTTTTTACAGACTCGTTAACATAAAGTACTTAGTAGTTTTTAAAATGGTGCTAGTCCATTAGCTATATATATGCTTGTGGAGGTTGGCTTGCGTGCGCCCATGGGATTCAGCGCTCAGGTGCTTCGTATTTTTTGCACCTTCAGACAAAAACGCACTTCAACATGTTTAGTTTAATTGTGAAATTAACTAGCGGAGTAGAAATATACCTCTGTAATATAATATTATCTGATATTTAAATGTAATTCATCAAACTAACAATATTATGTAACATCCTGACCTACATAGAGCATCAAATATCCATGTTACATAGATTGAGTATTTCAAATTTATAAATAACTAGCTGATACCCGCAACTTTGCCTGTGTTGTCACTTTGTCCTGCGCATGCATACCACACCGGTTGCCTCACCTCTCTTCGCCAATAAAATACACATCGCTGAACGCGTAGTGCTTATACTTAAAAATCGTAGGATCTTAAAACTTGAATAAATTTATAGTAAATTAAGATTCTGTGATCATTTATTTATGTAATTTAGGTGCATCTTCTTTATATATATATAATTCTGTCTGTACGTGTATATGTGAAGGAACAGCTCCTAAACAGCTGAGCAGATTTTGATGAAATTTTTTGTGTGTTCTGGTGGATTAAAGAATGGTACAGATTCACAATTGGGTTCGGCAGGTAGCACTGCAGTCTGATTCTACGATTGTTTTTATTCCAGAGCAGGACAACATCCGCCGGGCTCGCTAGTATATTACAGAATAACGTGGTTGTTGGATGAGACTAAAATCAATTTATCTACTTACTTACATATCTCTCGTACTTAACTCACGCGCCGTCATTAAAATTACAATAACTTTTGATACAGTGAACTGATTTGAATGAAACAAAGACTAAATGTTACTCGAGAATATGGTTTTTGATTTTATTAGTTGACGTTTTATCATAAACGTAGCGGTTTAGCAGTGATGCGTGCATTAACAAACGGACAGACCTTCTTAAAAATGATTTAAATGTGTTTAACTACTTATTCTTACTCACTTGCAATATTTTTTTTTTCAGAAAAATCGCTAAAGTTCAGACACGTTAATTTTACATTCTTATTATATGTATATAAATATTATATACACGTATTTTACTGGATGTGTTACGTAGATTCGTATATCATGTAATATCTAATCATAATTTTAAAATGCATATAAGTCTAGATCGTACATAAAATTGAACTGTTATTATTATTGCCAACATAAAGAAAACTGCGCGCATTTTGTTCAAACTGTTTAGTAGCGACAATGTAATAAAAAATACATATACAAAGTAACAGTAAAATACCTTGTTATATAATACTATAAGGTCGATGTGTAGGACCCATAGTTACATATATACTCTTAATACTCACATATTAAACTTAACATCTACGAATTATATTAAAAAAATTTACTCGTTTTCAATCAATTCAGCATCGTCCACGGCAATGTTTTGTTTTTTAGCTGACACCAACTCTCCATGTACCCTTATTCTGTACACACAAGTATATACAGAATGGCCCCAATTAGACAGTACTCGCATTCTAATCAACTTGTATCCTTTAGGCGAAGGGTACAACACCTCAAAGTACTGAATAGGTTTCCCTTCCTTATCATATTCGAAACTTCCAAACTCATGAGGATACGGATCTCCGCGGAACTCCAAGCCCTCGATTTGAAATAACCTCGGTGCTGAAGATATTTCCCTGAAATATTTCTTCATTAACATGTTTTAGCTATTTTTTTTTTATACGAATCAGGTTGAGGTCGTCATTATTACAACAACTATACCTATAGGTACCTAATCCATTATTTTACGCAACGGATAACAAATTATTAAAGACATAATTATTTTACTGTTTTTATTCGTTATCCGTTATTATTATCCACTTATCGTTATATATATTTTTTATTTTTTTTATATTATAGGGGGCAAACAAACAGGTGGGTCACCTGATGGTAAGTGATCACCACCGTCCATAGACACTAGCAACACCAGGGGAGTCGCAAGTGCGTTGCCGGCCTTTTAAATATGTGGGCCTCCGGCACTCTCACTGACCGAACGAAACGCAACAGTGCAACCACTGTTATTTCACGTCGGTTTTCTGTGAGATGGTGGTACTACCTCGGGCGAGCCGACCCATTCATGCTGAAACCAATAATAGCTTCAGCGTAGCTCTACCACCTACAGATGATTGGTCGTTATTGGTGTTATAACAAGCAATTTCTTTTTTCTAACTGACTAACGCTATTGGAGCCTTTACAGCTGCATCGTATGACACGGAGAACAATTACTTTAACTTTAAGTTACTCATATTCAAAGTCATTATACGAAAGACGAATATTCATTTCGACATCGTGTTACAAATTGTAATATGGTGCAAAACAGAAAATTACCCCAACGGCAGATTTTTCATATAATTTACAGGTTTTAGCGTTTGACAACAATCTCATCTGATGCTAAATAACGATGTGGTCTACGATGATAAACACACTAAGCCTAGAAGAGACTGGCTCTCAAGTACAGCCGCCAGAACACACCAACAGGTGTTTGGAGATATATTTTCTACCTGAGGGTGGTATAACTAGCCAGCAGGGCTTAGAAAAAGCCCTACCACCATGCTATGGTTCATTAAGATATTTTCTTTCAACGAAAGCTCATACTCAGATGCAAGGATTCGAACCTACGTCCATCGATACGGTGTCCGATCACGCTATCAACTAAGCTATCATCGCTAAACAACATTGTAAAAAAACATAACAACAATTTATTTAGTCGTTACCGTTGTCCATAGATATGGCCAAGTAAAATTACACAGTTAAAAAATTCATTAGCTCTCAATAATAAGCGAGTTTTTATTCTAACCTTGTTGGTGATATATGCGTTGGAATGTGTTCTATGCTAAATCCGGTTACCCGGACCGAGCCCAGTAAACGAATAGTGGCTTCTCCTCTTGAGCCTTTAAATGCCCAGCATTCACCTGGTAATGTACCTGGCCGGATCATAACACGCGCACCTTGGCACTCACGGCACAGCAAAGATGTAAGCCCGTGAAGTATCCAGCTGATCGGGGATTCGTATATTCTATGCTCTATCGTGTCCCCAGTGTCTATAACTCTCCCGCCGGCGTACTCGAGCGCGTAGTCTGCCATCTATATTGGACTAACAACCGTCCGTGACTTCGTACAAATTAATTATAATAAAAAACTTAATAATAATAAAATATAGCAAGCACTCAGGAGTAATGTAGTTTCGAAAATATTTTAAGAAACGAATCAGTACATTACTTTTGACAATTTCTTCGTTGAAATTTATTCACAAATTTTTCTTTCTTATAATCAATGTTATCATAATAGTTCTTTGTAATAACATGTATTTTTTTTTAATTGATAGATCAATTGTAACCACGTTTGTCGTAGCCAATGTAAATATTAGTCATCTATAGAATCTATAGAAATTGTTGACTCGTTTTAGAAATTGTTTCATTGATAAAATTGAATTATGTTAAATGTATATAATGTAAATAACACGTACTAAGTCGCTTGCATATTATAAAGGACACTGATCACTAATGTGATGCTAAAAATGTTGTCTATCCATTTTGATCTCTGAATTTAACTCAAAAACAGTTTCACCGATTTCTATTAAATATTGTATACAGTCTATAATTACATATACAGATCCCGAAATTATTGCAAATATTTTTTTAAAGTTGTAAAAAAAAACATCTCTTTATTCCTAACCGACTTCAATTTTTTTTTATTCTTTATAGGTTAGTGTTTGACTACAATCTCCTCTGATGTTAAATATGATGTGGGCTAAGATGGTAGTCACGCTAAACAAGAGGGAGAGACTGGCTCTCAAGTGCAGCTATCGGAACACTCCTACAGGGGCTTGGCGATGGCGACAGATTTTCAACTTGAGGGACTAGCTTTTAACAACTTTAACAAACATTTATTTCATTGAGAAATTAATAAGCTTTAAAAATTATCGATAATAATTTCAAGTAATTATAAAAAACAAATTTCCAGACGAACATAATTTCTGTGTACCCAATTAATTAGGTAATAATTTTGTATCTACTGATTAAAGCAAACCTGTCTGTCATAATCAAGAACATCAAGAGCTTGTCGACTGTTGCTATGCAAGGAAGGTTCCAGTGCGTCTTTCGCACGACCTGCCGCTGCCACTATGCCTGGCATCACCGTTGACATACGTTCCATCTCACCTCTTAACTTTTCGTGTTTATGATTCACCTGAAAACTCGTACAGACAAAGAAGACTCAGTTACGATTAAGGTTCTAGTAAATATATATGTCTTTTTTCTAGTTTTAATTTTAATGAACCGAAAGAAAATGGAAAGAACTTTCTAGTTCATATTTTTTAATGAATGGTTTAACACAGTTACGGATAGCTAGCTTTATGAGTATATTAAAAAATTACAGTCAATGGTTATTCAGTAAATTGAACTCTAATGTGGACTTTCCTTAGATATTAGTTATCTACTAAATACATTTTACAAATTTTATCTACCCGGCTACTTTAATACTGAAGAGTATGCTTCACTAAAAATCAATATAAACCTCGGATAAGCCACGTGTTAACTGCATTATAACATATTTGATATCAGAGAAATCACTCTCCGAATCATGAGGTGGTCCCCAAATATATGAATAGAACTGCAGGAAAACCAACATCATTAATGTCACACAAACGAAAGAACGGAATAAGTTGCGAATGTAGCCGCCATTCTCATAGTCCATCGTTGAGAGCACAATACTGAATGATCTTTATTTATGTCTCAAAGTTTTTTTTAATATTTATCGCTTTATATTGATATGTTTATATTTATTTATGACAACGTCAGCTATGTCAGAAGAATATATACGGAAACTTCATAAATCGCAAGATTACCATAGTACAGAAGAGCATTATAGATATTTGCTAAACACATAATCAACCGGTAACCGGTCTTTAACTTATTTTCCTTGATTTAAGATTTTTGGACTCAACGTCGACATTGGGAATGAATTCCCAAAATAAAGCATAATCAATTTGCTTTTGATATAGTTCATTTATCATTAAATTTACTAGTTAGGATGGAAAAAAAGCTGTTATACTAAGCTCTGGTGACTGTCAGATACTGGCTGCCTAAATACTAGAAAAGGTAATTCGAAACACGGACATCGGAGTTTTCAGATGCCTCTATAACATCAATCAGATAACCTTTACCCTCTCTAATTAGAACCAGTTATAGTTACCAATCAGCATTATCACTTTTTTTTATTATTACCGACAAAAGAACACAATCGGCTATACCATCTAGTAATTAAAATTGGTCCCCGAAATTTCTTGTATTTGAGCGACAGAAAGCAGCTTCTGAAACAATATAAATTCCGTAGCTACATCGCATCTATAAGAGAACTCAATTTGTTCTTATAATAGTTTCCTTTCTTGTAATTATGTATAAAACCAAACTGAGCACAGGATAAACGACCTAATATAGAACAAACAAAATTAACAATAGTATATCAAGATATTACCTGCGACAAACTTTTTTTTTTCTGTCATACATTGTTGGCCGTGTGTGGCCTTTACAGCTTCACCGAACTATTAAAGGGAACGCGTAAGGCACTCACCCGAATTCTGCGACGAACATACAACCTTTACCTCTTTATAATAATAGTCGTAGATTAACCTGTGAAAGATAGAATTTCGTATCGGTAACATCAAAGACACTTGCTTAATGATTAAGTGATGAAATTACAGAAATTCTAATATTCACTTGAATTATATTAATTAGAACGCAAAAATTTAAATACCAGTTTTAACACGCGCGCCGTCCTTCAGTCAATCGGAAGTATTTTTATTAAGTTTGTTTAAAAAACGCTAAAATAAATAAAACAACGTTTCAGTTATACCCAGTATATTAATAATAACGGAACAACCGTATTGTAACATTTAATTTAATACAAAGACAAACTGTTTTCCAATTAATTCAGAACTATTCAATGACAATAAGTAAAATCATATTTGAAAGCCTGCGGTTTCCAACATGTTACAAACTAAAAGAAAACAATCATTCGATTACTTTCACAAATACACTTTATTTCAAAGGCAGCAAAGAATAAACAGTTATCTATAAAACCTTTGCTATATTACTGAACTACTCTACTTCTTCTATTTTATTCCACTGAAAGTAGAGAATAGGGATTAAACAGAGAAAAATTGTAACAAATAAAAAATATTTTGATTTGAACTACGTATTTTTCTATAAAATGAAGTAAAATTTTTGTTCTTCGACGTCGTCGAATTTCAATTTTCAGTATTTTTTCATACCCTATCATTACTAAAAACGTTTGTATATTGTTATATCTATGAAATAATAGGAAACTGCAGATTTAAAACAAATTTAGTATTACAAAGGTTGGAAAACGCTGGTCCAATACTCGTAACTGTTTTATTGAATTTTTAATACAAATAATGATGTGAAATATTTATAAACAAAGTGGTGTTGATATTTCTATGATTTCTGTTGTTGGGCCGCGTATTCGATCTGCGCGGTGGCGACGGACTTCATGGACTCGTGCGCGTGATGCACGTTGGCGCGCCACGCGAGCAGCACGTCGCGGAGCTGCTGCCATTGCGCGCGTCCGAACGTGCGGTGCATCGTACTCGACACGCGCACCAGCCGCTGCGCCTGGTCCATCCGAGCGCACACCAGCCGAGTTTTCAACACTGATATACATATAATTCAATTAAAATGTATTTCCCCCGTAAAGTCGTGGTGGTCGAGTGGTTTGATCGGTGGAATATCTATCTGATATAGGAAGATTTGAACCACGACATATACCAAAGAATTATTCAGAATTCGCGTACATTTACTAATTTCAATTGGAAACACTATCGGCTGACGGTGAAGGAAAACATCGTGAGGCAACCTGAACCTGAGAAATTACCGTATGAAGGAAAAATATAGAACTGTGAATTTCTCAGAGTTTGAAATCACCAATACGTCGTGGGCTGGCGTGGTGATTATGTCCATACCTTCCTTCAAGAAGAGGCCTATGGCCCTGCAATGGGTCTCTTACAAGCTGATGATGATGAGATATCCGAAGGGGAGTCACAGGGTGTTCTAACTACAGCCCTCGTCAATCTTTTTAGCCACTCTGAATATTGTTGTAAATTTGGGGTTGCGCATTAATATAGTAAATAATCTAAATGCGAAACAACCGCCGCATCCTGTATCAATCACACGTGGCTCTAGGTTACAAGAGTCGCGAAGTGTATAAGTAGAAACTTCGTAAAATGTTACCCACGACATCAAACTTTTATTTTTTTATTAATAAAGCATCCGTCGTGGATTTATAATGACAACATAGCAAAATATCATTAAGCAATAAGAAGGATAAGTTCGAACCATAGAGAATACGATATCGGATTCTTCCAAGTGGAGCTACATCAATGTCAAGAGTTTAATACAAAATATATTTAAAATATTATAGAAATCTAGAATTGTCATTTATTTATCGTTAAGTTGTATCGAAGTTACACATATAATATAATATTTATATATACCTAAATTTGTATTCTGTATATTCAGAGCAGTCGAAAAGTCTGGCAAGGACCATATAACGCAATTATTAACCCATTGTTAACTTTTTACAGATCGAAGGAATGAGTGAATGAAGGTGATATGTAACGTTATCTTTTAATTATTAATTTTACGACCTAAATGAATGTGTTATATTACACGCATTCTGTTCTTACAAAGTTAGCGCAAATAGGCTGA
The DNA here is from genome assembly GCA_035772565.1 of Antheraea assamensis. Lineage (NCBI taxonomy): Eukaryota > Metazoa > Arthropoda > Insecta > Lepidoptera > Saturniidae > Antheraea > Antheraea assamensis. Next base: position 6,864,172 of record JAQQSE010000031.1, on the reverse strand, counting down.
AAACAATAAAAATAATCAAAAAACATAACCGAACTTTGGAGAGCATTTCTGTAAAATTACAAATTTGTTATTATATATCACCTTCATAAAAAATAAAAGTAAAAATGCAATCTTACTTAAACAGACTAGTTGATACCCGCGACAATGCCTACATAATTTACTATCATAACAATATATTCTGTGTACAAAGGATTTATATAAGGAACACACCGCTTGCCCCACTCTTCTTGGCAAGAAAACACACATAGTGCTCATAAAAATGGTAGTTTCCTAAATATTTGATCACTTCGTATTAAATAAAGCTATCGTAATATTTTTTTTTTTCAAAATGGAACAATGACTAAAAAGTAAATTAAAAAAAAAAAAACAAAATCTGTCTAGTAGTTTTTGGGTGATGCGGGCACAACGGCAGATCTCATTTATTTTATTTATATAGATTATTATATACTTTACTTTCTACGTTGATGGTGGAAACGCGCAAACAATTCCCGCCAGAAAGAAAAGAACAAAAATTTTAGAACAGTATTAAGCAGCCTGACTCTTAATAAACTCGGCACAAAAAACAAATTGATGAATATTCACGAAGTCCAACCACCAGGTTTATCTAGACATATTTCATCCCTAAGAATGTTGATTCTCTGACAATTTTTTTTTGCATTCTATGTTATGTATCTAAATATTTATTGATATTTGTCTGAAAGAGTCTACTATCCCCCTTTAGATAGGTTATTGCAAATATTTTCTTAGTGCTTACATAAGAACAGCGTAAAATTTCATACTTATAGACCCACCAGTGTAAGATCTGTCTTTTTATCAGTAAGTCTTAAGAATTCTATTAGTAAATTATAAGTGAATTTAGGCAACTCTTCATGAATGAACATTTCCAAATAAACAATGATTTTATGACACTAACATTTCATATGTCTAAAACTTGTATATAGTACAATAATAGCTACTGTTAGTTAATTTACTATTGTTTCAATATCCAATGACATTTCATAAAATTATTTATAACCTTCTATAATGAAAGCTTCGACATCATTTTCCTCGATCTGAAGTTCTGATGTGATATCATCAAACGGTATTTCCACATTTGACTCGGCCATTAACATGAATGTTAGTATTCTCATTTTCTTGATGTTCTGCTCATGATTAAGACCTGAAACATGTAAGAGACATATAATAAAAATACATAAGTTACATCATTAGTTAGGCCAATTGACAAATATTTACCTTGAGACTGAACAAATTCCTTGTGGTTATTGTAAAACGCTTGATAACTGGAAAGTTTTTCGGACACAAAAATGTTGAGCAGGTCATGGATGAGCTCTCCCTCAAGAAACCGTACAGGTTTTAGCGCCAGTAACGGATCCAAGAGGAATGTGGTTGGATCAGCCAGTGCAGTCGCAATACATTTAATAGCATCTTCTCTAGCATATGAAGCATTCTCATCAGTATAAGTGCCCAACAGTTCAATCATTACTTTTGATGCTAATTCACTGGAAATTAATATAATCCTTTATATTGATAATACTAATTAATAGCATACAGTATTTTAATGAATTTGTAATAATAATAAATGACAGAATGCATGTTTATAAAATATACATTTATTGTATGGAAATTATATATAATATGAAAAACAAAAAAATTAAGTCTTACTTCATGGAAATATAATTTCCCTCAAATAGTAAACTGTTAGCAAAACAAACATGTTCATTTTGGAATTTTGATGATATGGGATGCACAAAAATAGTTGAAGAAAAACAAAAAATTAAGGCTCAAATAGAACATTAAAATTTATCAAACCTATTCTGATCTTTTAGTACTTGATGGAGCAGTCGATAAAGTTTCTGCATTTGTTCATTAGATGGTTGGCAGTTTGCAAATTGTTTTCTCAGTTGTTCAACAGATGAGAACACCTCACGGACACAGCCAACACGAGCTGCCAGTTCAATCACATGATAGTACACATGGTATCGTAAAGGAGAATTGCTCTCCAAGTTGTTGTATAAGCGCCATAGACTGTAAATTTAAAAACACATTTAAAAATGTATTATATTGTGTATAACGAATAGCATTAATTTTTATTTAAATGTCTGAATAGATAATTCACAGTTCAATTGCAGTACTTAGTTACAATTGATTGAATGAATTAATAAATAGAAGTCCAAAATGTTCTTCACTAATTTTTTAATTGTTCAATGTTTCAATCTGGTTACACAAACTGTAGTTCCAATGTGTACAAAAATGAGACTCTCAAGTGAATTAAATAAACATAATAATATAAGAACAGCACAAAATGCAGACAATGAGAAGATAATACATACTTATTACCACCACACTGACCTACAAATTTACCATAGTGAAAGCAACTTGGGACTATATAAATACTGACTGGTTCCTAAAAGAAACACACAGTAAAGTGTTAAAGGTTTTTTTAGTGTATTGTGGTAGCAATCCAATCAGGTAATAGTTTACTGTCACATTACTAACACAAAAAATCTTAACTATTTATGTTCAAGTGACCTTGAGTAGAATATTGGTGTGGTTAACAATTACATAATCATAGTTTTCAAAATTAATCAAGGAATGTCATTGAATACATTAGACAGTATTCAATTTGTTTATATACATAGTTACATCAAAAATACAACAAATACACATAATGCTGAGCTATGATGATGTCTTCATGTCATCAGCAGACATTAAAATTGGCAATTAATTAAATTACTAATATGTTTATCAGATTCATTAAAATATATAAGCCTCTCCATTTTTATACTAATAACTTACGATTGAAGTGCTACCACACCCAATTTTGGCCCTGGAGCTTTAGTTAATCTCTGACTAAACGCCAAAATAAGATTTTCTCCTCTTTCTAAAGGAATCTGAAAGTTAAAGAAAACAAATAACTATATAATATAGACAACTTCAAATCAACATATGAAAACTAAAAAAAGGAAAGTGAGAAATACTCCCATAGAACCAGAATTATAAAAGTTAGAACTAGTTTGTCCTAATTTACATGCTTACACTACAAAGATTTAGATATAGTGTAAGCTCTGAAAGACGCCATATTTTCCAAACTATTTTAGTATCATCCAACAAATGTAAATTACACTAAACAGAAATTCATATTTTATATTCCACAACAAAAGAAAAAATTGGCAATAAAGAGTACAGATGATTTAGATCAGAGGTTCCCAAACTTTTTTTTTTAGACCCCTTTCAAAATTTTACGGGTTCCAGTGGTCCCTCTGCAGGTTCAACACTACCATATGAGGTCAAGCCAACATTGTTAGTTCTTCACACTATTCAAAATAGACCAATTTTCGGAGACCCCCGCTTACTAATTGTGCACCCCCACTTCTTTATCATGCCAACATACACCACCAAGTCTCTCGTGGACCCCTGGGGATCCACCTAGACCACTTTGGGAATCACTGATTTAGATAATATTATATAAGAAAATTGCAAAAGATGGCATATTAAATATCAGTTCAAATTAAGGCAATACCTTGATAAGAAACTAATTTGGTTTATACATACACAGAACACTAAATTGACAGTGGCATAACTATACAATTCAAAGCTAGTGACAAATTCATTGAACGAGGTAAAAATTGTCACATTGTATTTAAATTATAGTAAACACGTTATATTGTCTGTCTTGCCCCATAGAGTTCCTTAAATCGGAGGTTCCAGAAGTTCTGGGAGCCCATGGCATTTTGCCAGCTCTGCCACCTTATATTTACACCACTGTAAATTAATCAATTAGTTTTTTCAATATAAGTAGATATTACAATATAATTAAGGTAATCCAATTGACAAACTGAAACTGACTTACCGACACCATAATGGAAACGATGCTATTGAGGATAGCTTCAATATCAGATTCGTTTGCTTCTTTAAAACAGGCATCGCATACCCCCACAATCTTATGGAGATCATCCTCAATACCCTTAGGAGATTTCTCTTCAGATATCTCTGCACCAAGGCCTTTAAAGTATTTTCTCAGTTCTAGTGCCTAAAGATCACAGAACACAAAATAAACATAATACACAGGAACCATTTCAACAACTGTAACAGTTCAGTCTGGTTGTTCACGATAACTAACCTGATCTTCAAGAGATATATCCATAAAAACAGCTGGGCCCTGCATTCTGAAATTCTAAATTATATTCTTGTTTTACTATTACATACAAGCTTAACTTTATTATGTTATTTATAAGAAAAATAACCAAAATGCATGTGCACAAGAGTTCTTGCAAACACGACACTAGGGAAGGGCTAGATCTTAACAGTACATTATAAAAAATAATTCAGATTCCAAACGTGATTTCAACAACCATTTTTATTATTTAATTTTTATTATATAGTTAAGTTATATAAGTTATATTTAATAAATTATAATGATGCCATCTGTCTTATTTTTTGGTCTTGTATTTCCATTCAATATTTTAGTATAATATATTCTTCAGGAATTTCATATACTTCATTCTATAATTCAGTCTTTTTATTAAGAAGTTACGGTTTTATTTAGATGAGTAATACTTTGCATTATTTTTTTTATTGTTAAAATTATTACTTCTTCACAAATTAAAACTAATTTAAAATATTATGACATAGCAACATCTCTAGTTCTTTTAAATTGATTGTCAAAATAGGTCTATAACGTTAGATTTTGTCCATACGGAAAAAAAATTAGATTCGTACCAACCACAGACAATTAGCTGTACACGTACCAACAGAGACAAATTAAAATTAGATATTTAGAAGTTTTTGTTTACACGATACATGTATATTAAAATATGAATAGTTTTCTCAAAATAAGTGACACGCGTATAACAATAAGTGGTACAAAACTGAAAAATAATTTGCCGTATATATCATCCGGTATTCCATCGCTGGACTATATCATTGGTAAGAAAATATTTATAACCTCTTTTGTAATTAATTAAAATAATGCTTTGGTTAATCGGAACCACAGAAAGACTGAAAGTTATTATTTTCAGGTGGTGGCTTACCTTCGGGTAGCATATTTGTAATTGGTAAGTTGATAAACAAAATAATATAAGTATAATAACAAGAATAAAATTTTATAGAATATTTACTCATATTTAATATATAATAATGTATGTAATAATGGTGGGTTTTCATATGTATAAATGTAATACTTTCTTTTACCAAACAATACCAGTTATTATTGACTTTATAGTATATAGATAACATATGATAAACATTATAGACAACAATACCATGTACAAGCCCAAACTTAGGGCCATATTCGGAGTTCCCAAAAAAATTGCAAGGATTGTGTGTATTGCATACTATAAGCTATCATATATTGTGTTTAAACCAGCTACACAAGCTTCATGGAATGAGCATTTCTTTTTATAACAAACAAATTTAAAGAAATACATATTTCATATATAATATCTAATAAATTATTTTATTTATAAACTTTACAGAGGAAGATGTTTTGGCTAACTATAGTAGAGTTCTTATAAAATATTTCCTAGCTGAAGGAGTTGCATGTAAACATGGAATGTTTATTGCATCTGCTGATGAAGATCCAAATGATATTGTAAGATTTCTCTGTTTTTTTATTTTGTGGTAATTATTAAATTGATATTATTTTCTAAAAATCCATTACTTTGTTCATAGATTATAAATATATAATTCACTTAACATTAATTATCTGTTATGGTTCGAGTCTAAGTAACAGCATAAAGGTTATCAACAACTGGTTTGAATGGCGAATCTTCTATACAATTTATGTTGATGCTTTTCAGACAAAAGAGTTACCACTACCTTGCTCTGCACCACAAGACGATGAAGTTTCAAGCATATCCACAAATGTTGATAAAATGAAAATTGCATGGCGATATGAAGGTCTTAGGCAGGTAGAATCATCATTCGGCATCAGTAATAACTTTGGACATCATTTTGATTTGAGCAAGCATGTTGATCTTGATACTATTAGAAGTAGTGATATTACGTATTGTAATCTTAATACACAGGAAGACAATGTAAAAGGTGCATTTATTATATATTTTTATAAAGCTACTCTTATATGTGTGTGACGAAGCATTGGCTATGTGTTGCGCAAAAAACTTACCCCAAAAGTAAATTTGATTAACGTTTGTAACATTTGCAAACATTTGTTATTCCAATATTAACTCGAAATTAGTGTTTCCAAGTTTTTTTTTACGTGTGTCAAAACTGTGGACCTATTTATTGTGTTTTATGTCTATTGTCACACAGATCTATATTTAATTCATAACGCATGACAATAATATGTTTACATACCTGCATTTATTGCACTTGTGGTATGCAGCATTTTCAAACACTGTGTCATTTGATTTGCACTTGAATTCTATAATAATTGATATGATCTGAGATTATAGTGAAAGAAAACAATATGATAAATGAAAAAATTTGTAAATTCCATTTGACTGGCTGCCATTGTCAAGCTAAAAAATGTATCTATATATGTATACTGGGAGCTTCATTTCATAGAGATTTCTCTAGGCATAATATTATTTCTTTTTGGCCATGTATTGAGTTGAGATAACATCAATTACTAAAATTATAATAACAGAAACAACAGTTGAGCTCAGTGCTGTTGATTTCCATGAGAGTATTTACTTCTTAATACGCATTTTCTCTTTATATCATAAAATATACTACTAAACATGTATTTGAAGTTAATTGTTGTTTATATAATATTGTATATTTCAGGGTTCAAAAATGGTTTATATCATAAACTTTTAAATGAAATAAAATTGCATATTTCAAAAGATGAATTTAAAACTCGAAATCAAAATAATAGCAACATTCTAAGGATAAGCATTCAAGGTATAGGATCTCCCACATGGATGGCTATGGACTGCGGTGACGATGTTAATATCTCTGATTATGGACAAGATTTGATGAAATTCATGTATTGTTTGAGGGTTATCACCCGAGACACTAATGCTGTTGCATTCGTTACAATTCCATCACATTTATTTGAGGTAACTTATTATAGTAATATATATAGTTTACTAGCTGACCCGGTGAACTTCGTACCGCCTAAAAGTCTATTCTTTACTTTTTTTTATATACTTATTCCGCTATTCTGGACACTATATAATGTTAAATGTTACCATCGTATAAATATAGAAAAATATTAACAATAATATTTATATGATACTAATGTCACTCAATTGTTTTGCCTTCCCGGAACCTGTCCACTAACACTTAAACTTTATGGTATGGTATTAAAGTTCAAATAGACTTAAGTATTATTACGAATCGCTTTTATGGGAGTATAGAAAAGTGTTATTTTTAGACTTTTTCAGGCAATTTTTAAAATTTTTCTCTTCGTAAGAACCATTCTAGTACTTCTAGTAGTTAAAAATGAATTAGAGAAATCGGTTCTTCTGTTCTCTATATTTGCATTTAGCAACACATTCAGCGATTCATTTTTATATTATAGATTATTATATTTAATATTGTGAACCAAAAAACAACAGATATGGTCTAGAATTAATAGTTTAAAAATATTACGAAGCTGGTATATGGTTTCTCTTGAGCTTTATTTTATAAATTATATTAGAACATTAGTAGGTACAGTACTTTTCCCTAAGAAAAGGTACAACTTTAATCACATGTTAGCATACGAGTTGATTATTAATGATTTCCAGTATAAAAGATAACCTACATTTTATCACAAACTGGAAAATACCATTAGAAATCGTTTTAAACTTATCACGTTATATATATACGAATTTATATGATGTCCGGAACTAACTGAGAAATCGATTCATGTGGGCGGACTTGTTCGTACTAAATTGTATATTAGATAGAACAATTGTTTTGCACGGGTATCAATATTATCAGATAATAAGTCTTATTAATTTATCGATATAAAAAAATAACGTTTTAAAAAAAATAACGAACATTCCTGCACGTTACATGCACGAATGGCCCACAGACGAACAAGCTAACCTCGAGATTTTAATTATATTAAGTAATGTAAGAAATTTGTTATTCTTTACTTAACACATGGAAAAAAAACTGAGCTGGTCGCAAGGTTTCAACAGTCTAATCATTTGATCAGCACTAATAAATTAATACTATAAGCCAATGAATGGAATCACGTGGCTGTAGAGTTCACAAAATTTCAAAGATTTTACTTCAAGAGACTGAGAAGCTAAAACTAAGTGACCCGTTTAATCCTAACATTATTTTATGAGGGGCATCAGTGGGCCTTCATACCCAACATAACTCACACACACACATTAATTTAGATGCCTAGCAAATTTTAATTTAATAACGTCTTATAAATCGCTGAACGACGGCTGCATGCACAAAAAATCATGACTCATTATCACGTTCCGCCTGAGCCGAGCGTGCAAACGAGAACGTGGAACAAGCAATAGAGAGACGCGATCGGCCATAGCGTTCTACTTGTGACGCATCTATCTCTCTTCCGCTTCATCGGTAATTCAGTGATAATAATGATATTCATTAAAGTATGCAATTTTCCATCAATGTTTTCTTATGACGTTATCAAGTAAAATTATCGTCCGTAAACCGACTTTACAGACAACCAATTTTTTTTTCATGTTTATGTGTGTTTAATAGAACAATAGCATAATAAATAATTTAATATTTTAGGATGAACATATCATGAAGAGAATTCTATACTCGGTCGACAATGGTGTACGAATAGAGTCTTTTGCGGGGTCCAGCAAGGAAACAAATCCTGTATTCAAAGATTATCATGGTTTATTTCACATAACGAAGTTATCTTCTCTATATTCTTTAGTGCCGTTTGTTCCACCCAGCCTTGATCTCGCATTTAAACTGAAGAGAAAAAAGTTCATAATCGAAAAGCTACACATACCCCCTGGTAATTAATTCAATAACGTTAATGTATATTTGAAGATCGGAAATATAATAGGTTTTACAAATAACATTAAAATTTTCAGAATTAGAAGAAACAAGTGAGAGGGAGCAGGATGACATCACTGCCACACCTCGTGTAAGCTGTGGCGGATACAAGAAGAAAGATATAGACTTTTAAATATATCATTGAATAAAATATTTTGATATTGTTTAACCTCTATGATTTGTTATTTCTAAATAAATTAAAAACTAAAAATTGGTTTGCTTTAAGAACTGTGAAGATAACTTTAAAAAGGTTCCTTGGTTCACAATTGTAGAAGCTCCTGAATCAAGGTTAAAACGATCCGTGATGGCAAAGGACATAATCGATTTTTTAAACATATCGAGTATTTAGTTGATCATCCGAGTTAACCACCAAGATCGATTAAATTAGGTTTATGTTACTTATCGATTCTATGGTATTCAGTGCTTTTGGTTAATATAGAAAAGAGAAATTAATAATAATCCTCTTTTCTTTCTTAATTTATTGATACAAATGTCTTTAGCGGTTAATAAAATAGCTAAATATAGCAAAAATATTTGTAACACATCACTCGACGAAATTACGTTTCCGTTTTTAAATACACCCATTATGACAATGTCGATTAACTATAATAGTGAGGTATTTAAAGCAATTAAAAATGATCAAATAACATTAAAGAAAATTACATATCTTTCGATTGTTGAGATATATCTGAGTGGTACATAGTTAAATAGCTATAAAATACAACATATAGTTGAATTAACCCTAGACAGTAACAAACATTTGAATAATACTCGATACTAATAGGTAGATTAATTCATTTTTTACATGACCTACTCAAAAGACATGCAAATCTACTGCGAAGGTAATGTGCCAATGGTAATAATATATAACAACTCTGTAGGATTTTTTATTCATAATCTTGTGTTATTAGACTCTATATTTTGTAATATTGGTGGTGTTTTACGTAATATAGTTCGGTTATTATGCACAAGTGAAGTGGATGGGAAATAATACCACGGAGCATGCATTCTGAGATGCCACCAAAACTCCATGGAAAGTTCTAACAAGGAAACCACCATCTTGTTAGAACATTATAATTATCGCAAGACACTTAATTGGCAAAATCTTGTTACTTGACACTGGCTAGTGCATAAACCGTGACGGAGCCAAAAAAAATAAAGAAGAAGAACAACTCTGTAGAAATATCAATTTATGGCGAGAAAAAAAAAACATATTTTTGGGAATTCTCGTAATAGGTGAACGTGAACCATACATCACTTAAGGAATAGAGAGCTCTGAAAAACTTCACGCATAGCTGCTACAACATCTAAGACTACTGTTGCATTGAATGATATTCTCACGTTGTAGGTTTACGAGTATTATTCACTATGACGACATATCAAAGAGTAAGAGTTGTATGCATTAATTTTAAACAAAACTGCCTTAATTATTAGTCACCCCACCTGTTCAACAGAGCGTATCTCCCTAAAACCGGCAAATTTATTCATTGTATCAATGTTTATTCACATAATAGCGACAAGTGCCATAACAGCGTGTTCTATTTTCCTGTAAAGTATTCCCTAAATACTTCGATTGTATAAAAATGAAGTGCAGAATCAGTTCCAGTGCCAGAGTAGTGTTTGGTTGTTTTAATACAGTGTTTTTTGTAAGTAATGCCTATTATTTCTGCTTTAAAGGACTTTGTTTGCCGCAACTAAACAGTAACCACGTTTTTTGTTTGAAAATATGTCAAGGTTCTGACAAGTTTTAGAATTGTTTTCATACCGAATGTCGCTTCACACGATTTAGAGTTCTAAGATGTAGGCGATAGAAAACGTTGCCATAAAATTCCCTTTTTTCCTTTTTAAGATCTGCGGGTTTTTGGAAGTTGTCTGCGGATTTCTTCTACTATGTGACTCCAAACGAATTCTGATGTCTCGGCTACTAACCAGTCCAGAGGGCAGCTTGTCGCATCCACCTTTCTATTATTTAGCTTTAGGTTTACTGGCTTTCGGTCTCGCAATATGCGCGACGGCTGCACTCGGCTACTGGGCTACGTACATCCCAGGATATTTAATATTGACGTTTGTATGTCTTTCACATTAAATAATGTGTTTAAAATGTATTCGATTAACAAAGTAAAATAAAATAAGACTGGTAGTAATGTATGAACAAATTATCCTTTAAGCTCACAACTTTATCGTTTCTAAGTATATAACTGTGTATTAAATTCTTTTATGTGTTTATATAACTGAGAACAAAAATAATAATTCGAAATCATACTTAAACATTAGTAGTACGATATTTAAAAAAAACGTGGTGGTGGTTCAGTACTTAGGGCGATATGGATTCAACGTTCACTAGTTCGAACTGCGACATTTGGCTGTGAATTAAATGCACTGAAGGAAAACATCGTAATAAAACCTGAAATTGAGAAATGTTCTAATATTACCAGCGTATGTGGGAAAAATATAGAACTACATTTATCAGTGATTGAAATCGATAATAATTAGTGAGCTACTGTGATGATTCTACACAGAGTGGTACATTCTCTCAGAAAGGGACCTTTTATTTATTACTAGCTGACCCGTCGAACTTCATACCGCCTAACAGTTAATGATTTTATTAACGTAATAAAACGATTACTAAAAGTTTTATCAAGTTAAATAGTTCATTACGATAATATATATAAAGTAAATGAAAATTTAATAAAATTACAAAACCGAGTATTTCAATGGCGTATCAACAAGACATATACTTTGTTGATGCTGTGTATTTTGTTGCATGAATCACTCTCTGGTTTATTATTTTCATAGAATCACCTAGTGATTTATGACATTTTCATTGTTATTCTGCTATAATGGAACTAAACCGACTTTGTTTACTATATAAAGAAGGAAGATATAAATATATATATATATATATTTTTATAAATTTTTCGATATTTTAGTCCGCTATTCGGGGTGAAAACAAATCCAAAAAGTTAATGAAGATGAAATTCAGTACAGCCGTTCTTGAGTTGCAAGTGTTTGAACAAATCCGGCTTTGTTCTATATATATACAGATTATTACAATATTTGGAACTGTTAACTTGAATCTATATAATAAGTATACGCTAAATTAAATATATTTATATCATGAATATTATGTTGATAATCCGTTTGTAAAAATACCTACATTTTGTTGAGAATATAAAGCACTGGCATTTACCCGCGGCATCGCTCGCGTTAATGTCAATTTGAGGTATCCTTCGGGAACAATACTTTTTTTAATCAAAGATTATTTCTTTTTTGTACGCCTAACAAAGTGTATGTGTGTGTGTGTATGTTACAAATAAGATATTGTCTTGTTTGTTTCCAGTATTTTTTAGTTGTTCTATGTTTGTTGCTGTGCGATTGTGCTGGAGGTGTGATCACAGCGGTGTGGCCTCGATGTCTCGGTCTGCAGAGCGCTCGCGGTGGTGCGGTATCCGCGCTCCAGACTTACTATGCTGTGCCCGAGTACGAACAGTTCACCGGTTCTATGGATTTAGTACAGACTGAGGTCAGTTAATGAAAATTACTATATCACTAAAGAATATCACTAACACCATTCTTTTTTATATTATACCAATATTAAAATACCTAGGTTAAATAATTAGAACAGTATTCAATATGAACTTTCTATGAACTGCATGATTAGGTACTATGATCCTGGTTGATATAGGCCAGTGGCGAAGGAAACGCTCGTGTGAACCCTAATTAGATTTGAATAAGAACAAGATTACCAAGTCAAGGGTAACATGAGTGCGTTAGGTTTTAATGGTAGTTTTCGATACGATGGCCAGGATATTAAGATATAGATCTAACTTTGTGTTTTAAGGTAACTAAAGACTGGCTTCACAAAACTGAAATCTTTTTATGTAGTCATAATTTCATAATGAGTATTTTTTGTATCTAAGACCTTTATGCGAAACCGTGTAAGACGCATTTGAAACCTGATTTATAAAACAATCTAATTCTTTTTCGACGTGTTAAAGATCTGTTCTATTCAGGTCATGTCAAGTTGACATATTATCTTCGTCGAACATCACATACGTCGATATTGGTCAGGGTCCACATACAAGATTACCGACATATTTAATAAATAAAAATAAACTCTAAATTCGTTTGAATTGTATTTCCGACATATGTGTAGCGTGGAAATAGGACTGATTGGTAGGTGATAGAGCTACGCTGAAGCTATTACTGGTTTCAGCATGAATGAGTCGGCTCGCCCGGGGTAGTACCATCCTCTCACAGAAAACCGACGTGAAGTAACAGTGCTTGCACTGTTGCGTTTCGTTTGGTCAGTGAGAGCGCCGAAGGCCCACATATTTAAAAGGCTGGCAACGCAGTTGCGACTTCCCTCGTGTTTCTAGTGTCTATGGACGGCGGTGATCACTTACCATCAGGTGACCCGCCTGTTCGTTTGCCTCCTATAATATAAAAAAAAAAAAAAAACTGAACCAAAGATTCAACAATTGGCAAACAGTATGTATTCGCAAAAATTCTCACTAAAATATTGTAAAGTTTTCGCAAACAGTATAAATACTCTTGGTTTGAAATACCTGCATTATAGAACAACCTTGTAATCATTTATAGCACCATACAGTTGATGGTCAGACACGACAAAATTTTCGTCAAATGGTTTTTCAACATAAACGGTTTAAAACCACTGTTTTAGTTGGTGAAATGGTAATTACAGTTACAATGTTGTGGGATAACGGATGCAAGAAATTATGACATGTCAGTATGGCAACTAAGGAGATTAGGTCCACGTGGGATGTCTGTACCACTGAGCTGCTGTGTCCAGCATAAGGCTAGTACGTCATATCTCAACCCGATGCCTGTTAACGCGTCTAGATGCCAAGAAATACAACCCAATCCTACATTTAGACATCTACAAGTAAGTGAACGATTTCTTTATTACAATAGCCTTATACTGGCAAATATTTTTTTTATTTTCAACTAGCTACTAATCCCGGCTTCGCACTAACTAGCTAGGGAAATCAGACCGAATTTTTTCTTTATAGTACACTTACTGACTTTTGATATGGAGATTTTGTAACCCACATTATTCACTATTCCGTACGACTTCAAACATATTCTTTCATACAAACTTAGTCCTGATAATTACAAACACAACAAAAGAGAGATAATCAAATAGGTACATCTGTTCTAAAGTGATATCCGTGCATACATTTCGGAAACTTGATTTATAACGTTTTTTCTTACTTTTAAGTGCGTCAAAATTTTAATAGTCTTATTTGTGACCTAGGTTTAATAACATGAAATTTGATGTAATAATTTTCTATATTGTAAATTATAATTATAAAAAGTAAATTATAAAAAGTTAAAAAATTTCAGGGTTGCCAGGAAAAATTGGAAGAATGGTACGAAAAACAATATTTAATATTGATGATAGCTCTTTATATTTTTGCACTTGTCAAACTCGGAGTCCTGCTGAGTACTGTGTTCTCGTGTATTCGATACAAGAAACACAGGAGAGTCATACATTCGATCACAGTTCAATCTATAGGCAACAAACCAAAAGAAAACTATTACACTAGTGACATGAACCGAGACGAGCCGTTAACTGCCAAATATGTTCAACCAAACAATTTTTACAGTCCAAGAGTGCGCAATCCAAGGATATTTTCAAACAAACCTAACGACATGCTGTGAGAATTAACAACGGAGATAAATGCTTTAGAGACAAAACTTGAAACATTCTCAGACTACTTATATGAGCAGCAAGCCGAATCCATTATGTGGTAGTATTTCGAATTATTTGAATACTAAAAAAAATATTATGGCAATGCAGTATTATGTTCAAAAAAAAACTTAAGTTATGTGCCATACATAAAGCCATCAATACAAAGATAAAAATTAATTTTGAAGTATTTATGCTCCGTAAGATCATTACAACGACCCACTTTGGTAATATATTAATTTACTTTATTAGTATAAGATATTTTTAGGATTTATTATTATTTATTTATTTTATTGTATTTATAGGATTTCATTTTAAATAAAAACACATAGTAAATAAAACATCATAATTTTAATTAATACACAATATTTTTTTTTTTTTTCAAAAGAACATTCAAAAATTGGTCCTAAATTTAAAAACATTGTTAACAATGGCTCTGGAATGTCGCTATCATTCACAATAATTGGTTTGTGGCTGCTTTAATATATTATATACAACTATGAGAGAGCTGAAACATTATCCACAAGTTACATGATGTCCGAGTCACTTCCATATGATTCCTTTCATAGAGCGGATATCATCTAGTACACACTACGCGAGTTGTTTAACAACTATTCTACCATATTTACACATATGCATTTAAAGAGGATTCAGTGTAATTATATAATAATATATGTATAGATAATAAAAAAATAATAAATGACCTCGATTTTTATTTTTTTTAAATCATTAATTAAACCAACAGCCTACTGTGATTCCAGAATTCCTCAAACCCTATAATTTAAAATGATACAATGAGATCCTTAACAATAATAATAATATATCTATTTATAATAATAATTGATGCTATATTTATCTATTGACCGTTGAGACCGACATCACAGTATAATCTACTATTCTTCTTAGGTACAGGAATGATCTTATTTTATAATTGCCTTAGTTAATAACAATTTACATTTTGCACTATTTCTAATAATAATTAAAAAAAAAAACTCGGGTCGTCCTCAGGCGGATATCAACGTCACTGATAACAATCATGTTTTTTCCATTTAGAAAATCTATCATACATTTTTCCTTGTCGCCATATATCAGAGACCGTTCATTATAAGTTACGTCACATTTTAACGGGGGTTGTCAACAAAGTGTTATGTGTGGAGGAACAATTCATCGTGACGTCATATGTATAAATACAAACGATTCAAACTAATTTCAACTGTGACAACATCGAATGTATAAAATGTTTGACTTACTATTCATTTTGTGAAAAAAGATTTCAAATAGAAATATCGAAATATTTTTAACAGCGTTATTTTAAATAGATAATACCAACATTTTTAACTGCATAAGATGTGACGTCATCTCAGAGGAGGGGGTTTACATAAATATCATCGTCTGTTATAAAATTCGTGTAACGTAATTTATGGATGGCCTCTGAAAATAATGTTGCACTGGTAATGTACTTTCACATTCAGTAAGTAGCTAGTCCATAATTATTATGTAGGATTCATTACATTAAACGGTAATTGTCTTCTAAATTTTTTGTATCAGATAACATCCAAAAAATGTACGACAGGTTGAACACAACAACAAAAACCTTTTAACTACGCGTGTCAAATACACGTTAAGATATACCTATTGTGGTATTAAAAATATAATAAATAAATTAATACAGACTTCATCTTGTTTAAAGACAAATATCTATTGCCCCAAATTTTAGCATTTACATAAATAAACTCATTAAAATAGTAAATAAAAATATGGATTGTCTTTTGTGCTTTCCTTATCAGCTATAATATAATAATCTGTAATAAATATACACTATCCTACTCTGCAAACTACATTTAAAATCATGATACTATAGAAGAAAACGTTTCAGAGAAAATTCAAAGACTTAACAACTATTATACTGATCTTATATTAAACATATGTTTAAAAAAAAAAGTATTATAATTATTTACAAAAAGAATAATTAACAATTATAATAGAAATTATAAATACTATATAGTGGATATTTTTCACATTAACCAGTGTACACAAATAATGTGGTCCAAACGATTAAAAGCTATTAAAAAGATTATGCCACTATCATCAGGATTGTTTTCGCCAAGACTTGGCAACATTAAATCCTGTTTAATAACTTTGGTCATTGTTTACATTGTTTTATAAACTTGTTTACTACATATATAACTAACGTTTAGAAGACAAATTCACTCGAAAACGATCAACGTAATCGATTTATATGTAAAAATGGATTATCGATATATATAAATGTAAAATCGATAACTCGAATACTGAGTTGATCGATCGCCATAGAAGTTGGCACAACTAAGTGTTTATTGGTGGTTTTTTTTTTTATGCTAACCATATTGTTATAATTCGCCAATAGGTGGCGCTGAAGTAAATCAACTTATGTACCAATCGATCGGTTTTCATAAACATTGGTATGCGGAGATTGACAACTCTATTTATCATAACAATAAAAAACGATTGTGGAGGTTGTGGCCACAATAACTTTAAATTAATATTGTAAAGGCGAAGGAGAGTTTGTTTGTATGTTTGTTGCGCTTTAATTATTTCACCGATCATCATAAAACTTTGCATTATAGGATGTGAACTGAATTAACACGAGCGAAGACGCGACCAATAACTAGTTGACTATAAAATGGGTTATCAAATGTGATGTAATGTTCATTTGAGTATGAGGATGTCATTTAAAAAGGAGTTGTCAAGGGAATTGAGTAGTTCCTGTGCAGTGAGGTTGCTGGCATCCGTGGAAGGCATGTTATCGAGGAAGTCCAAGTTGAAGTCTGCGGTTTGCCCGGTGAAGGAAGACGTGTTATGGAGTGACGGGAAGGAGTGTGACGCGTTACCGTTCTGGGATTGCATAGGCCCGTTCTGTGGCATCATGGAGTTCTGCATCGAGGTGTTCTGTGAGTGCATCGGTCCGGCCTGACCCTGCATCGGAGTGCCCTGCATCGGGCTGCCCTGGTGTGTGTTCATGCCTCCCATGCCACCTTGCTGCATGGACATGCTCTGTGACTGACTCATGTGAATGTTGGGTATCTGTAAATTTACAGGCATATTGCAAAATCATTAAAATTAACATCACTGTGCTTTTGATTAAATTATCTATATATTAAATTCAGCAATAAATCTAATACAATTATTTGCATGTTTTCAGTTCGCTATAAACTGTCTTGTTCTTTATATCCCTCTTCATAAATACTCAAGTAACTGTATTTCATTTATCGTAATAATATCAAAATTGTCTTTCTTTTTTGTCTAAGTTCATACTTTCTTACTTTTTATATGAATATATATATATTTTTTAATGATATAAACCATAATTTTTTTCTCCTAAAATTGTGTCTGTTGCATGTTCTGACATATTACGGTTCTATTTTGAAGTTTTCAGCATTACACTAAACAATTCAAATCGACTTTGTTATATAACGTTTATTGGTCAAATTTGACACTGGCGAAACTGTGTACATAAGCTCATTCATAATACCAAAAAAATAATTGGAAACAATTTTTTAATAACATATTTTTTGTCATTTACTTTACATAATAACAAACTCAGCATTTATAACAAACGAGTAAAATCACACAATATTTATCAAGTAAGCTAAATACAAAAAATTAGGATGTAAATAAAAAGCAGTACAAAAATTAGACATAAATTTTACCTGGCCTTGAACACTCATCATTTGATTCTGCTGCATGATGAGGTGTGACATTGGTGACTGTTGACCTGATGTTCTACAAAAAAAAAAAACATTGATTATGATGTATATATTCAGATATATGAACTAACTTAGAAAGTTACATGTAATGAACTTGTACCTTTGCTGTTGGTGCTGCATTAGCTGTTGCTGCTGCAGACGAGCCTGCATTTGCATTTGCTGCTGTTGTTGCTGTGTCATACTGCCTCCCATACCACCGATACCGAATCCTAAAGAGAATTGTTACAGTTGTATTAACATTTTATTTGTTACTATTTAGAACATTAAACGGCTTTATTTGACCAGGTGATGTATTTATTATAATACAAGACATAAGATATTTCATAATTTATTGTCATCTATATTTACTAACAGAAACATTCACACAGTTTAAAGTTTAAAAATTACTCCTTGAATTATTTATTTCTATTACAAAAAATTGTGTTATTAAAACTGTTTAATGGAACTTAACTACCTGTCTCTTTGTAACGGATCTACACCGGCCCCTTATAGAAAAAAAAAAAAAAATTATACGAACAACTCCATCTAGTTAGAATTATAAAGAGTTTTCCATACTTGGTCAATATTGGTGTATCGAAATTTTGACAAACAAAATAATAGTACAATAACGTAACTAGCGCCAACTTTGGAAACTTTTATAATACAGGTTAAATAAAAGGAATAAAGGGAAAATACATATTATAATATATTCGTAAAATTATGTAATATATTTTAACAGTTATTGTGAATTAGATTAAAGTAAAGATTGAATAAAATCTTTATGTAAATATAGAACATTTGTAAAATCATAGACAAAGTGAAGAATTTCTATTGGTTGTATTTTGTTTATAATAAATGACCAATGGGGAATCAAATCAGGGATCATTGTTTACGTTTAAGATTATGAAAAGTAGGTCAACGATTATTTAACAAAGGGGCTTTATAGAAGTTTTTTTTAATTTTCGATACTTGAAACAAAGAATGGACTGTTGTTTAAGATTATGAAAAAAAAGTAGGTCAACAATCATATAACAAGGGGGAACTATAGAAATTTGTTTACATTTAATACTTGAAACAAAGGATGGATTGTAGGAGTAAGAGGAATAAGTGGTAAATTAAGAACGGAAAAAAACCCGAATAATATTAGTAAATTCGAGGAATGAAAGGACTGATTGTTTGACGAGATTTAGGAGAGGGGCACATGGATAAAAGGGGTTTCAACTAGGGAATCGAGGCAGTTTAGAGTTTTTAGAATCAGTGCTTTAGCGGTCGTAATGGCAGTTTAAAGAGTTTTAGAATCAGAGTGCTTTAGCGGTCGTAATGATAGTTTGCACATAGAACAAAAGTAAATAATGTTCTTCCAAGTTAATATTCGATTTACTAGTAGTTAGGGTGTTAATAGTAGTCTCATATAGTGCGCGTGAGTTTCGTTAATAGTGTCAGGGAGATCCCACAGTAATTTCAAGTAAAAGTTTTATAAATATTGTTAGGTGTTGTAGAAACGAAATATCAGTTATTTTCCGTCGTAGAAATATTGAAATATCTAAAAGAAGAGGTATTGTTGTGTTAAGCATTGTAGTCGGTAAATTGTATTTAGAAAGTACATTTATTAAATCTACGAGACTGTAAGTAATTTAAAATATACATTATTACATATGTACACTATAACTACTATTTATAGAATTCAAACAAAACACACACATACATACATAACACTACTGGACATAGTTTTGTAGTTCTGATAATACTATCAGAATGAGGTAAAACTGGCTCAGATAAATTCGTGACAATGTTATAATTCAGTAATACATCATTCCCTAAACTGAGGTGATTCCACTACACAAGCTTTTACTCATCAGTGTTTTATTATAGGAAGTCCCAGTAGGCGTTGAATTGAGTTGGCACCTAAAGCATATACGCTTCGGCGGTTCTTGAATTCTCTCTCTCTGTCAAGTAAAACTAGTTTGCTGGATAGCGAAGAGGTTCCTGTATGCCTGAAGACGAACTGGATAGTTGTCGGCGATACGTTTGCCTTGACCCGGGGAATGGTTTGGTCTTAGAAACATAGTTCTTCTTTACCAAAGTACGAACCGGTAGCCTTCATTGTCCGACATCATCTACCTAGTGAATCTTCCACCTGGTGTTAGTCGGCCCTAGCCTTGACGTAACTCATTCGACATCCTCTTGTGTTTATAATACAAAAGAATGTGTACTGGAATACACTGAAAGTTATAATAAACCTCTTTGTTAATGTCACAACCCCACACACAACTCTTTACAGACATATCAACTAACTTCAGTAAACATACATGCTAAAAATATCAAATATCTATTAGAGTTTGAATTCTATAACATAGTAGTAGAATTTCAACAAATTATTAGTTTTATATAATATAAGGTAAGCTAAATATATTTCAATCCATTTAAAAAGGTATATTTTTAGATCTACAAGAGTGTGAGTAATTTAATATTATACTTTGTTTATATGTACATTGTAACAATCATCTATAGAATTCAAACAAAGACACATACGTACATAACATTACTGTACATCAGCTAAAGGTTTTGTAGTTCTGATAATACTATCAGAATGAGGTAAAATTGGTTCGGGTAGATTCGTGACAATATTGTAATTCATTAATACATCATTTGCTAAACTGAGGTGATTCCACTACACAAGCTTTTACTCATCAGTGTTTTATTATAGGAAGTCCCAGTAGGCGTTGAATTGAGTTGGCACCTAAAGCATATACGCTTCGGCGGTTCTTGAATTCTCTCTCTCTGTCAAGTAAAACTAGTTTGCTGGATAGAGAAGAGGTTCCTGTATGCCTGAAGACGAACTGGGTAGTTGTCGGCGATACGTTTGCCTTGACCCGGGGAATGGTTTGGTCTTAGAAACATAGTTCTTCTTTACTAAAGTACGAACCGGTAGCCTTCATTGTCCGACATCATCTACCTAGTGAATCTTCCGCCTGGTGTTAGTCGGCCCTAGCCTTGACGTAACTCATTCGACATCCTCTTGTGTTTATAATACAAAAGAATGTGTACTGGAATACACTGAAAGTTATAATAAACCTCTTTATGAATGTCACAACCTCACACTCAACTCTTGTACAGACCTACCATAGAATTATATATATATGTATATAATATCAAATAATTATTAAAGTTTGAATTCTATAAAACTCATGTAACATTCTTATAATTTCAAGGAAGAATATATGTAGGCCAAGTTTAATTAAAGATAATCTAAATTCTATATTTTAGGATTATATGAGCATACATAGATAACTAAGAAAGGAATTATGTTTAAGTGATTGTAGTGTTAAGTTTGTTTTTCCAACAAAATCATGTAAATATACACCACACCACACCACACCACACTACACCTTTTGTATTGTTGATTTGCTAAAGGGACAAAATAGCCCTTATGCCTAAATAGTCAACTACCACATTCACGGCTGAAATGTGTGTTGAGTAGAGTTAGCACAGCATTATTAAATTAATTTATTGTTATATAATAACAACATTGGTAAAATGAATAATCTGTGTGGGATTCCGTTAGCACATTATAAATTAATGGTGACTGGAACCAATCAGATGTTCAACTACCAATCTAAATTAATATCTACAATATTATTTTGTAATACAAATGCTGGTGCTGACTTAACTCTGCACATAATGCTACTAAAACCTATCCACTATCCTTCTGGAACTAGTGTGATTTTAATAATTCATTACTGGTTATGTCTACCATTTAAAAGGCAGTAATTTAATCCGATGGGTGTGTTAGCGAAATCTCTATGCAGGCTGCTGTGATTCCTCCAAACAATCTGAATACTTGTTAGGGTGTTTCTTGTCTTCCCTATATCCATATCCGTCGATCCACACAGTGTTAGACGCCAGACGAGTGGATTGGAGCTGAGCTTTGTCTCCCTCCTACTTATCCCAGTGTCTATTTTGGCCTTCTTTCCTGTGCGGGGAGGTTTGGATTGAAGCAAGTTACTTATTTTCTCCTCGGTTGACTTTGTCACCTTGGAGCTTTCGCTACTTCGGTGAGGATCATGGTATGTCTGATAGTAGAATAGCTATAATCACTTATTAGATTGAATCATTATATTTTTACATTATACAATTAAGGAGCTAGTTCCAGAATCCTTATATCCTGCCTTTTGCCCTTAACTCCCTAGCAATGCTTGTGGTAGTTGACTATTGGGTGTCACTATAAATTTATAGTCAATAGTGCTTCTAAGAGGCGGGACTTGGGACGGTATTGGGGCCTCCCCCCCTTCCGGGGGAAATTAGGGAACATTTTAACACAACCAACATACACATAATTAAGACACAATTATATTTTATTATAACTAAGAGTAGGATGTATATTGAAATTAAGTGAACATATTATGAATACAGTGTTACATATAGATATTATCTTTAATTTATTTATTTGATTTTGAATTAATTGCATTTATAACTTATTGTCATGTGTTTGCTAAAGTTCTAAATATACTAGATTTGATCTATGTAATGTTTTCTGAGTACCAGATGAAAAGAATTTGTTTACTATAAATTTGTTTAAATTCACAACGTAGAAGGGTCCTAATTTCTAAACGATCATGGCAATAATTATATCAATATAACGCGTAAACCAGGATTTTATATCTTTGGTTAACTAATATATGGCAGATAGTGAGAGAGGTGTGTAGTGGCGACTAAGCTGTCTCAGTATGGCGAAGGGGTGGGTCGTTACAATTTGGTGCCGTGACCAGGATACTGGTCATTCAAACTCAGAAAACATGTTAGAGCTTGAGCGAACACTGACTTTATATTTTTGTAATTTAAATTTGTTTTCTATTTATGTGTGCACTTTTATTACCTGTCTGTACCTTGTTTTGTGTATGTTTATGTTTTATATAGGATTGTTCAGTTTAAGGTAAGTGAAACGATATCATATATGTTAAG
The DNA here is from genome assembly GCA_035772565.1 of Antheraea assamensis. Taxonomy (NCBI): domain Eukaryota; kingdom Metazoa; phylum Arthropoda; class Insecta; order Lepidoptera; family Saturniidae; genus Antheraea; species Antheraea assamensis. The sequence continues at coordinate 6,840,826 of JAQQSE010000031.1, read as the reverse complement.
AAATTGTGTGCATGCTTTGACACAACAATACTATCTTTTTCATCTTTGTTTTATGAGATACTATTAGCAAATTGATTTTAAACGTCATTCAAATATTATCATATCCCTTTGAATTAGTCAATCTTGTCTGAAAATAACAAATGCGTAGTAAGTTAACTAAAACATTGCGAGAATAGGTTGCATATAACGTAAATAATAAAAGATAAAGATGTACCGAAACCTATGAGAACGTTGCGATTACAAAACAAATGTACATATTTCATTGCTAATAATACATAACGATGTATACAACCGTTTTGTTTACAAATTTTGCAATAGGAATGAGGTATCCGATTTGACAGGAAAAATCAATATTTAGTTGAAACATCGATATAAATTAATAAATTTAATTTACTGCTAAAGTTCTGGTTTTTATAAATTCATTAAAATAATCTAGTTATTGTTTAAAGAATTTAATACAAGAAAACATTGTTTTATAGTAGGGTAATCTATAAACATATAACGGAAATTACAAAATTAATATACGGTTAATCGATATCGTCGATCGATTTCAATCAATATATTAGATCTATATCGACTACTTCTGATTGCGTTACTATTATCAGTGTTGCCGGAACACTAACATGAAATATTACTGTTAGGTTGTTTCTAATTAATAAAATACTATTTCTTAATAATTTTATTTTTCCAATTAAAAACATAATAGGATACATTTAACGATTTATAGTTAGTCTCATACAAATTTAAGTACTCTTGTGTATATTTAGTCATTATGGTTCAGTGATTATAGAATTGGGTAGAGATTATAGAATCATGAATCATAGATTCAATTATATACATACACGACTGACTTTTGCGTGACAGGCATACTTGTTACTAATATGTATCTGAATATTTGTTATGTAGAGATATCTGATGTTTCTATGTTTGGAATTTGAATGGTTGGATGATCGTCGTGTGTATATACAAATACTTTGTTATATTGTGCATATCTATATTATGTATAAATATATTGGTTATTAGGAATCTTTTTACAAAAAAAAAAAATAATAATAATAAATAATAAAACCTTAAAATAATTAGGGGGCGTGGTTATTAGGAATTACTATAGGTATAACATTGTTTAGACAATAAAATTTTACAGTATTTAGGGGGCGCAGTCATAAAGAAAGTGCTTTATTGAAATTCGGGTTTATGATTTAAGTTTGAATTTTATCAATTCAAGCATTTCTAGGTGTATGAATTTATCAATTGATGTAAATAGAATAATAATATCTAAATAATGAAAATGATAGTTAGCTAGGGGGCGTAATAATTAAGAATAGCTGGTGCAATTTTGATAAGAGTCTAATAGATCTAATAGTCTAATAGAAATCTTAATGATTAAAGTAATTTATTTTAGGAAAATTCAGAATAAATATAAATAGTCACAAGGCAATATGAAATTAGTTACCTGTTAGTAAAGAATTTACATACAGTAGTTCTCAAATATTTTAGTTATCTATTATTCAACAAAAATCTATGTAATATAGGTGTAGATTGTAATATCCATAATAAAATATAGATCTTTAATCATGCAAGCTTAATTACAGAAGTTATAGATTTGATATAAATAGTAATAATACCATATAAACACTCTTATACATTATATCTATTATAACTAAAAATATATAATTATGATAAATAATGTTGATAATTAAATGTTAACATATTAATGAATAATATATCACTTATAAGGAATGAAAATAAAATATGTTAGCTTTAATTCTGTCTCTAGGTCAAAAAAATCTTGGTCAAAGAGGAGATTGGGGTAATACCGGACGCATGGAACTTTTAAATTTGAATTAAATATAACGCTTGTAGTTTTGATTATTCTTCCGGTAAACTTCATAATAATCAAGGGGGCGATTGTAACGGATCTACACCGGCCCCTTATAGAAAAAAAAAAAAAAATTATACGAACAACTCCATCTAGTTAGAATTATAAAGAGTTTTCCATACTTGGTCAATATTGGTGTATCGAAATTTTGACAAACAAAATAATAGTACAATAACGTAACTAGCGCCAACTTTGGAAACTTTTATAATACAGGTTAAATAAAAGGAATAAAGGGAAAATACATATTATAATATATTCGTAAAATTATGTAATATATTTTAACAGTTATTGTGAATTAGATTAAAGTAAAGATTGAATAAAATCTTTATGTAAATATAGAACATTTGTAAAATCATAGACAAAGTGAAGAATTTCTATTGGTTGTATTTTGTTTATAATAAATGACCAATGGGGAATCAAATCAGGGATCATTGTTTACGTTTAAGATTATGAAAAGTAGGTCAACGATTATTTAACAAAGGGGCTTTATAGAAGTTTTTTTTAATTTTCGATACTTGAAACAAAGAATGGACTGTTGTTTAAGATTATGAAAAAAAAGTAGGTCAACAATCATATAACAAGGGGGAACTATAGAAATTTGTTTACATTTAATACTTGAAACAAAGGATGGATTGTAGGAGTAAGAGGAATAAGTGGTAAATTAAGAACGGAAAAAAACCCGAATAATATTAGTAAATTCGAGGAATGAAAGGACTGATTGTTTGACGAGATTTAGGAGAGGGGCACATGGATAAAAGGGGTTTCAACTAGGGAATCGAGGCAGTTTAGAGTTTTTAGAATCAGTGCTTTAGCGGTCGTAATGGCAGTTTAAAGAGTTTTAGAATCAGAGTGCTTTAGCGGTCGTAATGATAGTTTGCACATAGAACAAAAGTAAATAATGTTCTTCCAAGTTAATATTCGATTTACTAGTAGTTAGGGTGTTAATAGTAGTCTCATATAGTGCGCGTGAGTTTCGTTAATAGTGTCAGGGAGATCCCACAGTAATTTCAAGTAAAAGTTTTATAAATATTGTTAGGTGTTGTAGAAACGAAATATCAGTTATTTTCCGTCGTAGAAATATTGAAATATCTAAAAGAAGAGGTATTGTTGTGTTAAGCATTGTAGTCGGTAAATTGTATTTAGAAAGTACATTTATTAAATCTACGAGACTGTAAGTAATTTAAAATATACATTATTACATATGTACACTATAACTACTATTTATAGAATTCAAACAAAACACACACATACATACATAACACTACTGGACATAGTTTTGTAGTTCTGATAATACTATCAGAATGAGGTAAAACTGGCTCAGATAAATTCGTGACAATGTTATAATTCAGTAATACATCATTCCCTAAACTGAGGTGATTCCACTACACAAGCTTTTACTCATCAGTGTTTTATTATAGGAAGTCCCAGTAGGCGTTGAATTGAGTTGGCACCTAAAGCATATACGCTTCGGCGGTTCTTGAATTCTCTCTCTCTGTCAAGTAAAACTAGTTTGCTGGATAGCGAAGAGGTTCCTGTATGCCTGAAGACGAACTGGATAGTTGTCGGCGATACGTTTGCCTTGACCCGGGGAATGGTTTGGTCTTAGAAACATAGTTCTTCTTTACCAAAGTACGAACCGGTAGCCTTCATTGTCCGACATCATCTACCTAGTGAATCTTCCACCTGGTGTTAGTCGGCCCTAGCCTTGACGTAACTCATTCGACATCCTCTTGTGTTTATAATACAAAAGAATGTGTACTGGAATACACTGAAAGTTATAATAAACCTCTTTGTTAATGTCACAACCCCACACACAACTCTTTACAGACATATCAACTAACTTCAGTAAACATACATGCTAAAAATATCAAATATCTATTAGAGTTTGAATTCTATAACATAGTAGTAGAATTTCAACAAATTATTAGTTTTATATAATATAAGGTAAGCTAAATATATTTCAATCCATTTAAAAAAGGTATATTTTTAGATCTACAAGAGTGTGAGTAATTTAATATTATACTTTGTTTATATGTACATTGTAACAATCATCTATAGAATTCAAACAAAGACACATACGTACATAACATTACTGTACATCAGCTAAAGGTTTTGTAGTTCTGATAATACTATCAGAATGAGGTAAAATTGGTTCGGGTAGATTCGTGACAATATTGTAATTCATTAATACATCATTTGCTAAACTGAGGTGATTCCACTACACAAGCTTTTACTCATCAGTGTTTTATTATAGGAAGTCCCAGTAGGCGTTGAATTGAGTTGGCACCTAAAGCATATACGCTTCGGCGGTTCTTGAATTCTCTCTCTCTGTCAAGTAAAACTAGTTTGCTGGATAGAGAAGAGGTTCCTGTATGCCTGAAGACGAACTGGGTAGTTGTCGGCGATACGTTTGCCTTGACCCGGGGAATGGTTTGGTCTTAGAAACATAGTTCTTCTTTACTAAAGTACGAACCGGTAGCCTTCATTGTCCGACATCATCTACCTAGTGAATCTTCCGCCTGGTGTTAGTCGGCCCTAGCCTTGACGTAACTCATTCGACATCCTCTTGTGTTTATAATACAAAAGAATGTGTACTGGAATACACTGAAAGTTATAATAAACCTCTTTATGAATGTCACAACCTCACACTCAACTCTTGTACAGACCTACCATAGAATTATATATATATGTATATAATATCAAATAATTATTAAAGTTTGAATTCTATAAAACTCATGTAACATTCTTATAATTTCAAGGAAGAATATATGTAGGCCAAGTTTAATTAAAGATAATCTAAATTCTATATTTTAGGATTATATGAGCATACATAGATAACTAAGAAAGGAATTATGTTTAAGTGATTGTAGTGTTAAGTTTGTTTTTCCAACAAAATCATGTAAATATACACCACACCACACCACACCACACTACACCTTTTGTATTGTTGATTTGCTAAAGGGACAAAATAGCCCTTATGCCTAAATAGTCAACTACCACATTCACGGCTGAAATGTGTGTTGAGTAGAGTTAGCACAGCATTATTAAATTAATTTATTGTTATATAATAACAACATTGGTAAAATGAATAATCTGTGTGGGATTCCGTTAGCACATTATAAATTAATGGTGACTGGAACCAATCAGATGTTCAACTACCAATCTAAATTAATATCTACAATATTATTTTGTAATACAAATGCTGGTGCTGACTTAACTCTGCACATAATGCTACTAAAACCTATCCACTATCCTTCTGGAACTAGTGTGATTTTAATAATTCATTACTGGTTATGTCTACCATTTAAAAGGCAGTAATTTAATCCGATGGGTGTGTTAGCGAAATCTCTATGCAGGCTGCTGTGATTCCTCCAAACAATCTGAATACTTGTTAGGGTGTTTCTTGTCTTCCCTATATCCATATCCGTCGATCCACACAGTGTTAGACGCCAGACGAGTGGATTGGAGCTGAGCTTTGTCTCCCTCCTACTTATCCCAGTGTCTATTTTGGCCTTCTTTCCTGTGCGGGGAGGTTTGGATTGAAGCAAGTTACTTATTTTCTCCTCGGTTGACTTTGTCACCTTGGAGCTTTCGCTACTTCGGTGAGGATCATGGTATGTCTGATAGTAGAATAGCTATAATCACTTATTAGATTGAATCATTATATTTTTACATTATACAATTAAGGAGCTAGTTCCAGAATCCTTATATCCTGCCTTTTGCCCTTAACTCCCTAGCAATGCTTGTGGTAGTTGACTATTGGGTGTCACTATAAATTTATAGTCAATAGTGCTTCTAAGAGGCGGGACTTGGGACGGTATTGGGGCCTCCCCCCCTTCCGGGGGAAATTAGGGAACATTTTAACACAACCAACATACACATAATTAAGACACAATTATATTTTATTATAACTAAGAGTAGGATGTATATTGAAATTAAGTGAACATATTATGAATACAGTGTTACATATAGATATTATCTTTAATTTATTTATTTGATTTTGAATTAATTGCATTTATAACTTATTGTCATGTGTTTGCTAAAGTTCTAAATATACTAGATTTGATCTATGTAATGTTTTCTGAGTACCAGATGAAAAGAATTTGTTTACTATAAATTTGTTTAAATTCACAACGTAGAAGGGTCCTAATTTCTAAACGATCATGGCAATAATTATATCAATATAACGCGTAAACCAGGATTTTATATCTTTGGTTAACTAATATATGGCAGATAGTGAGAGAGGTGTGTAGTGGCGACTAAGCTGTCTCAGTATGGCGAAGGGGTGGGTCGTTACATCTTGTGTAAACAGAAATATATTACATTGAAAAAAAAGGTCAAAAGAATACACAAAAAAATATACATTATAAAAGATTCAATTCAAGAAGAACGTATCAATTACATATTTTCGTAATTTACTGTATGTCTGTCACAATCTCGAGAAACATCTCCAGAAATATCAAACTCAGAGATTTATTTAAAATACTTTTTTGTAGAAAATTGAATTTCCTACAAATGTCTCATTAACATTCTTGCTGTAGATTCAGCCCTCGCCGTGCTTGTCAATTTTCTCATCCTAGTGGTGCAATACGTACGCTGGAAAATCACCCGTTGATAATTTTTAACGAAAGCCATATTGCCGATAATTAATTATCGAGTGATCCTTTCGATAGCGAATAAGCTGGGTGTTGATGATCCGCGGCATAACCTTGCACAACACTGAGGTTACGGCAATTGGGCGGTAGTTGTTTGGATCTGGCCGATTCCCCCTCCTTCTTGGGAATCGGTTGCACCATAGGCCTTTTAAAATTATTTCGATTTTTTTTTCTAATTTCGCCAACTAGGAAACGTTATTCATCAAAAAATGCTGCATACATTCTATAATGATGGAAGAATCTACTGGGATACAAACTAAAAATAATCCGATGAGCATCATCAATTTCTATTCTATATTTAGATCAATAAAAAGTGTTTGCTTTAAAATATGTGTTAAGCAAGGTACCGGAATTACGATCACGAGTTTTGTCTCGGAATTTAACGTATTCCGGTTGTATGAGGCCAGCCTTATACCGAGTACTCGGATTTTATTCATGTAAAAAAAATCAACTGGCGAATATATGTAAGCGCATCACTTCCGAACAACTGCAGGTGCTATTTGGCTCATTCTTTTTTTTTTTGCGTATTTGTAATTATCAGGACAAGCTTTGTATGAATTTAAATGTTTGAAAAAACGTACGGTAAAAGTGAAAAGTGTGGGTTATAAAATCTCCATATAAAAATTGATTTAGTGTGTGAGATAGAAGACAGTACAGAGATCTTTAGAAATGTTAACAGAAGTTTAAGTTAGTTGTTCAGTTACCATTTTATTTTTTTACACAATCTCATTCTTTTCATTATAACGTCCGTACGATGCCGGGAAGGCAGACAGCGATTACATAAAAATAATTGTAAACAAAAGATTGGATATACCTTGATGATGGTGAGGAAACTGTTGTCTTGAAGCGGCCTGTTGCTGCATAAGTACGTGCCGCCACTCGGGAGCGTACTGTCGCGGATGCTGTGGGAACGGTCTCGGAGCGGTAGTCGGGGCGCGTCTTGCGACCCCGGGGCCCATGCCCCCCACGTTACCCCCCACTCCGGGGACAGGTGCGGTACCGAGAAACCGCGCCTTGTACTCCGGTGGCGGCGGTCGTATCTGCTGTTGCTGCGCGCGCAACATCTGCTGTTGTTGCTGTTGGAGCATCTTCGCTTGCTGTTCGCGCGATATACCCGCCGCTGCGACACCTACCATGTGCATACATTTTATATTTTTAGTTTAACTTATTTTGAAGTTAACATCATTAATTTCATCCATTTTTCATTCTTGAGATATAAAATTAAGCACCTTTCGCCTGTTATAATATTTATATCATCGGTTTTTTTTTTACCTCACAATTAAAAAGAACTTGCAAAGCCATCTTTTCGGATCGATTCCTCTAAATCGTAAAATTGTGAATTTATTAATTACAATTTGGGTTATTTCTTATCATAAATGATGAAGAACACCTATGAAGAAACGATAAATATGGATGTTAACACAGCTGAGATTGATAAAAAATAATACCGTTTGACGAATCATCATGTGAGTTTATTTTCTGGAGAAGAGTATTATATTACCCATTTTGCTTGGTACTAGGTGATATATACTAAGCTATTAACTTTTATATTGTAATTGATGAGGACGAAGCCGCGCGCAACTGCTAGTTATTATATAAAACTGTATAATAAATAAAACCTTAATTCACCTAAAATTTACACGACAGAAATGTTAATGCAAACCATTGTCATTACCATATTATCGGTATCACAATCGTTCGTATTTTTTATTCAAAGTCTACGAGGTATATTGATATAAGCGATTTGTAGACGGAACCCGTGACCTGCGTCGGCGACCGTAAACTTATTACTCAGTACAAAAAAACGCGACAAACCAGTTTTTTATACCATAGACTGCCATGAATATCAGCAACAGAATAACAAAATATACTCTATATGTATAATTCCTTGCCTTTTCAATACGCTACAAAATTATATTCATTTCAATAACTCTAAAGAAATGCTACTTTATATATAAAAATAACTGTACTTATCTCTGAAACGGTATTAAATTCAAAGTCCTTCTAAGTTTACGTAAACCAATAGCACCGTTAGTATGGTGCCGTAATTTCACTAAATGGAACAGAACGATTGTCCCGAAGCTACATTAAAATTGTTAATTCTGTACTGATTTAAACACACCTTGCAATCAAAATATCACTAACAGATGACGAAATTCATAAATTGTAATACAGAGAATTTAGTAAGTAACGTCATTGCTTTCTTAAATCTTTAACAAACGTATATATCTAAAAGATTTATTTTCGAAAAAATCATTGCAAATATTAATTTATATTGTACATTAATCTCGAATGGATAGATTCATGCCCTTATTCGATAGCGTTAAGGATATATTTTTACAAAACGAGAATACTTAGGGGCCGTTTGTAAAATACGTCACACGAAATTTTTCCTTCTTAAACTAATTCCCCCCCTTTGCCATGCTATGCCACATTGTCTGCGTAAATCCCTGCCGACCATGTAAACATATCTATCTATATATTTACAAATATTAAATCAATGATTTTCTATCATAAACATAAAAATACCAATAAAAAATTAGCAAAATTGTTTCATGAGCTGCGAACGTCACGTTTCCTTAAACTTCCCAAGCCCCTTGTACTAACACACCTTCTCGACCTCCCACTAAAATTGCGACGTATTTTGTGAACGACCCCTAATTGAAATTAGAAATACAGGCAACCTTATAAAAAAAAGCACGTAACATACTGTGTTACATAGTATGAAATTTCACATAACCATTGTTTTATATATTCTGTGCGGTTCTTTATTACGTAATTACGGTATGTAGTCCAACACATTCACTAGACATCGTTATACCCGCTAATTTTATTGGTACTTTGATATGCATTTGTTTACATTCCACTGGTGGGATAGAATTTTGCTCGCTGATTCAATGCACAACAAAAATCAAAATAGCAGCAGGAAAAGCAAGCCTCCGAAAATTAAAAAAATCTAGACTTATTTGTTAGCAGTGAACTAACTTTATGAAATTTAATATATTTCTTCAATAAAACTCTTAGTTTGTTGTACTGACATGATATAATAAGGGTCTTTGCACAATAAAGAAATGTGAACTCAAAGCAAAGATGGCTCTATCATTTTACACCAAAATATCCCTCAAATTCTAGTTTTAGATATAAAACGCCCTACGTTATATTTATTACCTTGTATTTTTGGTGTTTCGCGCTGAGAATAACAAATAAAGTAAAATTCTCATATGTAACAATCCTAATCGAACTTGCAAAACTCGTATATTTATTTTCTTACATATCAAACGTAATCAAGCCCACAGTAAGTGCTGTTCTAAGATAGTAGTATTCACTTGCACGAAAGCACCCTGAATCTCCTTGCATCGTTTTTCTCAATCCAATACACTGAATGTTTTATACGTCTAGGACCTTACAACACCCTGAATTTTAAAAGAAATTACATCATGTCAAAAAGTAACGTGACCGAAACACTATTCAATGATACATGTACATGAAAACAATAAGATACATTTAATATGTGTTTTTGTATCTAACTGTACCTCTGTGACCTAAATCTATGTTTACGTCACATACTAATCGCCAACCTCGTAGCTAATATTTTTATTAGTGCTCGTAACCAATCAGATGTATCGCTATACGAAATATAATCTTACCAAGTGGTGCTGGAACAACGCCAGGCACTGAAGACTGTTGAGCTGCATTCGAGGGCCGCGCTCGCATGGCCTGCGTGAAGTTTATACTTTGCGACTGTGACACCGAGTAAGTGTCGCATCCGCTGCCTGTAATAAAACACCAATAATTATATTCGAGAACATGGTGGAACATGGGAGAACATAGAACATGTCGGTCATAACATAAAACTATTAATACGAACATGTAAATATACACATAATAGTAATGGAAAATTCGATCATAATTATTATTTTTTTAATTTTCAACATTCTTTTTTTTTTTTTTTTTCAAAGTGTGTACGCACCGCTATAATTATTGTATGCTTTTTTATCTTACGTCAGCTGCCAGCGTGTACAACTATTATTGTGCATTGTTAATCTATTGAAGTAGATATAATATAGTCGATGGTATAGAAATGTAACTGTTTCCAAATATTTTTAGGGGTAACACTAAAGCCCGTCAAAAGCTATGAAACAAAAAAAGTTGGGTGGAAAAAGAGAGGAGAAAAAGGTACTTACTGCACTGTTTAATCTTTACCTATTTAAATATAGAAGATCATTCTACCTGTTAATATTTTGCATAATGCTACTGCTCACGTTTATGGCTGTGTCTCAAATATTTTTTCGCTAGGTAATTAGAGACTAGACTAGATCACGACTACAATACAAAAGATGCAACTACCACCGCAGTACAAACATATGCGTGTCGCATTCTTTGATCAACTGGTGTACATTAACCAAGCGTGTTAGCAGGAATTTGTACACGACTACGCGGTGAACGCTAGCTGGATTCCGTGTCGTCCCACCTATGGCGACAGATAGTACACTGTGAGGTATTAGTCAGTAGGAAAGTCACATCTCTCTCGCTCCTCTGAACGAGAGAGTACGTATATTCCGTTTTCCCAAGCTAAAACAAGAATGTACCAGACTAATCACTAAGCGCATGGTAATAGACCAGTCATAGTGGCTCCTTTTTACTTAGTCACATTTCGGTATCAGGCAGTCCATACTAAGCAGCAGAGAGGCTTACAGATGGGTATGACAGTAGTGACCGACGACGGTTTGCTGGACTCTCGCCATTACTTTACCATGCCATTATAAATAATTAAAAATAAAAGAAGTAAAACCTCATACTGCAAACAAAACTTGATACTAAATAAAGAAACGGTTTTAACATAGAAAACTGTAACGGAATGCTACGAACTGATAATCAGATTTAGCGTATCTTATATATAAAGAAAACGATAGAGGTTAAAGTTTTAAGAAACTGCGTACAGCAATGTATGAAATGGGGCAAGCGGTATGATACGCATGCGCAGGAGAGGGGAAGTAAATCTGATAATATTCTTTATAAAGATAGATATTTTGTAAGCAAAGTACTGAACTTAAAATATATTATTACGGTAATAAACGAAGTAGATGAAGTCGCGAGTCAAAATGAATCCCTCATTTGTTTTGTAAAATTAGATTTATATTAATAAAGGAAGATATGTCTATATGCAAAAAATGTATATATTTTTCTATTCAGCACAACAAAACCTTGTTTGGCAACGTCGGAGGTACACGTAACATCGATTAAAATATTGAGCACAGATGGCTCCACAGCACCGTATTATTAACAATGTCTTCTGAACGAAATTGATGGAAAGTGAAAGTCTATCTCGGCTCAATGTCGCTTTGTTAGCTCAAGAGTTGAGCTCGCAATTTGAGGACTCGATTTAAAATCTATTATTAATTTTTGACTCTGAAAATTATTTGTATTTATTATAAATTATATCTATAATTATAAAAAAAAAAACGATTACTGTAGTATTGTGTTCGCTTACAGTAAATCAAAATATCGTTTATTAACTAATATTTCTTTAAATTTTTCTTTAATCAAGAGAATTTTGCTCGAAATTATACAAACACACACACACGTTTGAATAAGTTACAATGAAAATCTCACTAAATTCAATTATCGCGCTGCTTACATACACATACGGTCGCCGTATAGTATGTACAGTAATATAATCTCAGCACATGAAATTAACTGTATTAATTATTGCGACGTATACATAAATCTTCTGATATGCAAAACCATTGCAATGTTGAAACGAACATGTTTTTACTTTGCGAAATTCGGTCGATCGAGATATAAGATGCATTTGTAACAAGATACAATAAACCCGTCAAACTAATGTCATCGTCATCGGAGGTGCGCGACTTAGCGCATTCTCGCAGATCGTCAACCTCGGACGCGGGACACCGCGCCGCGCCGCGCCGCGCCATGCCACCACACCGACCGCCCACCTACATACATACACACTCTCGACGCCCGCGACCAACAAATTTATTTAAACACGTGTGATATCACTTAACGCAACAACACAAAGATGTTGTTACCGTAATCTTATTATTAATTCAACTACTTTCATGCGTTCACCACTACTTAATATCCATCATATGATTCTATATTTGTATAACATCGCATATATACTTTAAACGTATTTTTTATCTGTTTGTTTTGTTTCAATTCACTTTGAAATTAGAGGATGTTCGCATAATAAATGCCCTTGACATGAAGACGACACACACACACATTTAAATATTTTTGTAAAAACGTATTATCAAGCCGCAATACAATTATCGTATAAAAATAACCGCTTGGAAGTTAAATAATTATTTCAGCGTGTCGTGAGTCTTAAATTATTACGAATATACTTATGTTTATGAGTACGTAACTCATGTATAATTGTACACTTGACATCACTTTTGTATTTATAATTAATTAGCTGTGTGCCGCAAAATGGGAGTTACTCTATCTATCAGCAACATTTCGGGGATCATTGTTTTTTTTAACGACTTTAGTTTGGTATGAATTAAAAAAAATAATTGAATGCTCACCTACTTTAATATAAGGTACTCTCGTGTAAAACTTCATAATTGTCGACCTATATTTACCGGTTTCAACTATAGATTATGCGTTTAAGTTATAAATTATATATATATAAATATGAAAAGTGTGGTTCAAAATATTCATATTTAGAGGTCTGGTCTAGCCCCGGCCGCAATACGAGTATGCGTGCTTTTATAGTAGTTGTTACATCTTATGTCTAGTGATCACGGTAGTCATAGCCAATCAAAATTAATAAATGTTAGGCAACAAAGTCGCTATCCCCCTCTATCTTTGTGTTCCCATAGTTCTTCTAATACATTTTCTTTATATATAATATTTATTGATAGAAAGTAGGGTATTATACTTTCCAATATATAGTCTTATAAAAAACGTATTTGATATGTACAATATTTTGAGTATGCTTGTATATTATATATCCATAAAATATTGTGTGTATAAAATTGATTTTTCATTCAATCAAAATTTTCACTGTTTTTATAAGATTAATTTAAAATACACTAGATATAACAAAAAATTACCTTCTTATAGTTTACACCCTTGTAAATTATTATATACTAACTTCATACATGAGCACTAAAGAAAATAAAAAAAAACTGTCCTTTACATTACAACCATGTAATGAAATAAAATGGCAATTGAATAACTCAACGCAATCTGTCAATTTTTTTTTTAAGCCGTGGACTCTCTACAACCGTAAAGGTTTTAGTTTCATACTAACGAATGTAGATCTCACGAGGCACAGGGGAAGAGACTGTTGGCAGCATAATCTTAAAAGAATATCTGATTTATAAAGAAACGTTGGTAAATAACAAATTATGTATTGTAAGCTTATAATTTTTATGTAAAACGTATTTCAATTTTTTTTTCCATTTCTATGAACTTTTTTTTTACCAAGCCATGACATGTACAATATACGATGCCGTGAAATTAAAAAATAAAAACATATTCCGCCATTTTTAAATCTGGGTTTTAATAATTAGCCGAATGATTAAGTTCTCTTTATATTCTGTCTCACTCACTCACTCACTTACTTACTCACTTAGTTTTTAATATAGAGGTTGTTTAAACCTATTTTTTCATTTTTCCGTACAACTTTTCTAATATTTTCATTCATACAAACCTCGTTCTGACAATAACAAAAAATAATTAACCCAATAGGTGCGCAGCCATACTGCATTGGTGCACTTAAGTGTATTTATTTTTAATGTTTGACCCGCTCAATAGATCTTCAGCTATACAATTCAAATTTGATATCTAAATAGAATCAAGATTTTTGGATTAATATCCAACCATAAAATAGAAAAAGCTAGATAATAATAATACTCTCCTATTCAAACATTATGAATGACAGATTTGCTAGTTGATGAGAACGAAATTTTATCGATAATTGCTGAACTGTGAATGCCTATGCGACCGAGGAACGACAACGCGCGAGTCTGAAAGAAGACTGTGACTGCGAAGACTGTATTCATACTAATTGAAAAGGTTAAAAATTAAAAACCAAGGAAACCACCGTGCCGCATTTGGTACAGTTTATTTGATTTATATAATTGTTCTTTTTTATTTTATAATATTTTTTATACTTTATATGTTCTATCGTCTGACATTGGTCAAGATAGTAATCTCACCTGATGTTAAATAACGATGTGGTCCAAGGTGGTAAGCACGCAAACCTAGAAGGACTAGCACTTGAGAGCATCTGCCGGAACACATCCATAAGTGCTGGGTGACAGATTTTCAACTTGAGGGTGCTAGCTAGCGAAGAGGGCCTAAAATTGATTAGCTAATTAAAATGTACCACTTACTTTGGTGATGCTGTGGCGATGGGGTTCCCTGGTGCTGAAAGTTGGCGTACATGCCCTGTTGAGCCGCCACTGAGACGTGTCCGCCGCCCCCCGCGCCGCTCACCTGCAAATGCTGCGCCGCCGACACCTGTCAACCAACAATCACACAATTCAATAAAAACCGGTTTCTTTACGACCGTTGATCACACTGTATAGAATCTTTCAACGTTTTCGACATATTATGACCAACATGTACTAACAACTCCCTATAATGGGATTGTTTATTTGAAGGTTTTGAACATTTTCCTCGGTGCAGCGGAAACAAATGTAGTTTATAAGAGGCCATTCAAGTATTACGCAAGTAGTAAAGGGGGGCGGGGGGTTCTTTGGTTTGTATATTTTTGATGACAATAGGGGGGAGGTTCGATCTGAATGCGTAGGTCCGATATGTGAGACGCACGGTTTTATTCAGTGGGCTACGGTCGCCCTAATAGCAGAACGTTATAAGTGAATTCTTCTATAGACAATAAATTCCTAAATTTTAGAATTGCTAACTGCTGTTCATGACTCACTAAGAAAATCAGAACAGATTATGAAATACTTATATAAATGTTTATGTAAGCAAGTGAGGGAGGTAAGAGTATTGCTTACTTTTGCTGACCAGGGGAAGGTGGCGGTCATAAATTACCAAAATTCTGCTTACGTAATACTTAAATGGCCACTAACGCTAGAAATATCACCTTTCCACCACGAATGGCAAAAAATTAAAGGATTTGAGTATTATGAAAGATTACATGCAATCCCTTGCAAATCCCTTTTTCATTCATAATTAATTAGTGCTATAATTAAGCAATAGGTGTTACTTCTCATTAAAATTTAACACCATACTTGCTCTTTGTAACACATTTCAGGATTCCTAAGCAAAATAAAATACTGTTTTTATTATTTTCCTTACAAGAAACACTTACTCTGTTAGTATAGAAGTGACCTAACCCACACTTTTTCATATGGTCAGATATGGACAGCTAGGTAGAGGACAAAATATAACGTCACATCAGACGCTAATGCCGTATCAATAATACGAGGCTTTTGAGGCCCTTAAAATTCATCTAACTAATACAAAAAATGAAGCGATGACGGCTCAGTTGGTAGTGTGTTCGAACACAGCGCGTGAAGGACGTAAGTTCGAATCCTAGCAACTGAGTCGGAGCTTTCGGTGAAGGAAAACATCGTGATGAAACCATAGCATGGCGGTAGGGTTTTTTTTAAGTTGAAAATCTGTCGCCAAGCACCTGTTGGTGTGTTCCGGCAGCTGCACTTGAGAGCCAGTCTCTCTTTAGATTTAGCGTGATTACCCTCTTAGACCATATCATCATTTAACATCAGATGAGATTGTGGTCAAACGCTAATCTACAAAATATTAAAAAAAAAACTGAGGTAATCTCTTTATCATTCACGACTTCTAGGACTTCTGTGCTGACGACTTCAAATATAGATAGAATACTATTTAGACTACTCTCAACGGAACTAGCCTTTTAGACTATTATGAATGCATTAAAACGAATATTAGATATTGCTTGTATGCACAACTGTGAACTTATATAATACGAGGTATTTATATGAAGAATGTTACTGGAGTTGAACGAGTAGGTAACTATATCCTACACTGAATTTTAAATATTACGTAATTCACGTCCACTCGAATAAATTAAAAAAAAGGTTACAATTTCATTCCAGTAGATAATTATTATGTAAGCGAAGAAACCTTATCACTGTTACATAAACGTGGAAGTACATTATTATATACATATACAACATACATACATATATAGATATCGCTGTATTATATGTTCTTATGTATAAGTAGATGTTCTACGCGGAATTCTGTGTTAACAGGTTTATCGGATCGTTTAAAACTATATTATTTACAATAAAACAGGTGTCCATCCAATTTAATAGCTAAACGAATAATGTATAAAAGACATCACCGATTGAGGCCCCGAGAAACTGTATTTTAGCGTTATGAGTATACAATTTCATTATATCGCCAGTAAATGATATATCATAAAACTAGTTTGCGAGTTCTTTACGTAATGCTGTTGTTGATTTTGATGTTTTAACGATGGATTATATTGTGTAGGAAATAAAATGTAATTAATAAGTTCTTAGGTACGCGTGGAAACATAATAAACCATACTGATATTATTAATGTGAGAGTGTTTGTTTGTTACGCTTACACGACTTACTTTTACGAAAAGAACATAGGGTTACACTGTATGCCAAAAAAAAATGTCCTAGCACCGAGGGTTCTAGAACAAATGTACATTAATGAGAGCAAAGTCGCGGGCAAGAACTAGTGACTTATAAATGAAATCAATACCAGCATAGTTAGAAATACAATTGAGCTCTTCTTTTAGATTTATTACAGAGCATTTTCCATCTGATACTAAATATAAAATAGTACTAAATATAAATAAATTCCAAGAATGATAATTATTTAAATACCTAAATAAATCTTTACTAATATCATATATGGAAATATGAGTTTATTTGTTTCTTATGCTATCACTCGTAAACAATTCAACCGATCATCATTAAATTTTAGATATATATATAATTAGCAAAGGTATACCTAGGATGCTTTTCATCCAGAAAGACATCACTGTTCCGAGGATTCCGAGGATAAATCTACACTATCGCGAACGAAGCCGCGAGTAATAACTAGTTAATAATAATTGCGAATCTATGAAATTTAACTGCTCAAGAGCCCAGTGTCCATCATCACTACATAGTATAAAACAAGGTAGCTTTCTCTGTCCCTATATCCCTATATGTATGCTTAAATCTTTAAAAGTACGCAACGGATTTTGATGCGGTTTTTTTTAATAGATAGAGTTATTGAAGAGGAAAGTTTATATGTATAATAACATAAATAAAATAGTGGAGAAATATTGTTATTTTTGACGTTACTCCAAATTTAACGCGTGCGGGCCACGGGCAGTAATGAATAAATCAAAACTACTGGATCGATTTTAATCATTTTTTCAGTGAATGACATAGGCTATATATATTATACCCGTGCGAAGCCGGAGTGGCCCGCTAGTAAATAATAAACTACAATAATTCGTATATAATTTAAAACTTGTATTTTATTCAATAAATATGACAAAGAAAACAACCTAATCAAAATCAACTTCTACCATTGCGCGCGGTAACCAGCGATACCGTATATAATGATATACATGATGACATAAGGCGATGACAGATGCCATTCGGACAGAGAGATGAACACATCGCCACTTTCGTGTCGATGCGATGCAACGCGAGCCTGTCACGAACATAAGACATACACCGCTCTGCTTGCACCCGCGATTTTGCAGTTTCTACGAAACTGTATTAGACGGTTTGTACAAATATTTGTAGTCGCCGAATAAATTGCAGATTGTAAAAAATATTTTATACAATATGTAAAAATGTTGTGTATTTTAAAAAGAAAATTTATATTTAGCTTTATTATTTTTAACAGTAATAGCGAAAAAGACCAACAAAAGGAAAAAAAATGGCAGTGCTCCTCCTGAAACAGTTGTATAGGAAACAACCCTCATGCCTACGACAAACCTACAACCGGAGTCTGTGGTTGAATAGTACACGGATATATCGTACACGAACGCGTCCTTTCAATTCTTACCACCTGCTATCGAAGACTCAAATATCCACTTTATAATAGTAGTATAGATGAGCCGAGGGCATTGACAGACTAGTGATACCATTTACTTAGCCCATCATTTCAAACATTCGTTAACTTAACGACTTAACAGAATATATCAATAGGTGCTTGATACCGAGTTTCTCAACTTGAGGGTGGCAGAATAGTAACTCGCCAAGCGATCACGTCTTCTCACGGCTACACACCCACACACACACACACACACACACACACGCACGCACGCACGCACGCACGCACGCACGCACGCACGCACGCACGCACGCACGCACGCACGCACGCACGCACGCACACACACGAAAAAACTCAAACACCCAACATGATTAAAACCCAACCACTACGTATATATGTTATCATCAAGCCATCATCCTTTGATATTTTCACACATATTGTATTCCTATCATATATGTACTTTATTAGAAATGTTCTGCTTGTCTTCAGTTTAACTCTGTTACCGTGTTATTTTATATAATTACAATTTCTTTATACAATGTTACGCAATAAAAATATATATGCAGAAAGTTGTAAAGAAAGTTCAAACCAACACAGAACATAGACCCATCCGCAGATAGGAGAGCCAGTTTTAAAGAATAGATACAAAATATTCATTTACGTTGATGAGAGTGCGTCCTACATAGCGCGCTAAACCCGCTAACTCGTGTGCCTAGTAGTATTGTTAAACCAGACGCGGACGATCTAACGGCACTTTTGTTACCCGACACTATATCGTTTTTTAACAATATCTTTAGGATTGTCAACGGGCTCAGGTAGGGAACGAGTTACTTAAATACGTTATTGGTTAAACTAAACAATATGATTTTGAAGTGTTCTATATAATTGTGCGTTTAAGAATCTGGAATATACAATTCAGCGTTTATCGTACAAATTCATTTATTCGTTGGTCTAATACTTAATAAATCTATGTATATAAAAAAAATAACTATTTGATATATCAACACAAAGCTTAACCTACTGGTGCTAGGGCCGTGAAAATTTGCATGCATCTTCCCTTTACCCTGTAGGTGAGCATTAATGAACGAGTATTAGAAATTCAACCCCTAAAGCAATGAAATGTAGATGGAAATCCGTCATTTTTGAACTTAAATCTATAAAAAATATTATTTAGCGATACAATTAGAAAGAACAAATAACGCGTCTCATCGTTTTTTCAAATTTAATAAATATCTTATAAAGACACAAATGCAGACGAAGTCGCGGACGATTATTAGTATATTATAACTCGTAACTTTATTTTCGTATAAATAGAAACAGCATTGATAAATTGACTTAACTTGAATTGACAAAACGACATTGAACATTTCTGACAATAGAGAACGAGTCTTTTGGAAGTACACACACCTCAGGTAAATAAGAATCTGTAAAAATAGTAACGGGACTTCGTATTTTTGTACGCATTTTTCGAGATGATCGATAAGAAACATAAGTATAAAACGGCTTTAAACGCTCAAATCTGATTTTACTGTTGATCATAAATGTTGATCTAATGAATGACATATAGGAACGTACTTTACGCGTTAACGAACCATTTTGTTTCCGCTAATTGGGATGAAATACGATCACGAAACCAATTTTCCTTATTACTCACCAATATTTCAAACGTAAAATCCCGGTTCAATCCCTTTTTGTACAATTAATTCTATTTATCAAATACGTTACTACCCAATACTCATGCGTTTATGAAAATAAATTATTTACAGCTTATAGCAAGCGCACTGTATTGTAATGTAATTGGTACGACGCGACGTAGGGTGTTGTAGGGTGGCATCGACCGGTACGTACGAGCTTGCCACCCTGAACGCCCACTATATTCGAACTCGAACCACCCACATTCCCTGTAAATACTTATCTTTCTTATATCAATGAAGTGTTGAATTTATCTCTCCCTCTATACATTAAATAATTAATTAAAAAAAATCTTCACACGAACATCTACTCGTTTAAAAACCTCTTATCAATGTAATTTAAAACACGTGTAGAAAATTTCCTATATAAAAATTGTCAATAAACAATAAACAAAATGGTACAATATATTTTTCTCTTCTGTTTATCGACCGACTTTTTAATTTGACGAGCTTTAATGTAATCAATGAAAACAAATAGTTTTTTTTCCCTTACCATCCATGAGTCAAACCCTTTATTTATAAGTCTATACTTGTAATTATACCTCATAATCTTTTTTCTACAAATCCATAATATTTGTACCTTTAACGAAAAATGTCAATAATAATAAAAAAAAAAGATCGTATTTCGACCACTGGACGACTAATAGTAACTATAAATTGTTGTCAAATGTTAAAGTAGAAAATTGAAAGAGGTGTTTTTTAATGAGGACACAGCTTCACACACAGTCATTTAATTCCAAATTAAGCATAGCTTGTATTATGATAACTAAACAACTGATATACATACATATATCAACATTTAACAGTCAGCCACAGAACTGACAATTATGCTCATCACACAAAAGTCAGTCATGTGCGAGGATGGACCCGGGACCTCTCGACTCAGTACTAGGATTAACTTATTACCACTGCGCCAGATGGCCTATCTTTACCTTGTGAGGATTAATGTATAAGTACATTTAAAGGTACACGTCATTAGTAAACATTTTGCGACAGGGTTTGTGAGTGCCTTAGTGTAAAAATGTTTCGTCAAACGTTATCCGTATACGAGTATATAAAATTAGATGTCGGTGCATCTAAGATTGATAGATCACCAACAACAACGTTTGACCGATTGTCACAAAAGTTACGGTACTTAATTGTTTTTTTTTTCTAGGAGGTTTTTATATTATATAAAGTACAACAATTTGCCACTAAGTGACTCTAGATTATATTTTATTAAGTTTTCTATTGAAATGTAACATGGAGTAGTATATAAATATATCGATATTATCATATTAAAAAATATGTAAAAGTAAAAAACTTAACTTAATAAAACGGCAACTAAATTCTTATTTATATTAAAGGATACTTAAAAACGATAATCATGAGTAAGAAAAGATCTATTAATAAAAAACAAACAATGGAACCCTAGGCTAAGAGCCAAGTACGTCACCAACGCCCACTTAGTTACTCCCTTGGGAAGAAAAGCACACTTAACCTTCGTACAGAAATCTATACCATATTACTAATATATATCGTACTTTATTTAAAAGCCTGGTTCAAAATATATCGAAACATCTAGCCTAATTTACCTACACTTAAAAAGTAAAGAAAATTTTCAAAACATTTCTACCGTAAATTAGATTTTCTTTGAACAAACTTTTAGAGTTTTCTCTGCCTTCTTTATTGAAGAAACCTCGAAATGCTTACTTTGAAAAACACTTTTCAAAGCTAAAGCCGAAAATTGAAACAATCGTAAAGGCAGTCCTATAGGCACGTACTTACTACTTTTATAGAACTATATTATAAAACAAAAAAAAAAAACATTACATAGGAGGCACACGTGGTGCGCTTGTGCCCAGTACAGGAAGCTATCGGGACGGGAGCATATATATTTTTTATTCATACTTAATCAAGTGACATCGGTCGTGAAAGATGTACAACCAAAGTAGCACAAGATAACGGACAATAAATTCTATATTATTATAACAGTCATGACTTTAGAATGCATGCAACCGATGATTTTTACTATTTTTTTTTTTATTATCAAATACTAACATTTTTCAATACTTTGTACGTTGTAGCATTTTTTTTACTACAATTTCACGTAATGTTAAATAACGACGTGGTCCAAGAAGTTACTAAATACGCAAAATGTACAAGGAATGTCTGGCTCTTACGTACAACTTTCGGAACACACAGCTCTATAAGTGCTTGGAGACAGATTATTCAACTTGAGGATGGTAGCTGACTAAGCGTGCTTAGACAAAATCCTACGATCATGCAATCACATACTCGTACAACGCACTCTATTTGATTAAGGATTTTTTTAAAAAATATAACAAACTAGTGGCCCGCTCCATCTTCGCACGGGTATAAAATATATAGCCTATGGTCATTCACTGAAAAAATGATTAAAATCGATCCAGTAGTTTTGATTTATTCATTACTGCCCGCGTTCAGCCTGCGTTTGTTGCAGTGTAAGCGGAAAAAATAGAATTATTTACGATATCACATTAGAAACCTCAAAAATAACAATATTTCTCCACTATTTAATGGATGTTATTATACATATAAACCTTCCTCTTCAATCACTCTATCTATTTAAAAAACCCACATCAAAATCCGTTGCGTAGTTTTAAAGATTTAAGCATACATAGAGATATAGGGACAGAGAAAGCAACTTTGTTTTATACTATGTTGTGATACTTCAAGCCTAAGTCTATGCAATAGATTACTCGAATAAGTAATCGGGCACATGTCTAGATAAATAATACATAATGTTTTTTTTTTTTTTTGTTTTCGAACTGACCTACACTGCTAGCCCTACCCAATAAGGCCTTTACAGTTCCACCGGACTACCTAATACATAATGCATTTTTAATTGTGCATATATAATGGATCAGATCTAAGTAATGTCAAAAAATTTATTTACGTGACTTCAATTTTTAATCTAGTTATTTAAATGTTATTTATATTCTCGTTATATGCCTTACTGACTGATACCAGCGACTTCGGGTGGAATTTTTCAATAAATGAATAGGGAGACAAATACCCTTCTAGTTTAACGTTACTTTGTTCACATAAAATTTCTATTTGTGTTGTACAGGTTCAAAATATATTTTATACACCGACCAAATAAAAAAAAATTTAGTTTAAGACACTTTAAAATGTTAGCAACATTTTTAAAATGCATAATTATTTACAACATAGAACATATTAAATGTTTGAAATTCACTGCATAAGATGTAATTGAAACTATAAGAGAGGTGGACGGAAGTAGAATATATGAAAGTGGCGACTGTGAACCTCAGAGGACGTTATGTAAGAAATTTCGGCTGTAGGTTATTTTGGTCTGGAGGTTTTTAATGAATATATGGTACACAGCGTCGAAGGACGTAGGTTCGTATCCAACCAACTGAGTCGGAGCTTTCGGTGAAGGAAACCATCGCGATGAAACCATAGCATGGTGGTAGGGCTATTTCTAAGTCCGTCTGACTAGCTACCACCCTCAAGTTGAAAATCTGTCGCCAAGCACCTGTTGGTGTGTTGCGGCAGCTGCACTTGAGAGCCAGTCTCCCTCTAGGTTAAGCGTGATTTACCATCTTAGACCACATCATCATTTAATATAAAAAAAAATTACATCAAAAATCGAATTAGTCAATGTATGGCACTTAAGATGAAAATAAAACAAAACACCAACTTCATCATATCAAAAAGTAGAGGAACTTCACTAACAGCAGTTAAAGCAATTTGACACAATTCGTATATTAGTTTAAGTTAGAACTATCACAATTTCTGCGTGATATACAAATCGGCACTTCAAGTAATTTATATCAATCCATCTTGACCACACTAACATAACGATAACCTTCGATATGGTAAAAGGAGACAATATAATAGCCCAAAACATGGTCGTTAAAATCATACTGTTCAAAACACTATCCAATATAACTACGAATAATTAATTTGTACAGTTCATAGAACGGACCGATGCAGGTGCGTCAGTCGAGTTCTAGTTATGAGGAATATTCAAAATATAACATGTGGTTGTATTGCTTAAATATTTTTACGATACTGAAATCATTTGCAACCATTATTATGTTTAAATAAATCATTTATCTTTAAGTTTCATTTGATACATGTAAACTCAGTTATTCCTCTTACACTGATTTGCTTTATAGTTCATGAGTTAATAATTATCATATGAATAAACTCCTTTCACTAGGAGATATCTCATATAACTTTCACAAATAACTTACATAATTACGAAGACAAATAACTACAAATACAAATAACTTCAAAACTACGATAAAATCACCATTTATTTAACTAATACCAGTTAAACAAAAGCTTTGTTTATCAAGTGTTTTCTTAAATACAGCATATGGCCGGACCAAGGAATTGGCATGATGACTGATTTTCAATTACTGTCCTATAATACTCTAGAATATATACTATTTCCAAAAAACATAATGTTTTTGGAGAAAACAAAGATTTTTTACAAAATAAACACAAATATAATTTTAAATTTAAAATGCGTGCCAAAACGCTTGCCCGTGTCATGGCGTCTGTTTATGACGTCATGATATTGACAATATAAGCATAACGAGTGAACTACAGGGTACTTTATGTCATAGATTAGAACTTAACGTGAACAAAGCAGCAAATTAGTTATTTTGCGTTATAAATATGAATGATAAAGTGTATAATATATATAATAAAAATATCAACAGCCCTAGTACAAAATGACGTTTGCTGAAGCGTGACGTCATTTGGTCTAATTGGTGTACAACATAAGACGGACGATTGCTGTATTTTATAGTTTTATTTTATTAAATAAATTATCAATCTCAACCTGTATATAAAAATAAATACATTTTTCCTAACCTATTCATATGGTTCTATGGGATAAACAGATTATTTTTGTAATTTATGATGACTGTCATCATGCCAATTGCGTCAAAAAATGCTTTAGTAAGTTTAAGTTAATATTATATTGGGAGACCCGATATCTAATACGGCTCGGATAATTTATAAGTTTGTTTCCTTAGTCTCGAAATGTGAGAATACAGTTTAATGATAGATGTATCTAACGGAGTTACCTTACGAGGCTGGCATAATCATCAAGGATGTACTGAAGCCTCGTTAAAATAAAAAGAAAAAAAATACAGTATATTTTTTTTAAAGCTTTTAAGGTTGTAAAAGAGAATTTCAAGCCTTGGGAGATTGCGAGAGTAAATTTAACATTTTTTAATGATTATAGATCGTGTATGATTTTTCTATTAAACTGTACATAATCAGGTTACATATAAATAAAAGAGGTAACAACATTCAATTTTTATCATTGTGAATTTTAATCACTTAAATGACTCCCATTTCTATGAATATCAAAGATTTATTAAGGAATTCTGTTCTGCATTATGTAACAATGACATTACTGTTCGTCTATATTTATAAATAGTAAATAAAAACAACTACGCTTTTAAACTTTTTTCAGTGAAAGTTGATATTGCTTCGTTTGTTACTACATGATTTAATTGTTAAAAAAGTTCTTTTGCGTAATTCGATTAATGTTATGTAACTTATTTGAGTAATTATAGAACTGGCTGTTCACAATTTACTTCCTATCTTACGAAAGTTCACATGATGATAACACTTCTGGCTAGGTACTCTCTCAATTCGAAAACCTGTCGATAGGCATCTACATGTGTGTTTCGGCAGCCGCACTTAAAAGCTGGTCTGTTTAGGCTTAGTCTGTTACCATCTTTGATCATCGTTATGTAAACAGCAAGTGACATTGTGGTGAAAGGCTAAACCTTTACGTACTCTTATACCTATAGACTATACCAAAATACACATAGACGTTTGAATCAGTGAGATACACATTTGGGTATACATGTTACACGCATTCTTATATATATTAATAGTTAGCTTACTTTAGCTTAGAAAGATTTGCGATGTTGCATCCAAGGCAACAGTACGAGCCGAGGTTCCGCCATTTTGGAACCCTTGAGATTGTTGCCAAGCGGCGAAGCGACTTAAGCGCTCGCTTTAGTAGCTAAGTAGTCCGGTGAAGCTATAGGGGCCTGTCAGGCCAATAACGTAGTAAATTCGAAAAAAATACTGATTATTATTTATGTTCACGAAAAAAAAACACGTCTGATCAAAAATTAAAACATGCCAAAATTATTATTGTATTTATATTTAATGATTAGCGTTTCCCGCGGCATCGCTCGCCTTCATGCAAATTTGACCTATTCCTCGGCAACAGTACTGTTTTCTAAGTACACGTACGTCCTATTCTGTACACCTGGGAAAATGTTTGCAAAATTTCATAATGATCGGTTTGAGTAGTCAAGGCGTGAAAGCGTAAAAAAACAAAATGACATTGACGTTTATAATATTAGTTAGGGTTACCAATATACATAAATATATTAATTTGTTTATAATTAAAGAGAGTATGAAATGCAGGTACAAACAATACGACGCGACGCAGCGCCGCGATGTGCCGGTAATTTCGAAATTTTCAAATGTTTAGAGAATACTTTTCGGTAACTATTTAACTGCTTGTAATGTAACATGCCTATATAGTAATAATACTTATACTGCATCCTTTTATACAATTAAAAATATAACTATCATTGTCTTTGTTCTTATTAACTTCATAAATATCGCTAGGTATTTATAAACGTCAAATTCTTCCAACACTTCGAAACTATTGTCATTATGATCTACTAGTAAGAATCTCATTGGACGTTTGATTTGATGCATAGTAATAATAAATAAATGATATAAGTATGATGCTGTTACTAGCGTCGGGTAATATTATATATAAAGCAATATGGCTATAGAAGACGTCACTGTCGCCTCGCAACTAAACATGGTAAGCCGGGTGGCAGCGCGCGCACGCCCGCCCCGGTCGATACTGCGCCAGACTCCATGTTTTTTTTTATATTCACTCCCGCCACCAATTGCTTAATAAAAATATATCCAATAATTATAAAACGTAATTTAGTATGTGTACAAAGTTTACAAACGAAAACATTGCTTATAAATGTTTAAAAGAACAATACAAAACATATATATGTTGATATTTACAAACAGCATGTAATACGAGAAGGCACATCGCGGCGCCTTAATCTTAGAACATTGCCGACGAGTATGCAATCTATATTATCATATATAATGAAACTATATTCCTTTCGAGGCTCAATAACGCCAAAATTGCTAAACATATCGGCATAGGACTATGACCTTTGCCTGCGGAATTTTTAGTAGATGATTCTACACCATTTATTTTTTGGATCCAACTAAATGCTTTGCAATTTTTTAATGCGCAACAAAGCACATGGAAATTTGCTAGTATTTATACAAAAAAGAAAAACGGATACAGAAAAACTTATGTTACCGTAAGTTATAATCAAATGATTTACGTAACAAGTTTTTGTAGCAAGTAAGACTACATTCGGAATTTAATGGCATAGTTGGGTAAGGCCGCTAAAATTATCATTTTTGCCTAGAGCAAATAACATTAAAAATGTCAACATCAATTTCAAAAGAAACTGAAACACGAGTGTACGTGATGGTTGGATTACCTACTAAGTGATTAATTCGCCAGTTTTTCCAAATCATAAATTGTGCTTAACAAGTTTATTTAATAAAAACAAACTAAAACGCCACTTAGGACCTTCGACTTTAAACAAAAATACAGTGTCGTTAATTGGCATAAAGTGTTATAATTAAGATTTATTTTTTATTTTTATAAGTGTGATGAATCTAACGTTAAAGCCACATTAAATATAAGATAATTAACTCCAATTATAAGTAATTATGTTGCAAAAATATTAAATATTACAGGTTTTATGTTCTTAGAATATACCATAATTTTTTTGCTTTCTGTGTTATTAATTTTTGTGTCACAAATTTCATACCCTTTTTATATGGAGAAGGCTTTACAAAAAAAATTGTGATACTTTTATACATATAAAGTTATTATGTAATCTTTGTACTAAAAGTGGGAATTTTGGCGGCCTTACCCCGTTACATGCATAAAAACAGGCCATGTAATAGTACGAAAAATAATGATTTAACTTCTCGATATGCCCAATTTTCACATCGCAAATGTGTTATTTGCAGTGGAAAAGGAATACACCAATGTTTATAACGCTACACACGTAAATGGTATGATCAAAGGAACAATGGACTTGTTTTTTGGTTTGGGCCTCATCAGTTTACCCATGAATTATGTAAATTCTCATATTTTTTGTTTCACTTATTTCAATTTAATTACTGACTATTACACTATCGGTATATATTTAACGAAAACATTGTGAATTCTGAATGCTCAAAATGTCTGGGTTTAAAAAAAAAAACCGGTTTATGAACTATCCAAAGACCTAAATCAAATGTCTACTAGTATTTGATTTGTATTATCATACGATACGACATGTATAAGCAATCGATATAACTAATCAAGTTTGAGATTAACGACGTACCTGTAGGTTGTGGTGTGGCTGTGTTAAGTGAAGCTGCTGCTGCTGCGTCATGTGCAAGTGCTCGATGGGAGGCGGCGCAGCTCGAGGTCTGTACCCGTACCCGCGGTATCGCGGCCAATCACCGCCCGCAGCCTGCTGATGTTGCTCCGCCATGTGTTTCAACGTCTGCGCAGCCGGTGACATTTCACTGCCTCCATACGATCTCGGAGCCGATTCACCCTCCGGTGATTCAAAACCGATTCCCACACCATTATACTTCCCACCATCCAAATCGAAATCCTTCATAAACTCAGGGTATTCCGATATCTCAGTGATTAGGTCTTCAAAAGTATCGTCACCGTCATCCTCTCCAATGAGATCAGCCAACCCTGGAAACGCCGAGGCGGCGTCACGTTCTAACGCCGCTGCACATTCGTCAAGACCTACAAATTCATCGTCTGCAATTTCGGACTTGCATTCGGCCTTGCACTCTCTTTCGCAGTCTAATGGGGTGGATACTCTCGGTGGTGGTTGCGGAGGTGGGGAACTAGACGTTTTCACAGCGTTAGCGAGTGCTTTCACGGTTACGTTGGTGGATATTTGCTGCGGTTGCGAATCAGCAGCGGAGGTGGTAAATTCCAGCTGCTGGACTATCTCGACGGAGAACTTAGTGAGCGCTTCGCCGGGGATACCTCCACCTCCAACGCACTGCAGTTTCGCTGGTGGTTCGTAATCACCGCAACCGAACTTTTGTTGCTAGAACAAAATAATATATATCATCATCACATCCTTGTAAATTTCTAAGTCTATTAGACATACTGGAGTAATCAGCAACAATGTATTTTTATAATGATTTGAAAGATATTTTATTTCTGACGACCTGCTTTACAATCACGAAGTGCTTTTAATTATAATATGTAACTATATACAACATCTAGTGGAGTATAACTAGACTAATCTAAAATTAATTACTTAATTTACCCCATATTATTTCGGCTTGTGTTCGAGCACACTCTCCTACTTCATTCTCTCCAGTATACTTTGTATTCAAAAGTCATTAGTTCTCGTATGGAGCTAAACGGGTTGTGCCAATTATGTCTAGATGTTTAAATGAAGACAGGATAGGTTAATAACATAAACATATGATCAAAAAACAACAAACTATCTTATATTTGTATTGTTCTTTTACCTCTTAGTATGTCGTTTTAAACTAAGAATTGTGTCATATTAGCGGTAAGATTTAATAATCATTCTAATATGTTAAAGAACTAAATCTATCTTTCTCAAATTCAGCGACAACGTCCTCTCGTGGAACGTGAAGATTTTTAGAGGAGTAACAACGGGCTCAAAAAAAATTTTGGAACTTTAAAATGGCTAACAGATTAAAAAGGTATAAAAATCTGCTCTTGTGATACGTATTTAAAAATTTTACGCACTTAGGACCTCCATGTTTCAAACTATAGATGCATAATTGTTATAATTTATCCATCAGGTACCTGTGTTCGTAATACCTACTTTGTTTTTAATTTTGTCCTCTTAGTTGTGCGCCAAATCAATGTCACGCCACGTACCTTCTTTGTAGTAATGAGAAGTTTTTTTTTTAATAAGCAACAGGACTTCTGGGAAGCGCTACAAAATGTTTTATTCTCAAATTGGGCGGTGAACTAAATAAATTTGAGAATTTTTAACTTAAACCTACGAACAAAGAGAGTGAGAGGCTAGCATAATATTTGTAAATACAACACAAGATAAACTGTACTTCGAACAAAAGCAAACGATGCCAGTCATACTATACGAGTAGATTCTACCTTCCTACATTGTACACCGTGTCACGGAAAGTACTCGAGTAAACAACGATATTATTAAGTACATACGTACGTAGCTAGTAAACTAAACAGTTTAATCACGTGTAGGCGTGTCACGTGATTATTAGCATTATACTATAAATTTAATATTATTTTATCGGTCAGCTGCTTTTATTAAAACGTATGTTACCTAGTTTATAAGCAAACATACAACATTCCCAGGTTATAGTACCTTAAACATCGATAAAATTCATCTCCTTGAATACACTCCACCTGAAGCCTATATTCAATGTAAGGTTACAACAATAAAGCACGATATTTCCGTTTATATTTTGCACTTTTAACAGTATTCTTCTTCTTTTGTTTATTAATTAAGGCGGGAGTACTGGTAAAATCGGAATTATATCTACTATAAGAAATCTATAGTTTTATTTGTGGTGTTGTTTTGTATGTAGTAGAAGATCACGAATATGAGATTAAAAAAAACTACCTATATGCCGTGTCTACCCGTTCATGTGTTTTAATTTAACAACAAACAGTTTGCTAACATTTATTATACATCGGAAGTATAATATGTCATTCCTAAGATTGTAAACTTATAGCAATTGTTCTAGAAATATAATAACACTCTGTTTAAACAACATGTACTGAGTGGTATTAAATTGAACGCAGGAGGGCGGAGTTTTTTAAACTAGCACAACACTGTTTAGGTGGAATAGAAGATATATTAGTTATTACCTTGGAATAAGAAAAACCTTTAAAAAATAACAGTCAGACACCAAGAGAACAAATCATTTTTTTTAATATGTAGGCATCATTTTTACACCTCAACACAGATCTCATTGTGATTCATATATATTGAAATTCACGTACATAATATTCATTTGATTTATAAATTATACTTTGTTGTCTTTGTATGATTTTACTTAAAAACTGAAGTAACATAATTGTACTTTGATTTTATGTTTTATAAATTTATATGCAAAACGGACACTCTCTCGTGCGTATTCCAATAATGAGGAAACATATAAAATGTCAGTAAATGACGCGCAGCAAGTCTCGATAAATAACGAGAAAATTTTTACAAAAAATAAAACCGACTTCAAGGAACATCTAATCACAACGTTTTTGACCATAGTTGGGTAGGTAACTAACTTGCCTGATCTTGGATTCTCATAAAGCTACCAATATATCAATTTCTATACATGTCATAATAATTGATTTTGAGAAGGTTCCATAGAGTATCTTCAAAATTCAAAGTCCAATGTTCATGAAATTAAAATGAGACCTATTTGAAAATATCCTATTCCCAGAAAAAACTTCATTATCACTGTTTATAAATGATGAAATTCTGAGGAAAAAACAACGTTAAAAAAATACAACCGAATTGTGAATATCCTACATTTGGAAGTCTTTTTAAAATATAACTATGGAGCTAACACTAAAAAAAAAAATTAAAGGACGGCAACATTCAAATAATGCTGTAATCTATCTGTTTTTTATTCTATGAAACGCAACTACTAAGAGCGCGGTACTATGCGTGCGTAAAGTTTTCGCCCATGTGCGGTGTACTTACTTATTTATCTATGGTGCCAGGTGTTTCATGTGTTGCCCTATTTTATAATAGGGTTACAATAAAGATATGACATAAATAAATAAAAAATATATTATAATACGAAAGTTTCGTACCTACTTTCCAACTACTTTTTGAAAATAAGTGTTATTTTCCACTCATTCAGATATATTTACTAAACAAAATTAGCAAATACATATATATATTATTGCTATCGTTTTATAGTGATTATCTACGATACATCAATTACCATTAGCACAATAATTCCATACACAAGTACTACACCGCACTGCCGCGCCGTCCAAAGAGTGGGTCCATCTATCTTCCTTTTTTTGGCAATATTAAATTTAATATAAGTATATTCGGAATCAGGAAAAACGGTGCATCTAACAGTATTTTTTCTATTCAACTATACGCTTCCGTTTTCAAATAACACTTCATCTAAATACCAGTTAGACGTACTTCACTAAAGGCGCAGGCTACGATTCTTCGAATTTTCTTCGATTTGTATTTTTCTTAGATACCGGTTTTCCTTTTGGCAGCAGTTTAGTATGTAGATATCATGGTTCACTACTGACGATTCTATCTTTTTCTATGTAGACGAATATTAATCATGTACTATTGTCCTTAGTATTACTTATAAGATCACAATATAAGACATTAATTAAAATTTAATTTACAGTGAATATATATAAAAGTTCAATAAGTAGTATAGATAATCGGAAAACTGTATCAAAGCGTACACAATTTTAACAAAAGAAAGCAACGAGCTTACCGTTGCGAATAATATGGATGTTCTAAATTCACTACACGACACTACCAACGGCTTACATATTGAAAATCGCACACATGACCATGGGTACAATAATTAGCCGGTGCAACAGAAATATAATCATACAACCTCGCGTTATAATGGCATGGCTGCGATAACGCGCCATAAAAACAATATGTGTAAATACTCTTCAGTGATTAATACAGATGTTGTAACGACTATGTACTTTACATGTGTTCCAGTTTATTATCATTTTGTATAAAGTAATTATAACGAGCTATAAAATCACAAGTTTCCCCAGGACGATGTATTAAGTAGGACAAGGATCTTCTGAGCGCTCGCATCATGACGTTATCACGCTGTATGATCAAATACATTATTCACCTACAAGGATTGCTACTCAACGATGTTAATTATTTATTTATTTCATTAAATTTATATGAACAAAGTTTAATCGTCAAATGTATGTTTTTTTTTTCTTTTTCAACTTTATAGGTTAGCGTTTGACCACAATGCCGTCTGATGTCAAATGGTGATGTGGTCTAAGATGGTAGTCACGCTAAACCTAGAGGGAGACTGGCTCTGAAGTGCAGCTGCCAGAACACACCAACAAGTGCTTGGTGACAAATTTTCAACTTGAGGGTGGTAGCTAGCCAGGGCAGACTTAAAAAAAGCCCTACCACCATACTATGATGTCATCACGATGTTTTCCTTCATCGAAAGCACCAACTCAGTTGCTAGGATTCGAGCTTACGTCTTTCTACGCTGTGTCCGGACATGTTATCAACTAAGTCATCATGCGAATCACTTGAGAGCGGCTGCACCCATTAAGACAATTTTTTTTTCTGTAATTGTCAGGAAAAGGTTTGTATTAAAGGAAATGTTTTAAAACTCGTATAGAAAAGTGAAAAATGTAATTTCAAAAATCTCCACTTAAGAAGTGTAAGTGTGGCAAAAAATTAGGGATCTTCAGAAATAATGACAGAATTGATTGGTTGCGGTTGAATTGCTAATTTATGTTCATGCATGGTCATATGTCCTAGTATACAAGCGGAGTTTTAGAACATTTATACCTAACTGGAACGCTAACCCCATACACATGTATAAAACCAGTAACACTAACTTTAAATCCGGCTGCCAAGAGTCTCACGTGATGATGTGACGGCGGTGACTGACGATGGGTGGTAGAGAACCCACGATGGGCGCCGGAGTATTCGACACACGCATATTTATACATCTTTTAAATCATTACATTGTATTTTATTTACTAAGTTCACCTAGTGTAGTAGGATTCAGTTATGCAGTGATTATATAATTACAAAGCGTTTGTATCATGTGAATAATAACATTATTTTTTGTTACGAAGTAAAATAGCAAAAAAGTTCACCTGGTTATCTTTTATTATTGAAGTTATACTTCTTTTGGCGCGTTAGGGAAAAATGATGAGAGTAAATTTTTACGATGCGCGCGCACACCGTCACGAAAAACCGACACCCTGAAGTTAGCTATAGTCAACATTTTATTCAAAAAAGTATGTATGTATTAAATACCTTTTTTGTCTATTGTTAGTGTCTTTTTTGTTCTACAAACGTAGAATAAGGCGAAAGATAAAAATTTTGAAAAGATTTTTATATTCTTACGCCAAAGAAGTATAACTTCTAACGCGTGTACATAAGTAAACACCCTTTTTTTTATAATTTTGTTACTAGTACGTAACTCCTACAACGCTTTCCCCGATTATTGTACATTTGTTAGATCTTATCCATTTCTGTTTAACTCCTATGGAAAAGTTTTAAAATATGTAGCCTAAACAAATAACAGACAGACATTTCTATTTTCTTAATATGTAAAGATTTTAGTTCATTATTATACATTTATAACATATAACAATGAATAATCAAGATATAAACTACAACAAAAATAAATCAAATTAGTGTTGCAGTGTGTTAGCGGAAATACTTCCTTAGCCTACGTAATGTATGTATACGAGCTGTGTCACTTCGTACAAATACTATTCATGCTAACTCGTCGTGTACTTAGGCAATAATAAGGTGGATTTTAATATAACTATGTGTATTGAAATGTTAAGTAATATATTAGAAACATGTAAACAAACAATATTACCATATATATAAATATAGTCATCAACATCGATTATCGTATCCACCAGTAGCTTAGTTGAGGGTGGAAGCCGTACAATCTGATGTGTTTTCTTTTATCTCGGGTTTATATTTATCATTCTTAACTATATTAGAACACCCATATTTCGCTATGAGGAATTATTTTAAGGTCAATCTTACAGAGCCTCTCAGAAATTATAACTTATAATATAATCGCAGGTGCAAATCATGACAAAAAAAAACAAGGAATAAATGAAGAAAAAACAATTATTTGCTCAGGTAATCAAGGAATATACAATTTAACACATTTTATATAATCTGGGCGTATTACTAATTTTTTTTAATCCTTTGTTAATAATCAAATAATATCTATATACCTACTAGTTGAAAAAG
This sequence comes from Antheraea assamensis, assembly GCA_035772565.1. Classification (NCBI taxonomy): domain Eukaryota; kingdom Metazoa; phylum Arthropoda; class Insecta; order Lepidoptera; family Saturniidae; genus Antheraea; species Antheraea assamensis. The sequence continues at coordinate 6,805,455 of JAQQSE010000031.1, read as the reverse complement.
TCGTATTCTGCTTCTAAACAGAAAAAAACGCAAACGACAAGTCTGAATTAACTATAATGAATTAACATTTTGCACATCCCCTGTATAATCCCCTAACGTGAAAAAGTACTGCATAGTTAATAAAAAAAAAACAAAACTTACATTAATGTCAATAAGAAATTATGATGTGTGCAAACAAACAAAAAACAGGTATGTTTTATATCGAAGCTTGTAAAAAAATTACTCCATAACATACTTGAAAATGCAAGTACAAATGATGTCAGAAAACAGCACAAGTGTGGCGCGACGCGGCGCGACGGCGCTCGGAGGTCGTCGCGCCGCGCGCGGTGAGCGGCGCGAGACAATGCGAGGCGTTTGTTGTGAAACTCTCGTAGTTTGCACAACCACAGAACGCCCTATCCTATTTTACCTACCTACATACCTACGTGACTACATCTAAACCGCCTAATGTTACTAAAATAAAAAAAATAAAATTAGAAAGCTGTAACTACTTGATGTATTTACAAATGATTTTCAATATTTGTTAAGATTCGCAATTTACCGTAATATACCTTCACAGGGAGCGGTGAAGGTCATCCAACGGTGTGAAACAATAAACACTATTTCAGATAAATCAGATTAAGCTGATTGTGTTAAATTATTTATTGATAAATAGAGCATGTTAGTCGAGACATGTCGCGTGTTGAGCAAGCGTACAATGAGGCACGGGATGTGGTGGCAGAGGGTCAAGTCAATAGACGTCGAGCAACATCCGGCGAGTCGGCGCTACAGCAGCACGTGCCACTCTAGTAATTAGGTATCTCTAACATCTTTGACATGTTTTTAATTTACATTCACAATACCTAATAGATTGATTAGATTAAATAGTGTTTAAGAAAGAAATATTTTACACTATCAATAATTATGTTAATAATTAAGATAACCCAGTATTTATCATCTTGAAATCATTGCAGACACGTGCAGGAATTGTAGCCGTAAACCAAACAAGGAAATTATCTTACTACTTTCAAGGCTAATATTATAATAGGTGAGATAGCTTACAATGTCTATGATCCATGACGACAGTCACAATCCAATACTATTAACTTTAGTTTACAAATGAAGATAGAAGGAAAAATTGTTTTAATCACAACATATTATATCCTATATAAATTGTTGCATATATTTAATCAAAGCAATCCCTAGGCTACCTATAATGATGCAAATATTGGTTTTAATTAAATTGAAAAAGTACGATCAGCAGTCTATCAGCTAACGAGTCTAACAGGGAAACTTTTAAAATTTAAAAACATTGTAAAGATACTTTATATTCTTACATTCGTGTTATACGTTTAATAAAAGCACATAACAACTTTTGGCACTTTCATAAAAAACGTCCTTGACCTCGACGTTAGGTATCTACCTAACCTTGGATTATCATAAAGCTACCAATACCTCAATAACTATTTTGAGGAGTTCCCTGGTGTATCTTCAAAATCCAAGCTCCAATACTAATGAAATTAAATGAAACTCCTCTTTGAAATCGGTTAGTAAAATTCACTTACCACATGCACAACGCTGCTGTGCAAATTACTAGAGATAGCCGGTAGGTCTGGCTTGCGGTCACTCTTTTTCGCTTGCCGTTTGGCCTTGCCTTCCATAAATCGTTTCTGCAATGCGCTCGTCTCCAAGTTTTGCTGTTCGCAAACACCGCTGAATGACTGGTCGAATCTTGGGACACACTCCGATTGCCGACGCCGATATGTCTCTATCCTCCGCCTAAAATAAATCGATAACTTTAATTTCCCAATATCTTACATGCTTTTTACACAAACAAATTTATTAATTATTTATTAATAATTACTTTCATAACTAGATTATAGTAAGCGTAAATAAAACACAACATAATTTTTGATATAAGTTAACTACAAGTTCATAAGTAATTTAACTGTCACCATCTTTATTGCTTAATTATACAATTATTCATTTCTTTATTACTTCAGTCAAATCATTATCGGTTACAGTTGTAAATATCAATGCATAATACAATTTCAGGTAGCTACATAGAAGAAACGATAATTCAACCGATGCTCAGTCAGCCGCACCTCCGAGCAGCGGTCACCTTGAGCAAATGTTAATGCGGACAGACTGACGGTTTTATAAAAAAAATCATTACAAGCTTTTCATTTATTCATCAGTATCATTCGCTTACGATGAAATGCTCAAGGTTAGTATCAGTCGCGTTCACACGTAATCCATACTTCGATATTGAATTCTATTTATTGGATATGCGATTTGCCGCGCCGTCCAATATATATTAGAATATTATTTAAATATGCAGATAATAAAATGTCGGATAATAAATAAATAAAACATCCAAAACTATTACATGCTCTAATTGGAGACTACACCTTCGTGTCACGTGACAAAGTTATCGTTATTTCTCGGGAACTTTATGTTCAAATGTAAAAGTAGGCTCGATTCTATTGTAGTGACTTCTAAGTTACCTTACTAAATTTCATGAAATAAATCATGGCAGTTTCATCATTTAATCTAGTTTATTTATCTACGCAAAATTACACTGGTGAATTTAAAATGATGAAGTTGAAGATTTGGGGCCATCATTGTACATCACCGGTAACAACATGTTCGAATATATCTACGATCTACGTAAGTTTGAAAACTACCAAGATCTTGACTTTTCAATAAAGGAACTGGAACTCGTGACTGGAATCATAGTATAGGGATAAAATATTTTCTAATGCTACCCTCAAGTTGAAATTCCGTCGCCAAGCGGCTATAGATGCGTTGTAACAGTCACCCCTGAAAGCCGTAACAACAAACTCATAATCGGAGGCGACGCATACGCATACACTAAGAATGTATGTAAACATAAATGATTTAATAAACAAATAATTGATAACATTTCTTATTTTTATAATTCTGACAAGAAATTCGTGTCCGAAAACCACTGGCGAACAATAAGATGTAAACTGAAACAGTTGGTTTGGTAATTACAAGATTTAGAATAGTAGTAATTTTTAATTAGGTATAAATGTATTGTACATTTAAAAAATACCAAAAATATATTTAACAAAAACCGGTATCAAGATTGCCGAAATCGGAATAGCACATCTTAAACCTGAATACGCAGTTTTAGGAACATACTCTTTGTCCTTCGTAGCTATAAATGAGTTCATTTGCACTCTTTTATTGACAACGCTGAATATATTACAAATGCTTTTAATTTTTAATTAATTTTACAATTATTTACACAGATAATAATATATGTGGAAGGTAATTCCGCCTGCTCAGATAAGTTTTAGTTAATGGATGCACTTTTTTATGATATAATTACCCGCTTTGCTCGTACATATTTTTAAATGTATTATAACATAGCCATAGATCATCTAGGAGCTTGAATAACGCCACATGGCTAGGATTACCATATTTTGCCATACATTTGTCAGGACGCATAGAGAAAAACACGAAAATTTATTTAATGACAAATTTTAAGTCTGGAGTTAGCATTAGTTCATTTAAATTCCGTGCAAGTGACATTGAAGTTAATCTAGCACTGTAATATCAACTCCTCTGTTGGCAGCAGTAGGCGATTTCATTCATAGGTCGGTATGATATTATGAAAATTGACAATAATGAAAACAGTAGCGCTGTGACCGAATAGTGCAAACAAATTTCAGCATTATTGGAGCATTTCACGTCAACTTTTAATATTTTCAGTTTCACTTGGAAAGTTAATTCATTTATTTTTCACATAATTTTAGGCTATTCAGCCTTACGAGTCAACGTTAATCTTCTGAGATTTCTTTTCACATTAATAATATATTGTTAACAGTAGAGATATGTACCCACTCGGGTTTAAACCTTTAGCAGAGTGAAATATAATTATTTTACCTGTTTAAATTTAAAAGGATGGAAAAGGAGAAGAAAAGACGGTGTACCATCTTTGAAAAATTTGTGATCGGCGTGAAAAACGGAACCAACAGTCGTTGCCAAACTTTTGAATATAGTTGCGGATAACAAAAATTTTGGTAAAAATACATATTATATTATATGTATAACATCGAGACAACTTAAAGATAAATAAATGACAATTTTAGTTTAGTGTAATTATATATTAACTTTGTTTTGTATTACACTTTTGGATATTATATATTACGCGTAAGCCCGAACTTATGGCTGTATTCAGAGCAGACAAAAATACTAAAGAAGTATGAAATAGTACTTCGTCGGGACAGAGGTCCTAATTATGCCGCGTCAGTGTCAATCGATGTATCGAGACGAATGGCAACACTATACAAGATTTACTTAATAATGGCCACCTTTGGCGCGACAATGACTAATTTAGATACATATAAAATACAATGATAGAATACAAAAGATCATGTTTGACATATTGTTTTTTTTTCGATACAAAAGCAATTACAATAATGGTGCTCTATATTACGTGAACTTAAAAAGTCCAATGAAACCTACTATCACGTGAGACGTTAACCTTCAAGAAATTAATATTCTTAGGAAATCACATGAAAACGAGTCCATTGAGGTCAACATTAGATTTTACCGTTATTGAAACTTAAACAACAATAGTTGAAAAAACGGATTGAAACCACTGGGTAATATTAGGTGAATATTTCAATCATAGATAGTAAAGTCTATGGTTCATTCAAAATAAAGATTTCGTTTAAATTTCACGCGAGCCAACCAAGACGCGTCTTTAATTCCAGCGCATCGGGAAAATGTTTCACAAAAGTCAATTACGAGTATGTATGTGTTTGTAGGTGGTAGAGCTACGCTGAAGATATTGCTGGTTTCAGCATGAATAGGTCGGCTCGCCCGGGGTAGTACCACCCTCTCACAGAAAACCGACGTGAAGTAACAGTGCTTGCACTTTTGCGTTTCGTTCGGCCAGTGAGAGCGCCGGAGGTCCACATATTTAAAAGGCCGGCAACGCACTTGCGACTCCCCTGGTGTTGCTAGTGTCTATGGACGGCGGTGATCACTTAACATCAGGTGACCCACCTGTTCGATTGCCCCCTACAATATAAAAAAAAAACTCCATTGGTTTGGTCAACTTTCCTACTTAGTAAAGATGAAAAAAAAGAAACAATTAGATGTACATAATAAGTCAACGTAACGAATACCCAAAAGTTCCATACATAAGCTAACGAATACTTCGTGAAAGCATATAACCTATACAAAGATGTCGTTACGATCGCAATGTGATTACGTAATCCTTTTATGTATACAATACGCCAGCTCGAGCGTAACAATATTTATTTATTTAGTAAATTTACAAGCCAATCAGCATGTTGCTGTAAATATACGTCACAGATAAAGCAGAGTAGGTAGGCGATTTATATCTTATCATTGTGTAAATTCCGTTCATGAGCGTGATGTGTATGTGATGTTTTAGAATGATCATAGAATATGCGGACACGTCATTGATACTGAATTTTTACACGTTAGAATAATTTCTACATATATGAGCGTATACTTAAAAAAAAAATGAACCGTGACTGCTATAAGATATTAAACTATCTACCCAAAAATTTGGCTTTAGTTCCATTGTGAAAAAAGTAACACCAAAAAAATTGTGATCCCATTCCAACAGTCCACACTCTTTTAATTTAATGTGTTGAAATTTACAAATCTATAATTTAAAAATGAATCTCTGAATGTGTTGCTAAACGCAAATCTCGAGAGCAGCTGAACCGATTTCGCCAATTCTTTTTTTTAGAAAATATTCCTTGTAATATGAGAATGGTTCTTGCAGAGAGGAAAAATTTAAAAATTGCCTGCAAAAGTCTAAAAACAACACTTTTCTATACTCCCACACAAGCAATTTGTAATAATACTTAAAAGCCAATTTGTACTTTAATACCATACCATAAAGTTTAAGTGTTAGTGGAGAGGTTCCGGGAAGGCAAAACAATTGAGTGACGTTAGTATCGTACAAATATTAATGTAAATATTTGTCAATATTTACACAATGGTAACATTTAACATTATATAGCGTCCCGTATAGCAGAATATGTATTAAAAAAAATGAAAGAATCGACTATTAGGCGGTACGAAGTACGCTGGGTCAGTTAGTTATCTAAAAAGAAAATATCGCTGAACTGGGAATTCCACACATATTTTATTTAGTAGGTGCGAAGAACGAAACCTTTGCTCTCCCTCTTTATCCAGATTATTATTGTTTAATTAATTAGATAAGGATCATTCTCAAAACATGACAAAATAATGCTATATAGCTCATGAACTAAATTAAAATGTACCCAGAAACATAGATGGATATAAATCTATACCCAGAAATATATCACATTATTTATGGATTCATACGAAACTAAATAAACTTATATAGACGCATTATCTTACACGGATAAACAGTGATGTAATATCTCGTTTATTTATTCCAAGTTCTGTTTCGAAGCGGAAAAGCAATACGGCTTTAATTTTAAATGGAAATTTATAACAGGATAACGCATGACGAACTGTTTTTGAATACGACATTTAGTCCAAAAATGAGTACTACGTTTTTCTACTATGGATAGTCTGTATGAAGTTAAAACTAACAGAAATACTTTAGTCCCTTTAGCCACAAATCTAGTCGCTGAGACGTTGTCGTACCTACCACGAAGCGTGCCGCAACATTGTATACTCTCTCATCTACACTCGTAGGTGTTTTTGTTTAGTTCGTTGACCAGCCTAGCCGCCACGGTTGTCGCGCTATACAAACAACGACTTTGATAAGTCCTGATTGTATGTCACGGTATGTCACCGACATCGTATTACACCGAGACCCTGTACTCAGTTTTTGAACCGCAAAGTTATTTAAAATCCATACATATAAACAAATTTCAATTGTCTGTTTGTCCTAGGAAATATTTTAGGAACCGTTTTTTTTTTAATATTATCTAGGCGACATATTATCACAATTCTCCATAGGGGCTCGCTTGGGACATTGGTCAGAAGTAATGATAAAATAGAAAAGGGTTAATTTAAAATAAGTTACAGAGTTGTAGAGGATATATAATGAGATAATTACATTAAAAAATATATAAGTCAGATTACAGATAATTGAGACACATATACAAATAATATGTAGTTCCCATGAAACAACTAAACTATTCTCATGAGAACGAATTCACGAGCACCAGCGAGTTTTAAATAATATATAATGCTAGCGTTTTAGACAATTTTGTAAAGTTACGCTATTTCTATTATTTCCCAACCTCTAAAACCAGTTTATTATAATTTTCAAATTAAATAAATATAATAAATATCATTATAACAGAGGTTATAAAAAAATACAGATATAAACAAAGGATAAGTACTGAATATAAATTAGGAAGTTATCATATATTTATATATATAACATACTGACTGGACACATCAACGCGGCGCACAACTCAAACTACTGGGGTTAAGGGCGTGAAAACTTGCATGCGGGGGTGGGTTCCTTTTACACTGTTAAGTGGCACTAAGGAAAAATAGTTTTGAAATTCAACCTCTAATGTCATGAAAAAGAGAATGAAAATTTGTATGAAAATATGTCTTTTTTTATCATTTAGCCAATCGTTTATTCTTTTATATATACAGACATAGAATAAAGAGTCGAAAATAATTATAAAAGAAAACGCGTCTAATAATACATGAAATTGCAAGTTTCAAAGTATTTCGGTTATAGCATTTATTAATAATTATAAACAATAAGAATGCAAAATAGTAATATGTGTTATATTATGCATGACCAGATAACCAGATAGTTTCCTGCCGGTTCTTCTCTATGACTGGGTTGTTTTCAAAATCGCTGGTAGCTTTCACGTTCATAAGCGCCTTCTCAGCGCCTAAACTGATTAAGTAGTTTTGTTTTTTTTTTAATACTATTTATAGCCGTGCATTATTTTTTTTATAAGGTTACGATTTATTTTTCCAATTTCGTAAACTAATGTGTTCAAATGGGCTATAGCCTACCCACCGATTTGTAGTGGACAGGCATCGAATTTGCTCTGTGAAGCCTTATCATACATATAAACTATTAACAGGTTTTACGCATACAAAGCCCTAAAGGAATAAATTCATAAGAGATAAGTAACAATTCTTTATACATATAACTATTCAGTGATGCCAATAATATGTTGTTCATGAAGGGTTTAGAAGGCCGACTCGATACAGGGTGTACCCTATAAATGAACCCATTAACACGAGGGATCGTCCCTCGCTCGGCGCGACTCCGCCAATATTGATCGCTAAAACCTAGTACATACCCACCAATGCGTATTGCATGAATATTTTCTTAGTGAAAAGAAGTAATCATCGTAAGATAAATAAGGAACATAGTAACTCTAGTCGTAAAGTAAATATGACATCTATTAGATATTAATACTTCTTTCTATGACAATTAACAATAAATTACCTTCATTTAAGAGAGTTATTAATTTTTTTGATACACGGCCAATAATTTTATTTTATGCCAACTGGTTCCCGCGTCTTTTTTTGCGATAACTAAACTAGTTTTCTTGCTTCATGGAAACTACATGTTTTATCTGGAGTAATAGTGGGTTCTATGGGGGGCGTCCATTAATTACGTGAGAGGATCAGGGGAGGGAGGGGTCAATCTGAATCTCACTCAATCTCACGTGGGGAAGCGGAGTCTTCGGCAAATATCATGTAATATTTTTTTATCGAGGAAAAATAGTGTAAAAATCTGAAAAAATTATATTAAAGTAAAACGTGTTTCTAGACAAATATACGCCGAAATCTAACATAATTTTGGAAAAAATTCAGTAGTTACCATTTAAATATTATTTAATGTTATATCACTGTAATTTTAGATTACGATCGAAACAATCTCAAATACTAGTCTCAAGAAAAATAATAAAGCAAATTGTGTTTTTTATTTTTAATTAAATCCAACGCATTTATACTCAATATAGAAATTTTAAAGAGATTAGGGGAGTGGTTCGAGACAAAACAAGTGACATCTCACCAGTGTGGAGGAGGGGGGAGGGGGCAAAGAATCCTTTTTTTTTTTTTTTTTTTTTCGAACTGACTACACTGTCAACCCGGCAAGGCATCCACAGTTTCACCGGACCACCAAGGGGAGCGCTTAAGGCACTCACCCGATTTTATGTAGGCAACCAGCACAAGGGCGCACGGCGCGCCTCGGCTTGGACTGTTACCGAATATCCCGAGTCTAACTAAGCTTAGGCTAACTATTATTTCATACATATATAAATTCGTGAAACATACACGTGTACCAAGCATGTATGTTTCAGGAACTCATACATGTATCTTGAATCTGACTACTAAGTTAGTATAAGCTAACTCTGTTCGAGAAAAGGGTTCAAAATAAAAATAAAAAAAAAAAAACAACCCAACCACTATGTGTACCTACATGTGTGTATGTGCACGTGTGTGGGGTGATCGGTGTTGTGTGTCAAAAACTAGTGTTTGAAAATTAATTCAGTGTCACTATTGTCGCGCAAGCAACGTGCTCGAGGGCTCCATTCCGGAGGATCGGACCTCGGCTTGAGCCGCTGCCGAGGGGGGCCTAGATGAGTGTACTGGAGCAAAATTCACAGTCAAGCCACGGCGGCGTGATCTGTGATTACGCGGACGTGGGCGCGCACACGCTCTGTTTCGAGGGACGGAAGGGTACTGGAAGTTAGCTGCCGTTATTTTGTCGGGAGGATCTGTAAAAATATATCGCGGACGTCTTTTGTAACGCGGCGCATCGGGTACGGTGTTGTAAGTCGCGGCGGATACCACTAACGGACTGGGATGATTCGCGGCTTTCTCAAAATAGCTACTAGTGAGTGTCCTAACGTACTCCCAGATAGACGGCATCTCCAGGTCCCTGTGGAGGTCGACTCTCCGGATATACCAAGGGGCACCTACTGCCCTACGAAGAAAACGATTCTGTAGTTTTTGCAACTTTTCGAAGTTATAACTTGACATATGCGCGAAAACGGGACAACTATATGTCAGAATAGGACGGATACACGTCTTATACAAAGTAAGCTTATGTCTGAAGGACATTTTACTTTTAGGACAAACTAATGGGTGCAAGCGACCCAAGACCATAGCGGCCTTGTTTCGAACTCTATCAGTATGCGCTTTAAAAGTGAGGCGCCTATCTAATGTAACTCCTAGGTATTTGACCTCACGTACCCAAGGAATCTCGGTTTCGTACAGCCTGAGGGGCTTTAGATACTTGGGTTGCGGACGATTTACGGGGTCGAAAAATATCGCGGCGCTTTTTTCGGGATTAACCTCTATTCGCCATTGACGATACCATTCACCGAGTGTGACGATGGCTCGATTGATGCGATTTCTAAGAAAGTCCGGCCGCCAACCGGAAGCGTAGATAACTGTATCGTCAGCATAGCAACCTACCTCGATCCCCGGGGACCGAGGTAGGTCACTGATGAACAGGTTGAAGAGAGAGGGCGCAAGAATAGACCCTTGGGGCACACCTGAGCGTATCGGGTGGGGCGGGGATAGCTCACCTTCCACTCTATAGCGGAAAGTCCTATCAGTGAGATAATCGCGGATTATATGTACTAAGCTATCGGGTATACGAGACTGAAAAAGTTTATAAACGAGCCCAGCATGCCAGACCTTATCGAAGGCCTTGGCAACATCGAAAAAGACTGCTATCGTGCGTTTCGGTTTAGGTTTATCCGGGTTGACCTTCTTTTGGGGGTCTTCGTTAAATTTAGAAAAAATGTACTCCGTGAGGCGGTGTACTTGATTCGTACATGAGTGTTTACCTCGAAATCCAAACTGCTCAGGTGGTAACAAATCTAACTCTGAAATAGAGGTCTGGAGACGGTTCAGAAGGAGCCGCTCGTATAGTTTGCCTAATGTATCGAGGAGACTGATAGGGCGATAACTTGTGGGAAGCGTAGCTTTTTTGCCCGGTTTGTGAATTCCTATCACTACGGCCTTTTTCCAGACGGCTGGAAAGTGACCCTGGGACATGGCCGCATTGAAGATGCAGACCAGGAGAGCTATAATGTGGTCAGGAAGGAGCTTCAGTACCTCGTTCCTGATCCCATCGGGACCTGGAGACTTTCTAAGCTTGAGACGCTTGATGGCGGCCGATACTTCATCGAAACTAACCGGGGTTAGGGTATCCGCGCGAGGAGATGCGAGAGAACGCTCTACCGAGGATTCGATCGATCCAATATGGATAGGGTCAGTGTCAGCAGTGTTCGGAGAGCATTGCTCCTCTAAATTCGCGGCGAGACATTCCGCTTTGTCTATACTATCGAACGCGGGAGGCAACCCAGGACCTCTGTCTAATGGGGGCATCGGTGTACTGAGATCTGATTTGAACTTTCGTGCGAGTGTCCAATACGCCACGTGGGATGGGTGGATCTCCTCCAAAAGTTTGTCCCACCTGGCGTCTCGGATTTCCGAAATACGTTTTTTAACTAATTTACGTAACAAACGTAACCGATTGCGATTATCTACGGACGGGTAAGTGTCGTAGGCTCGAGTCGCGGCGTTCTTTTCCGTGATCAACGCTCTCACGTCGTTGGGGAGTATAAAGCGGCGATCATTCACCGCTTGTACTTCTTTCGAGGTCTCCCTAACGGCGGTCTGAAGAAAGTCGACCAGGGAATCGATAGCCTGATCCGCGTCGGTTTTAGACACCAACACGTCCGGGATTCTATTTAAACTTACCGAGGAAGGATTATCTTTAAAATATTTACTAAGCTTCATGTAGTCAGCTACGCGCGCGGGCTGAAAATCGATGTCGGAACTAGAACCTAACTGTAATACCACAGGACGGTGATCAGAGTCGAGTTCGTGTACGACTTGTATGAGTCGTACCTCAAGCGCGACGTTCTTTAACAGAGCTACATCTAACACTGTCGGCCGACAGCGATCCTGATAGTGAGTGGGTTCCGGCGGGGCTATGACATCAAAAGCGAGATCATTACCTAGCTTGTCGAGAATCACCCCGTTACGAGAAGTACTCGAACTATTCCATATAACGTTCCCGCTGTTGAGGTCCCCGGCTATAATGACCGAATTCCCTAAAGCGAACAACGCCTCTAAGTCGGACTTGAGAAGCTTTTTATTCGGTGAAAGGTACGCGGATACTATTGTAATCGTCTGATGACCGGTCATGCCTAACCTGCACACTGACACTTCCATATTGGAAAGAACGGGCGGCTCTACCGGCATGCAATACAACGAACGTTTATAATAAATCAAAGTGCCGCCCCCGCGAGTGACACGGTCGTTTCTAATTATACTATAATTCGCGATCGCGGGATTGCTCATCTTCGGTTTTAAAAGCGTTTCTTGAACTAAAAATATGTCTATCTGTCTATCACGTAGGAAGGCGGCTACTAACTCTCGTTGTGTTCGAAGATTTCTCGCGTTAAAGAACGAAAGACAAAGACCACGCGGTTTAATTCTATTTAACGACGCGAAATCTATTTATTACTATTTACTGAGGCGCGGGCAAGGCGTTGTATCGTCGCAGCAACGCCTGGGAATGAAGAGACCGCATTAAGGAGGCCGATGTCCCTATTGCTGTTAACTATTTTATTGAACGCGACGATCTCCTGAATATCGTGTTCGAGCAGTACCTGTGTCAGCCAATCAATACCAGACTGGGAGAACGAGAAAGCGTGGGTAGCCTGGACAGGCATCGCTCCTTGTGGCTGGGGCTGGGCCTGAGGCTTGAGAGCCTGAGGCTGTGGTTTAGGAGCCCAGGGCGCTACGGGTGCACGCCAGGACTGGGGCACGCGCGGCACAGAGGGTGCCTCACGTGGTGTGGGAACCGGCGCTACCGGGACACGGGAGGTACCCGGCAGGTCAGGGAAGACCTCCACGGACATGAGAGGTGGAGGCGGGGGACGTGCGGAGACAACAGGTGCCCTACGGGCTTGTCTCGCTTGGCGGGGACGTTGTGTGCGTGGCGCGCGAGGACACCCGCGATAGTTCGCGGGGTGACCTGCGTTACCGCAGAGAACGCAGCTCGGGGGCTCGGGAGTGTCGGGAGTGCGTGCGCACTCCTTCGTAGGGTGGTCCCCTAGGCACTTAACGCACCTGGGACGAAGATGGCAATTGCGGGCTGAATGACCATAACTCTGGCAGTTATGGCACTGCGAAGGAGTATGGGACTTGCGAGGGGCCTCAACAGTGATGCCGGTGAGGCCACAGACAGAGGTGAGGCCGAAAATAGCCTTACCCTCTTGTGATCGGTCGAGGACGACCAGGACCATCGGGTAGGGGGCTTTGGTACGGGGGTGGTACATCCTATGTACCTCTCGGACAGGGAAGTCTTGCTCCTTAAGGGAGCCTGAGACGTCATCGGTCGATAACTCGACCGGGACACGCCTAACTACAGCGCGAAGGAGGCGCTCTTCTTGGAGTGCGTAAGTAAAATAAGCGAGCTTCCTCTCTCGGAGAAGAGAGGTAAGCTTGCGGTGATCGGTGGTGGATGAAACTTTTACTTGAATACCTGCAGGCGTATTCAAGGCTGACGTGTAACGGATGTTCTTCTCGTTTAACCGAGTGGATATCATCATCCAGGATGCCTTGTCTTGTATAGTAACTGGGGGCGGAGTGCGGGGCTTCTTAGCCTCGGCTACAGAACCCGTAGCTCGGGCTTGAGATGAAAGAGCGGGACTGGACCTACCTGAGCTAGTCGGCTTGTGATTGGCTGAGACGGATGCACCCTCTACTTGCGGCTTCTTATTTACCGGGTATTCCGTACCTGATTCGGAATCTGAGGCATGCGAGATGACGGGAACGGGCCGTTGCCGCTTTCGGTTTACGGTTGTGAAACCGTCGTTCGTGATTACGGGAGTTGCGCCGGTATCGAGCTCCATGTCGGAATCAGAGCTAGAGCTTAGGATGGGTGCTTTAAGTACTCCACATTCTTCCGGGATTTCCTGAGGCAGAGATGACGCCAATGACGCGAAAGAATTCGCGGTTGCCACACGGGACACTAATACAACATTCTCGGAGGACGCGGTAGGGGCATCGTTGACGAATTCCGTGAATAACGATGGGGCACGAGTAGCGACAAGATGTCGCAGCCTATCGAACTGTTCCTGTATTGATGCCATTCCGTAGCTTGATGGACAAGGTGCGATACAAAATAGCCTCCCTGCCTGAGGGGCAGGGGGGTCCGCGTAAACAAATTATCGGAACACTCCACTCGCTTGTTGTCACTATTAACTTTAACACGTGTGCCGCACTAAAAAGTGCGGATTACGATCACAATAACAATCGCACAAAACAAAAACAAAACACTTCACACAGGTGCGTTTCTCGGAAGTAATCGAAGCTCAAAAACACAATAGTATCGAGCGATGAATCACTCGACCGTACTGCGCACCTGAACAACAATTAATTAGTTCGCGGAACAACATCTGGCGCGCAACGAACACGTCCGTACACGACGGCTGCTGGGTCGGAACTCTCGCAAAGAATCCATAAAAACGCCTCACGTAATTAATGGACGCCTCCTTAATAGTTATCGTTTTTTTTTAATGTTCCAGCTTAGTCCCTAGAAAAAGCGTAATAATATATGGTCTTGATAATAATACTTTGAAAAGTCTTCTGTCAATCAGAAAAAAAATCCTCAAAATTAGTACAACCGTTTCAAAAATTAGCCCAAACGAATAACAGACCCGTCAATCTTATTTCTATGTATAATATATAACTTTGTTACACGAAATATTTAGTCATAAAATTTATTCTATTCTAATTTTCGAATAGATCGAATTTAGATTAACACAAGTGAAACCGTGCGTAAAAGCTAATACAATAATAAATATGATATTAGCTCTGAACAAGATTAAATGTAAAATGGCTTTTTATTATTTCAAAATTAAATTACCACTTAAAATCATGTGTTCAATATTATTTCTAACTTAAATATACATTTATATGCACACAATAAAAGTAAATTGTAAAAGCGAGTTATAAACGTGTATATGAACGTTTATCGCAATATACGGAGTTACTTTAAAAAAAAACACTGGTTAGATTTGTAAATAACACGTAGGTCATCGTTTATGCAGCAGCAACTGGCTATACAGTACCGTTAGCCATACATCGCGACTCCGACATAATTTCACTCAGCTTGCAACCGGGACGATGCACTAAGTTACTCACGCATGCATACATACAATACCTACAATATTCTACATTATATTAAAATAGATACTTTCAAGCGTCAATCGTACGTATGATAATATAATTCTTGAATTGTACGATATCTATTTTTCATTAAATATGGAATAGCGCATGATTTTAATACATATTTGATGTTGGCATCGAAGCTGGCAACCGTTTGCGTTCGATAGAAAAAGAAAACATTATTCGAGCTAGAATGCAATAGAGACAAATTACGCAAAATAAAATAGATTGGAAGTATTTAGCGACGATGGTTCATGGCTATCGGTGAAGGAAAACTATTATGACGAAACTATAACAGTACTTAGTTCTTATGAGTGCACTACGCACAGGAAATAAACTATCAGTTCCTTCGTTAAAAGTTAGTAAAAGAAATTGTTAGTTAATAAATGTAGCGGTTATTTATTATCGATTCTAAACCGAATTAAAAAATTTAATTTTATAACCACTACCAAAAAACATTACGCTTCTATGGTAACTGTGAAATATACAGAATACTAACTTATTGTCAATTGTCAACTTTTTACACAGAATTATTACTTTATTTAATAAGCTATTAAGAAGATCATAAAAAATGCCAAGTTATACATTATGTCGTCATAAACCTTGGTCCATTAGAGGATTAGAATAGTAGTAAACAATGCAAAAGTTGTAATATGTATAGTCTTTAATCTATTTGACTACAGCATATAAAAATTATGGATGTATTTTTATGATGTTAATAGAAATTTAAGACTAGGATCAAACAACTATCTCAAGGATCAATAATATAATATAACTACAATTTGGTTACTTATAAATAATTATGCCATTTAAATTCACTTTTTGTACATATATGGTTCTGAAGTCAGTAAAAATTACTTAGATTATAATAGTACATTTAGGGATTATGCTTTTTGGGTAATTTATTGTTTAAAAAACTAATTTTTTTTTAATTTGGTTATTTTCATATTTATTATAATACTTTAATTTGTGTTAAAAAATGATGCCATCTTTCTTATTGATTTTTTTTTAAACAATCTATGTATGTCTGCATCCGGAAGGGGTTAATTCAAATTACGTTTATCAATACATGTCATTTATATTGGTAATGAATTTCTTACATTGAATTCAATTTCACAAACCTATTTAAAAATCGCATACATTAAAGTGTATTATAGGTAATATCATTAGTGCGAACCGAAATGCATTCATATTTTTAATGTTGCTTACTCGTTATTTCTTTTTTACTTTTTATAGCACAGTTTCTATTATCAATCTAACTTGAGGTAATGGGACAAAGTTAAAGCCTAAATTTTTTTCTCAATCTCACTACACTGTTGGTTTGTTAAGGCCGCTGCAGTTTCACCGGACTACTAAAGCCTAAAACAAGACTGACTCTCAAGTACTTTTATATATGTATGGATATGCTAATATACTGCTGCTTAACATAGAATCTAATCAAGTACATCAGAAATACAGATTTTTATGTTTTGGATTAGACTTTCAGGTGTTCAAAGTTCTGATTTCTGCAATTCTAAGGACACTTATTCTGTGTAACATACTGCTCTTTATCATCTGAATAAAAGCCTTTTTTTTTTCGAAATTAATTTTGATAAATACTTGTGATTATTACATAACATAATGTTCAAATTTAGTATACTTACAATCCAAACTTAAAAATTACTGTTTAATAGTTTTGCATGTATATAATTTTTGTTTCATATACATTCATATAAACTAATATCATAAAGAGAAAAAATCTAATTTTTTGTTCCTAATGGATAACTCAAAAATACTTAACCAATTTTAAAAATTCTTGCACCTATGGAAAGCTACATTATCAGCGAGTAACATAGGCTGTACTTTATTTTCAAAGTCTACCTTAACGCAAGTGAAATAATGAGGAAAAGCTAGTAATTAAATCTATATAAAATTAAAATTATTATTGTCAAATCAAGAATTTCATTCTATAATAAAACTCTAATGAGCCCTAGACTAGAAATAATTTAGAAAATAACTGATACTTTTCTTTCCTTTTATTATTACTTGAACTAAATAGTTGAATTATGGCAAAAATGGGAGTGCAAAATTATTCTGTTCCATTTATCTATATATAACAATTTTTATGACAAATGGTTGAAACATACAGAAGTTTGTGTTTCTCATAAAACATGACATATTTACACACTATATACTAATATGTATAGTGTAAATGCCTTGTCCATGAAAAAATATTTATATACCAATTGTCATGGTGATTAGTGAAATGGTATTAGAGTTTACCAATTTCAAGGTATATATGAAAATTCATTTTTGTTTATATATGTAGGAGAAAATGATATAATCAGCACATATATATTAATATTGTTTACATTGCAATTAATATTGAAATAGTCTACATAAAACAAATCCCATCAAATAAGGGTTGATGTTTAATTAAAAAATAATTTGTACTTGTAATTTATGCAAAATATCAATAGTTATATTTGGGTATCCATCAAGTAATGCAAGAGCTTTTATAAAATTTATAAATTTCTGAAATAAATAATCTGATGGAAAAATGGTAAGCAAATTCTTTATTAGTTATTTGAGTATATAATCAATAGACCAGTGTATATATGGTATTTTACCGAAGTGATTGTCAATAAATTATGGCATAAACCTATCGCAATATACAGAAATAAAATGTTATATCTTTATCCTTTTTTCCACAAATTTTATGTGGTATTCAATATTGTAGGTTTTTTATGTTTCCTGGATATATGGCTCAATCCGTTTTTTATCATATTTTTGTATGGCACATACACAACATATCACCTATATGCCAACACAGTATTTTTAAAATAAAATAACCCTTTCAAAATGAGTATAATTCGATGATTTATATAAAGTCAAAAATGTCTTATTTATAATATGGGCTATTTAATATTGGTAATTATTAATATAAATTACAAATAGTTACTACTAAATGTTAACAAAATATGGAACAACTGAATGTCATTCTTTTTAACATGGATTAACATCAACTACCAGTAATAAATAGAAAGTAGACTTTCCATATGTAACAAAATCATGACATATGGGTGTACATTTAATATTAACAAATTAAATAAATCTGTAGATACAGTTACTCTATCTGTCAATGTTTTACAGTTATAGTATATACTAAAAATGAAGAAGTTTAAATCCTCTAATATTGAAGAAATATTCATGTATTTTATATTAAATTTTATAGCTACAAAAGAAATAATTACACTTGCCTTAATCGGTCAACAACAGCTTGTCTTTTAGGTGGCAGGATCATCTCCTCCATGGGCTGCAACATGTTGGGCGGGTGCTGGGCGGGCGAGGCGCTGGGCAGCAAGCCACCCGCGCCACCGCCTCCCACCAGGTGCTCCACGTTGGCGTCTAACTTTTATCTTTGTCCCCTCATCATCACAAAGTCTAACCTATCGTATTACACACTCAAGTACTGCAACGCAAGTGAGATAACACTATAAGAAAATAATTACAGTTCGTCCTGTTCAATCGTAGAGTAATAATCATGTTGACACCACAGTTTGCAATTTTAATACAATGTAACTATGACTGTAACAATTTAACTATAAGAGTACACTTTCAAGGTAACAAATGGCAAGGCAATAATTAATAATAATATACAAATTATACGAAACGCATCAGTTGATAACAATATTTTGGGACAAATTTCAAAGTCAACACTAACGAAACATTAACAAATAAAGTACATCACAAGTAAAAGTATATATTCACAGTATTTAGTACAAAATGTAAAATGCACCAATAAAAATTACTGCGAAAGTTTGGTAATAGTTATTATACCGAAGAAAATAGGAAAACAAGTAAATTCACAAGTTCATTAGAACACTGAGTGTACAACCAAACCACAGACCCAACCAAACGCCAAACATCAACTCAATGCTGTCAAGTACTGTTGACACCACAGATTACAATGAGAATACTACGTATGTTGCCATCTAACCAAGTAAAGAAGTGACTAAACTGTACAATAAATTATGCTAGATTGTATGCATTAAACAACAGACGTGTGTAGTTAAACAATGCAATTAACCTTTTACTAATTTTAATTGGTAGATAATTAAAACATGGAATAAGAAAATGTAGGAAAGATAAGAAACAATATCTTTTTTTATTATATATACACATATTTTTTAAATATTTTATAGTTACATATCACAGTGCTAATCGACGAAAGGTTCAACCACCTGCTAACATCGAATTTAAATGCCGCCCAACACGTCTTTCATTATAAAATTAGCTATTTCATAACTGTTTCTTGTTGCAGTAAGAGGTGACTGCGACCAAACAATTCTTAGCGGAAGTGCAAGTTAACGTCCATCCTAATTTTTAATGATGGATTTCCGCAAAGTAACGCCTTCATCAATCAAATATTCTTAATCAATATATTTTAATTAAGATTCAATAACGGCATTTTTTAAATTTTAACACTTAATGTATTTCCAGTCAATAACTTAACAAAGTACAGTGTTTCGTTCGCTAATAAAAATTGGTTGTTTTTAAAGTCGGATTACGAAAAATAATTTTACGTGATAACGTCATAAGAAAACATGCGTCACAAGCCGAACACTTAGGCCGATCGCGCCTCTCTATCGCTTGCATGCTTGGCCCAGGCGGAACGTGACAATGAATCATGCTTTTTTGTGCATGCAGCAGGTGCTCATCGATTTATAAGACGTTATAAAGTCTTAAAATAAAGTTACAATCAATACTAAGCTTTTATCAAAAGTGATTCAAAGTTCGCTAGAAACGTAATATTATATAGTTTAAATAAATATATGTAGGTGATAAACTTTATAATTTATGAAGATTTAGATTTTGAACTAAAGTAGACCTCTACATTCAAGTAATCATAAATAAAAATAACGTCAAAAAACAATAACCAATGTTGCTCTTTTTGCGAGGAATTACAACACGATTAGTGATTTTGTCGAATTTGACATTAAGCTATGTGGGAAATTTACGGGAAATCTAATATTTTACAACATATTAATATTTCGATAGTAAAGAGTCCATGTTTTAATGAATACCAATGAAACCTGGGTTACAATTATTGAAAATGATAATTCTTAGAATATCGCACATTCTTTGTTTTCAATGAGTAGTAACGCTACTGAAAACACTCTTACACGTAGGCACTAAATTATATGAACACTCTGTTCAATAGTACATGTTAGTCACGTCTAAACACTGTAATGAATCATATTATTATCTTATTGAAATTTTTATTCCATAAATAACAACGACATGAATTTTTAGGAATCTTTAGTATGTTTTTCCCAAATTTAGTGAATAATATGTCCTAGATTTGTAGGAAATTTGGCATTGACAACACAGAGTACTGTTGATTTCGCTGGTGGATACACCCACAGAATAAACACAAAAGCACAGACTATTAGTAGTACAGGTACACAAGAGCAGAGTAAATTTGTAATCGTTAGTAATCTGTCGTAAGCTCCGCTAGGAGTAATATTATTCTGTGGTCGTAAGTTAGAACCGAAAGCGTTTTCTTAAAAAGTATATTCGGATAATATATATTAAAGATATATATACTGATGTACATTAGTATTCTAATTATCTGTTTTTAATTTCGAAGTACCTACCCATTGTTTTATTACATTTTACACTAATCGTACCTATTTTCGTCGTATAATACGGAATATTACAAATATTGTTTTAGAGATATGTCGGCGATGCGGGCAAAACTATGTTTTACAATATTGTTTTCAAGGAGGATTTTGTTGAATTCTGCAAGATATACTAAATATATTCAATCTTGTAACGGAGCAACCATTAAATATAATGGTAACCATATAAACTTTACTTCTATAATTTATTTTATTCTTTAAAAAAGATTCGTATTTATAAATTTATTATATTTACAGCAGGCCTCAACAATGAAAAATACTACACAACTGTAGCTGAAAAAGAATCTAGTTCTGTCAAGGGAAATTCTGAGAAGAGGGAATTTCAAGCTGAAACAAGAATGTTATTGGATATTGTAGCTAGATCATTGTATTCCGATAAAGAAGTACGTAATTTTCCATATTATTTGCAAATGTTCAGTTGAATTTTATATTGATAATAATACTGTTGATTATGATGATGTGTAAGACTTGGAGAGAACATAACCCTCTAAGAAGGAAAACATATGTAAGCAATTATTTGTTGAAAAATTATTATTTTCTAATTTTGAGGTTATGACTGTTGATAATAGGATCTTCAAAATGTGAATTTCCTATGGTTAATTTGTTTCTGGCATTCACTGACATTTGAAATATATTTAAGATATCCTAATATCTGTATCAAACAAATGAAACATAAATATTTTCATGATCATCATGACAGAGAAATATTTTTCATCATCATGGAAGAATATTTTTAAAGCCTACCTGAGTAAAGCTGCCAAAGTCATCATTTTTGTCTTGAACAAATAATATCGACATGTTAATTTCAAGAGAAACTCAAACAGCTCTCCTAATGGCTGGAATCTGCAAAGTAATTCATTCGTTAGCTTTTCTAGACCTTATTAAAGTGTAGTTGATAATTATTTTTAATCAAAATACAAACTTAAATGCTACTTAAGACTTACAAAAATATGACATTTTTCATTGACATAACTTTTTATGTTACAATTAAGATTTCCTTTTTTAAGTTTGACAAACGTAATCTTAAAAGCTTCATTTTTTATCGAACTAACTACACTGTTGGCCTGGCAAGGCCTTTATAGTTTTACCGGACTACTAAGGGGAGCGCTTAAGGCACTCACCCGATTTTATATATTATCTTAAAAGTCAAATTAAATGTAATATAATTAACTCCTTTAAGGAGTTGTGAAAATATTTAACATTACAGGTTGTATGTTCTTTAGAGAATACGCATTAGTTTTTGCTTTTGTGTTATGAATGTTGTATATTTTTATATGAAGCAAGCTTCACAAAAAAATTGAGTTACTTTATGTGACATTAGTATTATAGTAACATAAAAAGTTACTGTTCCTTTTAAGTTATAAGTGGATATTTTCAGTGCCTTACCCATCTATATGATATTTGTAGGGTCAAGCAAACAATACATTTTAATTGATTTTGATCTTATTAGTAACACTGTCATAGTTGTCATCTTTGCTATTCAAATTATCATTGTCTCAAAATATACAAAAAAAACTTACTAGAAATATATACATTTTATTAATTTATTACTTTTAAGGTTTTTATTAGAGAGCTGATTTCAAACGCAAGTGATGCTCTGGAAAAATTTAGGTATTTGAGTGTCACTGGGACTGGGACACAGCAGTTAGATGAAATTGACAGGCCTCTTGAAATCAGACTGACTACAGACAAACAGAACAGAACCATAACAATCCAGGTACCATCAATTATTGCTAGAATATAATTTATAAATTAAATTATTTATCAATTAAATTTACATACTATATATAAATAGTATATTAAAGTGTCAATTTAATAGTCTAACTTTATAAGTGTTGTATAACTCATTAAGAAATCATCATGTTTAAATAATAATGTACACACAGTACATTTATTTCAGTAATGCTGCAGTTATTGACTTTTTATGTTATAATACTCAACAAATTGATGTAAATTATGAATAACATGATTGTACAGAAAATGTTACTTATTGAGTCTTAATAAGAATACGTTGATGATGAATGATGTTGAACGATGTAAGAATCGTATGTTAAGACTCTAACATTTGACAGCATTCGATTTTAGTGTATAACGACAATCCCACCTGATGTTAAATGGTGATGTATTGGACGTATTGTGAGGTTGTAAACACTGTAAACCTACAGGAACTGGCTCTCGAGTGGAACAGCTGGAGCACACCTTAATCTATTTGGTGACAAATTTTCAACTTGAGGATGATAGCTAGCCACAGGTGGATTTAGAAAAAATCCTACCACTATGCATCTATATTACTTGAAATCTATATTCCAGGATACAGGTCTTGGAATGACAAAAGAAGAACTTACTGAAAACTTAGGTACAATCGCTCGCTCTGGATCAAAATCATTTATTGAAGAAATCAAAAAGCAAGGTGCAGAACAAGCCAGTTCTATTATAGGACAGTTTGGTGTGGGCTTCTATTCTGCGTTCATGGTTGCTGATAAGATTGAAGTATTTACACGTAGCAGTAAAGCCGGGTCACTGGGATATAGATGGTTCTCAGATGGGTTAGTTTGAATTTATTTTATATTTTATTTAAATAGTCAGCATTTTTCATGAAAACCAGCCTTCTATAGGTAATATGTGTAACTATGTTCTCACTTTGAAAAAAAATTTTTGAGGTCTTACAGATTTTGTATAATCCTTTACCGCTTCGTATTTTACAGGTCTGGAACTTATGAAATACAGGAAGCACAAGGGGTGCCAATAGGTACGAAAATTGTGGTGCACTTGAAAACAGATTGCAGAGAATTTTCTGATGATGAAAGAGTACAAAGTAAGAGAACATATATTGAATATTTTCTTAATTCTTGGATTGTATATTAAGTTGATTTTGTTTCTTTTTAGGTATAATAAAGAAATATAGTAATTTTATTGGCAGCCCTATATTTTTGAATAATGAACAAGTCAACTCTATTAAGGTTTGTGATGTGAATTTTACTTTAATGATATCTATTAATTACATTATATTGTATACATATAAAAAGGTCTCTTTAAAGTGTTCAAGTTTTCTTCAAACACATTTTTATTTGCCCATTTTTCAATGTTTTTTCTTCCCACCTACTTTTTTTTTAAGTGACTACATACTTTATTAAATACCAAAGATTTCAGGAAAATAAATAAAAAAAATTAAATCTAATTATTACTTAGTATCATATTAAATATTACCAAAAAAGAGTTTTCACATAATTTATTTGATATCATTAATTCTATGTCACTAAATAAACTTAAAGAATGGCCTAAATACGGAAACTTTTATGTATAGCAAAGCTAAAGAACTAAATTGATAAAAAAAAAATTAAGTAACCCATTGTAACAATTTCATACTAAATACTAGTAAATTATTTTACTCCAAATAAAAAGTAAGTAGGTGATATAAGTTAAAAAAAAATGTAATACGACTCTCGTGATTTTGGAGGTAGACTAATTTCTAATAAATAAAATAGTATAATGTGATTTACAGCCCTTATGGTTGATGGAGCCAAAAGAAGTAACTCATGAAGACCATGTTGAATTCTATAAATTTATAAGTAACTCATATGATAAGCCTCGTTTCACACTACATTACAAAACAGATGCGCCTTTAAGCATAAGATCCATTTTATATGTACCCGAAGGCAAGCCTGGGTTATTCGAAATGTCAAGAGATTCAGATGTCGGTGTGGCTTTATATTGTAGGAAAATATTGATTAAAAGCAAGGCAGAAAACATTTTACCCAAATGGTTGAGATTCCTTAAAGGTAATCTATTTACATTGATAAGTTTCTACATTTAATTTATTTTTCTTTATAAATGCATGTTATAATGGCATATATCATTACGACTATAACAGGAAAAAAAAAATTTTTCGTCTGTCTATTTCTATCTCCTGATTCGACTAAAAAACGGCTTGTCAGAGTTTTGTGTAATTTATTTGAGTGTATTAATTAACTTTTTATTTAATGTTTCTCAATGGATGAAAGAATTATCAACAATATTATAAAAACCGGAAAAAAACTCGACAGCTATTTTTCTTATATTTTATTATAAGCTTAGCGTATGTCGTTCCAAAATTAATAACCCATTAAAATTATCAGTAAACTTTTTAGTATTTACCTATGTTTGAATACAATGAGGAGTCGAAAATAATTATCTCATAAAACCACCAAAAAAGCAGGCATTTATATAAATGTTAGATTATATAGAATATAATTATTTTGTAAATTAATAATATATTTAAATTCGAATGTATCATTATGTTTCAGGCGTAGTAGATTCAGAAGATATACCACTTAACCTTAGCAGAGAGTTGTTGCAAAACAGTGCTCTAATTACGTAAGCAATTTCATTATATAATTGTAATGCTCCAAGTTGCAGTTCTGCCCCTCATAACACACTAATCATACTGTGCGTGTGTTATTACATTCTAAAATTTAATTAATAGCAATAACACCCAATCTATAAATGTATCAAAACTGGGCTTGGTTATTTGGCCATCTCTGACATAAGTACTAAGAAATCTATAGTTATGTATTTTACTAATACATAGTAAATATTTTATTTTTAAAGACATTATGTTAATCTCGTTTCAAACGCTTGGAGATGATAAAAAAATATAACTGCATTTTCCCACTTTAGGACTGTAATACTGCAGAATGTCGTCTTACGAGCCGGGCCTTCATACACTTTGCGACGTCTTATATATTATTCATACTTAGAACTAGTATGTAGTCAATACCTAAACTTTTTATTTTATATGGTACATTTAAAATTTCCTACGAACCTTTCATTTATTAACACATGAGATACAATGTACAAAAGAAAGAGAAAGGTATACATGTACTGAACCCGTAGGATTCTCAATAATAGTAATTAGCATAACTTGATTTCTTAACACTTGACACACAATTCAATATGTACACATAGAAACGAAATAACAAAATATAATAGATAGGTAGTCATCCATCCTCAACAATATAAGTATCTGAAATACCAATTATCTATCAATTGAAAATTTGGTCATCTGGTTTACAACGCAACTGAGTGCTAAGAGACAGTAGAATATGATATACTTTCACCTACCAATCATAAAGTTTGGTTATAAATGTATACCTTCATGAAATTATGTATCTTTTTATTATGTTTTTTTTTACAGTAAACTACGAACTGTACTGACAAACCGTTTCCTTAAATTTATGGTTGACATGGCACAGAAGGATCCAGTCTCATATGATGCTTTTTATAAAGATTATTCTATATTTCTGAAAGAGGGTATTGTTACTAGTCAAAGTCCTTTGGAGAAGGTATGTTTATTTGCGCAAAATGTTCAATAAAAACTTGTATTCTTGATTTCATATTATATTTACACAGTTACTTTGCATAAATCTATTGTGCTTAAAATGTCTATTTCCTGTTTTTGGTACTTCCAACTGAAACCAGTTGAAAGCTTTAATCATTTAGTTAGGGCTATCTGATACCCGCGACTACGTCTCTGTTGTTTATTACCTTAACAAATATACATATGTGCAAAGAAGAAAAAATAAAAATTGATTGTCTGTAAAGTCGGTTTACGGACGATAATTTAACGTGATAACGTTGTAAGGAAACATGCGTCACATACCGACAGCTTAGGCCGATCGCTCCTCTCTATGGCTTGTTCCGATCTCTCTCTTGCACGCTTGGCTCAGGCGGAACGTGACAAAGAGTCATGCTTTTTCGTGAGTGCAGCCGGCGTTCATCGGTTTATAAGACGTTATCACGCCAAAAATTTTAAATTGAAATATACTTTACCTGCAAAATATCTTTAGTGCTTATAAAAATTATGAGATTTTGTCATTTTGTTTAAGAAATAAAACTAAATAAAAAATAATCAGAAACTATCTAATAGTTATCGTGTATTGTGCGCACAACAGCACACATCTATCATTTTGTTTATGTCGATATGTATGACAATTTATCACCATTGTTTCAACCCTCCACGTTGAGGCTTCAGATCGCTATTGACTTGATTGAAATTAGCTGAACTTCGACTACGTCTCTACTACTCTGAATTGAGTATATAAACTTCTCTTGGTTAGTCATAATTATACATTATAATAATATTTTTATATCACAAACAAATGCCTTTATTACAGGAGGATATTGCTAAACTGCTTAGATTCGAATCATCGAAATTAGAAAATGGACGTAGGACTTCGCTTGCAGATTACAGTGCACGGCAAAAGGACGATCAGAGATCAATTTATTACTTGGCAGCGCCTAGGTATGTGCTTTAAATATCATTAATTATAGTCAAATCCATAGAAAATTAAAACTGTCTTCCTAGTTATCCAAGGTATGAAGAATGTAGACAACTTCCCAGATACTCAAGTCAATTCCACCTACAAGTAATATGCTCTTGAGTGAGTAGTATACGAGGAAATAACGTAGGGTAATTTCGAATTTATATATTTTATAGGTTTGAGCATTTGACCACAATACCACTTGGTGTTAAATGACAATGTGGTCTAAGATGGTAAATACGCTAAATCTAAAGGGAGGACCGACTGTCAACTGCAGCTGTTGGAACACACCTATAGTTACTTAACAGATTCTCAAATTGAGGGTGGTAGTTACCCGGGCAGTCTTAGAAAAATCCCCATCTATTATCATGCAATGATTTCATCACGATGTTTTGCTTAAGCGAAAGGTCCTCCGGGTCATTCGCATGGATTCGATGGTACATCGATCCATCATCGAACCACCGTTGAGTCGTCATTTCATTCGTCATCATCTTCTTACCCTTATCCCACCTAAGTAGGGTCGCCACAATATGTTTTTCATGTATGATTTGGCTTAATTTTTACCATGAGCTGCCTGCCTGACGTCAACCCTCGGAATATTTAGATAATATATGACACTATTCAGATGTTAGTTGATTTGGTTAAACATATGTCCAAAGTAATGTTAATTGAGGTATTTTCGTTTTTTCTCATGAAGTATAGTAGTAACAGTGGATATGAAGACAGTGTTGTGCTCTTTAAGCAATTGTGGGCATACACATTCACAACACATTTGAGCCATCATTTCATACATCATTGTGAAATCCGACATAGCGATTTGCGTTTTGGAATCGGCCAGCTTTCGTTATCGGGAGTCTGAAAATGGTATAACTTTTTTTTTTTTTTTTCGAACTGACCTACACTTCCGGCTTATTAGGCCTTCACAGTTCCACCGGACTACTAAGGGGAGCGCTTAGGGCACTCACCCGATTGTATTTTAGGCGAAACATCTCAAGGGCACTCGGTGCACCTCGGCTTGAGCTGTCGCCGGATTCCCGAACTAACTAAGCTAGCTAAGCTATCTATCCATACAATACTCATATATGAATTCGTGAAAAATGCATATGTGACCATGCATGTTTCACGAATGTATATGTGTATTTGGTATCTGACTACTGTGTTACGTGACCTATTTCAGTCCGAAAAGGGCAAAAAAAAACAGCCCACCACTGAGTGCCTAGGTGTGCAAGAGTGTGGGGTGATCGTGTAAGTGTAGAACATGTGTAAATCACTGTATTCGCGCGAGTAACATACTCGAGGGCTCCACACCGAGGGACTACCTAGGCTCGAGCTGTTACAAGAAAAATCGCGACGAGTGTGCGGGATCGAATCTTCACCCCCCGCTCACGGAGGGAAAATGGTATAACTGAAATAGCTATCAACAGGTCTGATCATTAGTGTTTTCGACATATGGTGGTAATCTAAATCAACATCAAATCTCTTGTTGATTTCTTTCGTTGCATTTGATAAAAATCGATATAACACTGGCAGAATTGTGGAGTTTTCCACAGGAACCATAGACTAAAATATTTAAAAAAAACTTTGATTTCCTTTTAGTCGTGAACTGGCACAGACATCACCATACTATGAATCACTGAAAAAACGTGACCTTGAAGTATTGTTTTGCTATGAAATGTACGATGAATTGGTGTTATTAGAATTAAAAGAGTTCGGAGGAAGAGCATTAGTTTCGGTAGAAAACGATATGCAGAAAGAGCCCACAGATACATCTGAAACAATAATTGGTTAGTATGTATTTATTAGATGAACACATAAAACAAGTGTACAAAGTGAAGAAGACACCTATTTTTACCACACAAAGCTGCTCTTGTTCCAATTGGTCCTATCATCAATTATGATTAGAAATATAATGGTACATGAGACATTTCATCTCAGTGGTCATGCTTTATTTAAATTAGTTATACATAGATATAGTTTGCGGTGACCGTTTAACATGGGGTAGACTGCATGTCTGTTTGCTTCTTTTTAATATATCAAGAAAAACTAGTATCCTTACCCTGATGAACATAAATGATTTTGTTTCCGTGAAATCCGCAGATCTTGCCATAACTTTGTTAAATAGTTACTCTCATTTTAATGGCAAACAACATTGAACATAATAATATTTATGGCTATTTTGTAGAACTACAAATAATTTAAATTTTGCAGGTAGTGATGACCTTCAAAAATCTCAGACCGATGACTTAATATCATTCCTTAAATCTAATTTACAAGGAAAAGTGTTCGATGTTCGCACAACACAGAAGTTAGATTCACATCCATGTGTTATTGTTGTACCAGAAATGGCAGCAGCAAGACACTTTATACGTACTCAAGCACAAAGTCTTAGCGAGGAAAACAAATTTGCACTTCTGAGGCCACAATTAGAAATTAACCCAAAGTAAGTCATATGGTTAGATTTATGCAAAAAAATTAAATTTATAGTGCATTAACTTATTAAAGTTGAGCTGTTGTAGAGTCATTTTTTTATCATAATATAAAAAATGAGACACAGCATATTAACCATGATTTGTTAACCAACTTAGATGACATTCATGAGGCCATCATACAAATTACTGAAAAAGTATATGGGGTTTAGGGGTTTACAACACTGATACTTCAGAGACATGTACAGATTGGCAATCATATAAATTTGGACTTAAAAGTAACTGAAACTGTAGTTCATTTTTAATTTAATTTGTTAATTACCAATAGAAACATTCCTTTACAGACATCCCATAGTCAAGAAGCTGCACAAACTAGTTTCAACTGACCAAGAATTGGCCACTTTAGTAGCACAGCAACTATTTTCCAATGCGATGGTGACAGCTGGACTTATAATGGATCCCAGAAACCTGATTACACATATTAATACTCTTTTAGTGAAGGCGTTAGAAAAACATTAATTTTATTTTAATTTTGTTCAATAAATAATTTTAATTGCAAACTGACAGTTACTTTATTATAAATTTTATACTTTAATAATAAATTGTATAGTTCATATTTATGTATGAATGAATAAGATTTTGAAAATTGGCACCAGCAACAGAAAATTTGAGGCATAATTTGAGGTATATTAAAGACGTAAGTGTGGTCTTAGCACATATACCTAAATATAGAAATATTGGTTTATGCACCGGAATGAAAATGGTATGGAGAGTGTGAAAGGATATAGGAAATGATGACTGAATAAAAGTAAGAGAGTGGATTGTGTGAAAAATAGTATGTATATAATATTTTAATAGTATTTTGTTAATCGGTGGAGAGTGGAAGAAGTAATCATAAGGCAAACCCGCTTAGATGAAATAAATATAGGATGTTCATTAAAGGTTTTTTCTGTAGCATTTACATATGCGGTTATGTTAGTTTTATTCAGTTTCGAGTTTATTGTCATACTAAATGAACAGTTTATATTAGAGCAACATGGGCGGACCAAAGATTTAACATACCATAGAACATGCTGAATCTATGACGGTAATAATGTTGCTATAGAATGAATGTTGCCAGATATTTTTGTTATGAATGTTGTACGAAGGTTGTATAATATATCAAGAGCTACATGTATACTTAATACTTTGAGTATTTTAATGTACGAGTTTCGAAGTGAAACTTATAATGGGATGGCTTTGAAATTCTGGTCCAGCAACTTTTTTCAGACAAATGTTTGTGCGATGAAAAGTTGTAGGAGTAAACACTCTGTAGGGTTTACTGTTGTAAACACCGATTCTCGTTCGTTCACCGAAGTTAAGCAACGTCGAGTGCGGTCAGCACTTGGATGGGTGACCGCCTGGGAACATTACGTGACGTTTTTTGTTTTGTTGTACTTTTTATAAAGAAGTTTTCGTTTCTTCCCTGTGGTCATACATATTAGGATTTTATTGTAATAAGAACACACTGTAAAATGGTATTCAGAGTTTTTAATAATAGACACTGGAAGAAAGTATGAGAACATAGATATAAGTAATATAAAAGTATTTTTTTTATTATGAGATGAGATTTAACAATAAACAAACCCTTTTTTTACTTTGAAGGAAAAATCCCTAAAGAATCAAGATATTTCAATATTAGGCTCATTATATTTTTTTGTTTATTCATTTTTCTTTTGCTTCTTATATATTTACACTACCCGCAATAATTTGTATGTTTGATAATAATACCGCTAAGCTTAAGCTCTCGAGTGCACAAACTCAAAAGTGCAAAAAAGTATTCATTCATTAATTAAGCTACTTTTCTACTTCACCAAACGTGTCAAAGACACTTTAGACGCTAGCGCAGTGCACAATATCTATATAAATAGTCTTTTCTCTAGCCACGATAACATGTTGCCCAAGTTTCATCTTTAGCGTTTGAGTTTCACTTTTTTTACCTAACATTAGCTAGATTAGACGTGTGAGGAATTTAAAGGATATTTAAAGCTAGTCACACTATTTTTAGTGATCGGTGGCAATAAATTATTATATTTAGTCTATGATATAAAATGCATACATTCCGGGTATGGAGTGTAGTGTAGAGTTTACACTTCTTAATTTAAGGAAATTTTACCCAACCCATATTTGTTAAGGGTAGAGCTGTTTTCATGACTTACCTAAAGGTAAATCATTTATCAGATCGGATAGCATGGTTTAGAATCAATAACATATACTTTGTTGTAAAATTTGCAACATTTTGCAATAAATCATTTCCTTTATTTTTTCACTAACATCTGCTCCTGTGGAGATCCGCGGATCCAACGTACGTTTTTTATGCATTAATTATTGGTAATGGCACATCTTAGCGTTACGTGACAGACTACTCCACTCATGAGTGGTGTGGATAAAGCATGTTGACCAATTATTATTTTTTCATGAAATCGTCAAATAAACAAATAACGTATCTAACTCATTTTCTTTAGCACAACACTCATTAGGGGTGGATTACTCGCAAATTTATCTCAACGCCAAAATTTAATGTTATGTGGCGAGAAGCAGAGACCATCTTCTGTTTTACTAGACCTTTTCAATACAGAACTCGCGTTGGTTATAATTTTTTGTCCTTCAGACGAGTCCAAAGATCAGAGTCCGACTGAAAAACCTAATTTTAACTAATTTCGAACATATCATCGTAACCATAGTTTACAATTTTCTCAGCTCTAATCAACTGCATTGTTTTTGCAAGTAAAAAAGTCTGAGCAGATATCGTTGAGTAAACGTCTGATGGTCGATATATCAAATAAAACAGATAGGTCTCTTGTGTCAAAATCAAAAATACTTTATTCAATTTAAGACCTAAGAAGGAGTTTATGAACGTCAAAAAACGACCACAGCGTCGGTTCAGAAAACTACCCAGTCATCGAGAAGAACTGGCAAGAAACTCGATCGGTTTTATCTTTTTAACATATTTATATTTTTTTAAATAAAACTTTTACAAAAAAAAATACACCGACTTCAATATCAAGAAACATTAAGGATACAAGAAAGCACTAAAAACCAAAAAATAAGTAAATTATTAATTAATCAAATTAAATAAAAAATATTAGTGTGTGCGCTACCTAATAATATGTCTGAAGTCGGTGCCAACCCGAATTCATGGTATATACGTTTAAAGTTTAGGTCACTTTCGCGTCGGGTATATATTTCCTCCACATATAAATTGCAACTCCTCAAACAGTCGACGTAATGCTCCTGCTTGACATTAGCTTCTCCGTGGTTAAGGTGCATTGAAGAGAATATGGATGATGGTAATGGATATGAAGATAATGGTGATGAGCTTGCATCATGTTGCAACGCAGTAACGGATGCAAGCACATTGCAATTTGATTACAGACAGTTAGAAATTCTGCCACAGATCGCACCCTTTCTGTAAGCCGTTAAGGAATTTCATTGATCATCATATTCGACTACGACAATTACTTGACCATAACGATGTTACAGTAGGTCAATCAAATATTTGGATAGCGTATAAAAGATGCTTCTAAGAATCCAAGATTTCCGTTACTTTGACATGGATCCTATAATCAGACTCTAACCAAACTCTTATCAAACTACCCTTGAAGTAATTCTTTCCAATAAAATTATCATCGAAATCGGTTGGCGTGATATTGAGTTAATGCAAATTTAAGATGTATATGGTATTCTCATGGGTCCCATTGTCAGAACTGAACTAAACTGAAATGGGACCAAACAGGAAGCATCAGTTCTCAAATTAAAAAAAAATCATCAAAATCGGTTTATCCAGTCGAAAGCTATGAGGTAACAAACATATAAAAAAATATAGTCGAATTGAGTACCTCCTCCTATTTTGAAGTCGATTAAAAATACACTAAAAGTTACAATCGTTTTAGTGGATACACAGAGAGAGATGTCAATTCTATACATCCATTACCATCTTTCACATATTTATCCACCTTATAAATTAGCCTTTTGACACCAAAACCCGCTTAACATGGCATTTAAACTTACAGTCCGGCAAATCGGTAATATGCTTTGGGACTTCATTGTAAAACCTAGGAAACAGTTTTATTGGTTTTACTGAGGCTAAAACATGGGATGACCCATTTGCCACAGTTTCTAGTATTGATATCATGTCTCTCTTCTATGAAATTCAGCTTTCAAAGTGTGTGCCAACCGTGATGCCAACATATATTAAATTATCATGAAAATATTGGGAAGGCAGATTTAAGATACTGAATCACTAAAACTTAGATGTCTATATTGTATGAGCCGATATATCGAATTGCCTTAATATATATATGGAAGGTAGAGATAAGGTGAACCGTCTCATATGGGATATGTTGAAAAACTAACCAGCTCTAAGCACTAAATACGTAGAGAGACTTTGTTTCTCTGTCCACGACTAAATAACAATTCAAAATAGCGCTAGCATAGGCAAAGGGTATGGTTAACCCATAATATTTAAGTAAATCTAACCTAAAATATCAACTATGAAAACATAGAGAGTGATGAAATATTTGCGAACTTTAAATATGTTCAATAATTTTTGGGTATGTACTGTTATAAAACTTTTATAAATATTTGAACAAAAATTAACCATGTTGCCACTGCAACGTCGTCCTAATTTAGCGGATTTTGATGGACACATTTTCATACACATATAAGGTCCTCCTTACTACTACACTCCATAATCGAAACCAAACATTGATGCCCACCCCTACCACAGAGTATATTTGTATTAGGGATGATGATTCTTCCCGAAAAAAATTGACCCGAAGTGTAGTCTGTGGGATTAATTCACGCAAAATCATGGTACATTAGTTAGATTATTCAAAATATACAATTATATCAACTTTTCTTTGTATAAAACTATAGTATATAATAATTGATGTGTCATCGTCATTAATTTTAATAATGTCACCAAAAAGTTTATAATTTAATATACTTTTGCAAAAAAAAACACAAGTGAATGGTTAATTTAAATTTTACTTTTTGTTGTTGTTAAAAAACACATTTAACGCTGAATATTATGTAGTTTATAGTTCTTAGTATTTAACGTAAAAAAAAAAAACAATTTTGTATATGACACCACGCAATATTTTATATCGATAAAATTATTTTTTTATAATATTGTATTCTAAATTATTCGTCGATATCAAAGTGACATCCCCAATATGTATACAGGAGTTTGTTAGTGGGACCGTTAATCGTAAATATAGTGTTTGTACCTGATTTTATAGAATTATTTGATGTAATTTGTATTTCACGTGTGACAAGTACAGCTATAAGGTAGCAACGATTTATTATTATAAAGAATTCTTACATCTTCTATTTAAACGAGCACTCGATGCATATGAGTAACTCCTACAACCCTGAAGTGTACATTACAAAGCCGGGAATAAGTATAGCTATCTTTTTCTCCCTTGTTAAGAATACTATATGGTCATTTCAATTCGTAGTTATTACAGGGCGGGACTGCAAATAGGTCGTGTTCTTTCATGCAAATCAAAGAAAGTGAACGTTGTTTTCGTTTTAGACTAGTGCAATGGATATAAACAGAGTTGAGTATGAAGATGAAGATAAAACGCTTGATAAGAAGCAAATCGAGGCCGAGGAAAAGGAAATTATGTTGAAAACTGATAACGAGGGTGCGACAATAGAAGGTACAGAACATAAAACTGAAAGCGAAGGACCCGTGAAGGCCGCGCTTTCCGGCGATGTAACTGAACAGGGTCGCGAAGTAAAGCCGAAATATATTCCGATTGGAGCTATAAAAATGCCCGGATTTTTCACCAGGAATTCTGAAAAGGTAAAGTCTAAGGTGAGACAGTTTAATTTAATGTAACTAGGTATTTTATGTTTTAAAAATATAGATAACTACATATATAAAAATAATGAGATTATTAAAATTTACAAATACTATTATTATGAGTACTTAATTTCATAACTAAAACTTGTCATGTTACTTTGTATGGGGTAACCTAATTATCAAAATATAACATTTTGTTCTTAGTAGGATAATTTTAACCATAAAATCTGTAGTGGTACCAAAAAGATGTATTGGCATTGGTTACTCTTTAACCTCTAAAATGTCGAAAACCATAATGGTTTATGTTCCATACAAACAAATATAGATCTCATGAGGCACAAGTCAACAGAATGTTGGCAGAATAAGTCTATAAATATACTTAATGTATTACAAAATTTTGAAAATAACTAATTATGTGTTGGAGAAATATTACATTTTTCATTTCTACAAACTGTTTTTTACTAAACTCATCAAATTTAAAATGTACGATGTCATGAAATTAAAAGAAAATAAAAAACATAATCTGCCATTTTTGGATCTGGGTTTTAATAAATCAGCCGAGGTATTAAATATTATTTTATCTTTGTATATTTCTATTTTTTGTCAATTTATATATATCTACTTTACTTGAACAATAGTTTTGTAACAATATGAATAAAATTGTTGTACACTATTTGTTTAATTCACAATATGTAACCTAATGTATTTTGAAGAGGCTGTTTATACTGCCAGGATTAAATAGTTGTCATTTAGTTTTCACTTGTATGTCTAATCTGGCCACTATTCACATTCTCTCTTTTTCATTAGGTATGATTGTTCTGAGTCTCTGTGTACTTTATGTTTGTTAATTTTTATGTAAAGTTCTTTACAATACAGTTTGACCCTAGTCCTAGAGAAGTCTTTTGTTAAAGAAAAAGAAAAATTGTGATCCAATATATTTTCTTAAACAATATACTTCTAATTTATTAATATTAAAGACTCAACATTTCATTAATGAGTTAGTCTTTTTTTATAAGATTTAATATTTTGAAATATTTCATTTGAATATATATAGATAATTATTCCAATGGAACATTCTTTATTTCAAATGACTAGATAACTCCATTATCTCCTGGGTTGTCCAAAACTATCAAGGTTTAAATTCCATACAAACTGATGTAGGCTTCAAGAGGCACAGTTGTCAGCACAAGCTTCATAAAATACTTGTTTTGATACAGATCTTCGAAAATAACAAATTATGTGAAATGTGTTTTGGATTTTTTTTTTGTTTTTAGGTATTTTTTTACTAAACCATGAAATTCACAATGTACTATGTCGTGAAATTAAAACCATAGTCTGCCATTTTGAGATCTGTGTCTTTAAAAATCGGCCATGGGTTTAAATCATTTGAAAAGTGTCATTTTTTCTCATGTAAATGATGTACTTTTGTATTTAATTAAAAGAGTAAATTAGGCTACTAAATTATTTTTTTTATTAATCAAAATAATGACTTTTGTAACAATAACAACAGAAGATAGAATTAGACTGAGCTAACATTATATGTATCTTAAAATCCTATTAGATAGGACTGCATATAAATAATGAAATTGGTTGACACATTGCATAGGGATCACAGATGTTAATAACTTGCACATGTCATGAAACAGTTGATAGTACAAACCTTATTTCCTGTGTCTCATACTTTGTTGTTTTGTTAACAAATACTTCTCAAGTGTACATAATTATCTGACTGTACGAAAGGGTCTTCTTTCATTACTATTGCTTTTCATTGAGGTAAATTTAAGTTGACTAGTAAATGGCTATGTATACTTCCAATTATTTAGTAAATAAAAATTAATTTCCTACGGCTACAATGAAAATCAGTATTATATATACAACCAAACCTCAGTTAATGAGAACTGGATAAGCGAGAATACTCTTTAAGTGACAGTAATTGTCAAGTTTCGTTATTTAAAGCCTCTAAAACATGTATAAGCGAGAAACAGAAGCGTCTATACACTAAAGTTTTTTTTTTTCTCCACAGACCACTATAACTGAGACTACTACTTGTCTGCTTACCTGTATCTCTATAATATTTTTGAATCATTCTAAAATTTGCAGGAACTAACTATCTAACACTGTTTTTATTGTATTCTATTTGAAAGGATTGCTGATAAAACAATAATTTTATAAAATTTAAGAACTGCAAATACAAAATTTGAAAACAGAAACAAAATAAATTAATGGATTTCTTTAAGTAAATATTAGTATAAGATTTTTGTTTTAGTTTTATAAGCATCTCTGTCTAATTCTAATTAATAATACTTATACAATGTATATATATTTATCACTGCCTGTTTGATGTATTTTTTTAAACCTTTATAAGTGAGATAAGTCACTTTTGTACCTCTCAATAAGTGAAAAACCTTTGTTTGAAAAAGAGATCCCTTGAACTCTCGTTTATCAACGTTTCACTGTATATGTAAATTACCTCAGTCCAGATAACACAAGACATACTATATAGATATCTAATTATTATTTATATATGATATTGTTTGTGTGTGACCAACCACTTAATGTTTCTCATGTCTTCTTGTTAATAATAATAGACTGAGAACTCTTACAAGATTTTGATTTGAGAAAATCTCTGGTTTTGAAGGAGTTATAATTGTGTGAGATATTGTAATTTAACTTAACCTCAACAATTTTTTTGATGTATTATTGCCGTTTAGCATTTGCAAATAGCTATCTTTTCAGGAAGAAGAATTAATAGAAAATGCTGCTGAAATTCAAAAGACTGAAGAGATCCCAAAACCAAAGACACACCGTTTACAGTTTTTACACTCATGTCCATTAACAAAGTTTTTACATCATCCAAAGAACGAAAACGGTATGTAATTAGTACAAAATATATCTTTAAAAACTGATTTCAAATGAAATATCTTTTATTGAAAAGTTAATGTAGTGAAGACCTGAAATAAAATACTTTTGGGCAATATATGAATGCATAATATTTATTTTTAACAGATAACTCTAAAGAATACAAAAGAGGTATATTCAATATCAAATACCCAAAAGTATTTCAAAAGTGCTCTGCCAGTAATACTGAAGCTGCTCTTGCCTCTATGGAGACACTGGATGATAAACTTGACACACCAAATGATGGCATGGAAAATATTAAATTGGAGCCTATGGTATGTTTAAATTTTAATATCACAATTGTTACTGCTTAGTGGACTGCTGTATATATGGTTTAAAAATATAATCAAATATTTAGGGCAATATTCTGTAATTACAAAGTTGGTATTTGAAAAATTGTTAATGTAAATAAATAATTCTTTAATAGGATCTGGAGGAAGGAAAAGTTGCTACTAAATTACCATTGAAGGAGAGAATTCGTCAAAAGAAATTTATCATGGGTAAGTTTTGTTGTCTTAACAGCATCTTTTACTTAATTATTAAATACAGAAACTAAAGGTCAAGTGAACAATTTCTGTATTCCTGGTCAGCTAATGTTAATTTACACAATACACACTTCTAAAAATATAAAGGTATTTCTAAAATATGTAAGACTTATTCTAACAATATCTCATCATTATAACCATTAAAACTTGTTGCATCCCTTAAGTTTCGTTATAAACTGTATATATTTTTAGTTCATCTACTACTTGATTGTATTATACGAAATCATTTTTATTAAATTCTTACAAGAAATTAAAAGTTTTAAATTAATAATATGTTTTCTTATTTTTAGATGATATAATTGTATGCATCGTGGTTCTGTTAGTTCTTCTCGTAGTGATCTTGGGTATCATAATTGGTGCTCAGGCAGGACCGCCAGTCGAACGTCCTCTGCGATTAGGCCGCTATATAACTGCATCTACAAGCTGTGGACTTGTTGAAGGGTGAGTGTATGAATATTTTTACAGTATTTTGCGATACTTCTTGTATTTGATTTTGTAATTTTTAAAATATAAATAAGACAAATGGGGTGTAATGTAAAATATATAATTTTTTTTCCAGTGTTTTGAATGATGGCGTCTACAATTTTTATAGCATTCCTTATGCCGTTCCTCCTGTAAAAGAGAGGAGATTTACCTACGCTCAACCTTTGAATGATATATCACTATGCTGGAATGGAACTTTGAAGGTTCACGAGCGTGGTCCTCTTTGTTTACAATTTCTCGAAAATGGAACTATAGTTGGAAATGAAGATTGCTTGACTTTGGATATTGTTACCCCTCATGTTAGGTATGATACACCTATACCAGTTGTTGTTTTGATAGGAGCTAATACATTTGCTGGAGGTATAAGTCCTGCACAGCCTTCTGCATTGTATGCTCGTACTAAGGAAGTTATCTTTGTTCGGCCTAATTTCAGGCTAGGACCTTTAGGATTCCTAGCCCTCGATATTCTTTCAAACTCCAAATATCCACCGACCTCCGGAAATTACGCACTA
The DNA here is from genome assembly GCA_035772565.1 of Antheraea assamensis. Taxonomy (NCBI): domain Eukaryota; kingdom Metazoa; phylum Arthropoda; class Insecta; order Lepidoptera; family Saturniidae; genus Antheraea; species Antheraea assamensis. The sequence goes on along the minus strand of JAQQSE010000031.1, from coordinate 6,765,574 downwards.
AGTGATTTGTTAGTAGCATTACAATGGATAAACTTGAACATTAAAAATTTTGGTGGAGATCCGAACTCGGTTACTTTACTGGGACACAGAGCTGGAGCAACTTTAACAGCTGCTTTGACAACCGCAAATCGAGCTCAAAAGTATTACTCTCGAGTTTGGTTGTCGTCAACATCTGTAATATTCCCCGGCGAACCGTTAGCAAAATCGCAAAAAAATAATGAACAGTTCAAACTAATGAGTAAATGCAGCGATGCTGACTGTTTGCGGAAGATGTCTACAACAGAATTACTTTCCTATACACCAGATATTTGGTTAGGTAGCAATGTTGGATCTTTGCCATTGTCTGAAGAACTTCAAAGGTCCTGGTTGGTGTTAGATGGAGCTTTATTAAGAGTCCATGCATATGAAATTTGGGATACACAAAAAGAAGCAAAAGTAGCAGGAACAGAAAAAGTCTTCAAGCCAATGGTGTTTGGGACAACGCAACATTCTAGTCACTCTGATTTATTAAGACATAAGCATTTAAAGTGGACCTCAGATATAGTTGAGAAAATTGTTAATGAGAGTGTTCTCGGTGAAAAGAATTTAACTGCGTCAGTATTTTCGCATTTTAATAAAACCTATGAAGGTTTAGTGGAACTCATTTCTGCAATTCGTACGTTATGTCCCATGGTGAGCCTTGCACGGCTTCGTTTAACTGTCCCCATGTATGTTGTGGTCGGAGCTGGTGCGGGTGGTGGAGCTGGAGGCTCTAATATGGCCGGAGTTAATTCAGATATTGAAGCTATTTTGGGAACTTTCGACTCGGAAATGCCTGAGCAGAGACGTTTCATGGCAGCTATGCAACAGCTGTTTTATCATTATGTATGTCACGGTATTCTGACCGGGCCGGAATCTGGCTTGATAGCTGTGGGACAAGACCTGCTTCCGTTACACGGGCTACCTATCTGTGACTTACTTATACGTGAAGATATAGTTCCGAGATACGCACACATCGATTAATTTTTTTTTTAATAGTTCCAGTGAGATTTAAGGTTAATAAATTTACGGAACAGAGTAGAATAGATAATTGCCCCATTAAAAATTAAGTATGTAATTTAAGAATTTTGTACCAATTCTGCATATTTATCAGGTTGAATGAGATCATTTTAAGACTTTAAAAACGTTGAATGATGAGGCGATAATGTTAATAACGGAGATGAAAGGAGGTTACAAATAAATTAATTAGAAAAAAGAATCTGTTCAATATGAAGATAGCTTTAGTCTGACAAGTATTGGTATCATTTATATCCCGCCTTAATTCGTAATACACGCTAAATATTTATACGATGTTTAGCTCATGCAACTTAGCAAATAATACAAACATTTCTATGAAGCAAAAAGATCTTCAGTCGTTCGTTTTGACAGCTACTAACTTAACGTGTCTATTTATACTACACAACTGCGCTTGCCACGAATTAAACCTATTTTTTTTTTTCGAACTGACCTACACTGCTAGCCTGGCAAGGCCTCTACAGTTCCACCGGACTACATTTAAACCTATATATATATATATACCAATGGATTATACTTAATATAATTAAATTACTTCGAAATTAGAAATAATTTTGAAGTAAATACTTTACAATTTTAAGTACAAAAATGTTCCCTTTATATAAGTGTTGTGAATGTAAACTGCTTCTCGTTTTTTATTAAGACTGACAAAATTGAATTTTAGAATATGTGATCTCAAGATCTGGCCTTTTAAAAAAAAAAACGTTCAGTTACCTTTATTTATACCTAATACTCATTATGCTACTATGATTATTGTAGTCATTGGTTTATAATTTATATTTAAGATGTAATAGTAATATAAGGTGTTTTGTAATACAAGTTTACACTGTTTTTTCATTTTGTCGTGTGGAAATAGGCGTTTTAATCACGTTTTGAAAAAAAAAACACATTTTGCCATTACTCAGATAATAGTGATTTACATCGACGTAATACAACTAGACTGTATAATATTCGATTAGTTGAATCCAACAATTGTCTGTCTGGACCATTCAAATTGTCACAACAAAATTATACTTAAAATAACAAAAGATCTAACAGTCCAATAAAAAAAGGTGGGTGTGCGATTCACATACGATAGAAGTGAAACTTCAGTAAATCGACAAAAGAATGAGATGAATATATATAACAAGGGTAGGATAATTACAAAGTTTATTTGTTTAAAAATGAAAGTATTTTGATTAATTTTAAAAGATATTTTTTATTTCATTTAACATATGTTACATAATTTATTGCTCAAGTTCCATATTTTCAGTTTCAACAAACAAGATAGAAAAATACTCGCTGTTAAATAATAACACAGCACGCTGACTTCTTACTAAAAAGCTGTAATACGCAGCCGTATACAGTGTACAGTAGTACACGTACTTTTCACTTATACTAACACACGTTAAATGCTCAAACACAAGCAAGTATTAAACAGCGTGCAATATACATATACGCCGACATTTGCTCTCTCGCTCTGGCTCACTATTTCACTTCAAAAATAGTATGTATATTTCTGTCTCATTCTTTGCCGGCTTCATCCTACACATTTTTGTATTTGTGTCTCTTACCTGTCGTTTTTCCGTTGCATCCGGTTTGAAATCACAACGATTCTAAAGAAGTTTTACTTCAAAAAAAAAGTCTTTATTTTGTACAAATCGTTAATGTTTAATTATAAAGAAGTTGCAGACGGGATTTTAAGATTAGGTAATGTACCTAGTCGATTAACATTTTCATATCAACATTATTACCACAAAAACGATGACAGGGATTTTATGTAATCAACTATTTTAAAACATGTATCGGGGTTTTTTAAATATTCTACTAATTATGCGTTGATCTGCATTCGTTTTATTAAAATTGTCATCTTGGTATATCACATTCATCATTTGTTTCCTAAAGAAAATTCAAAGGTGCGGACTCATTTCTTAATTTTGACAATTTTATATATTTATTTGTAAGCAATCGATTTGACATATTACACAATTTTGACAATCGTTTCGTATTTGAAAGTCATACGAATCTCAAGTAGGTAACTTGTATTTTAAAAACAATTCATAACATAATATAATTGACGTCACTTTTTGTAATTCTGATAAAGAATCATTTTTCGTTAACCACTTGAATATTTATATATCGATTTTATTATAGGAATGTTTTAGTAATTAAATTTAAACCACCTCATTTCTTCATTAAAATAGTGTCTAACTTAGATATCGATATTTTAGAATTTACTGTTAAAACAAAGTAATATGTTCTTAGAATAATTGTGACTGCAAAGAGTCCTGAATTAGAAAGACCGTATGTATTGAAAAATTTCTTAAATCCAATTTTAATATCGATATTTTAATAAATACCTGAAGAAACATCGACACTGTTATATATCAGAAAACGCTGTTCACAGATTTTATATACATTACCATGGTAATTTAGGCCTGCATTTTTTTATATGAAACTATTTTTTGTTTTAAAGTATTTCATTAATATTAGCGGTCTAGTTGTAACGTCGATGCATATGTGTATGATTTTGTAGTTTAAGAAGCATCACACTGAAAATACATTTAATATTTTTTTAAATATAATGTACTTATTTTACCTCAAGTTTGTGGTAGTCTCAAATAGTTGTTATTTTTAAAGTCTGATTCATCCAAAGAAATAATATCATGTCATTGAATTATAGTCAACATATTTGTTAATTATTTAATCTTAGTAAAGCTAGCAAGTACTCATGTTTTGCCAAAACGCTTCATGTGATGTAAGTTATTGCACTCGTATGTAGTTAGTAGTAGATATAATCGTTTTGTGTAATTTTGTAAATGGATTGAAATAAATTTAAATAAGACTGATAAAACAAATATTCTTTCATTTTAAAATTACTTTGGATTATGTAATGATGTTTTCCACATATACAATGTTGTTATCCCATACCTTGATTCACACTGGACAAAAGAGGTAAATTGATTCCTTATTTAAAAACATAACTGGAAAAAAGAACAATGTCCTTATTAAAAAAATATCACGATAGCTTTATTCGTTATAAAGTCATTAAAAACTACGATTTTTATATGCAATATGCGTTCAACGATGTTTTTCTTATAGTAACTAAATTGGGCAAGCTTTGTGGTGCTTATGTTTTTTCCTCTGTACATAAGATTAATTGTTAAGATAATAAACGGCGCAGACAAGGTTGTAAGCAACATCTGGTTTACAAACAATCGATGATAAATACACATTCTATAGTTTGTCCGTACATATTTAATTTCTTTCCGAAATTTCGTAATAGAAAACTATTACAAAAACCACTGATCACGGTATAAAAAAAATTACATGTTCGGGTTTAACTCAAAAGAGTTTGAGCCGATTTTTATTTTGTTTAGTAGCCTAGCTGTCAATGGCAACCATCAGTAATAAATATTACAAAGCAAGATCACTTTTTGCGTCTGTCTGTGTTTTCTTAGTTCGTCTAAACTACATAACGGATTGTGATATGGATTTCACTATCAATTTAAGAATATGTTTCAAAAGTCTTATATATCTTCCTTATGAATAAAGTTTTAGAGGTATGTATTTCATTTTTTTTTTTGACTTTACATATAATATAATCAAGATATTCTATTCTAGAAAGTAAAAAAAATTATGTATTGTAATGAAGTCATAAAAATATTTTTGGGTCCTTACATTGTCAACGCCGGCGTACATAGCCTCATACGATAGGTATGTCCAAATAATGTGCTTGTGGCGCCCCGACCGCAGCCACTACTTATATACTGGCATTTGAGAAAAGGAATATATCAAAAAGACGATTAAAGGGCGGCTATTTAGCTTTTTGTACGGGGCTACGTAATTGCTAGAACCCGCGCTAGTAATCATTATGTTTTTTTTTTTACAGAAACAACTTATAATTTGAAGATCAAAGTTCTAATGAAAAACCTAATTTTGATTAATGTCGAACACAAAATTGTAACCCTTGCTTATATTTTTCTCAATTCTTATTGACTGCTTTGTTTCTACAAGTAAAACAGCAAGTCTAGGGTGACATCGTTGAATAAACGTTTAATGTTCTACATATCGAATAAAATACATCGATATTTATACCGGTATTGAAAGGTCAAGGTTAAATCGAATAAGCCCGATATGTCGAAGCCAAACATCGATGTTTTTTGAACATCGATATATATCGATCACCTTTAATAGTGGTTTTCGAACTAGCGGATCGTAGCCCAATACCCTCCGCTAGGATTATTATTATTCTGTGTATACCTAACAAAATTAGGAAGTAATATGATGTACAGCTCATTAATGGTTTTTTGATTCGCAAAGAAGACACCTGCAAACCGGGTAATCGCACTCATCGATACCCAAATTGGTGACACCGACGTGATAATTCACAATGAAGTCGCCTGCATAGCGTGTGATCGTACCGTTTTACGAACTACTGTATTTTGGTTAAAAAAAACAGTTTTTATTATAACTGAATTGGTACTATTTTATTTTAATTGAAATAGTAATTTAAAAAAAGGAAAGACAAGTGTACCATACAACTGCGAATCTACGAGTGTCGCTCAGGAAGGCCACCTACATTTATCTTGCTGTCTCAGGGAGCTGACACATATATAGAGGGATAGACGTAAAAGTACATATCGATTACCATATACTCATTCAGTTAGGATGGGCTGCTTTCAGTAAATATGATGACGTTTTCCGGGATCGAAAAATGCCGCAACGTCTGAAGACCAAGTCTTTGTAACCAGTGTGTCTTGCTCACAATGACGTACGGTGCCGTAATATGGACGTTTAAAAAAGGAAACTATGCAAAGAATTATGGTAAAACAGCGAGTTTTATAGTTAAAACACGAGTATCCGAAAAAACATTTAGTGCAGTACACACACCAGTTTGCTTATTGCTTAACTTAAATGGCATTAGTAGGCTTCGAACCGATTGGTGGCCGAGAGAGTGAAGCGTATTGTGTGAAGACCATTGGCAAAACGGGTCAACATCGCATATCATATGGAAAAAAAACTTGGCACAGAACAGAAAAGAATTGAGTAAAAGGAAGCCGGTTTGTGCCCTGCAGTGGGGTGTAAAGAGATGTCCCAAAACTTAAAAAAAAACGAAAGTATGTCAATAATTTATTTGCACACCAAAATAAAATTAATACATAATTATCATGTACTGACCACGATCACATAACTATAATAAATAAACAAAACACAGAAAATGAAAAAAAAATCTAGAAAAAAAACATCACTTGACTATTCATGATAATTTCACCTCAACAATTTTATTTTAAAAATTTATGGCAAGCATAAACCAAAACATGAAGTTAACATTTAATTACGACAGAACTTTTTAAAATACAGGCAACATAATGAGCTTTGGAAATTTCTCAACGTTTGATTAACCTTAAATCTATTCAATAGATTAAACACGTTTTAATAATAACACATTTCTGTAATCACAGGTTATAGACATTTCTATAATCCGTGCCTGTGACGAAAAGGAGGAGAAAACAAATAAATTGTTCAAATGGAACATAGAGTAATCGTGTAGTTTCAACGATACATTTCAGATAAAATACATGGCGCCTTACTCGGCCTGTTATATAGGATATAAAATAGCCCAATCTATAAATAATCTTCAATTAAACTGGTCCTGTCTGAATAATCTAGAAATCACCGAATTCCAACAACATACAAAGAAACATTTGAAGGCTTACTCAACAATAAACATAACATTCATTAGGTCAGCCATTATCAGGCAATACACATAGAAACAATTCAATAAGTTAATAATACATTTTGGTAACATATCATTATGTTCACTATTTAACAAGAATACGTTGTGTACACGAATAACACATCGGATACAATTTGAGATCTATAATATCGGTTTTATATAGGAATGACATCATAAAAAACTTAATAGTTGCGTTCTCTTAATGGAGACAAAGCCGTGGTCAAATTTTCTTTGCCAGATTTATGTGTCTTACGTAATACTGATGGTGACTTCGGTTTATATTGAAGTTGTTCGAGTTCCTTCTTCATTTTGTCGATCATCGATGACTGTTTCGCCACTGTCACAGTCAGTTCTTCATTTTCTTGACGAAGCAGAGATAATTCCACCACTAGAGACTGCTGATCTTGAATCTGAACAAAAATGTGTTTTGACACACATGTATCGTAAAATCACGTCGAGCTTATAATGAAGACAATAAGATTGCTTTTTGTACACTGTAGTGTAAAATCATTTCATATTTATTTTTTAAAACTTTAAAAAAATAAAACAAAGAAAATTGCGATTGAAACCGACCTTAAGTTAAGTTTAAGTTATTCTTAAGTTGATCGATGTTGGTACGAATCCTTGTGAAGGAGCCAGAGTTTTCGATCAAGCAAAATATCGTGATAAGACCATAAATTGGCTTTCCCTAATTCCGCTTTTTATCTACCTTAAGATGGACGAAAATCTGTTACCAAGCACCTATTGGTGTTTTCTGGCAGTTGCACTTGAGACTCGGTTCCCTTAGATTTTGTAAATAAATTATACCAAAAGTATTACACAAAAAGGAAAGTATTTTAATGTAAGAATTACTACTATTAAGCAAAGCAGATGTAAGTTATGTAATATATAATGTATATTTTATGAGCCGCGATCAAATTATATGAATATTCAAGATAATTTCGACAAAACCTTGTATTCATCATACAGTATATTAGCAGCCATGATTATCTGTGAATGGTGAGCAGTTTATGTCTTTTTTACTCCCCACATTTTGAATTTTTTTTTTTGTTACAGGGTTGACCTGAAGAGGCCTTTACAGTTTCACCGGACTACAAAATTTTGAAACTAGTTTGAAATTAGTTTATACTTATAAACAATTACAATGTCGTATTTATATAACTACAATTCCTTAGGCTTAAAGTTCTACACTTAACAAATTTTCATTTAAAAATTAAATCAAAATGGAGAATGCACATTATTAATAACTGTAGGTTGTAGCTTAGCTATTTTTGTTCATCATTTAACTTTTTTACCTTCTGTTTTAAATATGATTGTACATTATAATTGACATCAGTAAGTTTACAATATAAAAAAATAGAATTAAGGACATTCAATTGATTTTGAAATTACTATACAAAAATATCACAGAGGTTACAGGTAGGTAAAATATTTTATGTTATGGCCTTTGCAAAATTTGCATCGACAAAAAGTAATTTTAGAAATACTTTAGATCAGTGATTCCCAAAGTGGCCTATATCGACCCCTAGGGGTCTATAACAATCGGCAAGAGGTCTACGTCAGCGAAAAAAAATTTGGGGGTCCATGAAATGAAAATGGGAGTCCACGACAGTGGATCTCAACACATACACTGATAGTACCTATTTACTTACATCATACTATCTTATAATATCAAAACATATACATTATTTAGAAAAGTACCTATGAAGTTAAAAAATTATTATATATGTTTTTAACACTAACTTCACTACAGTTAGAAATTTACAGGAAATCAATGAGGTAAGTAGGGGGTCTACCCAACACGGAAAAACATGGCAAGGGGTCTTCGACACAAAAAAGTTTGGGGAACTCTGCTTTAGATGTACGCAATTTTATATCATGGTCGAAAATTGGGTATTACCTGTTGCTGTAAACATTGATTTTCACCCTCAAGACGGTTAATTTCTGAAGCTGCCTGTACTAGAAGTACCCGCGACTGTTCTGCGGCAGCTGTTGCTTGTCCTGCATGTTCTGTAGCTAATTCGCATAACATTCGTTTGTTCTCCACCTGTAACAACATTGTATAAACTTAGAAAGTAACATTTAATTACCAAAAATTCTTACTTGTAAGAGTTAAAAACTTTTTGCAGAAGGAAGGTGTGGCCACATAAATTTATGACTTATTAGTAGTTTGAAATAAAGAAAAATCTAGTTTCATATTTAGGTCATAATTAAAAAAAAAACATTTTCTCAGGTTTATATGATCTCATAATGTTTTTCTTCTAAATTAATGGAAATACCAGTTCAACTCAGTAAATATTTGTGGATTTGCTCAAAATTTGGTCAATTTCGGGTACGAACCTGCGATATTTCGCCAATCAATACTCAACTCCCATAGTTGCATTTCACCACTTAAAAATAATGACCTGGACGCTACAAGGTTTTAATTCTTATAATAACAGAGTTGAGCGTTTTTTGAAAAAGAAAAAAATGAACTATGATTGAGCTAATGTTTTAGAGCATGCATCAATAGACATGGATTCTCAACAATAAGCTGGAAATTTTGTTGAAAGAAATTGTCAGAATGAAACCAATACTCTCAGAACTCTGATAAAAGTATTGACACTTAGGTTTTTAATAATATTCATGAGTAGGAAAGGAGTAACATCAAGTACCCACCACAAGGCAAGAATCCAAATTACAAAGTACATCTCACATAGATATTGGAGATCTCATTAATAACATATGTTATGGTCTACATCATTACTTAGTATTAAGTGAAATATTAACTTAATGCATGTGATAAGTCTCTGTATTGTTTAACTTCAAATTGTGGTGTCTGAATAGGGCTATGAGCAAAATATTGGGAAAATAGTGGTACTGACCTCATCACGTAATTGTTTGATTTGGGAATCCGACTCCTGCTTCAGCAGTTCAACATCTTCGATAAGTTCATTCTTTATGGAACCCAATTCACGATATGCCTCTTTCTCAACATTTTGTAAACTTTCTATGAGAGTTACATTGTGTTCCATAATACGCGTGTGTTCCTTATCAAGTGCAGCTTTTGACTTCAGTATACTTACAAGTGCCTCTTTATATTCATTACATTCTATGACACTGTTATTCAAAGAATTCTTGTATGTAGTTAATTCATTTTCCAAAATATCTTTTGAATTTGCTAAACTTTGAACTTTACCCTCCAAATATTCTAGCTCATTGTCTGATTCTCTTAAACGATCAGTTAAAACTTGTACTATATCTCTTGTTATAGACAAGGACATTTCAAACTTATTCTTTTCCTTTGTTGCTCTGTCAACTTCCACCATTAACTTATTTATTTGATTTTCGAAATCTAGTATTTTATTCTTTGAGTCTTCTTTAACTTCACTTATTTCTTTAATCAGACATAACTTTTCATTAGTCAGTAAGTCATTATAATTTTTTAAATCAATAATCTCTTTTAATAATGCCTTTTTTTGATCCTCTATTGAAGAGAGAAGGCATTTTAATTCTCTTTCCTCTTTCTCTAGATACTGCAATTTTTGTTGCTGTTTCAGATAATGTTCTTGAATGCTCTGATAACGCTCTTCAAATTGAATTTCACAAAGCCTTAATTTCTCTGATGTTGCTTCATCTACTTGTTCCAATTTAGCTTTCATTTCATTCTCCTTATTTGCCAATTGTTCTTGTAGTTTCTGTATTTCTTCATATTTTTCTCTTGTTATTTGATTTTTAATCGAATCTATTAATTCAGAGTTGTTTGATTTTATTTTTTCTTGATCAATCTTACACTTGGTTATAATTAACTGCTTTTCTTCATCATGCTTTAATTTTAAGGTTTCTAGGTCTGCTTTGTATTCTTTCCTGATGCTTTCATTTGCTTCTAATGCTAAATCATGATGACTTTTGACCATCTCTAAACATTCTAGAGTTTCGTTCAATTTACCTTCTACAGTAGACAATTTTTCTTGTAAATCTTTGCAAAGGGTATCCCGTATAGTGATAACTTCTTGAAGTGACGAAACATCTAATTGTTTCATATGAACTTCATTCTCTAATTTTTCACATTGCTTTTCAAGATCAGATAATCTAGATTGTAGTTTAAGATTGTTTTGATCAGTTTTATTGTTTTGTGCATTATTATTCTCCTGTCTTTTATCTGATATAGATACTTTTGAAAATTTTGCTTCCAAATTTTGTACTCTATCTTTATTTGTAGATATTTCTTTTATTTGGTTTTGAAGTATTCGTATTTTATTTTTGAACTCTTCAATCTGCTTATTATATTCGGAAATTGTGTAATCTTTATTCCTGAAATATGTTATTTGTATTTATAAAATTGTTCAAATAACATTACATTATATTTATGTAGAATTTAAAATCAATCACAATGTATATTGTGGTGTAATTTGAAAATTAAAAGACACTTTACTTCGAAACTTCGAACTTTAGTGCAGTAGGAGCTAGTGATTAAAGAAAAGCGTAAGGTAATAGGTATTTTACCTTCTATACCAAGTACCACAATTTTAAGAAACATTACATTTAAGCATGACAAGTGTTGGTGAAATAAGTCTATTAGGTACGGGGGTTTGCACTTACAAAGATCAATTTATTTAAATGTGTTTATTAGATTGGCACCACAAATTTATAAAACATAAATAAATAAAAGCTTGAAATGTAAATAACCAAAAAAGTTTTAAAATGTCATGGGAAGCTTCAATTATATCACATATATCTGATCTATTTGTATTGTAATAATTGCTTCTTGTCACTAAAACTGAAACATGAACGATTATACTATCAACAGTATAAAGGGACATTGTTTGACGAAATTAGATGAGAGTAATAATAACCCAGAACTTATTTGTGTACTTAGTAGAATTTTTGAAATAGAAGCTGAAAGAAATCAGCACAAATAGATGCTTCTCCACTGTGGATTTTAAAACACAAAATCCATCTATGAAAAAATGTAGTGTACTACAAACTCAAAAGTACAATGTACATGCTTCAAATATTCTGTAATTCTGATACTCCTCACAAAGATCACAGAATTTGCATCTGTATTCTCTCATTCACATATATTTGAGTATGTTAAGCATTACAATCTTATGTCTTCTAAACTTTACGACTTTCACACATAATCAAAACAGTATACTGATAGCCATTAGTGAAATTATAATTCTATAGACAGTTTTTTATCGAGTTAATATAATTTGTAAACATGTGTGTATGATAGCAAAATACTACTTGAAGAGATAGTCAGGCCTTCTGATAAACATCTTAATGTGCTGATCATCAAAGTTGTCTTATTGTCCTATTGCTTTCTAATAAGGGGTACATTAAACTTAAAACATGCATGAAACAATTACTTTCAATTATTCCCAGCTGTATTATCAATTTAAGTGGCCACAGCAGTTAATAATATGATGATGATTTCCGACCGATTTCGGTCATGGCGACCACTTTGACCCCTAGTCTGATATATTGAAATAGTTTACACCAGGAATACTTCAGAAGGTCTCATACATGAATTAGTCTAAATTTCCCAAGACAAAAGATATTACATAATCCATAAAACCTAAGGATTTTATATCTGTATACATCTTGGGTGAGATGTTATCTCTCTGTTTCATATAATGCAATCTGTGACGAGGATCTATATAGCCATATAACATAACACTAGTTGAACTATGCTATGAATACATTTTTATGATTATACAAGGTAATTTGTGTGATAGCTTCTTCTATAGTAATGTTAAATGTATTCTAATGTGTCTGCTTGGTCTTTAAACATTTGTAAGGCATTTGTGTCTGATTGGTCTTTAAATATTTGTAAGGACTCTTTGGTTCTTTGTATACACTATAAACAAATACATACCGCAACATTTACTTACTTTATTTCTACCTCTTGTGCTTTTATTAGTTCATTTTGAGTGTCCACTGTAATTTTAGATTTGGAGCATGGTGGTAGCTTTTTGATGGTACTGTGACATTTTGTAGTTGTAATTTTAACAGGTTTTGGCTGCAATGACATTAAATTGGACTTAGTCTTCTAATTACAATATCAATCCAAAGTCAGTAGTCATAACCATATAAATAATGAGGATAATATAAGATTTTACTCAATAACCAAGACTTGTGGCATTGCCATAAACATATTCAGGGTACAACAAATTAGAGTTTTTATTTGTTTCATTTATAAAATAGATATATAATTGCTTAATCATAACTAAAAGTAAAAGCATAGTTTACCTTATAAACTTTTTCTCTACCACAATAATTTTTATTAATATAATAGAACTAACAATTCCCTACAGGTTTATACTTACACGTATATATGTATGTATGTATATATATATATATATATTTGGCAGATTTTACAGCAGCCTCTCAGATTCCACCGAAATTAGGTGCATATGCTGGTGAAAAATGAAAGACAATACCCTGGTCACATGCAAACTGCGTGATCTGTCGCTTACAAGTTTTAAGCATTCTGTTCAATTCATTCTATATATATATATATATACAAAAACTGGCTAAATGGCAGAAAAATTGCTAATTTTTATAATAAATTACATCCCCCTTTTCACCACTTTAAGGGTTGAATTTGCAGAAATCCTTAGCTTACCTATAGTGTAAAAGGAATCAGCAAGGAAATTTTCACTGATCTAGCTCCAGTAGTTTAGGCTGTTAAGTTGATATCTCAGTCAGTTACTCTTTTATATATATATAGGAAGTTTTATCAAAACTATGTGAATAATTCAGACGTTTTTCATAAAGCTTTTACAATTATCTAACAATATATCTGATATGATTAAAGAACTTGAATCCAGTAAGGATTAATATTATAATACTATTATCTGTAAGCTGTACTGACTGCTGAGTATAACTTATATTATTTTATGTATTTTATCACAACCATTATATTTAATTACTATCCAGTACTTTATGTAAGTCGATACTACAGTTATTATTGGTACACATAACTAAGTGTAAATAATTATAAATCAAAAGCAAGATATAAATTTGCATAAGATAATAAATACTCACTGTGATGAAAGATTTGGTGCTTTTGATAGAGCTACATTGTGACTGGGCATCAATATTAAGATTGCTGTGTCCCGATGAAGTACATTTTTTTACTCCCGTATGTGGTGCAATTTTTTTGGGGTTCTCGCTGTACACTTTCGGTTGGTTCGCATTGTTTTGGTTCTTCTGATCTGATAAAAATATTGTAGTCCTTATTATTTGTTTTTTATGCTTTATAGAATTTAGCATTTGACCACAATCTCAGCTGAAGTTAAATGACAATGTGTTCAAGATGATAAGCACCTTAAACCTAGAGAGACTGGTTTTAAAGTGCAGCTGTCGGAACACACTCATAGGTGCTTAGCGACAGATTTTCAATTTATCAAATAACCAGACGAGCTTAGAAAAACCCAAAAACTATGCCATAGTTTCATCACGATCTTTTTCTTCACCGAAAGCTCTAGTTCATTCGCAAAGATTCGAACCTAAGCCGAACGAAGCGGCGTCCGGACACGCTAACTACTGAGGCAACATGCCTACATTTCTATCTGCCATATATTTTGTAAAATTCAAAATATCTTTAGCTATACCCGTGAATTGAATAAGATTATTTAATTTACGCCTAATGTATTAAATTCTACCTGGACAGGTAGAATAACTTATTCATAGTTACATATAACGTAACTTTTATTTACGACATTTAAACTGTAACTGTTAACTTACCGAGTGATTCAAAACGTTTTGCTTTAGAAAACATAATTTATAATAAATAACAAACAGAGTACTATATGTTAATCATTTATATCGACGTTCATGTGTCCGTTAAAATGTTAATGCTAGAGAGCAGAAAAACGTTACAAGTCCTGTCACTTAAAAGTACAGTTGGTAGAATACTACTATAATAGAAGGCGCGAAACGTTTACGAATATATTATTGTTATTTGGTTGACCAGTGTTGCCTAATTTTATCCAATAGTATTACTGTAAGATAAAATATTAGGATATTTCTCTTTACTCAAACCTACTGGCAATTAGCAAATTTCGGCGTATGCTAGGTTACCATGAATGTAACGAGAACATTCGTTTCCATGAATCTTTTATCAAGTTTGTGAAAACATGAAATCAGATTACTTTTGTGGCGGTAAAATGACAAAAATTTTGCGATCTGTCGCTGCAAAATTTATTCGACCAGTCACGCTTCGTACCTTCCTCAATTTCATTGATCATTCGTTTAAGAGGAACTAACACGGAAGAAAGAGATAAGTCATTTGTTCGAAAAGCTTTAAAAGTTTCTTTTTTCTGTATGAAAACTAACTTGTTTCTCCGTAAAACTACAATAGTTTTATTCAGCGGTAAGGTTTGATTGAAATCAAAAGAAATCGTATACATGAGGTAGAACGAGTTTTATGGAATCTCGATAATCCTTAACACAAGAATCGTTTAAATCCATCAGTGCTTTTATATTTTCTCATTATTTAAATAACAAAAGCACATTTGTATTATGAACTAGCTGACCCCGGCGAACTTCGTACTGCCTAACAGTCGATTCTTTAAATATTTTTTTTAATACTTATTCTGCTATTCGCGACCATCGTATAAATATTGACATTAATATATATACGATAGTAACGTCACTCAATTGTTTTGCCTTCCCGGAACCTCTCCACTAACACTTAAACTTTATGCTATTGTATTAAAGTTCAAATTGAGTTTTAAGTATTATTACGAATCGTTTGTATGGGAGTATAGAAAAGTTTTGTTTTTAGACTTTTTCAGGCAATTTTTTTAATTTTTCTCTCCGTAAGATCCATCCTCGTACTTCAAGGAATATTCTAAAAAAAGAATTATCGAAATCGGTTCAGCTATTCTCGAGATTTGCGCTTAGCAACACATTTAGCGATTAATTTTTATATTATAGATAAAAAAAAGTGTGTGTGCGATTCACACACGATAGAAATCAAACTTCAGTAAATCAACAAGAATGAGATGAATATATGTAACAAGGGTAGGATAATTACAAAGTTTATTTGTTTAAAAATGAAAGTATTTTGATTAATTTGAAAAGATATTTTATTTAACATATGTTACATAATTTATTGCTCAAGTTCCATATTTTCAGTTTCAACAAACAAGATATAAAAATACTCACAAACACTGTTAAATAATAACACACCACGCTGACTTCTTACTAAAAAGCTATAATACGCAGCCGTATACAGTGTACAGTACTACACGTACTTTTCACATAAAGTATTAAACAGTGTGCAATATACATATACACCGACATTTACTCTCTCGCTCTGGATACACATTTTTGTATTTATGTCTCTTACTTATCGTTTTTCCGTTGCATCCGGTTTGAAATCACAACGATTCTAAACAAGTTTCACTTCAAAAATCAACAAGGCAACCCCATTTATTCTTTCGCTGTTATTTTATAAAAATCGCATGAGTTTTCACGATAATGGAAACATCCAAATTAATATGTGTATGCGGTAATAGTTTTCATAGTACCCTTCTCTGAAGCCCGATAACAAATTTTTGTTGCGAGAACCAACCCGACACAAAAGTTCACTTGATAATGTAGGGTAGAGTTAAATATATTTTTAATGATGTATGCACGCTACCTAGCTTTAATGATGGGCCACGCAAACTGAGACATATTTTTACGTTTAATCTGAAGTAAAACACATCGTTTTTAAATCATAACTGATATATAATGTATAACACGATGTAAAACAATATATAGAAATATTTCAAATTCTATTTTTAAAATATATAAAAAGGTTTCAGTTCGTAACAAATTACACAATTCGAACGCTATAACAAATAGTAACAATTGTATAAGTAAACAGCCATCATTTTCTGAAAGATACAGTGTTATTTATCGCTAAATTTTGAATATTTCAGTTTAATCTTACGGAATTTTCATATTGTTTGAATCTATTAGATCATGTGCTACTATTACTATACTATTTGTTTTTTCGCTTTTCTTTGTCGTCTACGGTTTTTCAGTCGACGGTACACGTCATCCTAGAAAGTTGTACAAAACTACATTTATGTAATACTCACATTACCGTTCATTACAGAGTGATCGTAAACATTTCTCGTAGTATTAGCATGTCATGGTGTAAGAGACCCGCTGCAAGATTATAGACTTCTTCCCGAAGCAAGGTATGACCATAATCACTACCTACGACGTATTGACGATTTAAAACTCCAAGAAAATTTTATGTATGCACTACCCACAAACTACTAAGAAGATACTGGCACTACCTATACACGCACCATAGACACAACACAACATGTCAGGTTTCGAATCTGTGGACAACGAATTGTAACGCTATATGCCAAATCACTCGATGACTCGATGGCGACATTCAGAAGTATTGCCCATCTACAACTCTTCTTCAGGAAATATCTTAATTAATATTATCTTTACTTAGTAATAAAAATAACGTTTCTTTTTGGATCTAGTTATTTTACGTTTTAAAATCGTAGAAAATATTTTGAATTTAGTTACCGTCTTCATATGATCAAAGGTTAGCCTAATAATATATGGGCACAACAAAATGACCTTATTTAGCATAATAGGAGTGGTAAGCATTGGGTTATGATAGTGGTATATATTAAGTCAATGATAATTAAGTTTTATGTAGTCTCCCATGCACTTTAATATATGTACCCAAAAGCTTCTATGTTATATATTCCAGGAATAAATTACTTTATGAAATTATCAATTCTAAACCAAAACTAAGTTAAACAATTGGTATTTATTTAAAATATATATTTCATTATTACATAGAAGGTGGAGGTGGTGGTACAGGCAATAGAGGAGGCGGTGGTGGCACTCCCATTAGTGGTGCTCCAGGTGGTGGAGGTAGTCTCATACCATGATTCTCCCACATTTTTGGTGGAGGAGGCAACCGCAATGGCTCAATCTTAAATGCAAATTGCAAGAAGAACTGTTTAGTGTCTTTATTCCAATGAGTCCAAAACTTAGTATCATGTTTTTCCACTTCTCTACTTGGAACTTTAAATGCAATAGTTTCATAGGGTTCAGCAGCAAATAATAGGTACTGCCATCTGCGATCTGGAGGTTCAATTTTTTGCTCATAAGCGGACATGAAGCGGTGTCGCGGTTGCACACCCTCAGCAATTTCTGTAAGAAATAATTTCTCAAATAAAGGCGTTTGTGTTAGTTTTAATAGATTTCTCATATGAAACAAAAATGGGATAACTGTAGTACATAGAGCATCAGTGTAGTCATCACAATGTAGATTTTTGAGAGTACTAATCAGATCACTATATTTATATGTAAATAAAGACTTGAAAATCATAATAGATTTTTCATGAAAGACTGTCATCAGATATTTCAAGTTCTCAGTTTGCACATCTACAATATCCTATAACATTTAAGCTATATTAATATTACAACAGAATATTGCATCATTTGCTCAAGTGAGTATCAATAAAAACCATTGCAAAATACATAATATTTAAACAATTTTCTATTGATTCTAATAGATATTTATTTAAGACATAATCAATTCAGTTTATTACCTAAAACAAAAATATTAATTGTGTAAGAATATCAGAAATAAGAAGTATTGTAATTCTAGTCTTTAATAGCTATTTACAAGTATATACCTACTTGGAAAAATGAGACAAGTTTCTAAGAAACCATTACACGGAGACTTTTCAACTTCAAATTTTCACTGACTGACAAACATAAATCAAGGGTTGTATGGTTGCATTCAATAATGTGCAGAGTGCAATAGGCTCAATATAGTATTGTTCCATTGATCACCAAAATAATAGAATAAATTACATCCCAACATACAGGGTACCATTTTAAAATATAATTAGTGATATTAATTTATACCTCAGGATATTTATATATATATACTACATTTTATATATATAAAATTAGCTTTATGCCACTATGGATACCAACCAGGATAGTCAACTTGAAAGAGTAAACTTTGTTGACCATTCTCAGGATCCTTTTGCTTAGTTACTCTATAACCAGGCCGTCCGATTTTAACAAACTTTTTAGGTTCAATCCTAGGTTTCTCTGGTGCAAGTTGTTGAGGGGCTTCTTTTGCTTCTTTAGCTGCTCGACGAGCTAAATTGGCCTGATGCTTTTTTCCTTGCGTATGAGCTAAATAACTTCCCTCATTGTTGTGCAATGTAAGACAAAGTTTACACTCGTATGAACCTGAAAATAACGAGGGGTATAAACATTTCCTTTCTATCAATACTTTTGCCTCGGTCTATTTACAAGCCAAAAAAGGTCGATATTAGCAATGCCAGCACATCCATAATGACGTCAAATAGCTTGTTTTGTGGAAAATTTGGAATTTCTTACCTAAATGATTTTTCATAAAATACGGGTCCTTATTCAAGTCAATAGTTTCCAGCGCAAGTTGTCGTAACCTTTCGCGCCGGTCTCGATTGCTTTCAGACCATGATGCTACACCTCCTCCACCAGTTTTACCACCAGGACGATTTTGGAAATCCATGGCTCCGTATAGTTATTTAAATTTGTCAATAAGCAAATCGATACATATACAAAAATTTGCACAAAAACATTGAGATCAAATCCACAATAACCAAATCGGAGATCGGTGTAGCCAGAAGTGCGGCTACAAAAGATTCAAAATAGAACACGAATTATTCGTCAATCTTTTTAATCGCTGTTAATATAGCTGTACGTGCGGTTTTGAATATTGTATTGACAAAACTTTAATGTAAAACAAATTTACGAAATTAATATTTAAATTTAATAATGGCATCTATTTATCCTTAAATTGCCCTATGATTTACTTATAGTACCTATAATATGTATGTCTATATATATATATATTGTCATTTGTAGTGTTCGATATTCAAGAGATTACAATACTCAGAAGGTATAGTGATTATAAATTATATTTCTTATAAATATTTAGAGAACTGTCTCTTGAATATTAATATTATTGTTCTGATGATATAGCGTAATTAGTTAACTAGTACATTGCGTAGTCATATGAAATAAATGTCAAAAATTATGTCTATGCTTTGTCGCTTCAAATTTACATAAAAATATCCTATAACATTATTAATATACTATATTATATTTTATGGGATAAACAACCGATACAAAGGCAATATAATAGTGATATAATATTATATAGAACAATATTTTGTGAATTGTTTGAAATTGATTTGTTACTTTTCAGAACTTTTAACGTATAACTGTTGGCAACACAGACGATTTCTTTTCTGTTGTCAAGTTGATGGGAAGGTACTTATTTTACAAAATCTTTTTGAAATTCAGAAATCTTCAGATAAAATTTATTTTATAAGGCCTGTACCGCAAATAAATTAATTTAAGAGTTCTATACATTTTATATTTTTAAGTGTTTGCACAAGATCAACGATAACCTCTCTTTTAAAAATTTGCCTTGTTTTTAGCTAGTGCTCCAAGATGTTGATGCCAAAACAAAATCGTGTCTCTATCTATGAGTACCTTTTCAAGGAGGGAGTTATGGTAGCCAAGAAAGACTACCATGCACCCAAACATCCAGATCTTGAGAAGATCCCTAACCTCCAAGTGATCAAAGCTATGCAGTCTCTTAAATCTAGAGGATATGTTAAGGAACAGTTCGCATGGAGGCATTTTTACTGGTAAGTGGAGTGATATAATTTATATAAACTGCTAGTGATTTAAAATTAAACCTACAAATTTCAAGAGTTTGTAGGATGAGTATCTGCTTTCGCGTTTTCAAAATTGTGTATTTTAAATCTAGCGGTCTATTTTGTATTGTGAAACAGGAATCTCTTTATTTTTATAAAATTATGGCACTGTAATGTTGTAGTATGTTAGGTTATAGTCTAGTTCTATTTCTCTTCTAAGGACAATGTCATTGTAAATGATATCTTTCAACATATGACCTCCTCATACGTATCCCTACAAAACTGAATTGTTTTTTTTTTCACAATTCAGATGTCTTCTGACATAAACAAAGCAATATAACCATGTTATTCTATGAATTAGTTAAATATTATTTGGTGTTCATTAGTTTGTTTTTTTTTTTATGAAACTCTGAAGTAACTAAACTGGTTTGCCACTATGTTATCATAATTTACATTGAATTATGCACTATTTCATTCTCCATATTCAGAGTTTTCTTATGCAATTTTAATAAAAAACAATCACTAATTGCTTGTAAATATAACCCACATGAAATAAATTATGGTTCTGATAATTCCTTATTTTTATATATAAATATTTTTTATTAAATTAAAACAAATAGTAATTAGTTAAACATTTCATAACAGGTTACAAAATTTACTAACTGGTCAAAAATAAACTTCTGTAGCTGCAAAAGCACCTAATAATGCTATCTAATTGTATCTAGGGATTTAATTTTCTTATTAACAATAATTGATTTAGGCTTTTAGTGATTATTTACTTATTCCTCAGGAATGGCTTAAATTTAGTTTCCATTTATATTATATTATACTAATATTATTTATCTGTTAATTTTTTACTTAATCTGATTAAACTTTTAGATTAACATAGTGAAATCTAATTTTTGTGTAGTGTTTGTAACTCCAAGTTTAAATTAATCATATCTCCCTAGAAATTAAAATATTGGTTTATATTGACCACAAAATAATCTGGACAGAGAATAACTTGAAAAAGATCATTTATAAATTTGTTAATAAAATTGTTTGTAACCATTAATAAGTATGCTGTAATCTAAGAAAAAAGTTGTTTACATACTTTCTCTATTTTCATTTTTATTTTGTTAGTTGCATGGTAAGGTTTCATATGGGTGTGTGTAGTAATGAAAAAAATGAAACAAAATCTTCCCTTTACAGTAGGTCTATGTTATTAAATAAAATGGTAACTGAATAGCAATTCTGTAAATATTTTTGAATCCGTTTTGTCTTTTATCTCACTCACTTTTTTATGTGAACATTAAAAAATCTACTATTAAAAAATACAAAGCTTTCACCTTTCTGTGTGGATTTTTAAATATTTTATTTCATACAAACCTTGGGCTTAGAATTACAAACGACAAAAAAGAATTAAGCAAATAGCTGCATGTATTCTGTTCAGAAGTATTCGAAAGTGATATGCATATATACATTCAGCATTTCATTTTTACTTATATAGACAAATTAATGCATTTATTCCCAAATTTCATTTAAAGTCCATGACATATGTATATACCTATTCTAAAGAGACAAACTAGTAAGATGTAACAAAATAATTTTTATATATAGATTTTTTTGTTGTTTTTGGATGTTAGTTGAGTTCAATTGTATGGCTATAGTTCTATTATCTTAACTCATTTTTTTTAATATTGTACAGGTTAGCATTTGACCACAATCTTTTCTGATGTTAAATAATGATGTGGTCTCAAATGGTAGTCATGCTAAACCAAGACCTTGTTGTGCTTTCTTGCCTTGACTATCTAACTGATCATCGTAAAACTTTGCACTCATGTTAAGAGGGGTATGGAAAATGACATAGAGTATTTTTCATCTGGAAAAATTATATTCCCAGAAAGATAGATGAAATCTACATTAACATAAGCAAAACTAGTTTTTTTGTGTATTTGACAGATGAGATTTCAGTTTCTGCAATCATTAAATGCATTCATATGTAATACATTATGAAACATTATTTTCAGGTATTTAACAAATGAGGGTATTGAATATCTAAGAATCTTCCTCCACTTACCTCCTGAAATTGTACCAGCAACCTTGAAGCGCTCTGTACGTACAGAAACAGTACGACGTGGCGCAGTCGGCAGGCCCGATGCCCCCGCACGAACAGCCGAAGATAGATCAGCTTACCGTCGTGCACCACCAACAGGTGGTGCTCCTCATGATAAGAAGGCTGATGTTGGCCCTGGCTCAGCTGATGTTGAATTTGTAAGTTATTCTATTTTAGAACCCTAAGTTATTTGGTTTTTATTTTTTTATATAATGGATAATAGACAAATATCATACGTCACGAAATATATATATATATATTGTATGGGTATATGTAGTTTGTATTTTATGGAAGGTAATCTGTGTAACTACTGCTTCGCTTCCTCGCTGATAGATAGCTATATTTGGGTTGATTGTTATAGGCTGTTTTATTGTCACATGTTATATTCTAATTAACAAGTACAAATTAAGGAGAAATTGCTGGTAGACCTAGGATGACTAAAATTACTGTTGGTTGTGCATAGTATAAATAATTTTGTCTGGCATTATGAATTTGTATAAACATATAGTTTTGGTTATATTAGAAAAATAAACTTTATTGATTTACTTAATTAATTTCAATTTTTTTTTGTTTCAGAGAGGAGGTTACGGAAGAGGTCGGCCTGCACCCTAAGTTTTAATAAAAAAATATAGTTATAAATTGTTTTATTTATTGACTTCTATGATTTTGATAATAATTTGAAGTATTAACAGATAAAAGGATTACAAATGAAAGAGCTCTACAAGGTGCAATTACTCCTTGAGTGACAACCCTTAAATGCTTGACCGTGTTGCTTGCTCAGAAAACAGAAATGCGCTGGTGGAAAGGATGGTTACATATTGAACAAAAAACCTTCGAATTTTACATCGGATCTTTATTTTTCGGAAAAAAACGTTTATGGGATTTCAGTACGATATGCATTACAGGGTTAATTACAGCTCGGTGACAAAGCGTGGCCATACGGTATTTTCTAATGCCATTCTGGCTAGTAACTACTTTGCAAGTTAATATGCAGCCAAACACATGAGTGTTCTATTAGTCTCTCTTGGGAGAGATGGTCATGAGTTTTATGGCGGACATTTGAATAACATCGATGAAAATATGGCCATATACACTAACCTACATTCAATTTAAAAAAATAATAACTTTAAATACATAATTTAATCAAACAACATTTTACAACTTTATGGTGTAGTCAGGGAGTCCCTGGTAGCATATTTTTTCTATTTTGTTACTGAGCTGTCTGTACTGGAGGTGGATCAGGTTTAGCGAACTCTCCGAGTTGATCGTAGTAGTACTGGTACGCCCGGAACGGTTTCAATTCCCACGGTACTTGATCTTCCATGTGCGTTAAAGTTACTCCCAAGTCTTCTAAAGTAGGTACACCTTGTAACTGCACGTCTGTAGTAGATTCCTTGAAATAAAGGGAAGTAATCGTAGTCGTTGATGGTGAAGTATCTATTAAATTTTAATTTTTATGATATGTAAATAAATGGTGTTTAATTGTTATTAATTGGGTGATTTAAATTTTAAATAATCATGGGGTGTTTCCGTTGCAGATCCAAATTCGATTTAAATATGTGATGCGTCGTAATATATATATCATAAATAGTGAAATAATAACTTAATATAATTGAGACGTTACATTTAAAAATTAATAAAGTCCAGTTGTTCATTCATATAAGAAACTTTTTTTTCGGTTAAGTCAGTTTCTAATTACTATTATTATTAAAAAAACTTATAAATGGCTAAAATTGTGTTTTTTTTTTATTTTGAAATGTAACGACAAAATTATACGATTAGAAAATCCGTCACAAAACTCGTGTGACACACTTGTTTCATGGTTGTTCTATTATTTGTGAACAAGTACTATTGCATTCTTTTTGCAGTAATTGCTGGTTTATACTGACGGTAAACAGCAATTTTAACGAAATCAGTAAAGCTTAAGTACTTTATATGCCAGGAATAATATTAAGCATGTCAATTTTTATTTCAGCTTATATACTACATATATGTGATTCCTTTGACGTGGTAGCAATTTTGTACCAATATAATTCTGCTGCATGGAATAAACTACAATGTAATGTTCATACCTTTTCTATTCCTTCCCAGTGAAGATTTCCCAAAGGATAAGCTGGTGAAATGAAGTTGACTAAAGCCACTTTTATCGGAAAGACAGGATCGTACTTCATGTCGTAGCGGGTATAGCCCCATTTTTCGTCTTTACGCATTAGTTTGTAAAACCAGTCAACTAAATCGGCCAACAGGTAGCGTTTTGGCCTGAAAGTATTTTCAAATACTAAACTATTAAACCCAATTCGAAAATTGTACAGGTTTCACTTATTTTTTGTATAAATAATAATGTAAGTTTTTAATTACGTAGATGCTTAGAATTTCTGTCAGTCAACACACATCCAGTTTAGAAATGTGCCCTTAGCTAAGAAAAAATGACAGTAACTCTTGTAACATAAGATTAAAGTGAAATATTACATTTGAGGAATTATTTCAAGATCTAGTAGTAAAAGGGAAAGATTCAAGGTTAAAAAATCAGATGACGACAAAGACTTAAATAAAAATAAAATATATACATAGATTGAATTTTATAAAACTAGAAATAAATACCTACAGGTAGTCAATATTAGTACAGTTGTAATTTTATCGGAATTGATTTTATTTATTATAACCCAGCGAAGTTAATATATTTTCTACATTTTAGTTTGGTTATTTACGTCTTTTTAAATATAATTTTTTATACAAAAATATTGGCGCGTCGTAGGTTGGAAACCATAGCCATATACATAATTATTCACTATCAGATTATTGAGATGTATTCAGTAAGTTTCTTACTATATTTATCAGTTACCACTGATATAAATATTGCATCCATCTTTTATCCTGAAAATCATCGTTATTTGTCAGTTTTAGAATACATACCCAAGAGCTTGATATAATTGGCCCTTTGTGTCCGGATCTCGGGCAGCATTTACAATAGCTTGTGCTACATCCGACACAAAAACAGGCTGTTTCACAGTAGCCATACCATTCTTATACAGAGGCATAAGGTTGCTGTGAATTCGCCAATTGGTTGCAAATGACCTGTAATAATAAAAATAGGTGATCTGTCATATTTTGTCCGTAAACATTAATATTTAATTATTGCTTATATATTTATTTAACACAGCATTTCAAAATAATCACTAAAGTATATAAAGCGAGCTAAAAAACACCAAGTGTTTGACCAATGAAATACAATTGGATGTAGTTCATTTTATACATAATTATATTTGTCCAATCAGTACCGCATTTCAATTCATACAATATTCTTAGTGTTTGTTAAATACTTTATAAGTTTTAGTATTTGACCACAATCAAACCTCATGTTAAATGATGATCCAAGATGGCAGACATACTAAATCTAGAGGGACTGGCTCTCATGCGCATTTTAAATAGATTTAAATTTAGTTTTTCATATGTTATAATTATAGTAAATTTATCATATAAAAAAAATATATATTTGAAATTCACATTATAGAAATTTCTATCTAATATATAGGTATAATATATTAACCACCACTATATCTTTTGGCAGTAATATGTTGCGTTTTTGGCAAAAAAATATTAGCCACAATATATGTGTTATTTAAAAATAGATATGAGGAACCCTTTACACTAACTCACTTTTTGGTTATTCCTATTTCGGGATGAACCAGTATCCATCTAGCTTCAGAGTGGCATATAGGCACATATGGTAGGGATAAATGCAGACCAGTTTAAATTATTTGAACCCTCTGAATATAGTTGCCAGAACACTAATTTAGGTATAATTAAATATTACATTATAGTATAACATCTACAACATTGAGACAACTTAAGAATAAATAAATGCCAATTTTAGGTTCCTGTAATGATATTTTAACTTTGTTTTGTACTAAACTCTTGACTATATTATGCACACAACCAGACTTACGGTTATATTCAAAGTGATCAAAAAGGTTGATGAGGACTGTACTGACGGATTTACACTTTACTTACCATCAGATATAGTGCACACATCGACAAATGATCAAAATTACAGCTTCGACTATTTGCCACATATTAAAATGTTTATTAATGCGTGATAATTTAAAAACAAACCTTAGGAATCTGTCCTCGGAACCATATATGTCAGAAGCTTTGATGATAGTGGCTGACGGAAATTCTTCCTTTACAGCAAGTTCACCGAGGTACTTGCTAATTTTAAACATAGATGGCTTTTTCAACACTAGTGGCCTGGGATGTTCTTCAGCATTCAAATAAGAAAGGTGAATAAGTCTTTCCACACCCATTTCTCGACAAATTCTATATAATTAAGAATATTATATTATCTAGGCTTTTTTTTTTCAAAACAAATTTCCATATTGTATAAGATTTTGATTATAATTATATGAACTTCCTTTTTACAAGAAAATATTCAAATAGGCTATTGAACTCATTTCATACTATTAAATTTAAAATTTCAATGTGTTGATAAACCAATGTTTTGTACATCTATGAACTACACTTATTTATATAATCCTTTGTAGTATTCAACTAATGTTTAGTTTCAAATTTATATTTATTTTGAAAATCCAATTTTATATACCGTTGTTTAGTTCAAAACTAAACACCTTGACACATAACTAACAATTATGCTCAAAATATAGTAGATATATTCAGGAATGGGACCTGCAAACTCATAGCTTAATAGTAAGGCTAACTTATTACTGTGGCATGAAACTTCTCCGTATACAAAACTATAGATTCTTATGATGATTACCTAGCAATGCGCCTAGGACCTTCCACATGAACATCCATATACTTGAAATTTTTTGTTTCATAGTCACGACCAATCAGATTGATCACAACATTAGAGTGCTGGACAGCTTTTGCTATTGACTCCTCATCTCGAATATCAAATGGAGTAAATAAAACCTGACCTAAGTCACCACAAACTTTCAACCTCTGGGCATCATAAAAATCACCTCTGTATGGCAAAATCACCTGGAAATTGAGTATAAATAAATTATTTTTAATCAAAATTAATATTTATGTTTGTACTATAGATAAAAATGAATAATAGCTAAAAGATGTGGTATAAGAAATATTCTCGGAAAATTTCATTAAAGGTATTTAAATTTCTTTTTTTTTGTTAATTTCAATATATGTTCGAGTGCTTTAAGTACTGATATTATTTACAAGTTAAATTTTTATATACTAAAGAAAAGTAATTCATAGTGAAATGGTAAGAAAAACAATGAATTTTAAATCTTTAATCTTTCATATTTATAACTTTTTATGATACATATGTATTTGATTATCTTACCTGCGTACCAATTTTGCCCAGCTTATTGCACACGTATCTCCCTACGAAACCTGTACAACCGAACACGGTCGCAACTATTCCATTGAAGCTGCTGCGCCCACCGGTACCTCGTTTATAAGCAGCTAAATTAGGTCTACCGTCAGAACTATAATGGGCAGACTTAATATAAACAACGCTCATAGACCCATTCAAAGCTGAAATTCATAAAAATATCTTCTTTTTATTATGTCGGTCTCTTCTACTTTACAGTATATCAATATTTATCACAAATGTGTTTGGGTTGTATACATGTGAATCTGAGACTAGTCAATTATGTAAGAGACAAGACGAACACAAAGTTTGAATACTCACTCAGAGCTTTAGTTCCAAGGTAGCCTGATAGTGCTACCTTCGCCATTTTCAGGCTAACTTTAGATAGGTAATTATTTAATTAACACCAAGTAACGCACATTGAACGCGAAAATACAAATTATGCTAAAATGTAGTTTAGATCTTCGATTTTGACAATAGGTTGTCAAGTCAATAGCAGCTGTCAAGTTGTTTTTGTATTTCGCAGGTGTATTATCAAAGACATAAAAAATTGGTAACATGTATCAATCTGGGTAACTTTGACAGACCAGCGCGATATTTTTGCCAATATTTTAGAAATTAAGACCAAAATATACTACTTTCTTTTAAAGACATTACAACTATAAAACCATTCGTTTTAAGACTAGTACACAAGTGTGATCTAATGTGATCCATCGCCGGCGAGTCAAAACGCACATATTATTGGTTCTGATAACTATCATAGTTATTATTTCTGCTTTTGTTGCGAGAGCGCCAAGGATCTTATCCAAGGTGAAGCTAGCTTCGACGCCATACTCGGCTACATTGGTCATCAAACTGCAGCTTGGGGCGATGACGTAAGAAGTAAGCTACAAGGCACCTTTCCTCATATAAGAGACCGTGATACCTTGATGAATTTTGGAATTGATGACCTGTCATTTCGGGACGGTACTACGAGAGGTAGGGTTAATGCGATTCTTGACTCCCGTGGTTCCAAGCTGAGATATAAGTTGGCCCATAGGCTTCAAATCGTACTGACAGACATGGGCATTGTGTGATATAAGACTGGACTCAATGACGGTTGAAGAGGTTGTAGCGGTTGCAGCGATTAAAGGTGCCTAGGAGCAATTCCGTATCAAGGCTGGGTCTATACGCGCTTTTGACTGTGATTCCGTTGTGGAAAGCTCGATCACTAGGTGCTAGAGTATACAATTACCTAGCTCCACTGTGGCTCATATGTCGATTCTGGAATGTCGGCCATCCATCATTCATTGGAGAACACTGTTGAGATCAAAGCCTCCTTCTACACATTGTGTAGACGGTGGGTGGCAGAAAATGGGTAGTTCACGTGTTCACCACATTTGCTCTTGCTGAATCATGGGGAGATTGCGGGAGTCGGGGACCCGTCTCTACATTGCACAAGTTCGGCCGCCTGGAAGAGAGCTGTGCTTGTACCTGACTGTCTATGCTTACAGGATCCAGATCTCGGAGGAAGCTGAACAGCAAGCTAGACTAGGCCGCCCGAATGACGCGGTGCATGCTCGCGTTTTAATAAGTAAGAGCCTTACATAATCCTATTACTCTCTTGAGCGATATTAATGTTAAGCATTCATTACCAATTTCTTGTTTCTAATCAACTGCTACTGCAAGTTTGTATGTTGAGTAATTTAAAGTGAAGCTAAGAATGATAAAAAAGTGTGTGGTTTTAAAGTTGGTTCATATTAAGCTTAATTTCACTTTTAGTAGGTAAGAATGTACAATTTTATTTTGTAAAGATTTTTATTTCTCAAGTTAACCGCTTTTAAAATGTAATTTTTTAAGTAAATAGTCGTATTTGAAATTTGAATTTTTTGAAAATAGATTTACGAATTTAACAAATTTTCAATTAAATAACACAGCGCTTTACATAGAAAATCTATTGCTCTCTTTGAAAATGTATTCAAACTTAAACAATTTTCTTTTTTATATACAAATGTGAAAAGAAATATTAATAGTTTGATAAAACAAATTAACTCATAATATCGTTTAAAGTGCACTTATAATATACTGCAACTTTTAAAATGGCCTCTGCATTGGTTAAGGAGGTAGGTCCTTATATATATTACACATTTCATTGAGTTGATGCTTGCCTAGATCAGTTAGATTGTCATATGTCGCGTTTAAGGGTATTTAGTGTAACTATTATTGATATGAAGCTATAGCGGTCCATGACAGTAAAATCAACCCGTATGCTGTCATGATAAAAAACGTTATGCTTCCTTTTGTCATTATGCTCCGTTATGTTCACAGAATAATATTACTCCTAGCGGAGATTATGCATGGACTTAATATACTAAATATTAAGTCCAAGAGGCTATGTTACCGCTCTCCGTTATACCATGCACTTCGTTGCTTCTCTCCCTGAGCTGCATACTATTTCTATCTGACTATAGAAAATTTGAGACTTTTTCAAGTATAAATCCTAATTTTTATTTTTATTCTTCACATCTATCGGGTGGACACATGTATATAGATAATATCTGTATATTACAAAGTTTGTACCCTCTATTACGGTTGAATTTCAATCAACGGGCAACCACTAGTATAAATAAGTAGGTACGGTAAGATAAACTGCCATCAATTTGGATATTTGCAGTTAATTGGTACCTTAATATCGTCGATAAAGTGTGCAAATAAAAAAAAAACATTTGGTTATTTGCACTTCAAATATTTTTATTTATTCGTATCGCACAAGGTAGTGGTACCCAACATTTTAAAATATTTTTGGAACTCTATATAAATTAAAAAGAAATGTGGATAGCCGGTCATTGGCAATTTGTCATTATTGGGATACCGGCGAACACAATAATCGGTTCTGGCTTGAAACCCGTCTTGGTTAACTTTTGTTTTTTTCAAAAGAAATTGGTGTTTAGTGAATACTTATAAGGGTGATGGTGAAGGCTAAAAGGTAATTGAGCCATCATCATGGTTATCGAGTCATATGTTTGGCATTCTTTTTCTTGGGTATCTACTTCCAGTTAATTTAAAAATACAGTCGATAGAAACTTCTCCAGTATACTATTCTAATCTATGATAGAAGCCCCGGCCTATGTGGGTGTGGTGTTTCCCGCTCCAATTTTATTCAGTTATTTATTTTGTTTCATGCTTGCCCATACTTACAAATAAGTACTCGTATGAGTAAAAGTAACACGAAAAAGTATCGGTAACGAAAAAAATAATAACGCCAAAAACTATCGATACTTTTTTGTTGTTTGTAAATATATGTTTACCCCTCTAGTGTCTAATGAATTATTATTCATATTTATGTGATTATCATAATTATAATAATAAATACTGTCGATTCTGTAAAGCTACTAAAGTTATCGTTTTCTAGGGTTGAATAGCTGAATGTTTATGTGAATTATCTAGAAAATAATATGGAAGAAAACGAAATAGAAGTTCTTAGTAAAAGCACCAAAACCAACGAAGTGCTTGAAATTTTACAGCGATTCCTGGCAAATGTGAGATTTTTTAATTGTAATTATACTATAAAGCGGATTTTACTTATCTTATACATGTTTTTGAAAATCCTTTTTGTTTGATGATTCATTGCAATATTGTTAACGAATGTGATAAATAAAAGAGCTCAGGACCTAAGTATATAATAATTTATTAAACTATTTTATATTTGATGCAGAATGAAAGTGAATTCACTTTTCCAAGCTTGTCATATGAGAACAGAAGAGTTATTTTGTGGACTTCTTTATTCCAACATCTCCAAAATAAAGATTTTTTATCAGTGCATCCTGTCTGTCTGGCTACAATAAGAGTTCTCAGGTATTTATATAAATTATGTTTATTTAAGTTATATCTAGTTATTTTAATAAATAGTAATAGTATTAAAAAAGCTTGTGTATGTTTCTTATCAGCATATGGAGGCAATAAGAAATCATTCTGAAATTGTAGTATTCACAATTTCTTTTTTATATACTAAATCAAATAGAAATTTAATTATAATTTTGAATAACATCTTCATGCCAAGTTATTAGGTAACATTTTTGACAAACCTTTCTTGAATTAAAAAAGTGATAAATGAAATAACATACTGCAGTGCTGCAGTAAAAATCAATTATTTAGAGTTGGTTAAAATTGTGGTAAATATCACATAATGTTTTCATCCCCTTACACCCAGGTAAATGCGATTTCCTAAAGAAACTCTTTATGGCTGAAATACTCAATGTTAAAATGTAGTATGTGATGAGATTTCTTTTTTATTTTACAATAGTTAGAAAAACTTACAGCTAAATTGATATCACAAAACAAAGAATTCGTTAGATTGAGGACCAGTTACAAGTTTTCACAAATAGAAGTAAATTATTCAAGAAAGGAGTTATCAAAAATATGGTTACGACACTAGTTATGTAGTTTGGAATAAAAAATACTTTTAATTGTTTGGGATAATCTATTTTGCAACAAAACCTATATTGTATGATCATCTATATTGTTGTAGTACAATTAAATAGCATTGATAATTCTACGTCAGAACTTATTTTGTACTGACTTTATTGGCTTCTAGTTTCTTCATTTAAACTTGCTTTACATTTATAGCCCACATATAATTAAAAGTATTAGAACTTTATAAATTTCAATTTTCAGTCGTGATAAATATTCACTAGAAGAGTTGCTGTGTGAGAAGTGGATTACAACATTAATAGAAAGAGCAGGATTGTACAATTATACCAGCTCAGAAGGAGAAACTGTGGAACTCACAGAACTACCTAAAAAAGAGGTTGCAGTTGAAGCCCTAAAATGTCTCTGTAACCTAACATTCAATAGTCCACTTGCTCGGGCCTATTGTGCGAATACTTCGATTGCACAGAGCTTGGTTGCAAGATTACAAGTATACAAAGACATTCCCTACAAATATGACATTATGGTTTATGATATGAAACTGTTATTTATACTGACCGCATTGAGGCAAGATATCAAATTTAAAATCATAAATGAGCTTGATGGAATGAAACACTTGACAAGGTGTTTGAAACAACTTCTGCATGAATGTGTAAATCCAGTTGATGACAGTGCAGGAAGTGTGAATGGTTCTCTTGAAGGGAGCCAATGTAATTTGTGTGTAAGTTGTGTGTTTATTATTTACTCCTTTCTATAATGCATTAATTTAGTTTTAGTTACATTAGTGAACATTTTTGAAATAAAGAATGTTTTCACAAAATATGATTTTAAATCTTGAAGTCTAATCTAATCTAATCTAATGTCAATAATTAAGTCTATATGTTACAAATGTGTTCTTTTTTATTATCATACTGCATCCAAGGAAAAAGACATGCTTCTGACATGATTTGCAATATTCAGTTTATATATATATATTCATGACAAGGAAAATATTTTGTTAAACATGTAAGCTGCAGATTTTTCTCTGTGTTTTAGTTAGATACACCCCTTTTCGATATGGCTGCAGAATAACACAGTATAGTGACTGTACAATACTTGATAGTGAGCATAGTATAATTTAGAAACAATGGGGACCATAGAGAAATAGATTAATTGCCTGCTTGATAATGTCATCACAGGTTGTAAGTTTCTCAGTTTTTGGATTTACATTGACTCGAATACAGTAAACTAAAAAAATAGTTGTTCCGATGGCTTTACTGCAATGTGTATGGTGGTCAGTTTCCAGTCATATACAGAGCTATATACCTACCCTACGTTGATTACAGGATATATACTGGCTCATCCTGAAATGTGACAAGCCTATGTATGCCATAATAGATACAACTGGGTACACTGTGGTTCCAATATAGGTGGATGTACGAAAAAAGAATATTGATTTTAATTGAATTTTATAATGGTTGTTTTAATCATGTATAGTAATTGAACAAGTATATATTTATTAAGGTAATTTTCATTCTATATATTTTTAGGATCAAAAACTAGCAATAATATGTGAAATACTAAAAAGTCAATTCAATTTGATTGCCCACGCTTCTTATGAGGAGTCCACCGATCCAAATGTAACTGCAATATATTTAAATATGATGCCAATAGTTGTTACTTTACTGCGTGCCAAAACAACGGACAATCTCAAACTTATGGAATTGCATAATAATGTTGCAAATTTTTTGACAAGGTATATATTTTTTGTTATAGCACATTTTTATATGAATACACAAAATTCCTGAAAACAAAACTACATTAAAGAAGTTTACTCTTATTTTTTTTTAATAGTCTATGGCCCCTGTGGCAATTCTACAATTCTGCCAGTGTCATGTAGATTTTTGTCAAATCCAAAGAAAGAAATCGAGAAGAGATTTGAAGTTGCTTTAGACATATCGTATGTCTAAAATATAAAAATATAGAAAAACAGTTCATCATTGGATTAGTAATTTCCAAAAAAACTAAGTTAGCAATTATCACAATTGTCATATAAACAGGATTTGAAAGGCATATGTTTTTGCCCAACATTATATATCTCCAATGTAAGGTTAATAATAGATTAACTTGCTATTGGTAGTCTTGACACACTAATTAATTAGCCTTGTTTTAAAATTACTAAATCCAAATTACCAAATATAATTCATAATTTGATTTTTAAATGTTTTAAGAATTTGCTTAGAGTGATAAAGAGTATTTTGGAAGGTTATAAAGCTATGATATTTAATATGAACCAACGAATCTGAAACTAAAGCTTTTGTATGGCAATGTATGAAAAAAGGTGACTGTTACATAATGTTGATTCTACTTCATGGGCCTATTCCTGAAACCTAACTTACTGTAATTACGAGGAATATTAGTAATAATTACTCAATAAAAGCATACAGATCAAATTGATTTTGAGAACAAAAATATTGTGTCTGCGAAAAAATTACATGAAATACATTTTCACTTGTTTTGTCAGCTGTAAAATAATCTTATTTATGAAATATTATTCTTACAGTGTACCCGCCTCGGTGTATTCACATCTTACACCAGACCTTACCAAAGAAGAAACCTCTCCATATGCCTATAATGGCAAAAACATGTACGCGTTACAGGCTCTCCTTAATTTATTGCAGTATCAGCTGTCATTACCAATAGTAAGTTGTTAATTTACAATGTGACGGCTTTAATGTAAATATTCTACTTTGCATTGAAAATGTATGCAAATTATATCACTTCTGCATTCAAAATCCTTGCTATTCCTTATTGATATTATAAATGTGAATGTGTTTGTTTCTTTTTTACCTAAAATACTCAACCAATCATCATGAAATTGACATAATAGCACTCTTCGCCTTGTCGTGTTCCAGGACCAATTTCATTATCTTACAAGATATATATATATTTTTTTATTAAATAATATGCATTATAAGTACCTTCAAATATTGTCATAGTAATAAAAATCAATTAATGTAGCAGTTCCAAATCGATTTAATGTTGAATATTTATTATGCAAATATGAATTTTTGAGTGAGTTAATAAAAAAAAAAAAATTATAGGAATTACTAACCGGAGCCCGTGGCTTCGTTTATATTATTGGTTTCATGGAAATTCGTTATCAGTATTGTATGTGAACTGTCCTTTATTTTTTTACTCATAATTTTGTAATTACTACTTAACTCCTATAATAACTCTTTCGCAATTTTTAAAATTACCTCTGTTGAACTTTATCTTTACTACAGAGCCTCTATGGAAACGATTTGTAATAAAATAAATAATTTTTTTGAATTGTAATAAAGTATAAAAAATAGATCAATAAAAGAATATAAATAATCTGTATAAAACTTTGGTAAGTCCTTTATTTTTTTGTATAAGTCTCGTCAAAATCGGTTCTGCTATTTTGGAGATAACCCTGGATAAACGTGGATTAGTAGTAGGACTAGCCTTACATTGTCATAAACCTACCAATATCTCAACCACTATACATTTCTTCTTCGGCTTTGAGGAGTTTCCTGAATCAAAGATCCTATGCTAATGAAATTAAAATGGGACCTCAGAAGATATCTCTTTTCTAAATAAAAAACACTCGGTTGTAACGAAGTTCCTTTCGTAGTATATTATTATTAATCAACGTATTGTGTTATTGATTAAAAAATAAAACTAAATTAATTACTAGCCTTTGAGAGCAATTAAATGAAACGTAGAAGTTACTAATTAGGAATTTTCGTAATTAATATATTTTTTCGAGTTGTGAATATAAATATTTTATTTTACAGAATTCAATTCATATAATTCATTATAAACTTAATCAGATAAACATAAGTATATGTACACAATTACACGCAACACGCTACGAAACGGCTGACGCGTATACCTTGTACACACTATATCTGTGCAGCCGGTGCGAACTTATTGGCTGCCTTGAACCAATAAACGCGCAGAAAGGGCCATGACGGAAAAATCTTACACTTTTTACGCCTAGTTCCTCTCCACCAAGTCCATACAGTGCGATAAGGAACTTCTTTCCAAAAAAAAAATCTCAAAATCAATTTATAAATGACATTTGATCCGAGGTAGTAAACATATTTTTTTAATACCTTATAGATTAGCGTTTGACCACAATCTCAACCGATGTTGATCCTAGAGGTGGTCTTGTTCTCAAGTGTAGCTGCTGGAACACGCTAACAGGTGCTTGACGACAGATTTTCAACGTGACGGTAGTAGTTAGCGGGTGGCGGACTTAAAAAAAGTTGGTTACGATGTTTGCACGATGACGATTCAGTTGCAAAGACTCTGAATTTATATCCTTCGACGCTGTGTCCGAGCATGCTATCACCTAAATTGAGGACATCAGGCCTTTTTAAAGGCTTTATATTCTTTAGGTATAAAGATAATTT
The DNA here is from genome assembly GCA_035772565.1 of Antheraea assamensis. Lineage (NCBI taxonomy): Eukaryota > Metazoa > Arthropoda > Insecta > Lepidoptera > Saturniidae > Antheraea > Antheraea assamensis. Next base: position 6,728,838 of record JAQQSE010000031.1, on the reverse strand, counting down.
ATTTTATAGGGTGAGAAGAGTTTATATGAAAATCTTTCACCGATTCTGACGGTAATGAATAAAAGTGCACGAGGCTGCCGGTTCCACCGTAAATATCTCCGGCAAGTGGTACTTCCACCGCTCCGGGACGTCTCCAATCGACCTGAACAGGGAAATACCTTGCGGAATCAGCTGTGCCGGCTTCTGACGACACATGTCACTGCGGTCAGGGACTTGGTAGCCGAGTTCCTCTTTGTATTGTGTAAAGAAAACGGTGAGTGAAATTTAGTCCGCGTCAAACTTTTTGACCGCTTTGATCAGTCTCAGAGGGACGAGGTAGAGGTGTAGACGGAGCAGGTTCGCCCGCGCGCGTTCCTCACCCCCTATTGCGCCTACGCATACACGTGTCTTAGCGTGCGTGTTAGTTGCAGTATAGTCCCATTGAAAATAGTTTCACTGTTGGCAATGACATGCTATTGCTATATTCGTTCTTTCCTTTTTCTTGTTGATATTTATTATTTTCGCTATTTTTATTGTCTGGTCTTTTTTTATCTCTAACTCTTTGCAGATATGTGTATCTCGTATGTATGCATATTTCCGCTCAATTCAAATAAACAGGTTTTCGTAAATTAACTGTCAAAGCGTTTGCGGGACTACCCATTCGGAGTCATATCTACATTTCACATATAAACTCTTCTGAAATTAGCAATAGGGTGGTTATACTACCGCATCTCTTTTACTTAATATAATAGGCAAATATCTATATGTATCTTATATTGTACGTATAACATCGATAGAGATTCAGGATTAATAAATGCCAATTTTTAATTTCTATAACAATATTTTGACTTGGTTTTTTGTTAACCTCTTCACTCTATTATGCCCAAGACCGAACGTAAAGTTATATTCAGAGCGACCATAAAGTTTGACGTGGACTATATATTATGCAGATGACGTTTGTGAGTTATAATTTTTGGCTATATACTTATTTCATTGTTATTAACTCCAAATACATATCAAAGGTGCCAAGTTTGACTGATGTGCAAAGACTGTCCTTTAGTAGATTTCTTTATTTTGTCGTTTTCGGTGCGATGTCAAGAATAGAATTAAGTTCTTTAACTTTTTTTTTTCGAACTGACTACACTGTTGGCTTGACGGGCTTCTATAGTGTCACCTGCCTACGGAGTTCGTTATCATCGTGCCGTCTTTATATATACACTAGATTGTAATATCAAGAGCTCCAGTTTTTACGCGTATGATTTTTCATTACGCCGAAGATAATTTAGAGCGGGTTTTCAGAATAAAATAATAGTCGATTTGCATTCTATATTTACAGCTAATAAATTAGGTTTAATTTATGACATCATTAAAGTTTAAAGAAAAAGTTATATCTCAAAGTATACTCTTTTCATAATTTTTTTTTTGACGATTTTCAACCCATTCCACGCATCGGCGAGTCGCCACCCTGCCTTATATGTCTTACAATTTTTTTCGCGATGTTTGTGCAGAATTATGGAATGGAATATGTAGGTAGTATTTTCTTTACTAATCGTAAAAGTAATATAAAAATTGTATTACTATATATTTACCTGTATCTTTTTTTAATGCGAGTATTAACAATTTATCATGAACATGCAGTGGGGAGGATGGTTAAATACACTGGATTCGGCAACGCGGCTGGTCATTTAGCTCAGAAGGGTTTGTTGAACGCGACCCGAGGGGACCCTTACTCTTCAAGCAGCGACTCTGACACGGAGGAGTACCTGGAGGCGGCGTCACGGATTGATCCGGTGGTGGGTTGCACGCGACCACCCCGCCTCAATCCCTTGGAGGGCATGTCCGATGAACAGGTATCCGTCTTTATTTTTTTTAATTCATTTGAGGTTCCTCTCGTTTCAGTTCTTCATATTTTTCCTTAATTATATAACCACAGCCAATGTAGGCAATTGTGCGAATGTCAGGTGTGAAGTATAAAAGTTATGAAGATTATTCGAAAAATCTCAACCTAAATAATCATAACTAATATAATAATTAATACGAATTTGTTTGTTACGCTTTCATGCCTTAACTGCCGAAAGGACTAGTTATTTTTCATCTAGACAAAATGTACTCTCGGATCGATAAAATTGTACATTAAAGCGAGCGAAGCCACTGACAAAAGACAGTAGATTGTAAAATGAACTTACCTATACAAAAAGGCGTTTCGTGAAAAAAAACTACAAATGCTTGAATAACAGATGATATTTCATACGAATGTTTGTTTTACAGAAAGAATACGAAGCAATGAGACTGGTGAATTTGTTCGATAAGATGGTATCGAAGGGTCTAGTGAAGCCAGCGCGAGTGGGTCCCGATGGACGACCTCAAGCTGTTGAACATGTTCTAGAATTAAGGGAGGATAATCTAAACAATAAATAGTCATAAATACTCTGATATTAACACTAAAAAGTCTTTAAATTTTAAAAATAAAATTATTGTTATTTCTCGTGTCAGAGACTTGCCTTTGTAGTCTTCTCAATTTTTAACTTCCTTGTTGTACACACGTGTAAGTGTGGACCTCAACCGTGAACATTATTAAATAAATAAATAAGTAGTTGGTATCTTAGACTCTCTCTTAAACTTGTATTTTCTAAGTCTATAGAACTCTAGAATGTATTTTAGCTTCAATTTTTTGTGTATCGAATGATTTGTAAATATTGTTAATTTATTGAAATACTTAAAGAAAAAAAAATTGGGTTATATTGTCTGTTTTTCTAAAGATTTATGTAATTTTTATTAAATATTATGCAGTATTTATAGTACTTTTGTTAAGTTATTTTTAATTATATTTATTCACCAATCAAGAAATCTCTCGATATCTAAATCGAAAGAATCTTATATTAATATTATAATAAGTAAGTAATAAAAGTTTTTCTATAAATTACTTTACTCCAAAAGGTACTTTTATGTATTAAAATATATCAATAATGAAATGTTTTTTTTTGCTAAAACCCATAACATAACCCTTTATCCAGCAGAAAATACTACCACAATAAAAATATATTGGTTGTAGGTTCCATAGGTATATTGCACCCTTTGTAAAGTAAAGGCTTAACTTAGGAAAATAGTTTTTTGGGAAACGGCAAAAAACAAATCGACGATCATAATAACTGCCTGATTTACAACGTTATTGCCATGAAAATTTACTCTTTCTGTGAGTTACACCTTGTAGAGGTATTTATAATGAGTCCTTCTATTGCAAAAACTAAAATACCTAAAAATTCGATATGTGCCATTAATTTATTAAGGGTGCAATATATAAATAATATTTTTTTCTTACAATAATATTCTTTTTTCTATGACGGCCATTTAAATAGTTTGATTTATAATTGTATTTACATTTCATTCATTATGTTTGGAAAATTAAATCCATAAAATTATTAAAATCTTGATTTGAATGCACTATTAATGCATGCGCTTTTGTCACTCCTACCCAGTTACACTGTAGATTAGTTTATTCGAGGGCCGGGGAAATGACATATATATCTTGTACTGTATAGAGTGGCAAAAGCTTTAACATCGGAAACAATGGATTTCCCGGCAGTGCCCGGCCACGGCAGTCTGCTCCCGCCATTGCGCCGGGTGGGTGCTAAAGCATAGTCTCTTAAATTTCAGTCGTAAATGTCTGCTAAAGTGGTAATAAATGTTGATTTAGTATTATTCGATATAACACTCTACGTATATTGTTAAACATAATCTCTTATTTATCTGTATAATGCTGAAATTATGTTTATATAATGATGTTAATTTGCCAACAAATTATTGTAATTATATAGACAGTTCTTTAGATACCTGTAGTGTATACCCAATAGGCATTATCCGGATACGTGATAAAGATATTTTGCCAAATTTATTACAATAGAAATTTTATTTATAGTGTTCGTCTTGAATTCTTTATCAAGTTAACGAGTGTTAGATTATAATATTGTGGTCATATACATTTTTTATGATTGGTGCTACATAAGTTTAGTTAAGTATAGAAAAATAATAGTAGGATACGTTAAAATATTTGCGACAGATTTTTATTCTCATTTAAACTCGTGTTTTTGAAACAATTACAAATAAAAATAATATAGACTACCTATGTTACAGTTAGTGATGAAGGATTTTAGGAAAATATTTAAATGTTAAATTTTATAATAAAATTTGCAGGGAATCGAGGATTCACTGAAAATGCGATATAAGGCAGGCTCTATTGTGTTGTTATTGTCAGTGTGTGTAACAGTGACGTCGACTGCATTATTGCAGCAATGCGAGCGAGCACCGGCCCACGCTCAGCCCGCGGATGCATTTTATCGTTTAGGGGTGGCGGGCGAGCCTGACCTCTTTCTGCCAGGGGAACTTTATACTGGTAACTGTTGCTATGTTGATTACTAGGTAATTTTGTTTCAAATTTAGGAATTTAGACAGCGTATTACTACTAAACGTGATATAAAATTTTATGTCCGACTTGATTTACCATTATCATTACATATACTGTATGTTACCTAATGTAACAATATGTTACTAAAGCACAGCCAGAGAACATAATTATGAGGACGTTCGTTATTTACCAAATCATTAGTTTATTTTTTAGTTTATCTAAAAATATTTAAGAAACAATATTTTTTGTTCCGGCACCGTTTAACCGTGCCTAAACGACGATACTTTACCATTCGTTTAACATTGAGTTTTTTCACTTTTTAGAAATTAATTTTCATCTTGATCTTTTATACCAAATATTATTAATTCTTCATATACTATGATCCTTAGAATGGGGAAATATTGATATGAGCTTCAAAATTTTTTATTTGTATATTAATTTAAACTCTAATCTTTATTTATTCTATTTGAATAAAAACGGTATAAATAAATTTTGATCTTATGAAAATAATATTTGGTAAGTTATTCTAAAACGAGCAAAATAAAAATTAATTTCTAAAAAATGAAAAAATCCCATGTTAAATGAACGGTTTTTAGGTTATAAACTAAATATTTGAATGATACCCAAGTCAAAAAACCCAACTTGGTAAATAATGGACATTCTAATAATTATGGATAAAAAAAAACAAATAGGTGAAGTGTTTCGCGAGCGACTTTCATGGACAGATACACGGAAAAACGTTACGTTTTTCATTGAACTAGCTGATACCCACAACTTCGTGTGCGCCGTTTATTGTCTTAACAATATATTTTATGTACGGAGAAACAAACATAAGCATCACTCTGAACACCCCACTTTTCCATGGCACGAAAATCCACATCGCTGACACCATAGTGCTTATAAAATCGTAGTTTCTTATTATTTCATATTAAATGAAGCTATCATTATAATTATTTTTTAAATAAGGATCAAGTTTCTATGAAATGAAACTATAAAATATTGATTTAAAAATACCCAGTACTATTTGAGTGATACGCGCACATTGACAGATCTCTATCATTTTATATATATATATTTATATATACAACATATTTATTTATATATAGTAGAAGATAACGATTTAACAACTATCCCCAAACGTTATACATTGTGGCACAAAGAAATTCTAATATATAGGATATAATTTTATACAAGCTAAATATTTACATATTATTATGCATTATCACTAAGCCTGTATTCTTTGAAGAATCGTTACAATTTCTTTTTTATGTCCTCGTCCACTGTCTGTCGTAAAAAAGGAGATTAATTTCCGATAAGTCAGCGATAGTTACTAGTTTTCAAGCTATGGTAATATTTTCAGAATTGCAATATTTCGTAATTTGCAGTTACACTAGAAGGAGTCGACAGCGGTTTAGGACCTACACCGTTTACGGGGTTTACTATATGGGCTGAGGTAAACAACGATTTTATGGACGAGGGTAAAGTTGACGATACCGATACAAAGTTTATCAACCAATCGATTGGCTCCTTTCAAGCTTACGATGCTCAAACAAAACTGCATGAGTCCTGTACACCGGCTGTCTATAACGCCACTGCACACCCTAAAACTGAAGTCCAGGTAAAAATAGTATCTCATTGTAATAGACACTTCGAGGTTAACTGCTAGGTCTTCAATCAATTTTTGTTGTATTTTAGGAGTTCCGTTGTATTTTAGGCCTTTTTCTAATAAGGACCTGTCATTATTTGAAAATTGTACATCGCGTCGGTAAGATTTATATCGCGAGGATAAAATTAGTGTGTACTGTACAGTATTTTATTTTCGATTTTGCGATCTTTCAAGCGATAGTGCGAAGTAACGTCCGCCCCAATTTTAATAATAGATTTCCGCAAAGAGACGCCTTCATTATTCAAATAAAATAGTACCTAACTAAATAACATCTTGCTACAGCTCCCGTCTCTACATATAATATATTTTATAACCCAAAGCTTGGATTCGTTATTACAGTATTTTTCGATATTTATTTACTGTTGCTGGGTTTAGCTATTGACCAAAATCTCATACTATGTTAAATGACAACGCAGTATAAGATAGTAAACACGCTAAATCTGTAGCGGGCTAGCTCTCAAGTCCAGCTGAGGCAGCATTTTATCAACTTGAGGGTGATAGTTAGATGAGGCGAGCGATTTAGTTAGAGAAAGCCAACACCATCTTAATCTATTACGGAAATACTTTTTCAATTAAAAACTTATAATAAGGTTTCATAAAATAAATATACACTTATCATAGAAGTAAAAACTATTTTAGGTAATTTGGAGTACTCCTTCGTCTACGTTAGATACTTGTATACGGTTATGTGCTCGAGTCGGTCCCTCGGTTGGTGCTAGTACGGAATCGTTACTTTCAAGAAAAATGTGTCCCACTTCCGCAGCACCGGCGAGTTATGTGCGACAACCTCCGATCGTGGAGCCATGCTGTGCTTGTGATGAGGCTAAATATGAGGTATCTACCTTATAAATCAATTTGCTGTAATTAATGTTCTATGAGCTCCATAAAACGACCACTTTATAATAATAATAGCAATGTTTACTCATTTTGGCTGCCTATAATTTATTCTAATTTTAAATCTAGTGGTTTGACCGGTACGGACCGGACGTACATTTTTTTTTATATTATAGGGCGCAAACTAACAGGTGGGTCACCTGATGGTAATTGATCACCGCCGTCCATAGGCACTAGCAACACCAGGGGAGTCGCAAGTGTGTTGCCGGCCTTTTAAATATGTGGGCCTCCGGCGCTCTCACTGGCCGAACGAGCACTGTTACTTCACGTCGGTTTTCTGTGAGAGGGTGGTACTACTCCGGGCGAGCCGACCCATTCATGCTGAAACCAGTAATAGCTTCAGCGTAGCTCTACCACCTACTATTATTATTATTATATATTATTATTATTATTATTATTAATTTAAATTGGTAACACTATCGACTGACGGTGAAGGAAAACATTGTGAGGAAACATGAACCTGAGATATGTTCTTGTAGTACCATTGTATGTGGGAAAAATATAGAACTGTGAATTTCTCAGAGTTTGAAATCACCAATACGTCGTGGGCTGACGTGATGTCATGTCCGTACAATTATTCGCGAAGAGGCCTATGCCCCTGAAGTGGGTTTCTTACAGGCTGATATTGATAACTTATTCTATAATAGTGTTGTTGTATATGATATAAGAGCTTTGATGTTTAGCTCTGATGTGTCCAATGTATTTAGTAGTTTGTAGTTTATAATGTTGGTATCCTATTCTCAGTGCGGAATTATAAAATACTAGATTTTGCTTGCGGCTGTGGGATATTGTTAGTTATTAAGTGAAGCATTAAGCCTATACTAATGGTTAATTATTGAATGGTGTAATCAGTGAGCTGTTGAAATATGCAAAAGTATGTCTTTTCAGATCACTTTTGAAGGCTTATGGTCACGTAATACCCATCCACGTGAATTTCCACCAGAAAATGCCCGCGCGCATTTCGGCGATTTGATAGGCGCATCGCACACAGCTCAGTACAGAGTCTGGCAGGAAGGTAGAGTTGCTAGCACAGGTGTACGACGTTTGGCAGATGATGGTTCCACTACCGCGCTTGAAAAAGAACTTAAGGCTGAGGTACAAAATTGTTACTACTTTTTATTTTGTACAATAGGTCCACCTTAGTTTTGAGCATTAGTTCGAAAAAAAAATTGGTATTGGATTTGAGAAATATTTTTAAGATTCGAGTTGAATTTGTTTTTTAAAGTTACCATTAATTTAGACTAGCTGTCCGCCCCGGGTTCGCACACATTACCCGTAATACACCCGTGTTAACGAAGAAAAGACCAGAAGACCAGAGCTTTCCTTAATATTATAATCATGTAATCAAATGAAATGGGAACCGAACAACGGAACGTCAATCTGTTATTTCTGTCAATGTTTATGAAGGTCGCCCTGCTGTCTTGTGTATCACTGACTTCTTATAGGAAGATTTTTTAACTCTTTTTCACTTTTCGCTACGATTTATGATTTTTTTTTTCTTTCACACAGACTTTACATCTATAACTGCAAACATAGCAAAAAAAATAGGTACGGTACAACCGTTGGAGCTATGCGGTTACATACCTTTTTGTCTATATAAGTCGTTGATGTACTTTTAGAGTGACCATATTCGGACGATAATCAAAGCACGTGGTATATCATGGCAGCAAGTAGCCGGTTTGAACAATCCGAGTACGTTTGCAGTATTTCGTGTTGATGCAAAACACCATTTAGTCTCTTTGGCTGCCAAGCTAGCCCCATCACCGGATTGGATTGTCGGCGTCTCTGCGTTAGAACTGTGCAACGCTAACTGCACTTGGAGGAGGTCTGCTATGCTTCCTTTGTATCCTTACGATGTTGGTACTGATAATGGGATTAGTTACACTGTAAGTGTTTTTTCTTATTTTATAATGTGAGGATATATTTTGTTTTAGTTTTGCTACGATTTTTACCGCTTTTACATTTTCCATAACGTTTATTGTGTCAATTTTGAAAGTTTTGGTAACAATGTTTAACGGAATGTTTATACCTACAATCTACTAACTGACCTGATGAAAAATTTAAACAATTATATGGATTTATATTCCTATCGGGAAACTAGGAAACATAAGCATTAACTAGGGTGATTCGTTTTAGTCACGACGCATGCCAACAATTCCCGCAGTTCCAGTGCGTGCTCTGAGACCAGACTGGCCGCGCGATGTTCGTTCGCCTTTTTTTAGTTCCGTTGGCGAAATGCGTCCTTTTGCACAACTTCATTTGACGCGTTTAAGACTTTACGAGAAAAGCTGTGACGCAGTGGGTTAGTACAATTATACGTTATGTTACACATCGTTCAATAAGTCTCTGAACTAACTAAGAAAACAACATTTATTTCGCAAAATTAATTTTTATTTATCAACATAATCACCTTTAAGAGCGGTACAATCATTCCAACGCTTTTTTAACTTTTCGATATCGTGTTTATAAAAAGATTTGTCCCTGGCGTCAAAATAAGCTTCGGTTTCAGCGGTTACTTCTTTATTCGAGGTAAATCTTTGTTCTCGGAGCATCGTTTTGAGATCAGCAAAGAGCTGGTAGTGGAAGAAGTTTAATATTTTCCAGAGTTACTGCTTTATCAGACATACCTGAGCGATCCGCCTCGTTCGAATCAGTATACCACCGGAACATTGTAGTTTTCGCCGGAGGACAGTGCGGATAACATTTTTCAAGATATTGCTCAGCTTCCACAATATTATTTCTCGTTAAATAGCAATGTTTGATAAACATACAATATTCGGTTTTCCCATTTTTTACACACATTTAAAGATAGCCTCATTTTCACCCAAAGTAGCTTTACTGTTTACGGTTCCCTTGACGTGAATTTGAAAAAAAATTCAAATCCAACTCATATATTTCATAAAACTCTGTGCTGTTTCGTTAAACCATCGGGTTTGAGCCAAAGGTCAAATAGCTAAGTTAAGTTTACGGTTTTACTTGCATCATTTGGAAACGATTCGTCAATATAAATGCTATTGTGCGGACATCACACAAAAGCTACTTGATTGATTTTGATCATTTTTTTGGTTCACGTCTCAGACACTTGGACGTATTATATATAAAAAGCACTTGTAAGCACTACGCGTTTAGCGATGTATTTTCAACCCGTGGAGAAGTGGGGCAAACGATGTGGTGCTTAGGATTTTATCTCTATTCATAAAATATATCATTAAGCTGATAAACAAGGCAGACGAAGTCGCGGGCATCAATTAGTATTATGATAAACTTGCCATTAACTTAATGTTTCACGTCACCAGAGGAGAAGGGAAAACAATGAAGTTAATAAATATGTTTAATAAAACCGATAAGAATACAAGAAAAGTACAGTGAATTAATTTAGAGAAAAGAGAAGAATTTGTTTGGTTATTTTTATAGAATTCATCGGAGAACACGTGAAAGAGTCAAGTAATGTAGGAGGTGCGTGTGCAACGCATTCTTGGGGTCCGTGGGGTCCTTGCAGTGTTACGTGTGGTCCCGGTAGCGCGGTGCGCCAGCGCCAGTATGTTTGGCCTGCTAGAGCTTACTCGGATGCTTGTGTCACCGCTCTGACTGACTATAAGCGATGTTACGGTGCTGCTAGGCATTGCAGGTATAATTTCATGGTTCATGTCAATAAACTACTACTTTCCGCCTGTGGCTTAGCTCGCATTAATGTAGATTTTGACCTTTGAATTGTATTTTTTTTTCTGGATGAAATATACCCGATAGCTATTTTCTATACTCCTGACAACGTGTGTACATAATTTCATGATGATTGTTTAATTATTTAAGGCGTGAAAGCGTAACAAACAAACAAAATCACTTTCGCATTTATTATATTAGTTAGGCTTAGTTACAAATGAGTTCACATTATTTAACGTATACGTTAAGTATTAACACCTGCAATAGATGACGAATACTTTCTAAATACTTTTATAATCATTACTGGATCCTATAAGTTAGTCAAATGAAAAGTACTATCATTAAGCATTAAGTGATTTTTCTCTCAAAAGTGACACGAACGAATAGTTATTTCAGAATATATGCTATTTATTAGTTTATACATACTATCTATTATTTAAATAATCTATTAATTTTAGAACACTTCGTGGTTATTGTTAAGATTTGTTTGGGCCGATTCATTACTGGATTTCTTAATCACCAATGACGGGTACGGAGCCTCTCACAACCAATCGGCGCGCGTTATTCCCGGCCGATTTTTACTTCAAACAATCGTGCGACAGTTATTGTTTGCTGCTCCTACACTACGCATATAAAAAGTTCGCTGTTCTATAAGACTGTTGTGTTTTTACCACGTATATCTAAAACTTTGATATATACAAACTGTACATTGTGCTCGCCGTGCTAGTTGTGTATTTTGTACTAATAATATAGTAACGTGCTGAACAATTGTATTTAAACGGTGACACGTGCATATGTGTCGCGTGGACGGCGCTGCGACGGATACGTGCTCGAGCTTCACGGTCTGGGCCTTAGACCACCATCAGGTTAGTGAGAACGTTCTTTGCCCTGTAATTGGTGAGAGAGGATCCAGCGGTGTAAAACTTCGTGCCGCCGGTAGTTTGCTGCCTACCCCACTAGGCCATAGTGTCGCCGTCATAGCGGCCGAAATAAATAGATATTTCGATTCCGCTTCTACATTTTTAATGGTCCTTCGGAAGCCGGATAATTATATCCTAATATAAACCTCGTATATATATTACGAATCTTAAATTTTCATTTTTTCTCCTGTTTATTTTTCGAAGTCGGTAGTTTAAAATAAAGCTACGTGACAGTGTACCAGGTGTCGCGATTAACGGTCATTGACTATACGTATACACATTTACGTAATAGATATTAATCTTCGTTTTATATAGCTTTTATTATTATATTTGTTAATTTTTATAAGTACAGTTAGTTTTCTGAATTTCAACCATGGCCGAAACAAGACGACGTAATAAAATTAAATTGATAGAATCTCGATTACGTTCGTATTTTACAAAAATTCAGGGATTTTATGATTTATCTTTGACCTTGACAGAAAAGGCGAATGAAATATCAAACTTCTTAAGTTGTACTTGCAATATATTAACATTACGGACTGAATTTATGGAGCAGGTAGAAGAGTTAAATTTATTAAAATTGGAAGATAATCCTAACTACGAACCGTGTTTTAAGCAATGGGATTCTTTCGACACTTTATATTCCCATATTCAAAATAAAATAAATTTATTAAATTCAAATGACAAGCCCCAAGGGGCGTCGTGTAAAAACCCTGTAAAATTACCGCCTATTCAATTACTCAGGTTTGATGGTGATCCAAAAGGCTGGCCTATGTTTTTTGAATGTTACAATAATATTGTGCATTGTAATAATCAATTATCGAACTCGGAGAAGGTATATTATCTGTGCGGTCAGCTTTCTGGAAAAGCGCTTAATGCAATTGCGGGCATTTCTCCGACGGGTGTTAATTACGAATTAATTTATAACACTCTAGTGGATAGATATCAAGATGTTCGCTTGTTAGGTTCTTCGTACTTAGACGAAATATTTAGCTTAAAACGAATACAAACAGTTTCTAGTGATAGCTTGAACATATTTATTGACAAGTTTTCAATTTCTATAAGTGCGTTTGAAAAGTTAGAAATTAAAAATAAATTAGATTTTCTTTACTTATATATGGCGTTAAAAAAAGTCGACGTTGAAACAGCTCGATTATTCGAGGGTTCTGTTCGTGGGGTAAAAGTACCCACATATCAAGATTTTGTAAAATTTGTCAAGGAGCAAGCAAAGATATTAGAAAGGTCAGATGATCATGTTACGGTTAATAAAAATTTACAGTCGCATGGCAAATTGCCTATACCTAAAAATGTTAGGTCTAATAGATAATAAAAATACGCGAGTTTTAGTCGCGGCGGGAACTTCGTGTCCGTTATGTAGTGCGGCGGATCACGATAAATTTTATCGATGTACAGAATTTTTAAAAGTTAGCGCGAAAGAGCGTTATAACTTAATTAAAAAATATAACGGTTGTGTTAAATGTTTGAGTTTTAGGCATCAGTCTCCAACGTGTAAGATAATGACTGTATGTAAATATTGTCAGTCTAAAACTCATAACACGTTATTACATTTTCCAAATAATGTAAAATTTAATAGTAGTGTTGACGATCCGATCATGCGTCACACCGACGTGTCGTCTGTTGGTGATGCTAGAATTAGTGAAACAGCTGACGGTGGGGTTTCGTTGTGCTCTTTGCATGATGCGGGAGTGCACATTTGTTCTAGCTTCGTTCCTTCTTCTATGTTATTAGCCACAGCGCGCGTTCGTGTTGTAGACTCGAGTGGCCGTCAACAAATGGTTCGCTGTCTTATTGATAGTGGATCACAAAATCATTTTATTACGGAGCGCTGTTTGAAGCGATTGGCTTTGCCATCGTATGCTTTGGCTGCTCCAGTTTCAGTGCACGGATTCGGTGGTGGTTCGAACCTTGTTAAGGGTGAGACCGAACTCGAATTCTCGTCGCGCTTTAATATGAACCTATCGTATAAAATTCGTCCGTTGGTGGTCGATTCTATTACAGATAGGTTACCCACGTGTGACATTGACAAGTCGACCTTATCGTATTTGTCTAACGTTCCACTCGCGGATGACACGTTTGAGGTTCCGGGTGACATAGAATTGTTAATCGGCGCTCAGTTATTTTCTCGCCTTTTACTCTCTGGTCGTATTCTCGGCCCGCCCGGACAACCTGATGCGGTACAAACTACACTCGGATTTGTTCTCATGGGAGAAACTCCGACACTTACGGGATCTAAGCCTACTTGCACTAAAGCACTTTGTGTATTTAACAGTTCGCCAACAGATGACGTTGTTCGTAAATGTAGAGAATTGGAAAAAGTGCCTTTGGGTATTACTGCCAGCCCTTGTCAAGGAGAGCTGATGTCTGAAAACTTTTACGAGAGTATCAATACACGTGATCCAACTAGTCAGTATATCGTTACGTTACCTTTTAGTTTGAATCCTAAGTTGAGTTCACGTCGATGTATAACTCTCGTACCGAATGGGATTGCTCAAATGCAGGAGAATCTCGATGTGTCGAATTTTTATTTTATTTTCGGCAAGGAGAATCCCCGTGCTGTTTTGTCGCGTGGTCTTACTCCAGCCCAACGCAAGGAACATCCCTTGTGGTTTAAAAGACCGCCTTGGGTTCATCAGAATGCCTCTAGGTGGCAAATACCGCCTTTGAAGTCAGCAAATCTTTCTAATTTAGAAATGCTGGAAATCAAAACTTTAGCGTTTCCTACAATTCAACAAAATGCACCAATCTTTTATGCCATGGCTCGACGCTCGTCCTGTTGGCAAAAAGGTTTACATGTGACGATTTATTTGTTGAGATTTGCTAGGAAGCTAATGTTTCGTAGTTTTTCTACCAGCAACGATATGGCTCAAGCGGAAGCAGTCATTATTCGATCATTGCAATCGATCCACGTTGCCTATATTATAAAGATAATACATTCGAGAAATCCGTATTTAAAAATAATTCAAAAACTTAGACCGATCTTGGTTGACGGTATATTACGTGTGGATGGCAGATTGGGCAACTCAGACTTGACTTTAGATCATATACATCCAATGCTTTTACCACACCAGGATCATATTGTTAATTTAATAATAGACTATATTCATCGTCAAACTTACCATACGGGTTCACATTTATTTTTGCCTTTAGTTCAATATTTATACACTATGTCAGGACGTAACATAGTACATTTTTGTTTTAACGCATGCAACCTACTTGGTGCGTGCACTTATCTTAATAAATTATGGACACTTTTAGGTTCTAAAAAGTATATTGAGCGATATAATAGTGAATTGGCAAACCGACATATTGGTTGGCAAATGACTCAATCAAATGCGCCGCATATTCGTGGAAGTTGGGAAGACACAATACGGGAATTTAAGACGCACCTTTTTCGGGTTATTAGCCGTCGAATTATCATTTATCAGAAATTATTTACAATGATCTGCCAAATTGGCGCAATTTTTAATCCTCGTCTTTTAGGTTACGTTCTTAGTTCAGACCAATCTGAACCAGTTGTTGTGACTTCAACGCAGTTTATATGTAACGTTATTTCAAGGTCATTACCATCTACGTCAATTTCATATAACTTGGACTACCTGATCGCGTGGTATTTACTTTTGTATAAGTTACTGCAATCGTATAGATGTAGGAGTAGTTTTAAATCTTTACCTACACTCCAAACGAGAGAAAGATGTTTGATTGATCCCGGACCTAGTAAAAATAATAACATGATACTATATCTGCGTAACAACACGTGTTCTTGGCATTATTCATCGAGTGTTATTCAGGAAACTTTCCCGGGAACTGATCGTCGAACTCGCGTTTTTCGAGTTACAATAAAATCTGGTACACTTACACGTCCAATTATTCGGTTATGTCCATTACCGACACAGTAATTTTTATATTTTCGTCTTATATTCTTTTACTTTATATACCTATAATTAAATAATTTAGGATAACTTAAGTTAACCAGTACTTCTAACTTCGTAGTTGAAGTTTCTGGACTATATGTTAGCTATTAGTTTGAACTCCTATACTTCTTAGTCGAAGTTTCTTGTCTATATGTATTAGCATAGAACTTCTGTACTTTTTAGTTGAAGATTCTCGTCTATATGTATTAGCATAGAACTTTTATACTTCTGAGTTGAAGTTTCATATCTATATATGTTAACGATTAGTTAGAACTTCTATACTATTTAAATGAAGTTTTTCGTCTTTGTATGTATATTAGCATAGAACTTCTAACTTTTTAGTTGAAGTTTCTCGTCTATATGTATTAGCATAGAACTTCTGTACTTTTTAGTTGAAGTTTCTCGTCTATATGTATTAGCATAGAACTTCTGTACTTCTTAGTTGAAGTTATTGTTTGAAGTAAAAATCGGCCGGGAATAACGCGCGCCGATTGGTTGTGAGAGGCTCCGTACCCGTCATTGGTGATTAAGAAATCCAGTAATGAATCGGCCCAAACAAGATTTTATAGGTTTCACAGTTTTCATCACAATCTCACCTGATGTTAAAAGACGGTGTAGTCCATGTCGGTGAACACGCTATACTTAGAGAGACTGCCTCTCAAGTGCAGCTGCCGGAACACACCCATAGGTGATCGGTGAGAGATTTTCAAATTGACGAGGATAGCTAACCAAGCAGGCTTATAAAAAGCTATACCACCATACCATGGCTTCGTCACTATGTTTTACTTTCACCGAAAGCTCCAGCTCATTCGCAAGCATTCGAATCTACGACTATCGACGCAGTGTCTGAAGACACTACTAAGCCATCATCGCTTCAGATGGTTCTTGTATTACCTACGCGATTTGTTGATAATTACTGTAAGGTTTAATGATTGCAAGAAAATATTAAACGGGGCTTCGAATTGGAGGCAGAACGAAGATAGAGTTGTGTATACGGTACAATTTTTAGTTGTTCTAATTCTGTGTGATAGGGTTAGATCAGAATACGAGCCGGACCCGGCAGAGACAAGCGGACCGTGTGCAGTATCACAATGGTCCACATGGTCTCCATGCGAGGGGTGTGGGGTTCGAGCGCGCACGCGACATTATTTGGCGCCACGCGCACACAAACGTTGCCACGTCGGTTACAGAGCTAATACAATAATGAGCCAAGCCATGCCATGTGAAGCCGGGCCCTGTGAAAAGTAAGTGTTTATAAATTACCTTGCAAAATATGCTATAAAAACAATCATGTCGTGTTGTGTATACATTGTAACAAAATTCTATAGACATTTAAAAAAAAAGCGTTGGTAGTTTTACGTATCAATGATTATAGTAATTTCAGTTACAACATTTTTTTGTAACTTTACAAAATAATATAGTGAGCAATATTTGTATTTTTTTTTTAATTGAAAACTGATCTAGGGTTTGGTAAAAATACGTGTAGAGTTACTACATGAAGTTTGTAAAATTACAACACATCTAAGTAGCTTTCCTCGAATGTTTTGGTAGATTACTCAAATCGTATTTATTGTATAATGTATTGTCAACAATTTGATTTGTAATCTTATTTATGTTTCGTTTTGTAAAACATTTGAAGTTGCACAAAAAGTTTTAACAAGGTGTCTTAAATGTATGTATTAAATACTCTGGATATAATGAAATATTTGTAACTATTATTGTATGTGCTTACCAAAACAAACTACCATCTAATAATATGGATTATAAGTCCTGGTAAGCGATCGGTTTGTTCGGTGGATTGTTAAGACGATAACCGCAAGTTTAACCCCCGGTATATCTCAACGAATTTTTCGGAATTCGCGTACATTTACTAATATAAATTGGTAGTACTATTCAACTGAAGGTAAAGGAAACCAACCTTAACCTGAAACTGAGAAATGTTTATGGGAAAAAATAGAAGTGTGGATTTCTCGATGTTTGAAACCGCCTATACGTCGTAGACTGGCATGGTGATTAGGCCCAGACTTTCTTGTATGTTTATAGCCCTGCAGTGTTTTACAGTGTGATGAGACGATGATGAATATGGATTGGATTTACTCAAAGCGGATAATCCCTGGGTATCTTTTTGGTAGGGAATATAGCTCTCGCTGAATATAATTAATTAGATAAAACGACTACCTAACATAATTATAGTTGTGAATATAGAATCATTCATGAATAGAGGATGAAAAGTAGGTAACACTCAGATAATTGTAGGTGGTAGAGCTACGCTGAAGCTATTACTGGTTTCAGTATGAATGGGTCGGCTCGCCCGGGGTAGTACCGCCCTCTCATAGAAAGTCGACTTGAAGTAACAGTGCTTGCACTGTTGCGTTTCGTTCGGTCAGTGAGAGCGCCGGAGGCCCACATGTTTATAAGGCTAGCAACGCACTTGCGACTCCCCTGGTGTTGTTAGTGTCTATGTATGGCGGTGATCACTTACCATCAGGTGACCCACCTGTTCGTTTGTCTCCTATAATATAAAAAAAAAGAAAAAAAAAAGATAAATACATTATATCATGTACTAAACTATTGTAAAAAATAAGAAGTATTGGGCATGAACAATAATTCGTTTAGTAATATATATCAAAACGGTTTAACATGGTAGTAAAGCGAAAATTAGTTTTTAATTTATTATTTCAGGCCAACCGGTCCACATGCAAATTCAACTGACTTCGATTGGTTTTACGTGGTACGTATATTACTGCTGTAATCGCTTGATCGGATCTAAGGAAGCCGTAGTGAATTCCATCATGAAGTTACCACCAATAAGTTACTATCGGTCTTCCGGGAGTAAGCTTATCTTTGGAGCATTATTGTGCCACTTGACCTGTGGTCAGCCTTTGTGACGTTCGCTTGCGATTATTATAAACCACTTGTCGTCACATATTATAATTTGGTTCAAATTTCTGTACCAGTTTAGCAAGGTATGGAAAACTTTAACGCATGCTACTCTCTACAGATGACACAAATCACGAAGCACAAATTTTTAGGTTCTAGAATTTTAACCGTTTACTGTAAATGTGTTAATATTGTGACTGCCAACGTCAAATCATGCCGCTAGTTGCTAGGTAATCTGGTAAACGGATCGGCTTCTATTTCTATCTTCAGTTGATCGTTATTTGCCTTAGTGGCTGGTTTTCCTCGTGGTTTATTCTTCAATTCGATGTTTCTACTACGGAAGCGGTCAAACCAAAATCGCACGGTGCGCTTGTTAATAGCATTCTCTCTAAATACAGTATTGATGTTACGAGCCGTTTCTGCTGCATTTATTCCCACGTCGGATTTCGTACCTATTTGAAAATTATTGTTATTTTCGCTGTATTCATTTTAATTTTATAGGATTAATGTAAAAACAATTGAAAGCCGAACAATCAAATGTCATCTTTTTTAAATTAAGAATGTTACAGTTTTCGTATGAAAAATAAATTCCCACTGAAATCTGACACCATACAGGTTTAATTTTAATTCAAATTTGTATTGAAACTGCAATTTCATATTTAAACCTCTATTGGTTAACAAACCGGCCAACACTACTCTAATAACGCATGTCACATTAGCTATCATTAAAAATAAATGTAGGTGTGTATTTTGTCTTAAAAAAAATGAACACAGTTTGCTTATTAATAAAATTATACGTGACAATTTTAGCAAATTATGCTTAGCAATACGTTTCTAGTTTTAATTTAAACGAACACAAGGAACTACTAAATATATCAACAAAATTACTCTATGCCGTTGTATTCGGAAACATACGATACAGAGGAGAGTGTTGGCCAACATTGGTTATGCTGTGTGGCCCCATGAAAGTTGTCCTATTCATTACGCGACTTCTAGAATGTGGTATTACAATGTTAACTTGATGAAGTAAATTGTGATTATTCATATGTATGACAATTAAAACTATAAAACCGGTTATCGGTTAATTTAGGATAATCCGCGCGGGGAGTGTCCAGTGACTGCGTGGGGTGGATGGTCACCGTGCTCGGCGCTCTGTGGACGCGGACGTCGCTTGCGCACGCGTTTGTACATCATTAACGATGCACGCGTTCAACAACATTCGACCCGTCATTTGCTCGCTCGGTGGAATCAACGTTACGCCGCGCTTCAAATGCTGGTATATTTAGGAAATTTTAAATATTTCTTTATAGCAAATCTATATCTATGTCAATTGCAATTTTTTTATGTCTCGTTTTTGATCTTGTATCGATACATAACTATAAATAATATTAGCATAGGGCTAGTGAATGATTATCTTATGATTTATAGTTTTCGTCTTTGGCACCGATTGCTGAGCAAGTAATGACCAATTACGACTGGTGAATGTATGTCTTATCATTAATCAATCTCTCTGTTATATCCGTGTTATCTTTTTTAACTCATTTTTTTTAAAGCGGTGAATAAATTAGCCAGTTTAGTTGAGGTTGGCAGTTGGCAGTTGTTGTCGTTATAGGATGTATTTTAAAGTAACGGTTTCGTACATCTCATTTTACGAACTCAAATGTGAATTAAATGGCAATACCATCAGTAAACTTGTAATTGGGTAAATGATCATTTATAATATATTTGTTTATATTTGTAAATATGCATGTGCGTTTTTTTTTATTGTTTTCTAAAAAAAATTTTTTTTTTATATTATAGGGGACAAACGAGCAGGTGGGTCACCTGATGGTAAGTGATCACCGCCGTCCATAGACACTAGCAACACCAGGGGAGTTGCAAGTGCGTTGCCGGCCTTATAAATATGTGGGCCTCCGGCGCTCTCCCTGACCCAACGAAACGCACCAGTGCTAGCACTGTTACTTCACGTCGGTTTTCTGTGAGAGGGTGGTACTATCCTGGGCGAGCCGACCCATTCATGCTGAAACCAGTAATAGTTTCAGCGTAGCTCTACCACCTATTAAACGTAAGCTTATTAAGTGACGACGGTTCAATGGGTGCGTGTTCGGTCATCGCGTCGCTTGACAGAGATTTGAATGCTTGGAAGTGAGCCGAAATTTCAGATAAGGAAGACATCGTGATGAAAATATGTTAGGTTGGTAGGACTTTTTCTAAGGCCGCTTGGTTAGCTACTACCTTCAAGTTGAAAATCTGTTGGAAGCACCCATTGGTGTGCTCCGGCATATGCACTTACAGTGACAGTCTCACTCTAGGCTTAACCTGTTTAACATCTTTGTCACTCTTATTATACATTAGTGGACGTCCATTAGATACGTGAGGGAAACCTGAGGGGGGGGGGGAATATAAATGTTGGACGATCTCACGTTGAGATTAGGGAAGGAGGAGCAGGAGGTCGAGACAAATATCATGACATTTCACCAGGGAGGATACAGGAGAGGGGAGCTCAAACAATCCTGAAAAACTCCTCACGTTATAATTTCATATCGGATGAGATTTTAGTTAAATAGTAAATCCTTGTATAAAATACAGTTCAAAATATAGTATATCTACTTATTGTTTGTGCACACATTCTAAACAGAAACGTTCCCAATAGAAATGGTTGACGAAGTTTCAATGTCTCGGTATGTTTTAAATTTTGTGTCCAGGATGTACCAATTCAAAACCTAACAGCAGATGATCCCGAAGTAGAGAAACTAGTTGAAGAACATCTTGATCGTTGCCAGTTTACGTTAACTCAACAAGAAGCACTATGTGACGGGGAGAGCACTAATTGCTTCAATAATACATTTTTTTCAGGTAAGTAAAACATACTTGACAAATTACTATACATTATAGTAATATATAATTGTTATCATGGGAATTAGCTAAAATCTGATCTATCGAATTCTTTGCCGAAGATTACACTATATTTGAATTAAATGTTATGCAGGAAGGAATATTGGTGATATTTAGATATATATAATTAAAAATAATTTGTTTGTATTTGTATATAAAAAAACATATCTCTGAAGCAAGGAATGTATATTCACGATATAGCGAGTGTCTGAACTGTCATTTTAAATGGTAGTCCGGTGAAGCTGTGAAGTTTCGTCAGGCCAATAGTGTAGTAAGTTTGAAAATAGTCATTTTAGATTACTGTATTTTAAAAGTATTCTGTTTTTAATATATATTTTATCTTAATTTTAGAAATTTAAAACAGGTATATTATGCGTACATACAGTTAATAAAATTCTTAAAACTGCCTGACGGTTAAAGTGACTTACTTTGAAATTGTTTTATAGTAGTTCCTCATATGTCGTGGATAATTAGTAAGCAAAGATGTTTGCAAAGTCTCCACTTAAGATACTGAAAACTTTTTGTCTTCTGTTAGCGATAGGAAGTCTCATCGAGAATACGACTGGTTCAGAATACATTTCTCGGAAATACGGATTCTTGTTTATTGAAGTGAAACGTTTTTTACATCGCCCCAAATTTTTCATTACATGTCGCATTACAGCTAGCCGCGGAGTAGGAGGAAAATGAAAGGTGCTCGGCAGAGCAGCCAAGGCCAATATGGCGGCGTTAATGGCGGAATACAAAATAATTCAATAATTTAAATAAATATTGTCCTGTTTTTATTAAATATTAAAAACGCGATTTTAATACCCTAAATCGAATAATTTTCAGTTAAATGCCTACGAACCAAAAAAAAATTTCACTTGCATCGTAGTTCCATAAGACCACAGAATTGTTTTTTTTTTCTAAGTTCGTGATCTATACAATATTAAGTAATATGTGCGTGCCACCTTCTCTATATGAACATTAACAGTATAAAGTTTCTATTTCACTTGTAATGTAAGCGACCTAGTAACAGTTTTATTATTTTTATTTCTGTTCACGCTACGCACTAGCGTATATGCGTCAAGTCACGCGTTCAGTATCCGAGTTGTATATATGTTGGTGTACTGAGATGATATGATTGACATTTATTTATTCTTATATATAAAATTTAATACTTATAACAGTTACTGAATTGAAAGTCGTCCCAAAATATACGAATGTATTGATTAAACAATTAACAAATAAAATTGTATGTGAATTATGAATGTAATTTAAATTAATTTCAAACAGTCTTCCAATTCATCAATTTCTGACAACAAAATTGATATAATTGTTTAAAAAAAAAATAACCAAAGAAAATTAGTTGACAAACAGAAGAAAAAAGGCACTGAACACTTTTATCGCCAATTTGTGATTATTTAAGGAAAGTGCACTCCGTCATTAGCATTTTAAATTTCCATACCTTGAAGATGGTCATTTCTATTAATAAAAAAATATTTTTAATTATTTTTAATAAAGTTGAATTTCTCGCAGAGTTGTGCAAACTGCCGATGTCGGTTGGCTATTGTCGCGGCTACGTGGAGCGCTGGTTCTTTGACATTGCTCGGAATTCCTGTGAACCGTTTGGTTATTCTGGCTGTGGAGGGAACGATAATAACTTCCCTTCCAGGGACCATTGTATACGAGCCTGCTTCAGTAACTATACTCTAGGAAAAGGTGAGATCTGTCCGCGAGTAAATTTTAAACGAAATAGTAGCGTAAGGACATGAATGTAGTAGGCAAAATTCGTATTTAAATATCTTTTTCTATGTACAATTCTAGAAGTATCTATAAACTGAAATACAACTATAGCATTTCTAATAGGAGTAGATTTGGTTATGTTATGAATCGAGTTGATTAAGTATTGTTTTTTATAGTATGTAAAATATTAATTTTTTTTTTATATAATGTGTTTCAAAATAAAGATTCACCTGTTTTAACTTTATAGATTTATTAAAAAGAAACAAGCTTGCCCGATAAATTTAGAATAAGTAAAAACATAAAGAAGGATAAAACAAAAATAACTTTACGAATTCGTCTTAACATTGTTATTAAATTCGGTCGTTGCATGTTTTTTTACTATTTGTTACAGTAACAACGGGGTCAAACGAAACCGTTGTAAAAAGAGTGAAGCCAACACCTTCATCGGATGTAAACGAAGTTATGCAAAACGATATAGCAATGTCACCTGGTAAATTGTAGTTTTTATAATTTATTCAAATTATTTTTCATAGTTCCTGTCTTCCGATCAAATAACCCACGTAAGATAATGACGTTGTTCGACTGTTCGTGTATCATATAGCCTGTTTATTGTTTTAAAATTTATAATCGTTGAATTTAGACCAATGACATCGAAGTCTTATGTAATATATTTAGTACATTTAATTGATAAGTCAATTTTACCTAAGATTTCTATGCTTAAAATATAAGAAAGCAAAAATACCTACTACTTACAAAACAATTATTTAACTTTTATTAATGGAACATCATTGCTTCAAAACGAGACGTGCTGGTTCTCGTAAGTCTATTGGGAATGCTTATAAACTTCGATGGCATTGTTAACAAAAAGGCGTCTATTAATTATTCTTAAATAAAATTACAGTTATTATAGGTTGAGTCTTCGAGCACGTTGTTTGCCCGATACAATGGCACCGCAATAATTCGCTAACAAGACGCACGTTACTTCATCCTACATATGCATACAAGGGACATAGATTCTCTAAAAGACCTTTTTTTCCTTTTTTTTTTGGCTAGTTAAACTTAGTTAAAATTGTTAGATCGTAATACTTGTATGCACATATATATATAGCATTGAAGTATATACGCTAATATTTTGCATAAATGTGTAGAGTACCCCACAATTAATTCGGTACACCGAGGAGAAGAGTAAGACTTGCTTCGGTTTTGTAAAACGATATCATACAGTGCTGCGACTGTGATAGACAAAGATAACGCTATACGAAACCGAACTCGGTCGACTATCTCGATCTTCTCCTCGATCTACCAAATCAAAAGCCAGGTACGGTGCATGTTATTTTGTATAGTATAGATTGTTGTTTTGATTCGAATTCGCGGATGTTGCAAGAGAACAGTCCAACCCGAGGTTCGATCATTTTAGCAGACTTGCGCTAGTTGCAATTTCGGCTGGAGTCCCTTCTTCCCTCGTTACCAAGCTCTGCGAAGGTTATTCAGATCATAAGCTTGTAGTTCGAAAAAACAGGGATTACTAATGTCGAAAGACTAGATTTGAGGGTAATACTTCTATGTTTATATATATGTCATTCTTTTGTATGGGGTGTATGTCATTGAACTCCTACTAAACGGCGCGACAGATTTTAATAAAACCTCTTGTGTGTGTTCATGTGTTTTTAAGATTGGTTTAGATTCTCAATTAAACCCGGTAGGTGGCGCTGCGGTTTCATTCTAAGATTTTTTTTTGTTACCATGGTAGGACAATACCCGCCGGGCCCGCTAGTATTCTTATATTATCTCTTCAGATATATCTATTTTTATAATCTAATTACTTTTGTTTGCGTCGCGTAAAGTGTATAATATTTATGGGTTATCATAATCTTCTTACCCTTATCCCCTCTCCCCTGTATTTAAACTCCCCTCTCAGTATTTACACTTATCATTTTTCACACAATCCATCCATACCTTCTTCGGAATTCCTCTACTCTTATATCTTTACGAGTATTACAATATATCTGTTTCTTTCATGTCTGACTTTCTCCTCCTATGTATAATTGAGACACATTCACACACAGTCAGACACTGATGTAATCATTATCCTAACTAGTTTTATTTAAATTATTATTCTTATAGAAATCTTTTGAGAGTTGAGGACGTTCTTACTATTCATTCAGTATACAGCGTTCTTCCCCGGGAATTGGCCAAATCTACATTAATACGAGAGAAGCCGCTAGCAAAAGCTGGTCGAATATATTTCGTAGTATTCTTGTTTTCATTTACTAAATGTTCACAGTTATTATGTAATCTTGTTGACAGAATCGGTGGACTGTGAGATGGGCTCATGGTTGGGATGGAGCAACTGCTTCGGAATTTGCGGCCACGCTGTCAAACTCAACTATCGTTTGGTAATGGTCAGTTATTTTTCAGAATTTGAAATCTTATCGTGTTTTCTTGTAGCATTGTAAAATTTTATTATGAATTTTATATCTAGCTTTTAACCACGACTTCTTTACGATTTGCGTAAAACAAAAATCTTATGAAAGCAAGCGATGTCATTTCAAACAATGATGGTGCAGTTGATAGAGCGTTCGGATACCGTGTCGATAGATGTAAATTCGAATCTTTGCAAATGAGTCTAAGTTTTCGGTGACGGAAAACATCGCGTTGAAACCATAGCGCATGCTAGCGCTTTTTCTTTAGCGTGTTTATTGTCTTAGACGAACGATATTGTCACTTAACATCAGATGAGATTGTCGTCAAACGCCAAAACTTATATAATATAAAAGAAATATATTCAAAAATATTTAATAATCCCATCGCTTTATATTGTACAAAAGTACTTATAAACACGCCGTGCTCTTTATAAAGGTAAGAAACAGACTGCGCAATATTATTTTTATTCCTTATTGGTAATAATTACTGAAGTGAAACTTCTTATGAGATGGCTTTGAAATTTTTAACTACCATCTTTATGTGCGATGAAAAATGGTGGGGGTAAACACTGTGTCGGGTATAGTGTTGAAAACACCGGTTATTGTCCGACCACCGAAGGTAAGCAACGTCGGGCGCGGTCAGTGCTTGAATGGGTGACCTGGGATCACCGCGTAACGTTGTTTCTTTGTAATACAAAAGTTTCACTTCTGTCGTGTGTCTTTACACACCCTGTTTTTTCCTATATATATTATCTACTGTCTATCAGTCTGTTTACATGAAACATATTTAAATAAATGTCGTTAATATTGGTTGTGTAATATATACATTTTGTTCTTCCAGCGATCTCGAATAGGTTCTGGCAAAGCTTGTAGAAGCCCAATGAAGAGTCGAAACTGTACGCCAGCGGAATGTCATAAGACTTTATCGTCTACGATAACAAATGTTACTTTTACTGGTTACAATAACGATACTCAAGTGAATTCTGTAACTTAGGTGGTTTTTTAATTAACAAGAAATTATAACGATTCTCATAATGAAATAATTTATAGAATTCTATATTATTAAATACTAATAACATTATTAATAGGTAATGTGTTTAATCTTAATATGAAGATGAAGATACAAAAGTACATTCGAAATTTGTGATAGTCTCAGTATTATTCATTCCTGTTAGTTTCATTTTTACGAGGCTGGCATAGTCATCAAGGATGTACTGAAGCCTCGTTAAAATAAAAAGAAAAAAAAAAAAAAAGTTTCATTTTTTTGGTTAATAATTTATACGTCAACGTGGCGTTGCGTAACTGGATATGGCAACTTTTGCATTTGACAGCTTTTTTTTTTTTTTATTCTGGGGAAAATCCATCATGGATACCCTCACGCTGCCGGGGGACAACGTGAGGGTTATGTGGGACTTAAACCCACTAAAAACCCCAGAGCCGCATGCGCATTAGTGGACCAGGGTGCGGGTTCACGGTAAGCATTCTCCGCGACCCTGGTCGTGCGCTCCGATCGCCCGTAGGTGGTAAACGGGGACCTTCCTCCCGTGGAGAGAGATTCTCTCTCCACCTTGCCTCAATCGAAGCGGCGGGTGTACCCGGCTTCGTCCTCACGGGTCTTCTCCTATGTGACAGTGAGCGCCCCCGCGCTCACTGCCAGGAGGCGCATTTGACAGCTAGTGGAATGATATCCAATTCAAAAATCTTTTGGATGCCTTGCTCACGATAAATAACTATGAAGGTTGCGTTAGAAGTTTTTTTTCTTTTAATTTAGACTATGTACCTAGTTTAAAATTTAAGCGATCGTTTTAAGTGTTTTCTGATATACAAATATATATTGAATAAATATGATTGCCATCGCTTCATCTAGTATGTATTTTATTGAAGTATTTATTTTTTCAAATAAACAAGCTTAATTTGTTCCCGTACTAATATTAACTCGTAATTTAATCCCGATTTTCTTTACACTTTTTGATGACATTTAGAGACAACTTTGTAGATATATACTCTTAATAATAGAATTAATTGGTAATTTTAATAATTAAATGAGTATTTATTTATAATCACATTTTTACTTTAACTTTCATCGTAAAACCTAGTATTCGAACGGTTTTGTTTTCGAGATAATATTTGTAGCGCCGGTTTTTTATTGAGATAATAATTGTAGCTTGTTTTCTATGTAATTAGCATGGTGGTAAGACTTTATCTAAGTCCGCGTGGCTAGCTACCACCCTCAAGTTGGAAATCTGTCGCCAAGCACCTGTTGGTGTGTTCCGGCAGCTGCACTTGAGAGCCAGTCTCCCTCTAGGTTTAGCGTGACTTACCATCTTAGACCACATCATCATTTAACATCAGATGAGATTGTGGTCAAACACTAACCTATAAAGTATATTAAAAAAATGTATGAATTGAAATAAATGATATTGGATATTTGTAATTTTTATTTACTAGTAGACCCGGCGGACGTTGTCCTACCCCGATAATAAAAAATATATATACTATGTGCATGAAACGCTTAAGGCAGCTTGACTTTTACCGATTCTTTCAACAGCTATTATATTTCGACCGATTAACAAAAAAAGCTTGGCAAATTATATACCTAAACCTTCCCCGTGAATTGCTCTACCTATTGGTGAAGACCGCATTAGAATCTGTTGAGCAGTTTTAAAGTTTATCGCGAACATCCAGACAGACAGACGCAGTGGACGACTTTGTTTTATAATATGTAGTGATTTTGACATTATTTATGGATATGTCAAGGGCTAATTTTAGTAAAATGCTTATCGTTTTAATGTAAGTATAAAAAACATATTAAATTTTATATAATTTGCCATTTGTAAGTTTCAATGAATATTTAATTCCCCATTAATGGTTTTAATGGTCAAGGGCTCATTAATGAACGTAAATTTACACGTGGAAGTATTCTCCAATAGTCAAGGCAGTTTTAAATATGTTAAGGTATGTATACTTAATATTGTTTTTAAAATAATAATAATAACATTCATATTTAATTATACAAATATTTAATTAAATAATAAATTGTTACAAATATTTTGTACACAAACACTTAAAACATAATATTATTTAGCAACATCATTATTCTATAATTAATGTATAATTTTAATCATCTAACTAACATTTCCTATTATAATACTGTATAGGAACATCACAGTCGCTTCTGAACATTTATCTTCCTTTCATAATAATTATCCTAAATTATCATTACTATCCTATCTATTGTATTAATTAGTATGAATACAAACATAATATTGAACCCTGTTATGATTAAATAACAAAATGTAAGTCATTTGAGACACTTAATAGCAATAATAAAAATGCAATTACACTAATGTTTTATTTACAAGTATATACTTATTATGTAGATCTGATATGTTTTGTTATTATTTGGTAACGTATATTAATAAAAAAAAAATGGCAAATTTAAACACGATCAAAACTCATTTCGGAAAATGAGTAACGAAGGCAACATTTAAAAATAATAATAAATATATATATGCAATGATTTTTTTTTTAAATATACTAATTCATCCAACGGTAACGGACATGTTGTTATTATTATTCTAAATGACATTCTGACGAATTTTACTAAGGTATTTCTGAGGTGGAGTGTTGATGCGCAATATCTATTTATGTTTATTAAACTTTCACTCTCGTAAGCGGTTTTTGCTTGCGACCATGTATTAGAAATTTCGCCGCTTTGTCACGGCCGCGGCACTGCCATCAAACGTCTTTGGTTGTAGTATTTTAAACACTATGTTATTATTTTTTTGTTTTATAGAAAAGATGTGGTTTTGTACATAGAAAGATTTCTCTGTTTCGATATATCATTTACAGAACGAACATTATTACTTTTATGTTTTTGTCTCTTTATTCGGTACATTATATCCGTATTACGGGAGGGATTTTTGGTGTTTGGCAACAGCGAGGTGCGCTACACTCTTTGGCACATGGACATGAGCATGCTAAATTATTATAATCTATTAACGCCTTTTTCTCTTCGTCTGTACCTGTAGTGAACAAAAAAAAGAAAAATTAATATCATTCTTTGAATGTATTTTTTAAATTTGAGCGATATGCCGGAGTTTTCCGTCGGACTCTATATTTTGTAATATTGGTGGTGTTTTACGTAATATAGTTCGGTTATTATGCACAAGTGAAGTGGATGGGAAAATAATACCACGGAGCATGCATTCTGAGTTGCCACCAAAACTCCATGGAAAGTTCTAACAAGGAAACCACCATCTTGTTAGAACATTATAATTATCGCAAAACACTTGGCAAAATCTTGTTACTTGACGCTGGCTAGTGCACAAACCGAGACGGAGCCAAAAAAAAAAAAAAAATAATAATAAGGAATAACCAGATTATAGGTAAGTTGGTAAATGTATTTACATGAGAATAATTCTTTCTATTTATATTGTGTGCTTTAAAAAACGTTGATAAAGCTTACCTAACATAGAACTGAGCACGAACTCCGGCTGCAGTGTGACCAATCCTATACCATGACGTTTGAAGACGTCACAGACTAATGTTGAGCTCTTCAAGTAGTCCTATAAAATGTATAGGAATTAATTACATACTTACATAATATATACGAATAACTTTATACTTGGAAGTCAAATATTGAAGTAGTTTATATTCTAAATATTTACTTATATCAATTAATCTATCCGCAATGAACTCTGTCATCATCAACATCTCGTACAAGTCCACTGTTGGACATAAGCTTCTTCGAAGGCACGTTACGTTATCCGATCCAGTTTGATACGCTTTTGACAAATATCGCTCCACCTACCTTGAAAGCTAATACTATATTTACCATGACATGGTATTTACTCATATTTAAAAATGAGAATTTTTGCTTAGCACGTTAAATGCGAAATTTTATTTCGCGCGCGATTAACGTTACTATACTTCTAACAACTTGAGTAACGAACTGTACTGAATAAGTGCGATTTACCATATGTTTTCGTTATACGACATAGCTACGAATTGTTACGCACAGATTGCAAGGTGATACGAAAATTGTATCTGAATGGTTCACGACTACCATACACCAAGTGTAACTAACACTTATCATAGCGACATACGAAGGCGTGTCGAGATTCAGTATCAGCCGATGTATATCCAGTAATCAGGCGTTACATTCTCAGTGGGCGAGTGGTTTTACCTGTGTAATGTCAGCTCAATGTCCACAGATTTGAACCCCGGCATGTAGGTACCAATAATTTTTTGGGAATTCACGTACGTTTAGTAATTCTTTTTTTATTCTTTATAGGTTAGCGTTTGATTACAATCTCATCTGATGTTATCTAAGATGGTAGTTACGTTAAACCTAAGGAGAGAGACTGGCTCTCAAATGCAGCTGCCGGAACAGACCAACAGATGCTTGGCGACAGATTTTAACTTGAGGGTGGTAGCTAGCCAGGCGGACTTAGAAAAAACCCTACCACTATGCAAACTGGTATAGTAACACTATCGGCTAACGGTGAAGGAAAACATTGTGAAGAAACTATAGTACGGCAGTATAACTCTTTGTAAGCCTTCTCTGGTGAACTGCTACTTTCAAATTGAAAAGTCGGTTCCCAAGCATTCATATAGATGTGTTCCAACAGCTGGTATTTTAATTCCACTATTCATTTAGGTTTCGTATATTTACTGTCTTAGACCATATTATTATACAGGAAATTAACAACGGTGGTATACTTTTCGGAGTATTAAAAGGAAAATTAAAGTAATGGATTATGAAAAAATAGTTTATTATTCGACAGATCACGGATTTATAATCTCTATGGGTACATAGAAATACGTATAAGATATTACTGAAGTTGAAAAAAAAAATTAATCTAGACTATTTATTGTTTGCCGATTACAAGCGCTACTAGTACTCATACCCGATAACTTTATTACACGTTATCGGCTTGATATACCTGTGTATTGTTACACAATAAATACTACGAAATCATAAATAAGTCTATTGGAACGTGTACCGTGGAGATAATAACGGTTGGTAAATATAGTCTAACCTACACTTATTACCTAATATATCGCATAAAAAAGGAAATATTTTCATTTAGTGTTAAATCTTCAATTTTACTAGATCAAACCTAAGAAAGAATTAAGATTAAACCTAGAGAGATATTCCAACCATCAGGAGAGTTGTAATGTTTGAGTTTCTCTTGAATTTGATGTCGCTATGTTTTTATATATTATTTGCTCCAGGGAAAATTTCTATTTTGGCGGCCTTATTCATTTATATAACATTAAATATCTTCATAACACTGTATAGAAATGTTACATAATGTCAGTCTATATGTGCACCACTGCTGGGAAAATTTTTCTGCCTGGAGGAATAAAGTAACATAATCATCTCTTCGGCCTACGTCATTGTAGTGAATGAAGAGAAATCAACAGTTACATCTTTTTACCTCATATAGTGGTACTACAAAGTAATCCCAATGAGGGTTGAGGCGGCCGAACGTAAAAATTAAGCCAAATTATACATCACAGCATGAGAGACATGTGATACCGACCCTACTTAGGTGGGATAAGGTTAAGAAGAAAGACAAGTATTAAAACTTAAATTTAAATCAAAAATTCAGTTTTAAATCTTAAATTCAGTTTTACATATTCAATTCATTATCAAATCAAATCAAATCAAAATCAAATCAAAAATACTTTATTCAATTTAGGCCCTAAGAAGGCGCTTATGAACGTCAAAACTACCACCGGTTCGGAATACATCCCAGTCATCGAGAAGAACCGGCAAGAAACTCGATCGGGTTTATCTTTTTAACATATACTTATATAATTAAAATTCATTATACATCGCTTTATCATTATACAATTCATTATCGCTGAAATTTCTTGGCATACTAATGTACGAGTTATAATCCAAAAGAAGTGTTGTTACAGTCACATTTGTGCTAACAACCTCATATATAATCAAAACTATTAAAAGAAACAGTAATTAATTTTGCTTTCTGTTATTAGATTCCATGTAGACTTAATATGCATAATTAGATATAATTTTCTTAGCATATTGTAAAAGTTTTTGGCCTGGGTCTGGATTGTAATACTAATATAATGATATTAGTAATAATCATTAAAGATATATACCTCGTATGAACTGTAGGCGACATGTGCAGTTGCTACGACACGGTCTCTGGAAAGTTGCCACACATGCAGTTCGTGAATAGCTAGTACCCCGGGGACGCGTAGGGCGGCGGCTCTCAATTCACAAGCGCCAAGACCCTCCGGTACTGTTTGCAATAGCACTAGACACGCGGAGCGCACTAAGAAAACATAAAATTTAAATTATTTTTATATTAGTCGATACCCGCGGTTTCGTCTAAGTTATTTATAATGTTAGCAATATTATGTACCGGGTACACAATACAAAACATATACAATTTTGAAAAGCTAATATATATATGTACGTAGTTTACAAAATAATGCTTAATTAACCATTTTATTCGTTTATTTGCCCTGTCTTGCGCATGTGCACCTCACCGCTTACACTACTCCAGTCTCAAAACATCAATGCCCGTGTAGTGCTTATAAAATTCGTAGATTCTTAAAACTCTAAGAAATTTAAATATCGTGATATTTACATAGGGATCAGATGCCTAAGAAATATAATAAAGAAAAATATTCAACATCTATGCCGTAGTTTTTTCGTGCGTTTTGCGCACACAGCAGCAGACTTCTATAATTCCATTTATTATATATATATACTATAATAAGATTATTTGGTCACACCGTATAAATTTTGCATGGTGGTAAGGCTTTTTCTAAATTCGCCTGGATATCTATTACCCTCAAGTTGTAAATCTGTCGCCAAGCACCTGATGGTGGGTTCCGGCAGGTGCACTTAAGAGCCAGTCTCCCTCTAGGTTTAGCTTGACTATCATCTTAGATCACATCATAATTTAACATCTGATGAGATTGTGGTCAAACGCTAGCCTAAAATTACATAAAAAAAGTAGTTTTACAGTTGGATAAATGCCTCTCCTAAGGCTCGTTTCGCCATCTCTTCATATAATTTAAAGATCTATTTTATGTATCCGATCACAATCAATGGAAAAGTATCCATAAACGATTTGTTCTTTTCTCTCAATGCTAATCATGTATTGATTCACAGGTATGTCGGAATGTCTTATTCTATTTAGTGTTGCAAAGTAACTATTAATAGCCGTCGTTTGTAATTGTAGAATGACTAAGTAAAAACTCTGTACTTTACGATACGGACAGTGGATTTGAAAAATCTCTCGCCAGGTGAGAATTATTAATCACAAAATACGACAAAGAAGCATTGTCACTATATGCCCGATTATAGCAATGCAGTCATGCATAGATACCCTACCGTACCCTGAATGAAAATACATCCATCTATCCATCATATAAAGTTTCTTATGACGATATCTATATTTATTACTAGTTTTTGCTCACGTTAATATACATTTTGAAAATGAAATGTAGCTCATATAATCCATTTTGTAGCTTTCTATGGGTGTAGTCGGATGAAATTGTAAAGGCCTTGCCAGGCTAACAGTACCTATACTGTTAGCCTGACCTATCAGATCGAAAAAAAAAAAGAAAAAGCTTTCTATGCGTGAAAGATTTTTTTAATTGACTAAGTATTATTAGAGTTGATTCACAAAAAAAAATATTTTCTTTTTATAATATGTATAGATAACAGAATAAATTGATTATATATCTGAAATTAGATATTACACTCCGAAAGGTAAAGAACAATAAAAAGTTCACAATCGTAGTCTCATACTAATTGCGAATATGTACTAAGAGTCTAATAAAGGGTTATGGTTAGATTGAGATTGTACCGGAACTACAAAATTATAGGAATTCTTTTCCGTTTGCGTAACACTGCGATTGCGGTGTAAATTTACGTCGTTTGCACTTAGTTCCGCTCTAGCAGACTTGTTATTAACAGTAAATCTGTAACTGTCTATCGTTTGTGATTGCATCGTTTATTTTTACATAAGATTCCGCTGTATGAATTTCAACGATATATTGTTCACGAGATGCGACAGTTCACAACCATTACATACAAAAGTTATTACTATTTTAAGGGAATCATAGCGTAATTATTTTTTTTAGTTATGTAATATTTATGTTAAATCACCGACTAGACGTCCGTACATTGTTAAAATAAAGCTGTGAAAATATAAAAGGAACAGATCCATTAAAAAAAATGCGTAGTAAAGTAGTCATACTCACGAAAAGGATAATTTAATATGACAAGAAAGATGGCAGCGAAGGCGGAGAGCGCAGGATCGGCTATCCGTGCAGCCATCGGTTCCCATTCGCTGGTTAACCCGGCACCCATCACGAACAGGCTACCTAAATTAGAAATTAGTTTCTATTATCTACAAACTGTGTATTTTAAATATAGTTTCCTTCGATACTTTAGTCTCTAATTAGTTTTACGACTTTACTTTGACATAATAATAAACAATATAAGTTCACCATTTCACACAAGCTCGTTTAGTTCAAAACCAACTACAGCTTGTATTAAGGTTACTTATAAGTACATATATAGATAATTAGCAGAAATAGCTTTAGCATTTACTATAATAGAAATATACCTGAGAATGACTGAACCACGAGGCCAGTGATTACTTTTTAAAGGAACTTGAGAACAAATTCTTTCAAATAATTGTGCGTTTACTTTCGAACATCTTGTCTTTACATTACATAAAATATTTCTATACATTTTATACATTATATTAAATATTTAGCAAAATTGTAACAGATTGGAGCTTACAACATATTACAAACTTCTTTAAAGTGTCTTTGGTGGAAACAAAGATAAAACTGTGTTAATTTAGAACACCGCTTTTTTAGATAAAATTTATGTAGTCCGGTGAAACTGTAGAGGCCTTATCAGGCCAACAGTGTAGTCAGTTCGAAAAAAAAAAATCTGCAGTCGTTCACTTGTATTATGTCAATGTCTTATAGGACACCACATTCGTGGTTATAGAATAAAGTAGACCATCTGTGGAAGAAGAAAGTAAGAGAGGTGGAGGAAGACTAAGGTGAAATATAGTACTTTTTCCATGTAAGAGCAATGACAGTTGCCAATGAAACGAACGGAACGTAACGAAACGAACAATCGAAACGCGTATTTCCGCGTATTGGTTTTCTCACAAAAGTGTTACTCACTCGCGATATCAGTTGGTGCGTGCGCTAAAACCGGTTCACCCGTGCCTCTCTTCAGTACAACTCCACCATTTTCTGTAACACTCAGACGACGGCTGTAACTCAATTCACGACCTAAAACAATATAATAAACAGCTGAATAAAACTCGGATCTTATTTCTTTCGTGATACAAATGATTTCCGAGTACAAATAAATAACAATGACTATTCCGTCACAGACGCGAGAAGAATAAATCAAAATTTTTATTAACAGTTCAATGGTATGAGCTATATTAAGTATATAAACTACACTGTTTTACAAGCCCGTGGTGTGTGGGAGCTGTTCCACTTATATGAATCTAGATTGTTGTGTACGACGACGTACGTAAATAGAAAAGAGTGAACTAAATTCATTAAATTTGGATTAGCACGGTTGTTTTCACATAGTATAAATATGCCCACCACTAGAGGTTAGCTACAAATGTTATTGTTTACACGAAAGAAAAGCTATTAATTAAAATCAATGACGATTGTGAAATTGGAAAAAAATTATCTATCTATTTTATATATATGAAAATTAATTGCTGTTCGTTTGTCTCGCTAAAACTAGAGAATGGCTGGACCGATTAGGCTAATTTTCATTTTGAAATATTTGTGGAATTTCAGGGAAGGTTTAAACGATGAGAAACGTAAAAAATAATTTGATTTGATCTCTTTTGCTATTTTAGAAATAATAAAATATCATTCGTTTGTTAAATATTGATAGGTGCGTTCAGAAATTTGTTTGTTTCATAGCTGTTGTTTGCGGTCCGATCTCATTGGGCTGTTTTTTTGGAATACAAAACAGTTCTGTTTCAAAAATAAAAATAGTACGTTAGAAAGTTTTAAATTGATTAAGTGCATAACTGTATTGCATTTATAATGTAAATAACAGATTTGTATTAAGTTTTGACCACATTTTACACAAATATATGTAAATGATACGAAGTTCATCTAGTATTTAATATTTTTATCACAACTTCATTTTCATATCTGGCCAATTCATGCATGTGCATGGGTGCATGGGTTGTTGAATGGCGCTTCAAAATATATATATAATTGGTAATATTTCAATTTTGTAATTGGATCTTAATTTAATTAATTTTTTTGAATACAAAGTTTTTTGAAGGAGTTTAGTTTTTTTTTTAATCTTTTTAAACTATAATCTCCTGTTTTCAGACTTTACTTCATTCTATGTTTATATATAATAAGTATTATAAAATTAAGCTTGTTAGTTGAATCTATTTGAATTGATTTAAAAAAATTATTTTCTACATAATTTGTAACTATTTATTGTTATTAACTTAATATAATATACGTATCGTACAAGTCGTATCAATACGTACAATCGTAACAAGAGAAATAACAAATAGTAAGGAACAAAACAGTAACTTATAAACATTTGTACATTTAACCAACAACAGTGCACAACTATAGTTAAACTAGCTATTCACATGGTAGTTATTACGCGTTAGGTATTTAATGTTTTCATAATAAACTCCTTATAGCACTTACTATTATAATCTATGGATATGACCGATAAGTAGTATCCACTTAATACAAGCTTCGTACATTTGTTATAATATACCGTAAAGGTAATTAAGTTACTGAATAACATATTTGTTTTGCGTTTCCAGAGGATTGATAATTCTTGTTGCTAGTATGTAACTTGTGCTGTGAAGTCATCATCTTAGCCTACAGAGGTCCACTGCTGGACATAGGTCTCACCACACGATCTCTATAGCGTACGGCTCTGTGCCGCCAGTTACCAACGGCTCCCCGCAACCTTAATTATGTCATCAGTCCATCTTCTCTAGTAGTGCATCATAATTTAAATATTTGCTTATTTATATTCGTGGATATTACGCGGAAACCTATATGTGTGTATTTCAAATATGTTCTATTAAGGTATACAAGTTTTTGATGAAATTTGACGGAGATAAGGTCGGAGAAGGGTTGTCGAAAAATAATTTAATAACACTATTTAATATATATGTAGTCGAGAGGGAAGAAAAATGATGGCTCTGTGTTAGCGTGTTCGGTGCCAGCATCAATCATCGTGGGTTCGGATCCCACAATCATTTGGCGTTTTCGTTGAAGAAACTCGATGGCTTTTCAAAAGCTTTTCTGATTAATTATAACATTCCAGTTTTAAATATGTCGTTGGAAATATGTGTTCCTCTATTTAATAACAGATGACAATGTGGTCAAACGCTATAGCCTACGAAGTTTGAAAAATGGGTAGCACGGAGTTGATGTGTTTCAAATGAATTAACAATCGTCTCTGTTAATTAAGTAGGTTCTTACCTGCAAGTAGCATATAGTTAATTGCGTTAAGCAACAACCCTATAACTGCACTGCCAATGATGACTCTTGGGTACCGTGGGGGTTGACCATGAGACGAATGGACGCCGAGCTGGAGCGCGTTCACGACCAAAGTTAGTGCGAAAGACGTGAACAACACATGGTCCGAGAGGCGACCTACGACTTCAATGCGGGCCCAACCGAACGTGTTGCGCAGACGACCCTCACGTCCTGCTCCCTCATCAGCTCGTTCATACTATTTGAAAATAATTATTGATAAAGATAATTAGCGGACCTTATATGTATATAACAAAAATTTTGCTCCTTGTTTGAAATTGCTTCCGAAGTAATAATGGTTTCGCGGTAGCGTGTTCGGACATCGTATATATCATTGTAATATGTAAATTTGAATTTTTCAATGAAACCAATATTTCGGCGCAGAAGAACATCGTGATGAAACCATAGCACAGTGGTAGGATTTTTGTTTAGCACATCTGACTAGCTACCATCCTCATGTTAAAAATCTGTACCCATGCACCTATAGGTTTGTTTTGGAAACTGTACTTAAGGGCTTATTTTCTGTATATTTACCATTTTCGGTCACATTGTCGCTTAAGATCAGGTATTATTGTGTTCATACAATTTATAAACGATAAAAAGTAATTGTAATTAATGTTCTTGCTTTTTATAGCCATGATTATAATGTGGTGAAATGCGTAACAGACACACGTTAGAATCTTATCTTCGGTTAATATTACAGTTACCTTTACCTTGTATGAAATAAGTGTAGTGATGAGACCGACAAGCCTGCATAGTGAATGACAAGTATCGACCAGGAGCGTCGGCGAGTGTGTGAAGTGGGAAGCGAAGAGTCTACCACTGAAACCGGCCACTGCTAAAAACAGCGCCAGCAAGGATCGCGGCGGCGGTAGCCACTGTAACCATTCTTTCATGGCCATCGCTGTGGTCTCTTTAAGAACCTAAAATAAATAAACAACACTACATAATGCACTTTAACTGGTTCTCTACAACGTATTAGATTTCGGGAGAGACTTATTTATATATAGTTTTTTTTTTCAAACTGTCGATAAGCTATTAGCCGGACGAGCGTTCACAGCTTCACCATAGTTTTTTTGCGCGAGCGGTTAAGGCGACAAAGTGGCCGAACATTGTTTGGGCTGTTGCCCTGGAAAAAAATTGTACCCACTCGCCCAGTTGTTTATTATGCGGCGTGGTGCTACTAATTGTGCGTCGGTATAATGGTACCAACTACCCATAGAACCTTATCTCTTTGTCTATTGTACTTACTATCATCTGAAGTATGTTCTCCCAAGTGGAAAACTTTAATAAGTTGTCCTCATTGAAACAATATTGTCCCCTATCAATTCCATATAATTAGAACTGCGGTGAGCGGTTTGATAACAGTTTTATGTATTATTGATATATAAACTAATTTAAATATGTTTTTTTTTGTTTATTTCATGATAATTGACTTTAGTATAGTGACAGTTAAATTTAGCTGAATTTAGTACAAATTTGTGATATTAAATGACAGAAATAATATTTTTTTTCTGTAATGTACAATTAATGTTTTTTATATGATAACAGTGACTTACGAATTCAATATAACATAAACATGCTAGTGCATGCAAACAACATTGCACAAATAAACGATAATCTAGGGCAAAGAATTGTTACCATAGAACCGGTACGCATTTATTCGTTTGACTTAATTTATAGTTTAATTATTAATAGCAGCATTTTAATGAAAGTTGCTATGGTATGTTACTCGTCTAACGGTTTTTCGTCTAATGCAGAGGAGTGACACGTGTGGGAGCTGTAATACATTGACTCCGGTACACCGCGTAATAAATTCTTTTTGAATACATGATAATAAATTAATTGTATTTTTTACTTACCGAATATGGAGAATGACTTCGAATGCAATATTACTTAATGTACTGAATTTTTAATTCAATTATGATATTATAAGATATAATTTTATTATGTTACAAAAAATTTAAGAATATATATTTTTTATAGCAGCGTTTATAGCGCTTCACAGTCGTTACGGTTACTTTTACTCTGTGTCTCTACTAACGAATTTAATATATTTTATATTTGTAAATAAAATATCAAATGAATAAATGTTAAAAATACCACCAAGTTTAATTTACTGGTATTGATATATCTAGAGCGTATTTACGATTACTGAACATGATTCTGATTTTCCGAGCTATTTATTTATAAAATGAC
The DNA here is from genome assembly GCA_035772565.1 of Antheraea assamensis. Lineage (NCBI taxonomy): Eukaryota > Metazoa > Arthropoda > Insecta > Lepidoptera > Saturniidae > Antheraea > Antheraea assamensis. The sequence continues at coordinate 6,688,684 of JAQQSE010000031.1, read as the reverse complement.
AAAAACATAAAATTTTCCATGTCAAGGAGACCTTTATGCTAATTAAATATGATAATCCCTGAGATTTATTAGTTACCTATAGCTTATATAAATAGGTGTGAAGGTCTACCTACTGTTAATATTAATCTTTGACTTCCTGCTAATATCACGAATTGTAGTATGTCGTCTTGAATAAGGAGGAACGCGTTCAATTTCATAATGGACTGTCTCCGGCAATTGAAGTCTGTGAAGTGAGTATGGTTTTCGGGGCATTCATTCGCTATCATAAATTTCAACGTGACCGGTCAATGACAATAGAAACATATAATTTACAAATGACCATTTAAGTAATATAATGGAAGCTGACAACAATAACATTTGTCATAGATAAATTGTAGAGATTAAATACTTGTACATTAAATTGAAGTATTCATTGTTTGCTCAAACGATGTTGATGAAACTTGTACTGGAAGTAAGATATCTTCTCAGAGTAATATCCACATTACAGATTATTTGCTATAGGGGCTAAGCAGTAATGACAATATAAACAAAGCTAACTTGTAAGTATTAAATGGTTTATATGGGCATAAGGAGAATTAACAACGTTACAACTAACAAGATAAAACTCTAAAAAAATATATACTAGAACGTCTTCGTCGATAGTTAGAATTTTACCTACGTAATCTTAGATTACCATAAACTTAACAATATTTCAAATGCCATAGATTTCCTATTACATTTTAAGGAATTCCTTGAAATACGAAATCATAGGTCCAATATTAATAAATGAAGAAGTTCTGAGAGGTAACAAACATTATAAAAAAAACATAGGTGAAAAAAAGATACACGAAAGAAAGAAGTTTCCATGAATAAATAAAATCATTTTAATGATGGCCGGTATCAACAGTTAAAATAATGTCTCGAATAGTGATTGAATATTTCAAAGAAAGTCCGGATATTCGGAAATTACTAATACTTTCATAAACGTGTTAACAGAAACTAATTTAACAAGAGTAAAAAACTAAAAAGTATTTCCGTTATTTTAAAATTTGCAGTGGTAATTTGAAATATTTTTTCACAGTGCGCTTCTATATTTATCCAAAGCATTATACATCAACGTCGCTTTGCATGGCTGTCTGTGCGTTTGTTAGTTCTACCAAACTACGCAACGAATTTTCACTACCATTTAAAGATTTTTTCCGGAACGTTCATATGCATATTGTTTTTATTTAACTGTCTATATTAGTTGACAAAACATACGGATAAGTGACTAATTTGGATTAAAAAATCTCCATGTAAAAAAGTGAGTGAGTGAGATCTTGAAAAATATTGTCAGAATTGACAGATTGACGTTTCGTTGCGCAGTTACCATTTTATTTCATTACATGATAGTGTAAAGAGAACTTCGTGACTCATCTTTTTCGTTAATACAACCTTGCGAAGCCGGAGTGGGCATACAAAGAAAAGAAAAAGCGTCATATTCTAATTAAGTTGTAAGTTGGCGTATTTGGGCGATTTCATTTGGAATACGCTAGTTAAACTTCATGAACTATATAAAAATAATGTATTACAGTACATCAAATAATAATATACAGCAAATAATATTAAAATGTCGACATCAATGGTTTAATCTTTGGTGGCGACCTATCAATATGATTTCGAGGTCTGATAGATACATCTTCTAGCTTTAGAATTTTTACCCGTTTAACAATTACATTTTAAAATAATATGCCAACTAATATATTTTAAGTTTAGAAAAGTCAGCTATTGAAAAAAAGTTCAAAGGTAGTGCTGTTGACATTTGGTTCTTTGCCGACTTCGGTTGTAAGCGATGACAACAGGGATGCTTTCTAATCTGATGAGGTGGTTTCTCTATCATGTTTTTTGAGTGCTGCTTATACTTTATGCTTAAGGTATGATTAAACGTATGACGACACCATTATTTTTCATCTCACTAAGCGTTGCTGGAATCATTTTTTATACTTTAAAAGTTTTAGCGTCCGACTACAATTTCACCTGATGTATTGTCACCATGTGGTCTGAAATGGTAAACCACGCAATACATATAAGGGGACTTACTCTCAAGTGCAGTTACCGAAGCACACCTACGGATACTTGGCGACATATTTTCAATACGAGGGTGGTAACTAGACAAGCAGACTTAGAAATAACAATACCACAATGCTACGATAATAATAACAATGTAGGGCATTTCTTTAGGAATACATATTTTTATTTGCATTTGTGGTTTTAAGACGTCGCAATAAAATTATTTTTTCAAGTGAGCTACAGATTAAATATATTCTATTTTAATTTGATAAATTATATGTAAGTAATAAATGCTGTCCAAGTCAAAAAGTAATGTTTACATAAGGCTGGCCTTATTGCTAAATTGTATGCCGCCAATTCTTATACGCTGACCAACCTTCTGGTAGCTAGACGCATTGACCAGACGACTCGCAATTTCTTTGAAAATACTGAGTACACTTAGACCCCGCTTTCCTAATATTTTGACTCCGGATGTCAGTATAATTGTGCCGTTTGAGATCTTCTAAATATTTATTAATTTAAACATTCTTGCTTTGACCTCAACCTGATAAGTTGAATAAGACTTGATGTTTTTTAACTTCGCGCTCCATTTACTTTGATTTTTGTTATCCGCATCAACAGCGGTTCGTTTAAACGAAAACTGTTATTTTTTGTTTCGTTTTTTTTATTTAATGAAATATATATCCTTTTATGGAATGCCATTTGTGAAACAGTTTTAATTTCGAATTCTGATTTATAATTCATATTATTTTAAGATTTAAATCACACTTCTCAAATCCTAAAATAACGGCAGTAACTATTCTTACAAATCGATATACATTTTTTGTTTCCTTTTTAAGTAATAGAAGTTGTTAGCTGTGTAAGGCATACGTATATCCTATCAATATATATCAGAATCATACAAAGTTGTTATTATAAAATTTGTCTGTGGTCTAATATTTCCAGATGTTCCGTTCATTATAACAACAACAAAAAAAAAGTCGGAAGAAACACAATTTCTTATAGAGTGACCTATTTTGCAATGAGCTTCACCGAAAATATTCAACAGTAAAAAGTTGTTTACGCGCACTAAGCATCTACGTAATTATCTTGTTGTTTTAGGTCTCCCGAAATCCTAGGTCAGTATCGAAGTGCTATTTTGTTATAACGTAAACATTATATTTAAGTACTTAGAATTACCGAATAACTTATAACTGTTTTTTTTTTTATTTCTAATTTTTTTATTGGAAATATTGGGTTGCGTAGGCTATAATTGGATACAATTAAAATTTTAAAACAACTTACTAATTATATTTTAATATATAAATACTTGTGAGTAATAGCTATTGGAATTCTAATAATATAAAACAAATATGGGGACACTTCTTTTTTTCGAACTGACTACACTGTGTTGACACCGATTGTTGTACACCTGACTAAAGTGAGGACATAATTTTCACACATCTCTAGTTAATTCCGTACTAAAGATAGTTTGTGTTGTGGCTTGATACCTCAAATGTATACATATATAGATATGTATACATACGTAGAATTGAAAATAACAAAAACACAAAAGTTATGTTTGAGGATCGAATCCGTAACCTCAACTCGGTTCAATAGTATGACTTATTGCAGCTGTTTTATATTGCTCGTGAAGGGGAAAAAATATTGATTACATTATTTTACAATTGTTCATTAAACTAGAAGACTTTTAGTGAATTATTAGATAAATCTCCTTGTTGAGGATATTAAATAACACTGTCCAGTTTTTCGGTATGGTTAATATTTTCATATTTTGTTACTGTTTTTGTTGTGGCAAGAGCTAGAAACTTATAGCTAACAACACGTCGATTGTGAAGTCTGAGGTAGAACTACCAAATACTTCAAATGAAATACCCTTTTAAAACCGGAACAATATATAGTGATGTTTAAACTTTGGTGAGCATGATTGAACTTCGGTAATTCGTAAAATCGATTAAACCGGTCACTGAAAAGTTTATTTGAAATAATTCGAATGTTATTTGTTCTTTAAAATACCCATATAAAAGTAGAAGTAAAGGTGCGGGTTCAAAGAGTACATTCGTGATATTATTTCTTAGTACTACTACGCTCCTTATGTGAACCCCAATTTTTTAGCTAATATGTATGACATGTGTAATATACAATGGTAATCCATTATCGGCGAAATATATCGATAAATATATAATGAGTATTAATAAACCATGGTATTATATTATCAAAAGGCTTAAGATTATATCGTTTACATTTATTGTTACTATACTATTGTTATTATTTATCCATTAATGATTATTATTCTGAATAAATGGCTTTTTTTATATAGCTTTATATAATATGTATCTATAAAGCCTGTCACCGTTTTTGCCCGCGCAAAGTTATTTAAGTTTCAGTTTGAAATGTTCAATGCACAATGTTTTAGAATTTTTTTCATAATTCATCCCGCGTACCATAATTTGAGTAGTGATCTTTTAGCTTGAAACTTATCTCACTTTACATTAACTTAAAGATGGAATAATAGGCCTGGTTGTTATCTTTACGACGACTAACCTTAATCTCACGTTTGAAAACTGTGGTGGTAAACTAAATTATTTGAAGCGGCGAAAGTCTTTATTCCAATACTATACTGGATAAATTCCAAAAGAAATATTTAAATATTATAAATTCATCGGTGTGAGCGGTATGTGTATGGAAATGTATCATTTATATATCTTTATTGATTGAATTACTCATGATATTGTTAGCATTATTTTTATTGTATATGAGATTGTAATCATGTAATATATAATAAGGTGTATGTAGAGATTACTAAAAACACGTAACTGTTATAGGTATTAATTAGCCTAGAAATATCAATCACGTTTGTAGCTCTATGATGCGAGAATGTCATCTTTGCACAGACTGGCCGAAATGTATTAATTTATTTTATTTGATATATGTCAATTGAACAAATGAAAAATCTTTTTTGACTATATAAAAGCCATATATTTATGCAAATATAAATCAGTCTTATTTACGCACTCAGAGTTTTATTATTATGCTCTCCGAACTAGCCTAGGGTCCTGCCCGTTGATTTATCTGTCTATATATATATATATATAAATGAATTGCTGTTCGTTTGTCTCGCTAAAACTAGAGAATGACTGGACCGATTTAACTAATTTTAGTCTTGAAATATTTGTGGTATTCCAGGGAAGGCTTAAACGGTGAGAAACATAAATAATATGTAAAGGAAAATTAAAAAAAAAAAATAATTTTCAAATACAAAATGATCCTAACTATGAGACATTTGATGTCTTTTGTCATTTTAGAAACAAAAACTTGTCATTCGTTTGTCAAATATTTATAGGTGCGTTTAGAAATTTGTCTGTTTCATAGCTGTAGTACGAGGTCCGATCTTTTTAGTATGTTCTGTTGCAATACAAAACAGTTCTGTTTCAGAAATAAAAATAGTACATGAGAAAGCTTCAAATTGATTAAGTGCATAACTGTGTTGTATTTATAATGTAAATAAAAATTTTGTATTAAGTTTTGACCAAATTTTACACAAATATATGTAAGTGATACGAAGTTCACAGAGTAATCTAGTATATGATAAAATAATCTTTGTTTTATTTTATCTTTTAAATAACGTTGTTCAAATTGCAGTAATAGATAGGAACATCTTCTTAAACACTAAGCATTAAAATATTGTAGCTATAGGAATATATATCCACACAAATAAAATTTGTATAATATATGGGGATATATATAAGAATAAAATGTATCTAAGTTACACCTTGAAATAATAATTAAGAGTGATAAATCGTGCGGCATCGCATCGAGAGGTATCCCATCCTTATCATGGAGAAAGAAACGGTTCAAAGGAAAAATAACCAAAAATGTGAAATAAAAAACATTGTAAGAAATGAATCATCAAAAGAGAAATATAACTCCAAAAGCAGAACAAATAAATAATTTGTTATCGAGTGATGAGTATCATTCACCCTAATCACTACATATTATAAAACAAACTCGTCCGCCGCGTCTGTCTGTCTGTCTGGATGTTCGCGATAAACCCAAAAACAACTGAACGGATTGTAACGCGGTCTTCAGCAATAGATAGGGTAATTCACGCGGAAGGTTTATGTATATAATTTGTCAAGGTTGTTTTGTAAATTGGTTGAAATATAATAAAATACATTAGTTACCTTTAGCATTTCATGCACATAAGTATATATTTTTTATTATCAGGGCAGGACAACGTCCGCCGGGCCTGCGGGTATTATAGTTCAATTAGGGATTTCAAAAGTGTTCGTATATTAATGCTTGTTTGATGCCGGTGTACAATAACGTGTAATTTAAATAGCCTATTCTTATATAATAATCAAATATATCGTGTTATTCACAAGTATAATACTTATGTTTGTAATAAACAAACGTTTCCATAGATATGTTTGTTTTGGCGAATTTCTCTACAAAGAAATAAATAAGTACGCTCTTGTTTCAATGTATATTGTGAACAATTACTTGTTTTTATTGTATATCGCAAAGTATTTTGTAGTTCCACTTCAGTTATTTTAATTGTAATTCAGATGAGTGAAATTAGAAAGGTCAGAGAAAATGTTCATATGATACTGTCGCTTCTGCCGCGGTTGCTTGCCCCTCTGACAACATTTGCATGTGACGTCACCTGTATATATCTATTATTGAATTAAGTTAATTTGTTAATACCACTGAAAGTATTATTTAAACGTATAATATTATTACTTAATAAATATTGCAAACACTACAATTTTTTTTATTATATTTTTTTTCTCTTCTAACACTTTATTTTAATACTGAATGAGTTAATTAGTAGTACCAGTTAGTTCATAATTGTTATCTGAAATTTAAAATTTTCAAACAATATCGCACCATATCACACCACACGGTCGGTGTAATAAAGTCTATAACATCGTTCAGAAATTAAACTATGAAATATAAAACTTACCGATTATCAACACAAAACGTTTAATATCGGTTTAACCGCACAGGCTAAAGTAAAAGCAATAACTGTCACAACACTCTTGTTTTGTAAACACTCGACTACCGTCGCTGTTATGGCACATATCATTTGTATAATAATTATGGTAACACACGGTCGTAATTTGATTTTTGGTTAGGTATATAATATTATGATGTTCGACCGGTATACATGCCGGAGCGGTAGCCTCGTTCGAACTACTGGCTGCCACTGGCGGGTTGCGCGTGCGTCTCTTGATAAACCTCTCGAGCCCGATAAGCGCACAGACCAAACTATAGACCGGTTGATGATTATCAATTTAGCCTCTTTGTTTCCTGATAAAGCATTAAAGAAACGCACCCAGCTTGTTACCATAGGTATAAGATAAATAAATATTAATATTAAGTGGCGCTTACACAACATGTTACGTCGTTTCAGACAAAAAGACGATTTATCTGTATTGGTAAAAATCAGTTGCCCAATGCTCAAAACGCATCACTTAGGAATGGCTACATCTATGTGTCTAATTCTTTATTTATCGTGTTTGTAATTATTAGTAAAGTTTTGTGTAAATGACAAAAATTTGAAAAATTATGCGAAACAAAAAATTGGGTTAAAAATGACCACAAAAAATTGAGTGAATGACTAAGACAGAAGACAGTAGAACAGTAGAGAGGTTTTCAATAATATTGACATAATTTTTCATTTCATTACATAGTCGTATTGTAAAGGACGATTTGGTCTCGTATTCTTCGTTAACACGCCTGTACGAAACCGGGGTGAGCTGATAGTTTTTAATAAAAATAACATGATTTATTTTAAACTTTAGTATATATGTATAAAAATAAATTTTATAATGAAACGGTAAAACACTGCAGAAATTAATTAAGAAATATCTGTACTTAGTCACAAATCGATAATCTTTTATCTTAGGTTTCTAGTGCGTGACCGTCACAATGCCGCATCCAAAATTTGGCATCCCGGACAAATGTCTCGATTGTCTGCTCGTAGAGCGCGAGAAAATGCTTTTTTTTATATTATAGGGGCAAACGAACAGGTGGGTCACCTGATGGTAAGTGATCATCTCCGTCCATAGACACTAGTAACACCTGAGGAGTCGCAAGTGCGTTGCCGGCCTTTTAATATATGTGGGCCTCCGGCGCTCTCACTGACCGAACGGAACGCAACAGTGCAACCACTGTTACTTCACATCGGCTTTCTGTGAGAGGGTGGTACTACCCCGGGCGAGCCGACCCATTCATGCTGAAACCAGTAATAGCTTCAGCGTAGCTCTAACACCTACAAAAATGCTATATTCAGATAAGCAAGAAGACGTTTGCTTTGCTTTTAATGCCCCTAAATGAAATGAGGCAGCATTTATCTACGACATTTTTGAAATTTGCATAGTTACTAATTTGTTTTCTGTAACCCAATCAGATGATCGTGGAAGAAAAGTCCAGAAGAAATTTATAAGTGCGAGAAATATTATCTTGGTGTTATTACTAATACATTCTGACTATTTTGTAAGAAAATACAAAAGTAATGAACATTTTAACTTTTATTGGACCTTTGCAGGTTTACTGATGATTGTATTAGGTATGGTTGTTGAAAATGAAAAATATCCATTTCTTTGTGTATATTTTACGTTGTATAACATTTCACTGTAAAAAGTTAGAAAATTGCTTAATAAAAATATAGGTTTAATTACGTTCATAATTAAATTTGAGGTAATAATTCTGTCATAGATTACCGTTAAACGAATAAACAGAAATGTTCTCTTCATACTATTAGTACAGATTAGGGGGTCACGGCCGGCCGTTCTGCGTCGCGTCGATATTTCTGATGCTGCCGCGGCTGGCTGCTCGAAATATCTCTATTCTCTCTTACACATATTGCTAAGAATATATTCATACCTATCGCCACAACTTGTTATGATTCGCAAATATAGTGTAGAATTACATAAATAACATACATTCAAGTGTGACATTACTCCTAGTTCCCTCTGTTGTTTGAAGGATAACTTATTACTAACGATAAAATCGTTTGGAATGTACATACTTCAACCTAAAATATACCAACAAATAATGGAAGAAGAAATTGTCAAATTGTCAATAAAACACCTTTTCTATAAGTTTTTTGTTTACTTTCCAATCTTTGTTAGTTAGTTTGTCTAATCTTATACGCTGGATTAAAACCAGTTCATTTAGACTTACGACTTTGAAGTTTTCATGGTTGCTCAGTCCTGGTGACAAAATGTGAACATGGAAAAAAATATCAAAATGGCCGATTTAAAATGGCCGCCGCCATACATAATAGAAAACAAAAATTCGACTAAGCTGATATTATTATAAGCTTGTAATTAAAAATATTTTTTGAATTCATTAATTTATTTAGTATTGGAATATATGGGACTTAAAGATTTAATGTACTTATAATCTCCAAGTTGGTTACCAAAAGCTCAAGAGAGGACAGTCTGGTCACTAAAGTATTTTCATATTTGTATAAGGCTCTTGAAGTGTGAAATAATTTTAATTGCAGGTTATTCGAACCGTTCGCGCCAGTGTTATTTATCACAGGGATTTATTTGCTTAGTTACAGTACAGAACGTAATAACAACAAAATGTAACCTACGTCACTCAGGGAAAACTTACCTTTCTATCAGCAATAAATATTTAGAATGGGATCAGTTCCAGAGATTACATCCTATAACCAAATAAACTTTACCTTTCTATTATGGAGAGTGGAGGCAAGGAGTAGCATCTCAGTATATTAAAAAGTGTCTACTGAAAGGCAGCAAATTAAGATGGCGCCACAATAGTAAGTGGAAAGTATTTAATTAAAAATAGCTCCACAAATAATTAGAGTAAGATACTAGATTAAAGAAGGAAATAAAGACTTCCTCTTTGTCACCGCGCATTTTACGGAAATGTAACTATTGCATGTCCCGTCATAATAATTTAATTAAATAAAATTAAAAAATAAAGTTAATTAATAATGAAATTAAAAAAATAATAGTTGATAAATTTTTCAAGCCAGCACACTTCACTTCGTTTATAACTGCTAAATTCATATCATTTCCGTTTCCTACACTAGAGCTATTTTGACGAGTCTTCGAACCATAATTTGCTGTTTACAGATGGACACTTTTTCAACTGATCCCCCATACTAGATGGTTCTCCTTACCTCTACCCTCCATATTTTCTATAATAGTACATAGATTAAATATAGATTTAATCAATTGTTCGAGTGTAATGTAATGTAGTGTGTTTTAATATCATAAAATTGATATTTACATTATCAGAATGATTAGGGAACATACCATAAATACTTTAGAATTAAATATCCGCGACATGACACATGTTATACATGTTACACAATAAATACTTGTTGTTTTTTGTTATTACTTGTTTTTTTTTATGCGATTGGAGGCAAACGAATATCACCGCCGCCAATGGACACCTGCGACACGAGGGTCATCACAGACGCGTTGTCGGCCATAAAAATGGTTGTGGTTATGGTATATATCATGATAAATTATATAGTACCACTTTTAATTATTGTCATTAGTGGTGGACAATCAATTGTACAAAATGTATAAATCAATGTATAATATTATAAAAACAATGATTATAATAATATACAATAATAAAACACGTATAGGTGTTTGTCTTGTTATGCTAAAATCGGATAGTATGACAGTTATTTAGAAAGGTGTGGAGTAGTATATTTATTATTACACTAAAAATAAATATTTAAAAATTTCAACAAAATAAGAACCAAATTATTAAATCAATCTGTTGGTCTTCTGTGAGTCCATAGTTAGAAACACGTTTAACTTTGTATTTTTGTTTATCCTAAAACGTCGTGTCACTCGTGACTCCGTGACTTAAGATTATTTACTCTCCGTAAACTCCGCCATCTCATTTTCTTGATAACGATATATGTTTTTCTAAAATGTTTCAAATAGAAAAGCATTGACTTTCCTTACTACTTTACTAATATTATAAATTGGAATGAGAGTTTGATTGTTATGCTTTCACGCCTTGAATACTAAACGGATCATAATGAACTTTTCTATATATTTCAAAAATTAGCTCAGAAAAGGACATAGGGACAAACATCTTCTTCTTCTGCCTAGCGTTTTCCCGGCTTGTTGCCAGGGTTCGCTTTCCTACTTACCTTACTCCACTTTGCCCGGTCTTTGGCATCCTTTTCTGTGAGGTCATTCTCTTGCATGTCCGCCATCACAACGTTCGGCCAACGTTTTTTTGAGCCTGCCGCATACATAGGGACAAACATAAATGTACAAAAAAAAATACTGCACCCAAAAGATAGGTCAAATTTACATCAACACGAGCGAAGCCATGAGCAAAGGCAGTAGTAATATATTTACGTTATGAATGCATAAAATTTACTTAAGTACAAAATTTTAGTTGCAGTGAAAATATTTTTAAAATGTTTTTAATCACCATATTAATAATTATTAATAAGTTCATTAAGCCCGTGTGAAGCCGGGTTAGGTAATTAGTACTCTACATACGTAAAAATGAATAAACCTGAATTCAACAAACTCCGACATCGTTCGACCGATCCTTGTAAAAGTTGGCACATGTAAGTCGTATTTGAAAGGTTAATATATAAATAAGATAGTTGTCAAAAAAAAACCTTAAAAAGGAAATCTATGGCGAGAGATCTGGCGTCAGCGTATTGCCGCCTATAAAACGGCGCTGGTTTTCAGCCAGGCCTCAAATTTTCCCGTCATAAACGCAAGTGTGCATTATTCATTTCGCACTCAAAAGTCGTATGCGTAAAAAAAACTTAAAATACATATATATGGATATATATATATATATAGAAATAAGTAAATTCTTTAAATTATTAATATCGTAAAAACATAGAATGTCATGTCGATTTGTTGTCAAATCTACTAACGAGAATAAAATTTCTTATTTATGCCGTAATTTTTGTTTCTCAAGAATTTATAGTTTCTTAAATAAATTTACATGAAAAAGGTTTTTATACTATCTATTTTACTATAATTCACGACTAGCTGTATTAAATTATTGTTAAGTTTTATATTGTAATTTACAACGGACAAAGTCGAGGCTGGTTGGTAGTATTATTATAGAGGTCGTCCATAGCGCCTATAACAATTACAAATTGTCAGGGTCTTCGTGCAGAAAACCGTCGACTTGGGGATTGTAACCTGGAGTCTTGACACAGCACTATGTTAACAATTTTATTTCTTCTCAACTTAGTTGTTTATCTCAAGTATTTATCCAAACTTATTTCATAGTCAATATATTGTACCTATAACGCTATAATTAGCATTAGCTCATTCCTTCAGTATTTCACAAGAATATAGAATAGATTTTTCATATACATGTATTGTACAGATACTTCTTAATTTCGATTTTTTGTTTTTAAAATTGCTTTTTGCAATTATGCATTCATAAATAACATTTTTTAATTAACTTCATTCTTTTAGTAACAGGGAAATATCTCTCGCACAGACATACATTCCAATTTTATCACAATATTACATTTATCTATATTTAGATAAGTTTAAAAAAACACGTATCACCAACCTACTTAGTTATTGTTTTATACATTTTTTATAAGCAGCTCTCCGCGGTTTTCGAGCTAATTTTAATTTTGTGAGTTTATTTTTCATTATTGTATAAAGAAAAGTTTAGACACATTTAGAGTTTTGGATATCAAATTAAAATAGGCTTGTTTTTTTATTCCATTAATTTTGATTACAATCATTGTTTTTTGTCACTTAAAAATACAATTATTTGTTATACACCTACATTATAAATTAATATATATATACGCATTATCTTTTGTTCTGTGATTTTTATAGGAACGAAGTCCCTTAATGTGTCTTGCGGTAAAAACACGGACACGTAGTAGTTGGAAAAAGCGTCTCCTTCACTGTCAGTCCGGACCAAGGGGGAAAGGTGTACGACACATGACCATCGACTGTACTGGTTCGGCGAACGGGTAGACAGCTAGGTCGACCAGGCTGTCTCCGTCGGAGGGCGACCTAGTGTTGGCGTTGGGCCTGGTTGCTGGCGCGTGACGTGATCTCCATTACCGCGATAAATGTTTCACCATGGGGCTATAATCGGTAAGAGTCCGATACTACCCACACTCTGCTATGGAAAGTGGTTGTCCTATGCAGAATCTCCCTATGTGAAGAAAGGATTTGAATAGTAGAAACCGTTAGGCAAGCGTTATGTTTTTCTGTCTCTTCGTCCATGCCTCTTTCTCTCTGTCTCTCTATCTGTCTATTATATATGTGTTTTTATGTATGTGTGTTAAAATTAGGTGACACTTAAATGTCAAATTCATAAATTCAATAGTTCCATCTTACACCTTTCAATTTTTATGTTAGATACCACGGTACGGGAAAACGAAAAAAAACCGTGTCCTTGATTGATAACAATTTTTATTTTCATTTTATTATACTGGTTTTCTCCGTATTCTGGTAACGATCTTAACTTACTGAAATATCTCGGGATTGAATTGTCATTGGAGACAATTGAATTCATAATTCTTTAGCCTTTTTTTGTATGAACGAATTGTGTTGCAGTTTGTTGTTAAGTGGTGCCTAGAGATTAAACCTACGTGCAGCCAACTTCAAAGGAACCTGAGGACTAGGTTGAAACGGCTCATGTGTCAGCGTCTACATACACTTCGGATCGGAGTAATGTGACCCATGTCTTTCGCGGTCGAACTTTACACAGGTCCGACTACTCTTACAATCTACTGTTTTGATCTCATTAGGATTTGGTTTCCTGCATGCCCAAAAAACTGCATCAATATATAACACAATTTATGATTCTCGATTGCGAGAACTAATAAAATTTATACTACATTGATTGCTTTAACTTTTCCTATTTAAAACGTAGATACAATGTTTGGACAAGAGTGTTTTACGCAATACAAATTTTAAATTTGTTTGCCAACTTATAACACAAGTAGGTACCTCTTTCGTAAATGGGACATGATATCTATATAATCCTTTGTTATTTCGTTTGAAGATTATATATTTACCAAGTCAATGTGATATATAATCATAAGTATTTGTTATTAAAAATCTTATATAACTTTATAGGCCATAGTTAAAACATAATTAATAAAAATTAAGCATAACCTAAAATTATTAGCCCTAACTTAATATTTGGAATTGCATCAATCGTTCTAGTGAATCTTTACCTATTTTCAGTGATATTATAGATTCAAATATGCTTCCTTGGTGGTGACCTTGGCCTAGGAACTATTATTTTCAAACGAGACAAATTTTAAGTATTACTTCTGTTATTTTTATATATCATTCCTCTACAAGTGTGTATGTGATTGAACTCCTCCTAAACAGCTGGATAGATTTTGATGACATTTTTTAGTGTGTGTTGGATTCAGAATGGTTTAGATTACCAATTGGATTCAGTAGATGGCGCTGCGATACGATTCTAGGGTTTTTTTATTGTTTTAATGGCAGGATAACGCATACCGATCCCGCTAGTTAGTTAGTTAGTTATATGTTATGAATGGATATTAAGTTGATAGTATGTTTCGAGTTGTAAAATAAACTAGTGTGGTAAATTGTCACGTAACTGATTAACGGTCCGTTCGGTTATGTACATGAATATTAATTTGCAAACAATTCATATCAGCAGACCCTCAGAGTGTTTTCCGAATGACTAATATTACAACTATGATTAAATATAACCTATAATTGATAAATTATAAAAGTTTGATCTTTATATTCACTTAAATTATTAACATTCTCAACAACATATTAACATCTATAATTAATTGAATATTTAAATGTATTGATATTTTATGTAGGTCCATGATTACTCCATATTTTGTCAGTCGACTGAGTATCTTAATAGGCCGGTAAAACCGCAAAGGCCCGACTAGCAAATAGCGCAGTCGAGTTTCATTGGATATATACATTTTTTTACTCACAAAAAAGTTATTAAAAACAATATTTCGCAAATAAACACATTAAAGCTTAAGGTTAGCGATTTATATTGACGATAAGCTATCATCGTGTTTTCTGTTGACATATCTGGCCACATTGTTACAAGGCTGTATGATACGATTATCTTGTTTTGAAAATATTGTATAAGTTTAGCAATACAATAAGAGTTAAGGCCCGAGTAAAAATAATAATGTAATTTTCTTTTTATCCATAACTACACTCATCAAAAAAGTCTAGGCAACATGTACTAATTTAAATTTTAGGATGGTTCTTCACATTATAACGTTGTATTTTATTTTTAAAATATAATCTTTTTAGTGTTCTATGATGTAAAAATAACAGCTGTTGTCTTTATAAGTTCTTTTAATAACAGAAATGAACAATATTGGAATATACTGTAGAAACTAAGATACATAAGAAACTAATCTTTTTTTTTACAAAATGAAATTTCTAAAGAAAATTTATTTATTGTGAAAGAATAAAACAATTTAATACAAAGTATGGTCTCCTCTGCTATTCAGAACTTGTCGGCAACGATTATTCATTGAATTAATGAGACTGTTTATGTCATCTTGCGGTATTCACTCCCAATGGAGTTGTAGTAAATCCTTCAGCTGTTGGGTTGTTGTCACTCCGTCCAAGTCCTTCAAAACACGTCTCTGGAGCATGTCCCATGCGTGCTCGATGGGGTTGAGATCTGGCGATTGTGCAGGCCAGGGCAATACCCGGATGTTCTCCGTTGCAAAGTATTCACTGGTTCGCCGAGCTGTATGTGAACGCGCATTGTCATGCATTAACCTAAAATCGGAGCCAAAGGTTTGTGCAAATAGATAGACATAAGGTCTGAGAATATCCTCGATGTAATTTTCAGTATTCATGTTTCCATTTACTAAAACGAGCTTAGTTCGCCTGTTCTTCATAATACCCGCCCATAACATAACTATTGAGCCGCTATATGGATGAACTTCCTGAACGCACCTGAGCCTTTCAGTATTTTCGGGCCGACGATACACTCGCACCCTCCTTGTATCAGGCTTAAACCCGAATCGCGACTCATCGGAAAACATAATTTTATCCCATTGTTCCTGGATCCATGTTATGCATTCTCTACACCATTCATATCGACGAGCGCGATTCCCGTGACGTATCGGTGGGCACCTGATTGGGCGTCTAGCTCGTAGGCCGTACTTATGCAGTCGATTTCGCACAGTTTGAGGACTTACATCAACACCACTTGAAATATGTAGCCTCAAACTTATCTCTCGAGCGGTTAACATCGACTGGCGTCTTGCAGTCAGTTGTATGTACCGGTCTTGCCGAGTGGTTGTACTCCTTTTACGGCCTGGATGCTGTTCAGCGGGTTCTCCTGTATTATTGTAGCGCTGCCAAAGACGACAAATAACACTTCTATGAATGCCAAAATGTCGAGATACCTGAGATTGATTACTTCCCGCTTGCAACATTCCTACAGCTCTTTGCATTTCATCTGCCATCAAATGACGTCGCTTCATGGCGTAAAGAATATCTAACAATTCAATTTTGTCGCTAACTTTATTGAAATGGTTGGTAAAATTATAAAATCAAGACTAAACGTAACAATTAAAACGCACTCAAATTCAAACAAATTCGCAGTCATTTGAATTTTATGAAAAAACAAAACATAATCGAATTTTTTTTTACAACCAGCCAGTATGTTATCAATAACAAAAAAGTTTACTTACCTACGCACTTTGTTTGAGTAAATACTTAGAAATTAATTAATATAAATGGTAAAATTTGTAATATCACGCATGTTGCTTAGACTTTTTTGATGTGTGTATTTGTATTAATCCTCATTTTGTGCCTTTCGTCTTATTTACCCATTAATCGTCTTTTTTATTGCCTGAGCGTTAAAACTGCTTAGTTATCATAAACATGTAAGACGAAAATAAAATAATGATGCTTGATTGCGTCAGTTTTTGACAAAGTGACAAAATAAACAAGCATCACATTATTTTTATGAAAAATATAAAAAAAATAACAAAAATACTACAGAATGTTAAAATCGATGGCCGGTCCAGTTTCCCAAGGTATATATATAGCATATGTATAAGTACTTCAATGATATTACCGGCACTGGGTGAATAAATTTATATTCGTATAAAATATTAAGAGTTATGCACACAAAAGCTTGCACTAATCTATTCAATTTTTTTTGTTTATTATATACTATTATATTTGTAATATCAACCTATGGGTGATCAAACCATTGCCTAATTATAATATTTTTTTATTATAACACGTGGAAAATTTTAATATACATACACAGTCTTGTATAAGAAGATATAATTCTATTCGTAAACTAGTGTGACATGGGTACTTTCTGTTTATAACACTAAATAGTTATGTGCGATATATGCGTTTACTTTGAGTAATTAGCCAGACTTGTTAGGATATCTATACAATTTAAAAAAATAGGGTACATTTAGGTACTATAATACATTTTTGGATTATATTGGAAAATTGGTTTTTAGAAAGAAAAAAGAAAAACTCCAAAAAGTAAACATTTATAGATTTTGGTATTCATGTCCTCGTTTTACATATGGCTACTTGATTCCTATCTAAGCGTAACTTTTATTAAATTAATTAAGCAGCTGATATAAATACATTTAAAATTCTTAAAGTAAGTGAGTGTGACAGAAGACGATGAGACGATGATCTTTAAAAATATTTACGGACTAACGTTTAGTTTTTCAGTTGACGTTTGATTTCATTACATTGTTGTAGCTAGTTTATTATATATAAGTGTATGTCGTAAGCTATATTGTATTTAGTTTAAAAACAGATTAATATGTAGGTGAAAGATATGTTAATCTAACAACTAACGACTTAAGTCTTGTTGATTACATATAAATAAATGTACACTTTGGTGATTATTGATAAGAGAGTCAATATTAGATGTGGGCATTATTATAAAAATTGATAAAGTAATGATTTACTCCTACCCAATGAACAAGAAATTATTGAAGACAATATTATTTGATGTCACTTCGAGTGGTTCGACCGGTGTCATATACCAAATATTTTAATGGAATTCACGTACATTTGCTAATTTAAATTGGTAACACTATCGGCTGACTATGAAGGAAAACATCGTCAGGAAATCCGATGCTTAGAAATGTTCTTGTGGTATCGAAGTATGTGGGAAAGTATAGTACTGTGAATTTCTTGTAGTTTCAAATCGTCCAACGGTCGTGAACTGGCGTGGTGATTATACTTATACCTTCCTTTGGGAAGAGACCTATAACCGTGCCGTAGGTCTCTTACAAGCTAATATAGTGATAATGATTATTATTCTGCCGTTCACTATCCTTTGTTTGTTATTATTTTTGACAAACTATTGGTAAACGACTAATAATTTGGAAAGGAAGAGTTCTTCACCGCCAGCTGTACGTATAACCAATTCAATTAGTAGATGTATGCAAATTTCGTTGGTGCATGTCGTGGTTCGAATGAATATTTATAATTGTGTCTATAGAGAATATAGTTGGTATTAGAATTATCGTTCGAGTGAATTAGAATCATTGTCGGTTAAGAAATGACGAACTTAATTAAATAGAGCTACAAAATGTTTTTCTTTTTCACTACCCTTTATCGATTATCATCTCAATATTCAAAATGTTTATATACAGTTTATTCGTCCCATATTTCTTCTATACCTTCTTCGGTCTTCCTATATTCGTCGACCTTGGTTTTAAATATTCTTTTAATTTTATGACTTTCATCCCTCTTCGTGACATGTCCATACTAAGCTAACTTATTACTCCTCGATTTGTCTGTCACTGATTCTACAAATATATAGAAAACTGTAAATGTAAATGATATTAAACTCTTAACAACAAAACTAACAGGAGTTTCGAGTCGTACTTATTCTTTGCGTGAAACTGAATTTTCCCTTGTACGAATAATGGAGCTGTGACTACTAGGATATGAAAGGTCTCAAAATTACTATAGTTCTGTGATTGAATCATTTTCAAATTGAGAATAATTTACTCTGTATTAGTAGACAAAAGATATATTCATATTTCAAGTTTCTATTTTCAAGACATTTAATTTCTATTTATACGTATCCATCTACCATATTGTTCTCTTTTGAAGAACAGCGTACATTTTCGAAATTGTATAGAAGATTGAAATGCGTGTAATATGCACACACTGTACATGTCTCGTTCTTTCCCTGTACTTAAAGTCCACTACATAAATAATTCGACCGAGAGCTATCAATATGATTGTTTGTTGAAGATAACGAGAATGTGAAGAAACGTCCGCAGCGACCTCTTGTCGGCAAAAGATCACATTCCGCCAATCCAGTACCAAGGCCTGGGGTGAGTTAAGTTTGCTTATATATTATTATGTTCTATTAGTTATATGGAATTACTAAATTGTATCCCGTTGGTAAGTGCGATAACGGCGACCACTCAACTCAACACATAAGTTATTTGACAATTGAGACACTAAATTATAGACAATATCTACATATTACAAATGTATAATAATAATAATAATGTCTTTCGTCCAAAAATGAAAAAAATGGATTAGAAATCTTCATATAAAAAGTATTTGTTCGTACATCCGTGCTAAATCGAGGCGGGCAACTGGTGTATGATATAAAATAAAATATTATGTTTTTTAATACGTAATGGTAGGAAACAAGATTGTGATTTGCATAATGGTAAGCCATCATCACGGTCATTATGGTCTATGAACACTTACGACAACAGAATCCTCATAGGCGCATTACTAAGCCTTTACAAACCTTGAATGGACTCATCTCTTAAAGAACTATGGTATCTTGGAAAAAGCAGAGCACGAAATACGTTAAGTAGTTTTTATCATGTATTTACTGTAATTAACGGTTTTTTTTTTCAATTAATTTTTAGAGTCCCATACAACCGAGAAAATATAACGAGAGACGATGCAAAAGCTTGTCGCCGTTGAATGTAAGTTTAATAATGGGTATTATTTTATTAGTATTTATGAAACATTTTTGCAATGAAAATACAATTAAAAACCTTTTTTAATTTAATTTTAATTTTAATATTCTTTTTTTTTATATTATATTATAGTGGGCAAACGAACAGGTATGTCACCTGATGGTAAGTGATCACCGTCGTCCATAGACACTAGCAACACCAGGAGAGTTGCCAGTGCGTTGCCGACCTTTTAATATATGTGGGCCTCCGGCGCTCTCACTGACCGAACGAAACGCAACAGTGCAAGCACTGTTACTTCACGTCGGTTTTCTGTGAGAGGGTGGTACTAGCCCCGGCGAGCCGACCCGTTCATGCTGAAACCAGTAATAGCCTCAGCGTAGCTCTACCACCTACAATGCGTAGCTTTACCACATACAAAGCGTAGCTCTACCACCTACAAACATTTATTCTACATTCATAACTGAAATGAAATGTGAAATGTGAAGTGTGAAATGAGAAATGTTACATAATGTCAACCTGTGGCCCTGTATACATGTATTGTGTACCACTGCTGGGCAAAACTTTCTGCCTGGAAGAATCAACTAACATAATCATCTCTTCAACGCGACATCATTGTAGTAAATGGAGAGAAATCAACAGTTACATATTTTCCCCCCAAATACAGAGTGGAATTTTTTAATGCCACCTGGAGGGAAAGTACTCTAAATAATAGATGGAATTGTTTAATGCCACCTAAGTACTTCTAAATAATAGAGATAGTAAATTTTACTCCAAAGAAACATTTCTTTATTTTTGAAACGAAATAAAACTGCATTCAAAGATTTTCGAAAATTCTCTTGCTTCACTCGGGAATCGAACCGACTAAAATCTGTAAAAATTACAAACTGTATTTTTATTGCATCGATCGTTAAAGTCAATCATAAGGATGAAATCTCTCTAACATACTTGGTAAATTTAATGAAAGGAAAACCATGAAATTTGTAGTTATAAATTTAATGGGTCAAGCTAAAGCACTTTTACGCAAAGATTCATCTGTTTCTGTCGGCGATCCTTCCTTCTGCGGCCGATCGTACAAATTAAGCCAAATCATACATCACAACATGACAAACATGTTGTACCCACCTTACTTAGGTGGGATAAGAGTAAGAAGAAGAAAACATCTTTTAACTAAATTATCATTCACGGTCCTAATATCAACTAGATATTACCATCACGTATTGCGAAGCATCTTACTAGTATTTTATCATTAACTAGCACGCCCGGCGGACGTTGTCCTGCCCTGATAATAAAAAAATATGTGTATGAAATGATTAAGGTAACTAATGTATTTAATTTCATAAAGATTAATACCGTATCCATCTAAATAGCCATCCAATTATCTCATTATATGTGACCATTTTTAGAAGAGAGCAGAGTAAGCTATCCTAAAAAGATAACTGTCTGCCGTTGGAGACATTTTTGTAGATCTATAAAAGAGGAATATCTCACTATGCATCGTTTTGTTATATCTCAAAGGGATTAGGCAGCGTTTTCGGCAAAAGCTCCTAGGCAGCTTGACTTTTTCCGATTCTTTCAACAATTATCATTATATTTCAACCAATTTACTCAAAACTTCGACAAATTATATACCTAAATCTTCCTCATGAATTACTCTATCTATTGGTGAAAATCGCATTACAATCCGTTCAGTAGTTTTTGAGTTTATCGCGAACATACAGACAGACAGACAAACGCGGCGGACGTTTTTGTTTTATAATATGTAGTGATTACTGCTAACAAATCTAATTAAGCATTAAAACTGCTGAACTAGTCGGCATAGGATTATGATCATTCCATACGGATTGTTTCGTCACAGGTTCTAGGCTTAGGCTTAAATAATAAGTGATACAAATTTTTTGGATATCATTGACCCTTTGCCATTTTTTAATATCCAACGAAGCGGGTGGGTATCAGCTAGTAATCTTAAAAAACAAGACATCTTTTGGATACTAAAGAGTTAACATTTACTTTATGTTAACATTATCATATTGAACAATGCAATGGTTGAATTAAATTGTGTCTATCGAACAGCAAGTTGCGAAGAAATCCCTGAACGGTCTCGAGGGAACGTTTACTCAGCCTAGTGCTTCGACACCGGGGAACATCCATTCACAGTGTCTTAATTATTTACAAGAACAAGAACCAGGTATTTTATCTCCGTTTCTAATAATATACTTTAGTTTAAGTAAGTGCTTAGTTTCATTATGATAGTTTCGTGAGCTCACGTTTAAGCTTTTTGTAGCGACTCGCAGTTATTTGTACACCGTTTCTAATTCTAGTAAAGACAACACTAATCGACGGAAACGGTACATTATTTTTAATACCTATTAATATTTTAATATGAAATTACGATATGAAATGAAATTACGAGGACATGTATCCATCACTCACCTTTATACGGAGATCCGCTTCTTCGGGGTACTCCGCTGAGTTTGGGGCTTAGGTCGCTGATTTTGTTAATAAGACACTCTAGTCTACACTGGCACTAGGTTTTGTACAGGTTTTATAGTGATATTACCGATATTCAATTGTTTTAAATGCAGTTTCGCTCAGAGCGGTTAAGACGTTGCAAGATTCAAAAAGGTACTCTCTACTACTATTTGTTAGAGGGCAGTACTTGTGTTCGGATAAAGTGCGGTCACGAAGATAAGTGAATAGATACATTCCATTTCACTTAAAATTAATATAAGAAAAAGGAATGATTTGTGCTAACATATAAGAAATAAAAATATGGAGATATATTAATGTTTTCAGAAAAAGATGTAGTCATGCCGCAGTTTGTAATAGCAAAAGTGATGCGTTCTTTAGCCACGAAGAAAAGAGAATTAATTAAAATGCGCAAAAGCTTAATCACTCAGCAGGTAAAATTACTTTTACTTTATATATTGTTTTATAGATTTATTGATGGTCTCTACTAGTAATCTTCTATGGTAATAAAATGATAGAGTTCTGCCGTTGTCCGCGCATCACACAGACGCTACTTGATAGATTTTGACCAATTTTTTTTTAGGTTGACTTCATAGATACTTCGTGTTTATCAAAAAAACATAACCCAAAAGCTTCATTTAATATAAATTTAAGAAAATATTATTTTTATAAGCTTAACGCGTTCAGCGCCGTCTTCTTGCCATGAGGTAGGGCAAGCGGTGTCGTGCTCATGCGCAGGAAAGAGGAATTTAACGGATAAAGTATACTTTAAATTTTTATTCTCTGTACATAAAATATAATTTTAGGATAAAAAACAAACGCAGAGGAAATCGCAGGTGTCAGCTCGTTACTAATATTTTGTATAATGTCTGCCTGGCTAGACCACCCTTAAGTTAAAATTAGTCACCAAACTTCTATAAGTGTGCCGGTAACTGTTCACATTGTCGCCAGTTGACATTAAGTGGGAATTATAATTAGTATGAATATTATAGAATACCTTTTATTCTAATTATTAAATAATAAGCTTAATAATTTCCCAGAACTATAACGGGGAAGACTTCTGAACAAAAGTACCAGTTTGAATGTCAACGTTAGCATTGTTTGGTTTTTGCACGGCAAAATAAGCATGCCTAAGAAAAAAGTAGACTGACTATTCACTAGAAATGAATGCTCTGAAACCGATGGTCATTTATTGTACATTCTTTATGATAAAAAATAAGTAGCTGCTAAAAATAAGATTGGAGATATTTAAAAAAATGATAAATTATTGCAATTATGATTTCCCGATAGTACTACATTGTATTTTTAGGTACCTACACATTTAGGTAGGTATGTGACAAAATAACTTATTTTATCATAAATGATTATATATTTTAAACGATATGTGATATAATATATAGTGCTAAGTATATAAGTTATGATATAAGTATTAGATTAGCCAATTTTGATTATTTAGGTACCATTTTTTTTTATGAATCAACGTACCTATTTATATATCTTCGTAATCTTACATATTAAGAGAGCTGCTATGGTTCGTTTGAAATACAGAATGTTAAAAAATAATTTATTTTAGAATGCATTCTTGGAACTACTGTCTGCAGTTAGGGAACTTGAGACCCGCGCCGGAGTGATCACTGAAGAGGGTGGTTTGGGGGATGTTAGGGTGGTGTCTGTGAGCAGTTGGCCAGCACACGACCTTCTGCTTCTAGTACGCGATGACCTCGAAGTGCCATTGCACTCTGAGATAAGCAGTGTTTTCGGTAAACTTTATATCAATACATTTATAAATCGTTATCAAACACTAAATTTTGTTGTTTTGACGTCCAAAACTCATTATGAACTGTCTACTATAATTGTTTCTTTCATATAAGTTTAGTAAATCTTACTATATTTAACACATGTTTATACAGTTTTTATTACATTTATGCAATATCAGATCTCTTGATACAGTTTTTATTGACATCATATGTAGTAATTACACGTAGTTGGGGTATATGTTTGAATTCGTATAATCACATGCCTTTTGGAAATTAAGAGAAACTACATGGATACTACAAAACATCATAAGTATTTATTTTTTTAATTAAAAATAATGACGCCCAGCGAAATTGGCGGGCACCAAATTATACAAGTATCAAATATATAATAACATTTACACCGCTGAACGTCTTCTAATGAAATTAAGCATACAAGTCGATTTATCGCGTGTCACAGGAGCTGCCTATAACATTACCGATTACATACGATAAATGTGTTATTTGCTAGTTAATACACATGACAATGAATGATAAATAAAACTGTCCTGCATTGAATGGTAAATTAATATTGAATTTATTCACGCGTTAGACACTTACTCTCAGTGATTGACCCGATTAAAGGTTAGTGGGACAACGAAATGTATGATATTTATCAGTGTACAATCGATGTATCGAGGTATCAACCTCGTACACCGTCAAATAGGACAGGATACTTTTTTACTGTCCATAGAAATGACCGAGTAAAACTAGCATTAATGGCATGAGTATAATTTTGTAACAAATTTGTGTATAGAAAATAATAATTAGCAGTTATCAAATAATTATACAGTAAATTCTGTTTGTAGCATATAATCATTGTGTCCGATTAGATTACGACCAACATACATCATGTGTAACAGCCGCCATTATGATAGATTTAAGCGAGTCGGTTCAAAGTTCGGCTAGCGTATAATAGTTTATCCAATAACCAAGCTAGGTTATAAGGTATTGTATGCACGCCACTAGGTCGCTACTACCCTAGGTATTAACATGAACTCGTCAATGTGTTACACTTTTAGTTTGTCGTATTTCGGGAGCAGCTAACTTATGGCAGAATAGCCAATTGCGAAGAGGTGTGCGAGCTCGCATAATTCAATTTCAATGGTCGTGGTTACTTTTAGATTGCATTGTACTTACTATAAAGTATGGCGTCGTCATTTTGTTGTGTCAC
Organism: Antheraea assamensis; assembly: GCA_035772565.1. Classification (NCBI taxonomy): domain Eukaryota; kingdom Metazoa; phylum Arthropoda; class Insecta; order Lepidoptera; family Saturniidae; genus Antheraea; species Antheraea assamensis. Next base: position 6,663,276 of record JAQQSE010000031.1, on the reverse strand, counting down.
AATTAATTTAAAATCGAACAGAAAATAACTAAACAAAAATATTTTAATACGTCATAAAGAGCAGTGTTCGATTATGGGAATATTAAGTACCGATACACCTATCTATGCTGATTATCAATAGTGCTCGTTCTACTGTATCCTAGGTTTAAACTATCAAAGCTGTAGTCAGTAACATTCCGGACACACGAAGCTTTGTAACTTAGTCCTTATGGGTAGCAATTAGAAAAATAATTCGAATCACGAATGTAACTAGCCTCTGAAAATTCTTATAGACAGTTATAAACTGTACTGACCACTTAGCGTATATATGGACCGCATGCTTGTTTGTTAATTCCTTAAGAAATGTAAACAAAAAACATATTCTTCTTAAATTCTTATGATTTGCACAGATTGATAGAAATAGCGGGATGTATCCATTTTCTGATTTTCAATTTAATGATGGTTTACCTGTAATTTATGTTTGTTTTGACTAGGTTCACAAGTGCTGCAACAGTTGCATGGTCAGTTGAACCAAATACCAGAGGAGGTGTTGGGAATGGGCGCAGAAATTATGGCACGGCGTATTGAACTTTTGAATATATTGCGCGGGAAGCATCGGACAGATCGTGCTACTTATCTTACTGTTAGTTACTTAATTTTATATCAATCCACAGTATGCGTAGTTATAATATATACGTATTATTTATGGCTGTATTCTATGGTTGAAACGATTGAGATTTTTTGTTACTTCAGAATCTAGAATGGAAAGCAAAGAATACAGAGTTTGATCAGGAAACAGAAAGGTTGCATAGACTGGTTGCTGGGACCGCTGAAAATTTAAAAGCTAAAATAAACTTTTCACTAGAACTTGTAAAGTAAGTAATAGTTTTTTTAGAATAATTAAAAAGTATTTACACTATACCAAGCAATATACTTACAATTTTACAATTAAGAGACATTGTCGAAAACGTTTTATTTTTTGTATAGAACTCCCTGGTTGGACCGTGAAACAATGATTAAAAGAATAGACCGTTTACAGAAAGAGAATTTAGTATTACAGAATAAATTGGAGGAATATTCAAAGAAAGATATTGAAGAGTGCAAGGAACAAGAAACGTTGCCAAGCGACACAACTAATAATCAGGTATTCATTTAGTTTTTTTTAATACTTTGTAGGTTAGCGTTTGACCACAATCTCATCTGATGTTAAATGATTTTGTGGTCTAAGATGGTAGTCACGCTAAACCTAGAGGGAGACTGGCTCTCAAGTGCAGTTGCCGAAAAACACCAACAGGTGCTTGGCGACAGATTTTCATCTTGAGGGTGGTAGCTATGGTGACCAGACGGACTTAGACAAAACCCTACCACCATGCATATGCAGTGCATATAAATACTAAATGTAATTTTAATGGAAAATTATACCTCGGTGACAGTCCAAGCCGAGGTGCGCCGTGCGCCCTTGTGCTAGTTGCCCATATAATATCGGGTGAGTGCCATAAGCGCTCCCCTTGGAAGTCCGGTGAAACTATGGAGGCCTTGCCAGGTCAACAGTGTGGTCAGTTCGAAAACAAAAAAAAAAAAAGGAAAATTATACTAAACATAACGATATTCGTTGGTAATTTGTAATCGATTACCTGTGAACAGGCATACTTTAATAAGCAATTGGGTCATGATATAATACTCTTATTAGTAGTGATAAGCGTAAGTGTTTATTATGTTTATTTTCTATTGTATAAGATATAGGTATTTATCAAGTATATAATTTAGTGTGATAGGAGTTGTTCAAGGTACGACTGCAGAAGCGCCATCTACACACCTATGTTAAATATGAAGCAACAGAGTTCGCGCAGTTGTATTCCGATTTGAAGGGTGTAGTTAGTACATTGATACGAAAAATGTTTCAACTAAGGTTTCAGAAATAACCGCCTTATTTGACTGCCTTCAAGATTGCGATTCTCTGTGCTTAAATCTAAAGGCCATAATACTATTACACACTTAGTGTGATTAGTGGTATTAGATAGACTGCTTGTTGCGCTAATATAATGTAAATAAATTACTTTATTAATTCCTTGTAAATCGTCCTTAAGGCTGAGTTGTTACGTTACGTACATTGTTTATTATCTATACAAATAAAATGGAAGTGTCTAAAAAAATCTTTCTAAAGTCACAATAATAGCTTTTTGCTAAATGTATAATGAAAGTATACACGGTAATTATAACAAAAAACAATTATTTAAATTTTTATTTCCCTGTAATGGTACGCGGTGTACGTGCTGCACGGGCACGTTTAGACTGATCTATATTTTTTTTTACTAAACTCCACGCGGACGAAATCGCTACTTCACTTCACTATCATTAACAGCTGGCTTAATAATATTTATAGTCATGTACCGACTGTTCTCAGGCGAATTATGATGAGCTAGTTAAGGAACGTGCTGCACGTGAAGCGCTCAAGGAGGTGGTTTCGACGGCGGAGAGTATGTTGCGGGTCGCGCGGGCTCGCATCGCGACGCTCGAGAGACAGCTGAAAGAGACCAAGTCAGAGTTAGACGGAGCCAGGAGAAAACACAAAGACCTCGAGCAACTCGTAAACAGACTCGCAATCGAAAATTCGCATACGACAGTGAAGTTGTGCTATACATTACGATCCGATTAGGAACGGATCGATTTCAATCTTTTACGCATCTTATATTATTGTATTTTGTTTTAAAAGCAATTAATTAGGGCAAATGTTTGATATTAAAGGTTCATTTGATTGCCCACGAAATTATTAAAAAAATTCTGACGTAAACTTTATATGATTATGATAAATTACATTAGAACTGTATATTCAGAAACTAAAAATGTGGGATATGTAGTTACAATAATTGGGAATCAAGCAAGTTTATGTAATTGAATCGCATTTTATAAACATAATAAAATATGCTTGAAGCGAACATTTTCTTTTACAGTACCGTCACCGGGAAAGCAGTTACGACGCTAGATCGAAGAAGTTAATCGAAGTATCGAAAACTGGGGAGATTGCAATAGAAACGTTGTCGCGGCAACGAGACGCCTTGGAACTCAGGTTTTTTGATACTATAGTTTCTTCCATATATACACTATCGTATATCAAAATATCATTGTGATTTGGGAAAAAATGTGAAATTAATGAAAAAGCTGTTTTTAAAATATCAAAATGCATACATTATATAGCTATCAACCTAGTCTCGTCCACTGATTACTGATTAGCCTCATTTTACATGATATTGTCCAATGAAATTGGTATACCTACTTTGTGGAACAATCCAGAAAGCTCCGAAAAGCTTAGAGAGATTGCATATGTTTATATACGTAAACAAGTTTTTCGTTTTCATATTAGAGTAAAAGAGCTTCGAGAACAAGCTGAGGCGGCAGAACAGGCAGCCAAGGTTCACGAAGAGGAGCAGCGTGCGCGCGCTGAATATCTCCAGGTGAAGGTAGCAGAACAGGTGCCATTACGCTTATTAAAATATTACCCAATAGTTTATGACGTAGCAATAGTCGTATGTATCTGTATACTTTAAATTAGACTTCTATTCAGGAGAAGAATAAGTTAGCTGCTGAGGGTCATGTCGGCGAATTGGAAAGTAAAGTGAAGGAATTAGAAGAGCAATTACAGTCTTTTCGTGAACGCTCCGTTAAACTTGTAGACATGGAACGCAGGCGTTGCCTCGAATACGTGCCGTCCAAAGGTATAGTTTATGTTTAATACAAAATAGACCTATCTTTAAATAATTTATGGCTCTATTTTTTTTTGGTAGAAATGGAACCTTCAGATAGAGAAACGGAGATTTGGAAGGAGCTTCAAGTTACAAGAATGGCACTGTCTCGCGCGGAAGACGAACTTCGTCAGAGTCATACTGATAAAGATAATTTTTTTAATTCTTTGTCTCGGATTGCGGTAAATAATTATTGATGATACCTATATACTTTTGTACAAGAATTTAATAATATATTTTCGTTTTAGCAAGGCAAAGGAGCAGACAGCGTTCAAGATAAAATGGCGACGGAATTAGTGGAAAGAGAACAGAAAATTTTGAAATTACAACATGTTATTGAAGAATTGCGTGAGAATGAAAAACTAATGTGTGTGTTATCGATATTGAATATAACCCTGTACCTTTTAGCATTGTATATAGAAATAAAAACAGAAAGTATAATTTTTTTTCACACTTACAAATTATGTATGGTTGACGTTATAAGTGTTATCACATTAACAAGATTTCTGAATTAAGAATAGGAAAAGAAAACATGAGACATATTGAAGCACGCTTTTATTCATGTTGCAGGGAACAAAGTATGACCCAGTATGAGAATCAACTCGCTGCATTGCGCCTCGAAGTAAAACGATTGCGGAATTATGACTGCTACACGAAAGAAGTTCCCTATCAAGAACTACAAACGGAAGTAATGATTAGAATCACAACAATAATTTAAATGCAGTTAGGTTATTATATTAGTTTATTTTATTCGTGAAGTTGTTCTTCGAATGATTAGGACCTATTGATTATTCAATCAATGTATAATTTGAACACCACGACTAGTAAATGTAACAACGATTATTTTTCGAATACGCGTAGGTATTAATTTAAAGATATTTATTGCATAAATCCCATTAAATTAAATATTATATAATATAATGTTTATAATAATTAATGCAAGATAAAGGCTCATAGTAAAGGATAAGGAATTAGGGAACTATGAATATTAAAGAAATAGTTTGCTAATTATAAATGTCTGGACTCAAACTACAAAAGATACTCAATGGCCCTTTTCCAAAATGGATTCCATTATTTGCGAAATTTGGATGATTTTCAAATCCACTGAACCTTTATAGTTTTCATCGATTCTCCTCCCTAAGATTTCTATATCAGGGACATCCATGGAACTTTCATTAATATGTCAAAAGTGTTTTAACAGAAATGACCGGTACTTCTACTGATGATATATATACTTTTCCTTAAGAACTCTTTAATTACGGACAAACAGGGAATTATATACTTTTAAACTAGTTTTTTATAAGCATAACTATCTGGCTCGGCAGAGCTTGTCCTGCCTAGATAATAAAAACAAATCCTCGAATCAGATCCCAGCGCCACCTACCGATTCCAATTATGAATGTAAGCCATACAGGGACCCACTCAAACATACACAAAAAGTGTCATCAATATCTGTCTAGCCATTTAAGAGTTCAGTCATATATCAACTTATAGAAGAACTATAAATATATATAACGATGTATTCTTTAAATAGTGAACAGCTAAAGGCACATAACGAGGCATCATAGTGAATAACCTTAATTTGACCTTTACTCTAGTTACTGGATCTGCACATGCAAGTTGAAACATTGTCTCGTGAGCGAACTGCATTGGTAACTGCGGCCGCATCTCGGGCGTTGATGTTGGAGAGGCATGAACGTGCTGCTGATCTCTTCGCTCGTATGATCCGGGCGCGAAGAGATCTTACAGCTTCACTTGACGGTCGCACAGAACCACCGTCCACGGATGAAACTACTCACGCAGAGGTTGGCTAAATTATTCCGATATTGTTATGTATTTAAGAGTAAAATTTAAAAAAAACGGAATAAATGACCTTTTCAAAACAATTTCATGAGAATAAAAATCCACGGAAATTAAGTTATTTTATCTAATTGGTACAGGTATCAAGATCTTTATCGTCAGTATGTGCAAGTGCAGCAGACACCTGGACAGCTTTGCGTGCAGAACGAGCTAGAGTTTTGCGATTAGAGAGCGCTGTGTTGTCTCAGAGTATCCAGTTAGAACGTGAAGGACGAGTACGCACCCAACTCGAGCGACGCAGGGCTATTTTGGAGAGAGAAGTACTACGATCCCAACATTGCCCTTCTTCAGAACCTACAATGATTAGTAAGAGTCCATCCATAGTGTTTCCTTGAATATTTAAATAAACTATTTATTCTGTTGTATTGACAGTACCTCTATTTAATGTTTCAGATTCAAGACAATTTAGATATAAATAGAAGATGTATTTGATATATGAAGATGTATAGGATACAAAATTATACGTGGTTACAACATTAGAGTTTTATTATTTTATGTTCCAATAAAGTTTACATTTTAATGACTAACCACAAAACGACGGTCGAATAGTTACAGAAAATTGTACTGACAATATCATAAAAAACAATTTACTACGAAACAATACTACCAACAAGTCTGATTTCTTTACAACTTATGACCGGCAAATTTAAACATTTTGCATTTTTTGTCATTTCTTAATTTTTGTGAATTCAAAAACTGTATATTTCGTTTTATTGTATGATCAGGTAAAGCCACTGGTACATGCTCTTTGAATTCTGTAAAACTGTCTGCAGCTGTTGTGGGCGCATCATAAAAATGTGTACCAGGCTCTGGTACTGATGCCCATTTTTGTGTTTCGATTTTTGTTAAAGCCTTTTTCCTATCTAAGTTGTCACCTTTGATTTGTTCACCGTTTGTTGATATGCACGATTTCTTTACATATTTACTGAGAAGAATTTTGGTTGGTATAGATTCGTGTTCTGCTTGTATCAACCTTGATCTATCTTTGGCATTATGACTGTCAAATTTACTCGGCTTTTCTCTCTTTTGATCTTCAGAGCATTTCTTTTTGGGTATAACATACTGATTATTTCTTGCATTGGATGGTGATTCAAAAGAAGATTCTAGCTCGTTCTCAAGGATCTTGATTAAGTCGTCCAAATTCTCGGTTGGTACTTTTATCCTGTGCTTATTTTCTATAAGGTTAGGTTCGAAGCGGGCAAAATTCTTATCGAGAGACGTAAAATTGTCTTGATCGTTCACTTCTCGTGAACTGTATTGTTGTATTTGATCTTCTAAAGTCAATATGATTTTTTCTAATTGCGATATTTGCTGCTTTCGTGTTTCAACATTCGCAGCCAGGGAGCTTATTTCTGCATTCTTTGCAACAAGTTGTTGACTCAGCTAGAAATAAAATATTAAAAGTAAGTATGAATCATACCAATCAATAAATAATAAACTATTAATATCGCAAACCTCTGTTTCTGCTTGAGAGCGCATTTCCAAATTATTTCTTAACAATTTAATGATGTTGCAATGTTCCTCTTGTTTCTCGTAGAGCATTTTTAAGATACTTTCCCTTTGTTCTAAGATTTGTTCCTGCTCGGAAAAGTTTTGCACGTGTCGCTGCAATTCTATTTCTTTACTTTCTAGAACTTCAGTTAGTTCTTCTTTTTGCCGTGTGACATCAGCCAATATTTTTTGTTGCTGATTTATCTTTACAATAGATTATCTTATGAATATAAAGAATTCCGTTAGGAATGTATATTATAATATTTGGTTATAAAAACTAATGTTTATACTTGCCATTTCATGTAAGCTGTCTCGATTTTCAAATTCACCGAAGTCTTTTTGTAGCTTTTGTATATGATGTTTAAGAGAAGTTAGCTGCTCCTCATATGACTGCATTTTAAATTCACTGCAATATTTGATTGTATTTTATTTTAGTTAAATATGCAAACAATTTAACGATACTAATGATTTTATATCATAATAACCTTTCTTGCAATTGTTGTTCTAGTAATGATTGTTGTTTTTCTAACTCTGCGATATATTCTTCTTTATTCGATAAGTCGGATTTTAAATTGGCTTGTAAATCAATTGTTTCTTCGAATTTACTCTGAAATTAATAAATAATTGTAGCTTAAATTTGTTGCTTAACTTGAACCGGTTTCCAATTACAATATTAAGTATTGCGGAATATTACCTCTATTTCCTTTATTGATTCATTTTGTTTTACTAACTGATTTCTATAATCTTCATTCTCTCCACGTAATAATTCTAACTCCTTTTTAGTACCCTCCAGTTCTTTGTCATAATCTATAGCTTTATCTAGAATATATTGAAATAAATACTCATTTTCCACTTAATAATATATATCTTTCAGAGTATTTTATAAAATAAATAAATAATGATTTGGTTTACAAGCAGAGGTAATGAATCAACATTACATATTATACTAGCAACCCACCCCGGCTTCGTACGAATGAAATGTAGATACTAATATGGGGCAGTGTGGAGTGATTAATAATATTATAATTAATCCAAACTACAAGATGGCTTTGTATACAATAATTACAGCTGATTTTTCATGAGACAGTACAAATATGTTTTCTTTGGAGGTAATCTTGAAAGCACGATATATAATTGGCCGTATGGGAAACACTAAACGATAAAATCTAAGCCGGCAACATTGAATGTTTGACCCTGTGACTTATAAATGGTAATTACAAAAGATAGCTTTACCGGAGATTGCAGGCGCTTAAATTGAAAGGGTAACACCCCCAGCCGCTGCGCCTCTACGCTTTAAATCTCTGATATCTTCTAAGATATCCATTTTAATGAAATTCTATTAAGAGCAGTTTTGATCTACATGACATGTCCAACGTATGTAATATATTTAATTTGATAAGGAATAATACTGTATTGTACGAAATAGCTTGGTAAGTTACACATATTTTTTGTAATATGTAAAAGATAATATCGGTTACTGTGGGTTATCCTTTAGAGATAAATATATACCATCAAGGACTTTTTTATCGATCTTTTTAACATATACACTTCCATAGTACATTCATTTGATATATCTCGTAAGGTTTAGCCAACGTTTGCTATTTAAGTGCATATATGTTAGTATGACATCACATTACAAATCTTTGAATTTTTCGGCTTTTCTGTACTATAATATGTATGTATTATACATATAAACCTTCCTCTTGAATCACTATCTATTAAAATCCGTTGAATACTTTAAAATATTTAAGCGAACAGACAGCGGAAGCGACTTAATTTTATATTATGTAAAGATTAATAAGCAATTATGAGACTCACTTAATTCTGTCTCTTTTTCTTGAAGTTCTTTTGATAAATCTTTACAGCGTAATTCGGACTCGAGAAGTTGTGCACATAAAGATTCTACTTTTGTTTCAAGATCCTTCTTAACTTCTAGATCTTCCGCATGTTTTTTCTCGGTTTCAATAAATTTGGATACATTAACATTCATTTCGTGTTTCACATTTTTAAGAGATTCATTATAATTGTCCGACAATTCAGCAAGCCGCTTTTCGAGGTCTTCTTTTCTATTTATTGTCAAATACATAAATAAGTAATGCCAGACAGATTTTCTAATTATATAGAGATAATTTATACGATACGATAAATTATCAACTCACTCGGCCTGAAGTTTCTCACGTGCATCTGCAATCTCTTCCAAATGAGAAGTGTTTTCTCTTATAGACTCGGTCAATTTGTTTAATTCTTTATCAAAATCAGATTGTAATTTTTTATTCTGAAATGTTTTTCAAATATTAACATTAACAAATATTGTAAGATTTAGCAAATTATTTATAAGAATGCTGGATTTTGTGCAAGGTTCGATTTCGGGAGCATCACGTAACTGTTTTTGTCATATAGCAGGAGTGCCAACGCTGATGGCTTATTACCAAATACTTTGAGTTTGCACACGCACTGGTACCTGATATGTTCCAGCTCAATTCTTAGGGATAGCAAACTATTTTGACTGGTCTTAGAACTATAGTATTTTTGACATTAGTTGTAAAAGGCTTTAGGCTACGTGATAATTAGATATCATATACCAGTATATATACCAGTTTCCTGCTTCATACCATAAAAGTCTGCATTTCAGAAGTATAACGGAGCAAGTTAGAAGTAATTTGTGCTGAACTATAAAAAAACTTTGATAACAAACCTGTTCATGGAGATGCTGAACAGTACGCTCCAGAGCCCAAGACTGGGATCGAGCTTGTTCCAAGGCCGCTTCTAATTGGGCAGCACGATCAACACCTATTTTTATTTGTCCTTCTGCCCGAGTTAAACGTTCTCTTATGACAACTTTTTTGCATTTTTCTTCCTTTAATTCTTTTTCTAATTCCTATTTATATAAATATTTACTGTAAAATGACTGCTTTCCGGATCTACTTTTATAAGACAACTTAATATTATTTATATTTCAACGCAGTGTTTATCTCAAGGTGGAGTCTGTTAATTTTTTTATAGCTTTCACGTTTAGACACAATCTCTTAATCTAAATTAATATCAAGTGATGATGTGGTCGAGGTTTGTAACACGCTGCTAATTCTAATGAAATAAACTCCCTAGTGTAGCATATAGCAAAAGTGCTTGACGATAAATATACAATTTCAGCTAGTAACAAGCCAGAAGACATAGAAATATTCCTACCAACATTTTATAGTTTCATTAAATGTTTTCCTTTGCTGCAAGCTGAGACCCATTGTATGAAGATGGGATCTTGCAAGTCTATTTGTTATATGCAGAATAACATATAAAGGATTCTAAAAATTTGAACAAGGGTTTATTATCCTAAACTTTCTTAATAAGATTTTTTTTTTAACTCGACCTCAATTCTGCCTTTATTTGTTTGCGACTTTAGTTGAGAGGTGTTGTGAATTTGCTTCTTCAGGTCAGCGTTTTGAGAATTTAGTTCGGATACTTTATATGTTAATTCTTCTGCACGGAGTTGTAGGGCTATTGTTTCGTTCACGCCTTTCCTGGGAAGAATAATTCGTAATATGCATATTAATTCATACAAGATGAATTGGAATAAGCTACATGTGATAACTGACAATGAGAATAAACAACTTTTACTCACCTCAAGTAATCAATAATATTCTCGAGTTCCTTCCCAAATTCTATTTGGACTTGGTCCAGGGAACATTGAAGCATGTCATTTTCAGCATTAAATTCATTAATTTTCTTTGAAAGTGCTTTCGTACTAATACCCTTAAATGAATAACATTCTAAAACTGCATATTCGGTTACTCTTATATAATAAATAAGCAAATCAACAAACCTTTTCTACCGATTTTAGCGATTCAAACCAATCTATGATCTCTTTCCTTTTTATAAGAGTATGTTGACATGTTGCAACTAATTTAGTAGGCATATTGTATAATTTGTTAATATCTATAGATAAATGCGCTATAAGTTGTAAATCTGTGAGAAAAACCAATCTGTTATCATTTTTCACTAACTAAAATCGTCTGTAATTAAAAAAAGGCCAAAAAAACATTCGAGGAAAAAAAACATGATTAAAATTGTAAAACTGTAACATAGACAGTACAGGACAGAGTCTAACCATCTTGTCCTTTTTCATCATGATGTCTTGGGTCACCTCCTGCGCAAAGTTGAAGTAATTGCTCGGGAGTCATTTTGGCTACGTTCATTATATGCAGATCTTCCGCTGAAGGTAAATTTACCTTATGTCCTATCGACCTCATTTTCTGATGAACGCTGCACATATTTGCATATAGTTCCATTATAGCTTTCTGTAAAATAATAGTTTCTAATTTTTTGTTGTTTTTTTACTCTTCCAAGGTTTTCATTCAAATATTTTCAGCCGTATTTTACTTTTAAATTTAAGCTTAAAAGGCACAAATTTATCCGATTAAAAATCAAAGTATGACAAACAAATTTCAGCTTTATTGTGTAAAGAAAATAAAAACATGTACCTAAATGACAAAGAGTGGTGGATATAAAGCACCATTTTTTTTTTTTTTCGAACTGACTACACCGTTAGCCTGGCACGACCTTTACAGTTTCACCGGACTACTAAGGGGAGCGCTTAAGGCACTCACCCGATTGTTTATAGGGGACAGTACATTATAGTTGTTACAGTAATGGCTATAGTACAGAAAGAATAAAAATAAACACTTATTGAACCTGTCGCTCTTTGAGATCAGTGTTCATCTTTTCAAACTGAATTAGCATTTCTTGCCATACGATCTTAAGTTGCATCACTTTATCACTACGAGATGTTATTGATTCTGCAAAAAGAAAATATTTATTATATTACATATACTGGTAATTTTTTAATTAAAATTGGTGTTTGTGAAGAACGCTGGCATGTACCAACGATTTTTTTTAAATTTACGTACACATACTAATTTAAAATAGTAACACTATTGGCTATTATATATATTATAAATTATAAGCGTGTTGATCATCTAAATATTCAATTTACGTACGTTAGTTTTATAGGATATAACAATTATTGAACACGCACACTTAGATCTTGTATATTTATTTATTTCGCGCGTGAAAAAGCCCCCCGTTCACTAAGTATTACAAAAATATGCGTACCTAAATAGAGATATAGAAAAGTAAGTCATAAATGCACCTCTGTTATTTAAATCATTCAAAATATGGGTGGCGCCGGATAACTCGCGCTGGTGCAGTTCTTGCTCTTCGCTTTTCATTATTTTGTCCTGTGTAATACAGTTTTTTTTCTGAATTATTTTTAATACAACTATGGCTAAATATCGAAATATGTGTATCGAAGAACGAGTCGAGTCGAGTCAGTCATATATCATTAAAAGTGTCTCGAATTAAATACAGGTACTTACCTACTGATGTATACTAACGTTAGAATATCTATATGTAAAGAAGTATGTGCCTATAAAAATAATATACAGGTATAGACATAATATTGGTAAGAGCTCGAATTTGATTGATATTGGACAACGGTTTTTATACCTAATAGTTAAAATGAGAAGAAAACTTTACTGAAAAAGAAAAAATTACTGAAAAACAAAGAAATTTATCTGACCTGAGTCGGAAGACCTGACGTTCTTATTGGAGATATCTTTACTGTTTGTTTCTGTCAACCAAAGTATATTTTATATAGATAAAATATTTTGTTATATAAAAGTTATTATTATAAAATACATAATCGTTTCATCTACACAAATAAAAATCAATTGCCCAATGTATGTAAGCACACTTCAGAACGGCTGCACCTAATTGCTTGATATTCCTTTTTTGTTGTTTTCTTAATTGTTAAAACAAGATTTGCATGAAAGAAAATGATTGGAACATCGTACAGCAAAGTGAAAAAAAATGAGGTTAAAAAATCGTCTCACAAAAAGGGAATGAGTGGTAAGTGAGGCAGAAGACAGTAGGGATATTCAAAAATATGAACAAAATTGACTTTCAATTGTTCTGCAAAGGGAAGATTTAGTCTCGTTTTCTTTATTAGGACCCCCGTTCGAGGCTGGGGCGGCAGCTAGTCATTTTATGTGAATAAAGGCCAATAGGTTGTCAACGAAGCAAAAAGAAAAGAGTGAATGCTCGTTAAAAGTACTCCGACAAAAAATGCACTTGCGTGCTTGTCACTCAGAGCTCAATTGCATGATTATTCCAAATTTAATTGTACATAGTTGAATAATAAAAAAAATTTGAACTGGATGGTTTTTGTAATAAATATGTAACCCATGATTTAAAAAAAAAAAAAAAAGAAAAATTTTAAAATACCTGTGTTATTGGTACGGTTATAACAGGTCTACCAGTTTTGTTCGGAGCTGATACCGTCTCGTTCGTCACTCGCTTTTGTATTGTTGTTGGCCTCTATGTAAATGGTTGGAGTTTAGTTCATTTAAAAAAAATGAATATAAGGAATAACGCAAAAAACTACTGGATAGGTTCTGTATTTTTTTTAATTTCAATATTTAAAAAGCATATTTTTGCATTCAGTACTTTATATTTTTTCTTCAGGACATAAAATATATTGTTGTGGTATCAAACAACGCACAGAGTTTTTGGCGGGATCTTGGAATGTCATGTAGTGGATTTTATATTTTATTCATAATCTTGTGTTATTTAGCTCTATATTTTGTAATATTGGTTTCGTTCTACGTATTATAGTTTGGTTATTATGCACAAGTGAAGTGGATGGGAAGTTATGCCACGAAGCATGGATTCTAATTTGATACAAAAACTCCCTGGGAAGTTCTAACAAGACGGCCACCATCTTGTTAGTTCATTGAAATGATAGCAAGAAACTTGTGATATCATTATGTACTCGACAATAGCAGTAATAATCTACTAGAAGATCATTGACCAAAAATAAAATTAAAAAAAAATGTGTATGTACTTATGCACACGCGTTAGAAGTTATACTTCTTTGGCGTAACAAGACAAAAATCTTTTCAAAAATTTTATCTTTCTCCTTATTTTACCTTTGTAGCAAAAACGACACTAACAAAAGAAAAAAGGTATATAATACATACATACTTTTTTTTAATAAAATGTTGAGTATTGCTAATTTCAGGGTGTCGGTTTTTCATGACGGTGTGCGCACGCAACGTAAAAATTTACTCTCATCAATTTTCCCTAACGGGCCAAAAGAAGTATAACTTCAAATACAACGCATACAAAGACGTTAGTATAAGCTAGTAAATAACGTATTTCGCTTGATAACACACATCCAATCTTTGAAAACTGGTAATAGATATGATCCCTTGCTGTAATTATTAAAAAATAAAAAAAAATCGAAAGCTTAAAAGATAAACACAATGCAGACGTAAAAAGATAATAGGAAAAAAATATTAAGTCAAATTATAGATTCCTAAATTTGTCTCACCCTCGGCACAGGCTGTAATTTTTCTCGTTCTGGACGAATTACCCGTGTATTTGGTGTATTCATTAACCTGCCTGATATCGGATGGTCATCTCTTCCTCGATTTGCTGATTTTGGACGTAGCTATTAAAGAAAATAAGTAATTAAACCAGTGTGATTGTACGTATGCGTGTTGTATACTAGCATTTAATATTATTCCATATCACACTGGGAGCCCTAATTCATCTTTCTCATATGGCTTAAAATAGTGCCCGTGTCGAATGGTTCTTGTTCGGTTGGCTGAACTAGCCAGTATGAAACAAGGTCCGCAACTCTGAGAGATAAGGCCTGCATAATTCCCGAGAGGCATCGAGTTACCATGTTTGTGATTTTGGGCCAGTGTCTTCATCAATGTATCGTCATGGACTTTGAAAGCGCCAGCATTAAATAAACTACACTGATCTTTTGCAAATTCTCCTCAATTGGTTAAGTTGGATATAAAAAGTCGGATACTCTATGTATATCTTCAATAACAAAACAATCTAAAATATTTATAGTACGAGTAAGAGTGTATTGGGTGGATTAATTAATGTAAAAGTGATTTAGACTTTACCACCCATTCAGGACTGGATCCTTCTTTTGTTTTGTTAAATAATTGCCTCTCTCGACCCGGCGGTAACCTTTGTGGAATACGACACTTCGGAACTTGACTTCTAACTGCATCAGTAGCGTCTGTAATAAAAAAATAATTCGTATGTACTTACTCTCCTAGTTCTTATAAACAAAAAGTGAAAATAGGTTTCATATTTTATTTTAAATAGAACTGATAATTGGCAATTTACCTTGTATTCTTGGTTCACCATGCACAAACATAGACATTCTTATAAATGTATATAGACAACTTTTGATTTATCAATTTAAAAATGTTTACAAGACGACATTTAAAAACTCAACTTACTAAAATTTTATGAAACATACACTTATTCTAAACATCGTTCTAAAAGACATCACGAAAATCTGAAATAATCCGATTTGTCATGTTTGGCAATGTATCAATTAGAAAGAAGTATAAGAAGATGGCATACTATAACTCTTCGGACCCGTCGGACAGTAATAATATGAAGCGGTGTGAAAACTTTTTTGATTAAACTTTGACATAATGTTGATTTCAAATTTTTGACTCAAGTGTCAATGTTTAATTTTTGCATTTGGAACTTCAGTTCGCCATGACAGGAATCGTTTGTTATATACAAATTTAAAATATATAGTGAAATAATCAAAATTACTGCCGTTTTATTTTTCGAACTCCTAATATTCTATAGTTTTTGTGTATCATGACGTCTATTGCAAAGGCAACAAAGGATAAAAATTGTAAGTTTTTTCTGGGCGAGTTATTTGCTATTTGCATTGAATACTTTATTATAAAATAACTAGCTGTTTCGTTGCACCTATTTCATTTGATGAAAATAAAATGTATACTTAATCCTATTCCATTCTATTATCGACTTCTGTGCCAAATTTCGATAGAATCCACCTAGTCCCTTATAGGATGGTTGGAACTTAGGATGGAAACTGTCACAATCATAATAAATGTTAGATATTTGGCGAAACGAGGAAAATTAGTATTTTTTATATTTACGATTATAACAGAAGTATGTAGGATTATAACAGAAGTATTTAGGATTATAACAGAAGCGTAAGATTTACGCTATAAATGTATTAAAGAGAGAGTCCTACATTTTTATTCTTGTCTGCATATAAACATTCCGAATTAAATCATACATCGAATAAAAAATAAAAATTTTTGGGTATGATCATTTTTAAACAGATGGTGCATCTCCACGCCTGTTGCCGCGACAGACAGCTGCATCAGCAGCACGAGCCGCCCGCAACGCCACCAACAGAAACTTGACTGTACCAATTTCGCAGAGAGTGTCCCCGACTCGTACAAATTCTTCTCCAGCACCACCCAAGGTAAATTTTAAAATGAGATAGTTATGTTAGTTGTTTCTAATAATACCTAACGGTTTGTTATCAACTATAGTTATTTATACTTCATTTATATATTGCTAGAAGGCCCGGCGTACGTTGTCCTGCCCTGATAATAAAAAAATATATTTATGTGCATGAATTGCATAAGGTAACTAATGTATTTAATTCGATAAGGATTAATACTATATCCGTTTAAATAACCTTCCAATTACCTCATTATATGTGACCATTTTTAGTTGATAGGTGGGTACAGTAAACTATCCTTAAAAGATAGGTAGGTATATGCCATCGCAGACTTTTTGTAGATCTATAAAAGAGGAATATCTTATTATGTATTGTTTTGTTATATCTCAAATGGATTAGGCAGCATTTTCGACGAAAGCTCCACCCAGGCAACTTGACTTTTTTAGATCCTTTCAACAATTATCATTATATTTCATCCAATTAACTCAAAAAATCGACAATTTATACACCTAAACCTTTCTCATGAATTACTATATCTATTAGTGTAGACCGCATTACAATTCGTTCAGTAGTTTTTGAGCTTATCGCGAACATAAAGACAGACAAACACGGAGGACGACTTTGTTTTATAAAATTTATTGATATTATATGTAAGCTTATAGGTTTAATAAACATATTGTATTATTTCAAATACGTTTACATTCTGTTTTTACCAGTGATTTTTCTATATTCTATGTTATTCTTAAAGTGATCAATTAAGTACATTATATTTTATGTTATTCCTTAAAAATAATTTTGTATTTTAAAGGTAACCAAAAGTCTACCACAACGAAACAGCTTAAAGACAGAACTAAAAATGGATATAGAGGTATAACATTTTATAGATTTTTAAATAAAATATTTCATAGTATGTTATGATACCCAATAAATGATATAAACTATTACCTATAGATCCCTTTAAATCCGGAGTGTGAACGGCTGTCATTAGAGAATATATGTGTAAGTCGTTGCTAGCAATGATTATTTATTTTTCGATAAAAAGACATCGAGCTCTATTGTGAAATGTCTTTTTATTTTTAATCAGATATCCATACCTGATGATACAATGGAAAAAACGGACTCATTTGCAGACGAAGACAAGACGACGGCATTACTAAATACGGTAGAATCTGATAAGAACACTACCGAAGTGAATGTGAAAGAAATAAATGAATTTATGGAGTCGGGTAAGAACGTAACGTATATAATTAAACCGTTAGTAATGACTGAAACGACGTTAATGAAACGATTATTTTCTAGACGAATTAAGGACCAGTCGACCACAAACACCGACGATAAAAAGCCGTCCGCTAACACCTAAAAGCTTGCAGTCCAGTCGACCTCAGACTCCACGTTTACATAGTCGCCCAACAACGCCTGCGTCGCCAACATTACGTAACAATTTACCAACAAGTCGTCCCAATACGCCTAATCGTCTTTCTACACCGACTCGGCCAAAAACACCTAGCAACTTACCGGTTGCCTGCAATAAAAGCCGACAGGATACTCCAGGATCTCCTCCCCTCCAAAGATCTCTGGGGAAGGAGGATGAAGATCTTAAGTCTGTGTTTCTGACAAAGAGAGAACAATTTCAACGAATGAAAAAAGAATTAGACTTGAAACAGGTAATTTTATTGTGAATCATTTTTTTGTCCGTTTGGAACTGAACTTATTGAGCGTGTGAATAAAAATGTATACCTACTTTTAAAAGTTATTGTTAGTTATAATTTTGATAATTCATTGTGTATGTTATAGCAAGCAATTTTAGAAATCTTTGATAGTCTACAAAATTTGCGAGAACGTATGTCAAAGGATGGTGTTTCTGGTTGTGGTGAAGGTATTCAACAGCAAGAATTAGTCGTTTTCAACGTTGCGGATTGGGCAGCAGACGAGATTGCACAACTTTGTCGTGATGCAGTTACTTCTTCTAACACGGAAAACGCTATGGAACTCATTGCTACCACCGTAGTTATTGGTTAGTACGTTAGTGTTACATAGCCAAGTATGAACAGATGTAATTTAAATGCAAAATATATGAAATTTAAAAAAAAATGTTATTTAACTGACTGATATCCGCCCGTTAAGTTGGACATAAAAAAAATTGCAAAGGTTCAATCGAAATCACAGACTAAATAGCCTAGGCCCATTTTCGAAAAAAATCGCATCTAATGGTCTTAGTCCTATGCCGAAATGTTTTGACGCAATCGAGCCTCAAAGGAATTATATCTTTGTACGATAAATTACGATACGTTGGGACGAATATTCCTCTTATATATGTGTTAAAATTAAAAAATTCTAAAGAAAAGCAATCGTAATAACCATTAAAATAAAACAAAGAACTCACTACGATGTCTATTTAGTAAGAACGTACTTATTACACCCGGTAAAGAAAATGTCGGTTGCGCTGTTCGAATTTCAAAAATTATTAAATTCAAGTTCAACGGGATGTGGCCGAACGAAATATAGAAGTGATCATCTAATCTTTGTTACAGTGAAATTAAAAAAAAACTCTGTTAAAATAAAAGAATGAATGTGCTTCACTGTCGACAAAGTGCACTATACATATGTATCTTGATATAATTATTCAAAAAATACATATATCGAATTCAATATTTTCTTTTTTTATTGAGAAATAGAAAATTGTTTCCTTTTAATTTTTTATTTATAGATGAAGACGCATTCACTGAATTAGATGCAAAAGTTGTAAATATTCCAGCATGTTTTGCCGATTTATGCCTACAGGCATTTACTTCTCGTCAAGAAATTATCGATTGGGCAAAAGAACACTGCACGAGTTATGTGAGTAAATGTATTTATATATCTTTATTCCACTGACTTATGACAATGGCTCGTCTCGTATTATATAAGTTTCAAATACTCAACAACGAAATGCCAATGGTGTTTGGAGGTGAATATATATTTATTTTCTTATCGCTTTATCCGTATTTGTAATCAAAATAGAGAAAAGGGTAATAAGGTCTATGGAGCAGTTTCAATATATAAGTTTAACTTTATAACATCAATTGACATGAAACAAAACTCCTAGATTGGAAAGAAACACAACATATAGATAGATCGTGGTCGATCTCAGTGTATGAGTTAAACTATAAATATAGCGACTTGGTCGAAGCTAAAGTGGGCGGTATCTAAAGATGTAGTTAGTCGGGTATTACTGCTTACTAAACAGATCCTCTGCATGCTAGCAAAATGGAAACTAAGCTATACCATATACAGTACAAATACGGTACACAGCGTCCATATAACATGTAGACATCAAGATAACAATATATTCATTTAATGTAAACATGAAGTAATAAGTGTCCATTTGAAATCAGTGCAAGAATTGGTAAGGTTTTCTCCCATATCTGCTATGAATATTCAGTATGTATTCGAATAGTGACACAAAAAATGAAAGATTACTGTTACTAGACAAATTTTTGGGTGTATTTTTACAGGAGGATAATCGAAGTGAAGTATTAAATACTATAACACGTTACAACGCCGAAGGTCTTCAGTTATGTGAATCTCTCCGAGAACTTAAAACTCGAGCTGATGTCGCTGTCAACACAATAACACAGATCGCCAAGTACTGTATCATAAACAATACAATAACAAAATCGATGAAGTATGAAAAATGTCGTCTGTAAACTATATTGTTTTATTATTTAGACGAGTCCATGGTGAGCGGTGTGCTTTACTAGCAGTAGGTGAATCATTAGTTCGCGAAGTAGCGCGCCTTCGACATGATATTGAAGCTAATAATACGATTGCAAATGAAATGCGTGAACTTCGTGTCGACTGTGAAGCTACAAAAGCGTTGGAGGTAAAAATGTCTTGATTCGAGCAATACAGCTTGATTATACTTAGTAACCACTTGAAAGTAATAGGACCTAATTAAATACTAAATGGAAATCAGGACGCTCGACGTGAGTTAGAGGAAGAACGAGTGGCAAGAACTGGAACCAAAGAGAAATTGGCAGCTACCGAATCACAACTTAAACAAACTCGCGCTCGAGTTTCTAAAATGGACAAACAACTACGTGAAGCTGAAGCTAGCATTGCTGGTCTTACGGGAACAGTGAAAATGTTAGAAGATCAGGTAAATTAAATTAATTATCCTCAGTAGTACAAAGAAAAAAATTTATATTATATGCTCATTTATATTACTTATAGAATCGTCAAAGGGAAGTTCAGCTTGAAGCTCGTGCAAGGAAGTTAAAAGAATCTTTGAAAACTGGTGAAATTGCAAGCGGTCAGTTGGTACAACAGCGTGATGCTCTTCAAGCAGAGTAATTAATTACTTTTATTTGATTAATTCAATATAGAAATTCAATTTTTAATAATTCACATACATTAATTTTGTTTATTTTATAGAATTTATGAATTAAAAGAACATATAGATACGTTAACTGCTCAAAATAAGTCTACAATACAAGACTTAAATTGCCAGTTAAAAGATGTACGGAACGCTTTAGAAGAAAAATGCCAACTAACACAACAAGAGACTCAATCCAAAGAAGCCGCTGAAAAGGCATTAAATCAAAGTCGAAATGCCGTTGATGAACTGAGAGCCAAAATCATTGACCTTGAAAATAGTCGACCAAATCCTGGTACGTATTATAAAATACATTAAGGTAGTATACATAATGCTTTATCATATAAGAATGATGTTTTAATTGATATAATAGACTTACCGACTGAAAGAGAAATGGATCTGTGGGCAGAGTTACAAGCTACTAAGGATACATTAAGAACTACCGAAGAAGAAGTAACTGCGTCTAAAAGGGAAAAAAATCGATTTTTGGAGACGCTCACCAAGATTTCTGTAACTATTCCTCTATTTGTTTTACTAAATTGTACTTTGACATAAATAGATCCTATTTCTTCATTACCATAGATATGTCTCATTTTCAGTTGTGTATACCAGACTCATTTTTTTCTGTACCAATAAGGTGAATATGTTTGTACATTGTATAATGCTGGATCACAACCTAAAATGTATTAAATAATCTTTTCAGGAATCGGAAAATAAAATAGGATTACAACAAAAATTAGCAGCTGAACTACTCAGTAAAGAGGAAATAATTGGGAAGATGCAAATTCAAATAAGAGAATTAACAAAAAATATAAAATTAAAGTAAGATCATCTTGCATTTATAACTTAGTAGCTTTTGTTGGCTATTTATTGGGAATAAAAAAAAATCAAGAACGAAAGCAAGTGCTTAAAAACTTTAAAAACTTAAGCAAAGGTAACAGATTATAAACTAGAGCCGTAAATTTGGTTGTGCGAGCCAACTCAAGTAGGAACCCTATATGTAATTAAGCAGCTATTAGAGGCTAGCTATATGTATATTTTTTTTTCTTTTAGTGAACAAAAAGTTGTTCAATATGAACAATATGTTCGAGATCTACAAGCCCACAATCGGGCGGTTGCCAATTGTCAAGAAGCTCCAAATGGTATCAGTTACCAAGATTTACAGCAAGAGGTAGCTACATTTATGTAATTCTATTATATCATCATTCATTATATTACAAAAATATAAATATTCAGATTATTGTAATGTAAAATACCGTTACAGATCATGGGTTTGAAAATGAACCTACTTGATGCGGTTCATCGTAATGAGGAGCTCTCGGAATTGTTGATGCAAAAGGAGCAACAAATCGAACACCAAGACAAGACATCACGCGCCCAGGCAAGGGTCATTAAGGTTATTTCTCTCATCAATACCAATTTAACGCTATATTTTTTGTTTTAATAATTTAATACCATTTACTTGCATAGTAATGTAACTAGTCACATGACTATATAATGTTTCCTATCTAATATCTGTTCTTATATACATATGTAGTTGGCGATTATTAGCTCGTATGTTATTGTTAGATTTTACACAATATAGTAAGTAACACATTTATATATTTTCTGTAAGGTTTAGAGTGCAATGATATATTATGTATTACGAATTTTATATAGGTACGTGAAGAATTAATAAACATGCTGAAGAACAAAGAAACAGAACAAAGTCGTGAGCTAGCCGCATTACAGCAAGATCTTGAACATCGCATGAAAGTTGTAGATGAAGTGAGATGTTTTTTTTTACTTTTTTTTTCTCTGTACTAGAGTAGTGTTTTCATATCAAGCAGACCACAGAGCATTGAATATTTATTTATGCGAGTGTTATTTATGAATTATCCAAGTACTTAGTGTCAGGAGTACAGATCTATTTTTGGCAATTATTTCATTTTTACCACCATGGAATAATTGTAGATTGATGGTAATTTTTTTAATAATTGTTATAAAATTCTTATCAAAAGGTTACATGAAACATATACGTATTAAAATACTAAAGGTAAACAAGCAAATAGCCGCTAAAGCTGATGAGATTCAAGAATTGTTTTCCACGTTGGAAAACAAGCAGCAACAAATTCATCGGCTTGAGAAAATTGTGTTGGCGCTGGAGGAACAACAGCGCCGTTCTCAGGCTCAGCGGACACGACATGAAGAGAAGATTGCTGCTCTTGAACATGAACTTGCTGCTGGTGGAAACAGACGAGAACGGTAAATTGCCATTAAATCCCTTCTACTTACTCCGAGTTCTCTTATCGGATACATCGATATACGTTGCGCATGTTTAAGGGGCAAAGGTTTTTAGAACTGAATGAATGTTTGTTGGCTTACTCATAACATTTTAAAGTTTATTTTTGACCAGCTTAATTTAAAATCTAATTTAATTTTTTTTTATTAATTTAAATTTTAATTTAAAATAATATCTTTTATTTGCAGGAAATTTATTTTCTTCTGATCATTCAAGAAGGAGGCCAGTAATCGCAGATGCAACAAAAATTAATGAAGTTATAAATTTTTTGTCATCGTCATGTGTTGTGTAATTCCACTACATATAAATGTGATGTTATTGAGGGCTTATTTGTTTTGTAGAAATGTTAAATATCTAGTACCAATAGGTCGTATCTGAATATTTGTTACATTTTTTTTACTTTATTTGTACAAAAAACATCACAATGTTCTAATCATATCATGATCTCCTAAATAGTTATAATTTTTTTTTATATATTTTCTTTATCATATTTGATTTAAATATTGCATCGTCAGAGAATAAAAAACACACGAGATAGCATATATGTTGAGTTTTTGGCAGGATTGTAATCGGCCATACAGTGAATTTTATTAAACCTGAGGTATTTAATGAAATGATGTGTAATATTGAAGTTATTTTAGGAAATATTGTTTGGTGGTTGTACCCAAGTGAGGTGTAGTATAGGAAAAAATAATATATGATATTACAGAATTTGCTGAAAAAAGATCAATTTTGTTGATACACTAAAACCACGAGAATAAATAACCTTTACAGGTAATAAGAAATAATTACCCACATCATTATACGGCTATTAATGGCTTTAACATTTTTTAAAGTAAGAATTGGTTGTCAAAATAAAAAAAGACATATTAACACAGACACCGACGTATGTTTCTACGGCGTCAGAATAAAAGTAGACTTCTGTTAATTACCTATTATAATCGTCATCTTTTTGGCCGCTTGGAATATAACCATAAATTCGAGTTAGCACGTAATATAGTCAAGGGTTTCATACAAAACAAAGTGAAAATATTATTATACAATTACATTTATTTATCATTAAGT
The DNA here is from genome assembly GCA_035772565.1 of Antheraea assamensis. Taxonomy (NCBI): domain Eukaryota; kingdom Metazoa; phylum Arthropoda; class Insecta; order Lepidoptera; family Saturniidae; genus Antheraea; species Antheraea assamensis. Next base: position 6,639,190 of record JAQQSE010000031.1, on the reverse strand, counting down.
TGTCTCGATATTACACATGTAATATAACACGTATTTGTGTCTACATTTGTGTCCTGCGCAATTATATTGAGAGCGGGTTAAAAGTTTGGCAAGGACAAATAAATAAATTCTTCAACATGCCTAGCAGAGACAAATAAAAAGACAAGAAGTATGTATCAAAAAATACATAGGTAATAATGTTACGTAGATATTAAGAACTCTTGTGCTGCGTAGTACCCTCTCATAATAAAGTGTGTGTGATGTACTCGGTACTCATTACTCTATGATGTTGTAGAGAAGATCTCTATCTACGAAATAAACTAAAGACATAGTTTTACCGTTAAAATTGTTACAAATTATGAAATATGCCTGACTTGGCTGTATAGTCTAGATATTTTTGTCTTTTTCTTAAGATGACAAAACAGAAACAAAAAAAAAATGTCTATGGAATGAACTATAGACTGTCAAACTAATGTTATAAATAAAAGTTTGACACATATTCATATTGAATATCAGAGTTTCGTTGTTACATTGTATTTTTGCTAACAGTTAATTGCATTATATAATTCAAAATGTCTGAACGAAAAGTTTTAAACGTAAGTAAAGCGACTGGAATGAAATAAATGATTTTTCAGTTTACATCTACATCAAAGTATCCACTTAACCTATAAGATTTTATGAAATGTTTTTCAGAAATACTATCCTCCAGATTTCGATCCATCTAAGATTCCGCGTATGAAATTGGCGAAAAATCGTCAATATACCGTTCGTCTGATGGCTCCTTTCAATATGCGTTGCGCTACTTGTGGTGAATATATATATAAGGGTAAAAAGTTTAATGCTCGAAAAGAGGATGTTGAGAATGAAGATTATTTAGGGATACGAATCTACAGGTTTTATATAAAGGTAATGAAATAATTAAACCACTCAGTTTCGTATATTTAACATTAAGAACTAACAATTACCTATGTTATCGAAATATGTAATTACCAGCTTTTGTTCGCTGCTTCACTTGTGTACTGTAGATTTTATGCTTCGGAAACAGTACATTTTTATCCAATATCCTTAACTGTATGCATAATAACGTGTATATATCCTTTTCTGTACATATAATAACGTGTATGCAAAATTCCATGATGATAGGTTGATTAGTTAAGGTTGTGAAAATGCAGCAAATAAATAAACAAACAAATTGACTTTCACATTTATAGTAGGTTAGGATAGACTTTTCTAATAATGTACAAACATATATTGTATATAGTGTTATTTGGAATTATCCAGAACTAATTTGTTTTTATGTGAGCAAATTTTGCTTGTACTATAAGGTAGTTGATAGTTATAAAATTAAATAATTATTATGTTTACAACCAAATACATAAAGATAGAACCAAAGTTTACAATATATAAATTATACTATATTAAAATAAACATGATATATAAACTTCTTTTAATGTTATTATGTACAATGAGCTTACTCACTGTGACTTTATTGTATGGAAGTAATTATTACATTTACTGAAAATGTTTAAAATGATAATTCAGTGGTTGTGTATCAAAAACAGTGTTGACCAATTTTCTTAATGTCTAAATAGAATAAAGTAAAAGTATTTGAATAATTGTTGGATACAATCTCCATCATTTATCGTTCTATTCACATGACATTGGCGAAATTGTGTGCACGCACATGTTGCAATTTTAAAAGAAGAAGTAGTATTTTTCATTCATTTAATTACCCTACAGTGAATTGTGGGCTTTTGATGAAGGAACAGTGAGATTAAATAATTAAGCATTTTAGGGCATTTTTTAATGCTCACTTGGCTAGTTCACACTCTCAAGCTAAAAATCTAACACCAAGATTGTTTCATTGGTGTGACAGCATCATTTGAGAGCCAACCCTGCTCTATAGTTAGTATATGGCTATCTCTATCATTTATTATTAGGTGAGATTGTGGTCAAAAGCACAAACGAAGTGATAAAAAACTCTTTAATTATAAAAAAAAATATTATTCATTTCAACTATTACTTTTTTCAGTGCACACGATGTCTTCAAGAAATTTCATTTAAAACTGATCCAAAGAACACAGATTATGAGATAGAAGCTGGAGCAACAAGAAATTTTATGGCTTTGAAACTCGCTGAAGAGCAGGCTAAGAGAGAAGAGGAGGAACAAAAAGAGGAAGAAGCTAATAATCCTATGAAATTGTTAGGTAATCCTTTGCTTGAAATTACTTATTAATTTTTGGTTCAATATTCAATTATGAACAGTGTACATAGTTATATTATATCTGTCCTTATATCAACATGCTCTAAAATGTTGTGTAGAGAAGAATTTTGTCTATATTTATAACAGTAACTATACTACACATTCACTGATTTTACTGATTCAATATAGGTGAAAATGGTATGGATAAAATGTTATATCTAGTACATCTTAATTTGAAATATTGTCGTAAGTTTTTGCACCATTTCTTAAAAATCTTTACTATAGTTTCATAATATTGTAATACCTAATTATACTTTTCAATTCGAAAAGTTACATGTTATACATTTCTATACTAGCTCCATCATGTTTATTGTTATTCGTAATTGTTATGATTTTTGTAATTAACAGTAGAGTCCTATCAAAATGAATATTATGTAAATATTCTATATGTTCTAATATATATATACCAATCGTAGCAAAATCAATGGTATAAAACCTTCACAAAAAAGCTTTTAGATGTACCAACTTTCATGTTGATGTCACAGGTTTCAAACATATAATCTGGAGTCAATCCTGTATCTCAGTGGCAGAACAGATTATGTCACTATTCATGGAAACATTTTACAGCCGCAGTGGCTATATTAGTTTGAAATACCATATCAAAACCAGAACCATATTAAAAACAATAAATGTTCTTAAATTTAAGGGATAGTGAAAAAAAAAATCGTTATAAAATTTCGGTAACATTTTTTTTATCCTATGAAAACTAACTATTAATATTTATTAGCCTTAATGACACTTTTAGGAATATTAAAATGTTGACATATACTACTCACTATATATTTGGATAAAATCTATATAAAATAGATATATAATAGAAATACAACATTAATAAACTATATTATAATATGTATTGTTTTTTTTATGCAGAATATAGAACTGAACAATCTAAACAGGAGATAGAGTTATTGGAAAGCCTTGAAGAACTAAAAGAATTAAATCGGCGACAACAAGCAGTGGATTATGAGGGTATGCTAAAACAATACATGCCAGAGACCACCGAGGTGCGGAAGGCCAGAGAAGAAAGAGAAGATAATGAATTTATTAAGTAAGTTAATTATAATTTTGATACATGTTTTTAGTTAACACATTCTGTGCAATGTGTACTACCAGTGGTACATGTTATGCTTCATCTTTAGGTTGTGTGACATGGAACATGTTAATTAGACATTTATAGGATTTTGACAGGGTTTGACACAAAGCTGTCCTGTCCAAATTAAGGTACCTCGAGTCTCCCTGAAGATCTTTGCATGTGGGTATCAAGATTTGCCAAGACAGAGCATAAGAGTTGTAGCCAATAGCTGCAGCAATAAATGCCGGTGTACCACAATGCACTGTGCTATGACCGATACTGTTCCTTCTACAATCAATGATGTTTTGGATATTCCTAATGGTCATTGCTATGTGGACGACAGTACAGGTGGTGTTGTATACTTGAGTCGTGCAAATATGTTTCAAGTAGATATGGTGCAAAACCGAACCAAACTTGTGTCTGAGGTTGAAATATCGTTGGACAGAGCTTCCGATTAGAAAGAGGCAAACCGTATCCAATTCAATTCTTCAAAGACGCAAGTTTTTACGTATTCTACGAAAAAAAACACCATTTGTCCATAGCACCCAAATTTCAGGGCAGTTTACTGAGTATTTCTAGAAATATCAAGTGATGTGAAATTTCGTTCTCATTTGAAAAGCAAGGTCAAATTGGCAGCTAAAAAGTTACGTATCCTCAACCAGTCAAAGTGGTACTTCACCCCAAAGCAAGGACTTGTGTTCTATGAAGCACAAATACAACCAGATATGGAGTATTGCTCATACATCTGGGTTGGTACTCTTGCCTACCAGCTTTCTCCTTTTGACACCATGCAAGGGTGAACTATTTGCATTGTTGATGATCTCGAATTTATATGCTGTCTAGAATAATTAGAATTTCGCAGAGACATTGGATCCTTATGTGTGCTTTACCGCATGTATAACGGAGTGTGTTCTGAAATAGTTTTTAATACGGTGACTTAATCGCCACTCGAAGCTCACGCCAACCACCGCTGGCTGGTTGCTCATCCTCTATATATCATCATCATTACCCTAAAGCCCAACAGAATGGCGACAACCGTAAAGTTCTCTACAGGTTTTATTATACCTACGCTAGCATTGTGGCATGGGTTACTCAGCATAATGTTCTTCTAGGGCTATGACATGGGGCTCTTCAACATGGGATTGAAACATGCTCTTCAAGGTTGGCAACACAACAGTGATGCCCCTGGTGTTGCAGTTGTGTAGGCTGCAGTAACCATTTAACATCAGATGATGGGTTGTCTGCCTGTGTGCTGCCCTTTGGCATAAAAAAAAACTGAAATTGTAATCAAATTTTATTTTTGACCTAATAAGACCGAAAGTGACAGTTTCATCTTGTTATGCTAAATTATAGATGAATCCCATTCTAATTCGCTATGGTCATTTTTGTTTCTAGGCATGCACAATGCTCATTACTAAATTTATAGGGTCATATGTTTGATCATTTATATTGTACAATAATTGAAATGCATTTAATTTGTTTTTTTTTTTTTTCAAGTCATCATTTCTTTTTCATTTTCATTAATTTCTTTCAGATCAATAAAATTCACAAATTCATCATCAAACAAAGTTGTAGTTGAAGAGGTTATTGAAGAAGTTACAGACGACGGTGAGCCGCCCGCAAAAACTTCGAAAATCCAGGTGTTACCACAGAGAAGCATGGAAATTAAAAAAGAATCATGGAACAGAAGCATAGGTGTCATGTCAAAGAAATCAACTTTAGCAAATCTTGTTAGGAATAAGAAATCTGATTTAGTAAAAACCGATGTTAATAAAGAAATATTGAATATTAAAGAAGAAAGTCCTGGGAGCAGTGAAGACACAAATAAGATTAAAAAAACAGATAGTAGTGTGGATATTGAACCTGAAAAACCAAAGCCTGTTGTTACCACTGGATTATCATTGTTGGTGAATTATTCTGGAAGTGATAGTGATTCATGACTACAGTATAATTGTGAGTTAAAGAGTATTTATATTTTTAATTATGACTTACAAAAGAAAATCCTTAATATTTTATGACCACAATGTTTTTTTGTAACATTTAATAATATATATAGTTAAGCAGTTCATATTATTATGTTTTATTTTATCAAGTGTTTATAAGAAATTAATTACTTTTATCATTAATAGTGAAGATGGAAAAGTTTATTATTTTTTGAATAATAAATTGTTTTTCTCATTGTTAAGAATAGCAGAATAATAATAGAAAACATGTTTTTATATACGGGTTGTTCTATCACTTTTTTTTGGTTTGAAATTGGATTTATGATTCAGTTGAAGCGATGATGGCTCAGTTGGTAGTGTGTTCGAACGTAGATTCGAATTCTACCAATTGAGTCGCAGCTTTTGGTGAAGGAAAACATCGTGGTGAAACCATAGTATAGTGATAGGGATTTTTCAAAGTCTGCCTGTCTAGCTATCACCATCGAGCTGAAAATCTGTTGCCAAGCACCTGTTGGTGTGTTCCGCCAGGTGCACTTGAGAGCCAGTCTCCCTCTAGGTTTAACGTGACTACCATCTTAGACCATATCATCATTTACCATAAAATGAGATTGTGGTCAAAAGCTAACCTAAAAAGTATAAAAAAAGTATCAATAGTATCAGAAAACTTTTATATTATCTATACAATTTATATAATATCAGTCCTCACTACTTATTTCAATAAACATAATTTTTATTACCTCTCATACTCTTTTTATTGGTGATATTTACCAGACTTTAGTAATCTTGAGCTCTTAATGGTAATTAACTGACTAAAACATCAATGACTGATGAAATACAAGGCTTGATTAGCGTAAAATGTCCTAAAATGCATCAATTGAAGTTATATTATTGAAATGAGAAGACCCGTTTTGTTGCTACACGATTTCTCACCATCACGGTATCATAAAAGTAAATTTGTGAAGAGATTGGTCCATAGTGGGATTGAATGTTCTGGAATATTGAAACAAAGTATGGAATCCATGTTATGAGGTACACTCAAATATAACTAAATATCTACAGAAGCATCTTATATACCATCTAGCTAATTTTGATAAGAAATGTGAATCCCTAAAATGTTATGAATTTAGACTTACATAAAATGAAGGTGTTGTGTAACATTTATATTTTTGTAACTTAGTTCATTGGTCGATGGTCAGGACTTGCTTAAAGAAATGAACTGCATACTTTTTTTTTCGAACAGAAATACACTATTGTCCCTGGGGCCTCTACAGATTTACCGGACTACTGAACTGCATAGTATCCTTGGCAGTTGCATAATCAATAGAAAATTTATTATGCCACATTGCTACCAAAGTTGGACCACATCCTCGAATACATCGAATGTTGTCCGGATATAATAATATAAGTTAATCACCTGATATCTTTAATTTCATTCTTACCATCACTAAAGTTATAGCTAAAACCGTACTACGAAGCATAAATTGCTCAAAATTTACTTTATAGGTTAGACTTTGTCCACAATCTCACCCCATGTTAAATGAGGGAGACTGGCTCTCAAGTAAAGCTGGCGGGATAAACTTATGGGTACTTTGCGACAGATTTTCAACTTGAGAGTGGTAATTAGCTGATAGCGGGCTTAAAAAAAACCCTACCATTATAGTATCGTTTCGTCACGATGTTTTCCTTTACCAAAAGCTCCGGCTCATTCATCGAGATACTGAGCTATCATCTTTTTTAATTATCAAGCATTTTTTAATTACCTAAAATATGTGGTGCGCTATTTGGGACGTAATGCCCGGTTTGTGAAGCAATTAAAAATCCAGTAACAGGTAGTAGTGACGGCAAGTAGGTGTTTTATGGGGTAGTGAAAACGTAAAATGTATCATATTAGTCTATTAGGTGGCAGATCTTGTTTAGTGTTATAGTTTTTTGGCCACGGGCGAGTGTCGTCTCCAAATAGTTCCACTGCCCTCGCTGCTCCCCTTAGATACGCCACTCTATATAACAATGGTCTAAAAACTGGTAAGTGTCTGGTCTGTAAAAGGGGACTGAGATGTTATCCTTTTTAAAATAGTCATGAAGTCATCGATAATAAATCATATATTTAAGAAACTTACGGAATAACATTTGTCGTATTGGTATAACTTGGACGAATACATACTATAATGTTTAGAGTACCAGGGAAATTATTTATGGTATAAATCCGAATACAACGTAGAGCGGCTCGAATCGTAGACGACCGGTTGCTTTTCTTAGGGCTCGATACTTTGGAGTTTCCTAGGGACATTGCGTCACTTTGCGTCTTTTACAAGACCTACCACGGAGAGTGTTTTGAAGAGCTGTTCGGATTGATACGTACTGCTAAGTTCCATTAGCGAACAACTCGCCACAAAATTAAATGCGATCCGTGTCATCTCGATGATTGGAAGACGTCTAATGTGCGGTTTTCGTATGCATTTTTCCACGTACGTCGGTTCTTTGGAATGAACTTCTTAGCGGTAGCATTCCCGAACATAGTATATAACCTACAATCCATCAAGATACGAACTTACTCCTCTCTCAAAGGCCGGCAACACATCTGTGATGTCCTTCGTGTCGCAGATGGCCATGGGCGGCGGTGATTACTTACCATCAAGGGACCCGACTGTGTGCGTTTGAAATTAACTTATTAAATTAATGGCATTATCGTAATTGGCACTGAATATATATGTTTTTACAACCGGGACAATAGCTTACCAATCGTTGGAGTAATTTTCTTCTGGTATGTGTGATTTTAAACATTTTTTTTTTAATTTGACGCTCCCATAAATTAATGCACGCAGTCGGCGCAACCATCTTCCAGATCCGTAGATAGTAGTGATAATTTGGATCGTTAACAATAGCTAACATTCTTATCTAAACACATATTTACGAAATGATAGTACAAGATATAAAAAATGAAACGACGATGCAAGTGAAACTTTTTTTCGGATCGTAGCATTTTAAAACTGAACACAATATTTATTTAAATCACAAAGACATAGGAGCCGTCATATTGGTCTTGGCTGCTCTGCCGAACGCCTTTCACTTTACTCCTACGCTGCTGCCGGCTGTAATGCGACATGCGAGAGATGTGGGAAAAAAATTGAGGCCATGTAAAAAAAAAAAATATTAGGCCCTAATAAGTATCAAAATTATTAGTGCCACTTTTTCAACTGTGTATCGAATAGCGTTTTACCGATTTTTTTTTATTTTATTAATATTTGTCTTTTTCGAACTGACATACCCTGTTGGCACTGTAGCGTACTGCAGATTCACCGGACTATTTTAGTGAAATTCCATTTGTATCAATAAGGCTTTATTCGTGAGACATTAGGAATTGAATTAACGGAAACAATTGCCCTGCAGCGCTGGTTGTTTTTTTCATATATATGTATATATATTATAGGGGGCAAACGAACAGGTGGAACAGGTTGTATGACTTAAAGATTTTAAGATCTTTCCAATTCAATAAATACGAAATCAATGATGATTCGACAAACGTTTCTTATATACGAATATCCAATAACACTTTTTTTTAATAAATTACCCGACGTACATACCTATACTTTTTGCTAAGTTATGAAAAAGCTTTGCTTTAGTGGCGAGTTAATTAAAGATCAGACGCGGTAACGTCCGACAAGCAGAATTTTCAATAAGAAATGTAACGGCTCACATAGAACGGATTTTCCCTAAGTACGGTTACGCAAAAAATATAAAGTATTTTAAATTTGGTTAATAATTGTCTTACGCGTTGCTTTTTTTTCATATTCTCATTATGTAACACTACATATCTCGTTCAGTGTTTTTTTTTTCTGAAAAGAGTGAGGATAAAATCCCTCGTAACGATTATAAAAAGTTGTGTAGAAAAAAGTGATTCCACCAAAACCGCTATCGTTAAGCTATCATCGCCTCAAATATATCTTCAAGTTTAATAAATATAAATTCTATGTAATTACGGACATAATATACACCCGTATGTATAATTTCCTCCGTACTAATTTCTAAATACGTTTACAGTATCAATGCTTGATTTTTTGCCCCTTAAAGGCAACCTCGAAGGGACCCTAAAACTAAAATGTATACAATTACAACAATTCGCTACTATAACGCTCATCATAACAAAAACAGATTATGGCTCGATTCGACTGACAATCGGCTTACAGTCGCTGTCAAAGCGTCGAAATGCCTTGATTCCGCGCCTTTGTTGGGCGCTGCCTTCCATTTATTACGGTGTCAAGTGCATTCACACGTCGGGTTTACGTGGCGCTTTCTTATTTTGTTCCAATGATCTAGTTTTATACATGGTGTTCGTACTTTAAAATATTTTTATAAATGTTATTGTATTTTTATATAATTTATTATTGTTATATGTAACGATTGTACTGCGGGACTGCTCGTCTTATACATATATCAGAATCTAATGTATATAAAAATAACAATCGCATAGTTAAAGTAATAAATCTAAAACTTTGTCCATGTCATCTAAAAAAATTAAGAAATTTCACGGCAATTGGCAACAATATTGAACCCGCGTAGGGTTACATTATCAAAAGTCTTTTCTGAGTGCTCACCTAAGTTATGATACTTAATGATTCCTATTTCTAGACCCATCGGTTAAAGCTGTGTGTTTTCTTTTTAAAAGATGTATTAAGAGGATAGCATTTCGAACACATTTTAAAAATTTAAATTTTAACCGTTACTCCTACAAAACCATGCTTTCATAACACAACCTGTATATAATATGTTTTTATGTTTGTACCTGAGTTCGGAATTAATTGATCGGAAAAAGCCATTTAATGCATTTGATGAAGGTAGATTACAAGCGGCGTGGAGGTGCCGTAGAATTTATTTATATAGAGAATGTAATAATGTAGTACTCTATACATTCATGTTATGTGTTCCACTATTTTGTTGCATGAAAACTTAGATAGAGATACAATGTTACAAATACAATAAAATGTAAGAGAAAATATAGGAATTTACTATTTAATTTTTTTATTCTTAAATCATCCTGATACTTATAATATATGGCCGCAAAAATGCTTAGACATCGTATAGGAAATTGAGCAAACGCGATAATGCATAATCAACATTTAATAATTATTTTCTATGTAATTCATTTATTATTTTCAAATATACAGTAAATATGTTTATGCTTCGATTTTGTAATTATGTGAAATTATATTTTTTTTTTTTGCGTATTATGTAATAACTCCGCTACAACTAATAAATCACATCTTCCTTGAAAAGTATACAAATTCATTCTTAAAAAATTACCACCATTGATAAATGATATAGAAAATTATACTGCGGTGAAACAGAAAGTTATTTTTAGATTGCGCTAACAGGGCTCGGCCACGCCCTCTGACCATCAAATTAACAAATTAATACTTGTTCACGTCAGGCGGTACCTGCGGATTCCTGCAAATAGGGTCTAAACAAAAAGCTCGTAGTTCACGGTGCTCACACACAAATATTCCGTGTCCCGACTTTTTCATCGACATAAATATTGTTTTTTTCATAGATGTAACGGCTTCGAGCCGACACGTCGATATTCGATTCTGGGAAGTGGAGTTGTCGCGGCGCCGGTCTCTTGCTCCGCTAATAAATATAAGCCTGTTTGGGAATATTATGTTACGTCTCGGGGTGTTTTTTGAACGAATGCGTGCGGCGGCGGCATGCAGTGCGGTGGTCGGCCGCCTTGCCCACTCGAGCCCGCGTAATCGGGGCGGATTTCACTATCTCTGTGAAAGAAGATTATCGGAAATGTTTACAAGAGACAGTAAGTTGTGAAAAAATAACAAATTAGTTAAATCTTTCACTTATCTTTTGTTTAATCTTTGCATACGTTTATTTCATTATCATCTTCGGTTCATTTATTTCGGATAATTTAACTATATTAAAAAACTTAGCAAAGACGTAATTAGATAGAAGGAAATGAGTTTTTTAATCAACATATGTATGTATTTATCTAAATAAAAACACAGTACCGTAAAAGTATCGTAGTAGCTTGGAAAATCGTTATGCATGTGCATGAGCAGGTGCTCCTCACAATATGAAGTAAGATTCTTCAAACAAAATATGAGAATGCATTTCAGCAGACCGCGATCACGGCATAGTCTAGCGATGGAATCTCATCTCTCGGCGGTCATCAGATGCTCTGTATTTGTTTCCTTTTGCTTATCCTAGCTAAAATACAATTGTTTAGAATTCTATTTGAAACACGTTCACACGGTCGACAGACGCGTTTGTAATTTCAGACCGAGATGCTGCTTTAAGCAAGACACAGCGTAGGTGTCAAGGCACACCGCCCACAAACTCGCGCCCGAAGGTACAGACCGGTAGATTCATAGCACTGTGATTTATATACCATATAATATATTGTCTACTTTAATAATAGCTACAGGTGATTAGGTTTTGATTACAATTTTGGATAACCTTCTGATTATGCATTTTTAAGACTTCAAAATTACCGGATAGATGAATAGGATTTGAAACCTGAACAATGACCGTATTTTAACACAAATATTACAGATCAGCCCCCTATTTAATATTAATATTTACAACTATATAGTATTTCGTATGAGTACTAGTAGCGTCCATGCCTTAACAAAATTTTACGATAATCATAACTTACTTATTTGAGGCCCGTGTTTATCCATTTTTGCTATTGCTGTTCTCTTGCGAAATACCTAAATAAAGAGCGTTTTTGTTTGTTGGTTGTGTAAAACGCATGCATAATCCGACTTATTTGCACAAAACTTTTTAAAAGAGCGGGACATAAACGTTATATAAAATACTAACTAAAGTATACAAATTGTACAATTGAAATTATGAAACTATATGACTGTCTACATTCATATTTAGTATATAACAATAAAATAGACAGATGAAATCGAACAGTACCATATAAAGGTATGATTATTAACATTTAATAAAGTGACCCGACGTTTCTAAATGATCGCGTCTTCATATTCATAGTTAAGTCATTGTTTTTTTTTTTTTTTTGTTAAGTTGGTATCTCTAAACAACATTCCATTTCTTCGTTCAAGTGTGTGGTACGACGTATTCGTCGTACTGTGTATACGTCAAATATCTTCTACTTACTGCAGTTATAACTTTGATTCTTTGAGATCACAAGAAGTTGTCTTTATAATCGATTTTTTTTTCAATTTATGTAATTAGAGGGATATACCGAGAATAGTAGGTATTAAAAAAATACGACCCCTTCAATTATCCTATAGATTTATCTTACATCATAGATTAATTCATTTTTTGTTGCATTTATATTTGTCAGAATAAGGTTTGTATGAAAAGAAAATGTTTAAAAAACTTCACGGAAAATTACGAAAAAAAAGAAGTTACAAAATTTTACATGAAAAAAAAAGGCGAATGAGATAGAAAACATAGAGAGATCCTCAAAAATATTGACAGAATTGATTGTTTAACGTTGAGTTGCCATTTTATTTCATTACATTATCGAAGTATACAGGGAAGATTTGATATAATTTTATGTACTTCTTTGCGAAGCCAGAGCGGACAATTAATTAAAATACAATTAACTTGAAGCAATACATTAATTCGTCAATTTTTTATTTTCTCTCATTAATACTTAGAAGCTTTTGACAGTCCTCATGCCTGCTTTATCATAACCTATTGATAATAATAATAATAATTTTACACGCATTTTTACACCTTTTTTAGTTTATACATTTAAACTATCCACTATATGGAACAGAATACACACTCTTTGACTGTCTAACTACCAAACTAGGTTGCCCTGTATCTTGGTAGTTGGTTATGGACGATATACGGTGGACGCCGTCCGCCTGGTCCTGCCGCAGTGGTTAGAGAGGGAGTGGGGCTCCCTGACGTTCCGACTGGTGCAGGTGCTAACCGGCCACGGCTGTTTTGGCTGGTACCTGCACCAGATCGCTCGCAGGGAGCCAACCGCCGCATGTCATGAGTGCGGCGCTGAGGAGGACACCGCGCAGCACACTCTGTCTGAGTGTGCTGCGTGGGAGGTGCAGCGCCGCACTCTGGCTGCGGCGGTGGGAGGAGATCTTTCGCTGCCGAGCGTGGTTGCGGCCATGCTCGGCAGCGAGAACGCGTGGACGGTGATGGCCTCCTTCTGCGAAGAGGTCATCTTGCAGAAGGAGGCGGCGGAGAGGGCCCGAGAGGCGGACCCTCTCAGCGGCCGTCTCCGCCAAAGGAGGGCCGGTGGAAGGAGGCAGCGATTTGCCCGCCTCCTTCCACCTCCGTAGCTAGACCTGAGGAGATGGGCCGGGGGGCCCATCTCTTCATTGCACAGGTTCGGCGGACGATGGGAGGTAGCTGGTCGTGTACCTAGTGTACCTCTCTATAAGGACGGAGCCCGGCGGCCATCTTTCGCTGGGCTGACCGCTGGGGGCGGCATGGTGATAGCTCAGCACGGTCCCATGCCGCCCCAACTTAAAGCGGCGGCCGGTACACCGTGGGGTTTTAGTCCGTGTGAGTCGGACATAACCCATTCTCTCCCCCGGGAGGATGGGTATCCATAAGGGATTTCCCCACGTTAATAAAAAAAAAAAAAAAAAAAAAAAAAAAGTTGGTTTGCCTCCGAAGAAATGTTACGCATGTTTGTCGTTTCCTTTATTATGAAAATGTGTATTAGGTGAAACAAAATAAAATATAAATTAAATAATAAATAATCCTTAAAATTTAAATATTTCTTGAAAGTAACAAATAAATAAATAAATAAAAATTAATAAAGAGATAATTGGTCGATACCTGACATGTATGTTTGTTTTTGAGGAATTTTGTTTATGAGTGGCATTATGTGTTTAGACGTGCATGTTTGTGTGTGTGTGTTTTTGTGTGTAAGTGTAGGTTATGTATGTGTCTGTGTGTGTATACAGGATGTGCATGTACATTCATTTTAAAAGGATTTTTATGATTATGTTTTGTTTACTCTAGTGTTCTTAAAAGCTATCTATACTATGCTATAATAATAATTTATCATCCATCTTCTTACCCTGTTTTCACATAACATTTAGCAAACTCGTCAGGAGGTTTTATTAAAATACGTTGTTGTATATCAATATATAATGTATTTTAACTACATTTTTATATAATGTTTAATCTAAACTTAACTCTTTGAAACATTCCACTAAATGATGACATGCGCAACCATCTATAACTTTGCAACTGTGAGAAATGTTGACGAATTTTTTTTCATCAGAGTATTCACTTTAACGTCCAGAATGTAACCTTGGTAATAAAACTACGTACGTTGAATTATATTTGCTAACGATATCCTAATATTATGAATGTGAAAGTGACTTTGTTTGCTTGTTTGTTTATCACGCTTTAACGCCTTAACTACTCAACCGATCTTCATGCAATTTTCCATACAGGTTTTTAGGGGTACAGGAAAGGACATACAGTGCTTTTCATCCAGAATAAAAAATTGTTTACGAGGGATAAGTCAAATCTACATTAACACGAGTGCTAATAAATAGCCAATGAGTAACTGTAACACAACTATTCAAAGGAAATGTTTTTTTATCAGACATTCCACGATTAATCAAAAGAGGCAAATTATTAATCTGAAGCTTTTATATTTTCCGAACTTGCGAATACATATAACGATCTTTCAAATTCCAATAGTTTTTCGTACAATAAAAGAGTAGAACCTTTGAACGTAATTGAAAATTCCAGAATGCAGATGTGTAGAGCTTCACACATACCGTTGGATATGAACAAGTATTCTTATATATGTAGGTATATGTCACAGCAAGTGTTAAAAAACAGGTTTTTGTGGTAGATTGAAACAACATATATTGTATTATTTTCCTTTAAATTTACATTTACTAGAGTGTTTTGTTAGATAAGCAAAAATACAATATGATTTCAAATTATACTTTTGCAAGTTCGAATAATTGCATTTAAGAAAAACACTAGTGATTTTTAATACCGATTTATATGTACTATTGGTCGTCCAGTGGTTGAAATTCAACAATAATAAAGGGTGCAAACATAGACATAAAGAGTGTTAAGTGTGCCGAATAGAGACCTACAAATAATGACATAGTAGATATCGATATATACGATATTATAATATCCAGTTGCCGAGAGGCTCGTATGTCATCATGACAGTGAGGAGTGCCGATGAATTGTAGATCTCTCGGTGGTGACTGTTGATTTTAGATACACTGTTCTTACCATAACATATAATGTCGGTATATAATTGTGATGCTGTTGTAGTGGTGCGCCTTGCCATTACAATTGGCCCGTATGCCGTCACAGTAAAGGGCATGGCGCGGTGCTCTCTCATGCTTCTATGCACCCTTTACGTCACGCTCTCTACAACCTATTGTATGTGTGCGTTACTTCTCTGCGTGAGTTGCGTACTATATCTATCCAACTGTAGTATATTTGATACGTTTTTAATTTTAAATTCTAATATTAACTTAAATTTTTACACTTATTGGGAGCTTCAAGACGGAACGCTTTTTTAACATAAACTTATATTTAATAAATTACTATTCGGACAGAATGACAACCTACACTATTGCCATGCTAAAAATTTCTTTTAAAAAATATATAAATCATCCCTTATTTTAAAAATAGTCAAAATATACAGAATTTTCAAAAGTCATCAAAAAAATCGTGTGTGTGCTTATGGCCACATGAAAGAAGTGAAAACTTCTTTATAAAAAGTACAACAAAATGCTGTCACGTGTTGTTCTCAGTCGATCACCAATCCAAGGACTGAACGCACCCAACGTTGCTTGCTCAACTTTGGTGATTGGACGAGAACCGGTATTTTAACACTCTACTCGATACAATGCCCACCATCTCACTTCATACAAAAAGGTTGCGGATCAGAATTTAAAAACCGTCCATAAGATGTTTCACTCGAAAAATAGCTTATAATAAACTCACGGATTTTTCCTTAATAATCTCCCTGCTGCATAGGCCAGTGGTTGCTTTATTTCTAACTCTGCATCAACTACAAAAAAATCCGAGAATAACATTTCAAATATTTTTCATATGATTTAAATTTTATATCTGATAAAAGCTATATCCAAGATACAATAATATCAGCGAATAAAAAAAAGCAAAGTGTAAGTGCAAAATAAATATGAGTTTTCTAATTTAACCAAATATAATAAACCTTACATATTTTACAACTTCAAACTTTCACGGTAACATCAATCAATGTGTGCGTTCGATTAGCGTATACACCGACGTCTCCCTCTACGCACACAATAAAACTCCTGGTAAGATATTCCATTCATACTTTTAACAACCACTCATTATAACTCAGTCTGAGCGCCGAGTGAACGATATGAGAACTATATGTATAGACGAGAGGGATTTAGGAAAAAAAAACGTTATCAGCTGAATGCGGCGGGTTTGTCTGCTTTGTGGAACAAAAATATATTGTTTATATTCGTCGTAAACGAGTAATGTGGCTTATCTTAAGGTATTCTGATCTAGAAAACGCAATCTAAAAGTTAAATCACCAAGGAGGTATCTACTTAAGTGCTCGGTTTTAAGAATTTGCGATGTACAGAAACAATTTCATTTACTAACTACCTACTGGAAATAAATCCCGCTGCCTTTGTAGTATGCGAAAAGATTGAAGTATTATATTTTATACTAGCTGTTGTCGGAAGCTCCGCATGCGCTTTTTTTTTATTATTGTAAATTACTTCTTATAAGATCAGCTATCTGTTAGTGAAAGTTCCGTGAAAATGGTTCAAATGTTTTGGAGATAGTACTGCACCGAAGCCATGGGTCAAAAGCTAGTCCAAAATAAAAAAGCTTTAATTACTTTTTATAATGTTAGCTATCTGTCAGTGTAAGTCCCATGAAAATAGGTCGAATCGTTATTTTGATATTACATACAGACACTTCATTTTTATTATATGTATAGATATTTGGTACCAGAATACCTACAGATAAAAGTTTAACAGTAATTTTATTTAAAAAGGAAATTACATTTGTCCTTTTTATTGTACTACATCAAAATCTTATAAAGAAAATTTCATATACATATTTTTCATCCGATTGCATAGGATAAGAATAATTTTTTCCAAGTGTATGTACGTGTGTATGTCTATTTCTTTAGTACACTTATCATTCTAAATGTCATTAAAATAAGTATTCCGCGCAATGACGTTTAACTTTATCAATAACTTGGTTTTTCTCGCGTTAACGTAGATTTTTTTAACAGCATTTTTTTCTAGATATAAGGTAATCTAAGTCTTTCTTAGAGGTTTAGCGGTTGATACTTTAGTTAATGTTAAATGACAATGTGGACCAAGATGGCAAACACGCTAATCCTAAAGGGTCTTATAGAATATACAGATTTGCAACTTGAGGGTAGTAGCTAGCCAGGCGGGCTTAGAAAAAGCCTTACCACCATGCTACGGTTCCATCACGATATTTTCTTTCGCCGAAATGTCCAAGGATTCGAAACTACGTCAATCGACGCGGTGTCCGAACAAGCTAACCACAGAGTCATCATTGTTGCAATCTTCGCCTTATCTGTATCACAGACAATGTTTATGCAAAATTTCTTGAACATCGATTAAGTATTTAAGGCGTGAAAACAAAACAAACTTATTTAAATTTATAATATTGGTTAGGTATCTATTTTGGATTTTTTGGCGGGATCTTAGTCTGTCATGTAGTGGTTTTTATATTTTATTCATAATCTTGTGTTATTAGACTCTATATTTTGTAATATTGGTGGTGTTTTACGTAATATAGTTCGGTTATTGAAGTGTGAAGTGAAGTGAAGTGGATGGGAAATAATACCACGGAGCATGCATTCTGAGATGCCGCCAAAACTCCATGGAAAGTTCTAACAAGGAAACCACCATCTTGTTAGAACATTATAATTATCACAAGACACTTACTTGGCAAAATCTTGTTACTTGACGCTGGCTAGTGCACAAACCGTGACGGAGCCAAAAAATAAAGAAGAAGAAGGTATCTATTTGTCTTCCATTTATTCTATCTATTTCTCTTTATTAGATTTATTAGGTATATAATATTTAGTCCCGAAAAAGTATAAGATACATACAATAACATATATGTTGATAAAATGCCTTACAATATAAAAATTACCAAAAGTTTGTTTGATGTACTTCTTACTACTTACTCATTACTACCAATTTTTATTTTATTTTAATATAATTGTCTAGTCGATATAGATAAGTATTATTCGACATAACTTTTGTCTTAACCATTGATTCTCTGAACACAATGTGATATGCGTATGGAATCTTCATTTCAATGTCGCCGTGCCGCAATTATGTCATAAAACTTCGTGTGTGGTAGGTACAACTCCAATGAAGTGCATTAAATCATTATTAGAGTTTTAATATAAAACCCATGTCTCCAAACAGCATGCCGTAAATGAAATAATATATATGTAGATGAAATTATTAATATATGAATTCGACCACTAGGTCGTCCTGTGGTCAAGGTGGTCAAGTGGTCAGTGCTCCATGATAAAAGGAACAAACTTTTTTCTCCGAGTGTTTATATATAGACTTGATTATCTGTATTGAGTATTGTAGATTATCGACGTAAAGGAGTGTGAAGTATCACGAATAGAGACTTATAAATTAAGACTTCGAAACTCATCGAATTTATGAAAAAAAAAGAAAAAAATACCTTTTCTATCCATATATCCTGTTCTATTTAATAAATGCATAATAAACTTTAGAACTTAGCATAGTCGTGGGGAAATAATACAATTATATCTTACATGATAGATATCTTTGCGTCTCTTACGTGTCGTTTTGGACAGAATGGATTTCTGATAAATATTCACGACATGTCCACCACCAGGCCAGGATCATAGAGTGCCTAAGAAATTACCCATTAAAATTATGACAGGCCATCTACATTCCAGCACAACAAAGCCTACCTACTATTAAAATAACACCTCCTTCGTAGAACGTATATCCATTTTACTTCTTAAGGGTCCGTAACGTTTCCGCTGGGGTCCTGTGATACCTTTTTTCCAAGCGCTGTTGAAAAAACTTGGCGTCCCATTAACAATAAGATCAAAACTCGCCGCGCGCCACAATGGCCGGCGAGCGCCAGCCTCCGACCGCTCGGGAGAAGCTTCCAGGAATCGCGCCCTTTTAAAAAAGATACAACTCATGTTGGGCGTATGTTAGTTGGCAATCTCACATTCCTGCAGAATAAGGACTTGCTGGGACTGCATCCCACTGAAGTTCTGATCGTATAACCATGTTGTTTCTAACGCTGCTACGCTAAGTCCTCAAAATTATACTTGTTAATATTTCCATAATCAGATCCTAACGTAAAACTAAGATCATACCTACCTATATATTTAGTATCTCCAAGAATGTATGATTATTTATATGGTCATTTATCTAGGTTAATATAATTTTCTATCGTTTCTAGGCATAATGAGATAGATTCAGCAATTGGTCTAAGTAAAGTATAGGCGCCATTGCTATAATAGTGTACAGACGGGCCTAACAAACACATCAAGGAATTATATTTAGATATTTTGAAGTTCAAAATATAGCTAGTAACTTCTGCCACAAACAATCGTCCATTGACGGACCAAAGAGTAAGAACAAGACCCATTCGTGGCGACAGTTTGTGCGCGCAGCGTTATTGATTCAGACAAAACACGTTCCAACAAAAACTTTTTAGTCGGAACGTGATATACCCACCAAGAAGTATCGACCAAAATGTTGGGATATTTCAGTAAAGTATCATTCCTTTTATCAATGTTATGGGGTGACGTTTTTCTCTTGTGCTGTGCAAAAAATCTGAACAATAATACAAAAGTAATGGACCTTTGGGAGTATCTATTAGTGACCAGGAATGTTCCCACAGTTTATTGACGTCCAGAGTTATTTCTCCTATGTATCGGATATGAGAGACAATAAAACCAAAATGCTAATTAGTCTTAAATTTTCTTACTTAAGTATTTTATTAGAAAAATATTGTTTAATTTTTTTTTATATGTAATAATAATCCGCTGGCAAAATGTTATCCTAAGAGATATTGGCGATTTGGACGTGAAACGCAGAGAAATCGAGTTTTTTGTTGTTCTTTCTACCACAAGAACACCTCGTAAGAGCTCAGGTTTCTTTCTGCTTCTCATTTTTATCAGCCGCTTGTGTTTTTAATTACTTCGAGATTAGCAAATATACGCGACTTTCGAATAAGACATCGGTAAATGCTGACATTGGAACTTGTAGACTTTTGACAGATATTTGATTTTATATTAAAGTTACCAAGCCCTTTTGAGTGCAATCCAAACAGATTTGTAATCCATCTATCACAACATTTAAAAAAATACTTGTATAGACAAAACTACAGATATACTAATGTACACAGATTGCTACATTTATATTACAATACTGATTTAAAATGTTATCTTAAGATATAGTAATTACACGTGGGGGAATTTCCTGATGGTAGCTATATAATATATAATAAAATCTAAATTTAAACTGCATATTACAAGTACATTTGTCGCGGGAGTCCAAAATTTATGAAATTATGAAATCCTCCATGCCTCCGTCCTAATTTAATAATGATTTATTTACATTGTTCGTTACCAGATGAAGCGCAAGCGCATTTGTTATAAATAAATTTCACCTCTGTAGGAGGCCTGCACTCTAATAGTTGAGCATCAGTCGAACCTAGCATGACAAATTAAAAGCCAAATGTGTAATTTATTCTAAAAAAAAAACATTTTGTTGTCGCTTAGTGATACGGGATTACAATTTTGGTGTCTATTTATATTACACTAAATAAATGTACCGAGGATTCAATGCCGTAATCTGCCTTAAATTCAATATAAATAAATGATAAGAATTTTAATAGTTGGGTGTTTTATCATTTTGAGTAAAAAAACACACTTTGTTATGTTTGAAATAAGGAAAATCCAAAATGGTGTCTTACATTTATAGTGTTATTTGTTAGTCAATGGATCATCATTACATTTTGCACATACGTTGTTGCCTTACATCCAGAAAAACTGTTGTATATTAACTGGAGCGAATCCGTGGGTAAAAGCTAATAAATATAAATAAGAACAAGTTTGCACTGAAATTCGAAAACAAACTATGTCATATTGCGTCGTAGAACGTTCTAGGTTCTTCAAGCGATTATGGGCAGTATATTCTACACGCTAAACACCAATAAGTTTCTGTACATATATACATTTATATATCATTTTACCCCTAAGGTACCAATAATGTTGAACGGGTGATCCGATTGAGATGTACTTATAAAACAATTAATCTTGAGTATTCATTGTTTTTAATATCATAGAAATTGGCTTTTAAAAATGTATATTTGCGTATTTAAAATGTTTTAGAAGCTTATTTGTTTATTATATCAGAATTACATGAAAAGGCGTCGAGGTAATTTCATTTTTTCAAACGATCTGATGATAGCCTGTCCGTGACCTATATTATTACTACACACTACATATTATCACTATAATAATTAAAGTTAAAAAAAAAACTCTACCATTTATTTAAATGTTAAGCGTGGACCTTACGAATATATATATACAACCGCTTATAGTTACAGTCAATGGAAGTCGAGAAAGTGGCGGCGCGTGTTGATGTGTTACATAGAATGTAACTAACATACTACTAACAAAATTCCATGCGACTATGCAAACACTTGTGCGTGGCCCGTAAAATTTATAACACAAATATACCTATACTATATTATGTCGCGGCATCCTCGGGAATGCTGTCTTCAACGTTTTATTTCTTTGCGTGTTTGTGTGCACGCACGAACATACTTTCATACTCAACTAGCTTGCTTTTATTGTTTTTATTTTTATTTTTAATTCTCATTTAATTTATCGAAGTTCTAATCTAACCGTTTATTTTAAACACTTACTTAACTGAGCTTAAACTTTAATACATTTTTCAATATCATTCACTTTATTAATTCGATTATCCAATTGCATTTACTCTATGAATTCCAGGGCATTGAAGCTTAATAGTTTTATTGAGGACCTTATGTAAACTTCGGAGGCTTATTTTAAGAATTACGTACTTCATTTCCAATTAATTCTTTCTCATAATATTAACTACTGTACTCATAAGGACATCGTCTTGATAACATCGCTTAATTTAGCATTTTGACTGACCCCTCAGTGATCGCGATTTTGTTATAATAAAAATCAGAAATTAACGAGTGATTTTCCTAAAACATATACACTGAAAGCGGACCCTTCGACGTTCATATAAGTATTTCTCCTCAACCAAAAATAAATGTAGTGTAATGGTATTTATTGTCATGGAACTCTACGCTTAAATTGTATATTAAGTGCGTTTAGTGCACTGTTAGTCGCTTTATTTCATTAATACATTAAATGTGATATGATAGCGTGGTGCACGCACATGCGTATCCATAGAGCGCGTTTATCGAAAATCACTGACCTGTAGAATGACGGCCCTTTGATAACTATATGGGAAAAGTGACTGAATATCCATGGGAATTAGGTGACGTGAAGCATTTATTCGTCGATGTCGATAATGTGTGTCCACTATAATCAAGATTATATTTCTTATATAAGCACTGAATGTTAGATGCTCTCTTGAAGGCTTCGACCCGCCATATACATGTCAGTTTCATTTATCATTGTCAATACGCGCGTCGTCTGTTCCCACGATACGGCAATCTGAATTGCGCATAGCCGTTTTAGTTTATGCGGTCCTTCATGGAAGGGAAGCCATTTGCCTTGTAACATATTATTCGACTGTCTGTGCTTATCTATTTTATAACCAGTGAAATTTCGAAATTCGGTTTTTGGGAACGTTAATTAGCTGTTGAAATATTAATGATAAATAAGGAATTTAGTTATAATAGCGCTTTATTTAATCAATAATACAATACAATTTATTTTTCGTATATTATTTTTTTATCAACAGTATTTCCGACTTTACTATATCAAGTTCCACGGAACACTTTTATTTATAACTGTACCAAAGTAATTAGGTATTGAGAGCGTGAAAGTGATAACGTTTATATTTTTATCCAGGTTCAATAATGTGTCGCTATTTTTACTAAATACAGTTATTATACAGTTAGTTGTGTACAAAAACGATTGAATAACTCCGAAGCGAGCCACTGTGTAAGGTTTTACACGAGCGCACATCAAGTAATCTAACTTATTTTATAGAGTAGTCAACTTCGTTCAACGAAAGTTCATGCGTTCTACACAAGTGCTATAAAAATGTGTTAACGTTGGAATAAATTCGATTAGAAAAAATAAGGCTAGAATTAGTGCCCAAAAATTGTGAAAACTGTTGGTCTATTTATTTTTACTTCATACAACAGGCAATAGATTATTTGGTGTGTGTTGTATAAGGTAATTTTTAGAATTCTTTCACTGATCGAAAGTACGGTCTTCCCCAGTGACGTAATATGCTAGGTATTTTCATCGTTATTCATGCGAAGCCGCAAGTGGTCACTAGTTTTGATATATAAATACGATATACACATTTACAGAATATAAATGACGTCACGAACATTCCATATCCGCGAGTATCTCTTTACTTCGAGACAATAGTAACAAAATTATTGTTTTGCACGATATTTTGGCATCATGTCAGCCCGTATCGAGGGGTCTGAAAGTCAACGTTGCCTCGGTGGGCTTCTACGCTTTACAAATATCTGACCGACAGTAATAAACAAAATGTGAATGAATGTACCTCGAAATAACTCTTTTGGAAGTCGCCTAGCGCTTGTTATGTAACCACTATTAGACCCAGCGAGTCACATTCACGCCTAACTCGACTTCCTACCAATTTACTTCCAAATTTCACTCCCACGTAATTGAGATAAGCGGTTTCGTGTTACAAAGTATGTAACACAATAATCACGTCATTCCCCAGCCCATACGGTTGATAAGGGCGGCGCATGTCGGCCAATTGCATCGAATTCACGACACGTGACCCTATGTTCACCGCCATAAATGTATCACCACAGAAACAATTATAAAATTCAGCTTATTTATGTTCCAATTAAGTGATCGTGCCGGTCCAGCATGCGGGTTGGTCGCGTCTGTACCGAGTTCGTGCGATATTTGCAGCTCGTGGGGGACCGCACCCAAATTAACGATATTTTTGAAATTGTGTAATACTTGTATTAAATATGGTTTATTGAGTCGGTATGTCGATAAGAGCCGGGAAGGCGGCGAGACGGTGCGTATCCGGCCCCCGATACGATGATAAACCAAATATCAAATATGCAAACAAACTATGAATGGGCTTTATCAGTAAATCAACTCTGGGAAAACGTTAATAAGCTTTTTAACTCGTTTCTTGAGATCATTACCAAAAGAGTTGAACTTAATTTTATATTAACTTATTTTTGTGTTTGAGAAGGCTTGTTTTCATCATTTTTTTTTCTTTTAACTGACTACGCTATTAGCCTGAGGGGTCCTTCACAGCTTCATCGGACTAATAGTAATTTAATAGTAGTAAATTAAAGCAGTAGTAAATAGTAATTTTTTGTAATCTCTCTGCTCTTATGGGAACTTTTTTAAAGTTCTTCTCTATCGCATTCGTTAGTAATTCAATAATATGTATTTATAATGTAATAACTTAGGAAACGAGCAAATAATTATGTCTTAAACTCTATGCACCATATAGTCGTATAATAATTGTCTCTTCATGACTCCATGACGCGTCAAGGGCAATATCCTGCCTTATAATGCCGTTAACCTTTAGTTTATTAGAATATTTTATGATAAATATAACCTATTCTGAAATTATAAAGACATGCCTCTTACAACTGTATGACTATACATATACTAGCAACCGCCTGCGAATCCTTCACGAACAATAACAATATAATAATAGTTTGGCAAAAACTTATCCATGAAAAACCGTATGATCCGTAATGGAGTTTATCGATATCAGATTTCCTATCACGAAACTATAAAAAAAATAACTTTACAATTCCTTAATACCTTTAATAAATTAAATTCATAGTCCAAGTTTTTAATAGTAATCATATTCTGAGGGGCGCTTACTAAATCGAGGTTTAATTTAGTTTATAAACTATATCTTACTTCGTTATTTGGAAATTATTGACATGATTAATTAATATCATTACATATTATAAAACAAAGTCGTTCTCCGCGTCTGTTTGTCTGTCTGTCTGGATGTTCGCGATAAACTACTCAACGGATTGTAATGCGGTCTTCACCAATAGATAGAGTAATAATACATGAGAAAGGTTTAGGTATATAAGTTGTTCCATTATAATTTGCGATATATATTTCATAGACAATTAAGAGCATCGATTACCCTTTTTATTTATGGTCCAAAAATGTTTTAATATTACGCTATGTGAATGATATCTCTACAATTAGATTTAAACAAGATATGCTTGTATTTTATGTTATCGAATGAGAATTTTCTCATTCTCACAAATATTAACAGCTATCAGTTGGTTTACATGCCCAATTACGTTGTAAAGTTTTATTAAAAAATATAAATTTATCTATGGATATATTCCCAGCACCTTTTATAAAATGCCTCCCAGGAAGTATCTATTGATAATTACTGAGCATCAACCGTAGAAGAATAGATAATGGGCCGTGTACAATGCTGGCGCCAGTGCGTCGTACGGGCAATAACAACATAACTGTGACGGTAAATCACCTGACGAATTGTCAAAATGTCGTCCTTTGTTATCCAATCCAGGTATCGGCAATACGGTCGTACTCCATTGTGTTATGTGGCCAACTACAAGTGCCGAGAGCAGGAAGCGTTACCGTCAGCAGTTTGAGTTAATCCAAAAATAACAATTGATTTCACGTCAGCTATATTTATGAAAGGGTGTTGTGGCTATTTAGTTATTAATTCTAAGACGTTACTGGAAGTCAAGAGTTATCTTTTGTACGTTTAGACTTAATACATATTTTGGAAAAGAATATTACTGTAAAAAAATATTGGCCGGACAAAGAATTGAATATTTTAGAGTTAATGTTTTTTCGAACTGACTACACTGTTGATCTGGCAAGGCCTCTACAGTTTCACCAGACTACTAAGGGGAGCGTTTAAGGCACTCACCCGTTAGAATTAGTGGCAAACACCTTTTTAATACTTTATAGGTTAACGTTTGACCACAATCTCATCTGATCTTAAATGATGATGTGGTCTAAGATGGTAATCACGCTAAACCTAGAGGGAGACTGGCTCTCAGGTGTAGCTGTCGGAACACATCAACAGGTGCGTGGCGACAGATTTTCAACTTGAGGGTGGTAGCTAGCCAGGCGGACGTAGAAAAAGCCCTACCACCATGCTATGGTATCATCACGACGTTTTCCTTCTCCGAAAGCTCCGACTCAGTTGCTAGGACACGAATCTACGCCCTGCGACACTGTGTCCGAACACACTACCGATTGTGCCATCGTCGCTTCAAAAACCTATTCAATAACATAATATTGTTTCGATTAAAAGCGATCTATTATATATTAATAAATAAATGAAACTTAATAAAATTTATTCAAGTTAATTTACTCCATATATTATATATATTCTTATATTATTTTAATGTGTATATCCAATTATACATTTTTACATCGATAAATGAGATAGCTAGATACTTCTTGTGGCGAGGGAATCAAAGTCATTTATGAGAAACAGACTAACATCTAGATTTCGAAAGCCCAAGTTTGTTTTAATCGGGACTTTGACTCACCTATGAACTAAGTTTCTCGTCTCTTTGCGTCCTTTATCGCATCTGCCATGGTGAGTGTTCCGAGGAGTTGTTTGGACTGATACCTGCCACTGCATAGAATTATCGTACATACCGCCTTAAACTGAAATTTCATTCACACCACCTCGATGATCGGAGGTCTTCTACGATGAGCTTCTCAAGATCATTTCTGCCTCGTACTTCGACCCCCAGCGGTAGTGTTTCCAAACCATTACGAGTTACAAGCTTTTAAGAAACGAATATACACTTCTTTAAAAGGACGGCAATGTACTTGCGACTCCACTGGTGTTGCTAACGTCTATGGACGGCGGTGATCATTTACCATCAGGTGACCCACACCTTAGTTTGTCCCCTATAAAAAATGATAAATGGTCTATTGAATATGATAGCAAACCGATTGGACTTATGCTAATACCATTTATATATCCTATATATTGTTATGTATTCCAATTATCGCTACCAGTTTTACAGACATATTCAGTGTACATATATGTGTACCAGGTTATTAAATCCAATAAACAGTTAATTTAGTTCATATTCGGTTTATTGTTAGTAATGCGATAATTATATAAAGCTCCTTAACAAAGTCTCCTTACTATGTATAACGTGTTAGCAACTTGGACTATAATAGTCAGTTAACATCAGGTACTTGATTCTAGTCAAACATATATATAACACGTTAAAAAGATAAATAAAAAGTGTAACGATAATTTTGTTAACAACGTATTTCAAACAATCCGTAAAAAAATGTTGCATCTCAGAACATTTATTTCACAGAGCAGATTTCGTAGAATCTTGATTGGGGGTAAAAAACGATGTTTCTCTGAATTAGTGTTTGTATTAATGAATTGACGCAGTCCGTCATTTTGCATAAGACAATGCACCATCTGGCCGGAGCCGTGGGGGCACCGGGGACCGACCCCGACACATGTGTCCTTACGCATTCATTCATTTGTGCTATTAATGGGTCCATTCAGCAGTATTGTCTTGCATATGCACAGGAAACGGTATCGCCACGGTCCCGCCTCGACAAATTAGCAGAAGCGATTATTGCTTAGCGTAGTCGTTCATAAAGTACATTCTAATAATGTTCGCGCGTTTTTATTAACCACTAGCGGCCTGCTCGGGCTTCGCACGGGTATAAAATATATTATAGCCTATGTCACAAACTGAAAAAATTATTAAAATCGATCCAGTAGTTTTGATTTATTAATTACTGCCCGTGGCCCGCACGCGTTAAATTTGGAGTAACCTCAAAAATAACAGTATTTCTCCATTATTTAATTGATGTTATTATAAATATAAACCTTCCTCTTCAATCACTCAATCTATTAAAAAAAACCGCATCAAAATCCGTTGCGTAGTTTTAAAGATATAAGCATACATAGGGACAGAGAAAGTGACTTTGTTTTATACTATATAGTGATTCTGCACCAGGAATTTTTCGTAATATTGTGGTTATTAAAGAAATGTGAATAGATGTCGTTAGTAACATTTTACGGTAAAAGAGGTTTTGTGAATTATTTAAAAATACTACGTGCAAAAATTTTTGTTTTGCTTTTTTTTTGTGTAGTATTTACTTGAATTTCTTGTTCTTAGAAAGGTATCTTTTATTGTTCCTTTTACTCATTACACAAATACATTATCTGTTCAATAAATAGACAGGATTTAAATTTTTACGACATTATGATCATTTAAAGTAAATTAAAAATATATTATTAATTATAGAAGATTTACATAAAATAATCACTTAACCTCATTTCTCATCATTATTAATTTTATCCGTTCTATGTAAACGCCGCAAATTTATTTAAAGTACCCGAAATAAGTCAGTTCTTAACGGTTTATTGAAAAAAGCTCAATAGATGGCGTTGTTAATCTTCGGAATCTGATCTCTATTGTTCAATGGTCGTGTGACCTCGAAATGTTCACTTCAAATAAGAAAGATAAATCAAATTTTGCCGCATCTGCAAGTACTTGTCTGCTACACCCCTCCAATTGCTACGAATATCGTAGCGGGCTTAACGTAGCGCGCTACGAATCCAACTTGAATGAAGTCTTTCAGACATCTGCGACAAACGTGATTTCATTCAACTAAGTCAAAAAACTATACCCATAGATATTCGTGTTTACGATTTTTGATCCATAGACTACATTGTGACATTCGATATAGATAACTTTTTATATATGCATATTTCATGTAATATTTTCGTTATTACGAGTACTAAAAGAAAAAAGAGATTGAAACCATGTGAAATTCCACCCTACGTCTATCAACGCTATAAATTCTAACCTTAACACCGGTTAACCTCAGCATAGCCACCCATCGCGAGGCTTTCAGGCGGCCGACATAGGCGCGAGTAGCTGATAATTGACTCGTTCGACTAGTCCGCGTCCGGCCACCCTTTCCATAAATATTTCCCGATCAAATTATTATGCGTTCTAAAAAAAATGCCACGAGCTCGATTCTCGGAACGCTCGACCGAGGGCGGTTCCACACAAAGCCGCAGAGGGAGACGACGAGACTCGTTTATACGCGCGAATGACAGGGACGGGTGCTGAATGGAATGAGGTTCAGCACAGTGGACGCAAAGCAAAGGGCCAAACTGTGAGAATTACAAGGAATGGATTTATTTATTGATCTTACTTGTTCCGTTATTGTGAACGACTGGTTTAGTAAATAAATAAAGGTTGCTTTTATCAACTAAGGACGCTATGTTTAATTTGAGAAAGTGGCAACCGAGTGCACAAAGTCGCTGTGTTAAATAGATACATCCGCGGTCGAATGATGCTTTTACCTTACCCTTTATCGAAAAACTAACATTACGGTACTTATTCGTTTGACAAACACACTACTGATGGACATCTGTTGCGTAAGGCATTTTTCTTACGTCATATACGTATTGCGTTGTTCGACCGGGAAAAAAGGCATTGCACACCTGCATTCCATTTGTCATGATTAACTAAACAACTCAAATATATCAGAGATCGAGTGGTTTTTAATATACCAACTTACCTATATCGTAAAGAACTAAATTTGGATTAAACGCTTAAACTAAACTAACGACCCGCCCCGGCTTTGCACAGGTTCAATGTACTCATGTGATGCCATGAGTGTCCAAACAATTTAGACCTGTAATATCCGATTCACGTTTTCGCACTTTAACATTTACAGATCATCATAGCCAAAGAAGCTTCTGAAGTCTAATCTTAAAAGCAACTTGCTTTTGCTATGTGTAGCTTAGAATCTATTATATGCTCTAACATATTCATTGAAATGATTGCTGTAAAGACAAGTCTTGTGCTACATTAAATCTTCAAGATAACTAAACACAAGCCAAGAAAGCAGTTGGAAAAATAAATGTTATATTAATCTAAACAACTTCACAAATAACCGATTATTTTTGTAATAGTATGTAAAAATATAAAATGATTACTATGGGTTACACCCAGGAGATAGAGGTTTTAATGTAGGGCTATTTTATCATATATTATTTCATAGTACATTATTTTGTTGTACCTATCTTATTAGAATTAGATAGCATTGGCAATGTAAGGATTACACAATATTTTTTTAAATTAAATTAAATATATCGACAATTACTCAACTTTCTCTTAATATATTATGCATAACCATACATTTAAATATTTCCGAAGAAATTTTCTAAGTGTCCCTGAAGACTGTATTAAAATTCGTTATATGGTTTACAAGAATTAAAACGTAAGAACTACACAGATAAAAATGAATAATAACTTTGTTCTAGTGAACAGTACTAGTTAAACTGCTAGATTTATTTAGTGTTCATTTCTTATTCTTTAATATCGTTCTTTAATTATTCTTGTAAACCATATAACGAATTTTAATACAGTTTTCAGGGATACTTACAAAATTTCTTCGGAAATATTTGAATGTATGGTTGTTTCTTATTCTTTATAACTTTCATCACAATCGCCACTGATATTAAATGTCGATTTCATTAAGCCTAGAACGAGTGGCTATTAAGTATTGCTGCTTGAAAATACCTACATGCATTTAGTGCCACATTTTAAACTTGAGCAAGTTTGCTGAATAGGCACGTAGTCGTTGGGTATTGTAGACAAAAAACATAGTTTTTGCATGGTGGTAGGGCTTTTTCTAAGTCCGTCTGGCTAGCTACCATCCTCAAGTTGAAAATCTATCGCCAAGCACATGTTGGTGTGTTTCGGCAGCTGCACTTGAGAGCCAGTCTCCCTCTAGGTTAAGCGTGATTTACCATCTTAGACGACATCATCATTTAATATCAGATGAGATTGTGGTCAAAATGTTTACCTATAAAGTATTTTAAAAAAATGGTTATCAAATACAGCGCAGAATTTACTAAAATTAATATAAAATCCAAAACTTACTATCCTCATAAAATAATTATTGCACAATGGTCGCCTCTTCAAATATCGTATCGATTAATCTGGATTAAATCCTAGTGTAAGCATGCGTCTTTGATGACGAAAAACGATGTCACGAAACCATTTAATTGTTAATAGAGCATTTTCTAATATACGCCTGATCAGCAAGCTTCCTCAAGTTTAAAATCTCCCACTGAATGCATGTAGGTATTTTCCAGTAATAATACTTAAGAGCCACTCGTTCTAGGCTTAATCACACCGTCATTTAACATCAGATGAGATTGTGGTGAAAGTTATAAAGAATAAGAAATAAGTAAGAAATAAATCTGGCAGTTTTTAATATTTTTCGATTAGCTTCTTCCTTTCAAATGTAAGTCTTTAACATAGACGATAACTTACTTATTATTTTAGATATTAGTGAGGACACCATACTTGAGCTACATTTAAAAATTAGAACACATATATTTAGCATTTGATTATTAGAATTATTAGTGACAAATCAACAAAACGTAAATAAAATATATAATGAAAATTTAGCTTTATAATTTCGGGGAACCGCAAATAATAGCTTCCACGTTCATTCTATTGTCATCATTTGAGGCTCTACAGCTCCGATTGGACTTTGTCCTGGTCCAGCATTTTCCCCCAGACCAATTTATTTCAACCTCTTTTTAAGCACTCACACGAACTGTATTTAGGTCATCATAAACGGCATCCAATAATCTTAGTTTAGGCCTATCCGTACTAGGCCTCCAGCCAGTTGGTTTAACTTCAGAATCTGTTAGGTAGGTAGTCTCTTAAGAAATGTGATGCTAATCGCAGTCATCCAATTTAAAAAAAATACAATTTTAAATTACATTTTTCTTTCACACTGTAATTAAAAAATCTATACTCGTACTATCAATTTGTAGTTTCCATTTTTAAATATAGCTCTCATCTTTTAGTCACCGTCAATTATGATTAAGAAAAATGGCCTTTGACATCACCGAGGTCGTTGCGTATATTTCATCCAGGACAATGGCCTGTGGTGCTCGTAGCAAATAACATAAAGAGAGCAATTCTATTTGCGCTGTGCCTTGCGGGTCTAGTGCTAATTACAAGCGGACGACATTTTTGCGGCATTACGCACCAGTCGCTGAGTGAAACTCAAGCCATTGTACGCCAGGGATCGTGCCGGCAATGTTTACCTCTAATAAATATTACTACAACACCGACAATACTCGGTATTACAAAACTTATTTATTATCATTTCATTCATTTATTCATTACAATATGTAATGTAATAAAAAAAATGTTTAGATCGTCTTATCGATAACACTAGATAATAATAGCTGTCAATTAAAAAAAATGTGTGTGTACTTATGTACACTCGTTAGAAGTTATACTTCCTTGGCGTAACAAGATAAAAATCTTTTCAAAAATTTTATCTTTCGCCTTATTCTATGTTTGTAGAAAAAACGACACTAACAATAGAAGAAAGGTATTAAATACATACATACTTTTTTTGAATAAAATGTTGACTATAGCTAACTTGAGGGTGTTGGTTTTTGTGACGGTGTACGCGCGCATTGTAAAAATTTACTCTCATAAATTTTCCCCAACGCGCGGAAAGAAGTATGACTTCAAAATCAAAATTATTAAAATCGGTTTACGAACGGAAGAGGAAAATGCTTAATGTATTTCTTTATCTCCGCTTATTTGTATATAGATATTTAAACGAATACAGAATAGATAAAATAAAGTTCAAAATGGCTAGTTACATTTAACATTGATGGAATACGTAACTCGACTTTTCTGAGTTCGAGAAAAAATGACGTTAGAACCACGAACTTCATATTACTCATAATAGACCCTTTTAAACTAAAGGGACCAAGAACAATGTGTATTGAAATCTAAAAGATTGCAAGTTGTTTTCCACACTAGAGTGCGACGTTACTGTTACAGTATAATGTTGAATACAAACGAATGCTCTTTCGGTATAACTACATTGTAATTATGAATTACAATTATATAATTGTAATAATAAAACACTTTTTCCCACGCAAGTAACGAACAAGTATTCACGACACGGTGCAACAATAGAAAGATCTAAGAAGCGTCTCATCAAATAAATTTATAGCTTCGAACACGGCTTAAGACAGGTTCTATCCTTACACATAACGCTTGATAATCGGTGCCGTGAGGGCACAGAGCAGTCCTCTAATTATAGAATTCCGATCCTGATCTTATGGTATTCCAGACTATCGGTTTTAATGCTATCAAATGTTGAATGAAAGTAATTACATGGCCTTATATTTGATAGTAATTTTAGATTATTGTTAAACTATCTTGATAACTGTTACAGTTATTTCGGATGTTGGATTTAGTAGTTAGTATGCACAAACTATTAATTATTTCTTTTATGTTAACGTCGATATACGTATGGGAAAGGTTTTTTTTTTTCAAATGAAGGCTGGAGCTTATTAACCGGGTCATCCTAATACAATAGTATTTTTAGCGGAAGTGGTAGAGTCT
Organism: Antheraea assamensis; assembly: GCA_035772565.1. NCBI lineage: Eukaryota > Metazoa > Arthropoda > Insecta > Lepidoptera > Saturniidae > Antheraea > Antheraea assamensis. The sequence goes on along the minus strand of JAQQSE010000031.1, from coordinate 6,605,262 downwards.
TTACCACTTTGCTAATTTCAGAAGGTTGAAATAAAATAACTGATTCCGTTTGTGCAGACTAGTAATCGCTTTGGCAGCTGGATTACGAATCTCTTTTTATTGAACCGAGCAAGTGTATTTAAATGGTACAAAAACAGAACACGTGTAAAGGATTCAAAATGCTAACGTAAAAATACAAATATTACTAAAATAGTCGATACTGGGAATTAATACAATGGTACAACAATAAAGCAATTGTATACAATACGTGGTATACAATAAAAATGAGTAATAAAAGTAGAATTACAAATAGAAATAAGTACCAAATAGAACAAAACAATAATAATGCGCCGCATCGTAAATGGGTTTTGTCGGCGGATTATAATTACACCCAGGTATCATGTGGCCGACACCTGGGCTATAATCCGTGCTCTTAATCTATTTGTTATTGCTGTTTTCGAGTATCGCTTTTGCTTTTCTATGTAAATTATTGTAGTACACACATACCACGATGTATGTGGTTATGTGTGTCGCTACAGTGCTCCCCCTTAAGCGAAGCGTACTGGTGGACGAATGGCACGCCCCGATCGGCTGATCGGTATGGGTTGCGTCCGGCGAGTCGTAGGTACTGGTACGGTTTGGTTGTTATCTGGACGAGATGTGTTATCGTTGAAAGATGAGTTGGGCTCGGCGGCATCGGTTATCATATATGCAGGCTTAAGACGATCGATAGAGATGTTGGCTTGGCGGTCTTGAAGTTGAACCATGAAGGATTTGTCATATCGCTTGATGATCTTGAATGGGCCTTCGTATGGTGGTTGCAGAGGCTTCTTCACGGAGTCTGTACGGATGAAAACATGGTCGCAAGTGTGTAGATCCTTATGAACGAATATTGCACGGTTGTTCGTGTGAGACGTAGTTGATGTTGACGGTTTCGTCTTATTAATGTTTTCCCGTAACTTTGTGACGTAGTTATGATCCATATCATTAGGCGGAGACGTTGCTTCTTGGAAAAAGTCGCTGGGCAGTCGTAAATTGAGACCATATGTGAGTTCGGCGGCACTTACACCTGTATCGGTGCGTGAGGCGGCGCGTAAGCCCAACAGCACTGTCGGTAGTTCGTCGATCCACGTAGTATTGTGTGAAAGACGAGCCTTCAAGGCTGATTTTAGAGTGCGATGCCAGCGTTCGACAATACCGTTTGATTGCGGATGGTACGGTGTCGTTCGGGTTTTCATAATTCCGAGTATGTGTGTCAACTGAGTGAAAAGTTGGCTCTCGAACTGTCGGCCTTGGTCACTCGTTAGCGTAGTTGGACAGCCGAAACGAGTAATCCAATGTTCGTAGACGATTTTCGCTATGGTTTCAGCCGTAATGTCATCTGTAGGTACTGCTTCAGGCCATCTCGTCAGTCTGTCGATCATGGTGACGAGGTATCGATGTCCTTGTGGAGATGTAGGTAGCGGTCCTACGATGTCGACGTGCAGATGTTGAAAACGATCAGCTGGTGGAAAGCTTGCAGGTTGGCTAGTTGTATGGCGCTGTATTTTGCACTGCTGACAGCGTGTGCATCCCTTCGCCCAAGTGCGAACGTCAACGTTCATGGACGGCCAAAAGAATTTTTGAGACATAAGCTTGCGTGTTGTTCTG